>OU342538.1:12704686-14056117 GCA_910589475.2 Bembecia ichneumoniformis
TAGACATTTACTTCACGCCAATACAAGATTATACTATAAATATACATATAATTACAATAACAATGTTACAACTCAATCTGAAAGATGCAAGCAAGCATCATTAAGCATGCAACATTTCATGATGATCGGCGGGCATTAAACCTTAACACACAAACTCACCTTCCTATTTATAATGTATAAATTTTCCAGGTCCCATAAGTAATATGTGTTTAAATGCAAAGGAAGTTGTAAGGGTTTACGCGTGCAATACGCAACTCTCGTACAATCTCTCTAAGACTAAATACAGTATGCTGTCAGAGCCTCTGAGGAAAACGTTTCTCGGACTCGGTGAAGAAATTGCCGAAGCAAAAAGCGTGTTCAGGTAATATCTTTGTAATTTTATTTGAGCCAGGGTTTTTTTTTTTGTAGTGGCAGGGGACACTGTTCCGCAGCGTGTTCACAAACTGAAAACATACCATTCATAACTTACCTTGAAATAACACCACGTGTGCAGTTATCTACGATGTTTGAGTAATGGATGACCAGAGTCCATTTCCCTATCCCCTCCTTATCCCTGTTAAGTCGGCTGCGCACTTGCAGCACCTATTGTTGTGAACAGGGCACACTGCGTTTCTCAGTCATTTGGGCAGCTCATCTGGCGGTAGTAACCATCCCCTTACAGAAGACAGCGTTGAATAACAGCGCTTGTGCTGTTGTGTTTCGGTGAGCGAGTAAGGGATGCCAGAGCCCATTTCCCTATCCCCTCCTAATCCCTTATCCTTAATCCTGCTGTAGTCGGCAGCGCTCTGGCCGCAGCTTTGGCGTTGCTTGTGTTATGGGTGGCTACCCACCTACCGTCAAGTGGACTGTCAGCCTGTCTGCCGATCTTAACTTAAAAAAAGATTAATATTTATCAACCGTCACTATCATTTATACGTTTAGGTTTTAGATTTTTTGCCATATGATTATTGTTGTGAAACATGTGATATCTCTAATTAAAAATTATTTATAGATAAAACCAAAATACGTCATGTTATTTTTTTTTAATATGTTTGGTTCATTCAAACTTTTTACTTCATGAATAAGTATACCTGCTGCAGTAACACAAGCAAATAAATAGGTATGTATATATGGGGACGCTGAGAAAAAAAACTCAACGGTTCCCACTGGTGGGGACTTTAGGATTAAACCCTAAAATGGGTATGGTCCCATTGTATCAGCGCAAACTCAACTCCATTGGTTGACATATTGTAAAATATAGAAGTGGAGAAAAAAATAGCTGTAATAAGGCTGTAATCGATTATCTCCCTTAAGCTTTCTACTTATTCTGTTCAAGAGAAACACAGAAAAAAGGCATATGATTGACGCTTGACGTTTTACAATTCTAATGGGTGCCGGGTGATGCCGGTCAGACACTGGTAGCAGGGACAAAAAGCATATTGCGCTATTCTAAATTCAAATAAAAATGTGCCGCAGAGTACAGGCCTAAATGTAGGGGCTCCAATTGGCTTACGATAGCTGCGATTTATATCCACAAATCGCTTGCAACGATCACATTCATGTTGCTACCTGCGTTTTTATACGAAAAGTAAGTTTTTTGTGCCTCATACAGTCAATCTCAGTCGAGTTTTAGCAATGATATTATATCATTGGGTTTTGGTCGTAGTTTTAAGTGTTTTTGAGTTGTAGTTTCTCTCTTAATATATATATATATATAGGATAGAGTGACGACTCCATGGCATGAAGTACCTACAACGACAGTGTTATTTCAAAGAAAGAAAGAAAAGAAACATTTTTTCTCACATTAACATAATACATAAAATCAAAGAACAATAAAACACAAATTACACAAACACATAGATATAAACACAAACAAACATTAGTAAAATATTTGAGAAGTATGAAAATGTAATACAGGCCACAACAATGATATTCTGGCAAAAGATCTCAGCGCACAACGCAGCAGTGTTATTAGGAACAATCAATCATAGGCCTTTACGACGAGAAGTAATAAATACTCTAGGAATAGGATCCACTGATCTACTCTCAATATACTTATATAGGTAGTCTTAGCTATGATCCCAAGGGAGCCAAGTGGACGGAGGGTACATACGTGGCTGTAAGTAATAAGTAGACTGACTGTCCCCATAAACTGATGTAGGTAGTCTATTATGGGTGCCAGAAATTCGCCACGGTAAACCAGGAATTTAGTAAGTTGTTCTTTTGCAAATTCAATAGCGAAGAATGGACGCTTTTTGAAGCTTTCTTTACCGTCTGATCTCACAAATACAATGATAAATTTTACTTTAAAGAAATCTTATTATTATTCTAAAGAGATTAATGTTCTTATAGGGAGTAGGAAATCTTATAGATGGCCGATATAGGTATATTAAACGCGAATTATGCAGACAATGAAACTAAATGTTCATCATGGTATTTTCGTTAAAGGAAAATTAAAAAAAAAATAAAAGCTTATGAGGATAAACTTGCTGATTATTTAATTTTTTTTAAATACAAAAAGTAGTTTTTGTGGCTTAAATATAAAAGTTACACATATGCATCATCAAGTTTTACAACTTTTATATAGAAATCAATCATATATCAAATCTTTTAACTATAATTCAGTTTTCTACGCTAGAATATCTTTTGTATTTACGCACGAAGTTTGTCTATAGATGGCTTTGTGAGGCTTTGTTCGATAATTACACGGATACTATGCAGATATACCTAATTATTACGAATTCACGGTGCAGAATAAATTAAATCGAATAAAGATCACCAAATCTTCTTAGAAGTTTCATTTAAGAAATAGACCACTAATGGTATCTAGCCACCCAACGGTTGCGTTAGAAGGTCAGAAGAATGTTAATAGCCTGCCACCACTAGTCCATTACATACTTTCAATTCAATATTAATTGAATGACCTTAATTTTTTAACCAGTCTTTTTGGAAGATTAGGGAGAAAGCCTTTGTACAGCAGAATTTTTTGATTTGCTTGATGATGATGAAGAATTTTTTGACAGGTCTTTCGGCGAAGTAGTTGCACCCATTCAAACAGAGCTGGAGAGCGCGGAAGATTTAACCGACTATCGCAAGGAAATTAATCACATCGATGAATATTTTCAGTACAAAAATCGCTCTAATCACATCGATAGAAAATACTCGTTAGTAAAATAGGCATTTTTATTTTTATATACACCTTCACAAATAGTTAATATTGGCCAATGGAAGTGCTGTTGCTGAAACCACATTGCTATAGGCGCCACTGTTTAATAGTCCTTGCGGAGTAAATTGTTATTTATTTAACTACAGTTTCAAAAATAGGCCAAAGTAAATAAATGAAAACGTGAAAATAGCATTTACCTACATTAAAAATATTATTTGCAATATATACCTATTACGCGTTCCTTAACGCTCAAGGTTAGAAACTAAACGCGTTAGCAAGTTTGATCGATGGCGACATTTAATCGGTGTGTGGACGTGAATATTGGCAGCGATTTAAAGTCGCTGCCAATTTAATTGCTACTAATCTGAAAAATCGCTAGTTGCCAGCAACATTGGGAGCGCTGCAATTTTTAAAAAGACGAACCTTTTTGGAGATCGATTTTCATATAACCTCCCGCTATGGAACTTTATGAGGAGTAAAATTAATTGACAAACGTTAATTCATAAGCGTTACGTTATGTCACTTGACATTGTGCGACAGCTGAAGCATATATTTATGTATGTTCCCTAATTCTACTCTCTGAGTTTATAAAAGCAAACGTCGAAATCTTGTATGAAAAGTGTAGTCCGCGTTGAGGAACGAAACTGTAGCGCGTTATAACCTACCGGGTTGCAGCGGCATCTGTCGTTGAAAAAATGAACTATTTGAACTTATAAAACTTAGTGACATCTCTGTATACCGAACGTAACTAACATAACATCTGAGTATGCAGAATGTAACTAAATAATATAAAGTAATTAGGTATCCAGTTATCTATTAACACGAAGAAATTTTTATTTTATATGTGTTATATGTTTAAAGGAATATCCTCCTTTAAACATATAACACTTTTTTTGTATTAAAAAGTCAAAAACTCATAGAACCTTGATTTGGGAGGTCCTATTTGCAGATTAGATTTGGTTACACATATTCTACTAAAAGGCACAAGACTATGGCAATAATAATACAATCACAATAGAAAATATGTAAAATCCTATACTTATTATCACATTTTCTATGATATTGCTTCTAAGGGAGAGATATCTATCATTTTTGCTGTTTCAGACGGAGTTTTCAAGAAAATTATCGAAAAGAATATACAAGGAAAATGGAATATCGTTGTCATGTCCAGTTATCGCAAACAGTCGCTATCTGTATGGAAACTTTTTCATCGACTTACCAAAAATGCCGCGACACCATTTTATTGTACGGTGGTTCTGTGATATTGTGCTTGCCATTGAAACTTCGAGTTATATGCAATATTCTTTATATTGCAAAATTTTTGTGCAACTGCGAAAAAGAGGTATATAGATATTATAATATATTAGCTGACTCAGCAGACTTTTGCCCTGCCCGAACCCGAAAATAATTCTGTAACCCGATTGTGACGCAAATTTTATTTTCAAACCATATGTTAAAGTGACGCGACCCTTCACGTCAGTCAACGACGACGGTTAAATTATTTGGATATTGCTCAAACAAAAATACTAAAATTGCGTTTAAAAAATGGGGGGTGGGGGTAGGAGGATGAAAAATACTTTACGACCTGTTCTCATACCTACCAGATTACAACAAAAATTTCATAAACATCGATCCAGCCGTTTCGGAAGAGTTTTGTTACAAACACTGTGACACAAGAATTTTATATATTAAAAGATATAGCTATATAAAATTATGTATAATTCAGTAATCTAATTTAGAATCATTCCCTTTTGGCTGTTTGCTGTTTCTAATGCAAAATTATAATGGATTATGAAGGAACTGTATTTTATAATTTTAGATCAACATTGGCCAAAACAATACATAATTAATGAATATAAATCATTTTATAAATTACATACGTAATGTTAGTATTTTTAAATTTTATTAATACTGCTCCCATAAACTTTTGACCAACACTAAAGTAATATTTACTTAAAGTACATGTATACTTACCGAATTAAATGCTTACCCAACTACTTTTTAAATTTGGCTCTGGTCTGGATCTGAAAAGTAGTGGCAGGGCACACTGCGTTTCGCAGTCATTTGGGCAGCCCGACTGGCGGCAGTAACCACTCCCTTACAGAAGACCACCGTGAAATAACAGCACATGTGCTGTTGTGTTTCGGTGAGTGAATAAGGGATGCCAGAGCCCATTTCCCTATCCCCTCCTAATCCCTTTTCCTTAATCCTACTGTAGTCGGCAGCGCACTTGTGGCAGCTTTGGCGTTGCTTGTGACCTTGTGTTATAGGCGACGGTAGCCACCTACCATCAAGTGGACCGTCAGCCGGTCTGCCGATCTTAACATAAAAAAAATAATTGATAATTACATTACCAGTAACCACCTCTTACAATTAAGTGCACTCGGTATCGAGGCGACACAGTAGACTGGTTTTGCTTACCATCATCGTGTTTTAGCCAGTTTTTTGACATTTATCATTGAAAAAAAACTTGCTTGCTAATAGTCTTCAAAATAAAAGTTCTTCAGATAAAACTGGTTTTATCTATGATTATTTTATTTTTAATTAGGAAAGGTACACATATCTGTAAAAGATGCCTTTTCATACATTGTTTCACAGATAGATCCGGGTCTCGATGACGGGTATGAGAGTTTACAGAAGGCTAAACAAATATTAACAGATAATATTGATGACATTAAACTACAGTACAAAGTGACTCCGGTCCGAGAGCTATATGATATTCAGGTATTATATATACAATAACAACTGAAATAAACAAACACATCCACTTTTACGAAGCTATGTCCATTCAACTCACAAACAAGCTAACTTGTGTAATGAGTAAGTTAAACTAAGCTACTCTCACTAGAGACTATTTCTACCGTTGGTTAATCAACCGTGTACACGGTGGGATTGGAAGGGTTGTTCATTATGAGCTTTTACCGCCGGGCAGAACCATCGATTCAGATCTCTACTGCCAACGACTCAAGAAGTTAAGAGAAAGTGTCCGGAATTGATCAATAGAAAGGGTGTGGTCTTTCCTCACGACAACGCTATACCACCCACATACATCTTTAGCCACTCAGCAAAAATTAAGAGAGTTTGGCTGGGAGTAGGTGTTAATGCATCCGCCATATAGCCCTGACCTTGCACCTTCAGATTTCCACCTGTTTCGGTCCCCTCAGAATTTTTTAGGCAGTGTCAAGTTAACATAAAGAGTGGACTGCCAACACTACTTGTCGCATTTTTTTGATTAGAAGTCCCAAAATTTCTACAGCAACGGAATCATGTCACTACCTATAAGATGGCAAAAAGTCATCGAACAAAATGGCATAATGTTAGTGGTGAAGTGAGCTATTCTTCACTAAATTGGTTCCACGATAATGACAATTGAAGTAAATAAGCACCCACAAAAAATGTTTTTTATTTTATCTTCTGAAGGAAAAAAAAAACAACGTCTATTTGTGCTATCTCTTAGATCTCTTCCCCACTAGAATTTCATAACTAAATTTAGTCAAAAGTGTGGCTTAGCTCTTTTCACCACCAAGGCGACGATATATTGTAATTAAATGTAAATAAACTTCGGAAAAAAAAAAATGTCTTGAGTTTTCATACAAAATGCAAAGAAACTTTTTCCCGACCTATTAAAAAAAATCAGGTATTGATATTTTTATATTTTTAGATGATCCCTAGGGAACAGTACTTTATTCTGGATGAAAGTTGCCCCATGTCTTTTTCTGTATACCTGTGACAACGGTCTGGTATCAGTAGTCCGGTTGACTGAACTAATGAGACTTTTCAGTCTCAGTAGTCCGGTTATACACGTCACCCGGACTATTGAGCCGACGTGTATGATAAATTTCATGATGATTGAGTAGTTCATTGAGTAGTTCATGAAAGGTTGAGTAGTTACGGTGTGAACAAACAAACTCTACTTTCGCTTTTGTAATATTAGGATTTCCTTGTTCTTACTATTTATAAATGTTTTTGTAATATATATTGCAATATAATAATAAATTGTTTCCACCAGGACGCAAAAGAAACTGGCGATCGAGTGATACACGCGTTTCAAAAAAAGAACATAACAATGCAATCAGCCATTGTTGTCGTAAACGCGTTCGTGGCTGTGATATTCCTTCGTATCCTCGCAGCGGCCGTCAACTACCACGAGCTCTATCTGACTCGTATAGGATACGACAACTCATATATAACTGGTTATTTCAAAAAGATCGATAGTAGACGGAAAGAGAGGAATAAATGTTCGTTACTTCCACTTAAAAAGGTCATCTTTTATTTCATATTTTTTTGTAAAGAGAGACAGATTGACGGTAGGTGCACTTGATGGTAGATAGGTGGCTACCGTCGTATGATAACCTAGCTAGAGGATATATAATGGGTAAGGGACAAGGTGGAGATAGCTGAATGGGTTCTGGCGTATCATATTCGTCTATAGGAACCCAATAGCACACACACTGTTATTTCACGGTGATCTTCTGTAAGTAGTTGGTTATTGATATTGTTGCCGGAAAGGCTGTTGGATTTCGGTAATTTTTAACTATTAGTCGCAAATTTGTATAAATAAAAATGAAAAATGTGTTGCTAAGCGCAAAATTCGAAACGGCTGGACGAATTCGATTTTTTTTAATAATTATTCTTTAAAGTTCGAGGAAGGTTCTTATGAATAGAAAAATTTGAAAAATTGCCCCTAAAAATGTAAAAATATTCATTTTCAAAGTTCCCCAACTGACCCCCTTTTTTAAAAGTTCCCCATTTTTAAAAGTTTTGATAGTGTGGGATGAATGCACGATGCCATTTTTTTAAATAGAATTAAAAATAACAATTTAGACAACCTAGTGCCCAGTAAGCGGTTTCGCTCTTGGGCGATTGTAGCCCCAGCTTCTGAGAATAACGTTGTCTATTCTATTCCAATCTTAACACGTTCCTGCCTCTAAAAAAAGGGCAAAATTTGCTCTTTAAGTCCACTTCGATAATAATTGTATTTTGTTTCTTTGTAACGTATTATTACGTTTATTATTATTTTGTAACGAGCCCGTTGGATAAGTGGTTAGGGTGCTTGCCTTAACGCTCTGTCTCAGGGATCTCGGGTTCGATTCCAGACTGGGTCAACTATGGAAATGAACTTTTCATAGTTGGCTCTGGTCTGGATTTGGAAAGTAGTGGCAGGGCATAGTGCGTTCGCAGTCATTTTGGGCAACCCGTCCGGCGGCAGTAACCACCCCATTTATAGAAGACCACCTTGAAATAACACCATATGCGTTTTTGTGTTTCGGTGAATGAGTAATGGATGCCAGAGCCCATTAACCTATCCCTTCCTTATCTCTTATCCTTAATCCTACTATGCACTGCACCGCACTTGTGGCGTTGCTTGTGTTACAGGCGACTGTAGCCACTTTACATCAAGTGGACCGTCAGCTTGTCTGCCAACCTTAACATTAAAAAATGCTGATAGGTTTTTATGTGTTATTGTATATATCCAAAGGGATACAGGAACTTGAGGGATGGAAACATCGACCTTTATCGACAGTCATTATAATTTATAAACTTTTTGAGAACACTTCATCGTTATCTTTGAATTCCTATTTATTTCAATTAGGATAAATGTAGGTAATGTAGGTTCAAAAGGCCTAATAAACATTATGCGGTCGTGGGACCATCTTATCACAATGCTCAAGAAGATCTGAGATCTTGAGAGATTTTGCTTAGATAAGTACAAATTTAGATAGTTTTACCAAAATCTCTAGAATTCGGTATCAAGCATCTTTTTGGATATTTGAACTCCAGTTTTAGTATCCAAATGGATACACTAGACAGTTAACATCCCTTATTAAGTGAGAATAAATTGAAAGTTAAGTATTTTTAATGGCAGATGGAAAGAAGCAGATATGTGGACGTGTCCTCCGTAGCATATAGGACAGACGATCGTCACAAACTGCTTACGCAAATACTGAAGGTGATGATGGAAGTTATAACGGCCACCACTTTCGTAATGCTTGACCGTCTCTTCTACGAAGCGTTGGACGTAGTGCGTCAAAACGCAAGGAATAGGACTGCTGACCAGCACAATGCACACGATGTCGGTATACAGGTAAGAGTTTCTTTGTGCAATTTTTACACTAAGCTCTATATCGTTAAAGCCTTAATTTAGAAAGATCCAGACGGAATATCTGAGTGAAGTTAACAACTCTACTTAGATAAGTATATAATATGCTGTAGGCATATCAAAATTAAATATTTTATTTATTTGTTAGCTGATGCCCGCGTTGTGGTGGAGAGGTCTCGCTGTTAAGCATGGTTGAAGCTAAGCTTGATAGTGTGACCACTTGGAAAGCAGTTGCTTCCTTCTACGAAGCCGTAATGTCGCAGAAGGAAGAAGCAGAGAGGAAGCGAGAGGAAGAAGCCGGCCTCGCTTCCCTCAGACGCAGGCGGTTGGACAGGAGAAGGCGGACATACCAAGCCCGTCTTTTAATATCCTAGGGGACCTGCGCACATAGTTGGCTAGCTGTGTGTGCCTGCACAAGGTCCCCCCCGTCTGGGGATTGCTCCGGTGTCTCCGGACAATCCCCCATTGGAGTTAGTCTAGCCAGCAATGGCTATATAGGCTGCCCTGGGGTGGATCGGAGTTGTTGCCTCGGCAGAGCCCGGTCCATCCGATCAAAGGGCAAGGAGACACCAGGGAGTTTTAGTGGGTATTCCCAGTGCCGCTATGATCAGGTGCTGGGCGACCCCCACATACTCCTACCGTCTAGCCAGCGATAGGAAATCTGTAAGCGGATTACACCTCGTTAAAAAAAATGCTGGTGCCCGCGTTGAAAAATAAAAAATATCTAACACTATGTTAGGTGGCTACCGTCGCTTATAAGCAACGCCATAGGTGTTGCAAGTACGCTGTCGACCATAAGATTAAGAGATTTTGAAATGGGGTCTGGTATGCCTTACTCGCTCACCGCAACACAACAGTAGGTATCTACACGGTGGTCTTCTGTAAGGAGGTGGTTACTGCCACCAAACGGGCTGCCCAAATGACTGCGAATCGCAGTGTGCCCTGCGACTACTTTCTAGATCAAGACCAGAGTCAACTTGTATTATTTGCAATATGTATTTTTAGCTTAATTTTAAGTACTATTGATAATGATAACAAGGTTAATGTTAGTATAATTGTCTTTTTGTGTAAATATTTGATTCAATTTAGGTTAGGAATTAAAATTAGAAAAAAAAAAACATTAAAAAAAAAATTATTTAAACAATTGTCTATTTACAATAGTACTAAAATTCCACCTCAAAAACCCATTCTGCGTCCTAACTCTTCAAAAGATTTACAAACGTCGAATTTAGTTTTTATTGTAAGGAAAATAGGAACGGATTGTAGGTGAAACGAGATCAATAGGGGTGCCGGTCGTAGACCTTTACCTACCCTGAACTGAAGGGAATGCTCCCTTCAGTTCAGAGTAGGTAATCGATGTAGGAAGTTAACGAGTAGGTATATCTACGTACAAGTTTTGTTGTTTAATGCTTGGGTATTGATTTATCCTTCTACTAGCTTCCCGCCCCCGACTTCGCATGGAGTTGAAATTTTCAAAAATTCTTTCTTAGCTGATGCTTATGTTATAAAATAAACCTATTTTCCAAATTTTAACTTTCCAAACCTAGTAGTTTTGGTTGTGCCTTGATAGTCAGGACAAATAATTTTATAAGTATATTGTATAGATAAATGACAGCGACAGATATTACTATAGCGACTCCCGCTCTGCTTCGCACGTATGCAATTCTCTTTACAAATTAAATACACAAAGCTTCCTCGATTGTCGCTTTTCCATCCGTTGGGTGGCTTAGAGAAGTTAGCGGAGGAACAGATAGAAGCGGATATGGACTTTATAATATGTATCGACATAGATTATAATCTTATTGTATTGTAGGGTAGTTATCATTATTATATAGGGCCTTCAATAATATTGTAAGGCAGTCGGAAATATGCGTTGAACATGAAACAGCGTTTTATTGCCGCACGCACATATAACACTTATTAAGAGGAAAGAATAGCTTTGCGATTCTAACGAAATAGGTATTTAGGAAAACACATGCTATCGCTCGTGCGCTCATGTCCCCGGGAATCGCGCACAACACATACAAATAGCCCCACGCACACATCGACGGACGCTGTTAGTTGACGAGCAATTACGGCGGAAGGCGAACTCTTTTATTTATTTAGTTATTTGTTGTGGCGTGCCCGAAACTCCGATATAAAGAAATTGAAGATTATAGTGATAATTTCAAGTAAGTAAGTATTTTATTTATTTATGTAATTAGTAACAATTATTTATTATTTATTTATTTATTTATGTAATTAGCCATTTTCCCTATCCCCTCCTTATCCTTAATCCTAATCCTTACCCTATCCTTAATCCTTACCCTTATCCTTAATCCTACTGTAGTCGGCAGCGCACTTGTAGCAGCTTTGGTGTTGCTTGTGTTATAGGCGACGGTAGCCACCTACCATCAAGTGGTCCGTCAGCCTGTCTGCCGATCTTAACATAAAAAAAACGAGTGTAAGCTAATTTGATTTTTGATAAATCGGCTTTTTGCCTAAATGACTGACATTTTGTATTTTAAGTATGTATCTATATGATATTTACGAAACAAAAGATTTTTGACTTTGTTATTGTGTACGAAACTGCTGCATGTGCTACTATAATAATTATAACTATAATGTTTTCGTGAAATGCTAGATATTCGGTTTTGTCAAAATCAAAGTCAAAAAGTCGGTTTTAGGTCGGCTCAGGTTTCAACCACGTTTCAGCTAGGTAACTAAACAATTTTTAGGTACCTTGGTAGGTAGATGTAAATAAAATTATTTTTTAATTCCTGTAGATATAATAGTCACACGATAATGGAAGCATATTATAGAAGGGGCAAAAAGAAACGAATACGCTTATGTGTCCGCCGGAAAAAAATGTCACTTCGCCAGAAAGGCAAAGAATTGGTTTGTAGTTTGTACACACCTTCTCACAGTCAATCTAACTCACAGTTATACGAGTATAGCCTAAATATATATTTTTTTCAATTCTTATTCATGGACAGTTAAAATGAGTAGGTAGGTAAATTAGACACGTTACACACGTTACTGTTTTTTTTTTTTAGAGCTCCCACATCGCTATTCGTGCATTATTCGTCTATATTCGGCTATTTTCACGAACAAGACGAATACGCGAATACTAGAACACCTACTATACGCCGGCTTATCGCCAATACCGGCATTTATAATGTTTTCATTAAGTATTTTTTTCGTGTGGGAAATTAGATAAAAAGAAAATCATTTTAGAAAATATTTTATTTTATTTCTTGTCCCTGTGCACCGGGATCAGTTTCTAAGGGAAGGGTAACTGTGGAACCTACATGGAACGTAGTCCGGCACCCACTAGTTATGTTTTGGCATTACGACACGCACGGTTTATATTTATAGTTTGTAAATCATCAGTATTCGAGAAGACAAACTTTAACAAATTCGATACTCCAAGACAGTGAAGATCAACAATACAATATTTCGAATAATACTACACCAACGACTTCAATTTCAAATTTTCACCTAATACGATCGAACCGGTCAGTTTTTTTTTGTGACAACCATTAAAGAAAAATAATGGAACAAATTTTGCAAAGATGGAGAAAAGTGAATTTCGTGTCTTGATTAAACATTATTTATTGCGCAAAAAAATTATTACGGAAACAAAAAAAAATTGATAAATATTATGGGGATTCTGCTCTGTCGATTAAAATGATTCATAAGTGGTTTACTGATTTTCGCTGTGATCGCTGTAAATAATACTAATTTAGTTAATTTTACTCCTTGTTTAATTTTACCAGACTTATCAATCCGCCGAACTTACTCCCAACATTTTTGAAACAGATAGATATCGATAACGCGGGTGGGGATCGCATCTCTTCTATCGACTTTTCCATTGACATCCCTATAATACGTGATGCTTTGTTTCCCCCCCCCCCCCCCCGACCCCCAATCGTGCGATAGAGAGCGTTGCAACTCGCGACTGATAATAGGTACTTTTTTTGATGAAATTTCCATTTCGGGAGAAAACGGTTTCCACTGACTAAATCTTAACAAATCACTTTGATTTTGATATCGATCGTTTCAGCACGATATATTCTAGGTTTATAGGTTTCGTTTTTTTAAAAAAATTACACTGTTTTTATAAAATAAACGGCTTAATTCGACAAAGTTTTAATCACAAAAATTAAGTTATTTGAGGTGCCTATAAGTTTGAATTTATTGCAAATTTTGAAAAAAGGAAAACCTATAAACCTAGCCTTTCATTGTGTCAATAACATATTAAAAAATCATGGAGATTGGAAAATATTTAGAAGTGGAAAAACATTTTCTCTTTTTGTATGGACGAATACGTACTATTCTTTCCTCTTAAGTTGGAGACAAGCGCTAAATACTAAAAATATTCATTGTTTAATGAAGATGTTATAAGAAATAGACAACACAATTGCTTTGAAAAAAAAATATATTATACTTAAACATGTGAAGAACCAATTGTATTAATTAGAATTTTCGTTAAAGTAATAGAAACTCCACAAAAAAAGTTAGAACATAAGAAGAATTTGACTTTTATTGAAAATTCTCTCGAAAACGGCTTATTGCGCGCATATGAATCCTATTAATAAGTTAATGTCAGTTTAAAAAATTGTATAAAGATTTTTTTTGTGTGTATTCTAATGGTAAAAACAAAAAAACTCAATTTCTAGGCCTGTTGAATATTGAAGCCCTTAGGAACTCGGACATTTTTGGTGAAGTTTTAAGACAAATTTTTTTTTTGCTCATGCGGATGACAAGATTAGTTGTAATTATAAAGTTTGATTTCTTAATTTATAGGAACTTTTGTAATTTATACCTAATTCGTATATTTTAATTGTCTGAAGATCAAGATCTACATATAACCAATACGTATAGTGCCGATTGGCTCGGCACTATACGCTCGGCTCGGGAGAGGCCTATATCCAGCAGTGGGGAGACACAGGTTGATAATGATGACGATGATCTTTTAATTTGTAGGTATTTAATTTTGGCGACATTATTTTAGTCTGCTTTTTTGGATTCCATGTTTGCATGTAGTTATTTATTGTGAACTAGTGTTCCGCCTATTTATTGAACTAGCTTGCAATTTTTATATATGTATATGAACATTCCCCGTTTATCCCTCTTTCCATTAGTAAAATCGGTCTACCCGTTCACGCGTTATGCCGTGACCAAGGGAAATAGGGATTCATTTTTATATATTGCAACGACCCGCCCCCGGCTTCGCCCGGCGTGCAATTTTTATATACCCTAAAACATTCCCCGTTTATCCCTCTTTCCATTGGTGAAAACCGAATTAAAATCGGTCTACCCGTTCACGCGTGATGCCGTGACCAGGAGAAATGGGGATTCATTTTTATATATAAGAGAAGAAAGATGTTGATGCATATAATAGTTGATATAGTTATGCATGCAATAGTTGATGCAAATATTGGAGATGTAATAATTTATCAATGGTAGGTACTTATGCAACTAAACTAAAAGTGCTGTTAGCACATCAAATTACTAAATTCAGTTGTAACCAATTGGTGCAATATTGCAGGTGGAGGGTACAGGTGTACTAGCGACAATTATAAGGAAAATATTGGACAGCGATTTGGAACGCCTACATCGGATGAGCACCGATCAACCCTGTTTGCCGCATCCAAGACCGATACCTTGTTTCTATTTCGTCCACATCTACGGTGGATACCTTTGGATTCTGCTCCTTCTCTTGATTAATCCGTATACTATGAGGTTGAAAAGGTTTGTCTAAAATGTCTATTCTAAGCTAAAAGCTTTTTAATAAAAAATCCAAGCCTTACTCATTCGAAATTGAATTAATTTAAACTTCTTGATATCCGGGCGAAAAATATTTTCTGCTCATGTTTATTGTTATTATTAGGTGCTCAAAAATACTATCAAGATAAAATGTAACTAATAATTCAATAATAGTGAAATAACATTGTCAATTGGGACTTTAGTCTAGTAAAGTAAAATTGGGCAAGCGATAAATGTACCATTGGGGTCGAAAATTTCTTGAGTAGAGACCATGGACCAGCAGGCACAGCGTAGGAGGTCCACGCTATTATTTATTTGTGTGTTTCTATCTGTGGATACGCCTTTGGAATATGTATTAATTTTTATAATTTTTGGTCTGTTAACTTTCTGTAATGTAAACATAACTTCATTTTATATTCCAAATATAAATAATAAAAAAATAATGATATTTGCGAATATCGAAGACATTTCTAGTCCTTCTAATCCCCTGTAGGGATAAAAATGTGAAATAATAAAATGAGGAGAGATTCGAAGGATTCTTAGTGACTTATAGGTCTTAACAGATTTATATGTAGCTACTTCTATCCGCGTCGAGAGAAACAGCGTATACTGCACCTGTACAATGATATCTTAAAGAAGAGGCTGAAGATGCAAAAGACGCTGCGCAGGAAGGCGGTGCAAGCTGTGCGCGCTCACTATCTCTCTGGAGAAACGTTGCTAAGTCTCCGCATGAGACTACCCTCTGTATTCGGATGGTTGAATGTACTGCCGGCGGCGAGAATGACCTGTCTTATATGTGGTGAAACGGAGCCTAGATCACATGAACGTGAGTAAGATGCCTTCATAACTTATAAAAAAAAATATGTTTATGACTCGGGGTTTGAATAAGAAAATAAGAGTTTAAATTTGCTGCAAATGAAAGGTGGTATGGCCACCGGGCGAAATTTTTCGCTTCCATCTAACTGAAAACTTATATCTAACTAGCTGAACTCGGCCACGCTTTGCTGCGATCCATACGGCGGCGGCGTGCGCACGGGGCACGCGGTACTGGACACTGCTTATATATATTACTATTTCTCGTTGTTATATATATATATATATATATATATATATATATATATATATATATATATATATATATATATATTACTATTTCGCGTGATGTTATATAGCCTATAGCCTTCCTCGATAAATGGACTATTCAAAACAAAAAGAATTTTTTAATTGTAACGAGTAGTTCCTGAGATTAGCGCGTTCAAACAAACAAACTCTTCAGCTTTTTAATATTAGTATAGATGAGTCCAGCGCCGCCCATGATTGATTCTGTAGATTTATGCAATTCTGGAAGTCGCAGTTACGTAATCCGATGCGAATATCCTGATTTCTGAAGTCTTCAATTCGACAACCGTAGTCTTGGTGCAGTGTAGTCTTAGGTGTAAGTAAGAACTTCGTAAATATACGTAGAAGAAAGAAACTACTAATAAGTTCAGTTCACGAATAAGTTATACCAGAATCCATTCTCTTCATTCTTGCAACTTTCATCCGCTTTGGTGTTAGTGACGGTAGCTACCTACCAGCAATTAGACCTTCTCAGGAAATATTTAAAGTGTTCTTAGACTGAGGAAGACACATAAGTTTACAATACGGTATTTGACTAAGTATAATGAAAATATGAAACAAATTGTTACTATACTAACTGTAAATATTTTTTAAACCAAATTAACTAACACAGTATTTAAAAATATGTACGATTTTCATAAGAAATCATTATTAAGATAATTAAATTTTCATGTTTGAGCACGTGATTAAAAACGCACCCGATTGGTGGAATATAGAGTTGCGTCATTTGCTTTGTTACAGTCGATGCTTATTATACGATTTGACAGCTAAATGTTTGTTTGCAAGCAAGTGACGTATTGATATCACGTGACCCGCATGTATGGCGTCTTTAGCGTTTTGGCGGTCTTATTTATCATTTAAACTTTGATTGTAATTTTCATAGAAAATAAAGCAATTCACAAAGAATGAATCAAATTGCAAGTGTATTATATGGTATAATGAATAATTTGATATATTTTCCTAAAACACCTTATTTAAAGTAAAAATTAAATCACTCACGGCTTTCAGTTTTTGTACACTTTACTGCTAAGTCGAAACATAAAGCAATTAAAATGTAATTTTAAATTAATCAATCAATCAAATAAAATATAAATTTTGATGCAATTATTTCTTAATAGGAGACTCGATAGAATTATAGTTATTTTTTGGGTGCTGAGGTACATAATGTTTGCTGGGGTTAGTCTGCCTGTAGTTTTTCATATTTATAAAATATTAGCAGATAGAAGTAGTAGTAAATTAACAAACGTAATTACGTATTACAGATGAGCCTCTATGGCATACGTGTGCAATGTCGAATTGTCCTTTCGTCTATTGCCAGGAGTGTTGGAGGGAAGTGGGAGAACAATGTCTGGCATGCGATCCAAGTCTGGCCGAACTTAGTGACGTTGATTCTTTAACAGACGAGGAGCATCCAAGATATTGAGGGATTTAAATACAAGAGGAAAGAAATACCAAAAACAGACCCGAATACCAAAACTCATTCACAGTGAGATTAGAAACGCTTTTGACGTTGACATTATTTTGTTTTTAAAAATGTGTAAAAGAATAAAACCTGCTTTTGAAAATGGAACTTATGACAGCAAAGCCATTGTCTCGTAAGATGCTAGAAGTAGCTTATGTTATGTATCTTAAATCTAAAAGAAATGATATATTATTTAGCTAGATATAGGTCGTTTGAGGCATTTTTGAAAACCATGTATAATTATGTAGTGTTAATGAAGCCTACAAAATGTAATTAGTTTATTCATTCCTTCAAATAAAATGAAAAATAAGAAGTAAATAGCAAGCTATAATTTAAATATATAAACTAACCCCCGATTTTTTATTGAGCTAAAACACGCTATATCTGTTGTAAGTTGCTGAGGAGTTGGGTGTTCCACAGACTACTTGATGCTGCATCAGATCAAGGTTACCATGTCATGGTAATACCAGTGAAGTAACAGTATTTCAAATTTTACATCGATCGAACCTGTGGAAGTTAGTGAAATCCCTTCATCAACTAAGGAATGGGATGATGATCTTCAAACGCCTGAAGAGATCTTCATAAACTAATAGCTAAGAACCATCTTGATCGCGTCAGCTTTCAAATAGCGGTCTATCCGCTACATACATTAGGACCTATAATGATGGAGGTGGCTTCCGTCGCCCTATAACGCAAGCAACGCCTATACAGGTGCTGCAAGGGCGCTGCCGATGAGAGATTGGGAAGGGTTAGGGAAGTGGGCTCTAGAACTCACTCAACAAAACCCAACAGCACACGTGCTGTTATTTCACGGTGGTCTTCTGTAAGGGGGTGGTTACTGCCGCCAAAAGGGCTGCCAAAATAACTGCGAACCGCACTACTAAAATTATTTCTTATTAACATTAGGAGTTAATAAGGGTGCTCAAACGCTAAATGGTTCTTAAGCCAGTGTGACGGTCACACTTAAGAACCATTAATGAACCTACGGCGACGTCACAAGTCAGTTTAAAAATGGCAAAATTATTTTGTAGTGGCAGGGCGCACAGTGTTTTATTGTACCACTCCTCACAAAAGACAGCATAAGTGCTGTTGTGTTTCGGTGAATGAGTATAAGTAGGTATATTCGCACACACCAATGCCGGCTCGTGACCGATATCATTGAAAATTAATATCGTTTCATACAATTCGAGCTTGTCAGTGTCGGTGTCGTTCCGTTACATTTTAGTATACTTGCCTATTGCAAGTATACTAAAATGTAACGGAACGATTGCAATTACAAGTACTTAAAAAATGTCACGATATGAAGGCGAAGAAACTTATGTGAGGAAAAGGCAGTGGCTTGATAACGGTTGGTGAAAGAAGATCATTAATAATTTTTTTCGAGAATAGTACGTCACAAAACTGAACTGATACAGTACTTCGGATAGACCTCAGTTTCCAGAGAACATTTCCTTATACCCATCTAATCCTTTATCCCACTAAGGTCGGCAGCAACACTTATCGCGTTGCTTGTATTAAGCGACGGTCGCAACCTTCATACCATCAAGTGTATACCTATTGAAACCTGCGACCTTCACATGGGAAAATAAATTCGCAACAATGCAATGATATATACATCTATATAATATTATTATATATTATTATTATATTAAGATATAAGGAATCTAGACCGTTTTTCGGTAATAATAGACTTCATCATTAAAAAGATGTTGTTTTAATTTATTTATGTCCACGTATTTAATGTTTCTTAATTTTGTTATATAGGTACCATAATAAATAATAAAATATAATTATTTTCTATGTGTAATTTAAAATAACCCATATTCTAACTGCTGTCCAACAGACAAATTGGTGACGAATTGAATGTTGTCGGCTACCTCGTTGCAAAGGAGAGCGAGGCCGTATACTTCATCACTCGAATCTTGAGGTGTAAAGTGGTATACAAGCTGAAAATAAATAATATCAAAAAAATAAGTAGTGAAAAAAAAAAATGTACTAGCTACTCGCTGGTTACTAAATATGAAAGCTCGTCTCGTAAACCTAATGAAAAAACTAAAACTGGGCGAAGGAAGTCAGTTCTTTCGCTACTATTCATTATCTCGGCCGTAGTACGATCACTGCTGGACTGTGGGACTACTGCTCTCCTATAATTTTCCAAAAGAATTGGTCAGAAACAGCCTGAATCCAGCAACGTTAGCCCATGTTATTGGTGCTCGTACACTGCATTTGTCGGTCTGTGGCACAGTGTATTAATTTTCATAATTTACTGTGGTCTGCTGTGGTATACATTCAAGAACTTTCCGAACTCAGCGGCCGTCGGCTCTCCGTACTATGTGTCCTGTTCAATGCTACTTCAACTTAGATACTAATCTGCCGGTTTATATCGGTGACTTTCGTTTTTATACGAATCTCTTTACGCCAAGCTAGAGACCACTTTTCAGTGTCATGTGTAATCACTGGCGAAGTCTTTTGTTTGAGACACAATATTTAAATTGTATTATTTAAAATAATACTATTATATCATATATATTCTATATTTAAAATAAAGTTCCTGTCAGCCGCCGCCAACGGATTTTGATACGGTTTGCACTAAGGCATAGAATAAATAATATGTAGTACTAACGTAACTAAGGGAAGACTTTGTGTTTAAAATTTGACAGAAAAATATAGCAGTAGTGGCAGGGCACACTGCGTTTCGCAATCATTTGGGCAGCCCCTCTGGCGGCAGTAACCACCCCCGTACAGAAGACCACCGTGAAATAACAGCACGTGTGCTGTTGTGTTTCGGTGAGTGAAGTAAGGGATGCCAGAGCCCATTTCACTATCCCTTTCCAATCCCTTATCCTTAATCCTATTGTAGTCTGCAGCGCACTTGCAGCAGCTTTGGCGTTGCTTGTATTATAGCCACCTACCATCAAGTGGACCGTCAGCCTGTCTGCCGATCTTAACATAAAGAAAAAACCCGTACGTCGCTAATATTACACAAAGTAACAGTATTTAATTATAATTTACTGTAAGGAATTCGTCGTATGTAATCCAGCCGTCGTTGTCAGTGTCGGCTGCTTCAAATCTTTCTTTCCTCACCTCCATTGGTGTGTCATCGCTGAGACTCTCCAATATTGCACTACTAAAAACACATAAAACTGCTATCTATTCAAAATACTTCGTCTATCCTACCGTAAAGAAAATTTTTCCTCAAGTGAGAACATAGTTGAAATATGTATCAATTTCAAATTCAGGTAGATATGTATACCTGCTTATACAGGGTGATAAATTCAAATGGGTCAGTGAGGGGAAATCTCTAAGCATAAAAGATACGAAAATGTGTTCTTAGGAACCAAGGCTTCGATTTTTGATTTTTAAAAATTATTATTACTGTTATCAGCTGCAGTAATTAAAATAATTACGATATTTTTTTACAGAAATTTGACTAGGTTCGATTCCTGGGCGCATAAGAGCGTAATTTGAAAAAGTTTGAATGCAGTTTTTATTTTTTCAAAAATCGAAGAACAAATCGTAATCTCTTATGGTTTGACATTTGCCTCACTGACCCATTTGGACTGATCACTGTATATTAATCCAACTTTCAAGTCCTTCCTGTACTTTCAAGTATTTCCTGGACTTTTCAAGTCGCGAGTGAATCGGTTCTTAATAGACAAGCATGCTCCATCTTAGATCGCGTCATCACTTACCATCAGGTGAGACTGCGGTCAAATGCTTGATCTATCATTATATAAAAAAAAACTTTTGTCGTGACAAAATAACTCTTAACTATTGGAATTCTTACATGTTATAAAACAAAGTCCCCTCCATCGCGAATATAATACGGTACGCATTTTCATTTACCAACAGAGCGATTCCTGAGGAAGGTATAGGAGTAAGTATAATTTGTAAAGGTTTTGTGTAAATTGATTGATATATGACGTTGATTGTTGAAGATGTCGGAAAAAATTAAGCCGTCTGGGAGCTTTCATCGAAAACGCTGCCTAATTTGTTTGAGATATAACAAAACAATGCATGGTGGGATTGTTTCTCTTTTATAAGTCTACAAAAAAGTCCCGAAAAGCGAAAGCTAACTTTCAAGGATAGCTTACAATAATCATTGTAACTGCTAAAAAAATGATCACATATTATGTCTTATTTGGAAAAGTTATTATATACGGATACAATGTTAATTCATTATCAAATTCAATACATTTGGTTACCTTAAGCCATTATGCATTTCATAGTCATAGACATTATAATAGCCCTTTATACAATACAATTTAAATTTATATCTGGAGTTATTGTAAATTAGCTAGTATTACTTAGATTTATATTATAATATATTAGAAGAAATAAATAACAAAAAAATAGAATATGTTGATCAGTATACATATTTAGGTCAAATTATTTCACCCGAGGATCAAATGCAAAAAGAAATAAACATTAGAATAAGTAACTCTTGGAAAAGATTTTGGTCCCTCAAAGAAATTATGAAAAACCCTCAGATACACATAAAAGAAAAAAGTAAAATATTTAACACATGCATCTTACCATGCATGACATATGGATCCCAAACTTGGAACCTCACTAAGAAACATAAGAGATCGCTGAGAGTCTGTCAGAATAGAATGGAGAGAAGCATCCTAAATATTAGATTAAAAGATAAAATTAATCTAACTCGTATAAGACAGAAGACCAAAGTTACTGATGTTATTTACACAGTAAATAAACTTAAATGGAACTGGATAGGCCATATGATCAGAAGTGAAACAGAAAAGTGGTCGAAAAACATCACTATGTGGTATCCTCGTGAAGGAAAAAGAAGGAAGGGTCGACAGAAAAAAAGGTGGGAAGAAGAGATTAAGAAAACAGCTGGACCACTATGGAGAAGAAAAGCTACAAACAGGAAAGAATGGCAAACTCTAGGGGAGGCCTTTGCCAAATGGCAATCTGATACAAACGTTACCGATGTCACATGATGAATTAAATAGGAGGAACAACCACAATTACAGAAAATATATATAAAAATAATTATTGAGTAAATATATAGTAATAATAATAATGTTATATGTAATGGAAATGAATGCAATAATATTATATACTATATAGATAATTGTATTGTTGTCAGAAATAAAGGCTTTTTGAATTTGAATTTGAATATTAGAAGATATTGAAAGAAATTCTACACTTGATTTTACAGGCTTACAGGCTTTATTCAGTTTTAATAACTAAATTAAAATGTCTTGGAGTCATCATATAACTACGCTAGTAGGTACTATTATTTATACTGTGACATAACTGTCAGTGCACTGTGATAAGACTATGATGCACGAAATTAAAAACTCTTTTCAACGACTTGTAATCGAAAGTGCCTTCAAAAGTAGACCAAGGTTAGGTTTTAGTAAGAATCTCATAACACCCTATATATTATATATAATTTATGCGTGTTATATGGGTTTCCTGGTCTTTATCATACTCATAGGCACATACGTTTATTTACCCCATGCCCTTTGTCGATAGAATAAAAGGCAAATAATACAGGAACGATATGAAAGTGACATACAATCAGCGCGCGATTATTGTGCTAAAAAGAAAGAAATGGTTGTCGCAACTAACAAGTCATCGCAGCCCAACATTCCGTTCTCGTGGTTGTTAAAAAGAAGGAAGAGGCTATGCAGATTGTTGATGGTGACCTCGTTCCAACCAGGGTACTGATGCACGACCTGCTGACTGCTCCAGCGGCGGTCTTTTACTTTCAGTTCCTACAAGTAATAATTGTATATGTATTTGTGTTGTATACAAATAATAAATAAAAATATATAAATATATTGGTCTATACAATTTTATAAAATAAAGTCGCTATCCGCCACTGTCTGTTTCTCCGGTAACTTCGTCTAAACCACACAACGTACCTATTTTCATACGGTTTTCACCAATGGATAGAGCTACAAACAAGGAATAAATTAACAGAAAAAAAATTGCATCCGTGCGGACTAGTTACTTATAAATTAACATAACTATCAACACTACTTTTCGGAAAATGCTGACTTTTCCAAGTGTTTTTATTGAATGGTATTAGTACAAAGTATTAGCACAGCCTAACCATACTTACAGTTAGGCAACGAATGTACTTGGGTAGAGCAACGTTCGGCGAACTCGTTTCAGTTTGCAGGCTCGAACTTCGAGCGTTACCCGACTGTATGACGTAAGTATAGTTGACTGTTGTATTGGTAAAAGGGATCCGAATTTTCGCCTCGTGTTTTAATCCTACTTTAATGCTACTAATTTTATAAAGGCAGAAGTTTGTGAGTATGTATGGATGTTTGATACTCTTTAACGCAAAAACGGCTTAACGGCTTTGGGCGAAATTTGGCACACAGATAGTTTAATAAACATAGTACACTTTTTACCCAAAAAAAGGGATCATCTAAAAATATAAAAAATTGGGCGCCACCATCATATATTTTCTTTTTCAAAGCGGAAGCCAGACGCTTTCAGCTAGTGTGATATAAAACCACAACAATGTAAGCAGAACCAACAACAATGTATAACAGAAACGAAAAAAAAATACTTATTCCGTTTGAAGAGAGCGCTAATTAGCACAATCTAACCATACTTACGTCATACAGTCGAGCAACGCTCAATGTTTGAGCCTGCAAGTGCAAACTGAAGCGAGTTCGCCGAACGTATACATTCGTTGCCTGACTGTGGTTAGATATTAGCAACAAAAACCGGACAGACATTTTGACCAATCCTTAATTTTAACATTCACATAACTACTATTACCTTCATTTTTCGCGTTCAACCGTGACTGAAAAAAAAAATTCTACTTACTAAAGGTTATTAAGTGCCAAAAATGATTACACACTCGATTATACTGTCTCTGTTCTTCTAATCTTGTGTAGAACAGTTCCACGAGCTTGTCGTAATCCGTGAGAGGGGTTTTCTCAATATCTGGTCGCCTTTTTACTGGTTCACCTGTTTACATTGTTGATTTATGCGCTGTAGGTAGGTATTATTATGCTTATACATAAATATTATGAAACTGACGTTTCATAAAGATCAAGTTCAAGTTTAGGTAAACTATTCTCGAGTACATACTAAAAGTATCTATTATCGCCGATAAACGGACGGTTATATTTTATGAAAAAATTTCTACTTTTCACTCTGAACAGTTCCAGCTCTGGATTTGTCAATAGGCCGTATAGGCCGCGGCCTAGGGGCGGCGGATTTTAGATGGTTTTTGCACGCTTTCGGAAGCCATCAAATTCTTGTGCGATAATTAATGCAATAATAATAATAATAACCTAATAAAGGCCTAGGTCTACCTAGGCCACGAGGAAGAAGCGGCACAAAGAGAAGAGGCCTATACTCAAGAAAAGTATAAATCCGGCACTGAACAGTTCTCTATCTAGCAAGAAAAAGTGAAATGGTTAATCCTGCAAATGTCTTACTGTACCCAAAGGTTTTGTTGGTACAAATATACCTACTATTTTAACAGTTAAAGCAGAAATGGTCTTTACCAGAACTGGGCGTTGTAACAAAAAGTGGTAAAATTCAGAAATGGTCATATCCAGACGAGGACATTTTAAGAAGTATTTACAGACCACCTAAACGATCTATAGTCTATACTAATAAATAAAATTGAAGTGTCTGTTTGTAATGTCAAAATAACTTTGCTTTTTACTAAATGTATATCAAAGCATATATAGACGGTACTAATAACATATAAGCCATTTTTAAAATTTTTGTCTCGTCTGTTTGTTTCGGCTAATCTCCGAAAACTAAAGAAGCTCCACTGTGCTGAGTTTCCTCTACTTCACAGCAGTTCCAGTCACTGCGCGCATTCGTTCATTTGGCCAGTTAACCCGGATTTTGGCACAGTCTGTGAAGCCTGACCGACTTTTTTCGCACGTTCTTGTCGTATGCGATCAACTTTTAATCACCAGTTATCAATTTCTTCTAAATAGGTACCTAAATTCAGATAAAAAACCTACCAGTAGCTGTAAAATCCTCTTGTCTATAGAAACAAATTGGTTTCCGTTTCACAGGATATTCAAAGAATCTTCCTAGTCCAGAGAACAAACTACAGATTGACTGACCCATTAATATGTCTAATTAGATAAAATCAACCAATTTTCCGAAATAATCTACGATTTGGTTGTCAAATGTATTTCACGTTATCGTTGTGGTCATGAGTTCCAAATCTGCGTCTGCAAAAAAGGTAAATGAAACTCTCAATTTATCAAACTATTAAAATTAAAATAAATAAAGAACTGCCTAAATAATTGGGTAGGCTATTAAAAAATTATAGAAAAAAAAACTTACCACATTACTTGCAACATTACCTACTTAAATCTATAAATAAAAAATTGAGTGTTAAATATCAAAGAAAAACTTCTAAAGTGTGCGGTCCTGAGTAAACGACGACGTAACGAGTAGATTATTCGTTATGTTCGGACTGCCAACGAGATCAGCGAATCGTTTATTTGTTTTTTGAGCGGCGCGGGCGCGGCGAGCGGATATGACGGGGATGCGAAGGAAAGATACATAAAATTTTTGAATTTTTTTAACTTCTTTGCGCGCGATGAGTAAAATTTCCCTTTGTGAGCATAATATTATATTCGCAAATTATTATATTCTCAAAATATTACATTCGCAAAACAATAGAAGTACAATTCAGCACAATATTATTTTATTTTCGAGGTCGAATTTTGTGTGACACGTCACTGTAACGATAACGTGACACTTCTTGTAAAGTTTCCACAAAAGTACTAATTATACTATTATTAATTTAAAATATAAGTTTCATTTTTAGTTTTTGACTCGCCAAAGAAGTTTCATTTCTCACACGCATACTCCGTACTCGTAGTTTTTTATTTACGAAATCGAGACGAAGAAATTATTTGTTACGTAAGTAAGGACTAACATTTTAATTTTAATGAGCAGAAGACCGACTTCATACTCCAAATTTTAACTAAAAGCTTCCAATTTGTCACTAGTGTAAGATCCCACCGTAAAATGCTCCACCTATGTGTTATTTGATCGAAATGTGATTTAAATAAAAGGGGTCATACAACGCCGTAAGGTTGACTAGCAAAATCTTGCCGCAAGTATAAAAAAACGGACCGAATTAATTTGTACTCCTAATATATACCTTTACTATAATTATTGTTGATATTAATTAAATATTTAAAATAATTTAATTGAATAATATTTAATATAATTTAATTGAATAATATTTAATTAAATATGTATTTTACGGTGGGATATCTTAGACTACAACGTGGATATCCCTCCAGATTGTTAGGTGTAGGTAAAGAGAAACTACATATTAGTGTAATAATATGCGATTAGTTTGTGAAATAAGAACATCCATTTACTATTCAATCGATTTTATTATCAATTTTCATACAAAAATCGTTTAAAAAATTTAATAATTCAGACGATACACAGTCAGATACTTTAAAGATTATAATCAAAGTAACGTTATTATTGAAGTAATAAAAATAATGTAAATGAAATAATAAGTCTAAAAAAACTAGGAACATTCATAAAAATACTCAGTCTTCAATAACAACATTACAAGAAATGTAACGTAAAAATTATTTATGATAAACTAAACACTGTTGTCCACTGTACATTCACTGTCGCTTGGATACATTATAAAGTTAGTTGCACACTACGCGTTCAGTACTAAAAAATTAGCCTTCTTAGTTTACGAATATTATAATTTGACGTAATTTATAAGTACATATACATACACAATTCTCTATTGTTCTAGTAGATTTTGAATTTCTAAGTTTCCTTGTGAAATTCCTGTAAAATTGCTTTTTTAAAGACACATCTTCACATAAAGACACAGTCTACTAAATTTAAGAGCACTATAGATAATTTCTTTTCAATTTCTCACCGTGACGAGCTTTGGTTGAGGTTTGTTAATATTTATTATATTATTGTTAATATTTATTAAAAAATTAAAAACGATATTTTTTTAATATTTCATAATTAATTATTAAAAAAATATCGTTTTTAGTTGTAGTTAAAACTACAACTAAAAAGGTTTAGTCAAATTTATTTTTATGATTCTATATGAATTCCATATTTAATTTACTATTATTCAATTGTGCTAACTACGACTTCTAACGGCTAAGGCAACCTTTTTAATCATATAGTTTTTGGTACACAGCCTTTTTAATATTTTTATTTTAAATACTTGTAATTCGAATTTAATTCATTCGCCTTGGTTTCATATTTTGTAAAATTACATTTCCTGTTTTTCTTGTGTGTTGTAAATTCTTTGCTTTATCAATAAAATAATCTGAGATGTTTTTTTAAAATATGTTTTAAAATTAATGAATCGCAACCACGACTTGCCTCGGAGAAGTCTTATCTTGTGCAGTGAATAAGATCATAAGATCTTGAACGCGTAGTGTGCAAGCTCCTAACGGTTAATACACTGACAATCTGTATTTTATATTTTGAAATTACATTACAATAACAATATTACGCATAAGTCGATTAACTTATATCGTAGGATAAATACAGACACGCCCTTAAATGCGACGGTTTAAACAGACAGAAGCGATTCTACATTTAAAAATTATTGCTAATACTTGGTACATCTATATTTTATACCATCGCCTCTAGGCAATGAGTTTTGATCTCTAAACTAACTTTTAAACAGTAGACAACAGCTCTTAAACCGGTGATTTAACCACCGTTACATTAAATCAGTCTTAAATTTATTACAAAAGGAGGTAGATACGGTTTGTATTACTGAACACATATGGCGTGACAGAGGACCTCTGCGGGGAGCACTGGCGATTGAAAAACAACGCCGACGTGCTCGCTTCGAGGGCTTACTTTATACTTACCTAAGTGTTACACATGTGACATTTAAGACTAATACACATCTCCACCTGTACATTGTTACGACTTTTTAAAAACATAGACTATCGATGAATAAATGCATCTATAAAAACGGCTATATAAAGCGGTAGGTATCAATTCTATTATTTAAGAAGAAACACAGAGTCCAACTTCTTCTCAACTTGAGTATTAAAATTTGATAGGTACATAAAAATTTATGACAAACTTATTAGTTACGGTTCAAGCGACGTTGACAGCAACAATTGATGGTGTCTATAGATAATTATGTACTGAGATGAGAAACAAACATTATTGATACATTATTGCAACTAAACAAATGAATATTTTCAATGTTAGTCTCATCAACATTTCAAGAGTACAGAATAAAAATACATTAAAAAATACAACATCAAGAATAAATCTTAATAATAATAGAACAATTTGAAAAGGAACAAACTATATTCTAACCCCGATTAGTATTATAACGCCTATGAATTAAGGTATTATAAGTATTATAAGGTAACATTAATGTCTTAAATGCCAGTATCTTTTAAGTATTCGGCAAGGTACCAAATTAAAATTTTCAAAAACTACCCTATTTTGTAATCAAATAATGTCACTGTCAAGTCAACGCGGATATAGTTCTTACACTAGGTTACCGGAAAATTTCCATTACATTTCCAAATTCTATTTTTAAAGTATTTTTTTGCGGACTATGTAATTGTAAAAATCGTAACAAAACAAGAGAGGGTAAATAGGATTACAATGCTAATAATAATAACTAACACTAATACAATCGTTATTATATAGTTAATTGTTATAAAAATAGCAAAAAAAATGGCTTAATACTTAATTATTCTTAAAATCTCATCGTTTCAATTATTACGTAACTATTGTAAAGTTTGTTCCTGGGAGTGGAATTCTCACATTATGCGGGTATTATGGAATTCGGTGTACGGAAACGTTTTGCACAAAAATTATAAGTAAACAACTTCATTAATCCATTTAAAAAAATTATCTTCAATTTGATTGATTTCGTTATTATCACACAAAATTACTCTCTTTTACAGCTAGCAGCTAGTAACTTTAAAAAATAGTTAAACTTGTTTTATTAAAAAAAAAGCGATTCGCTACTTTTATTTATTTTGAATAAATAAAAATAAACATACGCCATATTTATAGCGATTGAAACAAAACAAAACCTCCTTGTTGGTAGACAATTTTGATTTTTTTTTTGTTTCCTCGACATATCAAAATATAATTAATTCACACTTGGTGTGATGTTCCAGAATTCGCGAAAACCGCGTCGTGCACATTTTTTTATACCCCGTAGAGGTTTTGCCGTATTTCCGACATTTTAAAAATTTCATGGCAATTTATAATTTTTGATTAAATCAATGATAAAAAAACAATACATTTAAAAAAAAAACAAATATTCGTTAACGATTTTTTTATATGTTGATCACTAGTACGTCTTTATGGTATTATTAAATACACTTCTCACAATGCCACTAGGTTCAATAGCAACAAAACTCTAAATCAAACAACAAAATAATGTTTAAAACACAGTGGTTCAAATAAAGTTTTGCCTCAGCTCAAAGCTGCGAAGATCGACTTCAAAGTCTCTGTTAAGTTTTCAAAACTATAATCCAATGAAGTAGTGTACATAACATAACAATTTCAATATTGTATATTGTTTAATATTTAATATTATAGATATATATTGGTATATCGATAGGTTTAATTCATGAAAAAAATATTTTATAATACTTATCACTTTATATTGTTTAAAATTTAAAACTGAGATATTTCGTTTTACATCTCTTTAAAATGTAACATTCTTTGAATGCAATTTATGGCCACTGGCGTTTGCTTCGCAAAACCATTTTTCAATAGGTCGTAGTTTAAGACTCGAGAGATTCAATGGATTTTCTCAAATATGTATCCACTGTACAGTGAAAAATTACTTAATTAAAATTTAAAAAAAAAAAAACATTATAAATGCATTCGATGCAAATAATATTTGAAGAAGAAAAAAAGAAATCTAAGATTGAATTTTTAATAAGCTAATTTCAATTTACTCATTATTGTATTGTTTATTTTTATATTTAGTGATAGACGCGAGTTTAATGCAAATCTAGAATCTTTCAAAAAGTTTTATAACAATACATTCCCATAAATTATTGTTTCCGGGTTACTGTACCTCCGCGTATTTAATACATCCATCGTACAAACAAAAAACTTTTTATTTTCGAATCGACAAGACTTTACTGCAGACTCGTTAATTATATCGAATCACGAATTCAATAGATTATTTATATAAGAAGGTACCGAAAATAATCTATTTTAAAATTGAACGTAAGTATTGACAAGTCTGACATTAGAAGAGAAGAAAATTTGTCTGAACGAAGTCAAGGAGTAAATGAAAACCTAACCTAAACACTTAAATCTAGAAGCTATATTAGCATGGCCATTAAGTTTTCTCACACAAAATTACACTGTTAAAATTTTACGTCTCAGTCAGTCTTAATTCATTGCGAACGTTCTTAATTTCATTGCGAACTGTCCAATATATTTGTGTACTCGACTGTACCCCACAAATACAATATCTCGGTACTGACCATTGAGATACTAACGTACTAGATAAGCTATCCTAAGTACAAGTTATGCTTCAGTGATAAAACAAAAATTATGATGTCTAATCAAACGACACAATATGCAACGCTAGATTCTCGCGATGAAAAACACGGCGCTTACGCGTTTCTTTCAAAGCCGTACTAAATAAGATGTACAGTGAGTGTTCGAAGCGTGAAATCTAGTACGTAGTACATTAATATCATTGGTACTGACCAAAAAAATACCAATAATCAGTTCTAGGTATTTATATGAGTAGGGCTGTATTTCGTTTCAGTATTATGTGGTATCCTCCAAGCACTTTAGTGAGGACCACAGAACAAAAACATTAAATACAAACCCAGCGCATTTATAGAGTGATTTTTATTTAGATGTAACAAACTGACAGCAGTGAACAATGCCCAGCTGTAATTGAACAATGCCCATTAACCGCTGTCATTAAGCCATTGTTTTAGCTGTCAGTTTGCTACATCTAAATAAAAATCACACTACAGTGTGAGAGAAAAAAAAAACCATTGCCTAAATCTTATGTATCGATAATCAATGCGTTTTAAAAATAATATAATTTCTAAGCGAGCTTAATAGTAGAAAGTGCATATGATAACGATATTTGCACTAAAATAAAATAAAAATGGTTAAAACCATTGTACGAGCCCAATAAATACTCGGCAAATCTTAACTTCGTAGTACGGTTGTGCGTTACATACAGACCACCGATGCAGTTTTGTATATATACTTAATTGATAACTCATTGTGAAGCTGTACGGTAAATTCATCATTGAAGGCTTTAATTTTAGGAAAAAAAATTCCAAATTTATTTGCAATTGAATTTAAATTTATTACTTATTGAACCAGCATATTTATTATTTTTTATTGGTTACGTGTTAGAAGAAAATTGTAATTAAATGTGTAGGTCTATAATTATTTTGAGGTACCAAGAAATCAAGTTTTGTGAATATTTATGGGCAGTCAAAAAGGCGGTCGGCCTTATTTTTTTTTTAAAGTCAAGACACATTTAAAATTTGCAAAAACAATTTAAATCTAAATCGATTATACGTACATAATATACTTAAAGAGACTACATTGTATTTTCAGTCAAAATTGCGGTTCGTAGCGATTATGAATACCTAAGGGCCTTGCCATATTATTATCTAGTCTATAGAACTAATAAAGTAAATACACGCTATAATGTTTCACTACGGTGTAACTTAGGTTCTTAGCGCGATAAAATATTTACTACAGTCTTATACGTTCTTAATAGACTTCGATATTATGCCCATCGCTTAATCACCAAATTAAAATTACAGAACACATGAAAATGAACACATCGTGGATCTCAAGTATACGTCGACGCGTTTTTTTTTAAACTTTTATTTCAACGCGTAAAAAGAGCTTACAAATGCGCCTTTGTCGGCTAAAAAGTTAATTTCACTACAATATTTTCACTAATAAAATTTATTTTTCAAACGAATTCACTTCATTTCATTATGACAATATTAATATTTTTTTTAATAATTAATTAATTAATAATATGTAGAGGAATAACTTTGCATTGGCTAATCAATATCTCAAATTTGCAACATAAAACTCTATAAACTGGTAAAAGCTAAGGCGGATTTTACGCATTTCATGAAGAAAATCTAACTAATAATACATATATATTGTTTCATTATTCTCCACGAAAACTACAAATAAAATATTACGTTTCTACAATTCGTGATACACACCATAGTCAAGCGAAACGCTACTCACACAAACATTAATGACGAAACACACACGTATAATAAAAGCATACGTCAGGAAGTTTCCGGTATCGACAATCGACTATTTTATTCCCGAACAAATCGAAAATTTTAGTAAACACTTTAGACGCTACTCTTTCAAAAGCGATATGCGGTCTGCTCAATCGGTCAGATTCGTCAATCCTCAACCTTCCATGAGCGTAATCAAAATTTCCATTCTGGATGGTACAACGAACGCCTACCGTTTTCAGTCCATTCCCAGCCCACTTTTAACTGTGGCTACGAATGTCACCGAGGGGAAGATTAAACGATCAATTAAATTTGAACAATTCAAGGAAAATTTATTGATTGATGAAATATTGATCGTGAAATCACCCCTATGTGTGCGTCCCGAGTGACGGCGTATCGCGGGTGCGGACTCTGTCGCGCACGAAACAAATACTGGATGAGTTTAAATCGGTCCGGACTGCGAGCGAGCGGATCTAGTATTGACGGATTCCGGATCCGCGATACGCTTACAGCGTACTCAAGATGCACACTAAAGACGCGTCTTTGAATGCGACTTTATGTGGAAACGGGACACGCTTCACAAACGCTCCTCCCCTCTCTCTCTTTCCCCTTACAACCACGAATCGCGGCTCTATCATCACTTTTAGACAGTCTTCTATTCAGTCTTCGATATTTATTGCACTGTTTCATCTGCCTAGTTAGACTATTCTCAGACTCCCGCGTTTCAAAAGGAACTAAGCGAGCAGCGAAAACAATGCAACAGTCAAACGAACGGTTCCAAATGAAAGAAAACGAAAAACAAATCAAGTGACAATGTTTATACATTGTTCACGATTTAAATACTCAATATAATCAATAATCATTAACCAATTTTAAAATGCAGAAACTAACATTTAGGAAAAACACTTTTGAAGTTACTTTTTTTTAAATACCCTATTCAAAACAATTTAATATCACACTCGTTTTCATATTAAAATATTTGAATTTTTCAATAAGCCTACGGACAGAATATTATAATTACGATTACTGTCGACTTATATGTATGTATGCCCTGAATAATTGATCATAGTTAGATATTGCTCTGTCGAAATATGAGTGCTGTCAAGAAAATGTCTGGCGTCTAAATAGAATATAACGTTTGGTCCTAGACTAGTCTAATGTGTAAACCAAAAATATTGACTTGGTAACAAAAAAAATATATATGAAGCATCTGCACATAGTTATGTATGTATGCCCCTTTTCCGAACAAGCTATGCTCAGTAGTAATGTAAAGTATAATAATTGGCACATTATAAAAAAAATCACAAATACAATTATAAAATAATAGAAAAGACCTTAAGGTCTTAAAAATTAGTAAAAACGTACTCGCAGTATTATTAAAAGTTAATATACCTTAATGTATTGCTTATAGGAGCATGGGCTTTCGCGCGGAGTGTCCGGAAGTGTCTCGAACAAGACCACGAGGTAGCCTTCCGGGGTAAGAGCCACGTCGCTCGGGCGGTCCTTGTCATCGAGTCCCGGGCTCTTGAGATCCACAACAGATATCACACGAAGATCCCAAGTCATCACGAGGAGGCGATGGTTTTTAGAGTCTGCGACGATCACGCGTCCTTCGTCGTCTATGACTATGCCGGAAGGACGATTCAGTTCACCAATGCAGGATCCTTCGCGGCCCATACACTGCATCACCTTGGTGAAACTCTTATCGATCACCAATAAGCGGTGATTTTCAAAATCGGAGACGACGATGTTACCGTTCGTGGTGAACGAAACGCCTCTGGGAGTAGTCGGTCCCTTTAAAACCTTGTTCCCAGAGTTATCTTCAAATTCGAACTTTGTAATGAACGTTCCATCGTTAGCGAACAGTTGAATGCGGTGATTGCGCGTGTCAGTAACGGCGATATTACCGACTGTGTTCACAGCTACATCCCACGGATATTGGAACTGCCCATTTTCCTTGCCAAAACAGCCGAATTTCAATAAGAAGACTCCGCTCATTGTAAATATCTGAACCCTGTGGTTGTCTTTGTCGACGACTATGATGCGACCGTAAATATCTGTTGTTATTCCTGCTGGCAGATCGAACTCTCCCGGCCCTGTCCCTTTGCAGCCGAACATTGTTTGAAATATGCCTGCGCCGCTAAATATTTGTATACGGTTGTTCCTTCTATCTGCTACTATGATGTTTCCGACATTATCGACGCATAAGCCCCAGGGTCTGGACACTTGTCCTTCATATTGACCTTCGCGGGCAAAAGACAACATAGGAATTCCTGGTACGCTACTTCGAATCGATTTAAAGACAACTGGCATCCACGATCCCGGCACTGCTTGGCCGATGCCTAATCCGTTCACATCGACTCCGTGAAAAAAATCGTTTCGTGCGACAATAGCATTAGAATAATCTGAACTGGATCTCATGTTCATAGGCATATTGATTGGCGGATATGTATGAGCAGGTCGAAATGGTGGCAAGGCTACGTTGTATAATTCGTAGTTTCTTGCGACGGCATTGGCGGGAGGATTGACAACAGCGAGTGGTCCGGTGGAAATTGTTTGAACATCACCTTGATTCCTCAATTGATCAATGAGATTATAGCCTGGAGGATAAAATACTACTCTTTCTTGTTTTATGTACATATTTTTGAACATGGCCGAGAAGTATTCGACTTGCTGTGTCGCTTTTTCTTTCATAGCGTACAAATCCACGATATCAGTAGTCACTATATGAACTAAGTTTTCGTTTGTGTGCGCTAAACCGGCGAGAATACCGCGGAGTGTGTTCATATGATCATTGATTTCATTCACTTTCATTTGACGGATCTTTTCCACTTTGTCCAAGAGGTACCTTTCACGATCTTCAATTACTTGAACAAAGCAACGCATCGCCTTTTTTATTTTCATCATTGCTTCGGCGCATTCCTTTTCATAAGTTTTATTCATCGCTATGGCACGATCTATGGCGATTCGGATCGCTTGGCTGCCCACCTTGGTCTCCTCCAACACCTTGTCTATTCCCGAGTGATATTCTTCTAGTGCGCCAGTGATCAATTTAACGGAGTGCTCCTTATGCATCCAAAGAATACACTCAGAGCATACGATCGCAACGCATGTTTCGCAGTAATAGCAAATTGGTTCGTTGTGGCTTTCGCAGAAACCAGACTCCTTGTCGACGCTCCTTGCCACGGAATTCGGTCGAACACCTATTGGTGATATCTGATTTATCGCTACAAGTGTGTGTTCTCTGCGCTGGCATTCACAAATTGCGTTGTGGCAACATTCGTAACAGTATATCTCGTTGCATTCAATGCAGCGTGTTGTGGGTGCACGGTCTTCGCAACGATAGCATGTTAGGGACGGAGACGAGGAGGTGCCCGGTGAGGCGGCGCTTGAGTTATCCTCTTTTTGGTTATAATTGATCACTGGAGTAATACGCGCCGGCCCTTCCGCCCATATATCGTAGCGAGGGGCATAAGAGCTCTTGGGCGTGTTCATGTTCTCCATGAGATTGCAGAGCATGTTTGTCATGGCAAAATGGTCATTCCGACGGACGGGGCTGCGGCTGGGGCCGGGCACAGCCGCTGCGGTCGAAGTGGAGGGCAAGCTCGTGCCCAAACTCTGGGCAAAATTTGCAAACGACGTCATGGTGTTTAATTCATGTGATCTGAAACAAACACAATAGCGTCATCAACTAAATTTAATTCATAATTATTGTCCTAGCACAATATAAATGACCATCAAGCAAATTTACTTTCTATTTTATTCAATCCCTGCTAATCAATACTCAATGTTTGAATAAAACTGTTGGTTATGTAATTAAATTTTAAAAATTTAAGTCATTTCTATCCGAAATGCGAGGAATTTATCAATAAGTTCGTATTCGTATTAATACGTCGTATTCGTAGTATAGTAATCGCCAATGATTTTTTTTTTAATAATTTTTTTTATTTTATGAAATTAAGCCTTTAGCGAAATTAATCATTTAAAATTAAGCCTTTAACCGAAATTTATCATTTAAAAATTACACCTTTAACAAAATTAAACCTTTGACGAAATTAATCATTAAAATTAAAATTAAATTATTAAAAATACACGTAAAGATATTTCACAAATTAGAAAAGCAAAGAAATTACAAATAGATGTTGTTATCGATTTATATATTTTTTTATTAAAAGTTGATCATAATAATGTTGATTTTTACATTATATGTCCCTTCTGACGTTTTATTTTATAATGGATTATATTACATTTAACAACTGTAGATCTGCATAATATATTTGAATTATTTGTCAAAATTTGAATTGTTTATTAAAATTTTATTTCATTCGTGTATTTTTAGGCTGCCGTACTCACAAGTATTGGAATCAGATCGGAATATTTTGATAAATTTGCTTTTAGGCTAAAAAAGGAATAATCCGGAGATGAAATAAGAATTTAAGATCAAATAATCGCTATGGACTGTTTTCCTAACCCTTCCCAATCGCTTATCCTTAATTCTACAGTGCAGAATTAGCATCACTTGCAGCACCTGTGGCGTTGCCTGTGTTATAGGCTACGGTAGCCACCTACCATCATGTGGACTATCAGCCTGTCTGTCAACCTAAGATATAAAAAAATATATATAACAGTGGGACGAGTTTTTGTAGGATGAGTACGCTATTAAAATAATCATATTTATGGCGCGATGGCTCTGGGTTATACAAATATCTTCCCTAAAACTTGAAAATCACTAGTTTTTTTTTAAATATTAGAAAGTATACTAGGGCCTGCGGGTAATAATGAAAAGAAAATAGCGACAGTGAATCATTATGGCGATCAGTGGAATTCCTAAGTTGTGAATCGGGGCTTTTAAGTATATTGCAAGCTTTTAGCTTTACCGCTAAGTTATCAAGTTTATTATAATATCCATGACTGCCATCAGTGTTACATTACGTTTACTTATGATAAATATGTATATTCATTAACTAGCTGAGCCCGCAACTTCGTACGCGTGGTATTCGTAGCGCGAAACTTTTTTGTTTGTATGTATTCGAATGAAACGAACACTAAATGTTGCTAGTTGCTACAATAAATCAAAGAAAACCGCATTTAAATCGATTAACCCGTTTATGAGATTAGCGTGCACAAACGCATGGACAAACATAACAAAAAATCTAAAAACTATTTTTTTGACCTCTGTAACATAAGAAGGTACAACGTATACAAATAGTTTTTTTTTTAAATATAATGTTCAGACACGGCTCGTTTACGATTTTATTATTATGTGTTATGTGAAACTAAAAAAAAATACTAAACGGTTTTAAGCTTTAATACTTTCAAATTAAACGATATCCACGCGATTTGTCATACAAAATAGGTTCATTGCTTCAAATAATATGTGTATATTTGTTACATCTCCATATATAAAGAAATCAATCGCGGTGCGCTAGTCTCGCAAACACTCAAGAATGGCTGGACCGATTTTAATTGGGTTTTCACTTATGGAAAGCGAGAAAAATGGGTAAGGTTTGTATATATAAAAATTTCAGCCCGGGCCAATCCGGAAGCGAGTCACTAGTATAATATAATATTGTATATATTATTGATACTGTTATAATAAACTATTTGTCGTCAATAAGCTACTTGTTTTACTTTTGGTTCAGCGCCATCGTTTTGGTATATTATTTTACATTCGATAAGTATAGTGATTGCGGAAGTAGAGAGTTAAAGCTTGTATTTGAAAGGAAATTTCTAAAGATTTTACCACTTTTTGTATAAAGTTTTCGATCAACTTGGTAGTGCTGTTTGTCTTGTATATTTTAAAAAAATATAATGACAAAGGTCAAAGAATTATCAATAATAAAATAAATAAATAAAATTTACACAGACTAAACTTTAAAAACCAAACTTCTTAGATAAGTATAATTAATATAACGTATTGTGAGGCGTAGCCATCTTTGTTTCGTACACGTCCAAATAACACGGATATAAAGCAATAAAATTATTTATAGATCAAGTAACAGTGAGGAAATAATTTAAAATTCTCAAATAAAAATCACCCAAACACCATTAAAAAAAATTAACAAAAATTTAATTTTTTTTAAACGTACCGATCCGAGTATCCCGATGTACAAACAATAATAAAAACCACAAACGAAATGGTCACATAAATGAAATTTTGAATTTCGAAAACGATGTCCGGTCTAGTCGAGGTCAGCGGAGGCACTGACTGAATTGCTGAACTGAACCGATGGTCTCAACAAATAGCTTCGTGCGGTGCAGTTTGCAAAAAAAAAATGTATCCCAAAATCTTTTGAACGCCCCTACACTCACTCTAACCCTCGTTGTTTAGGTATCAACTGTAGACAGAGTAGGCATTACATGCACGACCTGATGATCGAGCGAGACGGCGATAGGTTGCATTCCAAATATTCCATAATTTAGATAAAGAAGGTTTGCTATGATTAGGGTTGTCGACGTCGTGTATCTATTCAAATTGATAAATATCAATGATTTATTTATACAAAAAAAGTTACCTACACATCACAAAAAAGACATATTAATATACTTACTTTTTATCAAAACAGATATTAGATATACAAGTGTATCAAAATCGAATCTATTTATTATGAATAACCTTTAATACTTTCTCTACATAGGTAATCCTAATACCTATGTATTATAAGTAAATGCGAAAGTAAGTTTGTTTGTTTGTATGTTACGTTTTCACGCCTTAACTACTCAATGAAATTTTGCATACACATCAGGGTCAGGGGTACAAAAAAGGGCAATATATAGAAAAAAGTACTGTTCCCGAGAGACTCGGACGAAGTCGCGTTCAAAAGCTAGTATTAGAAATAAAACGGAAAATCATTTAGACGTCCCGAGGCCCTTACTAGGTCGTCTGTCAATTTGTGAGTGCTTTGAGGATATCTATTAATTTATGTATGAAATAATGACATCATAGTTCTTAGGTACTAAAATAATAAAATTTTCATATAATAATGCATTTTATATCATCGTTACATTTTTCTAATATAATTTGTGAATTTTATTGGTAATTTTAATATAATTCATTTTATTAGAAATATTTTAGCCACAATAACAATTATACAAACAGTGAAAATTAAATTAAAATAAAAACTAACATTACCTAATGTAAAAATAAATTCATACTAAATGGATTAATACTAATAATATAAAAATGGACCCTGCGGCATTGTACCAAGTACGCTGGCAGCATTTCCTCGTTGAATGGCCAAACTGATACGTTGGCCGAGGAAAATGCCAGCTCTTCGGTCTCCCGTCGCATCAATAAGCCTCTTCGAGATGTGAATTAGAAAAAAAAAATCACTGCAGCACGTTGCAACGTATTGAATGTAGAATACAGAATACCTATAATATTGAAACTATGAGTCATTGTTGTTATGAAAAAAAATATTGGGGCAACCCTGGCGCTCAATCCTCTGCTGGTACTGAGCAGCATACTTCCACATTTCACGGGCGGATGTGTGAATGAGACGCAGAATCGTGTCGCGTACGAGTGAAAGTGAGAGGGGCTGGGACAATTTGTATTTTGGGTGAGGCACCATATGCGGCGTGTTCGTGACCTTGGGCTGAGAGAGCGCGTGAGGCAGGTCCGGACTCCGGAGGCCCCTAGTGGCGGCCATCTTATCGCCCCCGCGTAGAGCGCGCACACCGAAAGCTGAGGAGGGTTGTTGGAAATCAATGAAATTCCCTTGATCCCCCCCTATACGATGCATATATAGCTACCATACATATTACAGGGCGTAAACCTAATTCGGCTTCTTGTTTCTTGAAACAAACGTAACGCTGACAAAGAAAACATGAGAATCTATCACAAATCCAAATGTCTTCTTAGACTTGAACCATGTGGTAAACCCGAAATTTTATCACATTTTTATTACTTACATCTTACATCTGGGACAAAAAATATAAGTATTTTTTGTAGGTATTACAGTTTTTAGAGCATGAAAAAAGAAAGCTGCAAATTAGTAAAGGAATACACTACACCATGTGCTTAACATTAACAAAAAGCTATTCAAATAATTACATAATGAACGAAGTATGTAGGTACATCGTTTACTTATTAATGCATTAATTAAACAATAATTTACTAATGACCGTAAATAACATTCACGAGTGATTCATACTTTAAACGCGTACACACTGTTTATAAACATAGAAATGTTGTGTACTTCATTAGGAAGGTATCAGCGTATTCATTTTCGAATAAATCGAACGGAAGGAATAAAGTTGGTTAATTTCAGACTTCCCAAGCAACGTTATTATTACAATTCATTTACAGTTTTTCGTTTTTTTTTTTTAATAACTAGCTGAGCCCGCAACTTCGTACGCATGGTAATTCGGTATAGGTAATAGCGCGTAGCTTTTTTGAAACAAACACTAAATGTTACGGGAAGCTTGTTACAATACATAACTAAAAACCGCATTCAAATCGGTTAAGACATTTCAGAGATTAGCGTGCACAAACACATAGACAAACAGAAAAAAAATGCTAGAATTCTAATATTTTTTGACCTCGGTATTTTTTTTAAATCTCATAGACACGGCTCGTTTACGATTTTTTTATTATATGTATAGATTTATAATGTGTAATAAAATAAAATTACTTACCAAAGCAACGGTAATTCAATAAAAAATTGACAATTCATCTACTAATACACTGTTAATATTACTTAAACTTAAGTATAGTCAAATGAAATTCTTTAAACTTTTGTTATAGTATGGGTGTATACATCAATAATCCATTTTAGGATTTAAATTACTGGTTAATACTGGGTTGGTAACGATTGTTAAGAGATGAATTTGCCAATTCATTATATGAGGCGTCGTCGATCTGTTCGTCGAAATGATGTCGACAGACAATAATATCCGGTCTAACTAATGACTAAACATATCACGATAGTTTCCAGTTACCGATTCAAATGCACTTTACAGTGCAAAAAATAAATGCAAATGTATACGAGGATGGATTTATTCTGCAACCAGCTGAGCTCGCAACTTCGTACGCGTAGTATACCTAGTATAGTACCTATTTGGTATGGTTGAAAACAGACCAGAATATAATAAAATTTCCACTGTGTGTTTCATAATGGAACTTCTAAAAATCCTGCTGTTGATGACCGATACGTATACAGTCACTGTATAGTCAGGGTAAGAAAAGGTTCGTCACCTTAAAGTCGACATTTGCTTGCATCAGGGCAATTATCAGTCATGTCAAAATTTCATTTCAAACGTGTGTCAGTTGTCTGCATAGTGCTTTAATTTCAAAAGGTACTAAGAGTCTACGACTTGCTAAAGGAAAGAATTTGAAAACTGACGAAGGTTTTTGTACCTCGACTGTACCGACCTATAAAGTACGGTTATCCAATAATAAAAGTGTCTACAACAAGTGCTTACTTTGAGGGCCATACGATTTGTGGGTTTAGCCTTGGCGATTTACTTATTTATTTATTTATTTATTTATTTATTCTTTATTGAATAAATCATTGAAGCTCATTGAAGTACATTTCACTAAACATTAGTTTAATTAAACTAAACTATAGGTAAATATTTTTTGTTGTACTGCATGTTAGTACCACTTATCATTCAATAATTTCACGAATACCAAGCTAATAAATAATAGCTCATTGACGAATACATACTAAATGCTAGTTTGCCATTAAAATTGGTTTTTATTTCTCCGAGAAGTATTGTAACACCCTATTTACCAGTTCCGCCCACAATAAACAAATAAATAAGTACATGCCATTTATAAATTAATGCGAAAGTAACTCTGTCTGTGTGTTCTGTACCTTTTCACGCCTTAATTACCTATTCAACCATCGAACTATAATAAGCATTATAATTATAGTTCGATGTATTCAACCGATCATCATGAAATTTTACATACACGTTGGCAGGGATACAGAAAAAATCTTTCATTCAAAAAAATTAATGTTCCCAAGAGATCATCTAAAAATAGTAGGTAACCCAACGCCTGGCAATCCATTACCAATACCTACATTTTGTCACTTTTATTTTTTATTTTTCAAGGCGGACGAAGTCGCAAGCACCAGCTAGTAAGAAATAATTGACAAAAATACATTTTTAATCCTTTGTCAGGTAGCAACAAAGAGAAAAGGAAAAAATTTACGTTTACCTACTAAACAAATGAACATTACATTTTTTTGTGCATTGAGAGGAGAAACAATAGGTTCGCATTCAACAACTTCATGAATGCAGTTTTAGAAAGTCTGCGGTGCTCAACCTTAAGAAATATGAACAACATTATTTGAGAATAAAGTTTTTTTACATATTGAGTCATTTCATGTGACAATCACAATTTAAAATTATAGTAAATTGTCTCGAAATGTTGGTGACAATACTCCTTTCTACATGTTTTGGCATAGTACACGCTAGTATACTTTGTTTTCATGTGTAAACGGTAGCCACCTACCATCAAGTGAACAAAAAGTGGATAAAAAAAAATTAAATATTCTCTATAGTCAGGGTCCTCTATAGTCCTATTGTTTTATTTGTGACATGTATCCTATTGTACATCCGAAACCGAATTAAAGTACACAATTTAATATTTAACTTGTTACTTTTTAAAAGCTTCTATGTAACTTGCAATGTATGTTTCTAAGTATGTATTTATGATCGGGTCAAATCTTGTAACTGAATTTTGAAGCAGTTATCCTACAGTACTCAATCAATATATGATTTTTATTTTTTGTCTAGAAATATAATATTTTTTGTCTAGAATACAACTATTTTTTTTTTCATTAAACAGTTTTCCCACTCGTCTGTACAATTTTTTTTTTTTATTTACACAAAGAAAAAATACAATGGGTGGTACACAGTTTAGGTGTACTATAAACTCAATTAAGTTTCTAGCGTACACCTGAGTTGTCTTCAATGGCAGAAATATAAACAGAATTTTTGTTACAAACAAATACAGACAAAAGTAAAAAGTAAATATTTGTAGGTAGATATAACTTTAACACTAAAATACAACAAACCTGCTCGTCCCACTCTAACATGCAGCTAACATATAAGTGCATCCTTGTTGACAACAAGAATGCACAATGCACACTTTCTACAGGTTGTTTTAATTTTATTAATCTTTATTTTAATAAAATAAATAATTTAAAACAATGAGGTATTACATTTTTGACTTCTTAGTTTTAGCTATAATTATTATTATTAGTTATATTCATATACACATACACATACATACACATATACATACATATATATACATAATACACATATATACATACACATACATACACAACACACAAATGCATACAATGCTACTTATTAGGGATAAAATATTGTTTTAATTTATATTTAATATTTTTTGTATTTAAATTATTTTTTAAATCTGCTGGCAGATTATTAATATGGTCAATCTACGTTTTCCATATAAGTTATTATATTTTGGCAATTCTAGTTTTTGATATTTACTGTTGCGTGTATTTATTTTGTTTGGATTAGTTATTTTAACGTTTTTCAGTTCATCGTTAAAGTATTCTTCTAATAATATTGTTAGCTGTACATTGCTATGGACCGGAATGGTTTTACAAAATTCAAATATTTTGTCGTCATCATTAAGTTATCTCTTAATGTTGTGTGGTATAATTGTTTTTAAAATTCTTAGTTGCAGAAAATATATTTTATCAAGATGCGTTTTGAATGTTCTACCATAACTAGATAGTCCATAACCAATCACCGACTCAGCCAGTGATTTATACAGCATCAATAAGGTATGATAGGGAATTTTCCATTTAATAATAGCAAATTTAGCAAGCATGGCTCTCAATTTGTCACATACACTATTGATGTGGTCCTTCCAATTTAGCCGGTTATCAATAACAAGCCCCAGATAAACCTGTTTATTTACTTCCTCAATTGGTTCACAGTGACACGCAAATAAACTATTACGTTTAGTATTATTGTGGAGACAGTCATGGTTGTGTGCTATTAAAATTCTAATATTTTTTTATATAAGTCGGTAAATGCCCTTCGAAAAAGTATTAGCTCATACCTAAACATCGCGGTTCGAATCGCCCCATTCTAAAGAGCTCTCGGGCGATTCGGACCGTTCCAAGGACCGCGGTGCGAAACGACCTATTCTAAAAGAGCTCTTGGGCGTTTCACACCGCGGTCCGAAACGCTCGTGGTGCGAAACGACGAAGGACCCGAAATAACAGCACGTGTGTTGTTGTGTTTCGGTGAGTTAGTAAGGGATGCCAGAGCCTATTTTGTTTATCCCTTATTCTTAATTCTATGTTCGGCAGCGTACTTGCAGTGTTTATGTTATACAGTCCCTGGCCAAATTATTAGACGCATCACCGATTTTTCATAATTACGTATTTTATAGTCTGTTTAGTGTCATTTAATGACACAAATTGTAATTTTTATAACCAAAACTTTTTAACTGACGGTATTGTTTACTTATTTTCGATAAATTAAGTAACAATAATAAACAATCGTAGGTAGGTAGGATTATGATAGCGAGAAGTCGCATTCATGTTTGAAGATGTTTCAGTTGCGTGCAGGGTTACTAACAGTGTGGACGTGTTTCTGTCTTGTTTTTCATATTTGCTACGTGGCTTTTGATTTCTCTAGAGCTTATTCTGTTTATAAATAGTATTTTTCGTTTGCGTATCTTTTGAGATGGGTAAAAAGGGGGATCTTTCACCACGGAAAAAAGCCGAAGTCAAAGCCTTATTAATCAAGCCCTTATTAATACAAAACTGTATTCAAACCGTGAAATTTCACGAAGATTGGAGGTGTCTGAAGCTAGTGTGCGACGTATAAAGAAAAAAGTTGAATCATGTGAAGATTTGAGTCCGAAAAGAAAAACCAAATGCGGCAGAAAATCGATTTTTACCCCAAGATCAGAAAGGTGTCTTAAGAAAATTTGCACAGAAAATAGATTTGCTACCACCAAATCGATAAAATCGCAATTGGAAGACGCTCAGATCAATGCTTCTGAACGTACTGTTCGTAGAAAATTGAATGAACTAGGTTTTAAGGCCTGCCGATCAGTGAAAAAACCTAAACTGACAGCTGCAATGAAAGCAAAACGTTTGAAATGGGCCAAACAGTGGCGTGACAAGGATGTCGCCTTTTGGAGAACGGTAATTTATGTTAAATTCTATTAGTTATAATATATATTTAATAAATAGGATCCAGAATAGCCTTTTCTCAAAAAAATATAATTTTTTTTAGGTCTGTTTCAGTGACGAAAGCACCTTTGAAATTTTAGCCAACAAAGCTCAATTTGTTCGTCGTCGTAAAGGCGAAAAATTTAATCCGAATTGCATCGTTCAGACTGTTAAGCACCCCAAAAAAATCATGATTTGGTCTGTCATCAGCGGCAAAGGCACCGGGCGTCTGTACGTTGTGAAAGGCATCATGAGACAAGATCAGTACAAAGAAGTCTTGAAAACTCGACTGCTGCCACAGGTCAGAGAGTGGTTTCCAAATGGGGAACCATTTATTTTTATGCAAGATGGAGCTCCCTGCCACACTGCCAGATCCATAAAAACATATTTACAAGACGAAAATATCCCCCTGTTGGATTGGCCTGGTAACAGCCCCGACATGAATCCAATAGAAAATGTGTGGGAGCTCATGAAAAGGGAAGTGGCTAAAGAACACATTACAACCAAAACCCAGCTTTTGGAAAAAATTATCCATGTGTGGAATCATCATCCTCAAATGCAGGAGACGGTCCAGTCTTGCATTGACAGCATGCCGCGCCGGATTGAGGCTGTCATAGCTGCAAAAGGCGGAACTACAAAATACTAAAATTTAAGTGACATTTCTATATCCTGGTTATTAAAATTAATAAAAAATATATTTTCAGTAAATATATAGTTTTATTTACCTAAAAACCTTCATTATAAAGTAAACTACATATATTAGTTAAAATAATAGGTAATAAGTATTCAAAGACGGAATTGTAGTAGCTGATAATTGAGATTTGCATAAAAACCATAGTGCGTCTAATAATGTGGCCAGGGACTGTAGGTGACGGTAGCCAACCATCAAGTGGACCGTACATAAAAAATAATAACCAATTTAGAAACGATTTTCAACTAAATTTCCGATAAACATAGCTCATAACATAACTGATTGACCAAGGGATGAACTAAGTTCGCTATCTTGTCTGTCAATAATTGTTAAAATTCTGAAATATATTTTTCAGAATTGTGACATTTTGTTTTGTACCGCATGTAGGTACCTACCGTACCGCACACATGCTGTAAATGTTGAGATAAAAATGATAAATAAATGTAAATGTTGAGAACCACTGAGAGGTCGAAAAAAAATTGTACCTGCTGCGCCCTTAGCCTACTACAATAAGAACGCACACAATTTGTAGTCAGTCTCGCCTATAACTCAAATTAGCATAACCAACGATATTCTATAACTAAACCAATGTGCCAATATGCAGTAAATAGGGTCGTCGGAAATCAATTAGTCCTCAGACATAGTCTTTAGTATTAGTAGTACATTATGTGAAAAATTAATTTGGTCCCTTTGCGTCAAGTTCGCTCTACGTCGAATACATAATTTAGGAAAGAACAGATTGCTTAGCTAATACTGAAAAATCATAAATTCAAATATTATTTTTGCATTGTCTTTTTGCAAGAACAACTACAATATTATGCATTTCTTGTCCGGTCTGTTTTATCTTTAAAAAATAAATAAATAACACGCTCAATCTATTCTGCTCGCTTTATTGAACGGAAATGAGGAATAACAAAAACAATTTCTAAAGGAACGTCATTTGTCTCCTTACATTTTTTCATTTGAAATAAAATCAGTTATTTCTTTAAACAATAAAACAATTTGAAATACGTCGGGAATAGGGACAGTTCAAGGAATGTGTTAACAAAGACTTCATTTTATGATGTTTTTTTTTCTCGAAATTTTTATGATGGATGGAGAAAGGTTTCCATTAAAAAAATGTCATGTTATTTTTCTAACAATAATATTTGACAATAGTTAAAAATTTTAAAAATCTTTTGGAATTCAATAGAGTTGTAGTCTTATATTAGTGGCAATACCAATTAATTTCTTGCTAGTAATTCTTGGTTAAGGCGACGCAACGATAAACAATTAATAAGGCTATGATTGCATGCGAAAACGAGAGCGCGCTTGCTTATGTCATAAGGTCGTATGCGACAAAACGATTCTTATTTAAAAAAATATAATGTATTTTAAGAAATCCAACCGTAAAATTAAAGTGTATGTTAATACTAATGTACATAGAAAATTTGGAGGTATAAATTAGTCCCATTTGTCTGTAAAATGTAAATCTGTGTTTTAAACATTGAACTATATGTTAACACATAGACATCATGGTACATAGAGATCGTTGGTTATGGACTATCTAGTTATGGTAGAACATTCAAAACGCATCTTGATAAAATATATTCTCTGCAACTAAGAATTTTAAAAACAATTATACGGATTATACCACACAACATTAAGAGACAACTTAATGATGACGACAAAATTTTGTAAAATCCGGTCCATAGCAAGGTACAGCTAACAGTATTATTAGAAGAATACTTTAACGATGAACCGAAAAACGTTAAAATAACTAATCCAAACAAAATAAATACACGCAACAGTAAATATCAAAAACTAGAATTGCCAAAATATAATAACTTATATGGAAAACGTAGATTGACCATATTAATAATCTGCCAGCAGATTTAAATACAAAAAATATTAAATATAAATTAAAACAATATTTTATCCCTAATAAGTAGCATTGTATGCATTTGTGTGTTGTGTATGTATGTGTATGTATATATGTGTATTATGTATATATGTATGTATATGTGTATGTATGTGTATGTGTATATGAATATAACTAATAATAATAATTATAGCTAAAACTAAGAAGTCAAAAATGTAATGCCTCATTGTTATAAATTATTTATTTTATTAAAATAAAGATTAATAAAATTAAAACAACCTGTAGAAAGTGTGCATTGTGCATTCTTATTGTCAACAAGGATGCACTTATATGTTAGCTGCATGTTAGAGTGGGACGAGCAGGTTTGTTGTATTTTAGTGTTAAATATTATAAATTTACTTTTGTCTGTATTTGTTTGTAACAAAAATTCTGTTTATATTTCTGCCATTGAAGACAACTCAGGTGTACGCTAGAAACTTAATTGAGTTTATAGTACACCTAAACTGTGTACCACATAGAGATCGTTGGTTTTAAAAGAGGTTTCTTTGAAATTTTTTTCTCTGTTATAAAAGTTTACCAATCGTGTAATCTAACTGACAAAATGAATTCAGTAACAAAGAAACAGATTACCAAACATCTCTTTCATATGTTTTGTGATTGCTGAGAAAAATCTAAATCCCTGCCACTAAAATTTCCAATTCGTCGCCTTAATTTCTCGTTTCAATTGAACTATACGAAGTGCTTTAACAGATATTAAATAAAAATAGTATTGAAGAAGTTAAAAGGAAAGTTTATGTCGAAATGGCTCTTATTAAAACCATCATTGAAGGCTATGACTATATAAGTATAAAGGAACACTATAGTCCTTAACATCATAAGTACTGAATGGAAGACAAATACTACATCATAGCACATCTTTCCTGCTATTAATTTATATTCATTTGTAATTATTTCTTAGCGATTTTTGTTTTGTTATTATAATATTTTATATATACTTTATATACATATCTACATATAATAAAAATATAAACGAGCCGTGTTTGTACAATAAAATAAAATACATGTAATATATGTATATGTACGATGTTGCATATATTTACGAGTATATTTAAAAAAAACAATGTACACGTTACATTTAACTTTAACCGAGGTTAAAGAAATAGTTTTTAGAATTTTTGCATGTTTGTCTGTACGTTTCTGGATGCTAATCTCTGAAACGGCTTAACTGATTTGAATGCGGTTTTCACTTATGTATTGCAGCAAGCTTCCCGTAACATTGAATGTTTGTTTCATTCCAATCGCTTAACAAACAAAAAAGTTATACCAACTACCGAAATACTGCGCGCGGCACTGCGGCACAGCTAGTATTGAAATAAAATTATTTAAGCACTAGCGACCCATTTCCGGCTTCGGAAGGGTCTAATTATACATTAGGTCGGGGAAAAGTCTTGTAATAAGTCGGGGAAAAGTCTTGTAAACTTGTAATAAAATCTCTATGGCTGCACTATTTGTATCTAGCTGGTTTTGGTGACATTAAAAAGGTTACATTTCAAAAAAAAGAAACAAATTAGTAAATTGTTGTTTCCAGATATTTTTCATTTGTTTTTCTTTCTGTCAAAATGAGTGTGAGTCTAATGAAGAAATTCGATACATTTTAAAATTATATTACAAAAGTCATATAGCCTTGACCTTGCACCTTCAGATTCCCACCTGTTTCGGTCTCTTCAGAAATCTTTAGGCAGTGGCAAGTTGACATCAAGAGAGCACTGCCAAAACTACTCGTCGCGTTTTTTTTTTATCAGAAGTCCCAAAATTTCTACAGCCACGGGATTATGTCACCACCTACAAGATGGCAAAAGTCATTCAACAAAATAGCATATATGTATATACTGTAATTAAATTTAAAAAAACTTGGGAAAAAAAAAATTGGGGTCCCATCGCGCCAAATAATAGCTGTCCCCCCAAATCGCGGGCACAGCTAGTACCTACATAATAAAACATATTTTATTATGTAAAAGACACAATCGATAGAATCTATAGCATACATAAGGATAAGCTGTTATTTACATGTGCTACTAACGAAATTTAAATTGACCGCGCCATATGACGGCCGTGTGTTGGCCGACTGTCGGTGATGGTGAGACGAGACTGTGTGTAGACCGTGGAATACATGGAGCTCACGAACTACCCACGATGGTCGGAATTTTTTTCTCACCCTATCTTTATTGTTTACGTGAAGTCTATATTTCTCATTTGCCTGTGATCATAAAGTACAGGAAAGTTTTTAATTTCTTCAATAAAATTTTCCGCATTCATTTTAAATAAAATGACAGTAAATAAATGAAAATAATAAAATGAATGAAGTAATGAATGAACAATAACAACAAATGTTAAAAAGCGAATTCGTAAACCGACAGCGCACTGTGTCCGTCAAAAACTAAGCAAAACTAATCGGGCATAGTGCGGGCAGACTCGGTGCGGACAAGTGGAGACGCGGCGATACAATGCCTTGGGATTAGTCCATCGCCGTATCAAGTACTCTTTATTATACTGTGGCCGTATGATGGCCAACTCTCGGCCATCACACGGCGCGGACGCGGTGCGGTCAAGTGCGTTTGTTCCTAGCTTAATCCAGACAAGCTAAGAACGGAACGTCATTATTGTAAACTCATAGAAGCAGTAACAGTTTTTAATTCTATTTTGTAAACTTCAAAATGGTTTCATTTGAGGCGAATTAAATCAGTCATTCCACATCGACCAACTGAACTGATCCACTGAAACATGTCAACTAATTTCTATTCTCAACGATACAACTTTTTGGTTGATTCAGGATTTAAAAAAAAAATAAGTTTGAACTAGGTAACCTAACCTAGTTCCGTGTGTTAGTTTTAAGTTTAATTAAGTCTCTTAGTTTGCGAAATTCTCGAGTAAATAATTTTTATGTTGTCCCTGTAACCCTGTGTATATTATGATACACAAGGATTTCTTTATGAACAATGGAAGAAAACATATATATGTGAATTCATCATAACAATTAATCAATAACAACCATTTACTTACATGTTGTTTCGCTAAGAAAAATTTGAATTCTGATTATTTGATAAGAACAGTTATATCAAATCTTATCAACCACTGATTTGAAAAAAAAAATAAGAGGCCTCTTTTGAGTTCCATTCTGCACAACTTGGTGATGTTGATCATTTTAGTTGGTTGGAAATGGAATGGAAAGACTGATTAAAATGTATGTGGTAGTTTGCAAGTTAGCTTTCAATGACCGAATCGATATCGACCGTTCAGTTAATCGAAATTCTACAATACTTTGATTCTCTCAGTCGTGGAACATAATGATATACGTACTCGGGCAACGATGTATTTCGGGAAATATTAACTATAAATATTTACGGTTCTATCGAAGGGGATCCGTGGTTCTGTAAAATGGTCGCGCACGCGCGTTGCAGCGTTAGGGAAGCTAGACCCTTTATTCGGATGACTACATGAATCCATAAAATACGACATAAAATCCATAGGGCCCTTAAACTCTTAGATATTTAAGGCGCTACAGTAGCAGAAGTTTTCGAAAACTTTAAATATAATAACACTTAATTAATTGAACATATTGTTGAATGGCGTTAAGTTATTTATTATTAATAAATGCGAAAGGTTGTATTCCAATGTCGGAAAACGGCTGAACGCATTTGGATTAAATTTGGCACACAGATAGTTTATTACCTAGATTAACATATAGGAAACTTTTTATTCTGAAAAAGTGTTAGGTTCCGGAGGAATCATCTAAAAATATAACAAATGCGGCGCCACCGTCGTCACAGCAATAAAGATGTCATAGAAAATATATATATTATACATATATTTTCTAAATTGTTATATTTTTTATTTTTCAATGCGAGCGAAGTCGCGGGTACCAACTAGTATAATAAATGCATTTTATGACTAAAATAAGAAATCTAATTTCCGTCTTGACACGACTGTGCTTGTTGGTAGCATTTGAACCCATATATTCGAAAACTTTTTTTATACCATTTAAAAAAAGATGAAATTGTTCCGGTACGATTGGGCACTTCCCAATTTATTGCGAATTTTTGAGTCTTTTATCGATTATAAATAAATCATAAATTTTATAATAAAAAAAATCATTCATTTACTGCAATAATATACTGTATGAAGTTGCAAAGTATTTAGTAACTAGGTTAGCGGTTTCGAGGTTCATGCCATGATTCATGGTTGTTAATGTACCTAAACAACAGTCATAAACGACGGAAGCAAATGCTGTCTCATTGTCATGTTTAACTTGTAAAATAAAATTAATCAACAACCTACTCTAAATTTGTCAATTAAAAGTTATGTCTGAAAGATTTCAGCTCATAGAAAGATGTATCGTTCTACTACTGTTACTTTATTTGCATTTTATATTATTTTTATTAGATCCAATTAGTTACCTCAAAAGAAAATTACTTTCAAATTTTCAACACAGAATACTAAGTTATGATTTAATAATATCAATACTGACAGTTTTAATAGAAAAATATTTCATGGCAATTGCTATTATATTTCTAATATGCTATACATATTTCATGATTAGACTCAAGGAAGTTAATTGATTTATATTTAGCCTTTGGAACAAGTAATACATATATATAATTTTTTTTATGTTAAGATCAGCAGACAGGCTGACAGTCCACTTGATGGTAGGTAGCTACCGTCGCCTATAATAAAAGCAACGCCAAAGCTGCTGTAAGTGCGCTGCCGACTACAGCAGGATTAAGGATAAGGGATTAGGAGGGAGAAGAATAGGCTTTGAAAGTAGTAGTTACCATGTCTGTGTTCACTCTAACTCAGACATAGTAAATACTAATTTCAAAGCCATATTTTACAAGGCCTCGGGTGACTAATAAGACTAAATCTATCATCTATCCTCACATCCAATTAGCTAAACAGTTTCTGAGATGAACATCTATTGCTAGACATAGGTCTACCCTATAAGTAAAAGGACCAGTCAGAAGCAGCTTGAGTCCAGCATCGACCCCTGGCCCTGATTAGAGTTGTTTGTCCACCTTGGGAGTGGATATTCTATGCTGCACTTGCTTGTTCGTGGCTTATATTCGAGAAGACAGTTTAATCAGGTAAGTTTTGTCAGTAATTTTGTCAAGTGCTCAATTTAATTTAAAAGGTTTTTTTTAAATAAAAATTATATAGGTATATGTTTAAGTCTGATGCGGTTCTGCCTTAAATGTTTTGGAAAATCATTTGGGTTTCCAAGACCTAAAAACCGTCAAGACTTGGAACTAATATCTGAATCGATGTAAACTAATATTAATGTTAACTTTTGGATGTCTAGGCCCGCAAGACTGATGGAAATGCACAGAAGACTTTGTTGTGACTTGTTTCGAAGCTTGCAAATGTTAGCCTGTAAACATTTCAGCCAGTTTAGTATCTGCAACACCATTATACCACAACTTATTGGGACATTTTTTGCTTGTTTTTTTATTTTTATTTTATTGAATTCACATTTGTAGAAGTAGCCAAAATCTGTACTTATGTAATGTTTAAAATATAAAAATCCAGAAAGAAAATCCAGAATAATGTTCAAAACTTACCAAAGCCCATTCTATGGCTATATTATTGATTATTTATTTTATAGCTGTTTTATTGATAAGAAAATAATATCTAAGTGCTTGTGATAGACTATGGCACAACCTTCTTTTTCAGAGGTCTCACTCATATAAATAGTATTAAAATATAAATTATATTTGTATCGGGATCTGGGAGATTTCTTAAATGGCAGAAACCATAATGAAGAAAATAAATTGTTGGGAGGACATACCAATTTATGGATATTAAACTATATCAAATTTTAAATAAAAATATATATACATACATACATACATACATACATACATACATACATACATACATACATACATACACACACATATATATATATAGCTCCTTGTTTAGAAGTTGTTTTTTTTTTTTTTTTTTTTTTTTTTTTTTAAATAAATGGTAGATTTTCTCAGGGAGTTAAATTATTACAAATCAGAAAATTTGATGAACTCCTTTCATTAAATGTGAAATTTCATCTATAATACCCTGTTCACATTTTCCAATTCAGTAATCTAACGAGTCAATTCAGTCCAGTGCTGGACTAGATCATATCGTCTACATTGTTCCAGTCATTTAAAAGCTGTTGAATCTGTAACTATAGTAGTAACAATAATTTTTTACAAAATGGAGTTTGAATATTATTTAAAACTGTTCAATTACTACTGTCAAAAGAAGTAACTAATGTAGTGGAAGAACTAAAAACAGAAAAACTGATTTGGATGAGAAATTGGATAAGTGAAAGAAATACAAAATGCTTTTAAAACAGTTGGGAGTCAGGAGACCCCTCTGAATACAACTGGCAATAAGAATGCCCGCAGAAAAAAGAAAAAGAAACTGAAAAGTTTTGTTTTGTTAACTTCGTCATTGTTAGGAATGGTAGAATTATAACATTTTGTGATAATTCAAAGTTTAAAATAACAAAATTCAAAGTTCAAAATAACAAAACTATTCAAAGTTCAATCCAGCACAGGAATGGACGAGCTGGAATGAAAAAGTAGACTGGCTATCCAGTCACTGGACTGAATTGCTCACTGGAATGGGTACATTCCAGTGCTGGAATATCATTGGAATAATATGAACCAGGCATAACATGTAAAGAGGCTGATGCACTTGGAATCTTACAAATTCTTATGATATCCTGATTGGGATACCTATAAAATTTGATTTACTAGGGTCAACTAGGAATTTGTAAAAATGCTTAACTAACTAAACTATTCAAATACATAAAAAAATTACTATTATCTGATACTCACATTATCTGAAAATTAATGTATTCCCAAAAAAAGTCAAATTTAAAAGCTTAGAACATTATATTAAAAATACTGAAAAAGTGTGGGTAGTAGAAATTGTTTAGTGAATTTGTTGATAGGCATTAAGAGTTTCCTAGATATAGTATAAAAATATGTAAATTCATTCCTAAAATAATTCAATACTTTTTATTACTTACCTAAATTAACAATTCATCTAATTTAAATATGTAAGACAACAAATTATAATTTCATTGTGTTTAGTGCCAGACATTAGTGATTAATAATAATTAAACATTTTCTGCTAAAAACATACATTATCCAAAAATAATAATAATAATTAAAACATATTTAATTAAAAACCATTTACAAGTTACTTTAAAAATTCAATGAGTTTTTATATGTGTAGGGTTTTAAATATAAGTGTGAGAATGCATCAAAATGCATTAGAATTAATGTACTACTATTTTTTAATTAAAACCACTCACCAAATATCCCGTCTCTTGCGATGTATAAGTTTACGCGGCGATACACATCAGAACTAAGTTTATACAAGTGCAACTAAAAATAAAAATCTCGTTTGCCCTAATACTAATTACTCAGAAATATGCATTACGAATGTAGGTAAATTACGAAAGATTGCAGACATAATGCTGAAAAACACTAAACAAATTCTCACGCTTTTTAAACTGTTTGATTTACAAACAATTTATCATTACAATTTCCATAAAAATCTTGTCGCAATAATTGTTTATATGTATTTATTTATCACAAAACCACGAAAACATCAGCGGTGAATGAACGATCAATGAAAAACGTAAACTCTTTTGTCTATGGTAATTGAAAACCTGACAACTGCATTATGGGTCATTGCACTGTGTTAGACGGTCTAACGAATGTTTTACAATATAAAATAATAAGCAATACTAAAATAAAATGTTCAATTAAGAAACTGGTAAACTAATTATTTAATACTGACGAACGGCACGCAAGATTTTATTATTATGTTAGGTATTTTATGTCTTTATGTTAAGGTAATCCATCACACTGGCTGGCGGTCTGCTGAAGATCCACTTGATAATATATGGCTACCGTCGCCTATACCACAACCAACACCACAGGTGCTGAAAGTGCGCTGCCGACGATAGTAGGATTAAGAATAAAAGAAAAGGATTACGAAGGGAAAGGGAAACTCATCTCTTACTCACTCACTGAAACACAACAGCGCACATGCTGTTTTCACGATGGTTTTCTGTAAAAAAAAAGGTGCACTTTACTGTCGCCAGACGGACTGCCCAAACCCAAATGACTGCGAAACGTAGTTTGCTCTTGTAAAGAACTATCATATGTATTATTTTATTTGTAACTAAGCTATAAGTCTAAAAAAAATATTTGACAACTTACATTGTTTTGACATACATAACATTTCGCGGCTAAAATATCTAACAGTGGCCGGTGGTCACTGATTTTGGTTTTATTTTTGTCAGTGATTTTGTATTGATTTGATACCTGTTTGTTACATTTGTGGTTACAGTCACAGCTCTTTTGTGTACACTTTATCTTGTTACTTAGTTTAATGATTGAAGAGTTAGTGTAAAAATTACAATGTCTACACCAACCAAACGACCATCATCGCGCGCATCAGAGGCCCGCACGCCTTCAAGACCTGAATCTTCAGCTTCGGAAGGACCAACACCAACAAGAAGGACAAGGTCATCACAACAATTCGTTGTTCCGGAAACTCCACAACGGCCTAACAGAACGCCGTCACATGGTAGGGTATATTCATTGGAGAACCATCGAGGTTATATCCAGATTAAGTTTAACTTCGCCAAACTTTTTTTTTTCAGATGAATCTCCATCATTTAGACTACCACGCTCACCTCAAACTCCTAGTCAACGACGCACTGCATCACCTGGTAATGCACTGTCATCACCAGGTCATGTCTTACCATCAAGCCCTGGTATGTTAATCAGCGTGCTGTAAGCGTCAACTAAACAGACATGTTTGGTCTTTTGGAAACCAGTTTGGCATTTTAATTTGTTTCATAAATGAAACTTGAATATACGAAGTAATAAGGGGCAGTAGCAGTTTGTTGTTGAAAGGAAAAATGCAAAAATTAATTTTAATGTTAAGGTCAGCAGACAAACTGACAGTCCACTTGATGGCAGGTGGCTATTATTGCCTATAACACAAGCAATACTACAGGTGCTGCAAGTGCTCTGCCGACTACCAGTAGGATTTGGATAGGGGATTGGGAAGGAATAGAGTAATGGCTTGTTTACTAATTGAAACACAACAGCACATGTGCTGTTATTTCACAGTGGTCCTCTGTAAGGTTACTGCTGCCAGATGGGCTGCCCATATGACTGCAAAATGCAGTGTGCCCTGCCCCTACTTTCCAGATCCAGACTAGAGCCAACTTTGAAAAGTTATCCTGCTGGGAATTGAACCTGGGAACCCTAGAACAAAGTGTTAAGGCAACCACCCTACCACTCATCCAATGGGCTCATTTTGACATAAATTTTTATGTGAAATTAATATACAATTTATATTTATTACTTAATGTAGCTTTAGATAAAGGACTATGGGTTAGTTTATAGTATATTTTTAGTTTTTATTTTTTATTTTTAATAATATTGTATGGTTAAGTTTAATTATGGCCAGTCAAATAACTTCCTGAAAGTAGTTTCTTTTGTAGGATAGTATGATAGTATGAAATGGCAAAAAAAAATACACCAGTGGGAGATTGTAAAGTTAGCTATATTATTTACCAAAATGATCAGCTAGGTTTAGTATTTGTTGCAGCATTTGATTATTTTATTCAGATACAAAAACAATAAACAGATCAAAACAATTCATAATTTACAGTAGTTAAAAATGTCCAAAAAAGGTTGTAACTGCACTGTATGTGGCCATACATATCTTCTGATTTATGTGTTTTAAAAAATTACAAATTTCTCACACACAATTAATAACATAGTAAATAAATAAAAAATAGAGGGGCAGTTTTGACTAGGACTTGAAAGTTCTGTTTGACAGCAGTTGAGTCTGTGTCCCACTGGGTTTTCACTGCTTTGTAAGAGTAGCTTTTTAGGTTTCTTCAGTGAAGTTCTTTTTATTCTGTACATGTGTTTGTTCTGTTCTCACATTTCTTTGGTTTTGACATATGATTCGTTAGTATGGGGTAACTCAATCGAGATAAGAGTATGTAGGGCCCAAAAAAATGTATCAGATCAATACTTATAATTATTTCTTTTTATATAAAGACATTGTATGTTTTTGTTAGAAAATATCCAAATTATTTTGTCAAAAATATTGAAATAGGGTCCAAAATTCGTAAATTAAATAATTCCATATGGGAAGTTACATAGATAAGACATATACCTTATTTATTCAACATAATATGTTAAGTTAGACATTCAACATACTTTCAAATACAACCTCATACAGTATGGTCCTTTCTGCAATTGTACAATACATTAACATAATATTTGTTCACTAGGTATGGACATGGATTTAAGTTCTCCATTAAATTATGGCACTCCCAGTTCCTTGAACACTCCACATTCAACCGTGAGGGGGATTCTGACACCAGGAAGACAAAGAGCCGACCTGAGAACAACACACCCTGTGCCTAATGTACCCGCTCCTGTCAGTGCGGTAATTTAATTAATTTTACTACTATTAAATAAGTCAACAACTTTTAAGTTAGCTTTAAATAGCAATTTTTGTATTAATCTGATACAAAATACATTGGTTCTATTTTCATATAGTATAATGCAATAATATATATGGTTTCTTACTAATTAGCAATCACCAATTCAAATTTAATTAAAATAATGCTTTTCACACGTATGTACGCTACAATTGTTTTAAATTTTTAGTTATTTGACGGCCGACAATCGGCGGACAGGCTGACGGTCCACTTGATGGTAGGTGGCTACCGTCGCCTGTAACACAAGCAACACCAAAGCTGCTGCAAGTGCGTTGCCGACTACAGTAGTAGGATTAAGGATAAGGGATTAGGAGGGGATAGGGAAATGGTGTTATGGAAATTTGCTTTATAACTTTATTTTATTGCTTTAAACTTTTATATTTTTTAACATTTTAACTGGCAATAGTGGCAATATGCCACTAAATTCATTTTGCATAAAATAGACTAACCCGTTTGTTGGGGGTAATTAAATTATTTTTTGATATATTTAACTCATGTTACAGGCGAATGGTGAAACAGATGAGCCTCAATTAGTGGTGTGGGGTACCGACGTGTCTTATGCTGAATGTCGCGGTAAATTCCTGAGATTCTTAGAGAGATTCGTTGAGAGTACAGCAACGACCAACGAGCCGTTTTATGACCAAAAATTTGAAGAGGTTTGTAACAATATTCATACACTTAACAATATTTAGAAAGATTACAATAACGACTGTTAATTCACTGAAACCCAATACAAAAGTTTTCACTGATGGCATAAAGTACAAGTAATAATGGCTTGGGCTTTAAAAAAAATGCAATTACAATTGTTTTACTGAAAATTCACGAAAGGTAGCATAAAGGATGATTCATATTACACCGTGCCACCACAGGGCCATGCCCGAGCATTGTTTTTTTCAACGTGCACCACCTGGGTCAGTCATTTATCATTGTGCCAGTCATACTATTATACTATTTAGTATTTGCCAGTTATACTATTTTGTATTTACTATCCTATTTTGTATTATAATATTTTAATCACGTCATAAACCACAGGGTATTTGCGCACACATTCCAGTAATTTTTCGTCTTGCTTTTTTAATAAAAACCTCACTACAGTCTGCCGTCAACTAGTCTCGCTGGAGCCGCGAAATAATACCCACGAGACCCACCGAAATTTCAACGCCGTGCCGCGGTTGGGAGCACATACTCGGCCCGGTGGAGTATGAATTGGTTCATACAAAAGGTATGAACCAAGGTGTAATGTGAATGATCCTTTAGATTAAATTTTTCTATATTCTTTCTGACTATCATTCAAGGAGATTTTAAAAGTGGCGACAGTAATCACCCCATTAAAGTAGATAGCCATGAAATAATACTTCTATATGCTACTGTAATTCAGCGTGTTTAGTAATGATTGTCCATGTCCATTTCTTTATCCACAGGTAAACCTTATTATGCTTTACCCTTTCAAGGTGGACAGTGCACTTGCAACTGCAGCCCCCACGTGTTACTTGTGTTTCTAGGCGACAATCGCAACCAACCATCAAGTGAAATGTCTGCCTGTCTACCGTAAAAATTTAAATTACCATTTATAGTTAGTTCGGTAGTTTGGATTTTAAGTTATTTTAAATTTTTTTGTCTAAAAAATTAATTTTTTTCTACACCCATTACTAAATATTAACGAAATATCCCTGAGATTTATTCTCACTAAAGCAAATTAGAACTAAATAAATCCCCGTCATAAATATTTTAAAACCCGTGCTTAAAATAAATTCGTGAATTCTAAATGTAGGTACTTATATAAAAAGAAATCTTTTTTTTTTTTTTCAGATCAATACATTGGAGGAGCCATTTTTAGATGTGGATTGTAATCATGTGAAAGCTTTTGATGCTAAATTACATCAGCAACTTATCTCCTACCCTCAAGAAGTAAGTTTATAAGAGTTTTAATAACTAATTGTTTTGATAAAATTATTATTATTAAAACTCTCTTGTACTATAAACAAAAAAAAAAGAATAAAAAAAAAAGAAAGAAACAACAATTAATAGTACAAAAGGCGGTATTATTACTTGTTGCGATTTCTTCCAGGCAACCTTAGGGTAAGGAAAATTATATGAAAAATAAAACAATGTGGGTGGTATTAATTATGATTATTTAATCATAAATTATTAAATAGGAAGTAAGAAATTTACTTTCATATATCCATCATTTGTGGTACTTAATACCTAGAATTGTAATAACGTACGTCAAAGAGCATGTTATAAATACAACTTGTTTCTAAGTGAAAACTGTAAAAATCCACATTTTACAATGTAAATGTACCAAGAAGTCCCGTGCTTTTATGCACAGTTGATGTCTTTTGACTTTCGAGTTTCTGTATCTACTTAAAGAATGTCCTAATATATATTTTTTTATGTTAAATTCGGCAGACAGGCTGACAGTCCACTTGATGGTAGGTGACTACAGTCGCTTAGAACACAAGCAACACCAAAACTGCTGCAAGTGAGCTGCCGACTACAGTAGGATTAAGGATAAGGGATTCGGAGGGGATAGGGAAATGGGCTCTGGCATCCCTTACTTACTCACCGGAACACAACAGCACACGTGCTGTTATTTCACGGTGGACTTCTGTAAGGGGGTGGTTACTGCCGCCAGATGGACTGCCCGAATGACTGCGAAACGCAGTGTGCCCTGTCACTGCTTTCAGATCCAGAGCCAAATTTGAAAAGTTAAATTTTTCAAAGTTGACCCTGCCGCGAATCGAACCCGGGAACCCTAGAACAGAGCTTTAAGGCAAGTACCCTAACCGCTCATCCAATAGGCTCGTCAAATTATTTATAATCAGAGGAAAATTTATTCAATTCAATATGATAAGAAAAAAAGGGAATCGATTTTTTTCTGTTATTTATACAAGTTTATTATGAATATATAAAAATATTGGAATCTCAAGATATAAGTGGATCTCACTTTTCCAAACATACCGGTTAGCAAACATGAATAAAAAAATAAATTTTTCTATTTTTTTTTTTAGCTTTTGCCAGCTTTAGACGGAGCTGTGAACGAGTTGTTTTTCAAAAAGTATCCGGCTGCCACGATCGAGCATCAGATACAAGTGCGTCCATATAACGCGCCACTGCGTCATATGAGGGACCTTAACCCTGAAGGTAATATCTGGTTTATGGGCTAAATTATAGGCATTGAAAACATTTACAATAATAATAACTACATGTTAAAATACATAAAATCACATAAAAACTAGCTGAGGTAAGTTACTCCTTATAACATCAACTATTTGCCAGTGAAAGACTTCAAAATTGATTAGTTTTTTTTATTATTATTTTATGTTATACATTTAGTAAAAAGCAGTTATTCCGACATTACTAACAGATGCTTAAATTTTATTTATGTTTTTATTTAGATCTTACTGTTAATTTTTAAAAATATTGGTTCAACTTCTATAAACCTTTTAACAAACGTTTGTCTGCGGTTGATCAGATATAGACCAGATGGTAACGTTGAGCGGTCTCGTGATCCGCACATCAAACATGGTGCCGGAGATGAGAGAGGCGTTCTTCCGTTGCGCGGTGTGCGACGCGTGCAGCTCGTCCGAACTGGTCCAGGGCTGCGTGGCCGAGCCCGCCCACTGCTCTAACTGCAACACGGCCCACTGTTTCCATCTCATCCACAATCGCTCCCACTTCACCGACCAGCAGCTCGTCAAGCTGCAAGAGGCTCCAGGTAGTGCATTGTAACCGGAAATAGTGAGTAATTTAAGCAGTGGCTTGGCATACTGACCGCATTCAAGTCTAAGGGCTTTGTCAGCTCATTCAATGCAATTCAGCCTTTGTCCATAGAAAAAACCTGTTTTCTATTCCCTTAGGTGGTAATTCATCTGGCGGCAGTAACTCATTTTAGATAAAGTTAAGGTAAAATAACAGCATCTGTGCTGTTCTATTTCAGTGAGTCAATAGAATAAATTTCAATGAGTGCTGTTGTGTTTCAGTGAGTGGAAAAGGCCATTCTTCTGTCTCCTCCTTTTCTATTATCCTATTAAGGACAGCATGTAAACGTCGGCAGGCATCATTTATCCTACCAAAATTCAGCACACTTGCAAACCCTATGGCGTGGTTTGTATAGATACAATCAAAAAGTGAACCATTACCTTTACACAAAAAAATATATAGCAAACAAATTTATCTAACTAATAATGAGCAAGTCACATTAAGACGTGTGCCATTTTTGTTACCGCTGATCTAGTATCCAACAAACACATTCAAACTGTTAAGTTTTAAGACATTGACCCATATGACTGCAAGTTGCAAGTAATTTGTGATGGCAGACGACATGCCGGCGGGACGTACGCCGTCCACCGTGGTGGTGGTGACTCACGGGCCACTAGTGGACGCGGTGACGGCGGGCGAACGCGTGCTGGTGACGGGCGTTTTCCGCGCGACAACCGCCGCGATTAATCCCCGCCAGGCCACCCTGCGCGCCCTTCAGCGCACACACATCGACGCCCTACATTACGCAAAGGCTCATGCGGACCGCTTCCACGACACTCAAGAAGGGTATACTATACACAACTAATGAGTAGTTTTATTAGCCTTTTTGTTGATTGATGTTGATGGACTTCTATATCTATACCTATACATACAAAGTCGTAAACGAGTCATGTGTGTGTTACATTAAAGATTTTATCAAAAAAACCAATTTGTGCACGTTGTACTTATGTTACTGAGGTCGAAAAAATAGTTTGGGCACGCTAATCTTAGAAACTGCTTAACCGATTGGAATGCGGTTTTCATTGACGTATTGTAGCAAGCTTCCCGTAATATTTGGTGTTTGTTTCATTCCAATGGGTTTACAAACAAAAAAAAACGCGCTATACCAAATACCACACGTACGAAGTTGCCGGCTCAGCTAGTCTTATATTTATACTCAAGTTAAATATAAGACCTTACCTGACAGTATGATTCTTTTCGGTTTTCTTTAGTAAACTATACTTAACTTAAAACATAAAAGTAAATAATATTGTTAAACATACATGATAAATGGAAAAAATATAATGCCATATATGTAAATGATATTTGAGCTCTTAGCTGCTATGAAAGCAACAGCTAAAATGACTATTGTTCCAATAAATTTTATTCCATAATCTTTAACTCTTTGTTAATTCCAAATAAAAAGTATTTTAAATATTTAAATTAATGATATTTTATTTTTTATTATGCATCTATTCATATTCAATAACACAAATGGATGAAACTTGGCATACAGATGGATCATATTTTGGATAAAAACATAAGATACTTTCGCACAGGTAATAAGTTCTAATGGCTTAATATTTCACATTTTACTGCCACACTAGCAGAAGAGACCTTGCATTTATCTAGAGCATATACTTTTTATGAAACTAGATGGCGCTTTTCATATATCTTTGTCTCGAAACCAAATATTTACAGTGAGTGACTTAATAATATTAAATGTAGCTAACATTTGCAAACACATTTACAGAAAAGAACACCGTTTCCCTCCAGAACGCATTGAATTGTTTAAATCGTTGGCATCTCAACCGGACAGTTACGAACGACTCGCTAGAGCCGTAGCGCCATCTATATATGAAAACTTGGACATTAAGAAGGGGGTACTTTTGCAACTAATCGGAGGTACCAAGAAGGATTTCATCATTGGCGGAAGAAGTCAATTTAGGTAAGCTTATACTTGTAACATTTTATACGAGTTTTAATCTAATAACTTTAAAGGGGCAATTCTTGTATATAAATAAATTTATTTCGCATATCTCGGAAACAACTCATCTAGTTGGGGTGCCTGCCTTAATGCTCTGTTCAAAGGTTCCCAGAGCCGGGTTTCGATTTACGGCAGGGTCAACTTTGAAAATGAACTTTCTAGAGTTGGCTCTGGTCTGGATCTGGAAAGTAATGACAGGGCACACTGCGTTCGCAGTCATTAGGGCGGCCTGTCTGGCGGCAGTAACCACCCCCTTACAGAAGACCACTGTGAAATAACAGCACGTGTGCTGTTGTGTTTCGATGAGTAAGTAAGGGATGCCAAAGCTCATTTCCCTATCCACTCCTAATCCTGGGGGGAGGAGATCTTATGTTACTCGCTGATTGAAAGCTACATTCAATCAGCTACATTGAAAGCTACATTCAATTAGTTTTTGAGTTTATTCATCACAAACGTACAAAAATACATGCATACAAATCTTTTCTCTTTATAATATTAGTATAAATGAGCAGCGGCGCGGTCGCTTGACTCAACACGTAAAATTTCGCAGTGAAGCGGCCCGGCCTTTTGGTCGCGCGGATGTATATAATTGGAACCTTCAGTTCAATTTTTTTTTATATATAAGAAAGTGGTTTATTATTGGCAGTAGGATACATAGTATCTTATGTATTATAATAGCATGACTTTGTTTAAATAGAAATAAATAAATAAATTAGTTTAGTACTAATTATCCATTATTTCATCCATTATTATGGATGAAATATCAATAATGTTGTATGTAACAGGTCCGAGATCAACATTCTGCTGTGCGGTGACCCAGGCACCAGCAAGTCGCAGCTGTTACGCTGGGTGCACGGGCTGGTTCCTCGCGCCCAATATACGTCCGGTCAAGGTTCCTCCGCCGTCGGCCTCACTGCCTACGTCACCAAGGATCCTGACACCAAGCAGTTGGTGCTGCAGACGTGAGTACACGCTCTTGCACCATCTATTGACCTATCTATTTTTCCCTGTGCCCTATCTAATCTAGCAATTCAACGTGTCCCACAAATTTCACTTTCTTTTCCACTTCCATTTCATGATAGAATGTAACCGCCATCTATAAACACAAGCAAAGGATTACATAGTGGAAAAGGCTTTGATAGGATACTGGACTCGAACATCCACTGTACACTGAAACACAGCATCATATGTGCTGTTTTCTCACTGCGGTCTCCTATTATCTTACTTAACTGCAGCGCCGGTCTTGGGGTAGAGTGAGAGAAGCGGTCGCTCTAGGTACCAGGTGGCAAATGCGAAAAATAGTTATTTTAAATTTTCTAAGAAAGCCCAAAAAATTCCATATAACTACAAACTTAAAGGACATAATTTACAGAAAAAATCGGTAGTAAGGGATCTAGGAATTCTTTTCGATGATAAACTAACTTTCTAAAGATTTTAAGAACCATAAAACATTTTTATATTTATACAATACGTTAGTCCGCAGTGTTCTTGAATATAACTCCTGTGTTTGGTCCCCTTATTACGCGATTGATTGTGATCGTATAGAAAAAGTGTTCGAACATACTTAGTTACAAATATGGCTTTAACCGGAGCATTCCTTCGTATCGAGATAGGCTTACAAAATTCAATATGGTTACTCTCGAGGATCGCCGTAATTATCATAATCTAGTGATAATTACGGATATATTAGTGAATAGTAAATGCAAAAAGAAAATCATGGCCATAGTAACTGCGTCTGACATTGCACAACAACATAGTGTCATTAGGAAAATTGTGGTCATCACATTGTCAATAATACAATTAATCTTAATTCATAATATTTAATTAATGTACTTATGTATATTGCAATGTATATTTTTATTGCAGCCTTGTAGGAACGTGCTTTCATCTCAAGGTAACTTTTTATAAAATACAGTTAAGCTTGTCTTTGTATGGAAGTGCGTCTCTCTTCTGTTTTAATTATAATACTGTTTAATTTGGACATGCTATGTGCACATGTTTCTGTAAAACACTTATTTGTTTGTAACCCTCAGATAGCTAAGATTGTAATTTTTAATTTCCAGAGGTGCCTTGGTACTAGCAGACAACGGTATATGCTGCATTGATGAGTTTGACAAAATGAATGACTCGACACGTAGTGTTCTACACGAGGTGAGCATTGTAGCTTATATTTAATTTCTTACAATATCAAAAGCATGTTTTATTTATTACATCTGCCTAATTTATTATTTTAATTTATTTATTACATTTCATTTGAATGCCTTTTTGGGTCTATAACCTAGAATCATATTCTAAAATCATAATATTCTAATACCTACTGAATCGCAACAATATGAACGTGTTGCAATAAAGTAGGAATCATATTTTTTTTTGCAAAATCATGCCCTAATAGCCTATTACGCTCAACACTATGGACATGTTGCAGTCAGGTAGAAATTAATAATACGCAGCTGGGTACGGTAACGTAAGCAAAGCGATAGGTGTTGCAAATACTGCATCACTCACCAAAATGCAGGTGTTCTATTATTTTACTGTGGTCAAAGGAGCGGTTACTGGTCACTGCCGCCAAGCAGGCTGCCCAGTCATGACAGCAGGAAGTAGTGTGCAATGTGTTAATTGATAATATTGTGTTAGGTGATGGAACAGCAGACAATATCCATAGCAAAGGCGGGTATCATTTGTCAGCTGAACGCCCGAACCTCAATACTGGCAGCCGCCAATCCAGCAGAGTCGCAGTGGAACAAGAAGAAAACCATTGTCGAGAATGTACAGTTGCCTCACACTCTATTGTCCAGGTAATAATTCATTTTCAATTCACTAAATGTTAATCCTACTGCAATCGGCAGCGCACTTGCAGCACCTGTGGCGTTGCTTATGTTATAGGCGACGGTTGCCACCTACCATCAAGTGGACCGTCAGCCTGTCTGCCGATCTTAACATAAAAAAAAGAAAATTAAATCATTACCTATCATTACTGTTAAGGAATTACTAGACCGATGCGGCCTGGGTTGGTCCAGGTGGAAATTGGTTTAGAATACATAAAATATTGTGTCCATTTTAAATTATCTAGCTTTGAAATAGTGAAATAAGTTCCAGAGATTACCCTAAAAGCAACGTTATAACCTGCCGACGCAGTGACATCTGTCGTCGAAAAAATTAACTATTGGGACTTATAAAACGTAGTGACATCTGAATATGCGGAATGTAACTAAATAAAGTAATTAGGTATCCACTTATCTATTGACATGAGGGAAATTTTATACATTTATGTTTATACGTTTAAAGGAGTAAACTTGTGCGTTGGAGCTGACACACACACTTTTTTTAAAATAAGGACAATACGCTGTTTCTTTTTTAGTGTTATATAAATATTGAATTTAGTATCCAAATTGATGAGTAAGGAATACCAGAGCCTATTTTCCCTATTCCTTCCTAATTCCTTGTCCTTAATCCTACTAAGGTCGGCAGCGCACCTGCTGCACCTGTAGCGTTGCTTGTGTTCTAAACAATAGTATTCACCTACATCTACAATCAAAAGACCCGTCAACCTGTCTGACATCCTTAACATTAAACATATTCCTAAAAAAAAGTTTCCTACAAAATGTTTAATACATTGTACATTTCAACATAAACAAACAACCTTATCGTCCCAGGTCGGAAGATCCATCACGGGTAAAAGTCTACTTGCATTCCCTTGTTGTTTACCCGTTATCCGAAATAAACTTATTTCATTTCAGATTCGACCTGATATTCCTGGTACTAGATCCTCAGGACGAAGCGTTCGATCGTCGTCTAGCATCGCATCTCGTGTCTCTCTACTTCTCGGAATCTGTACAGTCGCAACAGGACGAGGATGTCATTGTATGTGCTTTTATATTCCCATGACATACATATACAAATACTGGTGACTCACAAATACTTAGCAAATTATGTACAAAATACCTCTATTATCCATTTATGCTCGGTAGCTGTAATTCAAATTTTCAAGATTTTAATTTCAAAGAACCAAAACTCATACGGTCAACTCGATTCAACTTTTTTAGGATATGGCAATAATGCGTGACTACATCGCGTTTGCAAAGGAACACGTCCAGCCCGTGCTGAGCGAGGCCGCTCAGCAAAGACTCATCGAAGCGTACGTCGATATGAGGTTTGGTTATGCAAACTTTTTTATTTTTTATTCTAACGGTACTCTGTAATTATTAGCTGTCTGTAACCACCGAGAATTTATCAAGTTGAGAGTGGTAAGAAGTTGGGTGTGGTAAGAAATGACAAAGTCGCAATATTTAATAATCTGCATTCAACCAAGGTGTTTTGCGTTTGGGCTCACTATAGACTTAAGGTGGTTTTAAGTGATTGAAACAACGAAGTCTACACAAGTAGTATGTCATAAAAGTTTGTATGGGATATTTTTTTTTGTTTATCACACAAAAACGGCTGAATGGATTTGGATGAAATTTGGCACACAGATAGCTTACTACCCGGATTAACAATTTTTATTCCGAAAAGATGTTAAGTTCCGTAAGGATCGTTTAAAAATATAAAAAAACAGTGACGTCGTTGCAACCGTCATCACTGATAATATTATTATCTTCCTTTGATCCAAGTCTATATTGCAATTTTGTTTAATGCTGGATCGTAAAAATAAAATCAATTTTTTAAAGTAGGCCTTGGCCTTTGTGTACTGGCTTTACAATAGGGCCAGTAGAGTTTATTGCTATTGTTTTTGTCAGACGTGTGGGCAGTGGCCGTGGGCAAATCTCGGCGTACCCTCGCCAGTTGGAATCCCTAATTCGTCTGGCAGAAGCTCACGCGCGACTGCGTCTGTCTCCAGTCGTACAAATAGTGGACGTAGATGAAGCGGCCAGGTAAGGTTTTCGAGGGTTTTTGGCTTGGTTAAATAGTGGCAGAGCTCACTGCTTTTCGCAGTCATTTGGAAAGTATGTCTGGCGGCACTAACTAACCCCTTACAGAAGACAACCATGAAATAACAGCATGTGTGCTGTTATGTGTGTTGCATGTTGGATGAGTAAAGTGTGATACGGGAGTCCAATTTCCTATCCCTTGTCCCCAATTCTACTATGGCCGACAGCGCCCTTGCAGCATCTGTGAGATTGCTTATAGGCGACGTTAGCCGACTACCATCAAGTCTGACGACCTTAACATTAAAAATAAATTGATGAATAAGGTCTTCCTAGTGACACTGTATGTTCGTCTAACATCATATTTATCAATAAGTAATAGATTCTTTCTCTAAATAAAATAAAAGTTTAAGGGTTTTATGTCAATGCAAATACCTACACAATTCCAATTACAAGACCCAAGACATATTCAAGACAATTATAAAAATTTAAAAAAATAGTAACACATGAATTAAAGCTTCTTAAGACTGAAAGCTCGAAATTTTATTTATCTTACAATTGTATCGTTAATTAACGATGAAAAGATCAACTGGATGGTCGGTAGTACACTTATAACCCATGTGGCGTTACTTATGTCCTTAGGTGACAGTAGACAACTATCAAATAGACCGTCAGCATGCCTGCCGTTGAGTTTGAGCAATCAGCATCCTTTGAATACTAAATACAAAAATAGCCAAGCTTTAAAACTACGTTTTTTTTTAAATCTAATTTTGCCTATAATGTCGGTAGAAAAATGCTATTGTTAATATTTTAATATAATTTGGCATGAAATATTGATTTCTATCTCTATAATTGGATTAGCATAAGTATATAAAATCGAAGACGTATTTGAATTTTTTCGATTTTATATCGTATCCCTGACGATCATCGACTTTCAGAGACAAATTTCCGCAAATAGTCTTCCCACTTTCACTCTTGAGAAACAAATCGCTAAATGAGTTCTGGCATTCTTTACTAACTCACTGAAACACACCAGCACACATATGTTATTTCACTGTGGTCTTCTGTAAGGGGTTTGTTGATGATGGACACCCCGACCGCATTTAGTGTGTATTTTGTTGTTTTTGTAGTCATTTGAATTTCTATGTATGTTTTAATAAAATTATCCTATGGGAGGCGAGGTAGGACTGCGCATGCGTCGTCAGCTGCGCACTGCGCACAGCCAATCCCTTTAATGCAACGAAGCCGATGAACACAGCCCACATTGCGTCTCGCGCGCCATCTAGTTATCACAGTCTCTCGCAAGTCGTTGCTGAGGAAAGTGCATGTGCGATCGCGCCTCTCGGGACAAAGGCTAATAAATTATTTTTCTCTAAGAACCACCACAGTCACCAACAGGGTTGGTTCCTGCCGCCATACGGGCTGCCCAATATATGTATGACTGCGAGTAGTAGCGTGCCCCGCTACTACTAAACTTGCTAAAGGAGTTTACTTTGAGTATATGTGTAAAGCTTTATTCCTTTGTTCAAGATTGTATGCTCGTGCTCAACGTTGTATGTACAAAATGTGTTGGCCATAGACATAAAAGAGTAAGAACGTGTTGGCTTGTCAGGCTGCACCGTGAAGCGCTGAAGCAGTCGGCCACAGACCCTGCCTCGGGACGCATCGACGTGGGAATCCTCACTACTGGCCTCGGAATGGCCGCGAGGCGTCGACGAGCGGAACTGCTGGCGGCACTAAGAGACCACATCGCTACCCTTCCCAAACGGACCGTCGCACATTCCACCCTTCTACAGAACCTCAACGCCAATTCGCAGATCGTGAGTACTCTGTAGCCAACTTACAATTACGGTCAGTTCACTCTGAAACGCGATGCGAAGATGCTTGACAATGCGTTCAGTGATTCCACAAGACGCATCGCGACGCAGCGAGGCGTGAAACTCATAAACTATTTCATTAACTAACTTTTACAAAAATAAATTTTCTTAACAATTATAAATACTTTCATACATGATGAACGGCTTTATTAAAAAAAAAAAAAATTCATCGGAATCCAAACTCTGGATCTTATGAAGAAAAGGCGAGCGGTCGCAGAATGACGCGTATGACTCTTAATGAAATAGCGACTAGTCAATCCATTCCACTTCTCATACCAGTCTCTTCACCCACGTAAATTAACGTCATCGGGACGTAATTTACGTATTTGATTAAGTCACATCTGAAGTCCGCGTCTTATTCTGCGACTGCTCGCCTTTTCCTCATAAGATCCAGAGTTTCGTCAGATAGTTAGGATTCCGTTGGCGTATTTGTTGCAAGTTTTTTTTTTTTTTTTTTTTTTTTTTTTTTTTTTTAATATAACCGTTCATCATGTATGAAAGTATTTATAATAGTTATTAAGGAAAATTTATTTTTGCAAATAACGTGAAAATAGTTCAAAGGCGGATTCTAATGTGAGAGAATACCGAAATAAAATTAAATGGCATTGTGGACGTTGTTTTTTACATTTAAGGTGGCGCTGTACGAGCGTGGGAACTCAGTAATAGGTATTTGTGAGAATTTGTTGTCTCAACTTACTATAATGCGAATGACCCAAGACAGAATGCGACGCAACACATTCACGCCACTTATTCAACTCGCGAAAATAATAAAACATACGCCAGCAATTCCAATATTTTAGAAAAATCTTTATAGACATCCCAATTTGAAATGTACATTATAGGTAGGATGTTTCCATCGAAAAACATTTTTGGATTTTAGTCAGTAAATACAAGTATTCAACCCGCGAAAAGTCACAAATTCTGCACATTTTAGAAATTAATTATACTCGATATAAAATTAATTTCAGTTTTTTGTTGCGATGCAAACCTTTATATTATGTCCTAGAAATGTCATGTTTTTTTATGTATTGCTACGACCTATAAATAATGAGTAATCATGGAATTACGTAGTATGGAATTAGTAAGCTGTTCGAGTTGGAAAGTGCCCTCTTAAGATGAAAATTCATTGATGAAAAATATCAAGTAGTTAATATTATTAATAATGATATCTAAATTATGTATAATTTCGCTAACATCTTTCTAATAAGGTTAGTATTTTATATGTGCTAGCTTTTATCCGTGTGATAAAAAAAAATAGCTTCGTTCCTAGGTTTCCTGACATCCACATTAAGCCTACATTGCGCCATCTAGTTCTAGGATGAAGAACTAAGTTCTCAATGAATGCAACGCGCCATCTACAGTTCCAAGTATAGAAATGTTACCCGTCAGAACTTATCACTGGAAGAAAAAAGTCTTGACAAACTGTTCATTTGCCAAGATTCATCTAAATCCGTATAAAATCATAATTTTTCAAATCTTTCGCCTGTATGGAATTAGTAAGATTTTTTTTTATGTAATGGTCGTCAGACAAGCTGACGATCCACTTGACTACCTTCGCATATAACACAAGCAACACAACCTATGTTCTGGTGCGCTGCCGACCATAGGTTTAAGGATAAGGGATATGAAATGGGCTCTGGCATCCCTTACTCTTTCATCGAAATAAAACAGTACACATGCATTTCACGGTGGTTTTCTGTAAGAGAGTGGTTGGATACTGTCGCCAGACTGGCGAAACGCAGTATGCCCTGGCACTACTTGACAGATTCAGACCAGAGTCAACATCAACTTAGTGCTAAAGTAAGCACCTTAACCACCGTCAAGGGACTCGTCAGATTATTTAAAAAGACGGTAAAAACAATTTTTTGAATATATAATGTATATAATTATTTCAGACTGTGACTCGGGACCAACTCGACGAGGCCCTTAGGGAATTGCAGGAGGAGGGAAAAGTCATTGTGGTCAACACCACACATGTCAGAGTGTGTTGATTTTTTATAAGCATTAAATCCCATATTGTTTTTTTATCATTAAAAATCTTTCTATTAATTAAATGGTCGTTTTAATTTTTTTCTAAAAGATACTTTATTTATTGACTGACACAACAGACCCCCTACTTTTAAATATTTTTATGGTTATTAAATATGTTAAAAAAGCGTAAGACACCTTATGACTAGCTACTCATAGCTCATAGTTGTTTGTAAAGCCCACCGTAATTTTCTGGCAGACATAGTCGTGGTAAATTCACTAAAAAAAATCTGTGTCCTAGTATTTCTTTGAATTCTGTATGGTACACAATTTCAACCAATGATCTTCCATTACCCAGACAATTATGGCTGTGTTTTGGTTATCTTGAAAAATATGTAGTCGAAGTAATGATGAAAAAAATATAAATAGTATGGCGTCATACTATTTACATATAATTAAGCTTTTTTTAACAAAATAAGATAGTGCAATTCTATTTTTTATATTTTATTTATTTAATGTAACACAAACGCCACAATGTACTAATAGAGTTTTTCTTTGTTGTGGGGTTTAAAAATAAAACGCAAATAATTGAAATAACTTATACCTATTTATTGTGTACCAAAAAACTTTAAATAACAATTAATACTTTGTCAAACATAACAACGAACCGTTACCCTTTACAGTGCACCCAATACATTTACTTTTCATTAACCATTAACAATATTTAAGTTTTTATTAAATATAAATAGTGTACAAATTCATAATGAAATCATAAAACAATAGAGACATATAAATAATGGTATGATTAGTTATGAAATATTTATAAAATTCAACACATCTGAGGCAGTCTCTCTCATTCTCTACGTATTTCTTGTACGAGTTTGTACCCCATCTAGGATTTCACGGCGAAATAATAAAATTTATGTAAAATCAAGTAGCCCCAGAATATAGAACAAACCAGAGGGTGTTAAAACTTGCATGTCTTACCGCATTTACAATTAAAAAATTTGTTATATCATATTTTAAAAAAAAGGATTTGAGGTGTCAATCGTACATGAAATATATATAATCTCATTTTAAGAATTTTAATACGTCGGGAACAAGACAACATAATTTACACAAATTATAATTAATATATCGTGCTTTTTGTCAACTGCTCTAAACAAGAGGATATATAATTTCTGTTGTCCCAGTTTTGCTTATTCTAATATGCATATATTGTTAAGAAGACATAAACTTTGTCTTTGTAAGTAGAGGGTTTTAAGAGATTATTGATTTTTTTCTGTCCCAAAGGAAGGACAAGATTTTGACATCTTGTCCTTCATTTATCATATATTATAGATCTCTGTGTTGTCACAAAGACAATAATAAATAGTGCTGCACTATAGGAAACCCATATCAATACATTGAATTTGCCGGATCGTTAAAAATTGTACTGGAATACAAAAAACCTCAATTGTTTATCTGATGAATATGGGTAAATTATTATGTTTTTTATAATAATTGAATAAAAAAGAATAATTTAGAAAAATAAAAAAAATAATTAATAAACTTATAAAATTTTAATACAATGACAGTCATGAATTAAGTGATCAAAATCCGCATGAAATAACAGACACGCATATCCTAAACATCACTAGATAAGGCACAGCAAAGATCTATTTATTTAATTAGACTGGTCAGTAGAACCAATATTAAATTCACACTAAAACCTTTGAAGTTAATTAAAATAAATATATTTATTGTAAAATATCCGTTATATTTAATTTCAACATGACTAAAAAACCAAAGTGGGTAACTATAAATTAAAAAAAAATACTTGCGATCTTCTTGGGCTCTAATCTTGAGCAGGCGTCTTTCGTTTGCGCATGTAAAATTGCGAACAACTGCTTTCTCTCTTGTACAAAATGTTATCATTGCGTCTCGCTCATTCCGTGGCTCCCTCCCCTCCTGAGTCGCAATACCTCACAAATAGTCCCAAAATCGATTACTGCGCATATTTCACCGTGATATTGCCAGAGCCCAAGAAGATTTGCGCCGATTATAACTTTGAATTAAAAAGAAAAGAAAAAAAGTATTGGTCTCGACTCTTAAAGATGCTTTATTTAATGAAAAATCAATAGTGAAATTATAAGTTACAAACAGCATAAAAAAGGCACACAAACAATTTGTAGGTAACGGATAGTTTCCAATTTCCACATACATTTAAAAAAAACAGTATGTAACTAAAGAAGTTTATCTATTTGTTGGAAGTAAATAATGGAATGAAGGAAGATATTTAAGATTTCAAAACAACAAAGTATCAAAATCTTTAACTAAACATAATATTATATATATGTATTATTTGGTGTAATTACTAAATTAAATAACATGAAAATAAATTCAAATATAGAACACGATTTTATTGACAATTTTGACAGGCACTTGTTTCTAAAGGCAGACAGGCAGACGTCGGCTAGGACACAAGCAACACCAGCGGGGGTACATGTACGCTGCCGACCTTAAAATTATAGAATGTGCAGTCTAAAACATCAATAAAACGGTGCTAATAAAAAAAAACTATGAGGAATTAGCGGTTCACCATTCATCTACATTGATATAATTTCTGTATGACTGGGATTATGTTCACAGAACAGATAAATAGAGATGGAAAGGCCATTGGTCATATTTTGTACTAGCTGAGCCCGCGACGGTATATTAGATTGGAATGAAACAAACACTAAATGTTACTGGAAGCTTGCTACAATAAATCAGTTCAAATCGGTTGGCGTGCACAAACACACAGACAAAAATTCTAAAAACTATTTCTTTGATCTCAGTAACATAAGTACAACGTGTACAATTTTTTTCTTTCAAAAATATTTAATGTACAAACACGGCTCCTTTAGAATTTTATTATAAACTAGCGACCCGCCCCCGGCTTCGCCCGGGGTGCAATTTTTATATATATGAACATTCCCGTTTATCCCTCTTTCCATTAGTGAAAACCGAATTAAAATCGGTCTACCCGTTCACGCGTGATGCCGTGAAAATGCGGATTCATTTTTATATATAGAGATAAGATGTATAGATTAGGACAAGTCGCCGCTTGGCTCCACCCACCTCTCACGCGCACATAAAACTTGAGCTATTAATTCGTTCCCACACTAGTGCAAATTCTTGTAAGGAAAGAATCTATAGAGAGAGGTAGCAACGATACGGCTACGGATGCAACACACTGCGAAACGGGATACACATTGACAATGAGTATGGGCGTACATATCGAGCAATGTATGTTCTTTTATGTCAATATGCAATAATATCATTCGTGTTTTGAGTTTTATAATTATTAAAACGTTTTCATAAATAACAAAGTTTTTTGTTATAATTTTTGAACCGACTTACCGATGAAAAGATATACCTCCTCGTTTAATACTTAAGGTTGTACTTTTTGCGCAAATAATAATTGCTCAAGTAGCATCAAGAGTGATTTTAGCGTAGCTCCGTTCTACAACGCATTATGAACACTACTGTAAGCGGGATCGACTGAAGTATTATACCTGGACACACTTTTATATATATAACTGGGTTCTGTCACAGTTGTGACACGCATAACCCTAGGCGGTTATTCAAATTTTATTTATCTGTTCTGTGATTCAATAATAATTAAATTTAGATTTAAAAGGAAATCCATTACTTACATTTTAACATTGTGACCCAGAGCTTGAAAATAACCAAATTAATACTCAATCTTTGAACACATCTGTGTGAGGCGGACTCGATGCCTGAAGGCATACTCGGCCTCGAGGCAAACGTTATTAAATTTATATATATAAAAACCCTAAGAGTTAGTCAAAATCACAGGTCAATTAATTATTATTTTATATGCAAACGTAATATCTATCAAGTGGTGGTGTTTTGTGGGTCGTCTACGCGCGCGCAAACATCGTTCACGTACTTGTTGAACAACTCGGGCTTATCGAGATACACGTGATGACCTGCACCGTTAATTATCTGAAAATATAAAGAACAATATTCATTGCTATGAAAATAGCACATAACCAATTAGGGTCAGCTCACACGGGAAAGCGGCGCGGTGAGCACTTTTTAAGATAGCAATAGAATATCGAACTTATTTACTTCATCAAAAGGTACAGAGTTCAATGATTCGCGAGAGTGTCGGCGGCCACGCATTATTCATTGAAGTGTACCTTTTGTGTAGAGTAAATAAGTACTATATTCTCTATTGCTATCTTAAGAGTGCGCGTCGCGCCGGTCTCCAGTGTGAGCTGACCCTTAGGGAAATTAGTAGTTTGTTGCCGAGGTTGATTTTCTAATGTTTTAATAGTTATTCTACTATTCAGGCAAAAATCGACCATTCTTGAATTATAGATGGCAACTAACGCAACTTTGTTTTATATATCGATATATAGATATAGATTTCATTGTCAATGACATTAGTTCTCCATTATAAAAACTACTGTCAGAAATCGCAAACCACTTTACGACTAGAACATTTCTTATGTAGTGACAAAAGCTAATAATATATATTTAATGTATACCTGTACATATGTATTGGATGAAGGTTGTCGGTGTTCGATAAGACACTGAGCTGTAGAATTGTCAACCCAGGACCTGGATCCGTACAGCACTGTAACGGGCAGCGAAGCAGGCAGCTGGCCCACTCTCTTCACCATGGGGTTCTTGGCCCATCCGAACCCATGCATCAGCGAATGAAACGCGCTCTCACCACTATATCATATAAATAGCTTTGTATATGAGAAACAAAATTCTAAGAATTTACTCATTAATAATTTGCCTCGAAGGACCACTCACCTCGGTGTCTGAGCGTTGCACTGATGAATATACTCCGGTATAGTGGTCTCGGCGTCAGGTATATAATTTAAATACTTCCTGGACAAGTCTGGCCTCGTCTTGCTGACCAGCCACTTGCCCGCGGGTCCGGCCGCTCGCACCGCCCACAGAGGATTCAAGGGTTGAACCGCGAATCCAACTGCACGAACCCATAGAGGCAACTGCAACTTTTCATTGATATTCTCCGGCTTTTCTGGAAAGCCCCATGGATCTGCTAGAATTAGGTGCTTAACTCTGAAAAACGTAAATTGATACGGAATAAAATTATATTCTTTATTGTTTTTACATATGATTGTCTTATAATATGTAGAGTTGTGAAATATGTAGATAGGAATAAATAGATAAAACTACATTGAATATATAACTATGATTTCAATCGAATCTTTGATGTCTCACTTAAAATTTTCTACAACATTTATAGGTCGACTTATCCAAATATATCAAATACTCACCTTTCGGGATACTTGATAGAGTATGCTGTGGCTAAATAACCGCCAAGACTATGACCTAAAAGTATAAATTCCTCGAGATTGACCTCTCGTCTCCATTGCTCCACTGATTCAACCCACTGGGCCTCAGCTTTCTCAGCATCACTAGAAAACTTCGGTCGGGAACTGCGACCGAAACCTGAGGAAGATTGGACCAAAATTTAAAAAAATCCCGTGTCACTATGTTTGTTCGCACAAAACTCCGAAACTACTCAGTGGACCTTAATAAACTTTTGCATACTGTGTGTAATTGGGTCCAACTTGAGAGATAGTTTTTTATCTCGATTAAATGATCCCATTTTTTTTATTGCAAATTTTAATGTTTTTTACAGAACAAAGGGTTGTTGTAAGTTTCATAAGTTTCTATCATATGGCTTCAATATTTTTTATTATCTAGGTTAGGTAAGCATCCAATAGATGGCGCCGTGTTTGCATTGTATCTAAAGTTTAGATACAATGCAAACACGGATTTAGATTCTAAACGATCTAGGGATCCTGGGTCCGTTAGTTAACTACTAAAATTATATTTAAAAAGTATTGGGAGTACAAATTAATTCGGTCCGTCTTCAACAGATGGTTTTAAAACATAAAAAAATTAAATAGTAATAGCTGATTGCCGTGGTTTTAGACAGACTGGACATCTGCCAATAACATCCAGTTTGTATTGTTTTGAGTTTCATACAAAACGTTTTTTTGTTACGCTATTGAAAATGTCAGATTTTTGATAACAAAACAGCATTTGCGGGAAGTTTTAATTTTTTGTTTTAATTGGAAAAAGAGTGCAGCTGAAGCTCATCGTATGTTTGTGGAAGTTTACGGTGACAATGCTGCAACTGACAAGTCATGTAGAAAATGGTTTTGGCACTTAAAAATTGGTGATTTCGGCGTTGAAGATAGACCTCGCTCGGGAAGGGCAAAACAAATCGTAGAACATAAGTGGTGTTGGGGGTGTGGGTGACCCAACATACTACGCTTTGCCCGGCCAATCATTGCCATCGATCTCAACATCAACACCAAAGCCGAACATTCATGGTTCGAAAGTTATGCTGTGTAGCTGTGAGCTTTTGCATGACAAAGCGCGGCCTCAAGTTGCAAAAGTTGTTAAAAAAATATTTAGAAACGATAAAATGGGATATCTTACCGCACCCGCCCTATTCTCCAGACATTGCTCCTTATGTCTACTGTCTACTGGCTATTTCGAAGGGTGCAATACGATTTGGCAAATCACCGCTTCACTTCTTTCAAAGAAATCGAAAATTGGCTCCAAAATTGGATCGCCTCAAAAAACGAGAAGTTTTTCCGAGACGGGATTCGGAATTTACCCTAGAGGTGGGGAAAAGTTGTAAGCAGTGATGGAAAATATTTTGATTAATCTGTTAATTCATTATCTTTTGAACTAAATGCATTTTTTGAGCTAAAAAAAACGGACCGAATTAATTTGTACTCCTAATACATTTTAATAACTTTGGAAATATTAAAGAACTTTGTATATAAAAGAGTAGATATAATAGCTGTTATCTCGTACTTTTAAAATTATCTAAAATTGTGGTCGGCAATAACTGTCAAAATGGCACTACAATAAACTATTCTTGTGACAAATATTATTATTAAGTAAACAATTTTTTGCGTTGCAAACAATGTCTCTCAAAATCTTGTGTTCCCAATTTCCTGAAATGTTTAAAATTTTAAATGTTCAAGATTAAAATTTTGGTCATACAGATCAAATTAAAAGCCTTCCACTAAGTATAAGAAATATAAACCTAAATGATAATTTGAGCAAAAAAAACTCCTGCTCCATAATAAGTCCACGTCATATTAGACTACTGAAGATTGGCAAGATTTAGCAAGATATGATTATAATCAACACATAAAATCAAATACTCAAAAGTGGATCTTTTGAGTGATCTCTTGAGTCTAGAGAAAACTGCACGGTCAAGAAATACTATCGCAAGCGTCAATTTATTGCACATATTTCTATCGTGATGAAATGAGAGGCGCGTGTCGCGCGACTACGGGACTACTAAAAATTTCTACATGTTTGAAATAGAAAACTTTAAATCCATGTGTGTGAGCTATCATATCAAAAGTTGAATTAATATAACAACTCTTATTTAATATAGTGTTAGAGTAGGGGACTCAATCTCCCCTACACTCTTAATTATTTATCTACAACACCAGAGAGACCCTCCTAGGTGTCCACAGACTATAATACTCTATAGCGAGCGACATTAATATTCATATAAGAATTTGGTATAAGTTAAATTTTAATATGGTCGAGTTTTACATATAGTCTACCGTTTTACTTGCTGAGACACAGGTCCCTCGTCCGTGCGAAAAAGTATAGGCCTTGGTACATTTAAGGCTTCCCAAATGACTGCGAAACGCAGTGTGCCCTGCCACTGCAAACTCGAGTGTCCTCTCGTACACTCGAGTTTTCTCATCGTTAGAGTAAGTCATGATCATTTCTAAACAGAGATCCAAACCTACGTGGCTTTCTGAGCATTCACAATCAGGTTATTGAATGTTTTGAAGCGAAACTTCTTTGCGCGCGATGAAAACAAAATTTCAAGGTCGATTACTGTGTGACGCTATAGATAGTGTTAACGATAACGTGACGCTTCTTGTTACGTTTCTGCACGCCATTTACCGCTTACTATACAGGCTGTCCCTGGAAGTATGGATCAAATCGAACAAAAGCATCGAGGGGTCAATTCTGAACATTTTAGGTCTAAAAGTTCTAATTTGATTTTGTAGATTCAAAAGTTATAATCATTTAATACTTAAAATACTATGTTTTTTTTAGGGTTCCGTACGTGCGAATAAAAAAACGGAACCCTTATAGGATCACTCGTGCGTCCGTCTGTCCGACTATTCCCCCCCCCCCCCTTATCTCCGAAACTACTGAACCTAAAATTTTGAAAAAAATACAGAAATTAGTTTTCTATCTATTGATATTAAAATAACATGGTAAATCACTCAATATTGTGCGGATAGGTAACATCGTACGGAACGCTCTTCACGCGAGTTCAACTCGCACTTGTCCCGTTTTTTTTTTCTTGTAATCTCTAAAGGCTACAAAGAATATCACAAAAAATTATTTGCAGTCTTATCGGCGTAATTTTTTTAGAATATGCTACAGAAAGTTGTGCCTTTCCAGGAGTGGTATTTTACTGTAGTAAAGAAACACATGTAAAAAAGAAAAATAATGTAAAAAAACTATCCACTCCTAATCCCTTATCCTTAATCCTACTGCAGTCGGTAGCTCACTTGCAGCAACTTAGGCGTTGCTTGTGTTACAGGCGACGGTGGCGACCTACCATCAAGTGGACCGTCAACCTGGCTGCCGACCTTAACATTAAAAAAAAAACATGACAAAATTTTGTTCAATATTAAGCCTTTACTGTAAAAAAATACATACTGTAGGAAATTGACCACATATCACAAAAACTTATCTGTTTTCTGCAGATCCCGGTAACACCAATGTTACCGGAACCATTGTTCGATTTGATCCATACTTCCAGGGACACTCTGTATACCATAGAAGTTTCTTTTTTAAAAAAGAGATCTCACCTAGTAAATCAAACGCGTAAACGGGTCGCGTGGCGGCGAACGCATCCAAATTGGGACACCAGAGGGCGACACCCGCGCCCATTCCATGCAACATCACTAAGGGCGTTTTCGGTGACTCATCGTTCAACGATATCGTCCATATTTTATCGCATTCGCCCACCACTGAACCAATGTCCACATAGAATCGTTTGTAAACAGTTTTTATGCCTGCAAAATAAACTACAATGAATACATTTAAAAGCCAATCAAACCTACGTGTATGCAAACCATAGGCCTTTCCCATATTTCCAACAAAGCACAGACAGTATACACTGTTTTACAGAGACTTTTATACTTTTACTATATACTCAGATAATAAAATGGAGTTCTTCAGACAGAGCTCTTTCTTATTATCCTGAGTAACCTTGATCCTCTTATCAGACTAACAACAGTTGTTCTTTATCCTTTTTATAAGGTCTTCTGACAGGCTGATAGGTGGCTACCGTCGCCTATAACATAAGCAACGTTATAGGTGCTGCAAGTGTGCTGCCAACCTTGGTAGGATTAGTGAAGGAATAGTGAATCGCCTCTAGCATCCTTTACTCAGGCTCCACCGAAACGAAAAGGCAATGTTGGTCTTCTGTAAGGAGGTGGTTGGTTACTACTGCCAGTTGGGCTGCCCATTTTATGACTGCGAAACGCAGTGTGCTCTGCCACTACTAATTATTATATGGATTATCAATAACTTCCATAACATTTTTAATCTATCTATACTTATAAAATCGTCTGTCCTGACTGACTATCAACGCACAGCCAAAACTACTAAAAGCTAAAATTTGAAACATAGCTTTATTTCACAAGCATCCGCTAAAAAGAGGATTTTAGAAAATTTCAACTCGATGCGAAGCCGGGAGCTGGTCGCTAGTTTTTAACAAGGATATAGAATAACTGTTGGCCTGATAAGCATGAGTCGATAAAATCGCGAATGAAAGGTCATAAAATTGTTGTGCAACATTTCTATATCGATGGCAATGTGTCAATGAATTTTAAACGATTGATAACGTTTTAGATAAACATTAATTTAAGATACGCAAGTTGTAGCATCCTGTTGCCACATCAAAATGTATTAACCGATTCAATGCGGCGGTCTATTTTTTCTAGCTTACCCCCGTGGCGGTTAACAAAATATTTCATGATACTACAAGGCCATCATAATGATAATACCTCTCAGGTATCATCAGCCATGAGTCGATTAAAGGCTACAATTAGCTACAAGCGATGACTCGATGTTTGACATTGAACAAAATACAATGACTTGACAAAAATAATTAAAGAAACAAAAAAAAGAATAATAATAATGACTATATACGTGAGTTGAGAATATTGCATAAAAATATACTATTGGTATAAACTCCAGTGCCACAAATCGGTTTTTACAATTTTATATATTGCTTCTTTTCGAAGATACATCCTAATTAATGTTGTCAGGAATACAGAAAAGACGCCTTTCATCCAGAAAAAAGTACTGTCGCCGAGGGATTTTTTAAAAATAAAAAAAAATCTACGATTGACAGAAATGTAAGTGTAAGAAGAGCAATAAACATTGAATAAATTAATAATAATAAAGCCCATTTCTTTCCAATCTACAATTACTATTACATACTTTTCAATTAATTTAAATATATTAATGTTATAATGTAAAATATTGTAATTTTTTTTTTTAAAGGGAACCAGAATTACGATTAAGGGGCGGAATACATTGGAGGACGGCATCTTTGTGTTTTGTACCTTAAATGCTTTTAATAAAATTCAAATTTCATTGTATTATGCTACGGCGGAATGCCGCAGCACGCTGACTGTTGCCATAGCATAAATACAATGAAATGAAATTATATTAAAAGCAGGTACAAAATAGTATGAAAAAATTTATAGACTGCTGTGCCGTTCTCCAATTCGCGCCGACCTTTAACAATTTATTATCATTCTTCTAAAATATTTTTATCAACTTACATGATAATATTTTCTTCTCGGCATTCCTCAGCATCATCTCCGAATGACGTGTCCAACTAAACCATCCACCAGTCCAACTAAAAATAAGTAACTAATTAACATTTTTTTAGTATTATATTCTACTTCACATTTTGTGTTATTATATTTCTTGATAAAGCTCCTAAAACATATGTACAGTCAAGGGAAAAAATATATGTACGTTTCCAAAGCGCCAAAATTATCTGTACAGTTGAGAGGCCAGAAATATCTGTTCGATAATTCGGTTAGAAATATATGAGCATTTAAAGGGTCAAAAAGATCTAGACGTTCACGTGGCCATAAATAAATGTACAATGTCAGTCAAATATATGCAGGCAAATAGGAGGGCATAAATATCTATACATGAAACTATCATATACATGAGAACAAAACGCGTGCCAAATATATAGATACAAATTGATGCAACTAATCGTTTATAAATATCTGTACAAACAAGTTTTCTAATTTTGAATTATAACAATCATCGAAAAGAGTACCATTCTGTCATATGATTGGTTTGTCTCTTTCATTTTGATCGTGGCGATATTAACGTAACATTTGTTTCACCTGTAATCCTATTATTTTAGATTTTGCTTCACAGCGTTCACAGCTACACGATATAGGATTTTCATGTGGCTTTTTTCGTGAATATTATATTAGCGTTTTTTCAATGCTAAATGTTTGTCAGTAACATATTGATACTAGACATAGCGATGAAACGGAAGATATTTATTCGTTATTTAAGTAATTATACAATATTAGTACGAAAATCTTTCGATTACTTACGCTGTAAGTGATTTTACGAATGTCAATTTGCCGTTAAAAAGAACACTTAGGTTTTTACTCATTTTCTCGTTTCTATTCCTCTTTGTGGTGTGTGTCTAACTTAGAGCATTTAATAACTGGAGTTGCCTTTAAGAGCTTACCCCTCTACGTACGTTACGTAGAGAGCCGAGTTTTTTGTACAGAAAATGACAGACAAGGCGTTTCCAGTTACTACATGTCCTAGGGTGTCTAAACAAGAGTGTGAATTTGTCATGTAAAGTATACTTACCAGTCACTCTTCGGTGAAGGAAAACATCGTGAAGAAACCTGCATACATCCGCGAAAAAATTCTATGGTGTATGTGAAGTCTCCAACCCGCATAGGGCTAGCGTGGAGACTAAATACCAATCCCTCTCGTGCTTGAGAGGAGGCCTGTGCCCAGCAGGCGGACGTGTATAAGCTTAGGAGAGGGGAAATTAAACAGATCACTAAAAACTGAATTTTATTGTTTGAAAAACTTAAATTATTTACTTTCATCATTTACCTATAACCTCGACTTACACAAAACTCTTACCTATCTATCTATTCAAAACTCTTATCTCTTACTTATAACCTAAAATTTCGTATACCCTCATATTAAAGCCAGCTTCAAGAAATCTTCGTCGCACTCGACTCCTGGTGACGGTTCCAAAGTCCCCTGCGGACTAGAACCATACCCATTTCGAGACGAGTTTTAGTGCGCTAAGAGTCCCACATAACCTCTATGGACATTTGCATTGCATGTGGAACTTGTTCATAAGGTATCTTTTGAAGATTTCTCTCCTCGTAAAAAAAAATATTCGTCGGACTGTGTGGGTGGATACTGCTAAAGGCACTGCTAAGTTTGCAGTGCGAATGAAACGTTGGTTTTTGACATCTTCGTCGTCGTCACACTCTCGCGTCGACTTTCGAGGTCGTCCTTTAGATGCATGGTTCCTTACATTTCCTTCTCCTGTATTTCACCCTTAGATATACGGTGCTCCTCTAAAACGATTAAAAGATAAGAAATGAATATCCGTAGGCAACAAAAGTGATATTAAAATACATATTTAAATCTGGTATGATTCGGATCACTCACCATTACACCCATTTCCTCAACAATTTATGCTACCGGAATTCCGTCTTCCAACATAATAATTATGATGCGATGTTTAGTACAGTCCGAAAGTCTGGACATTATTCTTCTTAAAAACTACCGATATTGTCGACGTATAAGAAATAGAAATAGAACTTTAAAGCGAATGTAAATTCGAATTTTGAGTGTTACATTTAGTTAGTTATCTCAATTGAATAAGATGCATATTTGCATACCTATGTGGTAAGTTTGACTATCAGATAAATGTATAGATAATTTTGGTACGCATTTTGTTGTCATATATAATATATATGACAATTACGTGTATAGATATTTTTGGCGCGCGTTTTGTTCTCATTTATATGATAGTTTCATGTATAGATATTTATGCCCTCCTATTTGCCTGCATATATTTGACTGACTTTGTACATTTATTTATGGCCACGTGAACGTCTAGATCTTTTTGACCCTTTAAATGCTCATATATTTCTAACCGAATTATCGAACAGATATTTCTGGCCTCTCAACTGTACAGATAATTTTGCCGCTTTGGAAATGTACAGATATTTTTGCCCTTGACTGTACAATAGCTCATGTATTAAAATATTTTATCCGCACATAAAAAATTGCAAATTAAGATTAAAAACAAAAAAGGCATTAGTTTTTATCTAATAACAAAAAAACTATAAGTGATAATGAAAATCGGAAAGATATTCTTAAAGATGAGGAAATTTTCGCTAAGCACCTCCCAACTCCCGGATCTCTATCTCCGTTATTTACAAATTTATTTTAACGCTACGGGATGCGCGTGCGGCCTCTAAACGTACCCTGTCTGAACAAGGTACATCACATTAAATAATTTCTTTACAGCATTAAACATCGATTTAAAAATTTATGCTTAATAGATTATGCTATGTGCAGCAGCAAGAATCTGTATGAAAAATTTACTCTTATTATAAAAATAATAAATATACTGTTAAATCTTCATGTAAATACCAATAAGTTTACGTATAACACCCTTAAGTTTTAAATAAAATACTCTATTTTATAAACCTTCATGTAAAATTTATCAGGAATTTTTTTTCGTCAATATCTCAAAAGTTTTTGCATATAGCACATTTGGGTTTGACGACGAAATGTTGAAAAAAGAAAAAAATTAACATTTTTTTTAATAATTCATTTTTGTTGTTAAAAAAATTAGGTATAATAAACAATTAGAATTAGAAAAATCAAGACCAATATAAAATTGACCATCAAAAAGGTCAATTTTATATTAGACTATTTTGAAAAAAATGTCACACAGAAATGGGTTTTATGGGAAATTGAACTTATGAGTAAAACTAGAATAATTCCACAAAATACAATAGGAGCAAAAGCAAGAATTAATATGATCAAAATTAAAATTTTGTAAATGGCATGTTCATAAGTTTTCTATAAATTGTGAAAATAAGTCTCTACTTGAGAATTACTTATTTGTCATTGAAATGCACACAAGCAATTCTTTAAACAATAAAATTCAAAATTACTATCCAACACATGCAACCAAAATACATTAAATCAAGGCATAATAAATATTAAAAAAAAAAACATTCAAATACTACTTGATTTAAACAAAGTGCTTTCATAAAAAAACAATAATTAATTTATACAAAAGCTTGTTAAAAAGCAGGCCTAATTATCGAGAGAAAATCATTAAATCTTACTTCCATATAATGGATAAGATTCGTCTTGGCCATTTTCTAATGACTGCACTGTAATATAGAAAAATTAAGGTGATTATAATTTCTAAATAAATAATAATAATAATAATAATAATAATAATAAATATTTATTTGTTCCAGCAAATGACAGTGCGCAATACTAAGTCTAAGATCACAAATTATAAATCTTATTATTACAAAAACTATTCTTACATCTAAACTAGGCCGAGCCTGTATTTTAAATGTAAGCCACTTCCAATGGCATAATTATTTAATATTTGAATATTATGGTTACTTAATCACAATTCAATAAAACAAACAAAATTTAGTAGGTAATTTAAAATTTAGTGTTCAAAGTTTTAGATCCACCCGCACGTTACAATTTCCAAACAGTTGTTCATTCCTCATGGTTAGACTACTATATGTTCGAACTTAAGATTAGTTTTTTAAATATTTTCCTATTATTTTTATTTACATTTTTAATTCCTTATAGTACACATTACACTTTATATTATTGTTTGTTAGCTTAAAATAAAAAACTATTTAGCATTTTGAATAATATTTACTATTTATGAAGGAGTCAACAGCAATATTCTTTTACAACAATGAAATTCTTCAAAATTTAAATAACCCAATACTTATAGCGGACAAAAAAAAACCTAAGAAAAAAATGCTTTATTTCTTCTATTATAAATGTTCAAGGTTATACAAGAGAGACTGCAAATTGTACCTCCATTTGCAGTCTATTATTAACTGAGGCTATAAGGAAGTGGGGAACATTATGTATTAGTGATGCCTAGGTCTATTCATAATATTACTTGACTTCTACATACACTCTTCTAATCTAACTAAAATTAACATCTAATACTTATAGTTTGGTAATCAGCTGTTTGATGGTGTAAAGGATATTCCAATAATGTGCCAAAAATGTAATCTAAAAATTTTTATGAAGACATCCAAAAAAATTTGATTTGCAAATGAGCTTCAACTGTAAATTAAATGTATCAAATTAGCAGCAAAATTAGGCTCATTATAAAAACAATCTGCAAAAAAAATGTCAGACTGTTGATTTGATAACATAATTAAGTAATATTTAAGTTGTTCAGAATTAGTCCTACTTTTATTTGTAAAATTATTAGAGCACTTTCATTGTTGAGTTCATTTTCAGTTATCTTTAAGTGCCAAATTATGACATATTCCCATAGTGATTAATAAACTGAAGGATGCTTTTATTTTTTAATTCACACTCAAATTGTGCTTTAGCAATCATTTGAATTTACGAATTTAAACACAAACGTAGCTATAATAATATATATTAATATGCAAAGACATAAATATAAATTATAGCAATTTACCACATGGTGTAAGATACTAAATATGACATATAACTGTTTTTCACTACAACTGTTCTCTTGAGTTCTACTCAAGAGAACGGTTAATGTTCTACTGATACATAATATATACATACTCCATACATAATATATAATATATACATTACTATATTATATTTCAGTATAGGCCGTGATGCAGCAAAATATATATTTATAGCTCTATGTGTGGTCACTCATAAAATATTACAAAAATATATCGTAACATGTGTTGATATAATATAGCTGTCTGTACTGGGCTTTATTTTCTTAAATATAATTCTCTTTTGGCATATATCCTACTTGCTTATCCGGGGTGCAATTTTTATATATATGAACATTCCCCGTTTATCCCTCTTTCCATTAGTGAAAACCGAATTAAAATCGGTCTACCCGTTCACGCGTGATGCCGTGACCAAGCGAAATGGGGATTCATTTTTATATATATAGATATAGAAGATTAACTTATTGAACTATAAGTTATAACTTGATAAGAGTAACAACCATGTAAGAATAGAAAATGACCATGTCGAATAGAAAATGAAACACACACACGCAAATATATCGCCAGGCAGGAAAACCTATTTACTCAAGCCTCACTCACATACGCAAGACTGATAAATATCACGCAAATGCTATTGAGAAACAACTTTCTTTATATAGTGATCAATTTTAATCTTAAAAATCCATGATTGGATTAAATATACCCATTTCAAACGCTTAAAAAGCCATGCAAATTCTCTTAATAGTCACATCAAATTAAAACTTTTTAAACTTGCTTATTAAAGACCATTGTTGGCAGCTTTTGCAAACATATATCTGGAATAATAATACAAATACTGAGTTGAAGAAATAATTAACAATCTATAGTTTATTTACTATACAGGGTGGTAATTTGAGATGGGTCAGTAAGGGCAGCTACCTAAACCATTGTAGCTAGAAAAAAACACTCTTAGGAGACTATCCATTATTTTAATAGTTATTCTCATCGGCATTCAAAGATTTTGAAAAAATGGTACAGTCAGCAGGCAAAAGGTCAATTTTCACGTTTTGTTTTTATAGCGCCAATCGATTCTGTTACTTATAAGGATCAATTGACCCTACGGGACCACCTGAGGTTAGAGTACAAGAAACGTCAAAAATCTCAAAAAACTACTTCCATACATTTCTTACGGAATGAGATTGAAGAATAAGTTCAAATATTGTTTTTAATTAAAAAAGGCGGCAATCACTACAATTGCCAATCTTTAAAAACAAGTAAAGATCGTAAGTAATAAATCTACGATAGTAGTTGTTCTAATTGTTTGCCGTTTTGACGGTTTCCGCAATGAGTGTGTAACTGCTGATATTTTGTTTGCGTTAATTCCATACACCGTTGTTGTGATAGCATCTTTCAATTCTTGAACTGTAATGTACCTACTTTTTCTTGTAAATTCCATTTTTGAGATATCCCAAAAACAAAAAATCAAGAGGTATAGGGTATTTAATCTTATACCATTCCATGGCAGCTGATATTATTTATAAAATAAGCATCTAATAAATCTATGCAATCTAAATTTGAAGCCATTTTCACTTCAATATTTTAACAATTTAGCTGACATGCAAGAATAATAATAAATAACATTTGTTTCTAAAACAATGTTTTCCATTGTAGTGATTGCTGCCTTTTTTAATTAAAAACAATATTTGAACTTATTTTCAATCTCATTCTGTAAGAAATGTATGGAAGTAGTTTTTTGAGATTTTTGACATTTCTAATAATCTATAACCTCAGGTGGTCCCATAGGGTCAATTGATCCTTATAAGTAACAGAATCGATTGGCGTCATAAAAACAAAACGTGAAAATTAACCTTTTTCTCGCTGACTGTAACATTTTTCCAAAATCTTTGTATGCTGACGGGAATAAGTATTAAAATTATGGATAGTCTCCTAAGGGTGTTTTGTTCTAGCTACAACAGTTTAGGTAGCTGTCCTTACTGACCCATCTCAAATTACCACCCTGTATAAACTTCCAATTAAATACATATTAATATTCAAAGTACTACTAAATAAAATAATATTATTACAATATAAAGGAGAGGCTTATAATAAGTAGCCAAACTCTTCTCTTCCACTGGAAAATTATGGGGGGAGCTCTATATCTAACCGTGGACGCCCTGTGGCTGAGATGATGATGATTATATAGCAGGGACAACTCCAGATTACAGAGATGTCACATTTAGCTGGGGTTTGAACAATTAAGACCCCATATATATTGAACCATAAATATAAACTTTCCCATTGGAAATGATACTGAATTACTTCATAAATTATTGGGATCAATTTGTATATAATAAGTTTCAAAATACTGTACAAACACATAAAATGTTCAGTTTGTTTATAACTTTAAAATGAATTGTTAAACCCATTTTAAGTTACCCATTTTAACATTAAAGTTACAATTAAAAATACAACTGTGGTTTCACCAAAATCAATTTTAAGATCACTGAAAAAAAAAAAAAAACTCCAAAACTCCACTGTTGGATATGCAACATAACCCAGGATGAGTAACATAATGTTCTAGCTGGAGTTTTCTCCTTCATAAAAAAGCAAGTGATTGAGGATTCTTAACAGCAGTAGCAAATAACATTATTAATGGATTAAATGGTAAATTTGTCCTATTGTGAAAATTATCCGTGTAATTAAATTTATGCATCTCCAGAAAGGTCTCTTGATTAAATATAGTCACAAAACTATATAGGTAAAGATATATAAATTAAATTTTAATCAAATTGTTTGATGTTTGATCTTTCTGGCCCTTGAATGAAAAGATAAAATATAATCATGAAATTGTACAATAAGAAATTTTCCATTCACCATTCAGTCGAAATTAAAAAAAAGTTGTGCGATATGAACAAAATGAGTTACCTCAAGAGGCCGATAATGACGTGATAGATGAGTGGCATAAAGAATAGTGTCCAAATGTAATTACATGATGAATGAAATTTTGGCATAACAGACGAGTCAAAATGATGTTTTTACAACACCTAAAATAGACCAAAGGTTTTATTTTATTAAAAACTTAAAACTAAATATAACCTACCGATGTAATAACATTTTTTTAAAATGTTATTGCGCAATAACAAAAACCCAAAAGCAAGTTATTAATTATTTGTAAACAATTCAGTTACCTGGTTTCGGTTGTAACTATATTAATTTCACTACCCATTTGGCTAAGAATCAATTCAGAAAGGACACATTACGTTGTGAAATAAATAATAGTAAAAAAAAAGGTTGCCGCAACTGTTACAATAAAAACTACGTACGATCCGACACAATAACAGCGGCTAAGTGATAAATGAATTGGTTTAATTTTTGATATTTGATTTGAATGGATTTGATTTTGATTTTACTTCATCACAATGACTGAAGACTTTCAGATTACAGACTATTTGATTTTTGTTGGATGTTGACATTGAGAATAGAAAATGTCAAGTCAGCTGTCAGCTGTCATGTCTCAATACATAGAAGAAAGAAAATTATAAGTAGAACGAATTATAACCCAAAGACATTGGAACAACCTATCGTCCTAACATTACACTATAGGATTGGTAAAGCGTACGAGAGAGTATGTTCTGCGGTACAAACTAAATAGTAGATACAACGTAGATAGTACTAACGTATGTAAAAGGGACATGGAAAGTTAAGTCATTGCCTATTTAAGGCGAAGCCAGCCCCTAATGATAAAAAAATCCACTTATTTTTAACCGTTTTCCTTTTAAATTATCATAATAATTATAATTTAAAAAATACCCAAATCATCTGCAGGATATATGAAAGGGGATCATCAGAATTATTTTTTAAGTTATATTTAATTATATATACTTTCTGTTATTTTTATATTATTTTATTATATTTTATATAAGTCACAACACTAACTTACTATCTGAAACAGGATTTTGCTGGCGCGCCCACACACACACAGACACACACACACACACACACACACACACACACACACACGCAGAGAGAGAGAGAGAGACACATAGACAGACACCCAAATCTCCTTTTCTTTTAATGATTATTTTTAATTCTAATTATTTTAAAATAGAATAGTATAAGCATAAAAAATGTTTATTATCGGACTAGGTAGTCTTTTCTATATAATTGTTTTCAAAATCTTTAAAGAAACTTTTGCCATTTTATGTTTATGAAATAAATTCAAAAACGTTCTTTTGATTAATATTTTTGACGTTGTTCGTTCCATTGATATAATCATAAATATTAATACTGGATTTTTAAAAATGGAATATAATACCTATTTTGTTGTGACACCTGATAAATAATTTAGAAATATTAAGCATACATAATTACATATCGAGTTGACGCATTTTTATGGTGATTTCTAAGATATTATGGAATAATAGTTAGGTACCAACCTATTTAATTTGTACGCATTTATGCAATATAGATTTTATTTTATCAATTTTCCTCATACAATTTATTTTTAGAAGCTTTACTTCAATAATTATTTTTGTTACCTATATACTACATATATTTATGAAAAACCAACTTCACCACATGAAGTTGGTTAGGGCTTGACAAGCCCGTTGTATGAGTGTTTAAGGTGTTTACCTTAACGTTCTAGTGTTCCTGGCAGGGTTAACTTTGGAAATTAACTTTTCAAAGTTGGGTGTGGTCTGGATCTGGAAAGTAGTGGCAAAGCACACTGCATTTCGCATTCATTTGGCAGCCCGTCTGGCGACGGTAACAGGGGCGGACCCAGGATTTCATTTTGGGGGGGGCCATTCTGACAAAGTTCGGAGTTAGGGTTAATATCACAAGTAATTTTTTTGTGTATTTTTTTTACTAGTTGAGATGCATTTTGGTTGTATTGAAAATACTTTTAACCCGCGTAATCGCGTATTTGAACTGTCTCAAATGTCTGACATGAATTATGAAACTTTCGATAACTTTGATTGATATGGATTATATTATTCTATATTCAGTTCATATATGAATTGAATTGTACTTGAATTGAATTGAAAAGTTAAGTCAAAAATATGGAATTCCTGGGTCTTTTGGGGGGGCCATGGCCCCCATGCCCCCCCCCCCCCTGTATCCGCCAATGGACGGTAACCACCCCCTTTACAGAAGACCACCGTGAAATAACAGCACGTGTGCTGTTGTGTTTCGATGAGTGAGTAAGAGATGCTAGAGTCCCAACTCTTATCCTTAATCCTATGTAGCCGGCATCGCACTTGCAGTACCTTGGCGTTGCTTGTGTTACAGACGACGGCAGCCACCTACCATCAAGTGGACCGTCAGCCTGTCTGTCGACCTTAAGAAATGCGGAATATTAAGATTGTTGATAATGAGAACATTTATTTAATAATTATTTTTGATAATAAGAAACACATCGTAGTTCATGAAAAGAATCACGTGTAAATTTGTGGTACACCATAGAGCAAAGCATTCGAACTAATAATATATAAAATAACTGTCATAGCAAAATTTACTGTTTTATAGGCGAAGATTTATAGATTCTAGTTGTCTATCTACATAATAGAAAAATGTCCTCACTCTTTTCTTTAATACCTATATAGCAATTGGCGTACACATGCATAAGTACCTACTACAGCGCCATAATTCTCCCTGCTTGTGTTCTTTACAAACTACCATAAATAAAGTGAAAACGGTTTTCGATTTTTATATTTTATTTAATTGAGTTTGAAAGATTATACTCTGTTCCTTCCAACTCGCAAGTTCGCAAAGTTACAATGTTACAATGCGCTTGAAAAATTTTGTTCCAGGGCGCTGAAAGTGTAGCTACGCCACTGATAGTTACTATAGCAACGATAAAACAAAAACAAAAATAAAATATCTGTTTTAATTAAGCACATACCTTCGCAAAATGCAAATAACTTCTGTTCAGCCAGTGTTTAAATTAGAATTAAATCATAAAGTAACACCAAATATTGTAACTATAGCAAAATATGATGGAACTCACTCTTGTCTCACTGCATCTGCTGGTTATGACAAAGTATGGGTATTATTACTTCTTTTGATATTTTATTTTAAACTCATAATTTTAAAAATCATAATTCCAGCAATGTCCCCCAATACCTTCTTCTTCTGAAACTGGATTCTTAATAAAAATATCTTCTTTTATTTGGATTAAGGAAATAATGGAATACTTAGTTGAAATTGGATTAATGTTACTTAATTACACAAAAAATTAAATTATTGTATAGATAATAATCCATCATCCACACGGCGGATTAGCGAGTGGCCGAGCCCAACGATCGCAGGCTCATGGGGAAGTTTCGGAACTGAATCTCAGCCAGGCTGTTATAGCACTTGCAGCTGGACCACTGAAACCTGATTCTACTCGAGACATGTTACTCATTGGATCGCCTGCGCAAATACTCGGTATGAAACCTTTATATGAGAGAATAAATGTAGTATACGTCACTCTGTTGTGTACATGGGATAATATATAATCCATACCATAAAGATAGTTCACTGCGAATTTGCAGGAGTTAAAAATCCCTTAAAAGATTGCTTCTCTCGACCATCATTTCTAGTTTGTAAAGTCAGGTCTACTACTGTCACTGATTGTTTATTATCGGTAATTCTTATTTAATTTAATTGTAATATTGTAATTCATTTTATACCTATATTTGTTACTTATATGTTACCTTTACTTATAAATTTATCTATTTATTGGAGTTTCCTCATTGAGAATCGATTTTCATATAAGGATCTTGGTATGGAAATTTTTTGAGGAGTAAAATTAATACAAGCGTTAACTAAAAAGCGTTAGGTTATCTGTCACTTTGACATTTGTACGGCAGCTGATGCATGTATTTATATTTTCTAATTCTATCCCTTCGAGCTTATAAAAACAAACGTCGAAATCTCGTATGAAAATTGTAGTCAGCGTTGAGGAAAGAAACGACAGCGCGTAATAACCTGCAGGCGCAGCGACATTTGTCGTCGAAAAAATGAATTACTTGAACTTATAAAACGTAGTGACATCCGTTTTTACCGAACGTAATTAACTTAATTTTTGCTGGAACACGTGACATCTGAGTATGCAGAATGTAACTATCTAAATAATAGGTATCCAGTTATCTAATGACTCGAGTAAAATTTTATGCGTTTGAAAGAGTAAATTCCAGTCGTACGTCGAAGTTGACACACACTTTTTTTCATAGATACGCATTCATTTCATAAGCTCCCATACTTGATTGTGCTCCATAACAATAATTTTTAGGCATTTGACATAATCGTATTTCAGCGTACGATGTCCACGACAACTCTGATTTATTCTTCAGAGATGCCCAAGATGGTGTCAATGTGATAATAATCGGCAATTTTAGCAAACATAAGGAAACGTTAGCCATTGTGGGTGGGAACAGTTCCATACAAGGACTCGATTGGGAAGGTACCGAGGTTTTTTGGAACGTAGTTAGCGGCAAAGTATGTACCATGATACTTTTTGACTTTGACAAGGATGGCGAAAATGAGGTGAGTTACCTATAAATAAGATAATATTTTACTTATGTACCTACTGCACATAATATCTAAGCGTATTTGAAATAGTAAGTGACCAATTTGTTTATATCGATATCGAGTATAGGTATAACTAGTACCTGCCTATAAGTACCTTTTCTCAACGTAGCTGGGACGATATAGCCTGCAAATTGTCATTAGATTCCCTGCTCAGCCAGTGCTGCACTACCGGAAGAGTAAGACTCCTTGCTGCTAATACCAAAGAAGCAGGATTCTGGCTCCCAGCATATCTATCAGCAAGCACTGGTACTTTTTAGATCCCACAACTTTTAGAATATCAATTTGCTTCCGCCTAGGGGTCCCGGTCTGCTCCCAGCATCAATATCCCTGTGGCAGTATGGTCGACTGTCTTGGTCACCACGGACTGTCTTGCTAGAAAAGTGCTGACCGCTTTTCGAGGCATGCTGCCTTAAACGACATCCTCCGCCGGTCTCTTGCGTCAGCCAATGTACCAGCCATATTAGAGCCTGCAGGTATTTTGAAAAACGATGGTAGGAGACCGGATGGGATGTCCCTGATTCCTTGGAGATTGGGTAGAGTGCTGGCTTGGGATGCTACCTGTGTAGACACACTATAGCCCCTTCGCATCTCCATGGAACATCTACAAAAGCAGCAGCCGCAGCAGAGGCGGCGGAAAAAAATAAAATTATTAAATATAGTGGCCTCGGCGCCGAATATGGTTTTGTGCCATTCGGAGTCGAGACACTCGGTACGTAGGGCACTGCAGCAACGAGCCTTTTCAAAGATATTTCGAAGAGGCTTATTGATGCGACGGGAGACCGTAGAGCTGGCACTTTCCTCGGCCAACGTATTAGCCAATGTTTGTTTGTATAAAGTAATTAAGTACCTATCTAGGAATCTCAAATCATTTAGATGTCTTCATTATTCCTTATCCTGCGCACACTCCGGATGAGCCGAAACTTTATCCTGCGGACGCGCGAACTTTGGAACAATCTCTCTTCTGAGGTGCTTCCATCTAGCTACAATATGGGATCCTTCAAGCGTGCTGTAAAAAAATTTCTGCAGGGTCGGCAGGGGCACCTGTTCCCCGGGTGTTGCTTGTGTCCTGTCTACATATACTGTCGCTTAGGCGACAGTATAATTATGTACACTTACTATCTTTTTTTTTTTTTTTTTTTTTTTTTGCAATCCCTCCAGCATTATGCGCTGAAGCCTGTATCTACTGTCCTTTCATACTAGTTCTCGCATTTATTCTACTCGTACTTCCATTCTTCATACCGTTTCTTTCTTGCATTCATCTCTTTCTTACCATACGGGTGGGATTCCCGTCTATTCCTATTCTATTCTAACTATTCCTTTTCTTATTTCTATATTTCCATTCAGGGGGAATGAGTAAACAACGTTGTTTTGTTTATTAATACATAGCAATATAAAAATACATAGCAATATTAAAATTAAAACAATTAAAAACAAAAAATCAATAATACAATAATAAATACAATTTTCTAAATTTAACAGTTAAAATTTATAAAATTACAAATAAATACAATAATACAAAAACAAAATAGTAATTACAATTATAATTAAAATCCTGCTATTTCGACTTATTCCTATCTATTGCCTTCTTAATTGTTTTTATACAGTATTTTAAAAACTCCTTCCTTCCTTTATCCATCATAATTTTATTAATATTATTTCTAATAATCTTTATTCCTAACCTAAATTCCATATCTATTCTGTCCGCCTCCGAGGAGGGACAATTTAAAATAAGGTGCGGGACAGTCTCGTCTTGCGTGGGTTCGCAGATGCACGATGGGCTCTCCTTGCACTTGAACCTGTTCAAGTACTCAGAGAACCCACCGTGCCCCGTGAACAGTTGTGTCAGAAGGCGATCGGGTCCAATTGACCTTACGGTCTTGTATGAGTCAAGAACATTGGGGAAAAACAATTTTGGGGAAGAACAATTACACTTACTATCAAATTGACCACCAGTCTGCCTGCCACTTTTTATAATATAAAAAAATCCTATACAGGTCGACTTCACATATGCAACTCCGAGGCGATCGCGATGTTTACAGGCTATGCTAGTCTGCCATTCGACTTTAACATAAAAAATAATTAAGATTCACGGCCGAGATTGCGTCAAAAGAATAACTCCGTTATTTATATTAAAACACCAAAAACTAATTTTTGAAAAACCGAACTGGTTTTCGAGTGGTTATGCTTCGTAATCCTACTAAAGGTCGGTTGCGCACTTGCAGCACCTGAGGTGAGGCGTTTCTTGTGTTAATAGGACTCTAGGCGCCTATCATCAAATGTATCGTCAGCGTGTTTGACGATCACAATCTACGCTAATATAATAAGTTGTTTGAACGTGCTTGTCTATCAGTGTGTATTAGTAGTAGTATTAGTAGTGGTAGGGCACACTGCGTTTCGCAGTCATTTGGGCAGCCCGCCTGGCGGCAGTGACCACCCCCTTACAGAAGACCAGCGTGAAATAACAGCATATACGTGCTGTTGTGTTTCGGTGAGTGAGTAAGGGATGCCAGAGCCCATTTCCTTATCCCCTCCTAATCCCTTATCCTTAATCCTACTGTAGTCGGCAGCGCACTTGCAGCATCTGTAGCGTTGCTTGTGTTATAGGCGACGGTAGCCACCTACCATCAAGTGGACCGTCAGCCTGTCTGTCGACATAACATAATAAAAAAAAAGTCGCATTTGATATTTATTTTTGCATTTGTAGGGATTATAGGCTACATACCAACCAGACTGGTGATTTATTCGGGTTTACTTTAAAAATAAAACAACCGTGCCTTGGTAGGAGCAAATATTTAAATTTTACATTTCATCTTAAAACTACGGACGAGACATTTCATTCGCGCGATTCTGATATATACCTATAGTGTAAGATACCACCGTAAAATTCTGCACCCATCTTTTATTTGATCGAAATGTAAATTTAATTTACACGGGCGCTAGAAATTTATCAGCTAGATAGCCTGTGTGTGAAAACATGTGCAATCAGTGTTGGACAGTATTTGAATTACTTACCTACTTGTAATTAAAATAGGTAATTGAAATAAAAATAATATTTAGTAATTGTGTTTCAATTACTACCTAAAAATGTAATTTCTAATTGGAATTTCAAATATCTGACGCTGAGGTATTTTGTAGTTCATATTTCAAATACTTTATGGCTTCAAAATACATTTTAACACAATATCTAGCGATGCGTCCTGCAGAAAATCTAGTGATCATGAAAGAAAATTCTTCTTTTACCGATAAATAGTCTAGGCTAGATTAGTTATATTCTATTTACATTACCTAACACCTGGCTGTATTTTGTATTTTAAATAAAAATAATTAAAATACCCTATTTTGTATTTTATATTTGAAATACAACGACTTAAACATATTTTGTATTTCATAATTTAAATAGGTACATGCGAGATAGTATTTTAATTAAAGCAAGGCATGTATTTTGCCCAGCTCTGTTTGCAAATACAGGAACTACATAAGAATAAATAGAGAATCTCTATCTTAGTCCGGTCAAATTAGACCAAAAAATAAGAGTGAAGTTACATCAATTCTCAATAAGCTGAAAATCGGTGAAATCGTTCAAAATATGATTATAAACAAAATCAGAAAGTTCCCCATCCCTCCCCTTTTTGCAAAAATTTTTATTCAAGGTCAAAGGTCGAAAAAATGAGTTTTTTTGCGATTTTCAGCAAAACGGTAAGTTTTATTATAAAAATACCTCAGACAAAAATTGTAGATCATAAAATTATCTACAAAAAATGTATAAATACTTTTTTTCCTACGAGCCACCGTTTCTGAGATATAACGATTCAAAAAGTTGTAAAAGTTGTAATCGTCATAATATGCATGAGTACGCCACGTACATACATCTCCCGAGTTGTAATATATGTTAAAATATTTTTCTATCGATCATTATAACTTACACTTAAAATATAAAATATACATAAGTTATAACTATAAGAAAATCAGGTAGAAAGAAACCCAGTCCCTTAAATTATACGCCAATTATGACCTTGAGAGAACATCTGTCTTCTGATAGACTGCCTGCGTGGCTAGGGTCTTATACCTGCTATAACAAATGAAATACCGTTAGTCTTGAATGCTACTCTGTAGTAAAAACACGTGTTTATCCTAACCTATATAGTGCTGTTTTGAGTTTTATAACAAAAATGTCAGAACATTGTTTTATTTGTGCTAAACTTTAAAAAAACGCGCTAAGTACACTACCTCATAGGTGGCGTGGAAACGTGTGCATATTATGACGATTACAACTTTTACAACTTTTTGAATCGTTATATCTCAGAAACGGTGGCTCGTAGGAAAAAAAGTATTTATACAATTTTTGTAGATAATTTTATGATCTACAATTTTTGTCTGAGGTATTTTTATGATAAAACTTACCGTTTTGCTGAAAATCGCAAAAAACTCATTTTTTCGACCTTTAACCTTGAATAAAATTTTTTGCAAAAAGGGGAGGGATGGGGAACTTTCTGATTTTGTTTATAATCATATTTTTAACGATTTCACCGATTTTCAGCTTATTGAGAATTGATGTAACTTCGAATGTCTAAATTGACATCTTGGACGTTCATGAAATGGAACCCACTGTTTGCAGCTTCTAATAGGATGTGACGATTGTTACATCAGAGTATTAAAAAACAATCAGTTCATCGTGGAATTAGCTGAAACTGGCCCCGTCATCTGTCTCTCGCCAATTACTGAAGTCAGATTTGCTTATGGTCTGGCCAATGGCACTATTGGAATTTACGAAGAAGGTATACGTTTGTGGAGAGTCAAGGTTAGTAAATAATTAAGTTATAATGCGACAAGGTTATAACTTAATATATTAAATAATATCAATGATATTTAATATATTTTGTGTGTAATTTGGTTCAACTTGAGATTTTTTTTATTTTTAATTAAATAATGGTACAGTTTATCTCGTTACTTCAAAAAAAATTTAAAGTACAAAAGGTTGTAAGTTCCATAAGATTCCAACAGATGGCGGTGTTAGTTAGTTTATTGACACAATAACCAATCGACATTAAATTTTGTTATCCCGTTTGGGTAAGCATGTTGGACATAGATGGCTCTCCAATCGGGTTACAGATTTTTTTTTCGGATTCGAACACGACAGTCTCCTGCCTACTTATTAATCTGTGCTCCTGCCTGGGTGAAAATTTAAAACTGTTCGTACAATTTGAAAATCTTATTTAAATATCAAAAGTTAATAAGTCCATGTTCAGCGAGTTTGTTAACAGAGAAAACTTAGAACGATGGCTAGTTTTTTTCTAGTCCTAAGTGTAATAATATTTACACACTTTAGTTAGACTTTGGCCACAAATAAATTGCTGGCACTGAATAATTTATTTGTGACACAACGCATTCTGCATTCCGCGCGGCTGTAACCAACCATTTATAAAAGACCACCTTGAAATAACAGCTGTTATATGATTTGATGAATGATTCTCATATCCTATCCGATTTTGGAGCACTGTTGCATCACTCTAACTTTGCTATAATGCCATCTACCATTCACGTGGACCATCAGTCTCTCTGACGACCTTTGCATTAATAAGCATAATAATATCTGCCAACCTTCCTGTCTTACTTAAAGTCATACATACATTTTCTGTATTTTTTTATGGTGGCGAGGCTCTCGCTGTGTCACTCGACATATCAAAGGCCTTTGATAGGGTTTGGCATGCAAGTCTACTTGGCAAGCTTCCTACATATGGCATCCCCTCCGGTCTTTGTAGCTGGATTTCTGATTTCCTGAATGAACGGTCAATTCGAGTAGTCATTGATGGCTGCTCCTCGGACCTCATGACAATTGATGCCGGTGTTCCTCAGGGATCTGTTCTCTCTGTGACTCTTTTCCTGCTTCATATTAATGACTTACTTCTTCCAGGAGTAGTTGCATACGCAGATGACGGTACGGTCATGGAGAGATATTTGTCAATGGTTGAGCGAATTGACTCAACCTTAAATCTTGTATCCCAATGGGGAGACAAGAATCTGGTTGATTTTAATGCCACCAAAACGCAAGCGTGTTTGTTCTCTGCAAAAAGGAGCCCTTTCGACTCCTTTTTGCAGCCAATGATCTTGGGCTTCTTGGCATGAGGTTGTGCTCAAATCTTCGGTACTTCTATCGAGTCCAAAGCCCAAACAGCGGCCAAAAAGTTGGGCATCCTAAATAGAGTGAAGCGATGCTTCACACCTGGACTGGACAGCTCCTCTCTTTATACAAGGCACAAGTCCGATCTTGCATGGAGTATTGCTGTCACCTTTGGGATGGCTCAGCAAAATACCAACTTGCTGCACTCGACTCGGTGGATCGCAGAGCTAGGAGGCTCATTGGCGATGATACACTAATAAGAACTAAGCTGCAGAGCCTGGCACATAGACGTAAAGTTGCCAGTCTGTGTGTATTCTATAAGATGTACTTCGGAGAGTGTGCTCGAGAGCTGCATGAAATCATACCGCCTTCCCCTTTCTTCTATCGGACATGCAGACGTACGGCTGGTTACCATCCTCACCTTGTAGAAATCCCTCTAATTCGGACCAAGCGCTTTAAAACATCTTTTGTGATGCGCAATGCTAAGGATTGGAACTCCCTGCCGGCGTCTGTATTTCCGAGCTCATATAACCCAAATCTTTTCAAGGTTCGAGTGAATAGGCATCTTCTGGGTGAGCTCGCTCCATCGTCGGCCTCATCCTTCCTACATGGGTAAATGCTGGTCAAGAGCAAACCCATCTTTAATAAAAAAAAAAATGTAAATTGAACCTATATATAAGAGCTGTGGATTTTGAATAAATAAATAAATAAAATTGAACATAGTTTTTTGCTACAAAAAGGCAAAAACAGCAGACTTGATGATAAAGAACAAATTTATTTTTATAGTCTAAACAGAATGCAATCTCCCTACAAATATCAGGAGAGAGTTTAGCTTGTTGTTGGGGGAATGGTCGTATAGACTGGAGAGAAGCTATATCGGGAAGAGTTCTGCGACGGGTTCAGATGCGTTCAAATGCTGCTGCAATGTTGCTGGCTGACTACCGTTCTGTTGGGACACAAGATCTTATTTGTGTTTCGGACAGAGGTGAAGGTAAGGTATTTTTTAAATTTTGGGTAAAATACAGTCAACATTAACATCAGAATTAATTATTGATACTTTTATTTAGATTGGTTTAAAATAACAAATTTCTTTAATAATATGTGTTGTGAACCAGAGAGTTGACTTCACAGCTACAAAAACAACCTGTCTCTCAACTAGAGACAAAAGCAAAAGGATATTTATTATTGTTTTATAAATGCGAAAGTTTGTTACGGTTTTTTGCAGTAAACCAAAAATTTAAATTTCTTAATGTTGTGTTTCATATTTAGTTCTAGGCTATCCACCTTACCATGAAAACACAGGCTTGGCTGGATCTAAAAAGCTTCCTTCGGATGAAGATCGTTTAGCTATCACAGAACTCTTTAACAAGAAACAATCTTTAATGGTGGAATTACAGCATTACGAAGCAAACGCTGCCAGTGGAAATATGAGCTTGGATATTGATCAATCCACTACAGCTATGCCAACCAATACAAGATTGCAAGTTGCTGTTACGGCTTCTGAAGAAAAGGTCTCTAATCTTAGGTCTTAATTGGAATAAAAAAAGTAATACTCTTTCTTCACATTATCAATACATTTTCAGAGATGTTTAGAACTGGCCATAACTACAAACAATGATACAATAGTAAGAGCAGCTTTGGTTTTAGCCGAAGGTATATTTGAAACTGGGGAGACATTGGCTCAACACCCAAAGACATCACAGCTCCGTTCCATACTACAAGTGCCTTTGAGTCCACCAAGAGATGTACCTGTTGATGTTCATATTAAGGTAAGCTGTCCACGGGGGCACAAAACTCCTATATACTAAAGTTATTAGTGACAGAATTGGCAGCCAGTCTGGTGGCAGAAACCAGCCCTGTATAGAAGACCACTGTGAGATATGAGCATGTGTGATGTTACGTTTCAATGAGTAAGCCATATCCCCTCTTTATTCTATCAAGGCTGGCAGGACACTTGCAGCCCTATGGTGTTGTGTTAATAGGTGGGTGAAGAGACCTACCATGAAGTAAACTGCCAATATGCCTACTTTAAATATGCACTAAGGCAAACACCTTAACCCCTCAACCAATGGGCTTGTCAAACTTTATGTAAAGAAGACAGATGGATTATCTGTCTCCCTAAAGATGTCTCTAAAAGCTGACAAATTATATAATTTTTCACAGGCTTTAGTTGGATATGCAGACAGCGAGCAATATCATATCTTTGAGCTCACCAAACAGTTACCCAGGTTTTCTATGTACACTCTCACTGAGCCATCGTCGCTCAGAGAAAAGCATACCAGTCATGTTTCATTTCGCATAACAGAGAGGGTTCAAAGAATCTGTATATGGATAAATCAGAATTTCCTTTTAGACCAAGAAGTGGATGTGGAATCGGAAGAATCTAAAGAGCTTAATATTAGCCTCTTCTGCCTTAGAGACAAATCATATTTGGATATGAATTTTAGTTCCGATGGACTTGTAAAATTTTCCACACCAAATATTGGGCTTGCTGGGAATTTAGTCCAAAGTCTAGCTTTATTTTTGAATTTGACTGATTTACAGGTAAGTGGCCATAAACACAATTATGTTTATTCATTTAAATAGGGTATTTAATACAAAAATAAACAAATATTTATAATGAAAAAACCTATATTTCATGTGTTCATAAAACATATATTTTATATTTACTTATTGTGTAATTATTGACATTTGACAACATTGCCAATAATGTAGTGGTAAATTCAATACAAAATCATTGACCATACAGTTCCACAAAACCTACACACTTTATTGGATTAAAGAAAAACATATTATTATGAGGTGGTTCTCTTTGACTCACAGCTTTCACCACTTCCTGGCCAATAACTCCACCTACTACCGCTGCCGCTCCCGAGACAACACCAAATACATCGGTCAGCAAATTATCACTTATGAAACCATTCGGAAGTGACAACTCCTTTACAAGTTCATTTCTCATTTTCAATAATGTTTCTGTGTCCGTTTTACGTTTGGCCGGATCTGGATTTCTATTATATTCATCTCTAAAACGTAGTAAAATCTTCATAACAAAGTATGATGGATCTCCGCGGCGCAGTCGAGAACGTAGTTCTGGTTTTGTCCAATCGGCGGACAACGCGTTCTGAAGCGGCACATAAATTGCCCTACGCTTGACAGTTATGGAGACAGTTTCTCTCGCATTCTTCTCCGTGTCATCTGCACTACGCTTCACAGCTTTATGTTGCACAATCTCCTCGGAATATTCGTGATCAACAAGATCTGCGAACATGTATCCAAACATACCCCAAACATCGCCGCAGAGGAACTTTTTATTGTTGTCGCGGCAAATGTTATTTATGCGCTCTAACTGTTCTTGCTTCAACCCTGTCGCGCACACAATGTCGAATGCAGAGAAAAAACTATCAGCTAATTCGTCAACACCTTTGGTTTCAGTCGTAATTGCAACCATTGGGTTCAACGCTTTCGCGCGTTGCAATGAAGCCTCAGCCCTGTTCTCTCCAATCTTGTCTGATGGCGTTAAAAATTGAGAATACAAATCTACTTCCTTCAGTGTTTCATTGTCCAACAGGCAAACACTCTTAACTCCAGAAAGAATTATGTTCTTAGCGGTTTCAGCTCCGAGGCCGGACAAGCCGATGATTAACACTTTAGAAGCGCGCAAACGCTTTTGAGATTCTAAACCCCACAGACGAATTTGACGATCATATTGCTCTGCTTCAGCCTCTGAAAGTTCGACGTCGTTATTTTCAACCATTTTAAATTATATTTTCATAAAGCTTTCGTCAAATTATTCATCGAGAGACGCCAACAAACAAATTTATTTTCTCCGTTCCGTTCTCCTCTCCGGCGTGCCTATTCTCGGTTGACTTGACAGTGACAGTGACAACTGACAATGAATGAAACAATTCAAAAACGACAACTATACGCAATTGACTGCCGACCACAGAATATAATAATTTATTTGCTCTGGCGGCGTGCCAATGAGACAATGACAACTCTACGCAATTGACTGAAAACAACAGAAGATAATTGTTTTGACCTCAGAACAATAACTAAAGCTATAGAAACCTTACAATAAAAGCAACAAATTACTACAGTTTGTACTATTTTTAATTAAGGCATTGAAAACATGTAAAGAAAGGGATGCATATCAGTACATCGTTATTTAGAAGGTTGTTACTAGATCTTCGTATATTTGCAATTGGTTAAAGAGGAAATTTAAGGTACATTAAATGCCTAATCTAATTAAGATTTAGCAACATAGCGCAACCAATATTGGCCCGTATTTTATCACGGTTCGTCGTCATTCACAGCTCTCACAAATATTTGTTTTTATATGGCATCTTGTATTATAAACATATATTAGGTTACCTATCTAAAATGATTGTACCTACGATTGTCATTCCTAGCATAATTTAAAGAAATGAGAACATTTTTGTTATCAAATGTTATTATTATTGTGTACGGTATTCGTTTCTATTATCCTGGCTCAAAAAGATTAATATAGGTAGAATATATAGAGGGCATTGGGAAAATTTTCTTACAAAAATATTGATCCATTCGCCGTAATCCGGATGGCCATGCCATAACTTGTAAAGTTGGCGAGGACTGAGCGATTTTGTATCACGTGGTTCTAAATGTCACATTACGGACTCTTTCGTCTTGCCCGATCTATACAGTTAAAAATCGTTGTCCTAGCTTAATATAGACATGAGACGTAAATATATTTAGCTTTTTTATTTATACGGGCTAATACCATTAGACGAACGAATCAGAATGTAAATCCACATGATTGGCGTGTATTTATATGAGAAAAATTATCAATATAATATTGTGATTTACAGTCCACTGCTCTATTTCCGGAAGCTGAAAAAGAGCTACGCCAAGAGCTAACACACGCTTCCCAAGTTGGCGAAACGCGATCTCGTTTAGCCGCTGAAACGGCAGAAAGAGCACAATTAATTACCGCGTTATTACCGGCGGCGCAGGATGCAGCGGCACACAATCTGTAAGTTATTATCATTGTCTATAGCCACAATAAGTTTGATGACGGTATTAAAGAATACATTATATTAGAGAAATAAACATTATTTATGTTGAAAATTGATCCAGACCCAGTTCAATTTCAATAAACATAATAAAATAAAGGCATAAAATATTGCAATCCGCCATGTTAACTGAAATGTCAACGTAGTGATTATATTCTCTTTGATGTCGACAAGCGCGAAGTCGTTTGATTTGTGATTTCATTTGTTATTGTAGACTGTGACGTCACAAGTTCGATAAAAGGGCGGGTGTTTAAAGTGCACATAGGTATTTTAACAATTTTTTTTGTTACTAAATTTTAGTTTTTCGGCGCTGGATGTTTTTTACGGTTATATAACGTTATAACTTATAAAAATATTTAAAAAAATGTACATATTCCCTATTGTGTTAACTGTCAAACTGTTCCAGAATTAAGAAAGCATGACGTCACAACCAGCGTTGCCAGACATCCCGATTATGGCGGGACGTCCCGATTTTGAAATCAAAATGAATGTCCCGCGCGGGACAGATTAAATTAATTTTCTAAATTTTTAAAATGATTTTCCCCAAATCAATTTAAAATGGTCGGATGCCAGAAATAAATGCTCCCTAAATTTAATGGAAGCATAATTATTCATCCAGTTCAATCTAGGGCTAACCTGTGCAGAGTTCTTCATCTATATTTAAAAAAAAGGAAACTTTAAAAGAAGCTAAATCTTCACAGAAATATGATTAAGTAATTCTTATAAATAATTCTTACTTAATTATATAATATGGTTATTTTCCTGAAGACTCAACTGCCTAACCATAGGGTAAATCAGACATTGTTAAAGTAACCTATTTTCGTTAAAATACATTTCCCATAGCTATTTTTTGCTAACTGTTGTCATGTAAACCTAATTTAAAACTCAAATGAAAAGATAAGTATTTAAAAACTACTGTTTATATACTATGTCCCACTTTCGACGAAAAAATCCCGCTTTTTTTACTCAAACAGCTTCAAAATCCCGCTCTGCCAAAAAAAAAATTTGGCAACGCTCGCTGATCACAACAGACGCCATTGCTATTCTAGCGTTTTGGCCCAAAGTTTAAATTGTATTATTTAAAATATCAATTTTTCCTTCAAAACCTCTATTTTTTAGAAATGAATTTTATTTTGTGTAAAGACAATGCGTAAAAACACCGTGGAGTAGTTTTTCAAAAATCCACATGATCTACATACGTATTAAAAAAAAAAAACAAATTTTTGCCATACTTTCCAGGAAAGAAATGTTGAATCGTTACAAGGAAGTAGTTATGTTGAATGAAGAGTTGCTAACAAGTTGTCATGTCCGTCGCGCCACACAAGAGCAAGCGGTCGCTTCTCTTAAAAGCTTACACACTATTTTACAACAAGCTGCTAGATTAAGAGGTAATAAAATTGAATATTGTAACGTGGAAAATTTTAAGTTATTTTTTGTTTAAAATATTCGTCGTCATAATTCTGCCAGTCATATTAGGGGCCATAAGGTGTTGGGCCACAGGGTAAGTACTGAAGATAAGGCAATTTAAACCTTTTTAAATTAACCTATTTTATTAGATTATTCTTTCTTTACAGTTGGAAAATATAGCAAAGCAGTAGTTGCTGCAAGTAGGAAGGCTATCCAAGATGACAATGTTGAGGCACTCATAAAAATTCTTCAAATTGGCGAATCCTAATTAACAACTTTTAGTGAGGAATAAATTTACACATATTATATGTCAATTTATATTAAAATAACAAAAATCAACGGTTTAATTGTTTTTTTTTTATTAAATAGTTACTTTTTCTTCAAAACTTGATTTACAGTGCAATGCTTGATGTGTAATAAAAAATAGTCATTTAACAAGTTTTTTTTTAATAAGGAACAACAACCAGTATCAATTTTCACAATTATGCAGTCTTGGTTTGAAATAATTAATCCACCTATAGAGTTTTCTTGACTTTCTTGGCATGTATGTGCGACATTAATATTAAATTAAGACTATTACATTTTAAATAGTTAAAACATCTCCCACATACTTTTACCTGCATTTAGGGTGACCAGCAGTCTTCTTGATTGCATGGAGTGTTTATTACCTAATTTCAACTATACAAAGACAAAATATGTCGTGTTAAGGTGATACACACTAAAGCAGCAGAAAGTATTTGATACCATTTATGAAAAAGAAAACTTCAATTGAACTTGACGAGCCCATTGGATGAGTGGTTAGGGTAGCTTGCCTTAACATTCTGTCTCAAGGGTCCCGGGTTCGATTTCCGCAGGCCAACTTTAGAAATGAACTTTTCAAAGTTGGCTTTGGTCTGGATTTGGAAAGTAATGGCAGGGGTACACTGCGTTTCGCAGCCATTTGGGCATGCCGTCTGGCAGTAACCACTCCCTTACAGAATACCACAGTAAAATAACAGCATGTGTGCTATTGTGTTTCGGTAAGTAAGGGATGCCATAGTCAATTTCCCTATCCCTTCCTAATCCGTTATCTTTAATCCTATCATGGTGGTGCACTTACAACACCCTTAGCGTTGCTTGTGATATAGGCGATATAGCCACCTACCATCAAGTGGACCGTCAGCCTTGTTTGTCAACCTTAACATAAAAAAATCTATCTCATACAGAGTGCGAATGTTTGAAAGTTATCTCTTAAATAAACAAATTATCCTATAACAATGCCTAAAAATGTAGAAAATTGTGTATAATTACAATTATTATTCATTTACACACACACACACATGGAATTTCATTATTAATATATCAATAGGTAGATAATTTTAAAGTTTGATTTGTTTAAAGGCATAGTGAATATCTTCCACATCAACGTTTAAAAAGATCGTAGGGTCCACATCCTTCCAGTTCATTGTCAACAAACCGAAGGCGTAGAGCTGCCGGCAGATTTCCAGCACTTCTGCGTATTTGAGCCCTCGGCTGGTAGCGGCAGTTTTATATGGACGACCTTCTATTAGGAAGAGGTCCGAGCTTGTCGTCACTACTCGAGAGAGCGTCGTCTCATCTAAGCCCGTTCTCTCAATCTGCCAAATTAAAATTAATTTTCATATAGTTATATATTTTAATGCGTTTGTGACGGACAGGTAGACAACCCATCATATAATAATAATTATGTTAACTGCCACTCATATTAAAGAGAATTCACAATAATTCACTTTTCATGCGTTACTTTTCATCAATAGCCATTAAAAGAAAGATTACGGTAATCGGGATCAATATTTTTGTAGGAAAAATTTCCCAATGCCCTCTCTATATATTATTTAGTCTTTTTGGATTATTAAAAATTTGGGGAACATTATTTATTTAACATAAAAACAATATTATTTATTAAAAGTGAAGAAGAAAATAACAGTTTAAAAAAATGTGAAATTTATATTTTTTAAACCCGACGCCCGAAGTAAAAGAGGCATAGCTCCCCAAACGGATAGACTGATTTTGATTCGTTTTTTTTTGTTTGAAAGCTAACGTGATCGAGTTCTTAGCTATAATTTATGATGATCCTCAGATCATTTCCTAGTTGACGAATGGATCTCACTAACTTTCACAGGTTAGATTGATTTGAAATTTGGCATCATGTTACTTGGGTGGTATTTCCATGACCTGATGCTGCAGAATCAAGTAGTTTCAACTGCTCAGCAACTTAAAGCAGATATAGCATGTTTGGGGTCATTAGAATGTCGGGTGTTAGTTTATAATTTTTAATTATAGCTTGTTCTGAATAGAGGTTTCTAATAATAATATGAAGCGTACTGACCTCGGCTGCGATAGCCCGGAGTACAATCTTGGCAGCCGGAGCGCAGTTGCGAAGGATGTGAACGTTGGGCTTGACGAGGGCTTCGTCGAGGGCGCGCTCCACGTGCTTCAAGTCGACGCTTTCGTTGGCGGCTTGGGCCAGCCCTGCCGCGGCAGAGCACAGGCGCAGCGCTAAACGCACGTCCCCTGACGCAGCCGCCACCTTCCTATCAACGCGTTATCACTTGATAACAACACTTTTTTATGCTAAGGTTGTCAAACAGGCTGACGGTCCACTTGATGATAGGTGGTTATCGTCGCCTATAACACAAGCTGCCTTTCTATAAACGCGATATCACTTGCTAACAATACGTCTTCAGAGCCTCGATTACATTAAGCGAGTTTACAAGTGGGCATGACTTGACGTACAAAACTTTCCTCTCGCTCAGTAGCCAACTAGCTAGCGAGTTGAAATCAGGTATTGTTTTTTTTCTTGTTATTCTAATTTTTTTCTGGGTGTTTCGGGACTAAAATATTCTGGGGTCATATTTTAGTCCCGAAATTTTCGGGATTAGCGCTCTTCATATTTGTGCAACAAATTGCGAAGTAAGCTTTCGGATGAGACGTTGGATGCGTTGTTAATCCTTAGATTTTATTTTCGTGGCTTAAATAAGTAATTTATATTTCTAGTCTATTTAATTTAAAATATGGGTACTTATAAACATCTCTTTAACATGTAGTCTTTTTTATAGTATATAAAAAAGGCTTTTTTTTAAGTTTATTGTAAAATAAAATAAACAAACTAGGCAATTCTGTAAATAATTTATGAAATTTATGAAACTATTTCATAAATTATTTACAGAAGTGCCTAGTTTGTTTATTTTATCAGAAGAAAGTATAATTTTGTTTTGTTTTTTGAAGATTTAACTAAATATTTAAAATAAAAAGTTGATTTTGATATGTTTTACTGTTTTTTGTTAACACTTTCTATTACCAATACAATCCCGGGATTAACTGTAGATAATCCCGAAATCCCGGGATTAGAAAAATCTACCGGGATCGAATCCTCTAATCACAACACATATGCTGCTATTTCACGGTGGTAAGGGGTGGTTACTGCCGCCACACGGGCTGCACAAATGATTGCGAAACGCAGAGTGCCCTGCCACTACTTGCCAGATTCAAACCTGAACCAATTATTCCAAACTGATTCGGATTGCAAAAAAAAAAGCAGAAAAGTATGTTACCTTGCAATCAGTTCTATGGCGTTTCGGGTGACATTGCAATTGTTGAGTCTCGTCTCCACTATGGTCTGCAGCTGTTCGTGCGAGTAAGCGGTAAAGGTGAGTCTTGCCACTCCGATCCGCGACACCACCGGCATCGACATGTTCCTCTCCGCCAAATCCATGGTGTTCGAGATAGTGACTACGGTCAGTGCAGCGCGCGGGTTATTAGTCCAGTTTATCAGATTGTAAAGTAGCTTGTTCTTCTTCAAGCAGAGGGCGTCAAACTGAAGAAGAAGGTAACCAGAATTATAGGTACTAATTTCAAATGGGAGCTCTTCTAATAAATGAGAACATCTTAGCAGTAAGAATCAGAAGCGTTGAAAATTTTGACTGAATATGCTTACAGTTTCATTACTTTTCATAACATGATGCATTTTATTGACTGACTGATGCATTTTATTGATGCGTTAAGGGATTCACTGAGGCAAATGACATTTACTATAGAACTCGCTGGCGGCGGAGACAATTCAACGGGCCTAGAAATGGTGTTTTTTTGTTTTTGCCATTAGAACATTACACAAAAAAAATTTTTTTATTAATACAATTTTTTAATCTGATATTAACTTATTAATAGGTACAGGATTCATATGCGTGCAATAAGCCGTTTTCGAGAGAATTTTCAATAAAGGTCAAATTCATCTTGTGTTCTAACTTTTTTGTGGGGTTTCTATTGCTTTAACGAAAATTCTAATTAATACAATTGGTTCTTCACATGTTTAAGTATAATATATATTTTTTTCAAAGCAATTGTCTTGTCTATTTCTTGTAACATTTTCATTAAAAAATGGATATTTTTAGTATTTAGCGTTTGTCTCACCCTTAAAATAAAATTATATGGGTATTGGCGTACTTAAGCCAGTATGTCGCAACAGTGGAATGAAAATTTCAGCATTTCATCAATGTATTTGACAGATCGTTTATGCGATTGACTTTAAGTCTTTGATGCACCAAGGGTTAGTACCAAGATCAGAGCTCTCAGCTTGATCAAACACCAGAAATTAGGATCAGACTCAAATACATAAGGCAACTTGAGGATCTTCTAAGTTAGAAGCTAGGATCAGAGTAAATTTTATATTAATGTACATTAATAAAAACATTGACAAATAAACAAGAAACAGTGAACTTCCACAGTGAAACTGAAATAAAGATATACTTATTATTCCTAGTGCCAAGCTCCATAAACTAAATAAATCTTTTAAAGGTCAATGTATATGATACTGCAATAATTCACCAAATAATGCACAGCAACTATCTATAACTAAATTTAAATAATTTGTAAAAATAAAATCATTTATAAAAAGAAAAGTGTAATCAAAAGAACTTTTTTTTCACTAGGAAGGTTTTTTGGTAAAAACAGTTTTTCGAAATTAATTTTGACTGTATTGATTTACTTTTTTTGTGTTTGACGATATATAAACATTTTTGAAAGTTTATATCCTTATATATATTATAAAACAAAGTCGCCCGCCACATCTCTATGTTCGCGATGATCTCAAAAACTACTGAACGGATTTTCATGCAGTTTTAATCTATCAACAGTTGATTTCTGAGGAAGGTTTAGGTGAAATATTCGTTAGGGTTCTGTGGTTGAAATATGACCATGATTGTTGAAGATGTAAAGCCATCTGGGAGTTTTCATCAAAAACTCTGCCTAATCCGTTTGAGATTTAACAAAACAATGGTATGGTAGAATTGTTTCTCTTTTATAGGTCTACAAAAAAGTCTGGGATGGCATATTTATATCTTTTAAGGATAGCTTAATATACCCACTCTAGCTTCTAAAAAAATGATCACATTTTTTCTCATTATTTTTTTATGTTAAGATCGGAAGACAGTTAAATCGGAACATAATTTTTTATGTTACTCCTCTAAATGAATTTTCACTTATTAAGTACTTGAACAATGTAGTCCCAACGACATTATGAGTAAAGTCGGGATACAATATATTATATATACAAAAATTTACCTCATCAATAATGAGTACAGTTGGCTTCAGTCCAGGTTTAGTTGTCGAAAATCTTTCATTGAGTGATTTACTCGCCTGTATGCACGATACTTTTTTGCCTGGAACAAATTCGAATCACACTTGATCACTTCTGTCTGTGAACAGATGAGATTTATGAAACAAATGCTTTTTCAAACCAAACACCCTCCGAATTTACTTCAAAATCTCATCCGAAAATAGAACACTCCATAAACACTTAGTTTATGACTTGTTTCTTTTATATTTTTGGAGTTTACTTACTCCTTGAGAATCGATTTTCATGTAAGGCCTTCGGTATAGAAATTTTATGAGTAAAATTAATACAAGTGTTAACTAAAAAAAAGCGTCACGTTATTTATCACTGACATTTCTGCGGCAGCTGAGGTATTTACGTTCCATAATTCTTTTCTCTGGGCTTTAAAAAGCAAACGTCGAAATCTTGTATGAAAAGTGTTGTCCGCATTGAGGAACGAAACGATAGCGCGTTATAACGTGCTGGCGCAGCGACATCTGTCGTCAAAAAATGGACTATTGGAATGTATAAAAAGTTGCAACATCTGTGTACACGGAATTTAACAAAATAATATAAAGTAATTAGGTATCCAGTTACCTACTGACACGAGGAAAATTTTATATATTTAATTTTATACGTTTAAAGAAGTAATCTCCAGTCGTGCGTCGGAGCTTACACACACACACACACACTTAATTTTAAGAAAAATTATAACTGTCAGAATTATTTCTTATTTAATTTTTGGATACCAAACTTTGAATTAAAGTATTAAGACCTGATCTTTTAGTGGCAAGGTACACATTCTGCAGTCATTAATTGGGCAGTTCATGTGGGGGCTGTTAAAAATGAGGATGTGTGATTTTGTATTTCATGAAGTGAATGAAGAATGCCAGTTACGTTTTATTTGTAACTTCTATGGTTCGAATGAATAAAAAGTCGCCTTAGTGGCCGTTGAAATAGTATTTCCCATTTGAAAAAGTTGTATGGTGTGAACGAGTCAAAGAGCTTAAATCTAGCAATGATAATATACCTGTCAACTCCTTATGTATCTTGACATATAACTGCTTGGGGTCAACTATTTTCATTCCATTACATTGGACAATTTTGTAGTCAGGTAAAGTCGTATCATCCTTTATAAACTGTAGTGCTTTGTTTACTGTGGAAGTCTTCCCTGTACCGGGTATGCCGGATACAAACATCAACGCGCTTCTACAGTCCATTATAGAATACGTTAAGAATTCTATTAATGCTCCCAATTCGCGTCCCCTGCCCGGGAGATCGTCTTCTCCTTTTATGAAGTCTGGAAAAGGTGAAAATATATTTTTTGAGCCCATCAACCGACGCTGGTCAACACAATAATTGCATTGTTACTATTGGATGTATGCCATTCGCGACATCTAACAAAATTTTGAGGCAACAGTTGATTATCCTCCATTGGCAATAATTAAAATACCACTTTAGATGGCACTTTAATAAGAGGCAATTAAGGGCTTCACTGAGGCAAATGACATTTACTATAGAATTCGCTGGCAGTGGATCCAATTCAACAGCAGCGGAACAATACACAAATTAAAAAAAATTATTAATACAATTTTTTAATCTGATATTAACTTATTAATAGGTACAGGATTCATATGCGTGCAATAAGCCGTTTTCGAGAGAATTTTCAATAAAAGTCAAATTCTTCTTGTGTTCTAACTTTTTTTGTGGAGTTTCTATTACTTTAACGAAAATTCTAATTAATACAATTGGTTCTTCACATGTTTAAGTATAATATATATTTTTTTCAAAGCAATTGTCTTGTCCATTTCTTGTAACATTTTCATTAAACAATGTATATTTTTAGTATTTAGGGTTTGTCTCCCCCTTAAGAAAACTGATGATAACAAAATCGGGGGAAACAGCTTGATGTTGCAGCTACATATCTATCATCTACATCCAAAATTTAATTACACCACTCGATAGCCTAAAGGATCGAAGAATTCGGTACGTTAAGTTAGGACTGGGACGTATCGCTTGCGGTGAAGGGGTAAGCACCGCCATTTTGAGGTCGTTTCGCTACGTCATATAATGTCCTTTTAGTATAAATTTTGACTGGGAGAAGCTAGAACATTCATTTGCGTTTCAATCGTCAGCTCTCGTCGAAATCTATCGATTGCGTATATAAAACATTAATATGATGTACACGTTCACGTAAAACACACGGTCGTGTCTATGACAGACACAACCCATTTTTTTTGTAAAATTGCATTTTTATAAGAAATGCAACTACATATAAAGTTAGAAAGCAAAACAACATTTCATCCAAATCGTTATAGCCGTTTCGGAGACATGCGAAATAAATAAATTTATAATATACAAGAATGAAGGATCATTCTTATATTGTGCCGCGGTCCGCCACCGGGCCGTGCGCTCGCCGTGTTTTTCTCAAAGGCTGGGGCACGTGTAATATAAATCCACCTTCACTTGTTAGATAGTTATTATTATAACTATCTAACAGAAGAAGTTATTAGATATACTTTGAACAATAGATGTAGCATGATTTCTATGAGACTTTGAGAAGACTAACACAATAAATACATTAATACACTGCAATGAAACTTTGTTTTAGTTGATGTTTTTTTTTTTATATATTATATTAAGAATATTATATACTAGCTTTTGCCTGCAGCTTCACCCGCGTCCCTATTTATTAGAAAACATGTTATTGCTAACATATTTTTGAATTTATTAATTTGGTTGATTTTTTTATTTTTAAATGATCTCTCGGAAGCAGAACTTTATCTGGATGAAAGATACCTTAAACTGTAACCCTGACAAAGTATATGCCTAATTTCATTATAATAAATTCATTATAAGCCGTGAAAGCTCACTTTCGCATTTATAATATTGGTTAGGATTATGTTCCACTATGAGTATTGATCATGAGCATAGTATAGCGATTAATAAAACATACCATGTGATCTCTCTAAACAGTTTTCCTTCCGCTGTAGGCTTAGTGGTAGTTCACAAATACTGGGCAGATCATGAATACTTTTCCGAGCTGATTGTTGTGGCGTTTTTGCTGGTGTTTTTGTTTTTCGCGATGCGCCAGACTTATATCTGGAAGGAGTTTCAGGTTTAAAGTCATCGTCACTATCAAGCGAAGACTTTTTAGGCTTTCTCGCTGGGGTCCTTAACTTTCCTGTGCTACCAGATTTACTTCTGAGAGGCGTTCCAGGCTGGAAATCATCCTCACTGTCAAGAGGAGATTTCTTGGACGTTTTTGCTGGTGTTTTTAATTTTCGTGTATTTCTTGAAGGTGTTCTAGACTGAGCGTCATCATCATCACTGTCAAGAAAGAAGTTATTGTTTGTGGCCCTTCTTGTTCGTGCCTCACAATTTTCAGGTATAGTTGTTAAATTAATTTTTGGAGTACCCAATCTTCCTTCCTGGCTTGCAAAAGTTCGTTTCGGTGATTCAGTTATTAAAACCCTTCTGTAAAGCTGTTCTGATTCTGTTTTAGATACACACAGGGAACTTCTGTATTTATTATCATAATCGCCCTCTTCACTGTCCATAGTTAATCCTCTCAGCTGCTTTCTTCTAGGAGTTGATACTTCTTCATCTAAATATTTTGGACATCGTACAACACGTCCAGAACTAGTTCTTTTATCACCATTTTCTATATCTTTCTCTGCGTTAGATTTGCAGGGACTGAGTTTTTGTTTTATAACAAGGGTCGGCACGGCTTTGTGCTTCTCTATTAATCGCATAGAAATAACGTTTGAAGGTTCAGGGGAACTTTTGAATAGTAATTTTGTACCATTACTTTTAGCTACACTCCAAGTTTTATTTTCCAATTTATTTACTAAAACAATTGGCGTCTGCGGTAAAAGTGTTAGCGTATTTTTGGGTGGTGTACTTTTTCGTATACCCCGAGTTTTTTTACCCGATAAAGATAATTCCTCCAATTCTTTCATGACAGTAGTTGTGGTTTTTGGGGTTCTTGGGGTTTTAGTTCCCTTATTATTAGTTGGTGTACTATACCTCGAAGCCCGAGATCTTCTTCCCGATAAAGACAAATCGTCCATAACTTTTATTAAAGTACTTGGAGTGTTTGGTGTCATTGCTTTATTGGTTTTGGTTGGAGTACTTAAAATAGCATACTTAATCCTTTCTTCCTCAAGGACCGGTTCAAACTTTACTTTACTCCGGTTTAGAGGCACAATTCTATATCTACAAAGGTAATCACAGGGGCCGCTACTCGTCCAGTCTTCCTCCTTCGTGGAAGTCAGAGTAATTGTACATTTCTTAAAAAATGTTTCTATGGATACTTCACTATGAAAAGGCCGATGATCTTCCACAAGCTAAAACAAATAACAATTTTTATTATAAAGTGGAAAATATTTAATTCATTATTAAAGCAATGTTTGCCTCCCAATATATTTCAAAGTAGCTGAGCCTGCAATTTTGTACGCGTGGTATTCGGTATAGCACGTAACTTTTTTTGTTTGTAAACTGATTGGAATAAAACAAACACTAAATGTTACGGGAAGTTTGCTATAATACATAACTGAAAACTGCATTTAAATCGGTTCAGCCGTTTCTGCGATTAGCGTACACAAAAACACACAGGCAAATAGAAAAAAATTCTGAAAACTATTTTTTTTGACCTCGGTAACTTACATGTACAAATTATTTTTTTGAAAAAATTTTTAATGTGAAGACATGGCTCCTTTACGATTTCATTATATGTATAGACTAATTGATCTTATGGGAAATTTTGTATATATACTTCTATTTCTCTTCATAACTTGGGATCTGTTTATTCTTTATAAATAAAATATTGTAATGTTTCCACCATATATGTGCACATATATATTCTCTTCAATAATAAACCATAATAACTAATATAAATAACAATATATTCTCTATATTAAAATAAAACTATCAAACATAGCTTTCTTTTATGGTCTCCCAAATCATTCTCATAATTTTATTTTTTACGTCAAATCAAAAACAACTTATTATTTTCAATATTACCCTTGTTTTGATTGACTGAACAAAAAACGGTTATTAGACGTGTTGCCTCGCGAACTTTTTTGTCGCTAATGATAGTAACAGGGCGACCAGAGCAAGGTGCATCTTTGACATCAAAATTTCCGGATTGAAAACGCTTAAACCAACTTTGTGCTACTCTTACTGACACTGCATTAGGTCCATAAACGTAACGATTTTTTTTTCGCAGCTTGCGTTGCATTGTTTCCTTTTTTGTAATGAAATCTTAAAATGTATCTAGTTTCTTTATTAGATTCACTCATTTTGACAGAAAGAAAAACAAAACAAGAATTTTGACAGACAGGCAGATTGAAAAATAGCTGGAAGCAACATTTTACTAATTTGTCTTTTTTGAAATTTAACCTTTTTAATGTAATCAAAGCCAACCAGATACAAATAGTAAAGCCAAAGAGATTTTATTACAAGTTTATACATACTATATGGGAAAAGAATTTTCCCCAACCTTATATTATGTGATTATCGGTGAGTAAGGGATGCCAGAGCCCATTCCTTAATCCATCCTATTATGGTTGACAACACACTTGCAGCATTTGTGGGATTGCTTGTGTGATAGGTGATGGTAGCCACCTACCATCAAGTGGACCATTAGCCTATCGAAACATAAAAAACAACCCAGTAAGACTTACCTCTTCATCGTGGAAATCAATATGTACATCTTTAAAGTAAATTTGAGGTAGATCTTTAGGCCTACTGTACCACAAAACGTTCGCTTTGTAAGGGTCTTCAGAATTCAGGGGATCTTCAAATAAAGATATAATTTGAGCTGCATGACAGCCTTCTTCTGTATCCGGATTTTCCGCATCAATATCCGATATTAAAACAAAGTCGCCTACAGATGCAGCTACATTTTTAAATTCGAATGACCTGAAATCCAAGATACTCAAGTTATATTTTTTTTTAAATGATGACCCAAAACGTAGGTAGCCACCATCGCTAGGGTTTCAAAAGCGTTGCTAAACCTTGATAGGATAAAGAGTAAGGGATAAGGAGGGGATAGGGAAATGGGCTCTACCATCAGGGCCACCTTTAACCTATTGGTGGCCCTGGGCACTTCAGAATAATGGGGGCTCCTATGATTATGATAGAGGATTATTTTATTAAAATAAGCAAAATGAATTTTCTCCGTCGCCATTAATGTTTGCTTATCATTTTCAAAACAACACTTATCAATAGTATTGGTTATTGAATGATGTTTTGACAGGAACTAGGGGGGCACATCAATGGCGGGCCCTGGATGCCCAGAGTGCCCAATGGAAAAGAGGGGCCTGTCTGCCATCTCTTACTCGTTAATTAACACAAAACCACTCACGAGCTTTTATTTCAAGTGGTCTTCTGGAAGGTGTTGGTGTTGGTTACTACTGCCAAACTGGTTGCTCATGACTGCAGAACGTAGTGCCACTATTAAAAAAATCTCCCCCAAAGAAATTATTCACAAATATCTAACTAATGGAAAATTATCAAAATACTTACTTATAAATTCCATTTTCAATTTTTGTCCATTTCACTGTTGCCGCAATATTGGGTGGCATTTTAAATAATGATTTCAAAGTTTATATATTACAGTAGTTTAAAAGAGAAGGCCTACTTATTTTAAAAAACCGAAACAAACTTGAATATGTATTTTTGCTTTAGTACAAAATTATAACTATAGTATTACACTGAATAATATGAACACTAAAAAGAAAATGAAGATGTACCGTTCTATGAATGAAGATGTCAGATTTCGCGCTTTTTCTTGCTTCATGCCTTTGAAGTGTCATTGTCAACAACAGCTGTCCTTCCTTTATGAAACATAGACATAGAAAAATGGTTCATTCATTCTCTATCTACGTTATGAAAATGAGAAATAGCAGTTGAAACACAGAACACTATATATTCACAAGAAGGTTGACCTTAGAAGTGAACAAGTCAGTGAAGTCAGAACGAAGTACGAAGTTAGTCAAGGTACGAGTAGATAATGTGAATAACTTAGTGAAGTTAAGAATTCGTACATTCTTAACTTTACTAATCTTATTTCTTTCTATTCTACTGGAGATGATTTCTTTCTATTCCTATATTTAATATGATTTATTTCACTTCGTAAGGCATTCAATAGAGATAACGCGTATTCCTGTCAGAGCGCGCGAAAGGAAGTTTACATTTATATGAAATGGAGAAGTTTTTCTAATATTTTGTACACTTAGGGCAGTAGAATTTTTATGAGATATAGGTACCTCAGATTTTTCTAAATAATAATATAAATTTAGAAAAGGAATTGCTATCTATGGCTTATAATTTAGAAAAGTAACGTAATTTTGGAATTTCTATACCTAAATTAAATGTAATAGCTAGATTAAAGCATCAGTAATTGCAAATAAACCTAAATCAACATTGTTTTTAAATTTGAGTGTTTTCAAATAATTATTCTGATTTTTTAAATATGTGATAAGATTGTTTTCGTTGTTCCATAATAGTGAGCCTATGCCTGGCTATATACATTAATATATTATGCCTATCTAGGATTAACATATCTATGCTCTGTGGTTCTCCTCAAATCTTCTCTAGGACTATATAGGAGTAATAGTGTTCTGTGTTCTCAGCTCACCTCGTCCTCCTATATAAAAAGATACTCTGTGACCTCGTCGAGTCGTGCTTGCCTGCTTGCCTTGCCTCGTGCTTGCCTTGCCTCGTGCTTTTTTCGTTACATTAGCATTAGTAAATAACAACTAACTGCATACATATTGTTTTTACTTTCTTGTTTCAGTAAAATAGATTATAATGCTGAAAGTAAAACGAAAAGATTCTCGTAGAAATACATTGTCTGATAAAATATCAAATGCTTTGACTATTAAACCGAGAGCGGATATCGAAGATGATCATGTGTTTGGAACGAAACCGAAAACGATAACAAGTTCAGAACTTAACTTTTCAGAAAGTGAGGACGAAGCGATAATTAGCGATTTTCGCAAGAGAAACGTCAACTTGCTTAGTGAGATTAGCAAAAAGTATGATGGGCAAATTGTTTCAAAGAAAATTTCTGAAGACGACAACGAAAGTGCCTCTGAAGATGATGTCGATGAACAACCGGACGCAAAGTTGGAGGAAAAATTAGGTCCTGAAGCCGAAAGTGATCCAGAAGAGTTCGATTCTGATGAAGGCGAAAGTGATGATTACAGTATTGTGAAGTTACAAAAACAATCTGAAGGTGCCGAAAGTGACAATGAAGAAAGTGATGAATATGACGAAAATGGATATGACATTAGTCAAATTGATGAACCGCCTCTTGAAGAAGAGTTTGAGCATATGAAAAAACAAAATGTCTCTGAAGAAGCTAAAAAGGGGAATTGTGTTAGGAACCAATTACTAATATGGGAAAGTCTTTTAGAAATGAGAATTCACTTACAAAGATGCGTAAACACAGCTAATCAAATGCCTATGCCAGATGTTTATGACAAATTAAAACAAGAGAATGAATTTTTAGAAGAATGTAATATTGCCAAGGCTAATATAGGAGAAGTTTTAGATAAGTAAGTTAACAAATGGTTTTTCATTTTTTAAGAATAAATTCAAAATTTCGTAGTATATGTAGTGAAATGCTACAGTTTATAGTATATATGTTTACAGATGAAAATGTTATAGATATAATTCAGATTAAATCCTTGTCCTATCTTTCTTATTGGTTATTTTGTTTTGTTATTATTATTTATGCAAATAACGATTATCATAGAGTCTATGCCATACACCTATTAACCTCTGAAGTTGTTGCAAGTTGCATCGCAATAGCTGAAAAAATAGTTTTTACTCATAAGAATTTAAACAAATTCACTTGAGTAAAAACAGGGCTTGTAAAAACTCTCATTATTAGACCTAATTGGAATACAAACATCATTGCTTTGATGATTTACTTGATGTAATTAACTGGAAATAAATGCCTGATTAATGTGGCAGATTAAAAAATGATTAACTTGATGGTAAGTTGCTACTACTGCCTGACAACATTAAGCTACATTAGGTAGATACAAGTGCACTGGCTAATCAATTGTTCCTATGTTTTCACATTATAACCAATGCACCCAGTGTTTATGAGTCTATAGAAATACCTTCCATAATATCTGAACAGCAATTAGACAACTGGTTCTTTCTGGGTTTTCTTCATCTTTTAGTTTTTTTTTTCTATTATAATATTTTGTTTAATAGATATGTATTGCCATGTAATAATTTATTACAATAAATATAATTTTATTTATGAAAAACAAAATGTCACAATAATTAATTTTCTGTTTTAGACTAATTACACTAAGAAATTTGCTGCTTGAAAAATATCCGGACACAAAACAATTAGCTTCTAAGAATAAACAAAGAAAAGTGGAATCAGATAAAAAACAAGAACACGAAGAAGAAATTCCAAGTGATACAGACAATGAAGAAATACCTTCAGATACTGATGAAGAACAAGGTGAAGAACCTGATACTCAACCTAAGGAAACTTATGATAACACCAGTACAACAAAAAAGCGTAAGTTAGAGGATTATGAAAGAGATATAGCAGAGTCCCATAAGGCCTTCAAAATATTCAGGGATATGACAATACAGAAATGGAATGAGAAAACGCGGTTAGCAACGGCTGTGAACAAAAAAAATACTCCAACAAACCCAATATTGCAACAGATTTCGTACATTCTATCCGACAAGGATAAGCTGGTTAGAAGGACACAGTTGAAAAGATCTGAATATGACATAGTCGGATATAAAAAGCCAACTGAAAATAATTTGAATGCAGATAGTCTAAAAGTGAAGGATAGGAAAGATGATGACGAGTATATTCCGGATATATTTGACGATAGCGATTTCTATCATCAGTTGCTTAGAGAATTGATAGAGTGTAAATCGGCTGATATTTCTGATCCAGTTCAATTAAGTCGACAGTGGATAGCTCTACAACAAATGAGAAATAAAATGAAAAGGAAAGTTGACACTAAAGCAACAAAAGGGAGAAAAATCAAATATGTAATTCACAATAAGTTAGTAAATTTCTTAGCTCCAGAGAAAACGATGGTCTGGACGGATGAGAGTAAAGATGAATTGTATAGTTCATTATTTGGAAAAATGTTTGAGCATAACAATATTGGTGTAAATAGTTGATTTTTAAGTAGTAAAAAATTAAATATTTTATGAAGGTAAAACTGTTTTTGGTATTTTGAAAAGTTTACCCATCAATGTATCTTTAATTAAAATATGTACCTAAGTATATAAAAGGCTATAAAAAAAGTGCAAAAAAATCGACTCGGCTGTGATACCTGCATTCAAGTTATTTTTACTTTAATTTTAAATAAATTTTTAATTTGATTAAAATCAAATGAAAATATTGTTCGTACTTTTCCATTCTATTAAAATAAAAATATTTGAACTTGAATCCGAATTAGCTGTTAAAGCGAGGATTTAGCAGAAAAGCGTTATTTTCGTCGTGCAATTTGTATAGTTAAATTAAAATTTAAGACAAAAATATCGTGCATAATAGGCTATATTTAAAAAGGTGTGAATCGGGCAGATATATATTATAAAAAAAACTATATTATCTATAAAAAGATATTTTCTATGACCACAACTTTGCAAAATGTAGAACTAAGGAGAAATAACAAAAAAGGCTACCGGTCTACTTCATATTGGCACGTGGCTTCCACCGCCTAGGTCCTAAGCATTAGGTGGATTAGAAATCTGCTGTCGACTTTTCGATAGTTAATTAACAGCTGGTATATTTTGAGGCACCTGTGCAGGAACACATGTACCTATGACTTATTTTTGGTATAAGTTATTTCCTATTTTATTTTCACGCCAAATACAAACTGCTATTGAAGAACATGTAATGCTAAGAAACTTCAAAATTTAATACAACCATGTTTTTTACCACTTCAAAGAAATAAATTAATAAAACAAAAAAATATCTATATCCCCAATATGTGTAAAATTTACATTTGGGAAACTATAAATAATGAAAACGTTTTGGTACTTACATACCTTTACTATTTGCGTCGTTATGCACTGCTATACACTAAAAACCTAAGAACATTCTATAAGCTCTAAAAGGTAACAATTGTGGAAGATTTTTGTCATAGTTCATAATGACACTACAGCAAGTACATAAGGGCAATACACAACACTGCGAATCGGCCCGATGCGAATTGCAACTTATATTTTATGTAACTACGTAAAATGTACTGAATTAAAATGGAATTAACGGAAGACGATGTAGCTTACGATAAATTTGTTGAGGTGTTTACATTTTGAAAGTAAGTATATGAGAACAGTTCTTTGAAGCAGTGAAATAATAAGACAAACATTTAAGTTAGAAGGTTAGATATAATATCACAAGCAATGCTGGACACTGACAATGAGCATTTATAATTTTGCTACTATTCTTATCCAAAGCTATTCTTGTTTTATACATCACAGTTGCTCGAAAAGAAGATTTAACGCCTCCACTTATGTGAGTAATATGACAAATCATATGCTTTATTTTTACTAATATTATAAAGAGTTAAGTTTGTTTGTTCCTATGTAGGAGGTAATCTTCGAAACTACTCATCTGATTTAAAATATCTTTCACCAATGGACATAGGCTAAACATTCCAAAAAGGGCGAAATTACGGGCACCAGCTATCTAAAAATATAGATTCAACGCCTGGAAAATGTATAACAACAACAAAGATGTCAGGCATTTATATTGCTTTACATATTTCATCAGGCATTATTTTATTTTTCAACGCGGTCTTTCATGTTCAAATTTTAATTTCGCCCCACACATCATCTTCCGTTAATAACATTTTAATTCAGTACATTTAACGTAGTTGTCAATAGAGAATTCAAAACATTTGTACCCCTCACCGGTGCTGCTCCTAACGGATTTTTTTTAAACTTCAGAGGTAAAAGGCTAGTACGCGGTTATTTGTCTAGCATGGTTGTTGACCATCCTACTTACTAATATTGAGGAGAGGTCAGTGCCCGGCAGTGGTACGTTGTATATATAACACATATGTATATAAATCCCTATCGAAAATGATAAAAAGGTGACAGTCCACTGGGACGCACGATTAGCTGTGGTCAAAGAAAACGTAGGTTCAAATCCCAGCAGGGTCTTCTTCACTCAATCTATTAATCTAAATTAGTAGTTTGTTGTAAGTAAAGGAATATTTTTTATAACATAGTTTTATACATATTGTACTAATTAAGAATACATAGTTTAAAAAAAAATTATGTTTCATTCCTTTGTTCACGGTCCAATGTATATTTTTATTTATAGATGACCCCTTGAGTTTTTATCTTAATGAAATGTACATTATGCCCTTTTGCAAAATTTCATGATGCTTGGTTGCATCTATTTTTCTGTAAAGCAAAAAAAAAAAAAATTGAATGGACACGATATCGACACAAGAGAGTTCCTTTTATTAGCCATATATTTACACAATCTTGTTAAAATAATATGAAACAGTTTATAAACAGTATATACATAACACAATTATAATAATCTACTCATAAATAAGTCTTATTAAAAAAATTACGTGTAAATATTCTTGCGCACAGAAACACGGTCTTCCCGTCTCAGTGGAGCGATTGTGACTTCATGTGAAACAATGCACATTGAAGCATGCATGACATGAGTCGGAAGATAGCGCATTTCGCGGAGTAAAAATGTGATAAGTGTCAAAAGTATTAAACATTAATTACTATGTCAAATGAAAAATTAATTTTCAAAGGCCTAGCTAGATAATCTGTGAAGTGAGATTACTGATAAATTTTTAGGTTTGTAATATGTGTCATTTTGAAAATAAAACAAAAAGCGATTGAGAGGTAACTTGGTGATTTTGTTCTATCGAGACATTTTCATTGTATAATATTTTCTGTCCACATTTCACTTTTATTTATAATGAATTAATCTATATATAAATATTTTCTTATTTGGACTTTATATACTTTGATAAAATTCAAATCTAGGATTAGCTATTTCTATTTAACGCGCTCTTAAGGCGTACAAACAAAAAAAAACTCACCTTCGCATTTATAATATTAGTTTATTTATTTATATACAAACGGTTACTTCACAATAAGATGGTGGGTAATTTCTTAAACCCATAATAAGGTTAGTCTATATAGTTAGGATGGTTTCACAAGTATAGTTTAAGTAAATAAGATAAAAATGTAAATAAAAAATAATATAGTAAGTAAATAAAAATTAAAACTAATATTTTGAATGAATAAATAAATAAGTATGGATTACCTAGTATTTATTTTATATTTTTGCCATTAATTGTTTTCCATTGCGAAATCGTAGATACTGATAACAAAGGGCACGCATATAAGTCGCAAAACAAATTGTGGTAAATGCCGCAGGATAAAAAAGAAGATGAAAGACAAAAAGATTAAATATATAGAAAATATAGAGTCATTGGGAAATTTTTCCTACAAAAATATTGATCTCGATCGCCGTAAACAGGGTGGCTATGGCGTAGCTAAATAGCCTTGTAAAGTTGGCGATGGACTGAGCGATTTCGTACCACGTGGTTCTAAATGTCACATTACGGATTCTTTCGTCTTGCCCGATCTATACAGTTGAAAATCTTTGATGAAAGACGACGATGGTTATTATGACATAGAGAGGAATAGTTGATTGATGATTATTTAGCTGTGCGGAGTAATTGCAATTACATTTTATCGGTGCAGGTGTATTGTGTCATCGCAAATCTATTTATTTACTGCGTATCATATCACTTAATTAAACTTAACTTTATGTCAAGGATATACAGTTACACACATTTTCAATATTTTGTATTTTCTATCGATTTCCGGGAGCGCGATTGTCAAGCACGCTCGATGCCCGTGAGGTGTAACATTTATGTTGTAGGCGTCACATAAATTGGGTTAATTTAAAAGTGGATATTTAAAGAGAATATAGAAAGTTTGTTAACGATTACTATCGTTTCCATTTAAAGAATAAATGTTCTTAACGAAAATAATTTTTCGATATTTAGAATTAACATTTAGCGATTATATGGGTGTAATAATAGTCCATAGGTACAGGAATGTGTATTTAATTCTAAAATTACCCATTTTTATACAGTATTTACATTGGCATACCTGTTGCCTGAAATGGCAAAACCGCGGTATATGCGTAAAGTTTACTGGTATCCCCGCGCACACCCTCCGCAGCCATGCGACAATATAATTTTTGGTCGCGTAGGTATTTTGTCCTTTTCATCTTAAGGGTTCTCTAAACCGACATATTGTATTTATTGTATATAAATATTTCAGCAACTCGATATACCGATGGACAATGTGACTTCGTCGCAATTGTTTATACATATTTTGTTTTAAAAGTTCAATGTTTGAATAATTTCGTATCCATTCATAAATATTTAAAAACACACAACAATATATTAATAGCAGAATTTGTTGGTCCTCGCTGTAGCATGATCTTGTTTGAAACGTACATATAATCCTTATTCCATTTCGGTGTACTTTGATAATATCCAAAAGTAGAAGTTTAGCTGTGGCATACATACCTACTTATCATACGAGTAGGTAACCTCTGACTAGCAATGGGTTATCTCGGGTGTACTTTAAACAAGACATTTGAAACACTACTATATTCCAACACTTGTTTTTGATTTCATATTTACAATTAATCAAATAAAGCCACCCGCGTTTTACCTACCCAACAAGGTTGTTTTTATTTTTAAGTAAAGTCCGCCAGAAGGGCTGACGAACCACTAGATACCACCATCATCTATTAACAGAAACGAGGCCATAGAAGCTGCAAATGGGCTGCCCACCTAGAAAGGATAAAGATTAAGGAATGGATTTTGTCATACCTTACTCGATTACTGAAATCAGTAGCACACCTGCTGATATTTCACGGTGTTATACTATAAGGTGCTGTCATTACATTGACAAACAAGGTCCATGTAAATATAGATTTGCTAAATTCTCGAACATTCCTTAGAAGAACGAAACTCTACGCAGTTTCAAGTAACATAATTCTGATTGTATCCTTTTTTGAAGCTCTGAGTGGCGTACAAAGCTTTTTTATGCGAACAGACTGCATTCAGGTCGACGGTCCAGTTTATTATACCTTTCGCATGCACACAAATAGTATGTATTTAGTACATATGCGCTGTTAACAAGTTAACTAGTAAATTCTGTACCCAGTAGTTACATTGATGTAACTAGTGGGACAAAAAAATCCCAAACAAGAAAATCTTTTTTAATGTTACTGGTGGGGTGGGCCCAGTAGTTACATTGGACGTAGTAAAGACATCACAGTTGGTTTACTAGACAAAATATTAGATTTTCTAAGATCGTAAATAATTTATTAATGAGTGCGTTTACTATGTTTTTGTCATATATATATATATATATATATATATATATATATATATATATATATATATATATATATATGAACCTCGGTGTCCCTTACATGTTGTACATCACGGATGTCTTCTATAAGGGGGTGGTTATAGACGCCAGATGGGCTGTTTCGTTTATTTGATAGTTCAGCTTCGTAACTATATAATTAAGGAAAAGGAAAACTTCTTTGTTGTCTTTTAAGGTGCAACAAAAACATAATTACCCTTACCATATTTCTTTTTTACTACCTCGAGCTTTTTCGGCGATTGTTCTTGCGAGCTTGCTGCTAATACCGTCTAGATGAGCACGCTAGTCATGTAGGACATGCAGATCTCCTGACGATGGTTTCCTGCACCTTTGGCAAAAGTAATTATACTTATTTATATTTTTCTTATTCACAGAATAAGTAATTAAAAAATTATTAGTGAAATGGCCTTTGGCATCCCTTGTTTACTCACCGAAAAACAACAGCACACATGTATGTTAGAGGGTGGCTACTGCCGTCAAATGTACTCAATTTTTGACTGTGAAACGTTAAGCTGTCTGAAGACATTATACAAAAAAAAAAAAGAGAATCCGAGTAAAACGATTTCAAACTATGAAAATAATAGTTGTACAAGTAAATTATTATGTATGCCTATGCCTAAGTTGTGTTGTCAATTTTTTTTCACTTAATAAACGTTATCACCCGTTTCTTAAACAATTAAATGGAAAAGTATCATAGTAGGTAATTATTCAAACATTTGCCTTGTCAACCTTCAGAGTGAGAGGTATGATCTGATCTGGGCGTATAAGACCACCCGCCCGCCCGTTTGCCACTGGTCAGGACGCCCATCAGTGTTGTCGGACTCCGCGGCTGAAACAAACGCCTCCACACTCTTCCAATTAACATCTGATCTAAACATTAATATAATAAAGTTGAAATTATTCTGAAATCAAGTTTAAAATATTGTGAACTTCTATATTTTGGGAGTGCAGTGAAAAGTTTGTGGTTTACGACATTTTTCGCTTAAAATGGTAAGTGTTACATTTTTTAATTACAAATGAAATATGAAGAGTTGTTGGTACTATAATTAAAGTTATATAAAATAAATATTTCTAAAATTAATAAAGTATCAAAATTGATACTTTAAGTAATAATTAAATTTATTTACAACTTAAAACTTATTCCACATTTTATTAGATATTATAAGCAGTTTAAAAATAATATACATGATAAATTTTGTGAGGCGTTTTAATTTTTCTTATCGATATATTTTACTTGCAAATTAATCATATATTTTTATTTCTTACTAACTTTTTAATAATTGTAATACAATTAAAATAAATAAAAAGAAAAACTAATTGTAAACCAAAATGATAGGCCGAAAATGAATAGAAAATCTTATCTAATATTTTTTATATTATAAGTATTCTGTACACAAAAATAAGTCCTGTACCTACATTAAACCTATCTATGTTTACAGTTTTTTAAATGTAAATGTAAGCAGGCAGGCCGACTGTCGTCAAGCAACACTAAGGCTGAGGGTGACAGCTGTCACCCTCACCTTAACTTGTCCCTTAGAAACCTTACTTAGAAACAGCGAAGAAAAATTTTACGCTCTTATTTTTTCATATAAAGGTCGACAGCCAGGATGACGGTATACTTGATGGTAGGTGGCTGCTGTCGCTTATTAACACAAGCAACGCTATAGGTGCTGAAGTGCGCTGCCGACCATGGTTTGTTAAAAGATCAGAGATTAGGAGGGATAGGCAAATGGGCTCTAGTATCCCTTGATCACTCAGTGTAACACAACAGCACATGCTGTTATTTTGCTGCTGTCTTCTGCAAGAGGGTGGTTGCTGCCGCCAGATGGGCTGCCCAATTTGTAACTGTAAAACGCAGTGTGTACTGCCACTAATATTTTCGAAGCGGGTTACCAAGCCCTATGGCTAACTATTTACGAGTATGCTTTAAGAAAGCAATAACTTTCGTTATCCGATCATGTCAGGGAGCTGTACAAGAGTTAATGATAAGATATAATTTAGAGAAATATATGTATGACCTTGCCCAATGAGGCGACATGTCCTTTAGGGAAAAGCCCCTAAATAAAGATTTAAAGAAGGCAACAATTTTATATAGAAAGACATTATTTTTTCTTTCTTATATTTGGTACAATACAAGCACAGAATTTATACCCATAAAGTAAATCATAAGTCTAATCCAGTTGTATGTTTTTATTACACATTTTCTCGTTTTTAACAAAATAATCCTAGTAAGATGTATAATTCAGAAAAAAATATGTTCGATAAAATATATAGGTCCCTACCCACTCCAATCTACTCCATAAATATCTACATATACAATTTACATTTATACTTATTTCATAATAACTTATACCCATAAATTCGGTGATTGATTGTGTTGTCACATCCTGTTGTCCAAACTCATCCGATCTTAATATAGGTCCATTGTGAACGTAAAATTGCTTATCGCATTTTCGTCAACATAATTCCTATCATAAAGTGGTTACATATCGATTTTCGCATAATATTCGTATGAGATTTATAGCACACATATAAAAGAGAGTGCTAATAAATGCCTAATGAAAAAACTGTTCGTTGGAAATCACTGTAAAAGCGTGGAGCAACTGCGTCTCTTTTTATAAATTAGCAAGCGATCCACCCCGGCTTGTTTTTTGAAATTATGCATTTTTTAAAAATTTAAATTATATACAAAAATACAAAATTTAAATTATATACTTCCTCGTTTATTGCTCTTTCCATTAGTGTAAACTGTATCAAAATCCGTTGGGTAGTTTAGAAGAAGTTAGCAGATGAAAGTACGGAGGCGGTCAGGGATTTTATTTAGTAATATAAAAAACTTTATTTTTTTATTTTTACACTTTTCCCCCGGACAATAAGATTATTTAATAAGATAAGATTTATACGATTATAATAAACAAAAAAAAAATCAATTAGCAGAATTGGTAGTCATTCTCGAGTTGTGGTCTTACAACACATAGCGATTCATTTTTATTTATAAGTATGATATGGTATGATGTATATTTTATAGATAAACAGATTACAAGAAAATTAAATTTTAGAAACTTTTCCATTCCAGATTCAAAAAAGGATGTGAGTAAGGGATGCCAGAGCCCATTCCCCTATCCCCTCCTATCCTTAATCCTACTGTAGTCAGCAGCGCACTTGCAGCAGCTGTGGCGTTGCTTATATATATTTGTTTTATGTATTATATATATATCAGAATCAATTTTATTGTCTTCTGTAAGAACATACATTGTTATCAAGTATTCCAAACAAATTAATTTATATAAGAACTAAGTAAGAACGATAGTAATTCTCCTATTCGTGTCACTTTCATTTTGTAATTCACACTTCCCACAGTTTGGGAACCTTCAGGGGTTTACTGTCAAGGTGAAAGCTATCAATTTGAACGCATAATTAACTTTTAATCCGCGCCTGGAACTTCTGTCTACTTTTACCAATAGGAATTCCATTCTTGAGACATTCGGTATAGTATATGCACAGCATATTAATTTTTTCATATTAATATACTGTGGTATAGAGTTTATTTAAATTGTCTTAAATTATGTAGGTAATTTTTTTACATTGGATAACTGGTTCCAATCAATTTTTTTGACGCTTTATGAAAACACGCTGTTCGCATAATCGGAAGTGTAAACCTTAAAATTCATAAAAGAACATTTTTATATATTATTTAACTTAATTTCAATCTATATTCCGATTAATCCGTAATAATAATATATACTCAAAACTTCATTATTATCTTAATTTAACTGATATTATAAATGCGAAAGTGAGTTACGGTTTTACGCCTTAACTACTCATGATCATGAATTTTTGTATATAAGTTGTCAGGAATACAAAAAGGGACATAGGCATATAATTTATATCCAGAAAAAAGTACTATTCCCGATGGATCATCCTGAAATATAAATAAAACAACGTCTGACAGAAATAAAGATTGTATAAATTGCTAGTATATTTTTTTATTTTTCAATTTTTATTTTTCTTAAATTCACTTAAGCAAAAAGTCCATACTAATATTTTAAAGAGGTAAAGTTTGTAAGTTTGTATGTAGGAGGTAATCTTACAAACGACTCAACCGATCATCATAAAATTTTACAAGAAAGAATAGGTCGTTAGTATATGTTAAATAAAGGAAGAGCTATTTTAACGAATATTTAATATTATATTTAAGTACTGAAAAATAAGTTGAAATGCAAATCGTTACAATTGTTGAATAGACAACATGGGATTCATTTGTTCTTCACACAATACGGCTCCATTGAAACAAGGGCTGTTATACTTCCATGTATGTCATGTCATAGCATACGCTGACTGAGTGGAGTCTCCATTTTGGCCAAAACTACTGTATTTTTACACATTAGAAAAGTTTTCCAGACAAACAATGTTTGATATCCAATTGTATCTATTAACTCCTTTGAAGGTTGTGATACGTTAATTCTTTGTATTAAATTGAGTCTATATGACGTAACTGGGTCTGATAACAATTAATTGGATGAAATTATTGGCTATGTTTGTAACAAAAGTTGACCTCATTCTAAGTCACAAAATTATTGATTATGAGCACTTAATTTCTGAGAGATTCCATAACCTAGATTTAAAAAGGGATGCTTCACTTAAAAAGTAGAATATCTTGTGAATCAAAAATAAAACTGGCTATTAAATTATTTGGACATCATAAAATGATTTTACTGACTGTAAATACTCGTACAACATAAAATAAAATAAAATAACATAGCATAGCATAACATAACATTACATAACATTTTAAGATATGTTAAGCCCCACTATATTCTGACAGTCAGCAAAATAATGATTAGTCCAAGTATAATTATTTTGTAGAGTGCCTACCACATAAAAGACTTGGCAAAAGGGAAATTTCGTCAAATCACTTAGGCTAAGGTTTTCCTAAGGTAATTTTGTCAAAGCCACCTATATGGAGTGAGTCAGGTTGTATTTGAGTATCTTGTATTTAATTATAGTCAATAAACATTGCTACAGCGAAATAAAACGTCAATAAGTAAGTAGGCACATAAACAAAATAGTTAAACTAATTGATAAACTAATCAGATCAGATCGTAATTCTTTAGGTAATGATAAAAAAAATCTCTTTGCAAATTGTTCATCATGTCAATGAAAGAAAAGAAAAGAAGTCAATATATGAGCACTTGGTGTTCGCTCATTAGTCGAAATTCGGCCATAATCATTTCATAGGTGAAAAAAAACTCATTTTTTTAAATTTTATCACCAAAGCATGTCAATAGTTAACAAATTAAAAAAGAAAAACGGTTCACAAGAATTGAGGAAAAGGTAAAATAAAATCTTTTCATTTACTTTCACTGAGTTACCATACCATACCATATTTACCAATTAATATAAAAACATATGTTAAAAATAATGGTCAGCGGCTTTTTTTTACTATACAGTGGTCAACGGGACGGGTGATGATAACCTCTATAAACGCAACAAAAATATCCTCTTCCGTAGTAGTCGTAGCAAAAATTCGTAGCATTTTCGTAGCGTTTTGTAGCGTTAATAGCTAAAATTCTTTTGATTTAAACTTGTAGGGCGTTAAAAAAAGAACGCTATAATCCCTATTTCTCCTGGTCACGGCATCACGCGTGAACGGGTAGACCGATTTTAATTCGGTTTTCGCTAACGGAAAGAGGGATAAACGGGGAATGTTTTAGGGTATATAAAAATTGCAGCCGGGCGAAGCCGGGGGCGGGCCGCTAGTAATTAATAATAATACGATAAACAAGCCATGTTAGTACATTAAAGATTTTTCAAAAAAAATTTATACAAGTTTACCGAGTTCAAAAACAGTTTTTAGAATTCTAGTCTGTTTTTCTGTGCGTTTGTGTACGGTAATCTCTGAAACGGCTTAATCGACTTGAATGCGGTTTTCACTGATGTTTTCTAGCAATCTTCCCGTAACATTTAGTGTTTGTTTCATTCCAATCGGTTTACAAACAAATAAGTTACGCTCTATACCGAATACCACACGTACGAAGTTGCGGACTCACTTAGTTAATTAATAGGTTGACGCATTTTATATGAAAACGCAAGACATTTTTTTTTTCAAAGTTTATGTACATTTAATTGCATTATATATGTGCAATTTTGTTCGATGACTTTTTGCCATCTTATAGGTAGTGACATGATCCCGTTTCTGTAGAAATTTTGGCACTTCTGATAAAAAAAAACGCGACAAGTAGTTTTGACAGTCCTCTCTTGATGTTAAGCTGACACTCCCTAAAGAGTTCTGAAGAGACCGAAACAGGTGGAAATCTGAAGGTGCAAGGTCAGTGCTATATGGCGGATGCATTAACACTTCCCAGCCAAAATCTCTTAATTTTTGCTGAGTGGCTAAAAATGTGTGTGGTTTAGTGTTGTCGTGATGAAAGACTACACCCTTTCTGTTCCGGCCGCTTTTTCTCAACTTCTTGCTTTAATATCATCAGTTGTTGACAGTAGAGATCCTAATCGATGGTTCTGCCCGGCGGTACAACCTTATAATGAACAATGTCCTTCCAATTCCACCACACACACAGTATCGCCTTATTGCGAGTTAACCCGGTTTTTGGCACAGCTTGTGAAGCCTTACCGACGTTTGACCACGACCTTTTTTTCTCGTTCTTGTTGATCCATTTTTCATCAGTTATCAATCTCTTCAAAAACGGTTCGGTTTCATTACGTCTCAATAAAGAATCGCAAATGAGTACACGATTCTTAAGATTTCTTTCAGTGAGCTCGTGTGACACCCAAATATCGAGCTTTCTTGTGTACGTAGCTTTTTCAAATTGGTCAAAACTGTTTTGTGATAAATTCCCAGTTCTTCAGCTATGTCGTAACTACTGATATGCCGATCTTGCTCCACTTTTTCAAAAACAGCATCCATTTTATCTGCAACAGGGCGACCAGAGCGAGGTGCATCTAATTGATGTTAAAGTCGGTAGACAGGCTGACGGTCCACTTGATGAATTTTAGAACTTAAATACTGGCTGCAACTAAATAGGTTTGATTTTCAAAAAATATCGAATTAGAAAAAATAGAGTTGTTTTTGATTTGACGTGAAAATAATAAAAAAGGAGAATGAATTGTGAGACAGTAAAAAAAGTTATGTTGATATTGTTATATTATTAGTTATTAGTTATTATGGTTTGTTAATGAAGAGTATGTGCACATGTAAATATAATGGAAACATTACAGTATTTTATTTATAAAGAATAAACAGATCCCAGAGATATGAAGAAATAGAGGTAGATATGTCAAAATTTTCCTATAAGAGTGGCTACCGTCGCCTATAACACAAGCAACGCCACAGCTGCTGCAAGTGCGCTGCCGACTACAGTAGGATTAGGAATAAGAGATTGGATAGGAAAATAGGTTCTGGCATTCCTTACTCACTTACTGAAACACAACAGCACACGTGCTGTTACGTGTGTGTTGTAAGGTGGTGGTTACTGCCGCCAGACGGGCCGCCCAAATGACTGCGAAACTCACTGTGCCCCACTACTGCTAAATAGTGGGTGAGTAAATAGAAAGTGGTCGAGTAAAATGAACTAATAAAAAAGTAAAAAACGCTTAAACCCACTTTGTGCTACTCTTACTGACACTGCATTAGGCCCATAAACGTCACAAATTTTTTCGCGGCTTGCGTTGCATTTTTTCCTTTTTTCTAATAAAATTTTAAAATGTATCGAATATTTTCATTAGATTCACTTATTTTGACAGAAAGAAAAACAAATTCTGGAAACAACATTTCACTCATTTGTTTCTTTTTTTGAAATGTACATAAGCTTTTTAATGTCATCAAAGAGATTTTATTATAAATTTATACATATTATATGCGAAAAGACTTTTTCCCCGACCTAATATATATTTAAAATAATACAGTTGAAACAAATTTCAAGCTTATTTTAATATCAGTTAAGATTGACCTCGCCAAAATGGAACAGTGATCTCTCTCTGCTTAATCACTTTATTTCCAAGTTTAATTTTCCACAAAAGATATTGTTTTTGTCATACATACTCTGTGACGCAGAAACAAGTGTTTGTATTTTTAATCTAGTATTAATCAATGAGTGCAATGTGGATCGCCAGCTTGGCCGCCGACTTCGCGAGACGTATCTTCAAATCCCGATCGGACCTACTCATGTTATTTTATTTCTAATATTTAAAATAGAAATAAATATATAAATCATAAATAGTCATTTCAATACCTGAGACACTGAGAAGACCTGAGCGTTTTTTTATTGTAAAGGTCATCAGAGATGCTGACAGTCCACGTGATTGCAAGTGATTATCGTGCAAAGTCATAGGTGCTGCTAATGCACTACCGACCCTAGAAGGATTAGGAAGGGATTGAGAAATGGGCCTTTTCATCCCTTACTCGCTCACCGAAACACATGCTGTTATTTATGCTTATGCTTAAGTTATGCTTATGCTGGTGGTCTTCTTTAGGAGGTGGTTACGCCAGACGGGCTGTCCAAGTGACTACGAAACGCAGTGTGTCCTGCCACTAGTTGCCAGATCCAAACGAGAGCCCATTATGAAAAGTTCATTTTCAAAGTTGGTCTGCCAGAAATCGAACCCGGGACCTTTTAACCACGTCAAAACAATTTAATAAGAATAATAAAATCTTCAGATACTCCTTAACACAAGGGCTTTAATAGTGAAGAAAACTTACAGACAACTACCGTGAAACAATAGCATTCTTCCACCCCCGCCTGTATAGTTTTTTTAACTGCGCAAAGCAGCCAGTACCCTAATCCTTTCCATATGCGCATTACCAGCCAGTGATATCGTCGTGCAAGTTCTAAATACGAGTACATAGCATGTACGTGGACTTATCTGTTATTCGGAAGGTCGGGGTCTGACCTCTGATAGTAAGACTGGAGCATCCATGTACGACGTATTTACGTAAATATCCATCTAGTTTCGTTAAGACGAGAATAAGAAATACTCGTAGCCTCGGAAAGATTTGCGTGAGTTATTTTATTCTATTTTTGAATACCTTTTGATTTCCGAATCTTATCTAATGTGCCAGTGCGATTACGTAAGGTATTTTTCTTGTATTGATAAAGATGATATGGCAGCAAACATCTTCATTTAAAATTATAAATATTATTGTTTTTTTAATTTTTTTAACCTAAAGGTCATATAGGCTGTCGGTTATTGTAGGTGGCTACCGTCGCCTATAATACAAGCAACGGCACAAGTGCTGCAAGTGTGCTGCTGGCCACAGTAGGAATAAGGATAAAAGATTAGGAAAAGGGATTAAGGAATTAGCAATTTAGGGAAAGGGAAATTGTATCAATGATTACAATTTCTTTCAGAATCTATTCATAGCATTAATAGTAACAATTTATTTTAACAAATATAATGTATGTTTTTAAAGTAATCTAGTCAATTTTTTAATTTTAAGATCGGCAGACAGGCTGACGGTCCACTTGATGGTAGGTGGCTACTTGACCACTTGATGGTCTTCTGTAAGGGAGTGGTTACTGCCGTCGGACGGGCTGCCCAAATGACTGCGAAACGCAGTGTGCCCTTCTGCCACTACTTCCAGATCCAGACCAGAGCCAAATTTGAAAAGTTACTTATTTCTTACTAGCTTTTTTAGGTGTTAAAATATTATTAAATTTTTATTGCTCATATATTTTTGTGAGGCATTGAATTTTTTATTTTATTCTCAGTATGATAAGGGATTAGGGGGAGATATGGAAGTAGGATCTGGCTTAACTTACTTACTCACCGTAACCAGCACATGCCGTTATATTAATATTTCATGGTGGTCTTCTATGAGGGGTCGGTTATTGCTGCCAGACTGACTGCCTATTTATGACTGCTAAACGCAGCGCGCCATGCAAAACAGCTATATAATTTCATAATATAATATTTAGACACTTTTCAATAAATACTAAACGCGAAATGTATTATTACGTTTAAATTGTTTACAACTGCGTTGAAAACAATTCCATCGTGCTTCCTACGCTATGCGTGTTTGTATTTACTAGATATGTGACGAGATATGTCGATAACACGCTCGCCACTAACAATGACGACTCTATCGTAAATATTCACGGACAGCTTTTTGCTACGCCCCCAACGCATACTTATATGAAAAGGTCTGTATATGAAAAATTTTTCCCCAAAAAAAGAAAATGCCTTACAGACACATCACTGGCAACCCCAGAGATGGCTATTATCTAGGCCAGCAAGTTCGCTTTGCTATACATATCACGATGTATTGCAGCCATCATGCCCAAGGGACTCAAGTTAAATATGATATACTAGCTGTGCAGGCGACTTCATACACGTGGTATACTGAATAACGCGTAACTTTTTTGTTTGTAAACAGATTGGAATTAAATATACACTAAATATTATCGGAAGCTTGCTACAATACATCAGTGGAAACCACATGAAAATAGGTTAAGCCATTTCTGAGATTAGCGTGCACAAAGGAATAATAGGCAAACAACGATTTTTCTACCTAAATATGAAACGTCACCATCCTAAGCTGAATCCTACTTAATATGACTGATCATATAGATCTTAGGCCTACTGACGTAAAATCATGTAAACTGTTAATTTTTTACTTTATATAAACTTGCAATCATCATCGTTTTACAGATGATAAAAAGTTTCAGCCAATTCAACTATTTAATTTTATTGCAAGACTAATTTTATTGCATTTTTATCGAAAAAATGTTGTACGTAATTCTTTAAATTTACATAACTTTTTGTTTGTAAACGGATTGGAATGAAATAAACACTAAATGTTACGGGAATCTCGCTATAATACATCAGTGAAAACTGCGTTCAAATTGGTTAAGCCGTTTCTGAGATTAGCGTGCACAAACGCACAGACAAACAGACAAAAATTCCAAAAACTATTTTTTTGACCTCGGTAACATAAGTGCCTAAATTGTGTATTTTTTTTGAAAAAATATTTAATGTACAAAACACGGCTTTTTTACGATTTTATTATATGTATAGATAAATTTGTAAATAATTCCAATGAATAAGCTAGATTAAATGATTAGTGATTAAAAAACTTACTTATATAACTTAAAAAACAATACAATTAATTATGATATAAAAAAATAATAAATAGGTAATAATCTAAATTATTTACAAATAATAACTCACCCCTAGGCAGGGTTAGAAGCATGCATTACTTTGCATTCCTCTAAAAACTAAAAATCTAAAAACCTTGTAAAAATATAGATATTAAACTTCGACCTATAATGTTCATTTTTGTTCTGAAATGTTTGTGAACCAAGTAATGTCAAAGTAAAATTTCGGTGTAATTTGCGTATTGCAGAAAACTATAGTTTTGCATCACTGTTAGATTGTCATTAAAAATATAATAATTCACTAGTTAATCAGTAGATGGCGCTATGGATTTGATTTGTTTAGTCAAAAGTTTGAATAGTTGAATAGGTTTACACAAAACGTAGGTATGTTCACATAATCGCCAAAGAGAACACTAACATATGTATATGTATATGGAAACATAAGGGGAATATAAATACGATATTAGTGGTATACATATAAAGTTATTATTATTTTGTAATTTTATTTTGTAATTTTTTTTAATTTTGTAATTTTGTAATTATGGACGAATGTCCGAAATAAAGACATCTTATTATTATTATTATTATTATTATTATTAATGTTTTCCCAAATTATTCGTTCGTTCTTTATAATATACTATGTTACTCGCTGATAATGTAGCTTTCGATTAGTGAAAGAATTTTTAAAATCGGTCCAGTAGTCTTTGAGTTTATTCATTACAAACATACACACATGCATACAAACCTTTTCTCTTTATAATATTAGTAAATATACGCTTCGTATAAAAATGTAGAATTATTAGTAAAATTTTTATTGTCGAAAATTGCTGACGCGTAATTTATCACAAAATGAAAGCCTTAAATTCAATTGTAGGTATCAAATAGGCATGTGGCCACTCATAATGTGGAACGATGGGTCATATAAGTTATACTCCGGCCATTATAAGAGTGCTGTTCTGACAGGTGTCAATTCCATACATTTTCTGTTTTGTTTATTCGGAAATGAACTTTATGCAATGGACATAAAGAAATGTCAAAAACGCATTCATAGAATGACCTTACTATATATGTTATCTATATCTCGTATAGATTTTTGCCATAAAAAAAATATGGATTAATTATTTTTTTAAGATGTCAAAGACACAGACTTAAATGTTAGAAATACATATGTAATTTTTCAATAACTGCATTACCTCGATGTAAAGTCGGGGTAGAAAAACCTTAGTCAGTTTTCAAATTCATTCCTTTATCAAGTCGTAGACTCTAGTATCTTTTGAAACTAAAGCACTATGCAGACAACTGACAGACGTTGGAAATGAAATTTTGACATTCTAACTGATAATTACCCTGATGCAAGCAAATGTCGACTATAAGGTGACGAACCTTTTCTTACCCTGACTGTATTACCTCGCTGTATAACCTAGATTAACATTATATAATTCATTTTCGTATTTTATTTCCTAATACTATGTAACTTTTTTATATATAACTTATATATGTATATTCGTGCGACATTAAACAAATTTGGGTAGCTGGCTTAATGGTTATGATATTCTTAAGGTTTCCTGAGAACTTAAAGGTTCTTCTTCTATACCAGGCCATAAATTTTTAAGTTACACTTTGGAGATTTTATTAATAAAAGTCTTTCTTAATTTCAGTAATTTCCTGTGAATATTTCAGAATTTAACAACACTCTAGACGCTCGAACGTTACTTTTTTTATAATTTCAAACTTAAATATGAATGAAACCTCATTACCAAATTACACGATATTTTCCTATTAAAATTTATAATTTCTTCTTAATAGGGGTGCAATTTTCAACCGTTAAAACGAAGTTAAGGCGAAAATAAACGGATGCCTTGATCTCCATACAAAGCTGATTGATCTCCTTTATGTAACTTTTTTTATAAACTTAAGGGTGTACTTGGAAAAGTTTATCCTTTAAGATTATCTATATCTTTTTAGATCTCTTAAGAACAATCTACTTTTACTACTAATGAGCAATTTGATCTATATTATTTAATTAATTAATTAATAACTGAGAATTTATCTATTTCCACGATTCCTATTACCACCAAGCATAAGCGGATCGTGAATTTGTGGGGCCCTGGGCTGAAACAATTTAGGGGCCTACCAAATTATTCAACTAATAGCCATTTTGTCAAAAAAAAACTGTTTTCGATAGTGATGTAGATATCGCCTATTGTTTTTAGTGGGGGCTGGGGGCCCTTTGTATCCACGGGGCCCTGGGCTACAGCCGAAAAAGCCCTTAAGTAGATCCGCCCCTGCCACCAAGGCGAAGACACTATTTTAATGTTCTTTATAGGTAGTACTAAATTCAAACATATCATTAGTTTGACAATAAATAGTGGTCATTGTATTCTTTGACTAATAATTATCATAATTAATCTCACTGCTGCTCACATAGGAATTATCTTTTACATAAATGAAGATATTCTATTTTTAAGATGAATACAGAATCGTATGAAATAAAGGCTTTTACGCAGCTTTTTAGAAAATAGAAACAATATCGCTGCGGCGACGTAGGCGTTTCGACCCAACGAACTTTGACACGTCGGTTAGTCGACCTTCTGAGGTGAACTTTTGGTGTCACAACGTCCGGACACGCGTTGCAGGATTGGACAAAACAACAATAATTGTCGCTTGATGGCACCCGATAATAAAATGATTGACAAATAATGCGATAAGATGTTGTGCTACGAAGGGCAAGGGCGAATGTCTTCAACGTATATGAGATATACGCATAGACTTGAGGATAATAATGAGTATTAGTTATTTTTCTTTCATTTATGTCAATGATTTTCCATTGACAACGTTATTTGTAATAATATTTTTTCCTTATAATAACAAAGAACGCGCTTTCTTGATAATGATATTTTACTGTGTAAAAAGTAAGTTATAAAAGAGTGTGTGTATCAGCTCCGACGCTCGAGTGGAGTTCTAAATATTTTTGGAGTACTTTAAATGTATAAAATTTTCCTCGTGTCAATAGATAACTGGATAACTAATTACTTTATATTACTTAGTTACATTCTGCATACTCAGATGTGACGTGTTCCAACAAAAGTTATATTAGTTACTTCGGTATACACAGATATCACTACGTTTTATAAGTTGAAATATTTTATTTTTATAAGCCCAAAGAATAGAATTAGGAAACATAAATACATGCGTCAGCTGTCGCATAGATGTCAAAGTTACAGATAACGTAACGCTTTTTAGTTAACGCTTCTAGTAATTTTACTCCTCATAAAATTTCCATACCGGGGGACTTATATGAAAACCGATTCTTAAGAAGTAAATAACACTTTCAGATGAGAATATTTTCTTGTTTCATACTTTTCAGAGCGTGAGTATTTAATAGTCGGATTTTAGTTTTTGAATTTATTTTTTATATACATTATGTGGTTATTTATTACTTACTACATTTATTTGAACAAAAAATTCATTTTTTTCGCATTTTAGACCAATAAAATGTGGCATTACTATTTTCGAGAACGTTGTCGGGACGTGTTTATAGTACTGCACCTGCATTTAAATAAGGGTAATTTATATATTTGGAGATTTTAAAAATAAAATATTCTGGTCATCTATTTCAATTTATAAATAAGTAAATAAAACCCCAAATATTTGTATAGTATTTTCAAAACAACTTAATTAAATTGATTATTTTCGTTTAGGCAATTCATTAGTATAATACAGTGACTATCATGTCTTGTCTGTTTGACTTGTTAATTGTTCTAAGCTACAGAAAATGACTTTGATGCGACTTTCACTATCTTTTACAGAATTTCTTCCACGAGGTTTATACGTATAACTAATTACTAATTTTTTTAGGAATTCTTTTACGCTGGTTAAATTTATTTACCTTTTATCTATTAGAGGCCGCAGTTCAGAGGACTAAACAAAAAACAAATATATAATTGTGCCAATTAAAAAAAAAACCCCGGGATCAGCGCTCCGCATACTAAAAATTTAAATTGGAATTTTATCTTCCGAAGTTGGAGCTGGTTGTCAATACATTTACTTCAACTTGAACCCGCTTGTAGTATTAAACAAACCAATTAAGAATAAACAAATATACCTATGTATCTGCTGCTATTCGGTCGGCTATCTAAGTTAACGCGACGAGGTCATAGGTCTGAGACTTGGTAATCGCATGTTTTGCATCCTAATGTACCTGCATAACTTGTACACAGTGAAGCTTCTAGCATACTTGATACAGAAAGGAAAAAAGCAACTATTATTTTATTTAACATAAATAAAATAAAATATTTACCAACCAGACGACAATGCCTCTCATTTTTAACTTGTTTTTAAGTAGGTATTTTTGTCTGTTCGCTTCTAAACTTTCCTCTAAGGCAATACTATAATAATTAAAGATGTTCTAATTCTTTAGTTCCTTAAAGATATTCTAGTTTTTTAGGGTTCCGTACGTCCGAATAAAAAAAACGGAACCCTTATAGCACTCGTGTGTCCGTCTGTCCGTCGCTCACAGTCAATTATCTGGGAATCTACTAGACCGATTAAGATGAAATTTGGTACACATATCATTTTCTGTGACCCAAATGCGTGTGTGACGTGAATAGATAAATCTGTATATGGGGGGTCTTGTTGTGAAGATCTTAAATGTATTTTTTTTTTGTAATTTTAAAAGAAATAGTTTCCAAGTTATTCAAGAAAATATACGAAAATTGACCCTCCCCCCCCCCCCTTATCTCCGAAACTACTGAACCTAACATTTTGAAAAAAATACAGAAATTAGTTTTCTACTTATAGATTATAGGAAAACCTATAAAAAGTCCATGATATTAAAATAACATGGTAAATCACTCAATATTATGCGTAGATTTAAAAAAAACATGATAGGTAATATCGTACGGAAGCCTCTTCACGCGAGTTCAGCTCGCACTTGTTCCGTTTTAAAATAGATAACCATGCACTTTTACATTTAATTTTATAGACACATGTTTGTGTTCAAAACATTTCTTTTTTTCTCTCAGTTTTTTTCCCAGATAAGATTTGTCCTAGATCTATCTATTTCTTTTGTGGTCGTATCTTTATTTTTATTTTTAATAATAATAACTATTATTTGCAACGATCACAATTATGGTAAATACTAGATAACACTTTGTTATTGGTCCAAGATGACTAATCGATATATGTGTTAGGTGTGCATTTATCAATTCTATGTTATTATTAAATTAATATGTTTAATATTTTTATTAAAAATTAGTAACAGTTTTAAATAAGGTTTCTAGGCAGGTATTTTTTTTAAATAGCTTTAATAATTATACGCTTTACAAATATAAATAAATTAACTAATTAATGAAAAGAGAAGTTTACATTAACGATATTTTATATTACTTATCATTATCTATATATCTATACACATATAATAAAATCGTAAACGAGCCGTGTCTGATCTCGGCATTTTTTGAGAATTTTAGTCTGTTTGTCTGTTTATCTGTGCGTTTGTGCACGCTAATCTCAGAAACGGCTTAACTGATTTGAATGCGGTTTTCACTAATATATTATAACAAGCTTCCTGTAACATAAAGTGTTTATTTCATTCCAATCGGTTTAAGTCGCGGGCTCAGTTCATAGTCTCAAAACATCTCTTGCATGTTTTAAAATATAAGAATGTAGCTTTATATGTACATATAGTCGTTTAAACAACACATTCTCAATTGCCAGCAAGTAGTATGGGATCGATTTCTAATTAGAAATCCCGCAGCGGGACTTAAGTACTTCAACCGCTTGGTATATCACTTTGTCCTTTCCCGTTCTTCTAATAATGTAAATGCTTAGACATAAACTTTAACATGAGAATTGTTTTTAATTGTATATTATTCAGTCCAGCCTTAAGTTCTGTTAGAAATGAAAATGCATTGATTTTTTTTATGAAGTAAAGTAATCTTAATAAAACTTATATATATATTTATTGAAATCTCAGTAAAAAAATAAAAAATAATTCTATTCAAAATGGTCACCTTTAGCTTTGATAGAGACCTTTAATCTGTTTGGCCACGAATCTATGGAATGAAAAATAAATGCATAACTAATAATTGAAATTCTAAATATTAAAATAATCAATTGTATTGACAATTGATTATTTTAATATTTAGAATTTCAATTTTAGACCCAAAATCCTGATGAAAAATAATAAAAAGTAATAATTAAAAATAAAATCAATTACACAAAATAAAAATTAGGAACCGAAAAGAAATTGTTTATGTTAATTGTGAACTTAAATTTGATTCTTAAATAATTCAACTAATATTCGTAAATGTGAAAATTTGTGAATGTTTGTTACTCCTACACGCAAAAATTACTGAATGAATTTTGACAAAACTTTATAATAAAATAGATTATTAGGGATTCAAATTTATTCGGTAAATTATATACATAAACCTTTTTAGTTTATGACTCTTTCTTTGCGTCGGTGTAAACCTTATCAAAATCCGTTGGGTGGTTTAGAAGAAGTTAGCGGAGAAATAGAAAGATGCGGACAGCGAGTTAGACTAAAGTTTTAAGCGGAGCGATATGCCATGACGGGATTTTCTTTTAGGATTTTAGAACTACAATTCTATAGTAATTACATCAATTTTATGTATCACTTAAGGTTTAGCCTGCGAATGCCATGTAAATATATTTTTCGGCGACTTGGTTACAAAATACGTTTTTTTCTACTTAACATAAAAACTTAATTCGTTTTTATGTAAGTATATATAAAAAAAATCTTCCGTGAAAAATTATCTAACTAATGGTGAAAACCGCATCAGAATCTGTTTCGTGGTTAGTAATAATATAAGTAAAAGTAATGATGTAATATAGATATAGATGCAAAAAATTGTGAGAATAGATATATGGATGTTTAATTACTCTTTTACGCAAAAAATCTGCTCAACGGATTTTAACGAAACTCTACAGTAATATAGTTTATACAAAAGAATAACACATTTATAAAGATACGCGTACGAAGTCATGGGCAAAAGCTAGTATTAAATAATCCTTACATCAGGTACCCCATCAGGGTTAAGTAATTATTGAGAGAAATAGTCCACAACAGTTCGAGCAACCAAACAATTACTGAGCTACTAGAAATACAAGTCATTTTGTCATTCTGCTGGAGTATATTAATTTGCTGAGGTTAATTAGGTACTATATTCTCTTGTTTTTTTGCATTTTTCTGCAAGTTTTTTGCAATAATATAATAAAATCAAATTAACATATCGGTGACCTATAACATTTCTATGTGAGTAATTACAGTGTTGTGTCTTCGTTATTTTTAATGAGGACAGTTAATAATCGTCTCTAAAAATATTATTTATGAGAAAATTGTTATCGCTTACTTTTCTACATATTAATCACTGTTTTGAGGGCTCGAATTCCAAAATAAGCCCTTGAATGTGTAACGAGGGGTGTTGGAAAGCAGAAAGTTAAACTTTTTCGTATACTTACTTTTTGTTTTTAAATATATTTGTAAAAAAAAATTAGTAATTTTTGAAACAATCAATTTTTGGACCTATGCAGACGAGGGACAGTCCCCGTACTTGTCTGCCAAAAATAAATCACTTACAACAGCATCGAATAAGGCTCGAATTATGTGCATCCAAGCGGTGGGCCGCTACGCTGTAAAACTGTGCGTATCGCACCGAGCGACCGCACCGGTGCTTATATAATTCGAAATACAAATACAGTTTCATACAAATACAATTCACAGCGGAGCGGCCTAGCCGCTTGGTCGCGCGGATGCATTAATTCGAAATTTACACACACGAGGGACTAAAATTTACACACACGACATCGAGTGACTGGACCGCACAAAAGTACTGGAATTCCCGGAAAAATAAATAATTAAAATAATAGAACTAACGTGCCAAGGTACATCAACGCACACAGCGGATTTTTACGATGACGCTTGAAATCGATTGATTATTTTATTAAAAGTAAAGTTTTCCACACTTTGGGAATTTTTGTTTTTCGTGAACAAAACCTCGTCGGCGCGGGCCTTAAAATGCAATTGAATGCCGAGCCAAGAGAGTTCGAGGGAAATTATATACTTGAAGGCTACATTGGTAAAAGTTTAATTAATTAGTTATTAAAATTTAATTTTATTGCCTGTTGCTTCAAGGCATTTATATCCATTACTATTCAATTTAAGTTGGATTAAATAAGGTCCATATGGGCCATCAAATTTAAATTGAATCCCAGTATCTGGCGCAACCGGGCAGATATTACCTACGGTTTCATGTGGCTAGAGATGATATTTCTAGTCATCATTCTAGTCATCAACAGCGGCGACATTGTAAAAACCAGAAAAACATATTTCCTCATTTCAACGAGGAGCCAATACCCGAGTTTAAATATTAGACCCGAGCTCGGTTTTACAGGGATGCATTTTTTTCTGCAAAACTCTTCATTTATTTATTGATTGATTGATTGATTGATTTATTATTACATGGCCTCCAACGAGTTATCTCTCTTTCTATAAGTGAAAACCGCATAAAAATCCGTTGGGTGGTTTAAAAGAAGTTAGCGGAACAGGCGAACAGAGAATTTATCTATACATATAATAAAATCGTAAACGAGCCATGTCTGTACATTAAAGATTTAACAAAAAAATTGTATGCGTTGTACTTACGTTACCGAGGTCAAACAAATATACGTAGTTTAAAGAATTTTTGTCTGTTTGTCGGTTTGCCTGTTTTTCTGTGCTTTGTGCACGTTAACCTCTGAAATGGCTTAATCGATTTGAATGCGGTTTTCACTGATATATTGTGTTAGCTTCCCGTAACATTTAGTGTTTGTTTCATTCCAATCGGTTTACAAACAAAAAAGTTACGCGCTATACCGAATACCACGTGTACAAAGTTGCGGGCTCAGCTAGTTTTATAATATGAATACATAATGTTTTATACAATTTTTGCAAATGAATGAAGATATACCATATTACGTAGGTACTTCTTAACACTAAATAATTTGAAAACTTTCTGTTTTGTTTCAGGAGTAATAGCGAGTATAGAAAATCAAAACCAAAGCGCCCAGGAAAATGTCATTATTAGTTAGCTGTTCTAATTTTAAATGTATTTGCAAGATGGCGACTCTAAGTGTATGTGTATTAATGAAATGAAATAAAAGTTAAAATTCCAAAATGAATATAGACGAAAAAGTGTCAGGCCCCGGCGGGGCGTCGCAAAAGAATTGGACTCATCTGAATACTAGTTATGACGATCTTCCGTTGGATATGCAGTTTAATACGGGGCATATGGTGTCTATAATAGTGTACAGTGTATTGATGGTGGTCTCTGCGAGTGGCAATTTGACAGTGCTATTTCAATTAGTGAAGAGACGAAGGGCAGGAAGAGCGAGCCGGTTGGACACACTTCTCATGCATTTAGCTGTGGCCGATCTTATGGTAGGTAAGACTTTTAAGTCAAATTATATAGTCACTAACGGTGACGGTCATTTTCAGTTTTTTCCTATGGGCAAGCCTCTGTCACTCCGTGTGTGTCGTGATATAATTGCCTAACGTCGCTCACATTGAATGTGAAAGGAGTGCAACTTCTGTACGCTAGTACTATTATTTATTCTGTGCTATGGGGTCGGATTTATACGTTTTTCTGGGCAAATTTTCTAATTATTCAAAATAACTTTTAAAAAAATAGCCGAATTGGTCCAGCTGTTGTCGAGTTTTGCGCTTAGCAACACATTAAAGCGCAAAACAAGCGAGAAGCGAATGTTTTCTGGAATGTTTCACAAAGAATACCGTGCTACCGCCACAGGTAAGCGACGCGGTATTCCCCACAAATTGGCAACGACGAGTACAATGGACCACAGCTACTGCTCCTGTAAACCATGCCGTTCCCGCCCTAACCACGGAACGAGTCCGCCTGCGTGTGATAGCGGTGAAACCGAACCGCGCTGCGCCGCCTTGCTACCGCTGGCGATTTCTGTGTGGCTAAGGATGTGTTCCAGGAGTAATTATGCTAATTATGGAATGCACATTATGCAGCTAATTATGCACGCTGTTCCAGCATAGTTTGATCCGGACAAGATTTGGTCATACCCGTTCCGGGCGACCTGTCAGAGCTAATTATGCTCTGCCCGCTAGATGAGTGGTTAGGGTGCTCGCCTTAACGCTCTGTTCTAGTGTTCCCGGGTTCGATTCCCGGAGGTTCAACTTTGAAACTTGACCACCCCCTTACAGAAGATCACCGTGAAACAACAGCACGCGTTGTGTTTCGGTGAGTAAGTAATGAGAAATAAAGTAATGAGTTATACTTATCCTTAATTCTACTGTAGTCGGCAGCGCACTTGCAGCAGTTTTGGCGTTGCTTGTGTTATAGGCGACGGTAGCCACCTACCATCTAGTGGACCGTCAGCCTGTCTACCGATCTTAACTTAAAAAAGGGTATTGTAAAATGACAGTAGAGCAAAAGTAGCCTTGGCCAAAGCAGTTCTGGAACACACCCCTGATGCATAAGAACTCGCACATTACAAAAATTCCCGCCCCCGGAACGCTACCGGTACCGCTTCAGTGTGTGTTGCACTTTAGCGATTCATTTTTTCATTAAGTATATAGATAGATTTAACTTTGTATATGAAGACAATAAAAGAAGTGGGCACTTGAGGGTTGTGATCTGAAGAGACTTGTTGTAATCATATTTAGTCTTTTTTATAATTGGTCATTATGCTTTCCGTGAATCAATTTTTCATATAAGACGCCCGATATTGAAATTTTATGAGGAGTAAAATTAATACGCCAGAGATGCTGCAAGTGCAATTACTTGCAGGATAAGGGATTAGAAAGGATACGAAAATGAGCTTACTCACTCACCGAAACACAACAACACACATACTGTTATTTCACAGTGGTCTTGTGAAAGGGGATTGTTACGGCCGCCAGAAGGGCTGTCCAATTTTTGTCCTAATTTGAAAAGTTCATTTCCTATGTTGGCCCTGCGGGAATTGAACCCGGGACCACTGAGAGGGAGCGCTAAGCTACCTGCCTTAACCACTCAGCCAATAGGCTCGTCTGAGAAAAGAATTAACTATAGAATCATTTATGTATCAGTAGTATTATACAGGTCACGTTTCTGATGATGCCATTGGAGATTGCTTGGGCTGGAACCGTGCAGTGGTTGGCTGGAGACCTCATGTGCAGAATTATGATGTTCACCAGAACCTTCGGCCTCTACCTGTCCAGCTTCGTGCTCATATGTATCGCTATTGACAGGTGAGTTATTATAATTAATTAAATCCATCGACGTACATTACCAAACTTGTTCTCTAGTTATTCGAAGAAAATTTTGTCTCTCGTATTGCATTTTGGATGGTATAAATTTAATATTAATCATTTACAGTACCATGGAGATGTCTTTTGTAATTTCGTTGACTATTTACTTTCAAATAAAATCGTCTTATAATATTAGCCTAGAAAGCTTGTTAGAAAAGCTAACAGGCTTTTCTTGGAGTGACAGAACTCCAATTTATACAAAGAAAATTGAAGAACTCCGATACATTTTTTCCTGGGCTTAATTGTTTTGTTCCTTGATATGTATGTAGATAATTATCAATTTTATTATTAATAAAAAAATCCATTCGTTTAAATGAATTCTGTTTCTGTTGAATTATGTTCTGTTCTGTTGAATCACATTCTGTTTGACACTTTGCCGGTTGTGCCTTATCAATTAAGTAAATATATATTTCATGAAAGACAATATGTAGTGTTGTATTTTTTTTCTACATTTTTGTAATACCTATTTAATATGCCAATAGAATTAAAGTATCGAAGCTCGTTTACTCGGCTAAAATTCGTGAAGTTAAGCCATTAATACCTACATGTATTAATACCTATATTGTATAATGATTTTTCTCTATATTATGCACCTACATTATAATATATTTTTTAATCAAATGAATGTTACATTAAAAAAGTATTTTTTTTTTAATTTTTTTTTTTTTTTTTATTTTTTATTTTTTTTTTTTTTTTTATGCCTTTAAATCAACTTAAAAAATTAAGTAAATTTTATTTTTATTGAAGACAATTGAAAACTACATACTTAATTTTGAATACACACAGATACTATGCGATCCTGAAGCCATTAAATGTGGCCTGGGAGGCCAGAGCGAGAAAGGCACTACTTTTTGCATGGGTCTGCGCAACGCTTGCTAGTCTACCTCAAAGTTTTATTTTCCACTTAGAAGAGCATCCTGATGTCAAGGGGTATGTATGTATGTATAACTTTAGCAGATTTAATTTTATTCAACTTTAGCCTTAGCTGGGGAATATTGAAATCTGTAAACATTCGGACATATACTATCTCGGATTTTTTTGTAGACCTATAAAGGAGAAACAATTCCACCATACATTGTTTTGTTATATCTTAAACGGATTAGGCAGCATTTTCGATGAAACTTCTCAGACGGCTTGAGTTTTCCGATATATTCAAAAATCATCGTTATATTTCAACCAATTTACACAAAACCTCAACGAACTATACACTTAAACCTTCCTAGAAATCAGTCTGTTGATAGACAGCATAAAAATCCGTCCAGTAATTTTTGAGGTTATTGCTATTATATTAGGTTATTATCTTTTGTGATGCGCACTGCTAAGGATTGGAACTCCCTCCCGGCGTCTGTATTTCCGAGCTCATACAACCCAAATCTTTTCAAAGTTCGAGTGAATAGGCATCTTCTGGGTGAGCTCGCTCCATCGTCGGCCTCATGCTTCCTACATGGATAGATGCTGGTCAAGAGCAAACCCATCTTTAGTAAAAAAAAAAGCAGACAAACAGACGTGGCGGGGGACTTTGTTTTATAATATATAGGTATGTAAGGACAAAAGACATTGTAAAAAAAAAGATTGTAAAGACATTGTAAAAAAAAAAACAGGCACGGGAAGTGGTTTTCTTAGCTATAATTAAGAAAGTCATGTATAATTCATGTATAATTTGTATGTAATATCCGCATAGAAGTTGTACAAATGAAACATAGAGCATAATAACATTAATTCTATAATAGCCATTGCAAATCTAAACCGTTTCGTGCTGAATAGGTGCCATCTGGCAACACTTCTGACGGAGTCACGATGAAAGTTAAATGTAAACGCTTTCTATATAAATTCTCATTATCCGCTCACTTCAAACAAATTATTTATTTGGAGTTATATATACTTACTCGTATGAAAATTACCTACTGCCCATAATTGAAATGTCCAAACTTGATTGGAACATGTCATCTGTGATACTTACCTACAAATTAATTTACAAGCTAGTCTAATCATTTGAACGAGCTTCGCAAACTATCACAATCTTTCTCTTAGGTATAAGACGCTTTAACTTTCAACAATAGCAATATAGGTACCTACATTTATAAAACAAAGTCTCTTTCGGTCTCTTTTTATTTCTGGATACTTCTTCTAAAATATTCAACAGATTGCGATAAGTTTTCACTAATGAATAGAGCGTTAAACGAGAAAAGTTTGTTAAGGTTTAGTTAGGATGGCGTAAGAGTAAGCTATGTGATATTTATAATACATTCACACACATATATGTATATTCGATTTAATGTTTTATCAGTGGCTTCAGTCGCTCCATAAAAAATATGTATAGCTGTATGTTGAACCTAACTAATTAAAAAAAAAATTGTACTATGATTTGGTTCTATTAGTAGTACAAACGGGATTTTTTCCCCACAGTTAACAGTCTTTTCCATTTTTTATAAGAATATTTTCACATTATTATTTATTGATTACTAGCGGGTGCCCGCAACTTCGTCCGCATTGATAAATGAAAAATATAACACACGAGAAAACATGTGAATAATATAATGCCTGAAATCTTTATCGCTGTGACGACGGTAGCGCCGATTTTTTATGTTTTTAGACGATCCTTGGGAAACCTAACATTTACAGGATAAAAGTGCCAAATTTAATCCAAATCCGTTTAGCCGTTTTGGCATGATTGAGTCACAAACATACAAACTTTCGCATTTATAATATTATAGTAGGATAGTTAGGATTGATTTATTATATTATTGTCTATTATTATTACCATTGTATTTATTTATTTAGTGGTCTCGGCACTAAGCATGTCTTGTATCGCAAGAATCAAAAATACAACAATTGTTAAATAACATAAAAAGTATTTTATTGTACCCTACAAGTGTGTACAAATAATACATATACACGTGTGTGAATGTATATTTGTGTTAAATGTTGTGTACACACACATTTAATTTTGTTTGGGGGCATAATGTAAAATGCAAAAAGTGTATAACAGTAGTTATACACTTTTTGTAAATTTAATGTATTTCAATATTTATTTTAACATTTTCCACTTGTCAGGTACTACCAATGCGTGTCATACGGCTCGCTGCCGACAGAGCGACACGAAATAGCTTATTTCCTTCTGAATATGACACTGATGTATGTCGCTCCTTTGATATCAACGCTCTACTGTTCATCAGCAGCTTTACTAGAGATTATACGAAGAGCAAATACAGCTAACGGTATGTATTTTCTTATTGTTATAAATCACTAGCGACCCGCCCCCGGCTTCGCCCGGGGTGCAATTTTTATATATATGAACATTCCCCGTTTATCCCTCTTTCCATTAGTGAAAATTGAATTAAAATCGGTCTACCCGTCCAAGCATGATGCCGTGATCAAGGGAAATAAGGATTCATTTTTATATATAGAGAAGATAAGTCATTTATAAGTGAAATTAACGCAAGCAAAAACATCTTGTTCGCAAGTGATTTACCGATCCTCATAGGTTTAGATGGGAGGATTTGGGCTCCGCAGGTTTATAATATATAAACTACTAGCTGGTGGCCGCAGCTTCGTCCGCGTTAAAAATATAATGAAAATTTTTATGATGATCGGTTCAGCAGTTTAAGTATGAAAAGTTAACAGTCAGACAGACAGACAGAGTTACATACTTTCACATTTATAATATCGGGATTATCTAACGGTACTTTTTTGGATGAAAGGTAGTCTATGTCCTTTCCTGCATCCTTGAGAACGTGTAAATCAATAAAATTCTTGCCTGAACGAAAGGTTGAACCGATTTTGATTGGACTTTCACTGGCAGATAGCTGATGAGTAACTAAGGTTACTTTCATTTAGAAATATAAAAAACAAACGCACGCCGCAGCGAAATGTAGCCGGGTTCATCTAGTATAACTACAATATAGCGAGAAATTTCTCTCATCGACTGAATCGTTTTGAGTCATTCTGAAATAATAGTTGTCTTATCATGACATTTTTATTATTATTATTTATTATAAAGCTGATCCAACTGGCGACACTGCAGGAATTTATTTACAGCTCGATTGAAGAAGTCCATATTGTGGCTAGGCGGAAACACCCCTTTAAAAGGACGAATAATTAATAAAAAAAATTAGTGTAAATCTAATGTAATGTCTATTGTAAATCTATTTGTTCAACCGTTTTCTTATACGTTTTAGATAAAATGCGACGCAGTGGTGTCGGCATACTGGGGCGGGCTAAGTCTCGAACACTCAAAATGACAGTTACAATTGTCATAGTTTTCTTCACGTGCTGGTCTCCGTATTACTGCTATTGTATGTGGTAAGTGAATTTTCATAGTTATTGTTTATACGCTATAGCGTAGTGCGGGTGACATTATACGAACCGTTCCTTTTTTTATATTTATGGTTGATGGTTACCGTCCCTTAAAGATATAAGCAACGCCATTTGCTTGTGCGCTGCCAACACCCTGCAAGAATTCCTGTTGTAACTAGGTGGAAACACCTCAGAAGGAAGATTGTTCTAAAGTTCGCGTATCCATGAGATAAAGTTTATACTCATACGGACTGTGCATAGTGGCACCAGGTACGGATAAACTCCGAATCTATGGCGTGCAGTATATGGTTGTAGGCATTAATTGGAACAACTCATCATAACATTCACTTTCCTTTTCACTCTTGAAGTTTACCGCGATTTACAATCATTATTTAATGTTATAAGTTGCACACTAATGTCAGTCCGAAAATATGTAATCATTATTAACTGTAGTCCGATAAATGAAGCTGCCTGCTAGGATGAATTCCTAGCAGACAAGAATTTGTCTACAATAAAAAATTAAAAAATAGCGTTAGTAGTTGTGATTACACAAAACATAAATAACAGCAAAATTGGAAAATTTGTGATAACAATAGGTACCCAAAAATGTTGTTTACGGTGGCGAGTTTTCCGATTTTCAAATATTAAATAATAATAAAATAAAATATTATGATTGGTAATTGTAGTCCGATAAATAGAGATGCCTGCCAGAATGTCTACAAATAAAGAAAAAATAGCATAGTTGGGATTACACAAAAAAAAAACAACATAATTGGAAAATTTGTGATGACAGGTAATGTCGTCCAGGGTGGCGATTTCCCAATTTTCAAATATTAAATAATAATAAAAAAGTATCATTAGTAACTGTAGTCCAATAAATAAATGTTCTTATCTAAAAATAAAATCAAATAGAAAGAAGAATGAAACAAAGTGTAATGCCACAAACTTGTTTAGTGATGAGTAGTCATAAAACAATGGATAGTCGATATTTTTATAAGAGAAAGAGTTTACTCTATGTTAAACTACACTGTATAATAACTGTAGAATTCTATTCGTTTGAACTCTCGGTATCAAAGTCCCAAAAATCTAAATGCTCACTGAATTTCTGTATTATATAATATATTTTAATTTAAAATAAGTTTCGTAATAATGTTAAACAAGATTAATGCTGTGATTTGACTATACCTATTAATACAAATTATTTACAAATTGTACCTACAATATCTAGCAGAGATACATGCATGCTGGCTGTATTACCTCCTTAAATGAATTAACTGAATTAATATAATACAATTCATCAAACAAAGCCTAGGAAATTAACATTTCGTTGGCTTTTTTTCAGCCTTTGACAGGAAATAGTTGATTTCATTTTAATGCAATAAAAAAATTCGCATGTATGTTCATTCATGCTAATCTTGGAAACAGCATAACTGATTTAAATGAAATTCTGTGAATGGGTGTGGTTGGTTCCAACTTGAAAGATGCTGTTTAATTTATAATTTTGGGTATATTTGTAATATGGGAAGTTAACTCTGCTGCGTAGATCATAAAGTTCTATATTTTGCAACATTAATCTCAACCTTCATAAAAAATAATAATAATATGAATCATCTACGTAGGTATTGGATAGACAAGGATTACGTGAAGAACGTGGACCCGGCATTCCAGAAGGCGATGTGGCTCTTCTCCTGCACCAATTCCTGCGCTAACCCCATTGTATATGGAATCTTCAATAGAAACCGTTGGTCTTGGAGATCAGGACCTGTGAGTACTAATTGCTTAATAAAACACGTCAGTTCCATACAGTTTTTTCACTTTTTACGTAAATGTCGGCAAACAGGCTGATCATGCACATAGCGGCAGGTAGCTATATCGTCACCTAGGCAACATAAGGTGACATTTTAAGAAGTGGTCACAAACCGTCTAAACGATTGCCGCGACAATAAATTAGGCTAACGCAATGGGTGAGTCCCAATATACCCATTTCCTATTGCAAAGGTAAAGTGAGAGTCGCACTTTTTAAACAAAATAGTCTTATTTTACACATTAACACAAACAACGCCGATAGGAAATAATGATACTCATGTCTATACCCATTTACGGCGTTTTTTAAACGCCTAGTGAAAAATCATAATCTTATAGATAATGCCCAAAAGAAGTAGATTATAGATAACTCGAACTTTATTTTAAAAAGAATAAAATTAAATGTCAATTAAGTATGTCAGTTATCAAAAACAAGCGTTTAGTTGGTCGTGATTTAAAAACGCAGGGGAAATAGTGATACAAACCACTGTGGGAAACTACAATGGTATAGTGAGAACCACCCGACGCTGAAATAGAAGATAGCTGCTACCTATCATCAAGGTAACCGTCATCCTGCTTGTCTACCTATGCATAAAAAAATGAGTGTGTGCTTAAGACCACACGATAGAATTGAAACCTTCTAATTTACCCATTTTATGGCGACTTGAGCCGAGTATACACGATTCAGCGTCACCGACCCGAGCGTGACGGTTCACTTACGTTCACTCCTCAGTAAACAAGTTTTCACTTCAAAAAATAGTAGCCATATTTAAGGGGCTCGGATCCGTGCAATACAGCCAGTCTTAAAACTTTTTTTAACACTTTCAGAATGGTCGTTGTCGCAGCGGTAGCATGAGACGTGGTTCGCGTCTGCCCTATGGCGAGTCGATGGAAATATCGGCCGCTACACTGGCTAGGGCCAGAAATTCTTTGAACAGCGACCGGAACGGAAGACGTGACTCCGCATTCTCTGTACTCATTGGCAACCAGAAGCCGATAAATAACAACAACCATTTAACCAACACTCTTACTTCGTCAAACTTGCTTATAACCGACAAAACTAACAGTTAAATTAACCTTGTAATCCAATAGATGTAAATTCTATAGTCTTCGTAGTAAAAATTTGATTTTTGACTGCCTTTTTACTACGAATAAGTACGTAAGTGTAGGTATATTTGTGATTTAGGCTGGTTTTATAGCCTCGACATTGTCGCATCGACAAAGTCGAATTCAAGTCGGGTACCTTTAAGAGTTTGTATCACGTCAATTTCGATGAAAAAAGAAACTGGTTACAGTGCAAACATGATCCTTGTAGAAAGCGCTTGTCTATCGTCACTTGTTATTAGAGACAGAAGAATTAAAATACGATAGAAAAAATATGCCGCAATTTCAGAGGGTCAATTTCATACTTTGTATTTAACATACAAACATCTTTCCATAATCGTATCTTCTTATCACGATCATCTTAAGTTATATAATTACAATGATTAAATTACAATATTAATATTAAAATTTAAAAACTAACCTAATAAATAAAAAATATAGAATAAAATTTACTTTATTATTTATTATTGATGCAAATAAATTTTAGTCCGGTCCAAATCCAGGCCAGGTAGAAGGTACCCAACACGCAGGCTGCATTATCTCTCTGGATTGTTAAACTTAATCTCTGAGAGAGGTTATAGTAATCATATCATAAATTATATAGTGTTGGCCTTTCCTCTATGGCAGAAATAAATATATCAATATGAAACATGGGGTGCCGCTAATAATTCATAATCAGGTGCGTTGATTGATAGTATTGAGTCAATACTGTGAACTGCCTACGAGAACAACACAACACGACTTTGTCGAGACGCAAGCAAATTGCGGTCCCGCGCAAGAATTACGATAGTCGCATAGAAGTCGAGTAGATACTGTTCGACTTTGTCGATGCGACAATGTCGGGGATTTATAGGCAGCCTTAAAAACACTTTTTATACCAAATACAACATAATTTTTTACCAATTCATAAGTATACTTAAATAAAATTAATAAGTATTGTTGTCAAGTTTGTTGTTTGTGGTTTTTCTGTTATTTTTTCTAGAGTAAATAATTCTAATAACATGTTATCTTATGTACATAAAAATGGATAGAGAATTTACTTCACTTATTATTAATTTACGTATTTAATATCGAATAGGTAACCGTAGCCATATACCTACCAGTGACCGTCAGGCTTCCTGTCGATCGCTTTATCACCAATTAGTCCTGGACCTGACTGCAGTCCTGTGGGAAAGTTCGCGTATGGAGTTTTTCTTTTTTCAGAAAAGTTTATAGGAATCTTAGTAAGTATTTTAGATTTGGGTGGATCTGGATATTCGTCACCTGGTACATTTTCCAGTTATCAAATGAAATGGTCGTGGAGTCCTTTCATTTGATACCCGACTCGATAGGTTTCTGAAGAAAAATGTTTCCCACAGGACTGCAGTCGGATCCTGGATTAAATACATAGATTTCTAACGCATCTAAGAATTTTGTAAATCCGACAGAATTCAAGAATTTTATAGTTCCAGAATTTAGCGCGTTCAAGCAAACAAACAAACAAACAATCTCTTCAGATTTATTATATTAATAGGTATAGATAAGTGAAAGTCTTAGCGGCGATAAATATTGAGACAAATTAATTTAATTCAGACCAGCTTACAAGGCAAGGAAGGTAAATATACTCACATAAATAATGTAATTATGTACTTTGTTTACGATATTATATTAATTATATTACAAGAACCCTATAAACATGTTAGGGATTACATGTAGATTGGTGTTTCAAAATCTCTCTCAATCTAAATTTAGTCTGTATGCTGTCAATCTTAGGTAAACTGTATGGCTGTATTTTTAAGATAACTTATTAAGTTAACAGTTGTAGCTTACGATATTTTTAACACATATACTTTATAGAGCTTGTGAATTTTAAAGCAACTTTAGACATTACTCTGGGTGTAACATTCCATATAGGTTTTGGTTTCCACTTTTAATAATAAGACTGATTGCGACAAATGGTCTCATTGGTCGTTCTTATAACAGAGGCTGTAATTATAATTTTTCAGTGTAAAATAATAAATAAATTAATAAAATTTCAAAACTAAACATACCAATTGTATGGCCCCCAAAGTAAGCTCTATATTAGGCTTGTGTTATGGGATAACCATACCCAGAGGGCTTAACCTTGCACTGCATGTGGCTCTCCCAGTAGGCAAATCCGGGTCTCCTGTTTCAGAGCCCTTAACCACTCGACCAATGGCCTCGTCAATCAAGAGCTGCGACTAAATTTTAACTTTTTAGTAAACTTAGCATTAAATACACGACATTCTTATCTTCCTACTTTATCCTACTCTTTCCTACTTTTATATTATGTCACAATCACTTTCAAAAAAGAGAAATAGTAACAGGGCATAATACAGTAATTACACTTCACAGAAGACCAGCGCAATATGACAGCATAAGTGCGGATTTGTTAATGTGTAAGCAATGGCAGAGCTTATTCCCCTATCATCTCACTTTGTACCTTCATTTTTATCTTATGACATAGTAGGCGACGGAACCTACCATATAACTATTCAGCTTAATTATATATTTTTAAATCGTTTTAAATATTTTAACACATAACCAATATAAAGTGTTATTAATTTAATTAATTAATGTATAATTTGCCCGTGTAATATCGACCAGCGGCAGCTGGGTTCCTGGAAGGTTCTCGAATGGAGACCACTACTGCCAAGCGCAGTGTGGGACGTCCATCCACAAGAAGATGCACTGACGAATTAACAGGTCAAAGTTGGTTACTGACTGCTTCTGACCGATTCTATTGAAAAGTCATAGGGTAGCCTATTTTCAGCTGTAGACATTCTACAACTGAATGAATTCATCCTACAGCTGAAATAATTGACCTCATGGACGGTTGTACCCTTAACTGACATTAATGTACTGATTTATTTTTTTTGTGCCTAAGTTAGGAGATAATTGTTTTTATTTTAATTAAATAATTAACATTGTTGGCTGTGAGGTGACATAGACTCAGCTCAGTATAAATAATGAAATAATTTTGTACCAAATACGAATCAATGCAGTTATTTTTGTTAAATAAAAATTCTCATTTTAATACATGAGTTTCATTTCTCGTTACCACATTATTATTATTTACAATATTTTAAAGCAGTCGAAATAGAGCTTTTCCTATATTTATTGGTAAATATATGAATTTTACGTATCAAAGTAGGTAAACATTTAAATTATTTAATTTTTTTGTAATTAAAAACTACAGTTACTGTTAAAATTGATGAGGTCTTCTAATCTAGTTTATGTCGAATATGAATATAATTATGGGTAATTTAGTGAACACACTTCATACTCAAATTTGCTACGAGCAACGAAATATAATAATAACCTGGCTACGAAAGATTACGAATATTTTATACTCTTCAAGGTTTTTTTTATGTCATGTAATAAATTTTACCACATGAAACCCTAATTTATTAATACATTTTTCGTTCTCAAAATCCGTTTCCATGAGAAATCATGTACTTTTGAGAAATCATAAGAGGGGTTTTAAGTACAGTAATAATGATAATTCCTGCACTTAATACTTTCACATACAGCATTGCTTACTAATTAGAATACAACTGTGCAGTAGAAGTACCTACTACTCTCTCTCTCTTGCTATCTCTCTCTATGTCCGTTTGTAATAGAAAAATGAAACAATTAAATTATTTCACATTGAATTTATTAAAACAATTTAACACCAATCTATTGTTTTTTTATATATATATATATATATATATATATAACTTACTAATTACATGTGAAATAGTATGATATGATTGAAACATATTGCTGATCGTGAAATAACAGTAGGTAATAATAAAACAAAATATACTTATCTATACTCCTAATCACTTACTGGCGTTTTTATTTTTTAAATAAATTAAAACAATCGGATTAGTTTTTGTGTAAAGTTACTCTGTTTATAAATCAAAACGAGATTGTTATGTATAAATTATTACCGACTAGAAACTATTAAAATATTTATTCGTTTTGGCTTATCTTGGAAATTATCTATGTAATGTTAAAAATAATAAAAATCTTTTAGTACATGTTTAACATTAACAGGCCATTTATGTAAGTTAATACTTTTTGAACGTTGAAATATTTTTACAGTTGTTAAAATTAAACTTCCTCAATACAAGAACTAATTCAACATATCGATTAACGAAGCTCTTATTACACTGTCACTAGTGACGATAATACTTATCCTAAATATTATGACCGGGTTTAAATAATACATTAAATAAATACGTAAACCTATTTTATTATAAGGAAAACTTAAAAACTACATGTTATAACAGATACGCATCTCTATTGCAAGCCTAACGCTCTTACAAACTCAACAATCATTCATTAAAAAAATCATAACAATTTTAAAATAATTTAAAATCTAGTTATTAACAAAGAAGTAGTTTTTACAACATAACACTTTAAGTGTTAAACTTTAAACTAGAAACTGGAATGCAATGGAAATATAGGAGATTGGAAAATAAGTTAGAATTTTATTTAGTTATAGGACAAAAATATATAAACAACGATTATTACGTTTCGAACATATATTCTTTTTATAACACTGTCTATTAGAACTACAAGCTTATAGTTTGGCCGAAACCGCTGTTCCACTCATTAGGAATGCGGAGTGAAACAGGAGGTATGGTGGAAAACGAAGAGGCTCTTAAGGCTACGGTCTACGGTTTTTTAATATTATAAAAGATACGGTCTAGATAGGGCTTTTCTAATATATTTATTAGTAAATATGTGAATTTTATTTAAATATTTAGGTCCTTAAAAACTACAGTTATAGTAAAAGTGTTAAAGACTTCCTTTGGCTGCTTTTATTTAACTGAAATATTCGGCCACTTTAAAAATCATAGTTTTGATGTCATGAGATATTGTACGATCCATCTCCAAATATTATTTTATCCCTTAAGCGCCTGAGAGGCAAGCATATACGACCGACACAGACAGAGTGGAGCGGCTTGCTTGGCACCCCCGCCTCGCCGCGCACTACCTATACTCCGGCCATTATAAGAGTGCTGTTCTGACAGGTGTCAATTCCATACATTTTCTATATTCGGAAATGAACTTTATGCAATGGACATAAAGAAATGTCAAAAACGCATTCATAGAATGACCGTACTATAGGGCGTGGTACAGGAGTTCTGGTCAAACTATAGTCTTATTTGCTACAGTATAAACCTTGTAGAATTATGCTACGTCAGAGTACACAGTCGCTGTACTCTGTGTACAAATCACATAGAGTACTACACGTTGTAACGCTGCGAATGACATAACAATATATGATATGATACAATACAATTATGATTAGTAATTATTGTATTCGTAGTGTTTATGCTACATCAAAGTCGTTTTGTGTAGTTTCAGTTTTGAATAGTAGACCAGTTGATATGGATAGTAGACCAGTTGATACGGTTACGATATTCTTAGCATTATGCTACGCGAATATGCTACATTTAAACCTCGCATACCTATATTTTTTGCAACACAAAGTCAATGCTACGACCTGATTATAATCGCCGCCAAAATTCTTAGGCTCTGACCTTGAGCAGGCGTCTTTCGTTTTGCGCATGTACAATTGCGAAATCCGAATAAGCAATACGGCGCAACTGCTTCCTCTTGTACAAATGTTATCATTGCGTCTCGCTCATTCCGTAGCTCCTCCCCTGAGTAGCAATACCTCACAAAAAGTCCCAAAATCGGTTACTGCCCATATTTTACACATGATATCGTCATAGCCCAAGAAAATTTGCGCCGATGATAATATACGTCGAATCAAGCATACAATAGGGGATCGGACAGTAATCAGATTAAAATCTAAAATGTACTTAGAAACAAAATATATAATTTTTTACGATTATTTATCGAATAATAATTTAATATAATTCATTTAAATATTTTTAAATGAAGAAATAAAATTTTATTATTTACAATATTTTTAATCTATACTGAAACACCAATCACAGTGCGTGACGTCATTTGTGGGCAATCAGATGAACTATCGTGGTGTTTTGGCGGCATTTTCAAACAAACAATATTAAAACATGATTTTGAGTACCTAAAAGGCTATAAATAAATAAAATAGTATTTTTTATGGGAATAAATATCCATGAAGATTAATTTAAAAAACTTTCTGAAAATTTGTCCGATCCCCTATTATGAGTAATTTAGTGAACACACATCTTAGTCGAATTTGCTACGAAAGTTTACAAATATTTTATACTCTTCAAGGTTTCTTTTTAATGTTATGTAATAAAATTTACCACATGAAACCCTAATTATTAATACCATAAAATACATTTTTCTTTAAGCAGATCGTCCTCAAAATCCGTTCCACGACATCTCAAAACGAGTTTACAAAATGCTTTTGAGAAATCATGAGAGCGGTTTTAAGTACAGTAATAATGATGATTTCTGCACTTAATAATACATACAGCATACAAAATGGCACATGAAGAACACATTATTATTATTATTATTATATGTATTATTCTAATTCGTGCTAAATTGGATTGCACAACATCTACGCTAACATTTAATACTCAATACTTAATACACATTTATAAATACTCTTTATTACGTAACTACCTACTATACTTACAACACAACTACAAAATATCTCGAAAATTTGTAAATATTTTTTCCAAAAATGGAAAATTTTTTGGCCCAAAATCTTAAATTATTCCAAAATTTTTTAGGTACGATAGATTGTGCATTATACCCATTATTTTGTCATTTCAATGCATTGACGTATATACTTTTAAAATCATTGTTTCAATGTAATAATTTAATTATTTACGTATCTTTTTAAACAAGTCTACTGCATTTTGTCAATTTCATAAAATCTTTGGTTCGTGAGTCTTTTTTGAGAAATTCCCATGTACAAGGCTATATATATGTATAATTCTAATATATATTATGACACACAACACTAACCTATAATCAGAAAAAAAATATATATAAAATATCATTCATTTTCATATTGTACGAGTAAAGTCGCAAATTTATTTATATTATTGCCTTTCATTATTGTCGTGGCACTAAATAATGTCGACGTTATTTGTGAGATGTTTCGGTAAAATTAAATAAAGATTAAATAAAACTTTATTTATTAGGTCGTAATATTTTCAAAATTACATATTTTTTTTAATACATAATCGATTTAACTAAATTATACTAGCGGCTCGTTATGATAGCCGTTTTGACATATTAATACATGACGTGAAATATGTCAATTTATTATCGAAAAAATAATAATACATAATCACGTGCCTCTATAAGTTTTTGGAGTTATAGTATTGTTACTAGTAGCCATTGATGTATATATTACTAGCGTAAGGACCGGGCCAACAGCGCGGCGAAATGGCACCAGTGCATTGGCCCTAAAATCTCAGTTTAGGGCCAGCTAACGGCAGTCGTTGTCCCTCGTCGGCGCAAGATTGTGGTTGAGAGAAGTTTTGTACTAAATTGTTATAAAAATGCTTAATTTCATAGTAAAAGGCTGCAAAAACTATGATACGAAGGTCAAAAAGGAACAGGGAAATCGTATCATCGGTAAGTAATCTTGTTACAAGTTAAATAATTAATTTTAACACATTTCATTCTAAAGTCAAAGTTCATAATGGCGGTCATGTGTCGCACGCATGGAAGTATTATAATAGTACTTATTACTTCCATGGTCGCACGCGATTTAAAATAAACGTAACCTTGTATTGACGTCATTCTTTAATTTGTTTTTTTTTCTTTCTTATAAATTTGGTATAAGTGTAAGCATATTTTTTAATTTGGGTAAAATGTTCCGTTAGGCGCATCCTTACTTTTAAAATCATTGGTAGTAGCTAATTAAGATATAAATGTTTTTGTCAAAACGGCCATCATAGCTTGTCGCTAGTATAATAAAATTGTAGACGCCATTAGCTCTTAAAAATTAATATTTTCAAAAATGCATGTTAAAATTGAAACATAACAGTTTTAAACGTATTGTTAAATGTAGACAAAAACAATATAGAAATGTGTCTAAATGACATTTAACGCATACTTTTATAACAAAGGTGTTCTACAGTGGAAAACAATTAACATTTAAAGGTAAAAACTGTAATAAAAATAAATAAAATGAAATTATAGAATGGTTGTAGTCTATAGCTATTTCTTCTGATATTACCATCTTATTAAGTTTAAATAAAGACGAATTCTATGCCGACTGTACCTTATAGCAAGTAACAGCAAAAAAACTGTATATTGCATCTTCAAATATCTCCTTTCTCCAACTCTGTCAGTTCATGTGCTGGCGCTAAGTCTCGATCGTTTTGAGCTGCCCGCGTTTTATCAATATCGCTTTGCGATAAAGAAGTTACTATGATAGCTCCCAATGCATCGCAAACCACATTGATTGTTGTACGGAATCGGTCACTGAAACATTAAACACGTTACAATATTAAATTCAAAATAACTTGTGCACTTTATAAATAAAAGGTCCGAAGAGATATTTAAAAAAAAGGGACAAGCGCGAGTTGAACTCGCGTGAAGAGGGTTCCGTACGACGTTACCTATCCGCACAATATTGAGTGATTTACTATGTTATTTTAATATCATGGACTTCTTATAAGTTTTCCTATAATCTATAACTAGAAAACTAATTTCTGTATTTTATTCAAAATTTTAGGTTCAGTAGTTTCGGAGATACTGGTAAGGGGGATAGGAATGGTCGGACAGACGGACACACGAGTAATCCTATAAGGGTTCCGTTTTTTTATTCGGACGTACGGAACCCTAAAAACCGCACCATTATACTAATTTAAAAGAGAAATTATAGTTAACTGGGCCGAAAAGGACAGTGGGAAAAAGTTGTAGTGTGAAAAGGACGCACAGAGTATCGAGTTCTGAGCCAGGTGTCATGATAATGCATCTGGGCTGGGGTAAAGTCTTGGGACTGATGGCTGATTATCTGTTTATTTTATAGTTCTTGCCAATTCTTCCTCATAGGATATGCTTTCTGAATTTGGGTAGATGCAAAAAAAATATTGATTTTTGTAAGAGACTCATAAAAAAAATTATAGGAGAGGCTTATATCTAGCCAGTTATCTACAGCTGAGATGTTGATGGAGATTTTAGTGGCATATAATAATTACCCTGGCATAAAATCTTCAATATAACTATAAAAAACTGGCAAATAAAGTCTTCAATTCTTTAAAATACTCTTGCCTCTCCTACTTTTTCCGTGGCCAAATTAATTGAAGTGCTCATTGGATAAGTGAATAGGATTCTTGCCTTAACGCTCTGCTTCAGGGGTTCTTGGTTCTATTCCCGGCAGGGTCAACTTTGGAAATGAACTTTTCAAAGTTGGGTCTGGTGTTTAAAAAAGAGTATTTTTTTATTTATATCTTTTAAAAGACGTTCTTTCAAATAACAACATTTTTAATATTTTTTTATTTATTTGTTGTATAATATTCCGTTGTAGAAAAGACAGGTCCAATATCAAACCATTTTTTTAACTTACACATTTTGGAGATTTTGATAATAAAATTCTTTTTTAATTTCAATAATTTCCTGTAAATATTTCAGATTTTGAAAATGGGGATAGCATTCGAAAATTAAAAAACTTATTATTTAATTGAAACAATTGTATTTTTTAATAATTTATTGGACTTATTGGCTTATTGGTTCTTAAATATCTATGAAACTCCATTACCAAATTACAAGATATTTTCCTAGTAAAATCTATAATTTCATCTTATCTAATGGTACAAGTTTCAACCGTTAAAACGAAAATACCATACAAAACTGATTGATCTTCTTTATGTATAACAAAATTAATACACAGAGATTACAAACTCTATAACCGCGGGATAAATTAAGATGCAAACTACTCTGTGTTCCCATACAAAGAGGTTTCTGAGTTCTTTGCATGAGACGAGAATTGAAAAGCTTTTCAGGTTATGAAGGATAGGTTTATATAGATAATTTCTTATTCACTATCGCCACCTGGAGAGCCTATTCCCTATCCCTAGCTTGATACTTATCGTATTCCAGATATTTGTATATTGGTTTCATTTGAGTTATAGACGACGTTGCCATCTTAAATATCAAGTCGATTTTCTGGTTATTGCTTACTTTCCTAAACTAGCTCAAAAATTGCGCTGTAAATACTTACAGCAACCAGTCGACTGCCAAAATAATGGATACGTCCTCGGCTGGCAAGTTGACTGTGTCCAGTACCATCACCATGGTCACCAAACCAGCTTGAGGGATACCCGCAGCGCCTATGCTAGCTGCCGTTGCTGTAACGCTGAAAATTAAGACAAAAAGTTCGTTCTGAGTTATACTTTCAAATATAGACCTTACTTATATGTTATAAGGACATGGAAATCAGATATTATTTATTTATTTATTACATATGAAATAATTACACTAATATTTACATTGTCCCATAAAACTGGAAAGCAGTTTGTCTATGGAATCAAGTTATGATGTTAATCATAACTTTTATCAAAAATAAAATAAAACTGAACTGAACTGAATTGAAAAATAAATGTAACCTTAATTAAAAACCTAAACCTAAATTTCATTAATTAAATTAATGAAAGTAGATAATATTTCATTAATTTCTTTTTAAATATAGTTTTATTTCCCTCTTGGACAATGTCTTCGGGCAAACTATTTAGAATATATACGATCCCAATCCTTTATCTTTAAAATGGACATGGAAGTCAGATATCTAAAACTCTTACCTCACAGCAACAATTTTTCCAAAAGACATCTCGACCTTTCTGAGTTGTGCAATGAAAATCGCAGCGACAGCTTCGTACAGAGCGGTACCATCCATATTGATGGTAGCACCAATTGGTATTACGAAGCGAGTGATGCGAGGATCCAACCCCATTTCATCACAACAGCCAATTGTTATTGGCATTGTTGCTGAACTGAAACAATTAAAACTCATTAGTTATTGTTTACGAAAACATAATAATGAAAATATTTATTTCTTAAAAATTTATAGAAATAGGTATTTTTTTATTGAGCCTATTATTAAGTTAGTGCCATCAAGTTACTACTAAATTTAGTAGTGACAGGCACCGGTACATTAGAGCACGGTGACATAACAGTATGTGTGCTGTTGTGTATCCGATCCCAGTCCTTTATACTTAATCCCACCATGGTCGGCAGCGCACTTGCAGCACCTGTGGTGTAGCTTGTCTTATAGGCGATGGTAGCCACCTGCCATCAAGTCAGCTTGTCTGTCGACATTAACATAAAAAAAGTATAAAAGTATACTTGTGGCAGGAGACCCCGCTTTTCCATTACGTTATATTACCTAACTAAACAAACAAACTAGTTACTAAACAAAAATAAAGAAAATCGGTAATCAAACTTGTAAGAAATAAGTACTGAATTTATTTGTTTTTAACTATTTATGAATAGATTACACTAAAACCGACTTGGAGCATAATATTTAGTCCAGGCAGCATGTAGTTGCGGTCGCCTCTGAATAATGTTATTTCCCTGTACTGTTTTATTTTATTTTATTAAGGAAAACGAACTATTACACCATGTATATTAGACTAAAAAAAAAACATACATAGACTTAAATAATAGTGCAATGAACAACATTTTCCACAAAGTAGTAAATAAATTTTATACAAAGAGGACTATTTTTACTATTTTTTGATATAAGGGTCCTCAGACAACTAGCCGTGTTGGCTTATTGTAAATTCGCCACAAAATAAATTCGCCCACTTTTCTATAATTCCATACATTGAAAGTAAACTTGCCACAATCATAAAAAATGATTATAAATTCTCCATAGGTATATACGAATTATTGTAAATTCGCCTCAAGTCTCAATTTTATATTAATATTGTAGAAAGTAGTGTCAGCAAGCAATATTCTATTTCTTAATTCTAATATTTTTATTTTTAATTTGTATTTGAATAGAATATTTTGATTTTTCTACTAGAAAAATATGTGAAAATAATTCAGAAGTAGGCAAATAAATACAGTAGAAACCGAATATATCGACTTCGTTTATAACGGCTAACCGGTTTTAACGACTAAAGCAAGTTAGGTTTCATTTGTAGGTGGCTGCCGTCGACTGTAACACAAGCAACGTGCTGCAAGTGCGCTGCCGACTATAGTAGGATTAAGATAGGGATGGGATAAAGAAATGGGCTCTGGCATTTTGAAAGATGACGTTGTGATAACTATTTTGTATTTTGTGTAAGACAGTTTCCATCTTAATTGGTTTGTTTGAGTCAATAATGCTCAGCAATGAACAGGTTGGACTGACTGTAGAATTCACGAAGCTTGGGAAATGAGTAAACTTTTCAAAGCTTATCAATATCAAATCAAATCAAATCGTTTATTTCTCAATAACAGGATAACAAGGTCACTTTTTTGAAGTCGACTTTACCAGGGTTTCGAAAAAATAGCCAAAATGATGACGATCCTGAGAAGAAACCTTGAAAGAAACTCAGGATGTGTTAATAGATGTTTTATTAGTTGCTTTATAAAAATGAAAAAAAAAAAAAAAAAAAAATTCAAGCGGAAAATCTTATTGGATTATGCATACCTGGAAGCAGTACCAAAAGCAGTGGCCATAACTTGTCCCATTCTGGCGATGTAGCGACAAGGCAGCTTCTTTGTGGCCAGTATGAACAGTACACTCAAAGTTCCAAAGCCATGTAGGAATAGCCCGAGCAGCACCGTCATGAAATACAAACCAAGTCTACCGACGAGATCTGAGAACGAATCGATTTCCATAATTTTGGCCGTTACTAGAAAGAATACGCCGAGTGGTGACAACCTGGAAAAAATCACACAACTCATTACTTTTACATCATATTGGAAATAGTCTGATGAGAATATACAGTTACTGTTTGGTGAGAATATTTTAATAACGTTTTATAAACACTTTTAAATTGTCAACAAGATGTCAGAGAAATCATAAGTCGAAATACTCAGATCTGGTGAAACCAAGTGGGCTATGATATCACAGCTCCACTTTTTATCATGTTTGTTAAGTTTTTAGGTTGCCTAAAAGCGCTTTCATTCTTATAACTTTATAAGGTGTATATTTTTAAAACTTTAAATGACAATGACAACGATTACTACAAGTAGACACTTAAGTTCACTTCTTCTTTTATTTTACTTCTATTCTTATTACATCTATTCCTAATGCATATTTAATTAGATTAAGAATGGGCACAAAGCTAACAAAATTTCTAATTTCACCGGCACATCCCGCAAATGCACGTCGATGATATTTTAGGGCTTTTTCAAAAGTTTTTTAATAGTGTCCTTTTTATTAGTCATGTTTTCACAGAAATTTTATTAAAATAATATGGCACAATTTACCTACAGTCGATACACACACAATACATTTTTTATAATAATATAATCACAAATAAATCCTTTATTTAAAATTCTGTCTAAATATTCATGATTAGGTGCTAACTCATAGAAACATAATTTTCCCGTCTCAGTAGAGCTATTGTAACTGATTTGGTGAATCAGTTACAGTACAAATCAGATATGGAACAGAAGATAGCGTAATAAAAATATTGTAAGTGCCAAAAGTATTAAATACTGGAAAAATACAATGTCCGCTTAAATTTACCAATGGCAGTCCTAGATTATGTATAGAGTGACATTATTGAAAAAATTTTAAGTTTATAATATGTGACAATTTGAAAACAAATTAAAAATCGATAAAAATAAGAGGGAACTTTGTAATTTTTTTCTATCGACAAAATATAATTCTATTATGTAAGCGCTTTTCTTTTAATTATAATGAATTTATGTAGGTGCCTATATATAAATATTTTTTTATTTAGACTTTATTTACTTGGATAAAATTCAAATCTACGATCTACGAATTTATACCCCATCTTAAGCTATGGGGAAATAAATGAGCAACTAATTAAAGTCAACTATATGCTGTATGTACATACAATATACATATACTCGTAGGACTACAATGTATCCAAATAGGAGAAGAATTAATGTTTTTTTCTTTTTTTTATGTTAATATCGGCAGACAGGCTGACGGTCCACTTGATGGTAGGTGGCTACCGTCGTCTTTAACACAAGCAACGCCAAAGCTGCTGCAAGTGCGTTGCCGACTGCAATAGGATTAAGAGCGCGTATAAATAGAAATAACTAATCCTAGATTTGAATTTTATCTCTAAGTATATAAAGTCCAAATAAGAAAATATTTAAATATAGATTAATACATTATAAATAAAAGTGAAATGTGGACGGAAAATATTATACAATGAATTTTTCTCGATAGAACAAAATCACCAAATTACCTCTCATTTTTATCGTTTTTTGTTTTATTTTCAAAATGACACATATTACAAACTCAAACCTAAAAAATTATCAGTAATCTCACTTCACAGATTATCTAGGCCTTTGAGAATTAGTTTTTCATTTGACGTTATAGTTTAGGAGTAATTAATATTTAATACTTTTGGCACTTATAACATTTTTATTCCGCGAAATGCGCTATCTTCCGTCTCATGTCATGCATGCTTCAATGTGTATTGTTTCACATGATCAGTCACAATCGCTCCACTGAGACGGGAGGACTAGGTATGTATCTGTGTGCAAGAATATTTAGACGAAATTTTTTAATAAGACTTGTTTGTGAGTAGATTATTATAAGTGTGTTGTGTATAGACTGTTTATACATTGTTTCATATTATTTTAACAAGAGTGTGTAAATAAATATGGCTAATAAAAGAAATTCTGTTGTGTTGGTATCGGGTCCATTCAATTATGGGGCCACGCGGGTGAAATTAGATTTTATTTTTATTTTTACGCCACCTTAAGGATAAGGGATTGGGAGGGGATAAGGAAATGGGCTCTGGCATCCCTCTTTCACCGAAAAACAACAGCACACGTGCTGTTATTTCAAGGTGACCTTCTGTAATAGGGTGGTTATAGCCGCCAGACGGGGTGCCCAAATGACTGCGAAACGCAGTGTGCCCTGCCACTAATGTACCTTATTAGTTTTACTGTGGTCACTGTATTGAACGATCTTGTCGATTTGTATTTGTTGATTTTTTGCAACCTTATACAATATTGACCACTAGGCGTGGGCAGGGGTTTCATCCCTTCGTGGTCGATGTACCTCGATCACGCACGAAGCGTTTCAGTTCCACTTTCCTTGTTCGGCCTGCTAAGGAGTGGAACTCATTGCCTGCGTCTGTGTTCCCACAGAACTACAACCTCGGGGTCTTCAAAACCAGAGTAAATGGGCATTTACTGGGTAAGCGTGGTCCACCTTCGGCCGCATCTGCACCTCATATCAGGTGAGATGGTGGTCAAGCGCTACCTTGATTTAATTAAAAAAATTGACTAAATGAACTTACCAAATAACCCATCCTGTTATGATCATCATTGCTTCAGAAAGAGAATGAAAGAAATTTTGTAAAGGACGACTTTGTTCACCCATCTTGCCAAGAGTAATTCCAAGGATTATACTAAAACAGACTAATCCTAATACATTGCTGCCGCTTTGATAGTCTCCTTCGATTTTGTAAGTTTCCAAATGACCTGGAATTTATAAAATATTAATTAATCGCCATACCCTCAAAGTGAGCAATAGGTTAATGTTAAAGAATAACCATACAACGGGTTGGAGACCAAACCCTGTGGTGTGTTCCAACACACTTTCGACCAAGGCTAATTTTGCTCTACTGTCATTTGATCATGCCTGTTCCAGCAGGCAGAGCATAATTAGCTCTGACAGGTCGCCCGGGACGAGTATGATCAAATCTTGTCCAGATCAAATTATGCTCGAATGGGGAGTATCTGCGGATAGAGCAAAATTAGCCTGGAGTGCCGCAACGCACCCCTGCACACCCAAACTAGAATAAACTTTTAAAGTTCATTTCTAAATGTGGCCGTGCCGAGAATCGAATTCGTCACCTGAGATTGAGTGCTACAGGATGGGACGATTCATCGCCGCCGATTCTTCGCCAAACAATTTCAGCGTCGACGATTCATCGCCGGCCATTTCATCGCCGATCTTTCTAGTCTATTGTTTATCATACGCAGTATTGTAGGAAATAAAAGAATTACTACCAGATGTTTATCGTCATAAAATAGGTAAATTTTCATGAATTTTCAAATTAAATTAATGTGATTTCGGAATAAACTGAATATCTACTGGTTTTGTCAAGAAGACTGTCGATTACAAATATGTTACAAAACTTATTTGCTCTGAAAACAAAGTTGGATTACCCGGAATACTGCTTTTGGCAAATAGACATTGATTTTTTTAAGTGTTGGTGATGTTGATATTTCAACTAAACGGCGATGAATTGGCCAGCGATGAAATAGCGTCGGTCAAATGTACAGAAAATCTTATTTACACATGATCTCTGTAAGTGATTTAAGGACAGTTTTATTATAGTTTAAAATTTTTAAATAGGTAGAGTTACCTTTAATAGCTCTCGAATCCGAAGCGTCGTACGTCAATCTAGTTCTGTATGATGCTATGGTGGCTTGTACGATATTCTCAGGGAATACGTTTCTGAAATAATATACGAAAGGTAAAATTATTGAAATTATAATAAGTGAAACTGTAATAAATAAAATAATCTATAATAAAAAATAAGAATGTATCGCTAAATATGTTGTTAAGCGAAAAACCCGAGAACAGCTAGACCAATTCGACCATTTTTTTTTAATCACATACAAAAGTCCAACAAAGTTCCCATGAAGAGAAAAATTGAAAATTGAAATTGAAAATTTGTAAAAAAAATGTAATTGTAAATTACATTTTTTTTATTTTTATTTTTTATGTTAAGATCGGCAGACAGGCTGACGGTCCACTTGATGGTAAGTGGCTACCGTCGCCTATAACACAAGCAACGCCAAAGCTGCTGCCATTGCGCTGCCGACTACAATAAAATTTCAGTTTAGTTTTAAACCAGATGAAGCATGGTAAATTTTAATATAATAAATGAAGAAAATAACAAGGCCAACCGGTCCCGACAAATAAAATACTCCAACATCAATAACTTGAATGATTTATTACAAAATGTATTTACATAAAATATACATATGCAATGCAACAACATTTTATGCTCTTTTATTATCTGAGATTATTTAATAAACTTTTAGCGTAAACACAATTAATTGACATTTCTAAAATTTATTCGAATAAAATAAGTTTGAGTTTCTGGTTTCGAGATATATATCTTTTATTTTTTATTATGTTATGATCGACAATGATGGTAGGTGGCTATACCATCGCCTATAACACAAACAATGCCACAGGTGTTGCAATTGCGTTGCCGACCATAGTGGGATTGAGCATAAGGGATTGAGATAGGGATATAGACTCTGGCATCCCTTACTCACTCACTGAAACACAACAGCACACATGCTATTATTCACTGGGGTCTTCTGTAAGGGGGTGGTTACTGCCGTCAGACGGGCTGCCCAAATGACTGTAAAACGCAATATGCCCTGCCACTACTTCCAGAAAAAGTTTATTTTTCAAAGTTAACCCTGCCGGGAATCGAACCCGGGAACCCTACAACAGAGCGTTAAGGCAAGCACCCTAACCACTCATCCAACTAACTTTTACCTGCAGCCCTTTTTATTGGAACCATTTTTTTATGTATAAATGTATAAATCTTATTTTAAAAAAGTATATTCGATTTCATTACACAATTTAAATGCTTTTGTCTGGAAAAAAATCATCACACTCTATCCATAGTTTCTATCGTAACCATTCATTTTTACGACATGTATTGTAAAATTCAAAAGTTTAAAGTAAAGTCAAAAGTTTCGATTAGTGAATGTTTAACTAAATCACATGCAATTTGTTGAACGAATTTGAATGAAACGTGGCCCACAGATAGATCATGTCTTGGATTAAGACATAGGATAGGTACTCTTCATAATGATAATGTGATCCCTTGGGATATTACTTAATATTTAGTCCTTGAATTAATTAACAAGTCTGCGTGACTTGACAAGGTAGTCTGCGGAGTCACAAGGTAGCAATAGCCTTGCTATAAACACTTTTTTATACTCAGAGTTAGAATATCGAGAAAACTCTAACCGAAAATGATTCGTTCGAAAAGTGTCTTTATTAAAGTTATAATATGACGACGAAATAAAAGCGACGTTGTTACTATGCACCGACAATAGTTCAAACGTCCAATGTCACCTGGCAATCTTCTCTGAGCCAATTCAACGCTCCATTCTTTGGTACATTATAATTTCAATTAGGGTTGGCGATAACACTAACAGAACGTATCATCAGAACCTTACCTTTTTTAATTTTTTATGTTAAGATCGGCAGACAGGCTGACGGTCCACTTGATGGTAGGTGGCTACCGTCGCCTATAATACAAGCAACGCCAAAGCTGCTGCAAGTGCGCTGATGACTACAATAGGATTAAGGATAAGGGATTGGGAAGGGCTAGGGAAATGGGCTCTGGCATCCCTTACTTCACTCACCGAAACAGCACACGTGCTGTTATTTCACGGTGGTCTTCTGTAAGGGGGTGGTTATTGCCGCCAGTCAATAAATTTAAAAGTGTAATCAAAATCAAACTCTATCGAAAGGTTATAAAGTAGCTGATTATTTAAGCCTGGATTTAGAAGATTCTGAACTCATATTATGTTCAGTACTATATATATACTGTGATTTGTGTATAATAATTGTTAATTGTATTTGTTATATTAAAAATTATTATAAAGAAGACAGAAAGAATGGTATCCTGAGTTTCTCTCGAGGTTTCTTCTTCTTAGGATCGTAATTATCTTGGCCATATTTTTTTCCGAAACCCTGATAAAATATATAATGACCATTAAAAGTGTTTATATTAAACCTATTTAATGAATAAATAACTGTTTCACATTTCATGACATGAATCCCTATTTAATACATTTTTTTTAATGTCAAGGTAGGCTTGATGGTCAGCTATCGTCCGCCTACCATTTTTGTATTAAGGGGGTAAAAGGGGATGGGGGAGGGCGAGTAGCCTATGTTACTCGTTGATAGTGTAGCTTTCTATAGGTGAAATAATTTTTAAAATCGATCCAGTAGTTTTTGAGTTTATTTATTACAAACATACATACGTACAAATATTTTCTTTTTATAATATTAGTATAGATTTCTGCATACTGTATCGCTGCATTTGAATAAAATCTTGAATATAGTTAATGTTCTACATTCCGAGATTTGCATATGAAACTTCCAAGTGGATTTCTATTCTGTTTCTCCCTATAATAACATCTGTATATTCCTGCATGAAGGTATCACTATATTCTGTATATTACATGTATATTATATCCCATAGTTCTTCCCCCTAAAAGTAGCATTCCGAACCGGTGGTAGTTTATAATTATTACCTATAAAATTAGAAAAATTTGACGAAGATAAATGTTTTGTAAAACATTTACATTGAATAAAAATTATTTATTTATTTATTTATCACAGTTGAGCACCAACCCTTTTCAATATGACGCTGTACGGGCAATAGTCTAACACGTCAGCCTATGGCAGATTAACACGACTTGACATGTCTTTCTAGGCTGTTAAACTTTCAATACACCCCAGTTTTTTTACAATGTCTTTTAACCTTTAGAGAACATTATCATCACTTCTAAATGCACACATGAATTTAAAATGCCCTCACAATGCAGATCCAACCCGGTTTAAAACCTGCGTTTGATGTGGGTGCAGCCGAGTGTTTGACCCACTGAGCTATCACTCCTTAAGTAGATGGATTACGTGAAATCAGGTGAAAATATGTTTTCGCAATTTTTTTCTACTCCACTTCATCGCCTAAACATATTATAAATTCAAGTCTTGGTCCGCTGCAAGTGCGCTGCCGACTACAGTAGAATTAAGGATAAGGGATTAGGAGGGGATAGGGAAATGGGCTCTGGCATCCCTTACTCACTCACCGAGCATCCCTTACTCACTCACCGAAACACAACAGCATACGTGCTGTTATTTCACGGTGGTCTTCTGTAAGGAGGTGGTTACTGCCGCCAGATGGGCTGCCCAAATATCTGCGAAACGCAGTGTGCCCTGCCACTACTTTCCAGCTCCAGACCAACGCCAAATTTGAAAAGTTAATTTGTCAAAGTTGACTCCGCCGGGAATCGAACCCGGGAACCCTAGATCAGAGCGTTAAGGCATGCACCCTAACCACTCATCCAACGGGTCCGTTGTGAATATAACTTGTCGAAGTTGAAATCAGATAAACACAATATCCTTCTAGAATTTTGTTTTTTATTTTTCTGTTAATACCGTCAAATAACAATTTTATATTTGTAAAAAAATATTAGCATTCATAGTTCGCAATAGGGAATAGTTTTTTGATTATTAAACCAAAATGTTTGTTTAAAAGAAAGAAATAAAATAAAATAATAAATATGTATACATTATATTGGTCATTGACAGCCCTAACGTTTGGTAAGTAGGGCGTTGTATAAATAACCGGTGATCTGATGAAGAGTGACGACCAGGGAACCGACACCCGCAACACTTCACTGGGACACTACACTGTGCATGTACTGAAGCAATTGGCCGATACAAACGTTATATTACGTGTACCGCGACCAATGCAGTCGCGAAAAATCTATCGGACGCACCATCATTAGATTTTACATTCATTAGATTACTTATGTACCTACCTATAATATTCATAAATATTATGTATTATAATAGAAAAGTAATACATACTATATAAATAATATAATATATATCCATTGGCATTTTTAATAAAAATAACAAAAACATTTTTAGTAATCATGTGGTATGATGTGGTATGATATTTGTAAGTTATATTTAAGGATATAACTAAATGCAAACCAGGCACGTATCCAGACTTTTGGTTCGGGGGGGGACAAACATTGAAACAATCATGTGAATTGTGTAAAAATCGCTGTAATCACTGTACTTTACTTTAATTTTTCTGAAAAATCTTTCACAGGTTTTTAGAGAAATCAAGAAACTACTTTTTTCCATCGCAGCTATGAATGAAGACGCAGTTTGGGCAACAGTTCTGTTTGTGCAGGATAGTTCTCTCAATGTAATGACAATAGGTTGGAGTAACTCACTTTTTTATTCCTTTCTGAATGAATGACATCTATCGTTTTTTTTTCAGTCAGATTTCAGGGGGGGGATAAATCCCAACTATCCCCCCCTCTGTATACGTGCTTGATGCAAATTCGCCATTGTCCATTTTCTTTATTTTTGTTTTCAAATATTATCAAGGTAGTTGAAGTTGAAACTTACTCTGATCACTTAAATGACCAAACTGGTAAGATTTGAATGCTTCAGTGATGTATTGTAACATTTAGTGTTTGTTTTATTCCAATCGGTTTACAAACAAAAAAGTTACGTACGCGCTGTACCGTAGAAACCCTCAGTTGCAGAACTATATATAACTCTTAGCTTCTCAAACTATATAATATATATGAGGCGTGACAGTAAAGCGAGTTCAGTGCTTTTTCCCCATCCCAAAAGTGCCCAACGTGCCTAAAGAACTTTTCACTTCAAAAAAGGGTCAGTGGGGGATTTCTAATTGTAAGTGGTGTTACGTCACAAATTATTAATTACTAGCGACCCGCCCCGGCTTCGCCCGGGGTGCAATTTTTATATACATATATGAACATTCCCCGTTTATCTCTATTTCCATTAGTGAAAACCGAATTAAAATCGGTCCATCCGTTCACGCGTGATGCCGTGACCAAGGGAAATGGGGATTCATTTTTATATATAGAGATTAGCGACCCGCCCCCGGCTTCGCCCGGGGTGCAATTTTTATATATAAGAACATTCCCCGTTTATCCCTGTTTCCATTAGTGAAAACCGAATTAAAATCGGTCTACCCGTTCACGCGTGATGCCGTGACCAAGGGAAATGAGGATTCATTTTTATATAAAGAGATAAATAGCTGACCCTACCAACGTCTGTCAAATTTCATTGCAATGTTTGAATTGTTCCTAAACTTTGGATAGGAAAAGAAAAATGATGTAATACGTTTTTGCGGGCATTTTTTTTTTTTCGATTTTTCTCTTCATGAGAACTTCCCTCTGATCACTTCATCACCTTCAGGTGATAAAAGAAAATGGATTAAAATTAATTTAATTAAAAATAGCTATGAACACTTTTCGATAGGCAAGTCATTATAGGGATATTTGTTTATAAATTATACTAGATAAAAAATATGTCTCATCGAGTTATCAGATCGGTGAAGGTCGGTCTTCACCGCCTCTTAGACCGTTAGCGAAACCGTATTCAAAATTCTTTAGGTGGTTTAGAAGTTAGCGGAAAAACCAACAGAGGCGGACAGCGAATTTATTTTATAACTAGCTGATGCACGCAACTTCGTCTGCGTCTCTTTATAAAATATTATTCATTTTGTATGGAGGGGGGAGGGTGAGTAGCTGTTACTTTCTGATAATTTAGCTTTCTATAGGTGAAAGAATTATTAAAATCGGTCCAGTAGTTTTTGAGTTTATTCATTACAAACATACATACATACAAATCTTTTCTCTTTATAATATTAGTACAGATACGTAGGCGTGTATATTCCAAGTCTTCGAAAGTAGTTTTTATGTTTTCGTTTTTTAAACATAAATTCAAAATATAGGTATTTTGAAAAGAGAATATTTTAAGATTTGTGCCACCCCTGAATTTATTGCCTTCGCATTGTTCCAAGATAAATGTGCAAATTAAATAAGTTATTATAGTACATTCGATGCGATAACTATCCTAGATCTTTGACCCTACAGCTGCATCTTGAAACCAATTGGTTTACCAATTAATACTAATGTATTTCAATTTGTTATAATGCATTGTGCATTATATTATCTTCTGTATATCTATATCTATCTAAACATACTATAAAATAAAGTAGCTGCCTGCTTTTCTTCGCACTTATTCGAAAACACCCAATAGTTTAGATACAATTTTCATAGAAAGAGCGATAACCGATGAAAGTTTCTTTATATAAATTGCATCCGTGCGAAGCCTAAGGCTGATCGTTAGTGTGTATAGCAAAATTAGAAGTTTGGACATTTAAATCGCTAAACTACCACACTGTCTGGTCGATATCCATGAAAATTACCTTTGTGAGCATAATATTATTCGCAAATTATTATATTCTCAAAATATTATATTGGCAAAATATTACATTCGCAAATTATCACATTTTGGACAACTATGGTTAAAATGTTTAATTAAATGGCTTATTTGCGAAATATTAGATACTTAATTTTATAAGTGCAATCAAATAAAAATTAAATTGAACTTATTTGTTCTTAATTTAACAAATGTTTTTAAACATTATACTATTGTTATTTTGTTTGTAATATAGTCTTCTCAATAAATTTTCTCGTAATTTTTTTTTAAATATTGAAATTCATCCTGTGCTTTTAGCAATATCCCTTTTATATCAAATTCTCGAAGGGAAATGAATATTAAATCATTGAAGTTTCAATGATTCATCTCAACATAATGGAGAGTTTGCGTGATCACTTAACGTAGGGCACTCAGACAATATAAGTACTCCTGGCTTGTGGTGAATAATCCAAATTCTTTCGTAATAAGTGTGGTGATTCAAAAAACAGCTATTTCTACGTGTTTTTACTAAATGGGTTATTGTGTATTTTTACACAAAATCATTCTTTATATAGTGGTCAATTAGACAGTAAAATCTACTGTTAGTTCTTACATTTCTATATGTATAATTAACAATTTTTTATGCGCACTTACTACATCCTTACTAATGTTACAAATGTGAAAATGAGTTTGTTTGTTACACTTTTACGCCTTAACTACTCAACCAATTACCATGAAATTTTGAATACACGTTTTCAGCGGTACAGATAAGGATATATTTCATACAGAAATAAAGTACAGTTCCCGAGTGAACATCTAAAAATAAATAAAAATAAATCAATTCAACGCCTTAGATAAATAAATGGTGATAATCATCATCGTCATCATTAACAGCCTATTACATGTCCTCACTGCAGGGGCACAAGTCTATCCTCTCAACAAGGGCGTATGGGCTATATATGGTCCATCACGCTGGCCCAGTGCGGGTTGGTGAACTTCACGTGTGCCTTAGAATTTCTTCTTTGGCGTATGCAGGTTTCCTCGCTGTTGGTGACGCGAACGTGGCCGCTAGTCGCGAAAGAAAGAAGAGGAACTTTTGTTGGTCGATGTTCCGAAATTACGCGCGGCTCGGTCTAGGTCACAGTGTGTGCCTTGCGCGGTATCATAGCAGAGACTACCCTAAAGTTAATCGATGGCCGCTCGTAATCTCGAACCACCCTCTTTTATTATATTAGAAAGTATCAATCGTCCGTCGCAGCGGAAATGACGATAAACTTATATATACATACATACACACTTATATATCCTATCCCAACAACAAAACTTATTTATTTATTTATTTAAAATATTCATAATCTACAGGTCTACAGGTGACTGTCATCAACACTCGCGATGTTTTCCTTTGAGAGCGGTCAATAAAATGCACTTAAGTTTTTCGAACCCCGACATGATAGGCCGCGTCTTTCCTACTGCGCCACCGACGCTCTAATGATTATAATAAAATAAAATAAATTGCACATTTATTTTTCGCAAAATTTATAATCTGTTTCTTCACTCTTATTATCGTATAGTCAAGAAGTATCAACATCGGTAAGATTTTTCTTTGGTATCAATCAAAGTCAAATAATGATTTATGACAGTTCTATGGGAGATTGAATAAGGGTAAAAAAATAGTTGTCACCAGACGCTTCGATAATAATAATGGTTAACTTCATCACTGCTATAAAAATAAGAATGTAAGAATACGCAATGTAAGAATTTAGACATTGTGTGCTCAAAATAGTGTTTCAAAAATTTTCCGTTTATTTTAACTGTTATTGGCATGTATATTCTACAATCCTAAGAAAAAAGGCTTCACTCTCCCAATAAAGATCCCAGAAATAAAGGCCTTATTTTTATTATTTCGATAAATCTGAAACCTATCCATGTTTATTACGGGCATTTTTCAGGATCACTACCAATTATTCCTAGAAGTAAAGAATATTGGGATTTTTTCCTATTTACACAGCCAGTAAGAAAACTGGAATTTTGTTGTTTTATACGTATAGTATATACGTATACTTTTATACGTACTAGAATCCAGAATATTAAAATTAGGATTTTTAATCCCAGCAGATCCTAGTATTATTTCTAGTATGTATTATACAAAAATATTCTCTATTCTAAGACTGGAATTCGTTAAATAATTATTTACGCCAAGCCATTCAGTCTTGGATTTGATATTTAATGTAATAAACCTTATATCTTTTTAATGAAGAATAATACGACAATCATGCGCATTTAATAAATGTTATAATATTAAACATATAATATTTATAACGCGTGCAATTGCAAACGCTGAATAAATGCCAAGGATATTATTGTGAAATTTTCTATTTTAACATGTGCGTTACGTGTTAGGTACAATTTATGGACTGTGCCTGTGTTACAATATATAAACCAGATTATAAGGTCGATGCATTTTGCTGTCTCGAAAGGTTTAGGCAATCCTAATTAGTAATATTTATTATAAACTAGATATTCTCGCGACTCGAATAACGCGTAACTTTTTTTGTTTGTAACCAGATTGGAATGAAATATACACTAAATATTACATCAATGAAAACCGCATTCAAATCGGTTAAGCCGTTTCTGAGATTAGGGTACACAAAGACACAGACAAATAACGATTTTATTATATACTAGTTGAGCCCGTAACTTCGTACGCATGGTATTCGGTATAGCGCGTAACTTTTTTGTTTGTAAACCGATTGGAATGAAACAAACACTAAATGTTATGGGAAGCTTGCTATAATAAATTAATGAAAACCGCATTCAAATCGGTTAAGTTGTTTCACAGATTAGCGTGCACAAAGAATAGAATAAAAGTTTCTTTTATTTTCAACTAGCAACCCTGCAATGGGCTGCAATTTTTATATATAAGAACACTTCCCGTTTATCCCTCTTTCCATTAGCGAAAACCGAATTAAAATCGGTCTACCCGTTCACGCGTGATGCCGTGACCAGGAGAAATGGGGATTCATTTTTTTATATAAGAAGATTATTTTGATCTGGTTCCAACGTACAACGTGTACGAATTGTTTTATTCTAAAAATCTTTAATGTACAGACGGCTCGTTTACGATTTTATTATAATGTATAGATTTATAGAATACATGAGAAAGCAAGTTGTTTGTATTGTTTTCACGCCTTAAATACTCAACTGATCATTATGAAATTTCAGGGACACAGAGAAGGTCATAGAGTAACTTTATGCAGAAAAAAGTACTGTTCCCGAGAGATCATCTATAAAAATATAAATTTGATGCCTGACAACACCTGAGAAAAAGGGGCGCGGACGAAAACACGGTCAATGATAAACTAATTTGAGTTAATTCATAATATGTAAATTGAATTAACTGAAATTGAAATGTAAATTTGTGATCAGACATCAGTACAAGTGGAACGTCAGCCTGCTTGCCGACCTTTAGGGTCAAATCACACCGAAACGCGACGCGATGCGACGCGGAACTTATTTACTACTCGGAAGGGTACACAGTTCAGTGAGTATGCGAAAGTAGTTGACGAGCACGTTGGATGAGTGGTTAGGGTGCTTGCCTTAACGCTCAGTTCTAGGGTTCCCGGGTTTGATTCGCGGCAGGGTCAACTTTTAAAAATGAACTTTTCAAGTGTGGCTCTGGTCTGGATCTGGAAATTAGTGGCAGGGCACACTGAGTTTCGCAGTTATTTGGGCAGCCCGTCTGGCGGCAGTAACTACCACCTTGCAGAAGACCATCGTGAAATAACAGCACGTGTGCTGTTGTGTTTCGGTGAGGCTGGTGTTTAGGGAGGCTGTTGTGTTCGGGCTCTGGCAACCCTTACTGGGTTGCCAGAGCCCATTTCCCTATCCCCTCCTAATCCATCTTAATCCTACTGTAGTCGGCAGCGCACTTGCAGCAGCTTTGGCGTTGCTTGTGTTATAGGCGACGGTAGCCACCTACCATCAAGTGGACCGTCAGCCTGTCTGCCTATCTTAACATAAAAAAAGTGTCGGCGGCTTCACGCTGCGTTTCGCGACATCGCGAATCGCGATGCAGCGTGCATATGCTCGCAAAATTTTAAGCATCGTCAGGTCAGCAATAAAAAAATACGTTGCTTACCTTATCAAATCCAACAAAGTGTCCGATGTTAGAGTTTCCTTCATAACGAGTTTTGTCGTGTTCGGTTGCTTGTAAGCTTCTGGGTCTTTTCCAGGTTTGATTGTCGTGACTAGTGCTATACCTAGTATTACTGCGCAGACTGTTGTCGTCATATAGTACACTATAGCACGAAGGCCGACCCTGAGAAACAGATCGAAATTATTTATTTAAAAAAAAAATGATGTCTAAAAATATTTATTAAAATGTGATCAGGGCCGCCTTTAACCTATTGGAAGTCCTGGGCACTTAAGAATAATGGGGTCCCCATTGTCGCAAAAGGCGAGCACTAAGTGTAAAAATGGAACGTGGCGGGGAAAGGGGTAGGGGAAAGAGAGGCAGAGTAGAGGGGCAGTAGGATTTTAGAAACAGAGAAAGGAAGAAACACCTGTAACTAGTAAGGGGTATAAAGCAGTACCTAGGTCTGCAGTACGCATTTTTTTTGGTCAAATTTTTTGTTAAAATTACATCGAATAACAGATACGAGGGATTAAAAGTACCGAGTATTAAAATAACCCAAGACACCGAGACCGGCCCGCACATAAGAACGTAGAGTCCCCAAACAAATACGAGTAGAACTATAGTGCTGATTCCAGCAAACTTTCGCATCAACGCTCACAACTGATTTAAGTCAGAGTTGAGCACTCGAGAATGACGTGCCTATGTATAATGTCATCACTACAGGAATTTTGTCATCTGCGGACAAAAGTCCCTCGTCTGCGCAGGATATTTTTTACAGATCGGGGATTTTTATCTTCGGTTATTTTATAGTCATCTATCATTAAGTGAACCATCAGTCTTCCTACTGCTCTTTTCATTTAAAAAAATATATGATTAGCACAGATATCAACTTACTTGCCAGAAAGGCTCAAATCCAAAGATCCTATGGCAGACACAATTGACGAAACCAGCAAGGGCACTATTAGACACTTCAACATTCGCAAGAACAGTTCACCGGGGTACTGGAAGTACATAACGTCCCGCCGAGACCACTCGATTCCAGAAGCCCGAAGACCCCACCCCAAGAGGGTACCGGAGACCACGCCGATCACAGTCAGCATGGTCAGGAGGTTCTCCCGCAGGAAACTCGTACATCCTTCCCGTCTGATTCGGAGCGGCATCGTGGATTACTCCGTCGGTTCTGTAAAATAATGAAATATTTTATAGGTTTAGTGAGTCTTTTGTGAGATAAGATAGATGATCTTTGATGAGATCTTTCACATCCTATAGGTAATTAATTTCAGAGCTGAGCATAAGAGATAATGCAAATAGTGTGTGGAGTCTTCGCTAAGGGGGTCTTCACGATACAAAATATCAGAAAAGAAGTTTAACAAATTTATTTATTTATTACTAACGTGATACAATTTAATTATTACAATAATTTAAGAGTATTTCGAAGGCCACGAAGGCCTCGTCAAAATACAAAAGATTAATAAAATAAAATCAAAATACAAAATACAAAATACAAAAATCAATCCCTACTAATATTATAAATGTGAAAATAACTCTGTCTGTCTGTTACATTTTCTCGCATTAACTACTCAACCGATCATCGTGAAATTTTGCATCTCCACGTTGTCAGGGATTCAAGAAAGGACATAGGGTACCTTTTATCCAGAAAAAAGTACTGTTCCCGAGGGATCATATAAAAATAAAAATCCAATACCTGGCAAAAGCAATATTGCTCATATATTTTGTCAGGACTAATTTTTTAGTGAGCGGCTGGCATTGGAACAATGGGGAAGAGGAGAAGGACTTCAGTGTAATGGTGCTGAATGCTTAAAGACCACTATGGACTGATGATAATAATTATCTCCATTTAAATGTAAAATTGCCCATTCTATTTTTCAAAATTGCTACCTAAATATTTTAGAGGAACTGTGATTTAGAATAACAGTTGTTATTATTATTTGTACCCTACCTAAACCCAGAGTCTCGGTTTGTTTGCCTGGGTAGTAATTCAATGGCTAAACCGATTTTAGCGGTTCTTTCGTTGCTATTTAATTATTTTTATAGCATTTTTAGGACGATAACAAGGGTCCTGGGTTCGAATCCCAACAGGCAGTAGTGGCAGGGCACACTGCGTTCCGCAGTCTTTAGAGCAGCCGGTCTGGTGGCAGTAACCACCCCCTTTAAATAATAGTTCTGTTTCGGTGAGTGGGTAAGGGATGCCAGAGCCCATTTCCCTATACTTTCCCAATCCCTTATTCTCAATCCTACTATGGTTAGCAGCGCACAACACCTGTGGCCTTGCATATGTTATAGGCGATGGTAGCAACCTACCATCAAGCTGACCATCAGCCTGTCTGTCGACCTTAACATAAAAAAATGGATAAAATTTTTAAGCTCAGTGTGCGAGCTAAATTGATAGTATTCGTTAATAAGTCATATCTTCGTTGTCAAACCAAAATCTGCTATGTGCACTTTTTCGAGATTCCAACATTTTAACCTTAGTGAATAGTTCACTGCCTTATTTGTCGTATAAAAAAATCTGCAAAACGCTTATAAGCACTATTTATCGAACTAACGACCTCTTAATAAAATATGCTATGTGCAGAAGCTAGAATCTGATATGTGCAAAATTTACTCTATTATCAAAATAATAAATAAACTATTAAATTTTCGTATTTAAAAGACCAATAACAACTCTAAGTTTTAAATAAAATACTTTTTTTTTTCAAATAAACATTCATGTAAATTTTTCAGAAAAACTTTCTTGTCAATACTCAAAAGTGTACGACGATATTATAAAATTAACTCTAAACTAAATAAGGTACAATAAAGAATTGATTAAATGCACATATTTAATAGTCGTGATAGGGTAGGTAAGTCTGCACAAACTAGAAATATTAATTAACTTCCGATACTATCAATTAGTATGTATACGTAAATACATTGTTATTGCATTGAAACATTGCCCATTTAATCGATTTAACGATGCAGGACGTGACAGCTTTGTGGGTGTTATTTGAATATTTATAGGCAAAAGTGTTTACAAGTGTTTTATACATTTAACTTTTATATTACAGGAATTATCTGTATTCAGTAAACTTTGTTATGTTAAGGTCGACAGACAGGCTGACGGTCCACTTGATGGTGGGTGGCTACCGACGGCTATAACAGAAACAACGCCTCGGGTGCTGTTAGTGCGTTGCCTAAAATAGTAGGATTGAGGATAAGCGATTGGGAAGGGTTAGGGCAATGGCACACATGTTGTTATTTCACAGTGACTTTTTGTAAGGGAATGTCTATGATGCGCAGTGTGCCCTGCCACTACAAGTCGTATAAATAACGTTAATATAACTATTTGCCCTTCAAAGAGTACTCCGCCTACGTTTACATATATCTAATACGTAGTCATTCTAGTATTAACAATTCTAATTTAATTGTGTGATAAATTAAATATTTATCGTGGGATAAAGTCTTGACATTTATGAAGTCATTCCAAGTCGCAGTGTTCAATGACTATGAAACTGTTTTGCTTATAAAATGAGATATCTGTACCTAATCTATATATATAAAAATGAATCCCCATTTCCCTTGGTCACGGTATCACGCGTGAACGGGTAGACCGATTTTAATTCGGTTTTCACTAATGGAAAGAGGGATAACGGGGAATGTTTATTATATATACAAAAACTGCATCCCGGGCGAAGCCGGAGGCGGGTCGCTAGTTATAGAATAAATTCACTATCCGCCTTTGTCTGTTTCTTCGCTTACTTCTTCCAAAACAACCATTTAGATTCGATTTTCACTCAATGAAAGAGCGAATATAAATGGAAGTTTTGTGTATACAATTTGCAGAAAATAATTGAATTATTTCAGTAAAAATTAAACATACTATGGTAACCAATTAAACTTTTTTTTATTTCTTAAAATTTTATACATAAGTGTAAGTAACAATAGTGAAAAAATAGACGTAGTTTTTCCTGGTCGGTATTGGCGCACAAGCACGTGGGATCAGCGCCGGCCCCCGCACGGATGTAGCCGAGGAAATCTTGATTTAGCGGTATAGTAATCAATCCGCGGACCCCCCTGTCGCTCACACGCTAATGGCTCCACGCTATGCCCGCAAAGGGGCCCGTTAAGTGTCAAGTACCACTTCGGGTTATGTCCAAATCTATGGACTACGATGGTCAAACGGGTCAAAGCTAAAAGTCATCCCGATTATGGGATGAGATGGGTGGTTAAACTAAAAAACTGGCAGGCTACAATCAATAAATAGTTCATGTGTTGATATGAAATTAGCGATTGCGTAGTTCATGAAACCACCGTAAGTAAAATGCTATTACAGCTCCACAAACCAATGCTACTATAGCGCCTCCTACTAAATGATGGCCGACTAAGACTTTCTCAAGTATAGAGTTGGTCCTCCTTCCTTACCTCTATTAAACTTCATTTAAGAGAAATGGAACGCAAAACGAAGTACAATTCATTTATTTTGTGATATTTTCCACTTATATATCGTTGTTGAGATATCGGACGAGAAAGTTTATAACTGATAGATTGAAACTGGTTTTTTTACTGTTTTCTCCCTTTTCGTAAAATATATCGAAAATTTGTCTATAATCAAACTTGTAAAGCATAACTACAATGATCTTTTAAAAAAAAATTAACTTTGAATATACAAATAAAAAAATAATATCACAAAAACTGGTATAGATGATTGGTTTATCGAGGAATCATTTCATGTCCATCAAGAACTTCCACGTCTCGATGAATATTCTGAACCGGAAGAATATCCAGGACCATCGAAGTGACGAAAATCATAAATCCAAAATGGACCTTGATGAAAGTTTAGTGACGGTCTGAACTTACAGAATGCTTTCCATCTTTTCTCTACCATTGCAGAGAACGATGGGACAGCCACAAATTTGGGGCAAATCGTTCAAACATAGTAATTTCCAAAGCTCGCAAAATATTCCGCAGGGCGACACTGAAAATTAAAGTCCAGCCTCCCTACACCCCAACGATTACAGATTGACGCTGTCTGTAACCAATGCGTATAGATACAATTAAATGTTCAATACTGAACATAAGTTTCCTAATTACACAACAGAACACTTGATTTCTTGCTAATGCTGTTTCTCATAGAGTGCAAACTGAAAATATTGCCAAATAATTTGCGTTCGCCATGATATATTATCGTATGGGCCTAACACATAAAAATCGAGATGTACAGTGCGGATATAAATATGTCGGCTCGTAGTACAACCACAACTTTTGTTGCACTTACACTATTGTTGGTACGCTTGTATTTTTTATGTTAAGGTCGACATACAGTCTGACGGTCCACTTGATGGTAGGTAGCTACCGTCGCCTATAACACAAGCATAAAACCATAGGTGTTGCAACTGAGGATAAGGGATTAAATCAAATCAAATACTTTATTTCCATTAAACATTACCAAGCAGATGTCAATATAATAATTAGTGGTAAGTTTACATGTTTAACCGTTGTCGGTATGCAAAATAATGTAAAATAAAAAAATGTCAAATAAATATGTATGTCACAAAGTTAAAAGCATTAATTACTAATTTTCGTTTTATTTACTAACTTAATTTGATTAATATATTACATTGATTACAAAAACATACGAATTACTTAATGTCAAAAAATTGATTCAAACCATAGAAGTTTTCCCTACTCAGTCATTGATGCAGTTCCTTTTTAAATAGTCTAGTATTCATTGTCTTCATAACGTTGGGTATTTTATTATATATTTTTATACACATTATCAAACAACTTCTCTTATGCTTTGCCAGTCTAGAGGAGACATCAGGAACCAGTCGGTCCGGATTCCGACAAAAGCGAGGATAGGAAAATGGACTCTGGCATCCCTTCTCGCTCGTCGAAACACAACAGCAACATACAGATATTTCACGGTGGTCTTCTGTAAGTGGGTGGTTATTGCCGCCAGACGGGCTGCCCAAATGACTGCGAAACGCAGTGTGCCTTGCTACTATTAAAAATATTCTAAGTACTTATTTTCACAAAAATGCATTCTAGATAAATTCGTCATAAGTTACTAATAGGGGTAAAATATCTATGTGTATAGAATACCTACCTATGAAATACCCAGAGTAATTAGAGTACAATCTGACTAACATCATAAATGCGAGCGTTTGTAAGGATATGTGGAGATTTTTTCCCCTTTTATAACAAAATAATGAACGGATTTTGGCGAACATCACAATAACGCATAAATTGTAACTTAAATAGTGACACCACAAAAGCTAGTAACATTAAATGCGATTGCCAGTTTGTATGGTACACTTTAAAAAACTACTGAGCTGATTTCGTCACAATACTACAGTTGGTACATTTGAATAATACATAGTGTGTAATAGATAAAGATTCGCGGACAAAGTCGCCAAGAAAAACTGCTATATAGCTGGTGCTCGCGAATTCGTCTGCGTTGAAAAATAAAAGATAATAGCCTGACAAAATATGTAAAGCAATATAACGCGTGCCATTTTTATTGCTGTTAGAAAGAAAGAAAGAAAGAAAGCATCTTTTATTCCTCTAATATAGACAATATACATATATGAGCAAATAATAATTACAAACAAACAAATATATAAACAAGTAAGAAGAGGAAAAGGAACCCTGGCTCAGTATACAGTTGTGGTGCAGACAGGCGTTGAATCTTAATTTTTAAATAGTTGGTGCCCGCGGTTTCATTCGCGCGGAATATAATATAGCCTATGTCCATCTTGAAATTCTATTTGAACTATTAGTGAAAGAATTTTTTAAATCGGATGAGTAGTTCCGATTTAAAAAAATCTTTCTTTTCCGATAAAAAAAATTACCTCTTACATACAAACATACAAACTATCTATTTATAATATTAGTAAAAGTATAGAAATAGGCAGATGACGTTAATTATTTACATAGAAAGAATAGACAGATGGCGTTATGTAATTACGATGTTTTTTTTTAAATAAAGGCGTCGTAGAACTTGATTTTCAGGACTACTAAATCTAAAGAATTCATTAGCAAAATTTTTACAAACTTTACCTCTATATAATATTAGTAAATATATAGCAATAGCAATAATATAATAGCAATAGACAGATGACGTTATTTATATAGAAAAAATAGACAGATGGCGTTAATTACGGTGTTTTCTTAATTTTATTTTAATAAGGTCGTCGTGGCGCTTGATCAAATCTAATCTATACTAATAATCTACTACTAAATTTAAAGAACTCATTAGCAAAATTTTTAAACATACAAACTTTGTCTCTTTATAATTATTAGTATTGATTACATAGTGTTAAAGTTTCCAAGCGCAAGAAACAACATTTGACTATGGATGAGATTTTCTATCTATCTATATCGATCTAGAATATATCTAAGTGTCTAAAGACGGAATGCAATAGAGCTAAGAAAATGCTTATCCCCACTTGTCCTCCGCTACCAGATCAGTATCGCGAACAAAAAGCTCAGTTAGATGTTGGATTTTGACCCAGTTGCGACGCGCCACGGATTAGCGTTGTCAACAACGTATTACTACCTATTCAAATGATACATTATATTTCTCATATTACGTATATATACAGTATATTATATACGCGAATTTCAATGGGTAACTAGTACGTGGAAAAAAATTATGAAAACATTTTCTTCGAGGAATAATATGACCAAAATCCCTTTGTGGTGCCGCATTAGCACAACCCGCAGAAAAAAATTATATAATTTTTTCTATAATTTTCTTTGACTTTTTTTTTTTCATTTATTGCCAGGAATATACGGACCCACTTTTGACGAGCCCATTGGTCGAGTGGTGAAGGTGCTTGCCTTAACGCTCTGACTTAGGTTTATTCCCGCTAAGGCCAATGTTGGAAATGAATTTTTCAAAGTTGGCTCTAGTCTGGGTGTTTCAGTAGTGACAGGGCAGATTGCGTTTTGCAGCCATAAATTGGGCAGGCCGTCTGGCGGCAGTAACCACCTCCTTACAGAAGACCACAGTGAATAACAGCATTTGTGCTGTTGTGTTTCGGTGAGTGAATAATGGCCATTTCCCTATATCTTTCTAATTACTTATCCTTAATCCTACTATGGTACTCAGCGCACTTGCAGCACCTGTAGCGTTGCTTGTGTTACGATAGCAACGTTGCACGTCAACTTTAGATAAATAAAGAGTGCATTAAACTATAATTAAATGTAATTTCTCACAAGCTAACTTTTCTAATTAGCTAACAACTAATTTTAAAAATTATAGAAATCACTCCAGAGATAGATATAAAACTAATTTGAACTTTGCATTATGCTTGACGTTTTGTTTTATGCTTGCTCAGTGGCTGAAATATTTTTTTATTATGCCCAGCCGCGGTTCCATTAAGACCAATACTAGCCTTCGTCTTAATGGACGAAGGCTAGTATTCGTCTTAGCTAGTATTACGTAAAATTATTAAAACCTATAAAAATACGCATTAATTCTTATACTTACAGCACAACTAATATTGTTGTTACAAGGTGAAGCTTTTAAAGACTTTAAGTTATAATAATGCAGCCGTAATTCTGTTTATTACGCGTAAAATGTCACTTCGCATAACGCAGTGTTTCGCATAACGCTCTAGAGAATTAACACTGAGTGCAACTGTGTGAATTAGCTCCCTTTGAACGTTTCAAGATTTGGTGCGTATGCCTCGTCTCTCTCGTCTACATCTTTGGTTGCAATTGCTATAGCCCCTTAAAATATAACAATAGTGAAAACATTACACACATATAAAAACAGAAATACATGTACCAAATACAAGAAAAAAATTGAAAAAAAAAAAAAAGAAAAAATACATTATCTATTTAGTTACAAAATAAGAAATGAGAAGAGAATAAACAAAAAAAAAAGAAAAAAAAAAAAAGAAAAAAAAAAAAAAAAAAAAAAAAAAAAAACAACAACTAAAAATGATGACCAACAGTTTTTAGTGGTTTGGTGAACGAATGAGCAAATATATCGGTAAAATGACTAATGTTGTTTTTAAATCTGACCAGCCTTGGGATAGGAGAGCTCGCACCAAAAACAGATCTGCGAAGAGGTGGACTCACTGGAGTAATGAGCGGTCGTGGGATTCTGCGGGAAATCGAAGATTAAATAATAACGGAATAATGTAACGTTACTTAATAATATATTGAATGTAATTTTCAATATATTTTTAAAATATGTATATGTAGAATAGATAAAAAATACTTCGATTATGTACCGTGTACGTCGCCGGCTATTTATATTTTATCACTGGCTAATTGCTGGCGAGCGTCGTTCGAATTCGCCGTCTTGACATTTCTTAGGTATGCTCCAGTTTCAAAAGTATCAATGTAGGATTATATTAAAACTATTGAGATAATTTGGACACATAAATGTGCCTCAACGTTTGTAAGAAATAAATCGTATATAGGCCGCATTGAAAGTTTTTAGAACTGGAAAGAAGGTAAAAACAGAAATGAAAAACAAAACAGACGAACAATCGAATGTTTGACTATGGAAGGTGTGGAATTAGTAAGTCATCCCCTTATAGTCCCGACTTGGCACCATGTGATTTCTATTTATTCCCAAAAATAGAAGATAAACTTAGAGGAATTCGCTTTATGAGCTCCGAAGATGCAGTGAAAGCGATCGAGCGGTAGACCGTAAGTTGAACTTTTAAATTTTGAGTTTATCGTACGACCTACGAGTTTATAGTTTAAGAGTCTAAACGCGATCATTTTGTTTCTTTTGTATAAATCATTACCCTCCATTTAGGCTTCTTTAAAATCTAGAAAAACATTTTTAAAATCTACAAGTAGAAGGGCCCCTCGACAAAATTTGTTATAGGGCCCATCTAGGCCGAACCACGATACAGGTCCTGTCCGTGATTATGAAGCGTATTATAACAAGAGCGATATTTGTTAATTCGTGTTGTAGTGCCCTTTGACGAATGGAAGTAAAACGGAAGTGGAAGCTTTCGCAGGCAGATAACAGCATTAACCATAACGAACTGTAGCGAACCCAATTTGCATCAACAAACGTTTCCGTTCATCGCCCGCCGCCGCCGCTTGCCAAGGCATGTAACGCGACAGAAACATGCGGCTGCGACATTCTCACATAAATCTTATTTCTCACATAGAAATAATATTTTTTCACATCTTCATTATTATTTTTTATTATTATGAATAAAAATACAAAATGGTATTAGTATTTAAATACAGTGAAACTTGGTTAAGTGGGACCTGGATAAGTGAGAAACCTCCATAACTGGAACTCATGCTGAGGTCCCAACACTTTGGCACTGAATTACCTCTGTTAATGGGACAAAGCAAACCTCTATATCTGGGATTCCTTCTTTCGATTTATCATCATAGTTACCTCTATAATTGAGACAGGGAGTGAATTTTATATGCATAAACCTCTGTAACTGATAATTGGAACCTCTTTAACTGAGAATCCAATCCTGAAGATTGGAACCTAGCCAATCAGCAACGACAATAATCAACAGCCAACATTCAAGGATTTTATAAACTTAATGAAAATGAAGGAGAACTTAATGAAACCCTCTGTAAATGAGACAGATATTTTTATACCTGGATATCTGAGACACTGGGTAAATGGAATACCTCAATAAGTGAAACAACATTGCAGATCCCTTGATGTCTCACTTAACCAGGTTTCACTGTATGTATAAGACTATTTAAAAGTTATAAATAAATAGACTTGCATTGCTCTGTAAACAAAGAAACGACATTTAAACTCTAGTATCTTATTTATAAATTTATTTATTGTTATAACTTTATTCATTATTTTTAAAAAATTAATGACAAGACAATGACAATCGTCTTCTTAACTTGGCTGCCACCATTACATAAGTAACTCTATGAAGTATTTATACTTTATAGAACTTATACAATAAGAATAATTGTTAAAATTAGAGAAACATACAAAGTTCTTTACATATGAATCAAAAAAATTTACAAATCAATTCATCATCATCGTCATCAGCCTGTGTCTCTCCACTGCTGGATGTAGGTCTCTCCCAAGGCTCGCCACCATGCACGGTCTTCTGTCCTTCGCATCCAGCCGCTTCTCGCGAAGCCTTTTAGGTCGTCTGTTCACCTGGCCGCAGGGTGCCCCATGTTGCCCTTTCTAATTCGTGGCCTCCATTCGACTACACCATCGGTTATCCGCTCTGCGACAGATGTGACCGGCCGATTGCTACTTCAACTTGCTAATTCTCTTGGCTATGTCGACAACCTTTGGTATTTCGGAGAATTTCAGAATTTCTGACCTTTCTACCAAAGAAACTCCGAGCATAGTTCGTTGAGCGACTTTAAGCTTATGGATCAGTTTGCACCAGTCACCACTGGCAGAATGCACTGATTATATAACTTGGTCTTCAGACATTGCTGACGAGAACAGAATAGTAGATTCCCGAATGCAGCCCAACTCAGCCGGATTCTTCTGTCAACCTCTTTGTCAAAATTGCTCCTGCCTAACTGGATCGTTTGGCCCAAATAGACATAATCCTGCACAACTTCAAGAGTCACACCCTCTACGGTAACATAACCTGGGAGAATATGCTCGTTGAACATGACTTTCGTCTTGTCTAAATTCATCCCAAGTCCTACACAGTTCGAGGCGATATTGAGGCTATCCAACACATCCCTCTGAGTTCTTCCAGTGACTGTGCCAGAATGACTATGTCGTCAGCAAAACGGAGGTGAGACAGTTATTCGTCGTTGACATTAATTCCTTGCTTTTCCCCAAACAAATCCATACAAATCTTTCCTCGCATTGAATTTTGCTTAATCTGTCGCTTGCAATTTCCGATATTAAAGCACCCTTTTAAGATAATCATCGGCAATTACATAAAAGACGCCAGAGAAATATTGCTTGAATGTCTATATCTATCTATCAAGATACTTTTATATATATCTTTATAGGTACATATAAAATGAAGACGCTATCCGCATTTGTCGGTTCCCCGCTAACTGATTTAGATACAGTTTCCACTAATGGAAAGAGCGATGAATGAGGAAGGTCCGGGTAGGTATATCATTTGCAGAAAAAGTGCAAAGCCGAGGACAGATGGCTAGTGTAAATCTCAATTATAAAATAACTAGCTACCCGCGCCCGGCTTCTTCCGTGGTTCAATTTTTATATATGTGAACATTCCCCGTTTATCCCTCTTTCTATTAGTGAGAACCGAATTAAAATCGGTCTACCCGTTCACGGGTGATGCCGTGACCAAGGGAAATGGGGATTCAATTTTATATATATAGATATTCACCCAGCTTTGTACAGATAACAACCAATTTCAACCGACTGTACATTTATGATAAATTAAAAAATGTTCATAAAAATATTTTCACATTTTAAACATAAGAATGGAAGATAAACTTGTCGTTTCTAGTTCTAATAAAATAATAATGGAAAGTTCTTTTAAAGGTGAGAATGTATAAGATACTACTACTACCAATAAGTTATCAAAAAACTAAAACTAAACTATTTTTGGCAACCTATTTGGCAAACTATTTTACTAAAAATATATATATATGAATATTAATCTATTCTATAACTACATCTTTCTATAAATATCTCTATATCTTCTATAATTATCTATTCTATACATATAATAAAATCATAAACGAGCTGTGTCTACACATTAATTTATAAAAAAAATTTTACACTTTGTACTTATGTTATCGAGGTCTAATGTTTTTTTAGAATTTTTGTTTGTCTGTTTGTCTGTGCGTTTGTGAACGCTAATTACAGAAACGGCTTAAATGATTTGAATGCGATTTTCACTGATGTATTTTAGCAAGCTTCCCGTAACATTTAGTGTTTGTTTCATTCCAATCGGTTCACAAACAAAAAAATCTACGCGCTATACCGAATGCCACGCATAGGTACGAAGTTGTGGGCTCAGTTATAAAATATAGTCAATATCTCCATTTATTTCTTCCAAACCACCTAAAGGATATTGATAAGTGTTTCGCTAAAGAAAAGAGCGATAAAGGAGGAGGAAAAAAAAGATTCATCCGTGCGAAGCAATTATGGCGGCTTGTTGCCTGTTTCTTCCCCTGTTCGTAAAACAGCTTTCGAAAAAAAATTTGGGTTGCAGTTTCATTTATCTTTTTTGTGTTTGATTAAATAATAAATAATTCGATAATAAACGAAGAATAAATGTTTTAGTGGAAACTAAAATAAAAAAAAAATGCCCTCGAAAAGTATTTATAAAAAGTAAGAACCTCCGAGTTTATATTCAAAACATTCGTTTTCTAAATTTTCAAAAAAAAAAATTACCACCAAACTTAAAATAAACAACCATAATACTTAATAATAAATTTAAATAATTTTACGTCTTTTAAAACCATGAATTATGTAGTTTTTCTAAATAAAATTTTAAAATGCTTAGTTCTGATTCCAGTTTTCCTTTTAATTGCTTTTTAGTGTTACCAACGACATACAAATATATGTATATATCTGTACATTGTACATATTACAAAATAAAGTCGGTGTCTATTTTTCTGCTAAAGTCTTCCAAACCACCCAAATGAATTTGTCAAGGTTTTCATTAATGAAAGGAGCCATGTACGGGGAAGGTTTGTGTATATTATTATTCAAAAAAAAAAATGCATCTGTAAGAAGCTGGGGCCGAGTGTAGTTGTTATACTGAATGTTTACGCATTATAATATGCCCCTTTGATCTAAATGAATTATATGATTACAATAAATTCTTTTGAAATTTTACATTTAACAACTATGACGTTTTAATTCAAATTTATTATACATATGATATATCATAAATTTATTAATTCTGATGCGATATTTTTTCAGCTATATTAAACTGCGCAATAGCCAATGAATTATTGGTGCGAAAACGTAAAAGGAATCAAGAAGTTTACTAATAAAACGACTTACCGTTTATTGCAAAAACTGACTAACTTGATTGCATGAAGCACTCAACAATGTTTGTGTGATAAACACCGCATAACTGAGATCGTATGAACGCGAGTTGACTGCTGCGAAACGCGTGCACCGCGCGTGACACGGTGACAGCCAATGTGATACTGACTGAATTGAGATTAGATGCAAGTGGACATCCTCGGATCCTGACGAGTGGAGGGGAGTGTATTGTGGCGGGGGAGAGAAGCGATTGATCTGCGGCAGCTTCCGGCGACATTTCATGTCCTGAATGAAAGCCCCGCAAGTCGCACGTCATACGTTCATAGTAAACGAGCTATTGTGCGTAACTGTTGTATGTTTTCTTCTCTCATCTATATCTATAGCTATATGTGTATATTATATATTAAAAATATTGATATAAGTACAATTAAATTGTAAAATTTATTCTATTATTAAACTCTAAAAGCCATTGGGTTAGTGGTTAGGGTGCTTCCCTTAACGCTCTGTTCTAGGGTTCCCGGGTTCGATTCCCGACAGGGTCAATTTTGAAAAATGAACTTTTCAAATTTGTCTCTGGTCTGGATCTGAAAGTAGTGGCAGAGCACACTGCGTTTCGCAGTCATTTGGGCAGCCCGTCTGGCGGCAGTGACTACCCCCTTACAGAAGACCACCGTGAAATAACAGCACGTGAGCTGTCGTGTTTCGGTGAGTGAAGTAAGGGATGCCAGAGCCCATTTCCCTATCTCTTCCCAATCCCTTATCCTTAATCCTATTGTAGTCGGCAGCACACTTGCAGCAGCTTTGTCGTTGCTTGTGTTATAGGCGACGGTAGCCACCTACCATCAAGTGGACCGTCAGCCTGTCTGCCGATCTTAACATAAAAAAATATCCAAAATTCTAGTTTTCCTTTAATTGGTTTTTAGTTTTTCTAACGACATGCAAATATTTTTTTTAATTTTTTTTATTAAATCAAGGTAGCGCTTGACCACTATCTCACCTGATGTGAGGTGCAGATGCGGCCGAAGGTGGACCACGCTTACCCAGTAATTGCCCATTTACCCTGGTTTTGAAGACCCTGAGGTTGTACGAGGGGCACACTGAAATGATCGGGAATAAGAAAAACCACATGCACGGTATAGCTAAATTGTATTTTATTGTTTTTCGAAGTAGGTATTCTCCGTTCAACTTAATGCACTTTTCCATTCGTGCAAACCAATCATTAAAACAGTAATTCCAGTTTGAAGTTGATGTTGACAAAATGGCTGATTTGTACGCTTCCACAGCTGCTTCGGGGTCTTCAAACCGTTGACCGCGTGATAAATCTTTCATTCTAGGGAATTTAAAGAAATCGTTTGGGCTCAGGTCAGGACTGTACGGAGCATGGCTCATCAGCTCAACGTTTTCCTGCTTCAAAAAATCATTTGTCTTCCGAGCCGTATGGGAGCTAGCATTATCGTGATGTAAGGTGATGCGACGTTTCGGGTTATTTTTTCGGAGTTCGGCTATCATTTCTGGCAAACAAACCGTGATATACCACTCGGCGGTAACCGTTCTGCGTTCCTGTAAAGGAATTGTAGCAACATGCCCCTTTTTCGAGACAAATGTAGCGACCATTTTCTTTGACACGCTGCGGGAGCGAACCACTTTCGTTTGCTTGACCTCGTCTTCGAAGAACCAAACTGCAGACTGATGTTTTCTTTCAGGTTCGTATGAATAAATCCATGATTCGTCACCTGAGACGATATTATAAACGGTATTTGACTTCCCTCCGTTGAAGCGTTGCTGAGTATTCCGGCACCAATCTACACGAGCCGCCTTTTGCTCTTCGGACAAATTGTGGGGAACCCAGCTGGAAACTAGCTTTCTTACACACAGCTCATTATGTAATATAGACTGAATTGCAGTCATTCCGATACTGAAAACAGTCCGAATCTGCTCGTATGTCACATGACGGTCATCTAATATAATAGTTCACACAGCTGTGATGTTTTCAGGCGTGACCGCTGTTCTTGGTCGACCTGCAGAAGAAACAGTGCTGAGCGACACACGACCGCGTCGGAACTCGGCATACCAGCGGTATATTGTCGTTTGACTCGGTGCTTCAACATCATAAATGGAAACAAGTTCGCTGAGACATTTATCTTGAGATAAGCCGCGACGAAAATTGTGATAAATTATTGCACGGAAAGGTTCACGCGTGAGCTCCATTTCTGTTAACGACGTGTCAACTTTAAACCAACATAGTTTTTGTTTTTAATAAAAAAAAAATTGTTTGAATGTCATTAAGATTCTAAGAGGCCAGTATTCAAATTCTAAAAAAGGTTTTATTGTAACTCAATCCGAAATATTCTATTCCCGGTCATTTCAGTGTGCTCCTTGTAGTTTTGTGGGAACACAGACGCAGGCAATGAGTTCCACTCCTTAGCAGTCCGAACAAGGAAAGTGGAACTGAAACGCTTCGTGCGTGATCGAGGTACATCGATCACGAAGGGATAAAACCCTTGCCCACGCCTAGTGGTCCGCAAGCCGGGTCCCACGCCTATGTCTATATCTGTAAATATTATACAATGAAATAGCTCTCCGCTTGTATTTATTTCTATGCTAATTTCATCTAAACATCCCAACGAATTTTGATACGGTTTTTACTAATGAATTTTGATACGGGAAAGAGCTATACACGACGAAGGTTTGTGTATGTATAATTTGCATTCGTGTGAAACCGAGAGCAGGTCGCTAGTTAATCTTTGGTTTAAATTTACATATCTTTCACGCGATATGTATTAAAAAAGAAAGCCTTAAATAAAGTGAGATTTACGAGAGAGAGAAACAATCTGAGCTTAATCTGAGTATATAACATTTTTAACGTTATTATAGAGGTTTTTTTCAGTTTGTCAGCAACCGGCTTCAAGAGATATAATTTGTTTTGGAATTATGTAAATTATTAAATAAAATAATTATATAGATTTTAATATTTAAAACAATGAAAACATGTAAAGCACATTTACATTACATTGTAATTGAGTTATATCTAAAAACAGAATTAGTATTAAATGAAAAAACTTTATTTCAAAATGAATTGTGTATAGATGAGGAATGAGTATGAAATTTCGAAGAGTAGAGAAATGAGATCGCGTAGCGTTCGTAGACGGTACTACGTAAATTTCGTAGATATTTGCTACATTAGTCTACGGCTTTCTTTTAATTGTAATATTTACTAGCGGCCCGCCCGCCCCCGGCAATTTCGGCAAATAATATACAAAAACCTTCCTCAGTTAACGCTCCATTAGTGTAAATGGCTATTACAATGTGATTAATACTGTATCCGTCTAAATAACCTTTCCAAATTCCACATTATATGTGATCATTTTTTAGAAGTTATAATGGGTATAGTTCTATCCTTAAAAGGTAGACATATCATATCCCGGACTTTTTAATAGGCCTATAAAAGAGAAACAATCCCACCATAAATTGTTTTGTTATATCCTTCCTCAGGAATCACTCTATTGATAGATGGTTCAGTGTTTTTTGAGATCATCGTGAACATACATGCAGACAGACAGACGCGGCAAGTGATTTTTTTTATAATATGTAAGGATATACATATAATTATAATATGTAAGGATGAGTTGGGACCGAGAAACTAGCTATAGACATTTAGGTAAATATTATATTTTTTCGTTTGTGATCAAAGGTACAGATTCTCAAAAACACATTGTAAACACAATACAAAATGAAGCTAAAATAAACTAAAATCTTATTTTATTTACTTAGAACGCATCGCATAGCGTACGATAGACTGTGAAACTAAACAGAAACAATAAATCATGCTTTTATTTTCGCCAACATTTCAAAGTTGCCTTTGCGCTGGATGTTACCGGCCATACATTTATGACCATCAGGTGACGCATGGAAACACTGATGATAGATAACACTGGTGATAACAAATCTATTAAAACGCCTTCTGTTCATTTACCTTCACATTAAACAAACAAAAAATTCACTACTTAATTGTAATTATTTAATTGTATTTGGGATTAATCCACAATCATATAATAAATCACAAAATATATCAATAAATTACGTTGGGGAAAAAGTCTTTTCGTATATAGTGTGTATAAACTTATAATGAAATCTCTTTAGCTGTACTATTTGTATCTGGCTGGTTTTGATGATTAATTTGATTAAAAAGTTTTGATTAAAAAGGTTACAATTGCATAAGCAATAAAGGTCAATAAAGCAATTAAGGTCCCTTAACATGAATATGGACTAGACCAAAGTTATTTCAAAAATCCAAGTTGTGCCTACTTCAGTAATATATGAGAAATCAACTCTCGAAATTGTTAACGAGTACGTATACTTGAAGACAAAGTTTTTGACTGAAACGAGGTCTTTTTAAGAAACTAGCTCAACGAGCTATTGAGAAGGTTATACTCGGGGTTACTTTGCCAGTTCGAATTAGGAATAAGGAAATCCACTGACAAACGAAAATTACTGATGTAACCCGGCTGGGTTAGTAATCGGCAAGCGTATCGTGGGATGTCTGACAAGCCTAATAAAGGCACTAGACGCTGAATCCAAGCTGCTTCTAACCGGGGCCGATCCTCCCTATGCAGAAGGCGTATGTTCAGCAGTGAACGTCCTGTTGTAAGTTAATGAACTATGTAACGTAAATTTTTGGCACATTAAGAGAAATTAACATTAATTGGTAATAAATTTATATTAGATTGTGATTATAACCGCCATCTACCGCATGACGGTGTAACCACCTTGAAACGTTGTGTACTGGCGCACGATTACCCGACACAACATTATGGAGCGACATCTGTCGATGTCGGCTCGACGGGGAAGGATTAGACCGATGCACGAACGAAGAAGCAAGGGGATTGGTTAATTTTTATGTCGGCCATAGGAAGTGGCACGACTTCCGGCTGAACTATCAAGGGACGGTGGCAGCGACCACGCGCTCTCTTGGCACCCGGCGTTTGGAAGAAGAGGAGCTCGAGGGACTTTACGATTTCTCTAAGACTTAACGAACCGTCTAGTGTTTCCACTTACCACGCGGTCGTATATAAATATATTTATGGCTTTTTAGCCGTTAGGTCGCGGATACATATAAGTATTAACCGTCGACAGTAGAAGTGTCTGGCAAGCGTCAAATTAATATAAAAGAAGGAATCGGTCCATCCGCACACGTGCGTGCGATTCGTCCTGCGGCTCCTGGGTCGATCTCGCCTTCCTGCAGTCCAAGCCACCCCTGGTTTGGACTATAGCTGCGTCGCAGTCGGAGGCGACGACATCCACGTGTCGAGAGGTGTCTCGACATCTCCCTTCGCCGCGCCACCAGGCCACGTGGCATCACTTCGGCGTGGTCTGTGAGCTACTTGGTGTCTTTCAAGTGAGTGTATAAGAGCATCCCCGCCTTCAGCGAGGAAGATCAGGACAGATTACTTTCAAAATTGTTTCTCCTTTGTATATATATATTTTTTGTATGTATCTTCATTTATTAATTGTAAGTTTTTTTAGTAAATATAGTGTTGTGTGGTTGAAGTCTTGGCTTTCCTTTGTCTAAGTTCACCCCAAGTAGTTGGCGCCCTCGAGAATAACACAGGTCTCGTGTAGTGTCTGCCCCTGAGTTTCAGTCGGTGAGTAACGGTTGGAACGCCTGCGGAGCCCTAACGCCCCGCAGAGGTTTCGCGGTTACAAAGTGGCGCACCAACTCGGGACTCGATCACGAGTGACGACGCATAGCAAGTGAGGCAGAGCGTCTGTCGTTACGAGTGTCTATAGGACTGGCAGCCGGACTAGACACTACAAATAAATTTACTACTTGGGAGGCTTAGACGAGGAATTTATGCCACAGTACGCCGCTGGTATTAATTAAATTCCGTGGTAGAACTTAACTTTTTTTCCAGGACAACGTTCGCCTGATGAAATACCACTCCCTAGTCTAAGTTGAGTAGACTAGGGACATCAGTGTCCATATCCCATCCTTATTCCCATGTGTTCCCATTAAGCTCATACCCAAATACCCTACCTATAAATTTCCTACCCCCCAATTAATACCAGCTCTCAACATTTTTCAATCGCACACACTACCGTCTTTTCTAAATTTGTTAATCTTTTTAAGCGAGTTATACAAACTCAATCACAGATGTCGCTAGTGTGATTGTGCTACTGCGCACGTGTCCGATATGTATGACGTTTCAACTTTCATTCCGCCTAGGAGTAATAGTGTTCTGTGATTATATTATTTTGTGAAAAGCACTAGCGCTTGTGTGTATTTAGAACTGTACAAATAAATAAAACTATGAAGTGAATTGAGGGATTGTTGGTAGTGGCCGTTTATTGCTAAGCTTCATTTATTTGAGTGTTGTAATTGCCTTTGTTGTGAAACAATTTGTAAATTGTTTTTTTTGTAGCTAGCAATTTGTTAGAGGTTAGAGAAGCAGTTTGTCAACACACTTTACAAGGTGAGTGGTCTTTATTTGAGTTTTATTTGTTGTTAATTGTTGCCTATAAAGCACAAAGTTTATTTATTGTTGTGTATGACCTCTCCACAGTACTTATTAGTTGTAAGTGTGTTGCTGCTTAATACTTGTTTACAACATAGTATTTTATCTGTCACTACCCAACCTCACTTTTGTTATTGTAGAATATATAAAGCCTATTAACAGGCAAAAGGTATGTCTTAATGCTGTGCTAGAGATAAGTTTTTGAACTCGAATCAGTGTGATTTTTGTGAGATATAGTTTAAGTCTAAATAGTTATTGTTTTGGTGCAACACACACCAAATATTGAATCAGTAGTTTTATATATAATTTTCTTTTAGTAGATAGATAGCCTATCATTGAAATATTGGTAAATTATAGTAAATTAAATTCAGTTGTGAAAAAATATATTTTATTAAAATTTTAATACATAGTGGTGTAATAAATTATAACTTGTAACACTATGCCTCTCTTAAAGTATATTAACTTCCTGAACAAGGAGGAACTGGCAAGTGAGCTCATGAACTACAACCTAATTTCAGATGAGGAGACTACCGTCGAAGTGATGCGACGGAACCTAAAACACGCTTTAGTGGCGGCGAGGCGAGGGAGTTTTCCTGTTTCCAAGGAAGTCGTGGTGAATGTCGACAATGAGATGTCCACTGCGACCAGTGCAATTGAGAGAATGGAGGCAAAATCGACCGCAGGTACCCCCGCTTCCCTCCGACGTATATCCGCTAGGGCTAGTTACTGGTTAGACCGTCTTAGTCGAATTAAAGATGAAAGTACACGGTTAACGCAATTGCGCGCGCGTTTAATAGGGCTGCTGAGCATCTCCGAACACGACAGTGATGAGAGTGACGAATGCGAGAAATCACAAAAGGTCCCAGTTGCTGATACGGCAACTGTACCTATGTTAGTTACCGAAAGGCAAGTTAACATTAACTCTTTAAATTTAAAATTTGATGGATCTACATGTGTTAGAGCTTTTCTGGAGCGTTTAGAAGAGCTAAAAGTATCGAGATCAATTTCAGATCAACAATTACTAAATTCATTGCCGGAGATATTAAATAAATCTCCTTTGTTGTGGTTTAGGTCGAACAAACGCAACTTTGCTACATTTGATCAATTTAAATACGCCTTTAAACTTGTTTTCGACACTCCGGACTATGACTATCACTTTTTGAAGGAGATTAAATCTCGCACTATGAGTAAGGATGAGTCATTGGTCTCCTATATTTCGATCATGCAAGCCATGTTTGCGCGATTAACGATACAGCCTAGCTTTGAGGATCAGTTAGAGGTTTTGAGACACAATATTAGGCCAGAATATATGGCAATACTTGAGACCCAGACCTTTGAGTCCATGAATGAAGTTCTGGGGATGTGTAGGCAACGTGAAGTTATTAAGAGTAGGCAGGACAGACACCAGGAACCAGATATAAATAAGTGCACCATGTCACGTGATATCCAACCCCTCTGCGAACCGAAGAAAGATATAGCCAGCGTAGATAAGAGCCCTATGCCCAGCAGTAGCAGGCCGAGTAATTGTTTTAGGTGTGGTTCGTGGGGACATATCAGTAAGAATTGTCGAAAACGCGACATAGTGTGCCACAAGTGTGGTAGGCCAGGTGTGAAGACACCTGACTGTCCTAAGTGTTCGTCCAGTTCAAAAAACTAGATAGGAAGAACCTTTCTCGTCATAGGAGGCCTGACGGGGAGGTTCTATTTAAAAATAAGAATGATAGGAAGCCCCACATATGTGTAAAAGTTTTAGACTTAAATGTCTTTGGATTATTGGATTCGGGTTCACTGTGTTCGATATTGGGAAATAATGCCCATATTATTTTTAGTGAGCATGGCATTAAGACACATAAATTAGATAAGATAGAGACTATGTACACTGCAGATGGGTCACCCCTATCCTGCAGTGGTATAATGTTACTGCCCATTGTGTTTAGGGAAGAGGTGCAAATAATTAAATTCTATATTGTACCACAAATAGAGATGCCCATTACCTTCGGATTAAATTTCTGGCAACAGTTTCGACTTAATGAGGGAATATTTCCCACAGTAGATCTATCGGTTGGTGAAAGTTACATCAATTCTAGTTCGCCTAGGAACGGTTTGGAGGACTATGACTCATTGAGTCCTCGACAAAAGAGTAGGTTGGAGGTTATTATAAAGAAGTTTGATGCAGTTGACACCGACAAAGTAGGTTTAGGCAGGACAAGCTTGGCAACTCATACTATAGATACCGGTGATAGTCCACCGATAAAGCAACGCTACTATCCGTTGTCACCAACCAAGCAGCAGGCCCTTGAAAAGGAGTTAGACCGTATGCTGGAGCTAGGTGTGGTTTCGCCATCACAATCGGCCTGGAATTCACCTGTGGTTATGGTGCAAAAGTCCAACGGAGACCTGCGTTTGTGTTTGGACTGTCGCAAGTTAAATGCTGTTTCCAAACCGGATGCATATCCCTTACCCTATATATCTAACATCTTAGACCAGCTTAGGGATGCCAGGTATTTGTCATCAATTGACCTCAGTTCTGCATATTGGCAATTGTCATATTCTGACGTGTCTTCTGCAGAGAAAACTGCCTTCACCGTGCCCCGTAGGGGTCTGTTTCAATTTAACGTAATGTGTTTTGGACTTGTAGGTGCATCAGCGTCCATGCAGAGGTTGATGGACAGACTTTTTGGTGCCGAATTTGGCGGTAAGGTCTTCGCGTTCCAAGATGACCTGGTTTTGATCTCCAGCACCTTTGAGGAGCACCTCGAACTTCTGGGGAAGGTCTTTCAAAGGCTACGGGACGCGAGCCTTACTGTCAACATGGGCAGATCGGTCTTCTGTAGGAAGGAGTTGAAGTACCTGGGTTACCTTGTGGACAGGCATGGTCTGAGGACTGACCCAGGCAAGGTAGACTCGATTGTAAATTATCCCTCTCCTACTTCCCATAAGGAGGTTAAAAGATTTCTTGGGATGGCCGGCTGGTATCGCAGGTTCATTCCCAATTTCTCTAAGATCAGCCGACCTCTCACACGTCTAACTTCCAAAACCAACAAGTTTCTATGGACTGATGAGGCGCGAGAAGCCTTTAACAATTTGAAAGCTGCATTGGTGTCACATCCCGTTGCCTATTGCAGTCGTACTCTTAACAAGCATGAGGTGAATTACAGCACGACGGAGCGTGAACTATTAGCTGTCCTTTATGCCTTGGAGCAATTCCGTTCATATGTAGAAGGTCAGAATTGTACGGTTGTGACCGATCATGCTTCGTTGCTCTGGTTCTACAAATTGAAGAACCCCACCGGACGTTTGGCTAGGTGGAGCATGCGACTTAGTCAATTCCCTTTCAAAATAGTGCATAGAAAGGGAAAGGACAACGTTGTGCCAGATGCTCTGTCACGTATAAAAGTTGGTAGTATTAGTATTGCGTCAGCTGGTGACGCGTGGTATATTCGAATGCTAGAAAATGTTAAGAGGCATCCTAGGAAGTTCCCTAATTACATGACAGATGGCGAAAGACTATTTAGGCATTCTAGGAATAGGTATGGTGTGACCTCCGGGTCGATCTGGAAACTAGTGATACCAGAGGGGAATAGGGCGGAGTTGTTACGCAAGTACCATGACGAGGTGACAAGTGGTCACCTTGGTATCTTCAAGACCCATAAGCGGTTGTCAGAACAACCGCTTATGTCAGAACACTTCTGGCCAACCATGCATTCTGATGTGGTGAAGTACGTTAACAAATGTGAGGTCTGCAAAACGCACAAGCCTGTCACCACAGGCAGACCTGGTCTTATGGGTGGTCCAAAGAGCGTGACAAAACCTTTTCAAGCCATATCGCTTGACTTATTAGGTCCATTCCCTAGGTCTAGAAATCTTAACACATATCTGTTAGTTTGCTCGGATTATTTTAGTAAATATGTTATGCTGCACCCCTTAAGGAGTGCAACAGGTCGGTCAGTGGCCAAATTCTTAGAAAAGCAAGTATTTTTAGTTCATGGCGTTTGCGAGTATATTTATATTGACAACGGTCCTCAGTTTGTTAGCTCACAGTTCCGACAGCTGTTAGGTAAATATAATGTGCCTAATATCTATTATAACCCTAGATATCACCCGCAGGTTAATCAGGCGGAAAGGGCGATTAGGAACGTGGTCAGCGCTATCGCCTGCTATGTCAAGAACGACCATAGGCGGTGGGACGAGAATATAGTCGAGCTACAGTGCGCGCTGAATACAGCGGTCAACGAAACGACGAAGTTCTCGCCCTACTTCCTGGTACATGGTCGGGATTACATAGTAGACGGCGACCTCTACAGGTCCGGCGACCCAGTCCCTAACTCGCAGTTCCGTGTTGATTGTCCACTGGAGAGCGGTAGGAACTTAAAGAAGTTAGAAAGTATTTTTAGTAAGGTACAGGAACAGCTGAAGCGCTCTCACCTACGCAACGAGAGGTATTATAATTTTAGAAAGCGTCATGTTGAGTTAAAGGTAGGACAAATTGTGTATAAGAGGACGTTTTATTTATCGAGCGCGGCAAAGAACTTCACTTCGAAATTGGCTCCAAAATTCAAAAAGTGTATAGTCATAGCCAAATTGTCACCTTTAGTCTATACTTTGTCAGATATGGATGGCAAAGTGTTAGGCGACTTCCATATTAAAGATATCCTGAAGTACGATGACTGAGTAACGTGTAGTAAGTTTGTGTTCTGCATATGCAGATCAATCCAGTCATTTTACATTAGGACATAGAATATAGTTTGAGTTAATAAGTATAAACTTGGTTTTTTTTTCCTTTGGTAGGGAAACACATCAGACTGACTATATTTTTTTGTAATCTTGTGGCATAGTAGTTAGTAGGTAAGGAACATAGTTTCCTTACAGTTCTTTGAAACATTTTTTTGTTTGGTACATGCTTCAAAGTTTATTTTTTTGAGTTTGCTGCAAGATTTTAGTGGTTAAAGGGAATAAATAACCTTTGTTAAGAGTTTGTAGTCTGATGTGTTTTGTTAGAAGCAATTAAATATAATTTTGTTTCTTTACATATTGATATACTTTAAATATTTATTAATTTTATATTAGGGTTAATTAAACATTTATCTACTTACAGATTTAATTTTTTTGTCAAAATTTATTTACATCCTTTTGGACCATTTGAGCAGTGAGAACGGTCGGTGGACCCTGTCGAAGGCAATGTCCTGTTGTCTCACCACGGAGACTGGACTGAGCTTTGGTGTCTAGTTGAAGTCATAGCGGCTGGCACACGTCCAAGGCGACTTGTTCCAGTGACTAGTTCCTAGTCCATAGCGCATGATATTTGGCTGGGCACATTCCAAGATGCCGTCACGTGTGACAACGGAGACAGGACCTAGCTTCAAGCATGGGGGAGATTTCGCGTGGGAAGTCGTATCAACTGAGGATGCGATCTTCTGGGTCGTTTCGACTCCTAGCACGCGCAAGTCAAACCTGTGCATTTTCCGAACGCCTCTCGACATGATCACGACGGCTGTGTCTCTCTGCTCATACAAAATTAAAAGCTTTAGGATATGCAGACTGAAAGGACGGATGCAAGGTTTGCAAGACGAAGAGTGTGTTGCGACGGGTTTGAGGAGAACAACGATGATGTTCGGTTTGACGACTCAGTAAAGGCATAGTTTCCTTAGACGTTGTTCTGTAGGTTGTTCTACAACTTTAATAAGTGTAGAAACGTTTGATATGGCCACGCAACCATGTCAAGTTATTGAACTCGATTTATGCTTAGGCAATCGGTTCGGCCCATAATGCATACACCCTCGATGGGTCTTACAAATTTTGAAAGATGCATACGTTGAGTCACAGCATAGTGAACTTCAGCTCAAAATTGACATAATTAAAATTTAGTAATTTACTGTACTAAGAGTTTGTTTTTTTTGCTTATTTATTTTTAACTTTTTGTGTATTAATGTTTTCAATATTTCTTATTTAATACACAGGAGAAATAAAGGCGATGGATGTCTGAGCGTGAAAGAGTTGTGTTGGAGATGTGCTCAGAAATCTTCTTACGGGAAAATTAGTACTGTGGTATCCTTCGGGGATACACTAGGACCCTTCAGGTCAATGTGTTGTGGATTTTCTTATATCCCTTATTAGGACCCTTCAGGTCATTCTTTCGTGCGTGCATCGGTCCTTCCTTCTTCTACGGGTGAGATTGGATACTCAGGTGTCCGAGCATAAGAAAAAAAATTTTCTTCGAAAATTTTTTTATATAACTTGGGTGTGTGTAACGTAAATTTTTGGCACATTAAGAGAAATTAACATTAATTGGTAATAAATTTATATTAGATTGTGATTATAACCGCCATCTACCGCATGACGGTGTAACCACCTTGAAACGTTGTGTACTGGCGCACGATTACCCGACACAACATTATGGAGCGACATCTGTCGATGTCGGCTCGACGGGGAAGGATTAGACCGATGCACGAACGAAGAAGCAAGGGGATTGGTTAATTTTTATGTCGGCCATAGGAAGTGGCACGACTTCCGGCTGAACTATCAAGGGACGGTGGCAGCGACCACGCGCTCTCTTGGCACCCGGCGTTTGGAAGAAGAGGAGCTCGAGGGACTTTACGATTTCTCTAAGACTTAACGAACCGTCTAGTGTTTCCACTTACCACGCGGTCGTATATAAATATATTTATGGCTTTTTAGCCGTTAGGTCGCGGATACATATAAGTATTAACCGTCGACAGTAGAAGTGTCTGGCAAGCGTCAAATTAATATAAAAGAAGGAATCGGTCCATCCGCACACGTGCGTGCGATTCGTCCTGCGGCTCCTGGGTCGATCTCGCCTTCCTGCAGTCCAAGCCACCCCTGGTTTGGACTATAGCTGCGTCGCAGTCGGAGGCGACGACATCCACGTGTCGAGAGGTGTCTCGACATCTCCCTTCGCCGCGCCACCAGGCCACGTGGCATCACTTCGGCGTGGTCTGTGAGCTACTTGGTGTCTTTCAAGTGAGTGTATAAGAGCATCCCCGCCTTCAGCGAGGAAGATCAGGACAGATTACTTTCAAAATTGTTTCTCCTTTGTATATATATATTTTTTGTATGTATCTTCATTTATTAATTGTAAGTTTTTTTAGTAAATATAGTGTTGTGTGGTTGAAGTCTTGGCTTTCCTTTGTCTAAGTTCACCCCAAGTAGTTGGCGCCCTCGAGAATAACACAGGTCTCGTGTAGTGTCTGCCCCTGAGTTTCAGTCGGTGAGTAACGGTTGGAACGCCTGCGGAGCCCTAACGCCCCGCAGAGGTTTCGCGGTTACAACTATACCTATAACCATAGCGCAACTGCATGCAATAAGTTGAGAAAGTTGAAAAGGAAAACTTCTGTACCTATGTGCAGAGGAAGAGGCGATAGCTACATTAGTTATTTGAAGAACACGTTAACACAAAACTCGTAACCATAAGATTGCACGACTCTTTTGCTAACAAAGATCGGGACTCGGGACTCCCCAAAAAAGCTTCCAGACGCTTAGAACTTTTGCCTCCTTGTAAAGAGTAGGTATGTACATTCCTCTTTGCGATGACCTGTCTGAGAGAATAGCCAATTTCAATATTTTTCCATCGACTGCATCGCGAAGATTTTTTTATTATATTTTAATGTTTTTAAATTAATTTAAAAACTCTCATAAGTGTTCATTTCTGCTTCATGGACCTCGAATATGAGTTTGCCGGCCAATGTAATGCCAAACTATTTTATTTTTGGATTTTAAAAACTTGCTATTTTAAAATCAGTTCAATTATGTTCCCATTTGGGAGTGTAGTGTAAAATAAAGTACTTAAATAAAAAATAATAATTAATAAAAATTGCGAAACTTATACTAAAGTGTAATAATCCGACATAAAGAGAATTCAGCCTAACAAATTACAGCCCATGACAGTATGGTTGGCTGATATCCGATATCAGACCCATTTTAAAATGGTCTGTTAATAAAACACGATAGGAATGTCTCTATTACCATTGATTGAAATAATTGTTGTAGCGGCCTTACTGCTGGTGGCTGTTTTGTGCAATTATTTGCAACATCCGCCTTCAATTACGTATTCAGTGTCGGATCTATGCAATTTCATGAGCCTGTGATCATTTATATAAATACTAACTGAACCCGCAACTTCGTACGCGTGGTATTCGGTATAGCGCGTAAACCGATTGGAATGAAACAAACACTACATCTTACGGGAAGCTTGCTATAATACATCAGTTTAGTAGTGGCGGGGCACACTACGTTTTCGCAGTCATTTGGGCAGCCCGTCTGGCGGCAGTAACCACCCCCTTACAGAAGACCACCGTGAAATAACAGCACGTGTCCTGTTGTGTTTCGGTGAGTGAGTAAGGGATGCCAGAGCCCATTTACCTATCCACTCCTAATCCCTTATCCTTAATCCTACTGCAGTCGGCAGCGCGCTTGCAGCAGCTTTGGCGTTGCTTGTGTTATAGGCGATGGTAGCCACCTACCATCAAGAGGACCATCAGCCTGTCTGCCGACCTTAACATTTCAATTCCGTTAAGCTGTTTCTGAGATTAGCGTGCACAAACGCACAGACAAACAGACATACAGACAAAAATTCCATCTCGGTAACATAAGTACAACGTGTACAAATAGTTTTTTGAAAAATATTTAATGTACAGATACGGCTAGTTTAAGATTTTATTATATGTATAGATTAGCTGTGACCCGCGGCCCCGCCCGCGATAATATTTGATATAAAAAAAATTCTATATGCCAAATTTCATGGTGATCGGTGAAACGGTATTGGAGTTAAGCGATTTCGTATTTAATCTTATATATAAAAATGAATCCCCATTTCCCTTGATCACGGCATCACGTGTGAACGGGTAGACCGATTTCAATTCGGTTTTCGCCAATGGAAAGAGGGATAAACGGGGAATGTTTTAGTATTATAAAAATTGCACCACGAGCGAAGCCGGGGGCGGGCCGCTAGTAGAATATAAAAATGTGTATTTTTATATAATATAGAAGAATTTACTCTACTGCACCTAGGACTATTAGAATACTTATAAGTTATTCTTATAAGTAGGTATACATAGGTCAGGGGCGGATCCAGGATTTCATTTTGGGGGGGGGGGGGCATTCTCACAAAGTTCGGAGTTAGGGTTAACATCACAAGTAATTTTTTTGTGTATTTTTTTTACTAGTTGAGATGCATTATGGTTGTATTGCAAACCCGCGTAATCGCGTATTTGAACGTCTCAAATGTCTGACATGAATTATGAAACTTTCGATAACTTTGATTGATATGGATTATATTATTCTATATTAAGTTCATATATGAATTGAATTGTACTTGAATTGAATTGAAAAGTTAAGTCAAAAATATGGAATTCCTGGGTCTTTGGGGGGGGGGGGCATGGCCCCCATGCCCCCCCCCCCCCCCCCCGTATCCGCCAATGACATAGGTACCTAATTAAATATTCCAAGTTGATCCACAACTTTTACAGAATATTTTACGTGCCTCTACAATCCAAAATTGCAAAATGCGAAATTAGATTAAATACCTACCTATATAATATTATTAATTAATTGATCAAATGGAACCCTGACTTACATAAGTATTTACTTCTAAGTATTTATTCAAATTGTTTTACAAACAATTATTTTTGTTTAATTAACTTCCCGTTGTTCATTTATGAGTTGATAATAAACGTTAAATAAATATATTAGTAGATAGCTACACTTAGTGTTGATGCAAACATGAGAAAGTGTTATAGGTACTAGCTTTGATAAAAAGAAAAACCCCCAAAAACGCTGTTTGTCATTTAAACAAGTCATACACTCAAATAATAGTCAATACGGCAATTGATGGCGACAAAAACGGAATGCTTTTGAGTTTATACTCCTGAACAGCTTCTGATTGATTTATTTATTGATTTCATGTAAAAGATTTTATATTTTTTTATGGGAAACTGGAAGGTACCTGCTGTTCCCATACAAAAAACAAATTTAGGTACCAACTATTTACCAAAACAACGACTTGCTTTTAAGTTTAATATTTCGAAATAGTTATTCTTAGGTGTGCTGAGAAAACAAAAAAAAACTTCAAATCGTCGATACAGAGCGCTAGCGCGAATGCTGATTTCGCTACTTATATAGTTTATTGCTATACTCGGTCCAACCAATATTTTACTTTTGACATTTGCACACTAATCAAGTTACGAATTTCTTGACAGTATAGTTCATTAAAAAGTAATCACAATAATTATCATACTATATTGTTGCGGGACTTATGAACTAGTCGTTAACTTGAATGCTCAATAACATTAATTTTATTAATAGTGGGCAACACACTTTAGTCATTGTTCCTGCCGTAGGTTCCTATATATAGTACGGTCATGGTTACACATACTTGTCTATGATGGTACGGTCCAAAGATGTTGTATTAGTCTGTACCTATAGATGGATCACAAAATGCAGCAATATTTTATTCTTTCTAACACCTTCAAATTGTCATAAGATTGAAAGAGACATACATATATAATCTGTCGGGTCGAAGTTGAGTGAATGTCTCCATTTTGACTATACAATGCAAGCTAAAGTATAGCGTATAATCGTGCTGTGCATTTTTATCGATAACTAGATATCGTTGATATAGATTTTAAATATATGACGGATAAAAAGTACGGCTAAATGCGTTTCGGTGTACTGTTTGGTTATTCAAAATAAATAAAATGTGGGTGCGTATTGGTACTCGCCGCATTGCTAATCGGTTGTATGAGATTGTATGCAACCTCTCGCATTTATTTCACCAAAATATTTCAAAAGAATAGTTATTTTTTGGATAGAAATATTTAGATTCCATCCTTAAGAGGTAGAACGGGAGTGGGTTTTTATTACGAGAAAAAAAAAACTCGATAATCTTAAAGTTTTATTTTTAGAATCTGTGATATCGTTTCTAAACTGAGATAGATAATTAAATGAAAATAGTAAAGAAAACTAGAACCAAAAAGTAACATTTTAATTTAAAGACTTGCAGTTAATGTTGACGCTTGGGTATACACGTATTTTTAGTAAGTTTTCTTTTTCTGGGTAATTTCTGAAAAGAAATAGTTTTTGGTTATTAATGATTTAAAAGATTTACATAATTTTCATAGATTGAAGCCTAACTTCTTTATAACTTATAGATATTACTTACTGGTTTACACGATGGTGGTAATTTTGGGAATATTGTCGGCACTGCATACGAGTGTAGAATTTTAGGCTGAAATCCTTGGCGAAACCAAGAATCTTCATAGTGCATCGAGCATATTCTTGTATATTGCTAAGCTCTCCAATCGTCGCCTTTTCTTACATTTTTTGTCCACATTTTGTTTAAATCGATGTCGATGGGAAATCTGTTATAAATTGATAAAAAGTACTTTCAACCTGCAGTGAATGCTAGAAATTGTCAACACTTAAAAATAAATTAGTCATCGATATCGTTAAACTTATCAAGATCAGACTACAGCACTATAAAGCAAGACAAATGTCAAAAATTCCGATTAACTTTGGTTTTTGTAAATTTTAGTTATAAACACCAGCTTTTCTTTAAATAAATCAAACTTAGAGCTGTGTATGCATGTACAATAATTCATTTTTAGTAAACAATTATAAAAATTTGTTTACAAAACACCAAAATTAATGAGTGCGAGCTGTGCGACTTACGGGTAAAATGATATGTTTCCATTATTCTCCTTCAAAACACCCACTCTACTTGGACAAACGAGAACAGTACAAGCCATTCTTGGCAAGCAACAGATTTATGAAATCACACTTTCAGATTTTTAAGTATTTTAAATCACATAAAGCTAAACGCGCTTGTTAACCAGCATGATATAAACAAATATGAACTTGCCTCTTTTATGGCGCGCAGCGTTTTAAGACGTACATATTCGGCTATTGTTATCTCTTTTTAACATACGACATGCAACCATTAGAAAGACGGGTATCGAGTATGGAAGGAATCTTCAATTTTTTTTGTTCCATCTATACACTAATACAATTATCTTTGGTACGGTCATTCTATGAATGCGTTTTTGACATTTCTTTATGTCCATTGCATAAAGTTCATTTCCAAACTTTCCAAATAAACGATACAGAAAATGTATGGAATTGACACCTGTCAGAACAGTAGCTCTAGTATGAGTTTCGATAATTGATTCGAGTGACACGACGAATGTAGTAAGCGAGCGAGCGAACGCCATTCGTATAGTCGGATTTAATATATCTACCGCGAGTCACCCTGTAGTTAACTACGGTCACTACAGTCAACTCGATAGATTCTGTAGTATAATGGCATCCGTGCCTACTTCACACTCATTCATCGTCTCTTTCTAACGTTACACGAAAGACAAAGACGTGATGATTGATTATTATGCGGAAAATTATGAGCGTGCAATACAATATAACTCATAGGAATTATTTATATAGAAGTTTAAAATTTGTCGGTATAAACGTCTACAAGTACATACGTTTGTTCATGGTTGTGACTGCATGATTATTAAAATTTTGGAATAAATTTTAGAAAAATATTTAATTTGCTTAGAACTAGCGCCACACAGTTCATCTGCAAGTACATACATACGAATAATGCAAGTTATTGCATTATTCTATAATCGTAAAGGCAAAAAAATAAAATGTTTACCATTGAAATGTGAACGCCTATTTCCATAACTTCCAACGCTATTTAAAATAATTTCTAGCACTTCAATGATAATAACTACAATAATAGTATATTAAAAGTGAATATCGTCTATATTTGCAATAGATTTAGCTTTCTCACGTTGAAAACATAGGTGAGTGCCGCAACTACAGGGAGTGCTGTACTCTCGACAGCGTCCGTACCGAATTTGTACAGCAAAAGTGCAACACGTTACTCGCTAGCGGCTACGGTTTCGATAGGTTTTTTATTTATGCAACTCATACTATCGATTTTAGTTCTTTGAGTGACCGCTAGAGGCGCTGTAGGATTTTTTATATAAATTTTATACGCTCTCGCTAGCGAGTGCGGTCATCGTAAACTCATGCTAGAGCTACAGTCTTATAATGGCCGGAGTACATGGAAGTATTATAGTACTTATTACTTCCATGCCGGAGTATAGTTGAGACCAAAGATGTTGTATTAGTCTGTACCTATAGATGGATCACAAAATGCAGCAATATTTTATTCTTTCTAACACCTTCAAATTGTCATAAGATTGAAAGAGACATACATATATAATCTGTCGGGTCGAAGTTGAGTGAATGTCTCCATTTTGACTATACAATGCAAGCTAAAGTTATAGCGTATAATAGTGCTGTGCATTTTTATTGATAACTAGATATCGTTGATATAGATTTTAAATATATGACGGATAAAAAGTATGGCTAAATGCGTTTCAGTGTACTGTTTGGTTATTCAATATAAATAAAATGTGGTTGCGTACTGGTACTCGCCGCATTGCTAATCGGTTGTATGAGATTGTATGCAACCTCTCGCATTTATTTCACCAAAATATTTCAAAAGAATAGTTATTTTTTGAGTAGAAATATTTAGAATCCGTCCTTAAGGGGTAGAACGGGAGTAGGTTTTTATTACGAGAGAAAAAAAACTCGATAATCTTAAAGTTTTATTTTTAGAAACGATATCACAGATTGGATAATCTGTGATATCGTTTCATTTTAATCTGTGATATCGTTTCATTTTAATCTGTGATATCGTTTCATTTTAATCTGTGATTCGTCAACATTTTAATTTAAAGACTTGCAGTTAATGTTGACGCTTGGGTATCCACGTATTTATTAGTAAGTTTTCTTTTTCTGGGTAATTTCTGAAAAGAAATAGTTTTTGGTTATTAATGATTCAAAAGATTTTCATAATTTTCATAGATTGAAGCATAACTTCTTTATAACTTATAGATATTACTTACTGGTTTACACGATGGTGGTAATTTTGGGAATATTGTCGGCACTGCATACGAGTGTAGGATTTTACGCTGATATCCTTGGCGAAAGCAAGAATCTTCAAAGTTCATCGAGCATATTCTTGTATATTGCGAAGCTCTCCAATCGTCGGCTTTTCTTACATTTTTTGTCCACGTTTTTTTTTAAATCGACGTCGGTGGGAAATCTGTTATAAATTGATAAAAATTACTTTCAACCTGCAGTGAATGCTAGAAATTGTCAACACTCTAGTAAAAATAAATTAGTTATCGATATCGATAAACTTATCAAGATCAGACTACAGCACTATAAAGCAAGACAAATGTCAAATATTCCGATTAACTTTGGTTTTTGTAAATTTTAGTTATAAACACCAGCTTTTCTTTAAATAAATCAACCTTAGAGTTGTGTATGCATGTACAATGATTCATTTTTAGTAAATAATTATAAAAATTTGTTTACAAAACACCAAAATTAATGAGTGCGAGCTGTGCGACTTACCGGTGAAATGATATGTTTCCATTATTCTCCTTCAAAACACCCACTCTACTTGGACAAACGGGAACAGTACAAGCCATTCTTGGCAAGCAACAGATTTATGAAATCAAACTTTCAGATTTTTAAGTATTTTAAATCACATAAAGCTAAACGCGCTTGTTAACCAGCATGATATAAACAAATATGACGTTGCCTTTTTTATGGCGCGCAGCGTTTTAAGACGTCATATTCGGCTATTGTTATCTCTTTTTAACATACGACATGCAGCCATTAGAAAGACGGGTATCGAGTATCGAAGGAATCTTCAATTTTTATTGTTCCATCTATACACTAATACAATTATCTTTGGTTGAGACTATTCAAAAGAAACACAGAACATACATAATCATATACTCTCTAGCGAAAGATTCAAAATGACATTTCACATTGACAACCAAGCCTAGCTAGCTATAGAAAATAAGATTCATGATTTCATGCTAGATTTCATGCATGTTGTTTATTGTTTGTATGTGGTTTGTATTTACTTGTAAATTGTGGTGTTTGTTACCTAGTTAAGTATTTATGTTAAGTTATCGATGCAAATGCACGGACCTGTGGCACGGACCATCTTTTAGTTTAATTTTGGATTCTACTAATACTAAACTATTTATTAAAATATCGTGAATATGGCTGCAAGGAAATTGTGGGGTGAATTCGAAGAAGAAGAACGCGATGAAACAGTGCTTCAGACAGTGAATTTTAATCCAATCATAGAACTAGGAATGCAAAATATACCAGAAATTCCTATCACTGTAAAATCCTCACCAATCGAGTTGCCGAAGCCTAATTTAATCACTCATACGATACAGTTGCACGCATACGCTCAGCAGTTGTCTGCTATTCTTGAAGAAACGCAAAACGCAGTTTTCGATGGAACGCGGATAGGTGCAATGAGTTTACCACCAATGCCTCCGGAACCACCGCAGAACTTGGAACACACAACAATGTTGCCAATTAATTTCATGCCTAAGGAATATTGCGATTTCTCTTTAGGAAAAGGACCAGTTATACTACCGTTTACAGTGGAAAGCCATCAGCGCGCGCTGCGACAATGTGCTGCAATAGCATTAGCCCATGTTGGTATTTCAACCTGTACAAACACCGTCCTCGCCGCTGTAGCCGATGCCTTAGATCACTTTATGGGAAATATGTGTAAACTTATGAGAACCGTGGCAGACAGAGATGCTTGTGGTCAGAAATCGGGATTCCCCGATATAATATCTAAAGTGTTTGCAGATTTGGATATTGGAAATTTGCATGATTTTTATCAAACCCGCATAGTAAAGTATCACTACAAAGTTAAGAAGAGATGTGAAGATTTGACCGCTCAATGCGAAGCGTTTACTGTTGGCGAATTGGCTCCGGAATTAAAAGTTGAAGAAGTACCAGAGCTGCATTTTCCTGCCGCCTTAGATGGTGCTTTCACCCCATCATTAGAGCCTGGCTTTCAAATGCTACACAGTCTCGAACTGGAGCAACTCCAGGGACTGGATTTATTAGAGACTGTTACAAATGATGAGATAAAAGTGGAATCTTTGGATTTTTCTCAGGCTGAAGTGAAACCTTCTTTGTCTCCTAACACTAAGAAGAAGAGGAAATAAAAAAAAACATCATATTAGGCTTTATTTTTTCACAATATCTTTACTGTCATATCATTACTTTTTTACAATTTCCATACAAACCTTAATGCCAATTTAAATGTTTAATGAACAACAGAAATTGGGATCATACTGAAATCTATATAATACCTAATTTGTTTGTATTCCTACTATAGGTAACCTCGTCTTTCAATGACTTATGAGAAAACAGAGATCTAAAAATTGTCTTCGTGTATATTAATCTGCTTTTCAAATTTAGTTTACCCACTACTTGTTTTTTGTTATGGTTTTATCTTTTGTATTTATCAAATAATATTTAATTTTTCGTAATATTTTCCTGTCTGACTTACGGTCAGAGTGTACTTTACGGGACACTATAGGGGAAACCGCTGAAATTAAAGTATAGCCTTCGGGGCACTATGAAACGCAAAGAAAAATGAAAAAAAAATTTTTTTTGAAGAAAATTTTTTTCCAGGACAGAAAATTTTCGAAAATTTTCAGAATTTTCATTTTTGTTTTTTTTAGTTAGCGCTACGTATCGGAAACGACCATACAAACGTTTTTGATCATGTGACATTTTTTCGTACAACGCTTAGAAACAGAGTTATGAGGCTTTAAAAAAACGCTTAGAAACAGAGTTACGATGAGTAGCGGGGAGGGGGATGGTTTCTCAAAAAATTTAATATGACAAAAGTTACTCCCCTAAGGCCCCCCCACCCGATGGAATTATAAAAAGGGGAGAATAAAAAGATAAAAAAAAATCCTTTGAAATTTTTCTAAGTGTCGCGCCCCGCTACAAATAGGTGGTGTGAAGGCATTTGGACTTAGAAAATTTTTGATAATTTTTGATAAAAAAATAGATTTTTTTTATCTTTTTATTCTCCCCTTTTTATGATTCCATCGGGTGGGGGCGGCCCTAGGGGAGTAACTTTTGTCATATTAAATTTTTTGAGAAACCATCCCCCTCCCCGCTACTCATCGTAACTCTGTTTCTAAGCGTTTTTTTAAAGCCTCATAACTCTGTTTCTAAGCGTTGTACGAAAAAATGTCAAATGACCAAAAACGTTTGTATGGTCGCCCCCGACACGTAGCGTCACAAAAATAAAACTGAAAAAAAAAATCTGAAAATATTATCAAAAATTTTCTAAGTCCAAACGCCTTCACACCACCTATTGTAGCGGGGCGCGACACTTAGAAAAATTTGAAAGGATTTTTTTACTTTTTTATTCTCCTCTTTTTATGATTCCATCGGGTGGGGGGGACCAAGGGGAGTAACTTTTGTCATATTAAATTTTTTGAGAAACCATCCCCCTCCCCGCTACTCATCGTAACTCTGTTTCTAAGCGTTTTTTTAAAGCCTCATAACACTGTTTCTAAGCGTCGTACGAAAAAATGTCACATGACCAAAAACGTTTGTATGGTCGTTTCCGATACGTAGCGCTAACTAAAAAAACAAAAATGAAAACTTCAAATAAATTTTTTTTTTATTTTTCTTTGCGTTTCATAGTGCCCCGAAGGCTATACTTTAATTTCAGCGGTTTCCGCTATAGTGTCCCGTAAAGTACACCCCAACCCAATTCTCTATCTCTTATCTTACTAAGTTGTCAGCACTTGTGTCGTTTCTTGTATTATAGGTGATAGTGGTGTAGCCACCTACCATCAAATAGAGGTTCAGCCTGTCTGTCGACATAAACATAAAAAAAACAAAACAATAATCTTGTTACACAAACTCTTATTGTTAGTATTGGGTTTGTACAATAATGCCAAACAGAATTAAGTTTCTTTAAAATAAAAAAGTAATGTCAGTTTAAACCTAGCAAATTGACAAAGATCAGTTTGATTGACTTAAATAACTAATAAGACCCATGGGTGGACACTAGATCCAAAATGCCTCTGACTATTCCTATTGGAAAATATGAAGGAGCCTTATGTACAACAGTATTTGATGATGACAATAACTGACTTCATTTTTGGCATACATAATTTTCACCATTATTAATCTACTTCAATATTAGTATAAATAATAATGAATCAAGGGAATTTTCATTAAAAGATCAATATAGCACCAAATAATTATTTATTAAAATACCAGATTTTACACAGCCTAAAGTCATAAATTATATTATGGTGACTGATACCACAGCTATTATTACTAGAGCAATTGTAGATTGTCTAGATTACAATAAATGATTCAGTATTTGTTCCATTATGGGACAAAATAAGTTGAAATTATGAGAAAATTGGTTTTTACAAACAATTATTATACAGCAGCCTAAAAAGTAGCTCAAGCAATTATAGCCAATGTGAGATTCGCCTTACAAATAATTATTTTAAATATGAACCTGTATTAATATAATAGAACATGTGTGGAATCATGAGTACAATCCGTTAATCAGGATTGGATTGCTGTAAATTGGTGGAGATGGAGTGTCACTGCATTGCTGTTTCAAAATAATCATTGTTTAATATTACTTAACGGTAATCTTTTTTTAGTAGCAATTTTTAAAATTTGGTTTCCAATCAGTTTGGATTAACTTTCTTCGGATGAACTTGCTAAAGTTCTGGCCAAATTTTTGCAAGCTAGAATACAATCAGCTTATAAAGTTTCTTAACTTGCTCAATGGATGAACTTGCTTAATATTAGGAATTATGCATATACACACACTACGGCTTTAATCCGGGAAGAACAGTCACCAGCATTGTAGGTTTCATGGAGAGTAAACCAAAATATATCTAATAGAAAATAATAATAAAGAAATTGTGTGTTGCAATTATTTAGAAACACCAAAAAAGTAATAATATATTATTTTCTTGTATGTATTTATGATAACTGTATTATTTTCGGAACAGTCACATAAAATAAAAAACCTTTCAAGCAAATATTTTGACAAAAAAGTGTAAAGCAGTTGAACAATTTCAGTAGAGTAAAAAGAACAAAGTTAGGACATTGCGTTACTTATTCCACATTAGACATTATCATTCTGTAGAAAAAAGTAAAATAAAAAAAAACTCCTTAAATGCTTCTGATACTTCTAAAATAAGATTAAATTCAGTGCGGTCATTTGACTAACTGAATAAATAATTTTATTCAGTTATTCTGACAAATACCTACATATTACATTACTTACATAATAATAGCAATTAAATTAGATATTACAAATAACTTAAAACAAATTATGAACAAAGTAAATTCATTAATGGAATGAAGATTTAAAATGTTCCTCGACTATAACAAAGAGAATTACTTAAGTTTACCATGACTTTAGGCAACACTTTAAGTAGTACCGTAAAATATTACATAAAAATAGCCCTACAGTGTGATATGATTAAAGAACAAAAATATTTCAGTTCAATTCAGAGTTGTCATGTTTCCTTCTTGTAAACTAAAAATAAACTAGTCAAATTTTATGGTAGTAATGGCTTCACTGTACACTACAAAACTCTAATTATTCTATAGAAATGTAAAATAAAAGCTAGTCAGCTGTAAAACTTCATTTTTTGGACAACTGAATGAGAATTTAACAAAAATTATCTCATTTATCTTAAATTATTGACATTATATTTATTATTTGATAGATTTGATACAAAAATTTAAGCTTTAAAAAAATAGTTAGCTAGGAGCATGGACTTAAATTTATATTATAAACTAGCAGACAAATTCACATACACATCTTCAGGCTTCATTTGTTGACTGGTTCCGATACAGTCTTCTTTCGTTTGAATAGCAGGATATGAGGTTCTAAAAACATAAAATTTGTAGGTTAATACTAAGTACTTATTTAAAAAATTATGAATATTATTATCTTTTTATTATTAGTTTTTCCCATGAGTTATGGCTGCCAAACATGGGCTTTAACTGGATATGGAAGCCTTAAAAGTATGTCAAAACAGAACAGAGAGAAGATAAAATTAGTCTTGTAAATATCAAAGAAAAAAGTAACAGATATCATATATAATGAAAAAAACGGGACAAATGCGAGCTGAACACGTGTGAAGAGGGTTCCGTACGATGTTACCTATCCGCACAATATTGAGTGATTTTCCATGTTATTTTAATATCACGGACTTCTTATAGCTTTTCCTATAATCTATAAGTAGAAAACTAATTTCTGTATTTTTTTTTCAAAATTTTAGGTTCACTAGTTCCGGAGTTGGGTAATGGTCAATTTTCGTCCATTTTCTTAAATAACTTGGAAACTATTTATTTTAAAATTATAAAAAAATACATTTAAGATCTTCACAACAAGACCTTCCATTTGATATGTCACACAATGCAACTTTATTTTTTTTTTTATTTTCCACATTCCCCCCAAAAATGACCTCCCAATACAGATTTCATCTATTCACGTCACACCTCTGCGTTTGGGTCAAAGAAATTGATATGTGTACCAAATTTCAACATAATCGGTCTAGTAGATTCCGAGATAATTGACTGTGAGCGACGGACAGACGGACACACGAGTGATCTTATAAGGGTTCCGTTTTTTTTATTCGGACGTATGGAACCCAAAAAATTGAAATGGATTTAACATATAGTAAGAAAAACAAATGGTCGAAAGACGGTTACTACATGGTACTCTAGTGATGGAAAGGGAAGATGAAATCAAAGAAATGGCAGGTGCACTATGGAGTATGGACAAAGGATTGTGGCAAATTCTAGGAGGCTTTTACTAAAAGGCAAACTGACACACAAAAAAAAAACATGTTTAAAAAAACTAAAATTTATTAACAATATGGAAATGCACAAAAGAGATTAAATAACATTTTAAAATATCAGAAATATTTTTTTATTATTATATCCTAAAGCAGGTTGACAGTCTACTTAAGACTTAATGCAAGTGCACTGCTTAATAAAAGGATAAGGGGGCTTACTCATGCACCAAAACACAAAAGCACACATGCTGTTATTTTACAGTGATCTGTCTGTTAGAATGGTCTGTCTACAGGATGCTTATTGCCATTGGATGTGCAGCCCAATTTATCTGGGTAATGCAGTGTGCAGTCTATATACTACATAAATAATGTACCTAGATGGTTTATCTTCATTTCAAACTGAACTATGGATTGAGCAAATATTAAATTCTACCTCTTGATAGAATCAAGAATCTTATCCTACTATGGTACACAGTGCACTTGCAGCACCCGTGATGTTGCATCTGTTATATGGTATGGTAGCCCCCTACCATTAAGTGGATCGTCAACCTGTTTGACAACCTTAACATAAAAAAAAGTCCTTCATGTGATATCCTCTTTTATGAAATCAGAAACCAAATAAAATGCTTAATAAGTTTTAATAATCAGAAAATGGGTGTACGAATGAATTTAAGTGTAGTCTTTGTGTTTTTTTGTTTGTGATAAAGAGTACAAGCAGCATAAGATAGCAAAAATGACAACAATCATAGATAAACACTAGTGACCCGCACTCGGCTTCACATGGAGTTGAAACTTTCAAAATCTTTTTCATAGTGGATGCTTACATTATAAAATAAACTAATGTTGAAATTTCAGTTTTCTAGACTTAGAAGTTTAGGCTGTATGTTGATAGTCAGTCAGGACAAACTATTTTATAAGTACATATAGTAAGAATCTCAAGGAGGACGCAAGAAGACTATGCTGATTTTGATAGACAGCCATAAGGTAAAGTTGAAAAACAAAAGCACATGTACAGTTATTTCATAGTATTCTCTAAGGACATACAGTCATCAGCTAAGCTCAGAATATTGTGTGGTTTGCTACTACAAAACCAACTCACCTGGTTGATGCAGCATGTAATGTACCCAACCTTGACTCTGTTGTACGCCTATACTGCGCCACTCTTGTTCACTCATCAATTTGTTTTTGGGTACCAATTTTAACATTTCTTTTGGTAGAACCACATGCCTGTAACATCACACAAATAAAAATCTGTAAAATGTTGACTCTTTAATGAAATGTAGATTTTTTTATAGCCTCACTAATGGTCCAATTGATGGTAAGTGGCTACAGTCATTTAAAACACAAGCAACTCTACAGGTGCCGCAAGCGCTCTGCCGATCATAGTAGATTTGAGGATAATGGATAGATAAATAGGCTCTGGCATCCCTTACTGCTCTTTACTGCCGTCAGATGACCTGCCCAAATGACTGAAACGCAGTCTGCCCTCCCACTACTTAAACTTAGGTATGTTTCTCATAAGACTGATTGCAACTAAAGTGGAGCGAAACCTTTGTTCTGTCTAATCTTTCACATTAGATACCCTATAATTAATGCCAGCCATCCATGATTCTCCAATCAGCTTTATCAATACAATTGGATTCATCAAGTTAATCATTACATGACAATAGGATAATTAGCTGGATCGCCTATGGCTAGTATGCTAGCCATTAAAAAAAAAATAAAGGTAACATTAGTTTATTTTATTATACTTGGATTGCTTTAATTAAAATTTATTAATATTTCATCTATTTTATTAAATATTTTAACTTAAATTTAGATAGTGATATTGTTTGTGACACATATCCACGCTCTATTACAAAGAATGTACATGGTAGTGAAGTTTGTCTGCATTTCTTTGTATAAGCTGCAATGAAAGATATTTAAGATCAATTTATTTTTGTCTTTGTTGAGAACAAGAGGTGTCTTTGTCGAGGGTTTTGTTAGTTTATTGTCTTGTCGGGTTCTTGTTCTGTCAAGGCTTTTATATCAAATGCATACGTTATATGGTAGTTCATTTGCCTAATATCCCCTTAGATCAACCGAAACCAATGCAAAGTGAGCTATTGAACAGATATTACTGTATATACCTACATCAGTTTCAATTTAACTTTTACATGTTACACTTGTTACCTCAATTGAAAAATTAGATAGGAAACAGGATAAGAAAAACAAATTGAAATATTAGAAAGAACTGAAACAGCTGACAGCTATAATATGTAGTTCAGAATATACAACATATGGTTTAAAGACAACATTTACTAGTCATAATAATAATCTGGGCATTACAATTTTTTATTTAGGAAATATACAAACTTTCTTAAATGGAATTATACCACAGACGTATTAAATAAATAAAATAATTTGTGTGGTATTCAGACTTGACATTCGTGAAAGATAAGTAAGACACGTATACGTTTGCTTGTCTTACAAGGAAATTAAATTTAAAATTCCGAAATTATATCCAAACAAACAATTTAACTGATTTCTTGAACATATTTTGATTAAAAATTAAACACAAAATAACAGGTTTACCTATATTCATGAGTCTCGTCGTAATATTTCTCGGAGTAATATATTTCTTTATTAGACATTTTTTTATTATGTCAATATAACGTTGTTTTCACTGTTCCACTAAAATTCCACAAGGTGGTTAAACAATAATTCAATTTCTCACTTCACTGATCAACAACAAAATTATCACTACAATACAGTTCAAAATAAATTCCAGAAACTTTGTAACCTCACATTCCTTTGAAAACTAAATAACGATTTTCGTTTTTTAAAATTGGACTTAATATTAATTTGTAAAAGATGTTATGGCTTAGTTACAAGAACTTAAACTTTTATTTCGAACTTTAAGCATAAACCACAAGTAGACTGTTGAGTACAAAAATATTCAATCAGATTATTTTATTTGGCTCAGGCCGGTATTCATTCAAGTTACAAACAAGAACTTTAACTTAATCACTAATTAATGAAATTTAAGCATAAACTGTAGCAAGAAGTTTCTCCAAAAATATTCGAACAAATTATTGCATTTGCCTTGGACAATTGTCTATGATCTACAATTTTATTTTATATCTTAGTACTTAATATTTAATAAAGAGAATGAATCACTTAAAAATAAATTACTTCAGGAATGGGTATAATTAGGATTTTACGATTTCCTTCGTTTATTGCAATTTATCGTAACAAATTGCTTTTCATCATTACTCAGCATGGTGTTGCCTATGTCGTATGTAAATAGTAAATACATGGTACATACCTAGTGCTGAGTGTTGTGAAACAACATAGTCTTTATAATCTGTGTGCTGAGTCACGAAACGAATCGAATACTAGACTCTTAACACCAAAGATGTTGTATTAGTCTGCTTAACACCATCTTAACATAGACTATTAAGTAGACGCTAAGCTGAACTGAGCCCCTACGGATTAGCCCAAAAAAAATCAAAAAAATCAAATTTTAAAATTTTGCTTTGATCAATCGTTTGTGAATCGTTTGTGAACGTTTGTGACGCCTTTCATTTCGTTTGTGACTACGTAATTAATTAGAAATTTAATTGTTAATTAAGGCATACGGATTAGCCACAAAATATTAAAAATTCGTTTAAGATAGGCTTCCGGGTAGTCAATCGATCGGAAATCGTTTGTGAATTCCGAATATATTGATAAAAACGTTTGTGACAACGTTGTTGCCAATAAATAATTAAATATGTACACAAATATAAACAGCCATAGACAAGAAATCATAGACAACGCTACAGCCATAGACAAGGAACCATAGACAACGCTACAGCCATAGACAAAGATCTATGGATGTAGCGTTGTCTATGGTTTCTTGTCTATGGCTGTTTATATTTCTAACTCAGATTCATATTTAATTATTTTTTGGAAACAACGTTGTCACTAACGTTTTTATTAATATAATATATAGTAGGCACTAACTACGGCTTTTATATTATATACAAAGGGCGTCGATTTTGTTTATTCTGGACTTAGTTTGTGAAGTGAACTAACTATGTCCAGATTCCATGATACTTATGATATCATGGAATCCATACTTATATAAATGTGAAAGTTACACTGTCTGTCTATTTCAGGCCTTATTTACTCAACCGATCATGTTAGTTTGCATACCTATATACACATTTGTCAGGAATACAGAAAAGGACATAGAGTACCTTTCATCCAGAAAGTACTGTTCCCCAAGGGATCATCTTCAAACGGCTGGCTACACTATAACAGCAATACAAATGTCAGACTTATTTTTAATTTTTCAATGGGGGATGAAGTCTCTGCGGTGGGTAATTCATAAGAGCTATTAGAATTAAAACAATATAACAATTATAAAATAGAATTTTTAATATGTACTCAATAATAGAAATAACAATAGCGTAACATTAGTATAAATATACAAACTCGAAAATAACACAATTTCATTAAAACAATTTTAAACTGATTCCTTAACGCGTTCACTTACGGTTTCCTTTTGTTGTGCGTGTAACTGTAACATATGACGTTTCAAATGTGAGGCGCGCCTCAATCGGAGGCCACAGATGCAACAAACGTGTGGTTTATCGTCAGTATGTATTACAAGATGTTGTTTCAAATCACTTCTTGCTATGAAAGCTTTCCCACAAACATCGCACTCGAATTTCTTTTCACCGGTGTGTCGTCTGAAACAGAAACATTTCAGTTACTAATATTGATTAAAAAAAAATTAAAAAAAAAATAACTGGGTAATTAAAGCAGAGCACACTGCGTTTTGCAGTCATTTGGCAGCCCGTCTAGCGGCAGTAACCATTCCCATACATAAGACCACTGTGACATAACAGCATTTGTATTCATGTTTTTTTTTTAATGTTAAGATCGACAGACAGGCTGACGGTCCACTTGATGGTAGGTGGCTACTGTCGCCTGTAACACAAGCAACGCCACACGTGCTGCAAGTGCGCTGCCGATCATAGTAGGATTAAAGATAAGGATTGGAAAGGGGATTAGGAAAAATTGACTCTGGCATCTCTTACTCACTCACTGAAACACAACAGCACACATGCTATTATTTCACAGTGGTCTTCAAGTGGACCGTTTGCCTGCCTGACGATCGACACATTAAAAAAGAGATTGCCATTATAATCTTGCACTGTTTCGATTCATCTATTATTTTATCAACTAGTAACACCTCGAAAGAGTAATCTGCTTTTAGCCAAACATCTATCGAAGACTATTCCAATATTATGAAATCTATTCTAACATTATGAAATCTATCTATTCTAATATTATGAAGCTGAAAATATTTTTTCTTCTATTTGAACGCGCCAATCTCTGGAACTCTACCAGTTGGGTTTGAAAAATTCTTCTTGCTTTTTGAAAGTCCCTTTTTTGAGGAAGGTTAACATTATGCTAGGATCCCTTAGGAGACGAAGACGAAAGAGAAGACGAAGCAGAAAGAACGCTAAGCGACAACGAAGTTGGTGACTAAAACCACGCCCATCCCGAGGGGTGGTTTTAATGGTTTTGGTTTTACCACATAATTAATCATTGCATTATTATGTTCATAGCCTATCTTTCTGAAAATTTCCTCCATCATCAAAAAAGACTATGAAGTGAATGGGAGAAGAAGATGGAGAGAATGCATAAAATTAACATTTGATACCGAAAAATTCAATGATGTATGCTCCTTTACCATTTCCTGTTTTTTTAGAATATGTCTTTTTGAGAATCTGTCCTTTTGAGAACACAACCCAATTTATTTTAAAACAGCTGATGCCCGCGATTTCGTCCGCGTTGAAAAATGGAAAATATAATAACACCTGACAAAATATATGAGTATAATAACTCCAGGCATCTTTATCGCTGTGACGACGCCACTGTGGCGCCGCCACGGCGACAGTGGCGTCCATTTTTTATATTTTTAGACGATTCTTCGAGGACCTGACATTTTTCCATGATAAAAAGTAACCGGGTAATAAACTATCTGTGTGTCAATTTTCATCCAAACCTGTCTGTTAAGTCGTTTTTGCGTGAAAGAGTAACAAATATCCATTCTCAAAAACTTTCGCATTTATAATATTAGTAGGATTAAAAGTCGGGTGAATCGCGGGGCAGGAATTTTTATATTCATAAAGGATACATCTTCAAGGCGATGACTGTAATGTGCGGTTGAATGTGGTTATACAAGAGTGTATATTGTAATACATACAAGAAGATATATTGTAATTTGATTTAAATAAAAGAATTATCCCGCCATTTTATTTATAGACATCTAAAAAAATCCAATCAAAATATCTTCAAAAAGAAATCTATCAGTAAAAAACTATATCAAAAGCATTAATCTAAAAGTTACTAAATAAAAAAAAATCATTTCGAGTAATGGTTCCATGTGTTATAATAACCCTTTGAACATACAGCGAGAGAAAATTTATCTATAATAATAGGTACTATAGAGAGGTAAAGCTTGTATGTTTGTTTGTATATGTAGGAGATAATGTTCGAAATTACTCATCTGATTTAAAAAAATCTTTCACCAATAGTTAGAATAGGATTTCAGGATGGACATAGTATAGGCTATATTCCATGCGGGCGAGGCCGTGGACACCAGCTAGTCCATACTAATATTATAAATGTGAAAGTAACTCGGTCGGTTACCTTTTCGCATTTTGCATTTACGTTGTCAGGGATCCAGGAAAGGACATAGGGTACCTTTCATCCAGAAAAAAAGTGTTGTTCCCGAGGGATCATCTAACGCCTGGCAAAGCTATAACTGCAATAAAGATGTTAGGTGTTACATTGCTCATGTATTTAGTCAGGCGTTATTTTGTTTTTCAATGCGGGCAAAGCCGCAGGCAGGCTTGTTATAAATAAAGTCGCATAATAAATGCATCCGTGCGAAGCCGGAGCGGGTCGCTAATTACATATATCAAGGATAAAGATTCGTATATTTATGATACCGAGCCAAGTGATGTGATCTAATTAGATTTTGGAATAAGAGCAATAAAATAAGATGATTAACTAGGAAAATAGCGCTAGTGAGTTCATATTGCTGACATAGTCACTTTTCTATCTAACATACCTGACATGATATTGCAAATGACCAATAGTTCGGAAGCTTCGCGGACACAAAGTGCATTTGTAAGGGGTCTGTCCTGTGTGCTTTCTCCTGTGCGCAGATAAACCTGCAGATTGTGCAAATGATGCTCCGCAGATTGTGCAGGTTAAAGGTTTCTCACCCTGTAGAAATAATTCAACACCCGTTTACATAAGACAAAGCGTAACGTAATAAGAGGCATTTACATAAGACGGGATAAAAAGTACCTAGCCTTGTGAGAGACTTAACATCTAAAACGTTTATTTGTAAAGTTTTCTTTTTGTAAGCACTTATAAATAGTTTAAATTTGTACTATAATACTGTAATATCATTTAATGGACTATACTATAAATGTAATATAATTTAATTTTTACATCTTAAAGTAAAGTCCACGCGAACGAAGTCGCGGGAACCATTTTGTTTTAATGTACAAATTGTTTTAAAATTTGAATTATTATTTTAAGACCACTTTACCATTTCTTTTTTAATTTAAGTAAATAAGAGCAGTGGGTCGACGCTAGGTCGATCCAGGTTGCTTCTGATAGGTCCTACTGGTCCTACTGGAAAATTATGAGGGAGACCTATGCCCGGCAGTGTACGTTCTACAGATGAGATGATAATTAGGGTTCCGTACGTCCGAATAAAAAAACGGAACCCTTATAGGATCACTTGTGTGTCCGTCTGTCACAGTCAATTATCTCGGAATCTACTAGACCGATTAAGTTGAAATTTGGTACACATATCAATTTCTGTGACCCAAACGCAGAGGTGTGACGTGAATAGATGAAATCTGTATATGGGAGGTCATTTTTGGGGGGAAGGTAGAAAATAAAAATAAAATTTTGAAAACTGCATCGTGTGACATTTCAAATAGAAGGTCTTGTTGTGAAGATCTTAAATGTATTTTTTGTAATTTTAAAATAAATAGTTTCCAAGTTCAAGAAAATAGACGAAAATTGACCATTTCCCCCCCTCCCCCCTTATCTCCGAAACTACTGAACCTAAAATTTTGAAAAAAATACAGAAATTAGTTTTCTACTTATAGATATAGGAAAACCTATAAGAAGTCCATGATATTAAAATAACATGGTAAATCACTCAATATTGTGCGTAGATTTAAAAAAACATCGTACGGAACCCTCTTCACGCTAGTTCAACTCGCACTTGAAGTTTTTTTTAAATAGTTTGCATTTTTGTAATACAATTAAGTTACAATAGTTATTTGTTCAACTAGAGAGTAAAATTGTTTTTTCCTGCGAGTGCCGACTTTAAATCACGAACTAGCGAAGTAGTCTATAGAATTGAATCACGAGCGTAGCGAGTGATTCTAATATATACTACTGAGCGAAGTGAGTGATTTAAAGGCACGAGACATAAAAAAATTTGCTCTCGTGTTAAACATACAACTTTTCACCTCAACAGCGAGTTAGGCCATCACCACTGGTATCTTCACAGCTGTAAAACTATCTTCACAGCTGGGCCAACTCTAGTTGGCTATGGTCGGCCGAATCTAGTCGGCTATGGCCGGCCGACTCTAGTCGGCTATGGCTGGACCACGGAGCATATACAAAGAGGAGATGTTGTTATTGAATTTTTCTATAGAGCGGCGCGTGACTACTGCGCGGGACAAGGAGGAAGTTAGACCCCGCCCAATTATCTTAAATTGCCAATGAAAATTGACTGTAGTCTACAACAAACAAGCGCCGCCACACCGTGACCAGTGCCGACAGCAGACTGACCAAGACCACGCCCACAAAAAATGACGTCAGGACCTAGTTTGAAATCAGTGCAGTTGTTTAGGCCATCTCCTCTTTGTATATGCTCCGTGGGCTGGACACACTAATAAAATCCTAATAATGTTCGAAATTTGAATCGATTTTCCTGCGAGTTTTTAGGCACCAAAAGCACTCTTTTCGTGCTGGAGAGGTGAAAAAATATTTTTCCCATTTTGTTAGAATTAACTGTTCTTGCTAAAAATCTTTTTAAATCTGTACTCTTATCAGCATCAATTATAAGTAACGCCAAAAAAGGTAGATGTTATAAATTAAATATGGCGTAGATTTACACAACTCTAACTAAAACCACTGGTGAGGAATGAAAAATTAATTTGTATAAACGCTTGAATAATGCTTTTGATAATTTTAAAATTAATGTGTATAGAAGCCTAAAGTTTCTGAAGTTTTTTCTAAAGTTTTACCCTAGAAATTACCTATTTCAGCTTTGTGTAGTCCATCTTTGATTTTGAAAGTATAAGTTGGAATCCACTCAGTAGCGGCGTTAGGGTAGGGCGCGGTTGGGCGACCGCCCAGGGGCGCCAGATATAAAAAGGGCGCCCCCGGCGCCCCTTTATATCGGTTTTTTCATAGAGTAAGTGTTACTTACATACACAAATTCTCCTAAATCTAGATTAAAAGTCCTTATGATGGCAACACTACAATAAAATGCAGATTGCATTTCGGTTGAAACACTGCTGTTCATTTAACCGGGAATCCCCGACCATAGCATAGACCACAAAACAAATTATCCATCTCTTTTTTAAAATTTTGTTAGAAAGAGTTCGGGTTATTTTTGACGAAGAGGGATACAATCAGCTCATTCATTATACCGGTGCACGAACTTAACACTTGAGATTTAACTACACTCAGATTTATTCTAAATAAAGCAAACGTAGTACGGTTTGTTGCGGTAGTATTCTTCACTCTTAGTTTCGACTACCGAGTGATACCGAATGATTCTTTTTAATATAAAAGTAAAATTTTATTAGTTTTTAAATGATTATTTTATTATTTTAATTTGTATTGTTGTTGTTGTTTTCTGTTCCTTTTATAATATTGTTTATCTAATTTAAATGTAGAGTTTTATAAATTGTATTTTGTCTTATGAACAACTTGTTATAATCACTGTATTTTTTATATTTACTTAATTTAATCTTCTATACATAAAAATGAATCCCTATTTCCCTTGGTCACGGCATCACGCGTGAACGGGTAGACCGATTTTAATTCGGTTTGCACTAATGGAAAGAGGGATAAACGGGGAATGTTCTTATATATAGAAATTGCATCCCGGGCGAAGCCGGGGACGGAACGCTAGTTACTATAAATGAATCCCGCTTTTTTCATATGGTTTTCACTGGGAGATAAGGGGCGCCGTAAAAATCTCGCCCAGGGCGCTGGTAATGCTAAAACCGGCACTGTAAGGTGTTTATATAGTGGATTATCCACTAATAAACACCTTATAGATAGCATAGAAAAAAATTAAAAAAAAAATTGCAACCACCAGACTAATAACATATCATTTATACTCATAGATTCTCTTATAAAACATGGACACTTCTTACATTGCATGACCGTAATTTTCAATTTTACAAAGTATTTCATTTCAAGATCCCAAATAATCTTATTGACTCATCTGAAATTCTGTCTATTATCAAAGTTCGCCTTCTGTTCAGTGAGGAAGTCCATTCCTCGGTCGGGTTAACTGAACATATTTGTACTACCCAGGCAGGCTTTGTGAAAATTACACACGAGGTGATTTCTTCCATCATGGTTTAGATTTATTTTGTAATGCCTTAAACAGTTTCAAGTCAAAAATATTTAGCTTTTAGATAGGTAATGATTTTACTTATTTATATACTCATGAGTTTTATTTTGTATCTGTAATGTTCTTGTATTGTATTTTATTTTATATAATGTAGTACTTACAAGTAGGTTTCTTTTTGGGAAACTTGTTAATTTTTATAAAAATTTTGTACAATGTTTATTATTCATTTATATTGATTGTATGTATAATTAATAAATAAAGTAAAATAAAAAATAATTAGTTAAAAATACCGTATGAGTTCTCAGATGTACTTTCAAATTCTGGGCCAATGAAAAGTTTTTATTGCAATGTGGACAAGTAAATGGGCGTTCTCCAGTGTGTGTCCTCAAATGTGTTTTTAAGCGAAACCTGTAATAAAATTTACAAAAATATTCTTTGTTTAGATTGCATATACCTGCAAACGGGGCACTGTAAAAGTCTAAGAGTTTTTTAGTGTAAAATTTGATAGGCTGACAGTTTCTAATGAGGGTGGCAAGTGTGCTGTCGACCATAATAGTGATTAGTGATACATAATTAGTATCATGGTTACCATGCTAACCATATTTAGTGATACATAGTGCAAAAAGTACTAATAACGAACTGCTTAAGTGATAATTAAGCCTGGATTTAAACAATTCTGAGCTCATACTATGTTTAGTATATATATATATATACTGTGATTTGTGTATTATCATTGTAATTGTTATATATATTATTTTAAACATGACAAAAAGAACGGTATCCTGAATTTCTTTCGGTGTTTCTTCTCAGAATCATCATCATTTTGGTTTTTTTTTTTCTGAAACCCTGGTAAAATATGTAATCAACTACAAAAAAGTGATCTTGTTATCCTATTTTTGAGAATTTTGAGAAATTTGATTTGCTACTTATAAAGAACATATAACGGAGTGTCTTCCCCTTAATAGAGACAATAAGAAACTTGTTAATTGACCATTGACATATAGTGTACCAACATATTATAATATACGTACTAGAGAAGTTATCCTAAATATAAGTTTTGCTCTATTTTGATAATAGTTACAACTACATACGCTGCACAACCAAAAAAAAAAATTATGAAGTCTAATCAAAGGATAAAACTTGCTACGATAGATCGCTGCTAAGATACAATTTTCTTGCAATGAAAAGGTTGTAAGCTTTTATGCGTTTTGTTCAAAGCCGTACCAAATAAGTTGTAGATACAGAATACAGTACAATTCTCTGTGGATCATGAAATTTAGTACATAGCTACTAATAATTAAATTATTATGTACTAGGTATCATGAATTTCATGAGAAACTAGAAGTATATCAAAATTCAATGCAAAGAAGTATCTCTAGGAGTAAAAATGAAAGATAAAGTAAGATTGGTAGATATAAGAAAAAAAAAACAAACGTAATACCCACAATTAAAACTATAAGGCAACTCAAATAAAGATGGACAGATCATAATGACTAAAAGCCCAAATAAATGGTCATACAAGATTGCCCATTAGTACCCCAAAGGAGAGAAACTAAAAAGAGGAAGACAGAACCGTAGATAGGAGGACGATATAAGGAAGGTAGCAGGAGTAATGTGGATGAGAAAAGCGCAGGATAGAAAACAGGGGAAAAACTTAGAGGAGGTATATGTCATTGGATAATCTAGGAAAAAAAATGTTTTATATTAATGTATTTTAGCATGCCTTATGTAATTATGATTCCTAGAAATAAAGGCTATCTTTATCTAAGTTCATAATCAATTTAGTAATCTAAGATAAATTAAAATGTAGTTTCCCAGGTACACAAAGTAGAAAAATTGTTAATTTAATGCCTTGGCCAATTCTGGCATTGACTACACAAACAACTAAAAGTTTAGAGTTAACCATTTGTTCTTAACTGAGTTATTTTTCAATGAAAACATAATTTTTCTTCCAATGTTTTCTACAGTTTGCAATTAAAACTACATTCACTAATCTTGCTCGTAATAAAACTTACCTAGAAGACATGACTTTGCCGCACGTGAAACATTGCTCCTTTCGATGTTTCCTTACTTTTATATTTGTCTTTCTCTGAATGCTGATTTCAAACTCTTTATCTTTTACATTACTAGAGTCTGTGTGTAGAAAATTACTATCATTATCGGAATCATAAAATTCACAAATATTGGCAGCATCACTTACGTTTCCTCTCTCCACAAACATAGCTCTAAGTTTTAGGGATGATTGTTGACACAACGTTATGAACTCTAGGCAGTTATTTAACTGTTCTATGCATTTTGAACATATTGTTTTAGGCAACCCGTCATCTGGCTGTACCTGAATTTCACATAATCCAATATGTTTATGATTTTTAGAGATAATCCATTCATGACTATATTTAGTACTAGATGATCCCCCTACACTGAATACGCGTGGTATTCAGTGTAGGGCATAACTTTTTTGTTCATAAACCAATTGGAAGGAAGTAAAGACTAAATGTTAGGGGAAGCTTGCTACAATACATCAGTGAAAACCGCATTCAAATCGGTGAAGCAGTTTCTGAGATTAGCGTGCATAAACGCACAGACAAACAGGCAAAATTGTTTTTTTATTTTAATATTTAATGTACAGACAGCTCATTTACAATATTATTATATGTATAGAATAGATTGACAGGGGACACTGCGTTTTTCAGTCATTTGGGCAGTCTGTCAGGTGGCAGTAACCAACTCCTTACAGACCACCATAAAACAACAGCATGTGTGTTGTGTTTTGGTGAGTGAGCAAGGGATGCCAGAGCCCATTGCCCTTTATCATCCCTTCCTAATCCTTTATCCTACTATGGTCGGCAGCGCACTTGCAGCACCTGTAGCGTTGTTTGTGTTATAGTCGACGGTAGCCACCTATCATCCAGTGGACCGTTAGTAAATTTGAGCAAGCTCTACTAGTTTACTTGGACCGAATAGAAAAATAGAATGTTTAAAAATCTTACATTAACTCTAGCAACAGTCATAATTTTCGCTGGTAATCTTAATTCTTCATTATCGAAAATATTTAACAATATACCGGTTCCTAAACAAATTCTACATTTATCTTCAGTCATATTGCAATAGCAAATTAGTTGTAACTTGTAAACAGTATAGCAAACAAAACAATATTGTCACAATTGGAACATTATAATAAATAACATTATTTTGCCGTTTCTTATTTGTAAACAATATATATAACACAGAGTAAATATGATATTTTAGTGGTTTGACACTGACAGTAAATTGGGTGAAAGAATCTGAGGAAAGAATACTTGTGAAATAGGATTCAATCAATCAATATATAATAATAATAATAATAATTATTATTATTATTATTATAATATTTATTGTTTTTATATAAGTACATATATATTGTAAAAAATTTAAAATTAAGAAAATAAATAAATAAATGAATAATAATAATAATAATAATAATGCTTATGCCTTTACTCACTTACTCCTTTGGCATACTAAGGTGGACTCAAACTGAGCTCGATGGTTTAGACAAAAGAGTTCGTCGATTGCTCACAGCGCATCGCATGCTACACCCACGCTCATCGGTTATGAGACTGTACATCCCACGGAAATTGGGGAGTCGCGGTTTTTTAAACGCCAAGAACCTCCATAACCGTGAGGTACACAGTCTTAGGGAATATTTCCTGAACCACGAGAGTGGGATACATCGCGACGTTGTAGCAATCGACAAAAACTTCACGCCACTATCTCTGGCAAACGGGAACTGGCGCAGGCTAGTAGTTTTAAGCGCCGAAGACCGTAAGAATGTATGGAAGGACAAGGAGCTACATGGGCGATTCTACAAGGCCCTGACAGGACCTGAAGTGGACTCACTCGTTTCGGTGACCTCTTTGGGGAAACTGAAGGTTTTGTCTGTGCAATTGCGGACGAAGTTATTAAGACGAACAACTACTGGAAATATATCCTGAAGGACGGTACGGTCGACATCTGTCGGGCATTCCCCCGTCCTGGAGAGACACTCAGGCATATTATTTCCGGTTGTGCTCATCTTTCCAACGGCGAGTATTTGCACAGACACAACCAAGTAGCCAGGATCATTCATCAGCAACTTGCCCTTCGATATGGTCTTATCGAGTCTGAGGTGCCTTACTACAAGTACGTGCCTGCGCCCGTTCTCGAAAATGGTCATGCTACGCTCTACTGGGATCGCTCTATAATCACGGACAGGACTATTGTCGCCAATAAGCCTGACATTGTGGTTATTGACCGATCCCAGCGCCGGACGATGCTTGTCGACATAGCTGTCCCGCATGACGAAAATCTCGTGATAAAGCCGAAAAAGAAAAACTTACCAAGTACATCGACTTGGCTCACGAGGTGACCGCCATGTGGGACGTCGATTCGACAATTATCTTCCCGATAGTCGTCTCGGCGAACGGTCTTATAGCGAAGAGCCTCGACCAACATCTCAAGATCAGGCTCTCACTAGATGGCTGGATCAAGGGGCAGATACAGAAGGCGGTACTTCTTGACACGGCAGATTTGTCAGGAGGTTCCTCACTCTGCAGTCCTAACCACCGGCAGCATGGGCCTTGCCCCGCTACTAGTGGACATCTAATTTTAATTTTTTTATAATTTTTATTGTTTTTATATACATATATATTGTAAAAAGTTAAAATTAAGAAAAGAGATAAATAAATGTATAATAATAATAATAATAATAATTTTATTTCAGACTTCATTGTGTCCATAGCTTTTTTAAAAATTATATTACTATACCTACATTGTAGAAAATTAAAATATAAACTAACAATATACATAATGTGGTGATGCATGTGCATATATAGTAAAAATGATAGAACCTATCATTTTCTATTGAGGGTGATGTGTGACATCACCCAATGTTTTATTATTGGACAGTCCATCTTCCCAGCAATTACCTTCGACAACGTGTCGGGGCTGCCCCGTACTCTATTCATCAGGGATGCTATTCTCATTCGCATTATAGCGTAAAAATCTGCAACTCTTGCATTTGCAAACATCCCCGATGCACTACTACAGTAGCGCGGCAGCCCCAGAAACACTCTGAAGGCGTTGTTGTATTGGACGCGCAGGGCATTAAACGATTTAATGGAGCCATTTGGGAACCATTAAAAAGTAAAACACAGATGACAGAATGATTGTGAAGATAATAGAGTATCGAGTAAATAAAAATAATAATACCTAATTGTATTTGGTCGGTGATAGAAAACAATTTCAAGCATAAGTAGGTACTTACCAGATTTTGATTACATGTCCTTCACGCATATTGGTGTGAAAGCTGAGAAAAAAAAAGCTATTATCGTATCGTATAGGTACAGTATTACCTACTGCAGACAACGCACGTGTAGTGTTGTTGTCGTAAATGAGATATTCATCTTGTTTTGATCATATAACATGGCAGCCCTATTGAACTCTTCTGAGCATTTTTTTATTACCTTTTACGTCTGTTTACGAAAACTGAACATATAATCGTGACGTCAACGCTCTTACACGCTTTTGAAGCCACAAAGCCACGGAGGCTGCGGCGCATAATGTGCAAGAGAAACATACAAATTTATTGGTTGGCACAAAAGATTTTGTATTAGTTGGCACTTGTTGAGGGAAACAGATAGAAGATAACCGTTCAGGGGGGGTGTATTAATGTATTTCAGACGATAGTCGCATTGATTCTCTTTTGTCGGTTGCATTGGAACCGACAAAAGTTGAAGAACCAGCAGCTATATCATCGCATTTCTTGTACCGCAATAACCAGCCGTACCGTACGATCTACTTGTCTCTGCCATTGTCTTCCTCCTATATAAAAAGATACTCTGTGCATTGTCTCATTGCATTGGTTTCGGTTCTCTCATATCACGTCTTCTTCTTCTTCTTCTTCTTCAAAAAATGGCAATACGGCTCATTTTAAAAATGGCCATTATCTGCCAATGTCATGTCGGGTGACTTCCACAACGCGAAAGCGAATATAAACCAAAAGGAAAATATATACATATATAACAAGAGTTGGCCATTACAAAAAATTGAGTATTCGGTTTTATTATTGATTAAAGTTTAATGTCGTACATATCTATATATTTACATAACATATAAACAAAAGGAGAATTACTTACATAGAAAAGGAGCGACTTCATGTTGATGGGACGAGGGATTTTGGCAGGGAGAATATCATAGAGGGACACGGGGCGTAAAGGACAATTGAAAAATATATGATCAGTAGAGCCTTCCTCGACACCGCAGTCACAGATAGGGCTGTTTCGTGCACCAATTTTATTGAGGTGGAGGGGAGTACATGCATGTCCCAACCGAAGCCTGCAAATAATTGAAGCGGTCCGTTTATTAGTTGAGCGGAAGCGATAGAACCAGGGTCTGGAGGGAATGGTGGGTTGAATGTCGCTATAGTATCGACCTTTAGCCAGTCTAGAAATTTCCCAGTTTGACTGCCAATGCCTATTAAGATCAGGCAGGGCCTGAGCACGTAGATCGTTAGCAGTGATGTAATAGTGTTCACAATTACCAATTTGAATGGAGTCTTTAGCGAAAACATCAACTGACTCGTTGCCTGTAATACCACAATGACTAGGGATCCAAGCAAGAACGATATTTAAATTATGAATTTGACAACTATACAGAGCCTCCTTAATTTTGAGGATTATAGGAAATTTTGAACCCGACGCAAACTGATTACCGAGTACTGCCTGGAGGCAGCTTAAGGAGTCTGAAAAAATGATGGTCTTATTTAAAGCGTTTTCAATAACAAAATTGATAGCTTCTAAAATAGCTACCGATTCGCCAGTGAAGACTGAGGACATTGGGGGGCACTTAAAGCTTAGGAGCACCTGTAGGTTAGGTATCCAGACGGCAGCACCTACACATCCATCACTCGTCAATTTCGACGCATCAGTATAAACCGGGAGCCACTCACTCCACTGCGAAGCTATGATTTGATTAAACTTTGTATTGGCACTAGGAGAGTTCTTAGCGATCCCGAAATCTAGGAGGATTTCGGGCCGGAAAAGGAGGGCATCATAATCAACGGAGTAGAGTAAAGGATGAGTTGATTGGAAAATAGGGTCAGGTATATTGCGGATTTTGCGAAAACTAATAATTAAGGGAGGGGGATCTTTATTTCGCCAATACGAGTTTGTAGGGATTGTGTCAGATAGACACTCTAATTTAGGCAATAGGGGGTGAGAAGAATTTTGGAAGGCACCTAAGAGGAATCTAGAGCATAGTAGTTTTCTACGGAGGGAGAGAGGGGGATCAAGAGCTTCTATCTGTAGAGCGTTGGTAGGGGAAGATTTCATAGCGCCCAATATTATCCTGAGACATCTAAATTGCAGTTTATCTAATTTTAACAGCGCCATTTTACTACAAGGTTCTAGAATAAATGAGCCGTAGTCAAACACACTCCGTATAATGGCGTTATAAATCAGTTTTTGGGTGTAAGGGTGGGAACCCCACCACACACCCGACAAACAGCGGAGAACATTAGTGTTAGAATCGCATTTCTTGAGAACATAGTTTAAATGGGGGATACCAGACATATTAGAATCAAGAAATACGCCTAAAAATTTAACTACATTTTTGGCTGGGATAGCTTGACCAGCAAAAGTCAGCTTTATTTCCGGAATTATTCTCTTCTGAGTAAACAAGACTGCACAGCACTTCGGCACGGATAGTGATAGGCCGTGAGCAGACAGCCAGTCCTCTAAGTATAACAGAGCTCTGTTGAGCCTGACTTCGGCTTCTTGGGCTGAGGTAGCTGCAACATATAGGACTATATCATCAGCGTATTGAAGTATGTTACAAAATGAGCGCACTACTTGATCTAGGTCGTACGTGTAAAGGTTATATAATAGAGGACTGAGGACAGAGCCCTGTGGTAGGCCTTTCCAAACATGTCGAGGGGGGAGAAGAGCGCCATTAAGGCGAATTTGGATGGTTCGATCCATGAACATGTTGCATATAAAATGGGCCAACCTCACCGGGATACTCAGCTGAAGCAATTTTTGCCTGAGTACGGGAAGTAGGACACTATCATATGCTGAATTTATATCTAGAAAAACACCTACAAGGACTTCATTTTTTGAAAAGGCTAATCTGATATCAGTGGTAAGGATGGAGAGGCTATCCATGGTGCTCAAACCTTTCCGAAAGCCGAATTGGGTATAGGATAAGATGGACGAATTTTCTACAAACCATTCGAGACGATTCTTAATTAGGTGTTCAAGTATTTTTATTAAAGTGGATAAAGCGATGGGACGGTAGGAAGAGGGGTCGGACGGGGGTTTACCAGGTTTCAATAATGGGATGATGATTTGATTCTTCCAGGATTCTGGGATAAGGCCAAGTTCAAAAAATTTATTGACTAAAGAAAGATAATATAGTTTTGTATTCGTACCGGAATTAACCAGAAAGGAGTAGGGAAAACCATCGGGGCCAGGGGAGGAATCTATAACACGATTTAAAACAAGTGTTAATTCAGCTAAAGAGAATGGGTTATTAAATTTATGGGGCTCATATCACGTCAATCGCATTGTTTCTATTCCTCAAGAATCAGCTGCCACGTGAATTGCCAAAGTCACAGTCACAGACTATTAAATTAAAATTGTGACAGCAGACAATGTAACGTCCGCGGCGTCCGCCTATTCTATTAATTAAATTAATAGAATAGGCGGACCATTCTAGAATAGGTAGCCCAACGCAGTCCAAAGTACGGAACGAGAGTATTTGTAATCAGTATCTGGAAATAGCAGTAACGATTATGGGCGGCACCAATGAAGTAGCGATTCCAAAGTAACGGTTACAGCACTTTTGACACACCTCTCTAAGGTAGACCATTCACAAAAATATTTCGAAGTAAGTAGAACGTTCATGGCGCAATCAAGAAAATAATTATTACCTACTTATTATTATTATACAAATACCCGTAAACAGTTGCCCTATCGAGATTTTTAAAACTGAAAGTGTAGCGGGTCGACAAAATGACTATAATACTCGTGTGTAGTCGGCTTTATTTGACACCATTATTATGAAAGTGGATTGATAAAACTTCAATTTAACTTAATATTTCTCCCAAGTGTTTTTTAATAATGTCTCCAGTGAAATTGTACCATTTTTCACTAAGCGGTCCTTCTAGGGGCGCTTTATTTGCCGCGAGGGTTATTGGAGTACCGTTAGAAGTAGAAATTGTGAATTTATTAAAAAAAGAACAGTTGAGTGAAAGTTTCTTAAAGATTAATCCTCAGCATTGCATACCAACGTTGAATGATGACGGTTTCGTATTATGGGAGAGTCGTGCCATATCGTGTTATTTGGCCGATAAGTATGGGAAAGATGATCAATGGTATCCTAAAGATTTAAAGCGGCGTGCCCTTGTTAACCAACGTTTATACTTCGATAGTTCCAATTTATACGTCAAAATCAGAGCCATCTGTGTATGTTTTTAAAGATATTTGCTTCCTTATTAATTTTACTATCAACGAATTGATTGAGATTTCTTTACTGTTATGCGAGATGCAGACCGAAAACTAAACATGCCAAAGCTAAAGCTAAGCTAAGCTAAGCTAGAAAAATGTCCATGCACACAAAGACTAAGCAAAAGCTCAGTTGGTGTTAAAGAAGAAGTCCAATTTGACCGATGTATTGCTCACCATGAATATAACAATGAAGAATATGGCTACGCAATAGGAGAAAAGATTATTCACAAACACAAGAAGATACACATGCACAACTAATTTAGCTTTGCATAATTTAACTCGGGTAGCTTAGCTTAGTATGAACACATGAAAAACTGCTTTAGTTATGCGAACTAAGCTCAACTAAGTTAGCTTTCGGTCTGCAACTAGCTTTATACAGCTAGCTGAACCTCAAAATAAGCAAACCAGAAGAAGATTCTGTTCCAAAATCCAAAACGAAGTGAAAGCGCCACAAATTTTATAGCAATAAATATGTAGGTAATGGGTAAAAAATCAAAACATAAATAAATGGACATATTAATGAGCTATTACTCCAAAAGTAATTATTTCATATTTAATTTTATTACGCCAAGGGGCATCTTTACAAAAGACTACATAATTTAAATAGAACATACCGTTCCACAGATAACTAAAAATTTATTAAAATTCAATTAATCTATGCAAATTAGCTGTTTCTCTCCTTCTGATTTGTTCAGTATATCTATACCTCTTATTTGAATTTTCAAAAAGGTTTGACAACTTCAGATATTAACTTTTCTATAAATCATACACCACCAAATTTTTTACTAATTGTTGGATATTTAAATATTCATAAAATTTTGTAATCCAAAACGCCTTGTTTAATTAATAAAAGATATTTTACCTTTATCTTGGGAATTATAAAAGTTTTCTTTGTTTCAGCATCCTATATTGTTTCTTGGTGTAACCGAAATAAAGAAAGATTTAAAAGATGATCTCAAAGTTACACTTGGTTTTCTAAACATGTTTTTAAAGGATTCCAAGTGGGTAGCTGGCGATGACCCCACTATAGCTGATACAACCATATATGCATCTATTTCTGGTTTACTAGTAAGTTGGTCAAAATAGTGCAAACTTTTTAAAAAGTCAATAATAATATATACAATATTATTTCAGTCATTATTTATAATTACTTATTTTAAATATGATTAAATTCTTAAATAGCTTTTACAAGTAACATTTTTAATGAAATTTTACAGGCGGTCGGTTGGGATTTGACAGACTACCCACATATTGAACGATGGACAAAACAATGTACTACTCTTGTTGGTTATCAAGAAAATGAAGAGGGAGCAAAACTTTTTGGTGAAGCGGTTAAGAAGAATCTTAAACACTAAATAAAACATATTTTATGTACAAATACATTACTTATTATTATATTTTATAAATCTCTGTATTATTTATGAAACTTTAATACTAACTGCTGCTCATTCCTTACTCTCCGTTTTATTATGACTTCAGATTGAAATCCTTGTTTTGACATTATTTCTATGACTTCCTCTGGAATGTTTTCTTCTATTAGTAATATATAGAATGTACCGTTTGGAGTTAACTTCTTTGGTACCATCTCTAGCAGTCTATCGGTGACTTCTCTACCTTTGACGCCACCAGCCCAACTAGCCGTAATATCCAAATTACCACATTCTTCGCTTTCTGTTACCACATAAGGAGGATTAAATATAATAACATCAAATATATTATCAATAAAATTTATAGCCAAGTCCATGTTCATTGCATCAAGGGTAACCTTATTAAAATCTGCTGTGCTTTTTGTCATTAAGCATGCTTTAAAATTAACATCAGTACTTAAACATATACAATTCTTGAAGGCCATTCCGAAAGCTGTTATAACAACACCACTGCCAGAACCAACTTCCAAACAGACAGTTGGGTTTTTTATTTTCAAATAATCTAAGTCTTTTTCTAGAGCATCTATTAGCAGGAAACTGTCTTCAGATGGTTCATATACATGATCATAATCTGCTTTGTCAATATGATTTTGATGTGGTGTTTCCATTATTTTTAGTCAGTTGATTGTGCTTTCATTGGAGGCAAGCCCACTTGTACTCTGTTCGGGCTCTTCTGATACTGACTCTTGTACTGTTGTTGGCTGTACGCTCTTTTCCTTATTTACCATTTGCCGAATTTCATTTAACCTATCCTAGAACATTATTTATAATTAGTTGGCTTAGCATTGACTTTCATTAATGCTAATTTAAATTAACAAGGTTCAATATATATTGCATGGATGGTTCAATGTCAATGTAATAAGGACTAAAGCAAGATAACACAAAGAATGTAATCAAATTTTCAGGGTTCATAACATTTTTTTAATAAACAAATAGTCGACACATATTTTCAATAGTAGAATGTATTTTATCTAGTAGTCCAAAAAGGTGACCAAGTGACTGAAACCAAGAAACGCCAGCCATTTTTGACACTTTTATGCAGAGAAACTGAGTATGGGTCGGGTTTGTTTACATTGTTTTGAATTGTCTCCTGAGTATATTTATTCAGATCCTAACAAAGACATTCTCGTCAGGAATTGTATTAATTTTACTCACTTGTGATGATTGCAAAATATTGAGGACAACAGTCACTTTGTGCTTGCAAGCTATTAGTTTTTTAACATAAGGGTCTAAGTCTGGATGATTGTCGAGTGCTTCACGTACTTTTTGCAATCCCTCATTCAACGAATCTATTTGTTGTTTCAACTCCAACTGAGAAATTCTGAAACAATTATTCAGTTGTTACAATAGAGTTCCATATAAGTAATGATCTTGTCAATGGAATTAAGCCAATATATAAGTAGTAAAAATATTTTTATCCTTCCTTTTATTTTATGTTAAGGTAGACACAGGCTGACGGTCCATTTGATTGTAGGTAAGGTTACGGATGCGAGGTTAGGAAGGGATAGCGAAAAGGGCTCTCGCATCCTCACTCACAGAAACACATTAGTACACATGCTGTTATTTCACAGTGGTATTATTCAGTGTTTATTGCTTAGAATTAAATGGTCATTGGTATGATACATTCCCACCTACAGGTCTCAAATTTTACACCCAGACCTTCAGATTTAATCATTGATTAATTAGACTAATCATGGATTTACATAAACAGCAATGATAAACAAAAACAGTGAATTTACCTGGTAGCCCTAACTCTATCGTCCAATTGATCAACAGTGGGTTTCAGAAGGCCAAGCAACCCCTCAGCGAGGGTATCCCGTGTTGGGTTGTCGCAGAGGTTACCAGTGTTTTCGTCAGCGGATGTTGTTGTACTTTCGGTGTCATCCATAGCGTAAAATACTCACCATATATTATTTTTTAATAACTCAGAACCTAGTTAGTAAGGTAAGAGTAAGGGACACTACTACCTACTTATATTACATTAATTAATAATTAATTAAGTGCACAAATTTAAATAGAACTAAATCTCCAGCTACAGTCGGTCAAATCAAAGCGGTCAAAGAAACAAACGAGTAGATATTAGATAATAATAATCCTTGTGATTTTGTGAGTATGTATATAATAGTGTTCTGTGGAAATAAATAAAACACAGAAAACAATTATGCGGCATCAGTTGACCGTCATAGAAGACTATTCATTGCAAATATTGTAATTTGACAGGATAAGATTAAATTACAAATGACCAAATCATACTAAAATCTCACTAACATTAATACAAAATCTGGCGTAAATATTTATTTCAAGAATAAACCGTAAACAGATTTCTTTTTCGTGGACTCTGCTACTTCATTTGGAGCCTTACATTAGTATACGTAGAATAGGTCAGAGATTAATACGGGTAAAAGAGAAAAAATGCTTGTGGCCCACCTAGGTAAACCACGACCAGTGACATGTTTGATAATCTTTTAACACTAATTATATCATATCATATCATATCATATCATAACACTCTCTCTCAAGGCCTCTTCTGTCCTGAAGGTTAGCCTGAACGTGTCTCTGTCAAAAGCCAACTGGTACAGTTGCTCCATTGAGGCAATTCCAGTCCTCCTATCCGGCTGCCTTATGCCAAATGTTTCATAACCACGACTTCCTCCTTCTCCCAGCGCCTCTCCCTTCCATCTTAACACGTGGTCAAGATAAGATTCGTATTATGAGTTTTTATTATGACTATTTAGTTTCTGTGTCCAACGATTCGAAAGCAAGTAGGCGCCCGTGTACCTATCATTAGTTCGGTACACTAACATTCGACTAAAACCAATAAGAAGGAGAGTTTTTAATTTGGCTTCATATTTATTTTCCCATAAAAAGCGTAAAAAAGTCTTTTAAATAATAAACAATAGGATCGTCAACTAATCATTACCTAAGAAAGATTACACTATTTATTCGTTGCCTACCACAATTTGCGAAAAATGATGTGGAACAAAAAATAAGCGATTGTGAATTAAAAATAATCGACTGATATTTTAAAGAAACTTAGTAGGTACCTACCCGTAATGTGCAAAAAACGTGTCACATTGCTTTAAAATTATGGGATTGACTTTATCTCCAAATATTAAAAACTGAAGTCGTTGTCAGCGTCTGTCTGTATCTCTTCTAAACTACCCAACGGATTTTGATACGGTTTTCACTAATGGTAAGAGCGAACAACGAGGAAGGTTGTGCAGAAAAAATGCATTTGTGCAAAGCTGGGGCCGCTTGTTTATAATATATCCAATTTTACAAGCGTAAAATCGGCAGCCCTATTATCTAACTCCGTCTGCTGTGCGATAGACGACAGGTTTGTGTCAAATTGCGCAATTTCACAGTAAGATCGCGTTTTTGGTATCACGTAACTCACAACAGACGTGTGGTTTGCGATAAGCGACGGTGCTGCCTCTTGCGGACGACAACTAAACTAAAAGTGCATCATTTCTCTATGTCTGCCCATACAATCGCAGAGATTTGGTATTATGTAAAAATTTTGACAGCTCGCGACAGCAATCAGACGTGCGATTTTGTGTATTTTTTTGCGACCACCATTTTACTCGTTGCAAACCAATTGCAAACCGATTGTATACGCTAAATTAATTGAAATATCTAATAAAATAACATTTTATTGGTAAGTATGTAAGTATCGATAGATTGTTCGTTCATTGATTTTTTGTATTGTGTAAATCGACACACGAAGATCTAAGAAACTGTTGAAATTGCCTTATTTTACGTGATGGGACTGTGTTTAATAATAACTGTTTTTTTAAGAATTTATAATGGCTCGAGCTTTTTCACTGAGGGTCGAAGAATTTGAGCATAGAAGAAGTTTTATAATCGAGAACAGACAATTACGACGTAACCTCCGTATCCCTAATTTTCACATGACATTGTCGGAGTTTCTCGCAAAGACTATTGAAAGAAGCATTTTTACAGCTTTGTTTAGACCTCAGGCCTCAAATGCAAGCCCGCCGAAATATTAAAATTAGCATTGAATGCAAGGTATGTATGTATCGTGTTTTTATTACAAAATGTAATTCCCACTTTTAAGTTGACTAAAAGTAAAATCTTTTGATTTTTACTCATTAATAGTTTTTCTATTAAAATCTCTAAAAATGGCATTAATACAAGATCAATTAATATAGGTACCTATGTACATAGATTTATATTAAGAGTACATATCTGTACAATGTTTGAATATCCGTCAACAAATGTGGCCAGTATACAATCTCATGAGTATTTATTTTAATATTATTCTAACACACTCCCTTACTAAAATAAGATATACACCACAAAACAAATAACATCATAACATGACAATAAAATTAAAGAATATGCCTACAAAAGTATTAATTTTGCACTTCTGTAATTCCAAACTGTTTTATAAATTTATGTTTTTGACAACTTATACTTTTTGTGAGAATATTTCTATTTAAATAGTTTATTATTACAGAATTATTTTCAATGGCAGTTCTTATAAAATGATATTTGACATCGACATGCTTGCTTCTCTTATGAAACACATAGTTTTTAGTTAGTTTAGGTGACTAATTTCTACAATTTAACTCTATCAATAGATTTCTCAAGTATATAAGTAGCTTCTTTAGATGCCTCACAAATTACCATATACTCTGCTTCCGTACTTGACAAAGCTATTGTTGTCTGCTTTTTACATTCATATGAGACTATACCACCAGACATTTTAAACATGTAGCCAGTAAAAGATTTTCTATCTAAGCAATTCGATGCCCAATCAGCATCTACATAGCCTACCAAATCATACTCATCATAGTTAAGTATTTTAATAAGTTTAATAATAAGTAAGTTTAATAAGTTTATATAATAATCATATTATATTAAGTTACATCATATTTAAGTATGTCTATTATCTATTATGTTGCAGATAAGTGATGGTGACTTAAATATTTTAATCGTAACATTTGGTGGAGCTGCTCATGATGCTTAGATATAGATAAACTGTGAAATCAACCACCATATGCAACGGCTTCATAATGGTGGTGAAAGTATTTTGTTCCTAGGTAAAGCTTTCTTTATTTTTCTCTTGTCAAATTTATTTATCTACCACTTCTACTTTCTTACACTTTCTAAACTTCTACTCTACTTCTACTTCTCTTCTGAAAGAATTTCAAAAACAAATATCTTCTCCATATTCAGGTCAGTATAGATTACCTGTATAATTGTATAAATCCACACATTAAGTTGAACAGAACTCAGCAAGAGTGTGTCTGCCATTCGTTAACACTCACTGGGCTGTCATTGTTTTTACTTTTTATATTAACTATATTATAAAAAGTTTTACAAACAAAATTAAAACATTGAGCAAAATTCTTCTTTTTTAAACTTCAGATATGTACTGATATAAAAACATGTCTTTTCAGGTGACTCGAGCGACCTCTTAAGACCTTGGCTCCTAACACAAATTAAAAATTCACTGTCATGCTAGGATCACAGTGGAACGCTACATAAGAGTATTAAAAGCATGTTGGGAATGTTTACTCGCTCACAGATCTCTCCGCTACAAAAATAATAAATGCCTATGTTACATTGCACAATATCTGATCTGATGAAGAGGAAGACCCTTTTATGCAAATTCTGTCACAATATACAGGAGGTGAAGAGGCAGTACAAGTGGAAAGTGGTCGTCAGCGGGAATTTGTTGTGCAAAGCTTGTGGAGATTTAAATAATGTGATACTTTTATAGCGATAAACATAGTGAATTAATTTCATTAATAAAACGAGATATGAAATAATGTTTTTCTTTTAATATGTACTTCATCCTAACAACCAGTGCCTACATTGAATCCTTTGATCTATCTTAAATAAATAGGTAAATGATTACAAATACTGTGTGTAGAATACACACTTGAAATTTATATCTTAAAACTTCATTTAACTTTTGTTGTTTAACCTCTATAACACTTGTAGTAAAAGTTTTACAGGTAAATCACTAATGAAACGAGATATGAAATAATGTTTTTCTTTTAATATGTACTTAACATCTTAACAACCAGTGATACCTTTGATTTATCTTAGGTAAATAATCACAAATACTGCTTTTAATAATACATGAAATGTATCATGCCCGTGATGAATCTTTCCATAATTAACATTCCTAATGTTTTACCTCTAATAAATCAAATTAGAACTTAACATTTGAACACTTTCAAAATCGGTTTGAAAAACATTAAATTATTGTTTTTTTTTTTAATAAAATAATCATATATTTTTAATGAATCAAACATTCAACTCAAGCAAGCAGATCTAACTCGGCGCCTTTCACTATCTACTTTGTCGAACTTGTGGACACTGTCTGTGATCTGTTTTAAGTAATTTGGGTTGTATGTTAATCAATATAATAATAAATAAACGCAGTGAAATTGTTTATAAGTACTTAATACTCTTTCATATTAATTTGATGAATTTTAATCTAAATAATTAATGTTTATATACTTTTTACAATAAATATACAAAAAAACAATTAAAATTACAAAAAAAAATTAAATTGTGTCTGCGAGTTAGTTCCTCGATCGCAAATATTCACAGTAGAGGGCGCTATAAAATGCATTCTTACGACAACTTAGCAATTGTTAGCAATCGCCTTAGATAATACCAACTTTTAGTGTCGTCTGCCAACTGATTGCTGTCGCGTGGCTGTTGCTGTCTGATTGCTTTGTTGTCGTCTGCTGTTAGATAATAAGGGTGCCGCTTTCTATAACGCTAGGAATACCTGTATGCTACGCTAGGAATGTCTCAGAGCAGTACCATAAATTTTTACTTAAAGTGATCTCCAAAACGAATTTTAAAATAACTCCACAACAAAATAATGATCAAGTACCACGCCGCGCATAATATGATGTGCGAGGCGGGCGGTCGTGATGGGCGCTCCTGCTTGCCATGCGGCTCAGACGCTTGGTCGTATTCAGCGAACTGCTTTTTTTAAAAATTTTAAAATTATGGGTTAATTACCTAGTTAAAGAATTTTACACAATTATATAAAAATTTATTTTCTACATTTTTAGGCAAGTTAACTAGGTAATGTTAGTAATTAAACGATCTTTACATAATTTCATCGTTCTCACACTATTAAAACAGTGTATTAAAAAGGTAGGTATTTAGTTTGAGCAATCGTTAGCTAATTTTATCGCTTTCTTCAGTCCTTATGTTATTTAATCTACTTTCAGCTTTTACAAATACATCTTTCATGTGAATAAATCAGCACTGATTATGCATCTTGTTTTTTTTTTATATTTCAATATTAATTAAGTTTGATTTGTGTTTTACCATTATGACTAAGTACAGTTAGCCAATGACTCAAGGAATTAAAAAAAATTGTGGATGTATCTAAATGTCGGCAACTGTATGGTAAGTCGCATCTAAAGTAAGCTAGCTCACTACATAAATAAGACCCCCTCTCACTTAATCACTTAAGTAAGTTAAGTTTGTCTAATTCTTAATCCGGTTAACCAACTTTGTAGCTCTTTAGTAGCAATGGATCGGTTTTACTGAATCCAGAATTTTTATACGTCCTTGAATATAGGCCTTATACACAGAGCAAAGAATCGCCGCGCCGCTCCCTACTAGAGACGATATGGTCAACGCTTTCCATATAAATCCAGCGAGTCAGGGGGCGTTACCGTTTATTCAATACTAGTCCACGGTAACCTAGACTAATGGAATATGATAATATACTCCCCGCAGTGGCGGTGTACACTCTGCGGGAAAACTTAAAAAAAAAAATACTAGTCCACGCACGACTTACGCACTCTTTAGATTTTGTGTTCCAAGACAATCTCGAGTCACATTTAAAAAAAAAAATTGTATTTAATTATCCACTTGTGAATAAATGATACATCAGACTTTTGCTTATTGACGTTTTTACTTTGATTATTCCACCAAATCACAGCATAATGAGGCACTTCTATTGCTTTTTTGGATAATGTTTACTCCACAACGTGCAAATAGAAACTAGCAGTCAAATGCGCCGTGAAATGTGTTCAGCACATTATTGTGTGGTACGAATATTATACGCGTGGACGCGGCGATTCTTTGCTCTGTGATCTTATATAATAATTTATAATTTTCATCTATAATTCAGTGTAAAAATATTCCTAAAAATACGCTAATATAACAACCCCGTATTAAGTTTATAAAGATTCCATAAGTCTTCGCATTTGATCTTTTACATGTTCGTCCATATTGGAATAGTCCTGTAATGTGTCTTCAATCATTTCTACCATAATGTTGGGCCATTCAAGTTCTAGGGTACGCAGCCGTTGTGCTGCACCACACGCAAGTTCGATGGCATGGGAGAGCTGGCCACGACCACGAACGCGCCAGCTCATATCCTCCTGTAGTATAATCAGGTTTAATACAAACAAATATTAATAGCAAAAAAAAATACTATTATGAAATCAAGAAGTGCTGAATTTCTAAAAAAAACATTGCAAAATCAACGGTCTCGATCGATACAATAGTTTGCAATCTAGGTACCTCATTGCGCTTCACCCTTGTGTCAATAAACACAAGAGACGAATAATAACAATCACACTAATAAGGATGAAAACACAACACTGCAATGCGATATCGTATCATAAAAATGTCCGATTTATACCGCCCGAATTTGCAGCTTCTTACAGTACCTTCTGTAAATTTTTGTTTTGTACAATTTTGCTAACCTGGGAGACTTGTCCTTTTTTGTACTGCAGAGCTTCTTTAGCTATGACGTCTCGTAACGAGGGATCGGCAGCTCGAAGCCATGCTTTAGCGCTTATTGTACTGTTACCGTTTCTACCGAGGCGAGTCAGAAGCGGTTGTAACGGTGCATCGGGAAGAGCCCTAAGCACCGTCTCACTGAGTCCCGAAAAAGTTCGATTCGCGGATTTGGTTTCATCATCAGTTACCTGGAAAATATTTGCCAAGGAAATACTAAACACAACTTAGGTATTATTATTTAACGTTGTTTCTGAAATTACCGGTTCATCATTTATTTCTTTCAATCCCCAGTGAGCGAGTCTGTACACAGCATATTCTCGCCAGCTTTTGGTGTGTATTGGATTGCCTTCCGGTAAAATTGTTAGACCAATGACTCCACGTAATTCCGCCAAGGCATGTAGTTGACTCAACCATTGCAATCCTGTTGCTCGAAATGATATATGGCTCACGTTGGGAAATCTGTGAATATTTAGTAAATCTGTAGGGTTTTTGTTGAAAAAAAAAAAAAATAGTAAATAAAAAAAATCCAGTTTTAAAATAAATAAATAATAAAATAAATCTTTATTTGCGCGAACACATGTTTACAGGATTTTAATTTGTATACAGCAGTTACAGTACAAAATATGTTCTACCCGCCAAGGGCAGGCAAATATTTGTGTTTAATTGTTTGTAATATGATAATTGTTTTTAATATGATTACATTCAGAATATCGAAAACTATGGTTATTTAAAAATTAACCTTATCATTGGTTACCTAATATACATAAAATAAGGTCGTGTTAGTTACACCATTTATAACTCGAGAAGAACTGGACCGATTTTTATGATCTTTGATTTGTTGAATTTGTCTCAAAATTCAACGAATAGTAAAATAACTAGTAAAACGTGAAATATTCACGAACAAAAATCTTCTCATACATTTTGTATGGAACCGGTTTGAGGCGGTACCAAGTTCGCAGATATATTAAAAATTACCACTTTAGACATATGATGCTGACACATTTCAAGATCGCATGCATCTAATCATATATAAACTTACTTGGTTTTCAATTCAGAAAGCGATTGGACAACAGCATTGAAATGAACGTAGTGAAACGCGGCACGCGTCACGCTGCGTGCTTGATCCCACTCCCAATCGCGACCAAGACGACGGACGGCTCCCGCGCCCCAAGCGCTCACCACACCATCGCAAACTTCCACTAAATAATCAACGCCTAAGAAAGGCAGTTCGTCATGTCATAAATTAAAACTACATTCGAAAATATTAACAAGTAACCTATCAATACCTTGTTCTCTATCCTTCGACATTGGCATTGGTTTTGGTACAGGCTCAGAAGATTTCAAGTTAGCTAAACTCTTCCCAGTTTTAACTCTAGCAGTAGACGCTCTGTTTACCGAAGAACTAGTTTCGTTTCGACGCGTTATCGTTGCGCTTCTTATGCTCCTATTGCTCAGTCTACTGTTGATGGAGCCTTCACGTCTTAAAGTTCTCGGGTTGTGATCACTTCCCGACGTGGAAGATGTGGCAATGGAGCCCAAATTAGTGCCAGTTGATAAATTGCTTGTATTCTCATTATTGTCGAAGTTTTTTGATTTCGGTCGCCTGCTTTCCGGATCACATACCGACTTAGATCGTACTGTACTAAAGTTTGATCGTCTTCTTAAGGCTGTAGGAACTCTTCTCGGCTGCCTTTTTTTTGTTTCATCTTCACTGTCACTACTCGAAGAAGGCAATGAACTAAAAGAAGAATCTACGAATGGTTCTACACTCGAAATGCTTTCCCATCTTTTCAGTACTGGTTCTCCAGTTTCAGAAAGCTTTACACTCTCTAGTGAAGAAATTATTGGTAATAAAATTGGAGGCAATCTTAGCTCACTGCTTGTAGACGTAGAATGCGATACATCGGTATCTTGAGAAGCACTTCTTTCTGAGAAGTTCACTCTTCTTTCAGAAGTTTTGTTTACTGTAGAACTTCTTTGTAATTTTCGCACAGGAGACATTTTGGTAGTACTTTCAGAAGAAGTTTTCGCATCACTGTTGTTTTTGTGGTCAGAATCTTCAGCATTCACGTGTTGTAAGGATGCTACAACATCAGGGAGACTAGATATTTCCACAGTTTGCGTACCCCCACTTTGCGTCATTGTTGCACTTGATGCTTCTAGAACAAATTCTTTTTCCAAATCGACATTTTTAGTAGCATTAGTTGAAACTGCAAAGCATTTATTTTCTGACCTAGATAGGGACAGAACGATACATGTTAAAGTTATAATAATAATTATTTATGTAAATAATATTCCTATATAATAAGGTGAGAAATACCTGAGCAGTTCCCAATTAGTACGAGCGTTATGGATAATTTGATCTCGGCGTGCTGCTTGCTGTGCTGTTCCACCTAAAGCGCAATAAGCCGCATGAGCTTCTTCTTTATTAGCACGCCAAGCCATTGCTGCTCTCCGAACCTTATAGGTAAAAAAAATATTATTAATAGTAAGTAACACTTCATCTTTATTTGTGAAGACCGCGTGTAGTATCAAAAAATGATATTCATCTATTGCTACAACGTAAAACATTCCTCGTGCAAATGCAAATCATTTCGTGAAATTTACAAATTATTGTATATATCTATCTATACCACAATCAAATAATATAACTTGGATTGAAAATTTCAAAAAGTTGATTCTTATACTTTAAAGAAAAAACAAAAAGGCTCTTAATATTATTTGGCTCTAAATATTATTTATAATATTCGGTCACAACTTAGTTAAAAGTTGCCGATTTTAAGGTTAAAATTATTACATTACTTACTTGTTCAGTTATGTGCATGTTGGTAAGTGTTATTAGATTTGGAAGATATGACACCAGAAAAGGAGTGCAGTCTCCACCTAAAGCTACTGGATTTCCATCTAAAGATATTTCAATAAGAGTTGAAACTTCTGCTAGAGATGACATATCCTCCACGCTGAAAGAAATAATCAGTACCAGTTATATTTTCCCTTATATTAGTTACTGTCAGTCCATATACTCTACACTCATACCTTACCTTTGTAAGTCGTTATTGCCAAGGTAGAGTTTCTGTAATTTGGGAGTATTCTGAAACCCAAGCAACTTTCTTAATCGGTTTCTCTTCAAGTTTAATTCCCTTAGCGAGATCATTCCTTGTAAATCTATTTGTCCAATGCATTTGATTTGATTACCAGCCAAATTGAGCACTTTTAATTCATTCAAATTAGATAAACCGCCAACTTTTCCTATTCTGTTTCCGTGCAAGTCTAATACTTCCAATTTTACCAAATTAGTTAGTCCTTCTATTCTTTTTATCCTAAAAGGGAACATTATTTCAATATATAATTTTAATTATTTTATTTGATAACTAGGTGAATACTGCTCAAATCTCATTTACCTATTTTTACCCATTAATAGTACTCTCAAACTAAACAGTCGTTCTAAAGAAGTAATTTTATCGATTTGATTGTCGTAAACATCAAGGAACACCAATTTTCCCAGGTCTAGGGGAGCAAGTCCTGTCAAACTGCTAATTAAATTGTGTTGTAAGGACAGAAGTCTTAAGCTCGGTTCCCCAACTATATGAGGGATTGATGACAGTCCTCTCCTGCAAATTAGATGAGATTAATCGTATGTTATAGAGAGCGGACGTTGATCATTAATAGTGAGAATGCAATGTTAATTTGTAGGTTTGTTCATTCAAGATTCAAGGTGCAGTATAATGTCATAAAATTTCACCAGCTGGTAAACGATTTTTGCTATGCCGATATTATATTGTTACAGTTAAATCGAGTCACGAGTGCGTGAAACTACTTTAAAATGAATTTATGTTTTATTGCAACTAGATATTATCGTTTATGATGCTCTTAATGCATTATAGATCTATTGCAAGGGCTCTAATAATACCTGTCGAGACATATTCTATCTGGAAGCCGATCTTTCTCCTGTGGAGTTCGAAATAGCTGAACTCTTCCCTCACCTATTGCTTGTAAATTAACAGCTTCATCTTTATCGTCTTCTTTATTCGTAAAATCATTGCTGTAAATTTGTTTCAAATTTAATTTAGAATATCCAATAGGAATCAATATTTAATTTAGTATCAAATTCATTTCATGTTGCTTTATGAGGCCTTAAAGTAAGTTGCAGTTCCTGCCTATAACTATATAGATCTAATTACTACCAAGTACTTTCGGCATTCCATGACCATTAATATTAGATTGTTTCGTTATTCACAATTCTGTTTCTTTTTATTATTTATATCATCTTTACAGTTTTAATATAAATTCCGATAAAAGGTCGGGTAGAAAGTCTCTTTGTATTTTGTAGGTATGCATAAAGTTGTAATCAAATCTTTTACATTGTATACTGTGTGTACCTGGCTGATTAAGACACCCTTAAAAGAAGACATTTCAAAAAAATCAAGGCAAAAACTAGTTTTTGACCATTTTATCATTTGTTTCTGTGTAGGATAATGAGTTAAATTAACAAAGAATTACGCTGCATTTGGAAATTATAAAAAAAAAAGGGAAATATGAAACACATATCGCGAACTAAATATTGCCGAAAAAACCTAATGCGATGTAGATACAGAAAAGAGTAGGTAGCACATTAAGTAGATGCCATTTGTAAAAAGCGAAGTTAAAAAAGCTCGATATTTCGATGCCATACGAGCGAGTTTATATATATTATTATAAAATGTAAAAATTGAGCGTATTGTTGCTGACGAGATTGATTACTATGACAAATGCATTAACGTATAATATACAAAAGATCACAGTTGAAGCACATGCCCCAACGACTGTAGGGAAACCCTGATTAATGTGGCATCGTTCATTATTAATTTTTACCTCCGAACATAACCATTGTTTCAGTATTTTTCTGCAAACAGTTCATGAGACTAAAGCAAGATATTGAGAGAAAACGATCACATTTTATAGAAAGAAAAAAAGGTTTTTCATCTTGATAACGCATCTTTACCCACTTAGTAAAAATTCAGGAATCTTGGTTGGGCAGTGTTAATGCAACCGCCATATGTATTGTAAAACTGTGATATAACTTTGTCCTGTACCCTCGGATTACCACTTAGATTTTTCTTCTGAACTCTTTAAGTAGTGTAAGGTAATAAATAGTGAAATGTGTCTATACCAAAGCGATCATATCAATATTAAAAATTAGTAACAACCGAATAAAACGACACATTACCGAATATAATTATTATATTCGTATATTATATCATCTTTATTTGAACCAGGCACGAAGAAACTTTTCCTCAACCTTTTATTAAAAATAAATTAATAAAAAAAAGGTCGGATTTATTAAAAAAGAAAAAATTAGAACAAATTCCAATTTGTTAATGTGCTGTTAACTTAAAAATCAAATAAATGTAAATAAACCAAGAATGGACTTATATTCATTATTGAGAATGTATATCAGAGTACGATATCAATCTTGTAATTTGTACCTGCTTACCTAGAAAGTGTTGTATGTGATCGGTGAGCCAAGGCAGCTCTTGGATCTGCTATTGCTGGTTTTATTTGTAGGAACATGCGACTATCTCCCGCGGCGGCCGAGTCAATTCGTGTTCCCCCAGCATCCAATGACTGCGCTGAACGGCCTCTATTTCTAAAGGCCGTCTTTCTCAACTATAATGAATAAAGAAAAAGGGGATTACAAAATAGTGTGCAATATACAACTTTGTGCTAAATATTGTTTCATTTCTCTTACATTGCCACGGTTGTATGTAATAGGCATCGTTAGATAATTGACTTTAATTATATAATAAACACCTAAAATCTATTTAGCTATAAATTGGCCCCATTGAATCAACAAAATAATAAATTCGTAAAGGCAGTTTTGGTCCATTTTATCGAAATCAAATGTAACTGTTGCTTAGTAACAGTGTCGTCATCTTTGGTTGTTTACTCTATGGCAGTGTGAATCTATCAATGAGTAAAGGTATCTATTATGTAAGTACTCCTACCTCCTCCACAAAGTAAATAGTGCTAAATAGTAATAACTTGTTATATGTATATATACTCCTTGTGAGTATATAGTGTTCTGTAATCATGTATCTAGAGATCATAGCGCTGCTGTAGCGCTGTTGTGATCATAGAAAAATATGGTTGTGATATCCAAAATCAAAGATGTTGTATTAGTCTGTACCTATAGATGGATCACAAAATGCAGCAATATTTTATTCTTTCTAACACCTTCAAATTGTCATAAGATTGAAAGAGACATACATATATAATCTGTCGGGTCGAAGTTGAGTGAATGTCTCCATTTTGACTATACAATGCAAGCTAAAGTTATAGCGTATAATAGTGCTGTGCATTTTTATTGATAACTAGATATCGTTGATATAGATTTTAAATATATGACGGATAAAAAGTATGGCTAAATGCGTTTCAGTGTACTGTTTGGTTATTCAATATAAATAAAATGCCTAACGTCTCAGGGGCCCCGGGTTCGATTCCCGGCGGGGTCAAGTTTGGAAATTTTAATGTAATTTTCAAAATTGACTCTGGTCTGGATTTGAAAAGTAGTGGTAGGGCACACTGCGTTTCGCAGTCATTTGGGCAGCCCGCCTGGCGGCAGTGACCACCTCCTTATAGAAGACCACCGTGAAATAACAGCATATACGTGCTGTTGTGTTTCGGTGAGTGAGTAAGGGATGCCAGAGCCCATCTCCTTATCCCCTCCTAATCCCTTATCCTTAATCCTATTGTAGTCGGCAGCGCACTTGCAGCACCTGTAGCGTTGCTTGTGTTATAGGCGACGGTAGCCACCTACCATCAAGTGGACCGTCAGCCTGTCTGTCGACATAACATTAAAAAAAAAAAAAAAAAAAAAAAAAAAAAAAAAAAAAAAAGTGGGTGCGTACTGGTACTCGCCGCATTGCTAATCGGTTGTATGAGATTGTATGCAACCTCTCGCATTTATTTCACCAAAATATTTCAAAAGAATAGTTATTTTTTGAGTAGAAATATTTAGAATCCATCCTTAAGGGGTAGAACGGGAGTAGGTTTTTATTACCAGAGAAAAAAAACTCGATAATCTTAAAGTTTTATTTTTAGAAACGATATCACAGATTGGATAATCTGTGATATCGTTTCATTTTAATCTGTGATATCGTTCATCTGTGATTCGTCAACATTTTAATTTAAAGACTTGCAGTTAATGTTGACGCTTGGGTATCCACGTATTTATTAGTAAGTTTTCTTTTTCTGGGTAATTTCTGAAAAGAAATAGTTTTTGGTTATTAATGATTCAAAAGATTTTCATAATTTTCATGCATAACTTCTTTATAACTTATAGATATTACTTACTGGTTTACACGATGGTGGTAATTTTGGGAATATTGTCGGCACTGCATACGAGTGTAGAATTTTACGCTGAAATCTTTGGCGAAAGCAAGAATCTAGTGTGCATCGAGCATATTCTTGTATATTGCGAAGCTCTCCAATCGTCGCCTTTTCTTACATTTTTTGTCCATGTTTTGTATAAATCGATGTCGGTGGGAAATCTGTTATAAATTGATAAAAATTACTTTCAACCTGCAGTGAATGCTAGAAATTGTCAACACTCTACTAAAAATAAATTATCGATAAACTTATCAAGATCAGACTACAGCACTATAAAGCAAGACAAATGTCAAAAATTCCGATTAACTTTGGTTTTTGTAAATTTTAGTTATAAACACCAGCTTTTCTTTACATAAATCAACCTTAGAGCTGTGTATGCATGTACAATGATTCATTTTTAGTAAATAATTATAAAAATTTGTTTACAAAACACCAAAATTAATGAGTGCGAGCTGTGTGACTTACCGGTGAAATGATATGTTTCCATTATTCTCCTTCAAAACACCCACTCTACTTGGACAAACGGGAACAGTACAAGCCATTCTTGGCAAGCAACAGATTTATGAAATCACACTTTCACATTTTTAAGTATTTTAAATCACATAAAGCTAAACGCGCTTGTTAACCAGCATGATATAAACAAATATGACGTTGCCCCTTTTATGGCGCGCAGCGTGTTAAGACGTCATATTCGGCTATTGTTATCTCTTTTTAACATACGACATGCAGCCATTAGAAAGACGGGTATCGAGTATCGAAGGAATCTTCAATTTTTATTGTTCCATCTATACACTAATACAATTATCTTTGTCCAAAATAGTATAGCATCCATATAGCATCTATTTAGTTTGTGGCAAGATTATACATGCCTAAACTATCTAATTATGTGGTTATTATTGCGTTAATGTTAACTCTAATTACTAAACGTTAAACTAATTTATAACATAAACCAAATGACAAAGTAAATTAGATTGCAAAGGCGGAAATAGACCCACAGAATACTATATACACACAAGGAGAACGGACTCACGAAGATTGTATCATTTGTTTGGTTCCGGTGGACACCGAAATTTATTTCTCTTTCCACTGTGTTACCACCATGGAAGTAATAAGTACTATATACAACAGGAATGACCTGTTGTCGCAAAATTGAAGCCGAAAGAGAGATCAGTAACTGTACCTCTTATCCCTCTCTGGCGATGGTGAATATATTGAAATATGATTTAAGGACAATAATTATAAAAAATGATTTGTGATTTGACGTCAGCAGATCATTGCTTCAGATGGATTTTAATCGAAGATGCTAATGATAAACTTGCCCTTTGCGGTACTATACATTTCCTGTTTTTGCTTGCTTTTCACACTCGCGTCATATAGTTATTTGTTCTTGAACTAGGATTGGATAGTAATGCATGGTCACCCTAATTGTTCACTAACAAATTATGTTTAAAACTATTACCTGTGAAAAGATAAACCACAATCAGGATAATACTCGCTTCCGCAAGCCTCCACGACACAAATTCTCCCCATTTTAATTAAAATTCTTCAAAAATATCACGAAATCAAAAATTTCCGCCATTGACGTCAGAGTCGGCGATTTCATGTGGGGTTGTCAGGTCAGGTGTCCGTATTTCATACAAATAAAAGAAAACCTATACGCCAATCGCAAAATTTTTGCGTTAATAAGGGTTTACACGTAGCAACAAATAATATTGCTTTAACATGTCGGTAATAAATTATTATTTATATTTAGAAACATTTTAGAAGTAAATGTTTTTACTTCATTACATTACATCAATCGCATATTTTTCTACCATTTCTACCAACTTAACTCTGGCAACTCTATAGAACGGGACACAGCGTTCAGTGGTGGCCCTCTCACTCGGCTTCATTTTTATTTTGCGCGCAACAAGACTCTTACGACCTTAGCATAAGGTTTTATTTTCTTTATTTTAGCTGCAAGATGCACAGATAGAGCTTATTCCTTATATAATACTTCCATGGTTACCACCATGAACCTCCGAAGTTAATTATACGTCGGTGGTTACAACTCCGTTATTGCAGTATTTTTATGGTATTTCTCTATTTTTGTTCTGTCATTCTTCTTGTAAGTTATGTCAATGTCACAGTTACACAGATGGATATGAGATATAGAACAAAAAACAAAATGTAAAATTGTAAACACTCGAATCTCGATCGAAGAAAACAAAAACAAAACAACACACATATCAAATCATGAAATCACCGAAAACCGAAAAGACAGAAAATAATTGGAAATTTGCAATATAAAATAAGTTTTCCACAAATATATAACAATAATTTTTTTAGAGAATTTGTCTCGCTCAATTATTTCATTGCATGAGTAATAAATTGCGAAAACTTACTCTCTATTTGTATAGAACTCTATCAAGTCTTCTCCATTCAGTTTCAAGATGGTTCGATATTTTCCTAACAAGTACGAAGACTATAAGTCAGAAGTGGCGGTGGAGATCGACAAAAACGAAGTTAAGGCGCAAATTGATGAGCACATCAAGAACATAACTAAGCGTTTACAGCCGTCTCGCCTCAATGTCGATGGTGGTCTATATGTCGGAGTATCGGGGATTGCCTTTATGTTTCATTACTTGGCTAAAAATCCATTGCTATCCGATAAAAAACAAATTTACATTGAAAAAGCGCTTGAATATTTGAAGCCAGCGCTTGAAGTATCTGCTGGCGATAAAACATCATTTTTATTAGGAGATGCCGGTACGTATGCGTTGGCCACCGTCCTTAAAACTGAAGTAGGCGACGACACAGCCGCAGAAACGCTTAAAAATTATAAAGCTCTCTATAATATCTATTTGCATCCAAAATTTTTGAAATGTGGTGGTGATGAATTTTTTGTTGGAAGATCTGGTTACATAGCTGGCGCTTTGTGGTTGAGCCGTGAATTAAAAACCGAAGTGTTTACAAAGCAGGAGCTCTATAAAATCTGTGATGTCATAATAGCATCTGGACATTATTTTTCTAAAAAACACAACAGTCCTTGCCCACTTATGTATCATTATTATGATACTCAATATTTGGGTGCGGCACATGGGATAAGTTTCATACTGCAGATGCTGCTGTCCGTTCCAGGCTATTTAGAATACAACAAATCTGCAGCTCAAGATGTCAGAGCTACCGTTGAATACATTGCCTCTCTGCAATCTGAGGAAGGAAATTGGCCATGTTGTATGGAAGAAGTTGGTTTATCAGAGCATAAGCTCGTACACTGGTGTCATGGTGCCCCTGGTACTGTTTACTTAATGGCCAAAGCTTACAATGTCTTCAAGGATGAGAAATTTTATGAAGCCTGTATCAAGGCCGGGGAAGTTGTCTGGCAGAAGGGTTTGCTCCGTAAAGGACCAGGCATTTGTCACGGTGTAGCTGGGAATGGCTATGTATTTCTTCTCTTATACAGATTGACTGGCTCTGAAAAATACCTATACAGAGCTAAACTATTCGGTGATTTTATTAACACTGACGAGTTTCTAAAAGATGCTAGGGTACCCGACAATCCTGAGAGTCTGTACGAGGGGACAGCCGGTACTGTGTGTTACTTGTCCGACCTTCTTGTGCCTGAGAAAGCAGAGTTCCCTTTCCAAGATGTTTTCACTGTATATTAGATTTTAAAAATGTATTATGAAATGTTAGTGTATGGTCTTATTTATTAAAAATTTGTTCATTTTTTGTAATAATAGTCTGTAGTTTTCCTTTGAATTTATTATGATCTGTTGACAGTAATGGAGTGTATGCTGCAATCAAATGTAATTTCCATGTCTCGGTTCTAAAAGTGGATTTCTAGTTGAATTGCATTCTCAGTCAAAATGGATTTACTAGCGTACAATATCTTGCTAAATTTAATTCCAGCCACAGATATATCCATGATAATTGACATATTTAAATACAAGAATGCAAAAAATCAAGTACATTTTCACTGCAACAAAAGACACACTGAGATATTCGTTCAGAAAATTTTAAATTACAATAACGTCATGACAAACAGTTTTGTAATAAATGATAACATTCAATATTCTATACCATTTTCTGATCAAAAACTCGGCATTGTAGTGCATACGTCTTGTGCTGGCTGGTCAGATATTTTCAAAAGTGTAAATGTTAAAACTGCATTTAAATATCCAAATGTGTGGCTCTTTGTTACAAAGAATTTGTCTGCAACAGTTCATGAATTAAGCACCTATCCCATCGACGTGGACTCCGATGTTCTAATTGTGGTTAAAAAAGATAACATAATTGAGTTATTTGAAATTTATTGCACTGGATTTAGCAACAAAGGTGTGTGGATTATAAAGAAATCAGGATATTGGAATACTAAGTTGATAACTGAGCAAAATCACCGTTTTGATTTAAGAGGCATCACTCTTAAAGCTACAGTAGTGATGATACAAAAATTAGAAAAAACAACTTTAGAAGATGTTCTTAAAGAGCCAACAAAGCAAATTGTCCATGATCCAATACATAGGTTGAAATTTTTTACCCTTTTAAGTTACGTGGGAGATCTGTTTAATATCAGGTATGTATAGCACACTTAAAATATTTTAATTACGTATAATACCATTAAAAATACATATAGGTAAGTACTTAACAATCTTATTAAATCAGGTAATTCCTGGATCTACCGATTGGCAGTATAGGGAAATACTTTTTCTTCTATATCTACTTACACTATACTAATCGCTGCACGTGAGGCAATAAAAAGTGCGAATTATTTCATTACAATACTGTAATGAGTATATTAATTCGTTATTTACGATCCACATACCCACTCTTTCGTATTACCCTCATTAACAAATAAATGATAAAAGTGACCAATATCTCTTGATCGTCATCTAATTGTTTTGAAGAGTAGGTATACTGTTTAGTTTTATCGCTAGCGCGTGCTCGAAGCAAGCACAACACTACGCGAAATAAGTTTTATTGCTCCGCGTACAGTGAGAAATTGTGTTTAGTATAAAATAAGGATTTTATTTTATTTATTTTATGTACCTAGGTAATAAATCATAATTTATTTTAATAGACTATACTATTTATTAGTTAACATAAAAATAATTATTTTAAACGGCTCAGGCGTCGTAATATTCCTACGCTCCGCTATCAGCTTTAGGTAACGTGCCCAGAAGGCTGGCGGCATTGCCACGTTTGATGGCAATGCTTATTCTTTGTGCAAAGTAAAAGCCAGCTCTCTGGTCGCGTGAAGTGCCGATCAGTCGTTTGGAGATTTCTTTAAAAATGGGATAAAATTAATACTAATATAAAATAAAATTGCTATCCGCCTGAGTCTAGTATCCTACTGTAGTCGGCAGCACACTTTCAGCAGCTTTGGCGTTGCTTGTATTATTATAGGCGACGGTAGCCACCTACCATCAAGTGGACCGTCAGCCGGCCTACCGATCTTAACATTAAAAAAAAGTCTGTTTCTCCGCTAATTTCCAAACCACCTAATGGAAAGAGCGATGAACGAGGAAGGCTTGTCTTGTGTATATACATATATAATTTGCACAAAAAATTGCATCTGTGCGAAGCCAGGGGTGGATCTTTAGTTACTATAGTAAAACTAAAAAGTTTTTTTTTTTGAACTCTAATATCTGGAACTAAGGCTGCAATTATGAAACCAGCGGAGCGGAGCTGGGTGGGAACAAATGTATGGAATTTAAGCTTGGTGGCAACCGGAGACAGGGTGGTGAATGCCCCCCTCCATTGGTCCGCCTAACAGTTGAATTTGAATATTTTTTTTGCTTTTGTTGAAAGCCTTCTATTCACTTCACCATAGGAGTGCAGGGCACAATGAAAGAGTTCGGCCGCCCGACGAAAACCGAGCATTACCGAAAGAGAAAAGAATAGAAGTAAGAATAACACAAGTAGTAGTAACAGTTTATAGTGAATTCTACTAGCGAACCGCTAGTAGACTCCCAATTTTTTTTCTGCAAATTATATATATAGGAGTTAGAGAACACACAGACAGACGCGGACAAAGACTTTAATTTATAATATGTAAGGAAGGGTGGAGAGAAGATAAATTCGATTTTTTTTTAATAAACGGCGGATGAAGCTGCGTGGCTTTTCAAAATACTATTTTCGTTTTTATAATGAGGTACCTACACTTAATTGGAGGACTTCGTTATGAGAAAATATGCTGTAACCAAAATATTTAATCTTTTTGGCTGTAACCGATTATTTTGATGTCGTATGATGTTTCTAGTTATTCTCTAGAACGCACCAATTCATGGGGCTATTGGAAAAACGGAAGTTTCGATGGCATGGTGGGAGCCCTTCAGCGACACGAAACAGATATTGGCGGGTCACCTGTGTTCTTCAGGAAAGATAGGGCAGACGTCGTTGACTATGCTGGTGCCAACTGGAATTCAAGGTAGTACCTACACAAATAGGTTGTAGGGTTCATCATCATTCGCTTCTCATTCATTAAAAACCTTTTTGTTTCTTTGTTATAATGTAACCTTTTTTTTATTTACTTATTATTACATGTACACTGGCCGGCGGATTTTGAACAGAATGGAACGAAAAAGGGAGCAGGAAAAAGATTGAGAAATGAGCATTGACAGGTTTTTCTGACGGAGAAGAGGCATTCTGGAGAAATTTTGCAAAGGAGAAGGTTTACTGGTTACAACTGAGTTTCAGATATTCTTCAAAGAAATCGGAATAAACCAATCCGAAACTTATTTCGTTAAGACGACGAGTTCAGCATTAACCTCGTATTTTTGCCGAAGATCCGGTTCCAACGCTGTGCACAGCATCATCCTCATAAACTGTTAGCTCTGAAGACGTGCTCATCGGAGGACAATTATTTATAAATATTTATGAAGATTAATAAGGACTGCGGTGACTACCAGTGTACATATAGGGACCTTAGTGAAATTAAAGTGTGGTGTTTCCTCCAGTCTCTATCTTTCCTTCCATCCCGCCACCCCTTACAGTGATCTAGAGTTGTTTCACTACAAGGTATTCAATTTAATCGCTAAAAATCATTACGTGCGACGTAAAAGAGGGGAGTTATAAGTTTGACTTGTATGTGTGTCTGTGGCATCGTAGCTCCTAAACGGATTAACCTATTTTGATTCGGTTTTTTTATTTGAAAGATGACTTGATAGATTTGGATCTTAGCTATAATTTATGAAGATCTATTCGGGCGCTTGAAGATCATCAGCTAATTTCCTAGTTGACGAATGGATTTCACTAACTTCCACATGTTCGATTGATGTGAAATTTGGTATACTGTTACTTTAGTATTTCCATCACCGCTTCACCTGATGCTGCAGCACCAAGTAGTCTGCGAGGAATATGTGTTTGGGCTCAATAAAGTGAGGGGTTTGTTTATGTTGTGTATGTAGGTAGATGAAACTTGTGTATCGGCGCCGGTTGACAACTATGCCGGGCAGTCGGCAATAAAGTGTATTCAAGACTACTGTTGTTCTTATTTAAAGGATATCTAAATCGTAGATATTCCAATTGGCGACGAGGATTTTTGTAATATTAATTATATATTAATATTGAACTACGCGTTAAACAAAAGTGAAGTTCGTGTTTCGAGTTAATATGTCAATATTTGGAAATGTACCGGTGTTTGACTGCAAGTCGGACGAATGGCTCGTACACAAGGCACAACTTAATAATTTCTTTGTGGCAAACGACATTGACGATGTCATGGACAGTGTGGGCACTAAAAGACGTGCTATTTTGTTGAATTGTATGTCACAGGATTCCTATCGTCTCACGAGAGATTTATTGTATCCTAATTTGCCTGAGTCATCGAAATATTCGGATATAATTACGTCGTTAGATAAACATTTTTTACCAAAAAAATGTCTGTATGCAGAGAGACAGAAGTTTTATGCGGCAAATAAAGAACCGAGTGAATCGTTGCCGGAGTATGCAGCTCGTTTAAGAGGCTTGGCGTCCGAATGTAGTTTTGGCGCATCGTTGGAAATGTGTCTAACCGATCGGTTCGTCTTAGGAATTGATTCCCTATTTGTACGCGAAAAATTAGAAGCAAAAGCATTAGAGCTGGCAAGCGCAGTTGAAAATGCCAGAAGCATGTTAACCGGTACTGAAGGGGTACAATTGAAATGCGAGCCAGTGATGTATACCAGTAGCCAGCGAATACGGAGCAGCGGCGAAGGCGCAGGCGGTATCGACAGTGCAGGCGGTGCCGGCAGCGCTTGCGTGGGGCCGCGCTCGGGCCGCGGCGGCCGCGCAGCTCGGTCTGCGAACGCGCCCGCCGCGGTGGAGCAATGTTCTGTTTGTGGAGGTCGTTCTCATCGTGCGTCTCAGTGTGCTTTCCGTCATCTTAATTGTGATGTTTGTGGTGTTAGTGGCCATTTGAAAAGAATGTGTAAACAAAAGGACATGCGTTTGATTAACAATAACGTCGGTAAAGGCAGTTTTAAAAACGATAATAAGTGGCGACGTAATAATTATATTTCTAATGAAAATGACAGTTATCCAGAGTTCTCGCCTATAAATAATATAGCATGTTTGAATGAGCGTCCAATGTGTGTGGATGTTTTTGTCAGCGACGTTATGTTTAGCATGGAGGTGGACTCCGGTAATGCGGTGTCAGCGTTGCCGGCGCATATCTGGCGTAAGCATTTTCACGACGTTAAACTCGGTGAGTCTAAGAGAAAATTACGTACTTACAATGGCTCAATACTGTCCGCGATGGGTGTGTGTACCTTATCTGTTTCTTATAATAACGTTACGCACGATATTGATTTTTACATTGTCGAATACGCCCAGGTACCGCTGCTCGGCAGAGATTTCATATCTAAATATAATTTTGTTTTGGTTTCGTTACATTATTGTTCGTTAAATAGAAAAGAGACAGTGCTTAGCAAATATGCGTGTTTGTTTTCCGGTCGCTTAGGTGCCTTTAATAAGTATAAGTTATCTTTGCATTTGAAAGAAGGTTCAACGCCTAAGTTTTTTAAAGCGCGACCCGTGCCTTTCGCCTTAAAAGACAAAGTGAGCATGGAGTTAGACAGATTAGTCTCGACGGGAATATTAAAACCAATATCATATTCCCGTTATGCCTCCCCTATAGTTGCCGTCCTCAAGAAAAATAATGAGGTCCACATTTGCGGCGATTATTCTGTAACAATTAACAAAGACTTAAAAATTGACTCATTTCCACTACCAAAAATAAATGAATTGTGTACCACGTTATATAACGCTCGTTATTTTACGAAATTGGATCTTTCAAATAGTTACAATCAATTTTTGCTTGAGGAGTCGTCGCAGGAGTACACGTGCATTAATACACACAAGGGCCTTTTTCAATATACGAGGTTGGTGTACGGTCTGGCGAATGCGCCAGCGCTTTTTCAAAGGGCTATGGTCCAATTATTGCATGGCATCGACGGAGTCGAGTGTTTCCTCGATGACATCATAGTGGGAGCTCCTACGGCGGAACTGCACTGGGCTCGCGTTGATAGGGTTTTACAGCGGTTGCAGGAAGCCGGACTCATGCTACAAGAGTCAAAGTGTTATTTTTTTAAGGATAAAATTGAGTATTTGGGATTTGTCATTGATAAAAACGGTATGCATAAAGACCCGAATAAAATAAAAGCAATCAAAGAGGCTAGAACACCTGAAAACATTAAACAGTTAAAATCATTCTTGGGGTTAATAAACTTTTATCGTAGCTTCATTCCCAACGCCTCAATGATATCAGAACCGTTGCATTCTTTGCTTAGAAAAGGTAGTAAATGGCTGTGGACCCAAGGGCATCAAAAATCGTTTGATGCAATTAAAACAGAATTAAGCTCCCCTCGCGTACTGGCACACTTCGACCCGCAACAGCTACTTGTGTTAACTGTGGACGCGTCCCCCGCCGGGCTCGGTGCAGTGCTCGCGGCACGCTTCGACAACGGTACGGAGAGACCTATCAGCTACGCGTCACGTGCTCTCAACAGAAGTGAACGCGCCTATAGTCAAATACAAAAGGAAGCAACTGCTATTATATTCGGCATAAAAAAATTCCACCAATATTTGTACGGACGAGCACAGCCTTTCATTTTGCGGACTGACCATAAACCGCTGTTATCGATATTCTCCCCTGATAGGGAGGTTCCGCAAATGACCGAGGCGCGTCTACAGCGTTACGCGTTATTTTTAAATGCATACAATTATAAAATAGAATATATTTCTACAGATAATAACGTGGCCGATTATTTGAGTCGTTCCCCTATCAATACTGAAACGGCGGACGTCGATACGGAGGAATCCGTAAGCTATGTAAACGCGCTAGTTAGTTCCGGAGCTCGATTACCTGCTACGGTGAGCGAACTGAAGGACACTATTGCAGTTGACCCCGTGCTCAGCGTCGTTTCTCAGTACGTGTCACGTGGATGGCCCAGAAAAGTGGCACCTCAAATTTTACCTTACCATCGTTGCAGATATGAATTAAGTGTTGATCAGGGTTGTCTACTGAGAGGACATAGAATTGTTGTCCCCGATAAGTACAAAACCGCTTTACTTCAACAACTGCACGCGGCTCACCTAGGCGTGATTAAGATGAAGTCTCTGGCCCGCGAGCGTTGTTGGTATCCCGGTATCGACCGCGACATTGAAAGTGTGGCGGCTAACTGTGATCGCTGTATCTCGTTACGTCCCTCTCCACCCCGTGTCGCTATAGTAAACTGGGAATGGCCTCTGAATGTATTTGAAAGAATTCATTTAGACTTTTTTTGGACCAGTTCAGGATAAGCTATATCTTGTACTAGTGGACGCACACAGCAAATGGCTGGAGTGCATAGAAATGCGTGATTTATCTACAAAACATTTAATCGAAGAGTTAGAAAAGGTCTTCGCACGTTTTGGCTTACCGAAAATGATCGTGTCCGATAACGCTAAATCATTTGCATCAAGCGAGTTCGCGTTTTTTTGTAAGCAGAATTACATACGGCACGTGTTCTCCCCGGTGTACTCCCCTCAATGCAATGGACTCGCCGAGAACGCGGTTAAGATTTGCAAACATTTTCTTAGAAACGCTCTAAGGGATGGTTCAAAAAAAGAACTACATCGCTATTTTAACGAATATTTATTTAACTACAGAAATGCACCACACTGCACGACCGGAGTGTCACCGGCTTTTCTTATGTTTGGTAGGAGCTTGCGCTGTAAACTCGATCAATTAAGTGTAAACAGCTATCCTGCGGTTGATAGTGTAGTACGCGACCGAGTGCGAACGAACCTACAACGTCAACGACTTGCAAAAGACGGTATTTCTAAGATATTTCAAAGTGAAGATAAAGTTTGGGTTAGAGACTATCGTGGCAATCCACAAAAACCAAAGTGGGTTTTAGGTTTCGTTCTCGGTCGAGTCGGTAAAGTTATGTATGATGTGACTATTCACAATTCTGATATTGTATGGAGGCGACATGCAAATCAATTAATGCATGCTAATAAATACAACTCAGATAATTATTCCAGCGACTACTTACACTCGTATGATGATTGTATTTTATCGGATAACATTGATACTGTAGCCAAGTCGCCGGCTCGGTCCCCTCCATATGGGAGCGAAACGGTGCCTCTCCCGGCCTCACTTGTGTCCCCGCGGCAATGCACGTTGCCTTCACGCAGTTCGTCATCAAATAGTGACGACGAAAGCGCCGACGGCGACAATGATCACGTACTAGGCGAGGACTGCAACGCTCCGCCCCCAAAAAATAGTTACGATTCCCAGGGTATGTGTTTGCGGAGTGGCCATAAAATAAAAAGAGTCTAACAGATTCAAACTGATTTTTTTTTATATTTTTGTTATTGCGTTTTTTAAAATATTATGTATGTTGTAACCCCACCTATGTACGGATGGGAGGGAGGAAATGCTGTATACTGTATGTTGTTCCCTTGGTTGATAAATTATTATTATAAGGTTGTTTCTATTTTGTTGTGGAGGAGTGTTGTGTATGTAGGTAGATGAAACTTGTGTATCGGCGCCGGTTGACAACTATGCCGGGCAGTCGGCAATAAAGTGTATTCAAGACTACTGTTGTTCTTATTTAAAGGATATCTAAATCGTAGATATTCCAGTTTATAATTTTTAATTATAACTTGTCTATAATGGGTAGGTATTTCCGTCTATCCTCTGCGTGAAGAAGTATATCTACTAGTTATTTCACAAACGCTAACCTGATAAGGATTGGCAGGATCGAGTTTCGAAACTGGGTCTACGGGCTGTGTTCCAGCATTCCAACGATCCAAGCAGTAGGCTGTCATTATATACATAAATAAAATGTCATACATTTAATAATATAGGTATTATATAGGTATAGGGTCACTGGAAATGGTAAAAAGTAATTATTTCGATAAGACGTAATGTGTTTTTCACGTATCCACTCATTTGAGGTTTTGCAGTTTTTGAGTAAAAATAGAATTTTGGTCATTTAACTTTGAAACAAGGCTGACTGTCCACTTGATAACACAAGAAATGCCTATAATACAAGAAACGCCACAGATGCTGCAAGTGCGCTGCCGACTACAGTATAGAATTAAAGATAAGGGACTGGAAAGGGTTAGGGAAATGGGCTCTGGCATCCCTTACTCACTCACCGAAATACAACAGCACCCGTGCTGTTATTGCACGGTGGTCTTCTGTAACTGCCGTCAGATGGGCTGCCCAAATGACTGCGAAACACGGTATGCCCTACTGCCACTACTTTCCAGATCCAACTTTGAAGAGCTCATTCAAAGTTGATACTGTCGGGAATCGAACCCGGGAACCCTCTAGCTTTTTTTATCATGTGGCTTAATAGTCCTTAATGTTATGATAAATACATTACTTTTACATTTTTAACTACTTAGATTTAAAAAAAACCAGTGATTTCTTCAAATATTTCCTAGTAATTAAATGGGTCAAACATCTCCATCAATTCTATCAATCAATGGATGTCCTACACTGTGATTGCCGGTCCGTGATCTTCACTGGAGAACCTCTTCGCCCAGCGGTTGTCGGCTCTCCAATATTATTGCGTATTGTCGGTACTATGTGTCCTGCCCATTGTCACTTCAATTACTTAATAACTGGGTTATGTCGATGACTTTCGGTTGACTACAGATTTCCTTTTTGCCTCTCCATAGCTCGTTGAACTTTCTTACGAGTCACATATTTGGACATAGTTAATAAAAAATAATATTAATTGAATTAATTAATGTTAACATTAGTTATGTTAGATAATGAAATCATCTATTATTATCTCATAACTCCAATTTAGATAACCACAACCCATCAAGTGGCCTATCAGCCTGTCTGCCGATCTTTAATTTAAAAACTACTCAAACTTAATGATCTAATATTTAATTAATATCTCAAAATGATTTTCATGTATCTTTTCCAGACAATCATTTATATTTGTGCATCCCAAGTATCCAGGTGGTTATTTGAGTGTCTATTCGCGTCCTATGTCAACTGTGGTGTGGTACTGCACTATAGGAGTGTTGAGTCTAGCCGGGTGCACACTGTGTTTGATACTCAAACTTTTGAACAATGATGTAAGCAGAGACTCAACAACGAGCCTCGCTTGGTTAGCAGTATGGAGTGCTTTTTGTCAGCAAGGTATGCGCATCTCTTTGAATAACTGTTTGTATCTTATCTAAACTAATTTATTGTGTGATGGAATAGAAAATCTCTGTAGTCGAGGAAATCATAAAAGTATCAATTGTATGGGGCCCGATGTATGTAGTAAAAATTCGTAAAACGTTAATCACAATCTCACTTAGATTTTTAGGTCTTAATTTTAAGATTTTAGCGTTTAAGAGTTGAGTCTAAAAATAAGCGAGATTTTTTGTTTCTTTTGTAAAAAAATCTTCACTCTCCATTTGGACTTCGCCACAGACAGGTGGGAGGGCCCCTCGGCATCAGTGGCGCGAAACTACGCCATTGAGCTGAATTGAAATTGAAACTTGCTGTTTACTCAGAATAAAGTCAGGAAAAATACGTCAAATAATATAAAACACTTTTTCATAGATTTTTCAGTTCGATTTTGAAGCTCCCACCCAACTGCAAATGTAAATTTGTGACTAATTTTTCTTACTTGTATAGTAAGACAAGTTAAAAATTCTTTCAGTAAAAAGACTATTATTTCTTGTGAGTTGTCTTGAATTTGGAACAACGGGTGGTACTTAGCCAAAAGGTTTTCTTACTTATTTTGAGTATATGCAAGTATTTTAAAAGTTGTATAGGACTAATTTGAAAGGCACGCCTTAATCTTTTCAGTCAATGTTTCCTAAGAATCATGAGTGAATACAATAATTCGTATTGTTTAGCAATTGTTATTTACATATAAGTACAAAAAAAGACATAAACCTATTAAGTATTTATGGTTTCCCCAGGAAACTATCATTGACACCAACAAAATTAAACTGTAATCTGAATATTTTATAGGTACCTTACAAACCTAATTTATACCATCTTCTAGGACCATGTGTCACCAAAATAGCGACTTCTGGAAGAATCGTAATTTTTATAACATTGGTGTTTACTTTGACCCTGTACCAATATTATAACGCTACAGTTGTCTCCAGTTTGTTGAGGGACACACCGAAGAACATAAAAACCTTAAAGGATCTTCTAAAAAGTAATTTAAAAGTTGGAATAGAAGATGTTCTTTACAGTAAGGACTATCTGAAGGTATGCTTTTTTATTAGAAAAGGTGGAAGACCCCACTTGATGCCCACTTGATTACGGCCCACTTGATGGTAGGTGGCTACCGTCGCCAAAGGACACATGCAACACGAGGTGCGATGCAGGTGCGCTGCCGACCCTGCAAGAATTTGTATACAACACACTTGAAGTCTTTGTTGTTAAATAGGTGAAAATACACAAATTCTTATTTCATTACATTTACACATGCGAGTAGTTAAGACTAGTAGGTAATATATATTTTAAAAAAAGTTACTTTATTAATTAGGTGGAAGCATTACTTGATTCACTATAGTAGTTTACAATACAATCATTATCATCAGCCCACAAGTGTCCACTGTTGCATATACATTATGTATTCAGTCTTCTGACCTCTGAATCCATCCAGTGCCATAACAATAAGCATGCGAATGCTTACTGTTATGGCTTTCTTCCACGACGCCAAGGCTGTTAGCACTGTTATTGAATGCGCCAAGGCTGTTAGCACACGGGGCCATAAATCATTCAAACTCTAGGGTTGTGCATGTTCTGCACGCATTGTCGATACTTTGAGTACCTAATACTCATTGAGTATTGCTAAGAGAGATATTTTTTCAATTTAATCTACAATCAGTTGCTAGAATAATTGGAAATGTTGCAAATGAAATTTGTTGCAGCTGGAATCGACTGGAAGCGTGTTGATATTTCTTCGTTCTTAGTATATAGCGATTGAAAATATTGTAAACATGATGTTTCATATTTTAAATTGTGTATAATTTTAGGGTTGTGGATTTTGTTTAATAAATAAATAAATAGAATAAATAAGATTTTATTTATTCATAATAAAACAAAAGCATTATTTACATAATCGATAGTAACACGGCGCATCACAAGGCCAGTAAGTGCGAGAGAGCATGCGATATTGGCAATGCTGCTCCAACGTTTTATGGCCCCGTGTGCCAACAGCCTTGGCGTTCATTATAGAAGATATTAAATATGAAATGCAGAAGTATGAAAGAAAGAAATACCTAGATGTTTTCTCCAAATCATACAATTCAGACAAATTTAATTATACATAAAAATGTTCATATACCTTATTTTGCTAAAATTAAAATTAACAGAGTTAGGAAGGTTAGAAGATATAAACGTTGATAGGTACATTTTAAAAACATCACAGTATCAACCCCTATCTTTTTATGGAAATAAAAAAAAATCCCCCATCGATATTACATACTATCTTCTAGAAGTTTAGGTATTAAATTTTCCCATACTTTTAAGATACTCGAGTCACTTGTGGATAGTGCCGTGGGAGAAGGGCCTTTGGTTTGCCCATATGCAAATACTTGCTAATTCTTTATTTTATTTCAGTATACAACCGATCCCATAGCAATTGAATTGTACACTAAAAAGATAATAGGCAAAAACCAGTACAACTTTTTCACGGCCGAAGTAGGCATGGAGTTGACAAGGCGCGGTGGATTTGCGTTCCACGTGGATTCGGCCACAGGATACCGAATCATGAAGGGAACGTTCACGGAGCAACAGCTATGCGATATTCAAGAGGTGCCTTTGTATCCACCTCAGTACACGTATGCTGTTGTGAAGAAAGGTTCACCTTACAAGGAACATCTTGTGTATGGGTACGTATGCAAAAGTTCGTAAATTTGAAAAGGTATTTGATAAGTTCATTATAGAGAAGTCCACTGTGAAATAACAGCACGTGTGCTGTGGAAAAGCGAAGCTACCTGAACTTGAGCAGCCACAAGCAAGCACCACTGAAAAATTCGTTGAGTGGAATTACAGGTGATTCAAAACATTTCTGAAAAATGTTTAAGATGGTTTTATCTACAGTTCAAATCATTAATATTAGACTGAATCACAGCAAAGGATTCAGCTAGTTGTAAAATAATACATTATATAATACTTATTTAATACAGTAATTTTTTTGCGATTCTATTTAGCGTATATTCTAATAAATAAAAAATATACATATATTTAATTTTCTGGACTACATCTTTGTATCTAAGATTCTTCATAACTCATAACCACGTAAATTCTGCCATCTTCCTCATCACGTTTAAAAAGTACCTCTTATATCCCTCGTTAACGCACGAACTACGCGGAAAAAACTTTTTCAAACCCAAACGCACATATGTTACTACAAAATTAAATAATTTTGACGTATTTTCCACTTCGATGACGATTTTCAGGAACAGTTTGGGAAATTACCATTGGTACAGAAATTCATATCGCTTTGCACTACTGATACTATTATTTGTAATAATAGAATCAGTAGGTAAATACTCGTTATAATCAATAGGCATGATGACAGATTTTGAAATTCCCTTCCATAATGTAGATATTACACGTCTACTATATCCGAAAAAAAAACAATATTTCAACAAAAAAAAAACTAAATTTCAACGCGAATTATTGAATGTTTTTAAATCTATTTTGAATTACGCGCGAAAACGCTCTTAGGTGTCATGTCGTCGCGTCTGATGAACCGTGACGTCACCGACATCTCATCAGATTTTTCATTCTGTCAAAGCAAAGTCAAGCAACACGATGGCACTTATCTGGGCGTGACGTCATTCGCTCTGATTGGAGTTTCAGTTAACATGGCCGATTTCAGTTATTTATACTTCTATTTTATTGAAAATCTTATTAATCTCAATTTTAATACAAAAAATGAGTAATTTTTTAGACTCCTTTCAACATAATTATGTTTTTCTCCAAAACCATATATTCTTTGATTCTTTAATACCGTCATCATGCCTATTGTAATATAGGTATTTTTCTTTTATTTTGTACTAGCTGGTGCCTGCGGCTTCGCCCGCGTTGAAAAATAACGCCTGACTAAATATATGAGCAATGTAACGCCTTTATTGCAAATATAACTTTGCCAGGCGTTAGATGATCGCTCGGGAACAGTCATTTTTTTCTGGATGAAGGTACCCTATGTCCTTCACCTGCATCCTTGACAACGCGTATGCAAAATTTCATGATCGGTTCAGCGGTTTAGGCGCGAAAAGGAAACAGACAGACAGACTGAGTTACTTTTACATTTCTAATATTAGTATTGGATATAAATATTTATACGTCACTGTTTTGACTTAAATTAATATTAGTAGATTAGTTTTTATGTAAGTGACGTGATAAGCTAAATCATAAGCTACCTAGGATTCGTGATAACATTATTGCAGGATACGACGCATGTTCGAGTCGGGATTGGCAAGCAGATTGAAGTCAATATGGGATGAAAGTAAGCCATCTTGCGTACGGACACCAGACACCAGCTTGTTCGGAGTTTCCATCCAGGAATTCTCCATGGCTTTAATTATCCTTCTCTCTGGAATGATGTTGGCAAATTGCATTCTACTTTGTGAAATTTATGCGCATAAAACTTTTAGCAGACGACATTTTCGTTTCAATAAATAATTAAAAATATTGCTCACTTTTACATATTTTAATAAAACAAAAAATCAAATAATCAATTTGTTTATTTGGGTACATAGCTGCTTCGCAAACAGTACGTTTACAACAATCTCGTGGCCGTGGAAAAACTATAAAGTCCAAAATCCCACTTCACAATACCGTCGCTCAATACATTTTTAAAATTTACAAGCTAACCATTTATACAAATACGCGATAATATAAATCAAACACACAACTTTTCTACTTTATGAAATAAAACTCAATGCAATTGGAATACTCTTCCCGCCCTTTTAAGCAAAAGACGAGTACAATAAATAAAATAATTTCGATATGTACAAAACATTTTTTGTCTACAAAAGCTATTTGACGTATCGTATGCTCCGGGGGTAACCTCGTCTTAGATTGGGGTAAGATGGTTTGAATTTTAATTTGAGAATAAATACACTTACTTTAAAATATTTCTGCTGTATTCAGAGACTCGTCCGGATTTGTAGGGAGACTTCATCCGGACTTGTAGGAACACTTCATCCGGACTAACTCAATTGCAACAGCCTTTGCTTTATTAGCACTTGAGATTGGCAATCGGCGCAGTGATTTTAAAAAGAAATACCAAATAAGATACGAAAAATGGATAAATTTTAAGAATAAAATTTAATTTGTAGCCTTCTTGCGCTGTATATCTGATTTTTTTAATAAATGAAAATAATCAATAAATATATAATATGAAATAATTACTATTACCTCTATAATTAATTATACAAGTGAAGAATAAATCAATTTATTCCACGTTTGTAAACTATAAGAAAACAAATATTTCTAACTACAGATGTCATCAACTGTTGATGTATGCAAATACGCGTCATAATAATATAATGAATAGTCATTGCGACAAAATTCACACATTATAGCGCTTTTTTATAGCTATAGTTTCTATAAAAGGTATTGTATATATGTAATTTCGGACAAAAAATAAGAACAAGCTGTAGCTATCTTCAAAACCCTTTGTTCATTATTCTTTTTCCATTTACGAATTGAGCATATATCAAAATTTAGAATTAATTCTAATTTATACATCTATATCACTTTATGTTAAATTAAAATTATAAAATTGTAAGATTCATTGTTCCAAGGAACCAAACTTCCAACATTATTGTGTAATTATTTAAAGAATAACATACATGCTGCATAGATTGGACTCCGTGTTTTGGAAGCAGGATAAAATCTGCTTCTATTTGCAGCATAATTCGTCCTTCATCGTGAAATACCTATTTTTTTATGATGTTGAATCACATTTGCTCCGTAACGGGTAAAGTATTGCATACAGATTAAAAACACATTTAGAAGAATGTTTTGCTATGGATAGGATAGCTAATAGTGTAAAAATATTTTGACCAATATTGTAAACAGTCTACGCGATAGCACTAGTGATTTTACCTGCACTCAAACTGTTTTTTATACATCCAAAAACTATAAGCCACAACTATTATAGTATTCACAACAGAAATACTACTTTAGGTAATATCAAAGAAGTTCCAGCCAGAACGTCTCGAGCGATAAAATGTAGTTCTTTTAATACAAATATTAGAAAACCTTTCTAGGCTTATCTTAGTAAATAGCCATAAAAATCATCTAATTCACAATTTAGTCATACATAATGTGAGTTGTTTAATAGATACTATTTTACACGGATAAAGTCACTTTAATCCTAAAGCTTGGTAATTAAGAAATCGCTACACACCCCATCGTACACTGTTCAGTAATACTGCAAATCAGTATATTGGTAGAAATTGTAGAAACATTTTATCTAACTTTCATAGGCTATCATTTTAATTAAATAATCAATCAACTGTTTTTAAAAAGTAAATAAATTAAAAAAATTTGCAACCTCAAAATTAGTTTTATTTGAAAATCTAGTTTATAGAAATCCATAAATTGTTCATTAGTAGGTATAACCCAATCAATTAGGGAAAAGTATTGAAAATGTCAGTGCATCTTTTTTTATATTAATGTCGACAGACAGGCTAACGGTATACTTGATGGTAGGTGGTTACCGTCGCCTATAACACAAGCAACGCTGGTATTAATTTTCCTCCTCGTAAATATATGGGCCTTATATGGAAATAGATTCTTAAGGAGTAAACTTAAATTATTTTTTAAATCCAAGAACTGATCGAGTAACAGTACAATATCATCAAATTGTTCTTGCATTTTACTTGCCCTGATACAATTGTGCTCTCACCCAATCTTAGGCCCTGATCATTATAATTGTATGCATAAACAATTCGTAGGTTTGATTTCATCAATTTATCCAATCTCATATTCCAGAAAATTGGAAAAGTGATTTTTCTACACCCCAATCATACTCGTATATAGGTATCATTATTTTAAAAAAATACATTCAAATTTTAGCAACGGTCTGAAATGATTACGTTTTGTATGGGAACTCGTATATCTCTAGATATTATTACGATAGATAGATCGTAATCTGACGATGCCAAATGGCATTTGTATCTTCTAAAATCCAACTTCAATACCGATTTATAACCTGAATACATTCGAAAACGAAAATTCGTGGCAGGCGTACAAGAACTCGTGACTAGGCTGCGATAACAGAAATTCCCACTATGCACACTGTCAAAGAGTCTGTTGTGTCAAAGTGGTAATCATGGAGTATAAGGTAAGGATGACCATGTTCGGGCACCATTAAATAGGAGGCGCTGTAGTAGCATTTTATTTACGGTGGTTTCATGAGCCACACAACAAATACTTAATATTCCCACTCGGCACAAGCTTCGTTGAAAGTCGCCCATTTCATAACAAACCCCAATGTTATTATACAGGCACCCTTCTGGTCAAGTATCGTTTTTGCAATAAATGATTATTCCCGATGTTCTATTGTACCTTGACAACCCCACAGAATTCTAAATCATAGTCATAGTCACTTCCGACATCTAGATTCTTTTGTGCAGTAATATTACAGTTGATTAGCCCAGTCTATTAGTATATTTTCTGAATCTAAGATGTAAAAGGAAGTCGTTTTAAAAACAATATTGCTCCATTTTCATAAATGAACTGTGTATATGTACGGAATATGATATAGCATTGCATACATAATCAACATTACAGTTTGAGACTAATACATTTAATTTGAACAGTGTTGGTTAGAAACATAAGTTATTTTTTCAGGTATAATGCCACAGACCATTTAGATGGCACAGAACACAGATGTGGTATGTGCAAAAAGTTAATTTTACAGTACAGAGATTTGAACGTTTGTTTATCTAGTCCATTTAGTGAAGTTAACACCCTTGAACTATTAGTAACTCTAAAGAAATGTACTTATCACGTCTATATTCAGCCAAACGATCTAATTCATGACGATCAGTTCAAAAGTTCAACTTTTATTAAGGACATTAAATAAGAAACTGGTTATTTTTACATTTTGGTGTCAATTATGACACACCACTTCTGTTAGAGAATCTTTCATGTGTTGTTAAAAAGCGCTAGTTTTCGGTTGTAAGGCAAGCATATAAAACAAACTGAAAGTCGCGGCAATCTTGTTTGAGTAAAATTCAATTTTGACACGTTTTGAGGCAATTTTGATTAAAAATCTTTCCAATTAAAATTTAATAGAAAAATCAATAAATGCTGAAATATTTATTCATAGCAACCAGACTTTAAAATAACAACGGGTCAAAACGAATACATTTTTGCGTAGAAATCACAATATATACATATTATTTATTCGTGTAATCAGCTTATGACTAAAAAAAATTGCACTTGAAAAAAAATCTGCAAACTTTTAAATACGAAGATCGATATAAATATCGTTAAACACAAAAATTTCTCATTTCATCGTTGTAATCCAATTCAGCGTGACGATTTCGCGAATAGGACCGCGTGTACACAATAGGGGATCGGACAAATTTTCAGAAAGTGTTTTAAATTAATCTTCATGGATATTTATTCCCATAAAAAATACTATTTTATTTATTTATAGCCTTTTAGGTACTCAAAATCATGTTTTAATATTGTTTGTTTGAAAATGCCGCCAAAACGCCACGATAGTTCATCTGAGAGCGCGTAACGTCAATTGTGGTCATATCATAACAAAACAGCTGCATCGGCATAAGACAATGATTGCCCACAAATGACGTCACGAACTGTGATTGGTGTTTCAGTATAGATTAAAAATATTGTAAATAATAAAATTTTATTTCTTCATTTAAAAATATTTAAATGAATTATATTAAATTATTATTCGATAAATAATCGTAAAAATATATATATTTTGTTTCTAAGTACATTTTAGATTTTAATCTGATTACTGTCCGATCCCCTATTAGGGGCTCATTTTCATTATAATCTTTGTTCGACCTAGTCTCATGAAGTACGTGTAGTTTTAATCAGCCTATTGTTTAAACACACCAAACAATATTTTCATATTATATTTGTATCAATTGTTTTTCACAGGTGTCGCATTAATTTGTTTAGTGCCATCTATTGACGATTAACGGTTCTTTCGAATACACGTCGTCGACTTCTTATAATTCTCGCAACGTTGTTGAGTTTATAAAACATATAGTCCCTATATTGATGAATTCCTAGTATCTTATATTTTCCCCAAAACGTAAAATTTTTTGTTTTAATTGTATTTTTCCAAAATGTAATGTGTTAATATTAGAAACGAAGAAATTTGCCTTTATTCGACAAAATTCTAAAATGAAAGTTATGTCAACTAAAATAATGAAAATTATTAAACTAAATGGATAAAAGTCGTAACATTCAACATTCCAAGAAGTAAACGTTATGCAAGATGGAAAAGTCAATATTGTGGTAATTCAACATTATAAGAAATAGACATTGCGAACTTCGTCTCAGTCATACACCTTATTAGATTAAACGATTGCCCGCGATTCCGTCGGCGTTTAAAAAATCTATACATATAATAAAAAAATCGTAACTACATTAAATATTTTTTAATGTAGGTACAACAGACACATTAAAAAAATAATTAACAAAATTATTTCTGTTATTTTTTGCAAAATTGAATTTTCTTTCTACATTTTTTAAAAAAATTAGCAAAAAATACCTAAACACTGATTACAAATCAACAAGAAACCAACCATATACGGATACTTATCTATGTCCATTACTAAATATAGTCTAAGTAAATTCAATTTGAAATATTGCCAAGGTCATGTGTATTATCAATTATTGTGTATATTGGTTTAAAAATTAATTTTCGTTGTCGGTTTTTTTTTCTGTTGATTTCGTACTTACCTTTTATCATTACAAATATACCTGTGAATTCTGTGATCTACTGTAAAAAGTGCTGTCCGAACTCATTTTACGCCAAATGTGTTGATTGTGTTTTCATTGTTAGTTGATTAAACCTTATTTTTTTTGTATTTACCATAAAAGAAACCTACCTCTACGCAAAATATTCGCGTTTTAAATACAACAAGGGTTTACTGCATATTAATTAATTTAAACTGGTGTACCAGAAGGTTGTTACGATAGCTTACCGGTTTTACATTGTAAAGAAAATGTAACTATGTAGTTATTTTTTTTTAAATAAAATGGATATGTTTTATTTAAATAATATCTAATAATATTTAATGCATTAAGATTTAACTACGACCATCTAGTTCCTAATATACATATACATACTATCTATAGAATTAGAAACCTATTATATTCCTCAGGAATCACTCCGTTGAAAACCGCATGAAAAGCTGTTCAGTAGTTTACGAGATTATCGCGAACATACAAACAGACAGACAGACGCGGCGGGAATTTGGTTTTATAATACTGGCCAATGTAAATACTATTGCTGCTCAAAGAGTGCAAAAATAGCAATCATATAAACATTACGACGCAAATATCAATTTCATATAACATTTTAGAAATGTTTCTAAGAAACTGAAGAAGCACACATCTATGAAGGCAAGGTAATATTTTGGCTCAATTTTCATCTTTAAAGGAAACTACTAGCAGGGGGGTTCGGTTAGGTGTAATCCATTGACCGTTTGCGGCAAGGAACTAAACTCAGCGGGCCGTAAGCTCACTAGCTGCGCACGCGTCGAGTATGTTTGGAATACTTCCGAATTTAAAGAGTTGTATGTTTTGTTAAATTATTTACCTATCTAACCAATAATTACACAAAATAAACATTTTTCAATGACTTATTATACTAAAATTACTTTATAAACAATCTTCACGCATTGTTTTTTTATTGAAATTAAAATAGTTGTTAATAAAATATATATTTTACTTTTTGTCCTTCAAACAATAATTCTAAAAAAAAAGGGAGAGAGTGTAACACGACTCGTACTTCTCGAGAATAGATCCAACGAAGTTTTTACATAGAGAGTGGTATTGTCGTTCCTTCAAAATCCAACGTGAGTACCATCGGCTGTTTCCCGTGAGGTCGGCACGTGATTGGTTATTGTTCGACAAGGGATGTACACAAAAAAGTATTTGAATTTATAATATATAAATATAGAGTACAGAGGCGGGTTTGTATAGTGTACAATGGTGGATTTATAACGCGTTTCACCGCTCCTCCAACATTACAGTTTCCTGTGGGTACAGCTTCAGGGCCTTCAGTGTACTGCTGTGAGATTCTGTTGTTAACTGAAATAAAAAAAAAAAAAAAAATTATTTAGCGAATTTCGCAACACAATAGAGAATATGCATATTTTTTTTTATATTTTCATACGATAGGTTATATCGTTATATAAAATATTCAGGGCCAAGAAACAGAAATTTAGTTAAAAAAATGTTAAAATTAACTATAGTCGGATTTTTAATACGGTGGACTAAAATGACAGCTAGAATCGACCTTTTTTTTTTCATAAAATGTTGCAAGCATGAAGCGTAGTGTTGTAGTATAACACATTTATAAGCGAGCACAGAGTGTCAATTAAGTCGATGATATTTTAAAAAAATGTGTAGCGACTTGTTGTATAGCCTTTTTCGTATACTTCTTAATATTTTTTTTATGTCATATGTAAATTGTCACCTTGTTGATTGTCATGATATCTTGTAAATTTTTCTGTTGTAAATTATATTTGAGTGTATGCTTTGGAAGTTCGAAACGACAAAGCAACCTTATTGATGACGTGACAGAAAGTTTTATAATAAGAGTAACAGACTCCGATTCTGAAACTGATTATTCAGTGATTAAGAAAGTTCGGTTTTTTATTTATTTTTCCATTTACTCTTTTGATAGGGTATTTGCCTGTTTTCAAAAAGTAATTGATCTTAATTATTGATCAATTTTAAGCTATATTTTTTTTGTTTCATTGTTGTTATCCGGTTATTTATGCAAAACAAAAAAATATAGCTTGATCAATAACTAAGTTTAAACACTAAACTTCCTATTGAAAAACAGGCAAATCAAAGTATCTTAAAGTATCAATTTTCGTCACTACAATTATAAATCCACGATACTTATTCTATTGATCAACCCAAATTCAAACTAACAAACTTTTATTGTAAAATAAAAAAAGATTGAATCACGACGATTACCTAATAATCGATCACTCAGGATACAACACTATTTTTACATTACAATAAAATGGCAACCCACCAAATGTCATTTTAGTTCACCGTATTAAAAATCAGACTATAACAGCTACGGGCACTTTAAACACCCGCCCCTTTGGCGCGCTTGTCGTGACGTTACAGTCTACAATAACAATCAAATTTTAAAAATCATAAACATCTACACCTGAAACGCGGTAATAGTTGAAATTTGTACACATGTACATACCTCGATATTCTTTATGTACCAGGTTGCACAGCTTACCGTTTTTAAGTTAATTTTGAAATCATTAAACCAAACCTACTATCAGGTAATCTAGTACTGGGATGAGAGAATAAAACATAAAAAATAATAATAATAACTCACGTCTCTCCGAGGCCAGCTAGAGATCACCTTGTAGTTGTTTTGTGGATAGCCCTTTGATGCGAGGTAGTCTAGTAACGCCTGTAAATTTATTGGAAATATTGGAGACCAGCAAGGTAAGGAAATATACGTAAGGTACCAAAAATAATTATGGTAAAGGTACTTGCGGCAAAGATTTTGCTTGGCAACCCTACAGTGTTGTATGACTCCACGTGTAACCTTTTATTTAAATCACATTTCGATCAAATAACAGATAAGTGCAGAATTTTACGGTGGGATCTTACAATATTAGGAAGGAATAGGGAAATGAGCTCTGGCATCCCTCACTCACCCACGGAAACACAACAAACAGCCAACATGCTATTATGTTACGATAGTCTTCTGTAAGGGGCTGGTTACTGCGGCGAATCGTGCTGTCCAATTTATGACTATGAAACGCAGTGTGCTCTGCCATTGAATTGGTTCTGCTGGGAATCGAACTCAGAACGCTAAAGCAACCAGTGTAACCCCGGGCATAGCTCTCTCCATAGCTCGTTGAGCTTTCTTATGAAGCCCATAGTTAGAGACCACGCTTCAGTGCCTTATGTCATTACTGGCAACACGCATTGGTCGAAAACTTTTGAGACACTGAAGAATTTTGGACGAGATGTTTCGGAGCTTCCCGAACGCTGCCCATCCAAGCTGCATTCGACGATTGACCTCCTTCTCGAAGATAGCTCTACCTAATTGGACTCTTTAGCTCTTAACTTTATTATTTATTATAGATCAATTCCGTCGTGTGAATATAGACGAACACTCTGTCAAGGCAAAAGTAATGCTTGGCTCCGTCCAAACAGATGCAGTTCGAAATCTGGCCAAGCTTACTTTTACTATTAAACAAAACACCAGTGAAACCCGAGTAAGTGAGTAAACCAGCAATCTTTAAAGATCTGTGGATGTCTTGCGATGCTGATTTAATGCTGATTTACTTTATGTGTTGTGATCGTGGTTGTAGGTGACACAGTATGTCACACACATCCACGGCATTGTGATAAGTAAAATGCAACGATGCAAAATGTTATTGTGTGCGCAATACTTAAGGACATCAGTATTCGAATGGACCCTAACAAGAGAGACCACCGCCCGCGTCGCTAAAATGGTGATACTTAATTATTTTTTTTAAATTAATAATATCAACATCTGAGTACTGTGTTCAGGCTTTAGCGCCCTCTAGTTCATCTAGTTCTAGCCTCATCTAGTTAAATTAACTCAATTACCTACGCCAGCTGTCACCGCGCTCTGCGTTACTCTGGTCTTTTTCCACCTTCCCAGAAATGTTGTAATTCTATTATCTACACAAAATATACGTTTCAAAGCCAAACAGGCCTTTTATTTTTCACTTTTTTTAAATAACGAAAATCATATAATTACCACAAAGCCGAGAAATACCATTTTTATACCATTTTTACCATTTTATTACCATTTTACCATTTTTATTAGTTGATATAGATTAAGATAATCATAAAAGATATAACATAACATAGATCTAAGGACAACTTTAGTTCTTTTATTCTGGTTTGTTGTATTCTCTTGATGTAATCTCTTGATTCTGTTGTTGAATTCAAATATTTTCTTTTATAGCATTTTAAATGACTATATCTTCAGTGTAAAATTATAACAATTCACACAGTCATTTCAATTTAATCGTATTACGTAACGGTTTAGTCATTCAACCTAGTTTAGATTTCGAATATATAATTATAATATTTGTATCAACTACGAAGAAGCTTTGTCTGCCTTAGTCTGTAAGCCGATATAATGTAGGAGGCGTACCTGTAGCGTGTCGTCGGCGTGGAACCGCCTCTCGAGGCAGTCGTCGTGCGGTGGAGGCAGCCGGATTCGAATGCGCGACACCTCGCCCGCCCCGGTCGCCGGCTCGCACGGCACGCGCTGCGCCGCCTCCAAGCACAAGGCCTACAACGCCACAAACAAGGTCAGCTTAAACTGCGCGGACTTGACAAGAAAATGTAAACAGTTCAGTGTATACTATTTTCTTTAAAAAAAAAGTAATAACTCTTTCTTTTTATTATACATCTTCTAAATGTAAAAATTTTGAAAACATTCGTTTATTCAGAATAGAATTTATTATATAAAACAAAATGACGATTGTTTTCTTCTGATCTAATTGGTCGCGCCTCGGTTACCTATGTAGTTAGTCACGCTTTGAGGCTCTACGCCATCGATAACAATAATTAATACTTGGGTAACTACACAATTACATATTTTCTTTAATTAAATAAATTTATACTTAACTCAACAATTTCATAAAAGAAATATCGGATCAAGAATAGTGTGAACATGACAATTTCTGAACATGACAATTAGTTCGACACTAAACCAAAAAAATCAAAGTGTAATGGAGTTTGAATTTGTAGACTTATCTGAGTTACATACCTCCTTCTTAGCTTCCTCAATGCGTCTCTCGGACTCAACTCGTTCCAATTCCTGGGTTTTCTCCATTTCCAGTTGTTTCTTTACTTCCTCTTTCGCTCTGTAAATGAACAAATATTTATTTATACAAATATGTGGCATTAAAAACAGAGAAGGATTTGTGTTATGAAAAAGCGCAGGATGATTATTTTTAATTATAACGCTATTGTTTGTTGATAGACACTTAAAACCTGCGACTGTATTGTTATCTATGCTAAAAAATAAAATTGAAGTGTCTGTTTGTAATGTCAAAATAACCTAAACTTATAAAAAAAAAAAAACATTTTTAAAAATTCTGTCAATAATCAATGTCAATAAACTATTTGAGTTCCCATAAAAATTAAGCAAAACCTTCTACTTATTTACCCTGTCAGTATTATCAGTAAACACATACAAAAAATTCACACTAGCATTGCCCCCCTCTTTGAACAACCTGCTCAATCGGGACAACTTTAAAACCTAAACGTTTTAATTTTGATCGGCGACTTACCTGTCGGCCTCGAGGCTGCGCTGGTAAGCCTCGTCCTGTTCGCGCTTGACTCGCTGCCGCGCGTCGCGCTCGTGCTCGAGCCGGGCGTCCTCGTCGCGCTGAGCGGCGAAGCGCTCCAGAGCCTCAACGAGCCCGCCCACCAGCTCGGCCACGCCCACGTTGCCATTGATCACCGAGTAGATCTCCGTAGTGGAGCGCACCCGCATTAGCACCACCAGTGCCGGTAAACGCTCCACCGGAATGCTGCGCACCGTCATGGCAGCCACCGGGCCCAGCGCCGCGGACACATTGTTCAGCAATCTTCGAGACAAAGTTGACATATCAAATTGCTGATTCCGCACTGTGTTCCGGCAGTCCGTGTACAATTCAGTAACCATAACATATGTTGCTGATAAGACTAAAGTAAGGCCACGGAGACAACGGCAATAATGTAAACAAACTTTCAGGGGTCCTTAACATTTTTTTTTATTGAAACAAATAGTTAACACGTATTTTATCTAGTAGCGCAACCTTTCATAAAAATTCATAAAAAGGAGGCCAAATGTTATCAACATCGTATTCCTGTAGCATGAAACAGATAGCGTCAGCTATCTTCTTCTATCTAGCTTCTAACATTTTTACGTGCGATGGAAAAGGACAGATATATATGTACATAGTCACTCAATGATGAAAAACTTAATATCAGTTGGGATTGTTTACATTGTTTGTGTTGCCTCCCTGGCTTTACTTAAAATACTTCATAACAATTAGGTATAAACAGAGTAATTTCATCATCATCATCAACCTGTGTTTCCATTGCTAGATATAAGCCTCTCCCTAAAGTTTGTCACCACGCATAATCCTCTGTGAATCCTTTTAGGTCGTCCATCGACCTGGTCGCAGGGCGTCCCTTGCTGCGTTTACCAGCTAAACACAGCAGTTTAGTTTAAAGAAAACTGATTCACATTCCAGTTTGTTATACATACGACGATAAATCTTTTATTTATTTATTTTCCTCACAATGTGGGTTTTAATCTAATTTGCAACTAACTGTCAGAGTTCTTAATTACATTAAGCATCTGAAGGCAGTAACCATCCCCTTATAGAAGACCACTTATAACGGCAAGTGTGCTGTCGTGTTTCAGTGAGTAAGGTAGGGACGCCAGAGCTCCTCTATCCTATCAATGTCGACAGCGCATTTACATCACCTCTTGGTGTTGCTTATGATAATCGGAGACGGAGTCACCTACCATCCAGTGACAATCAGTCTGTCTTATATAAAGTAGTAACGGATTTTCCTCCCTCACCTAAGATTGTTGGCGGCGTTGGTGAGGTCCCAGCCGTAGACGATGAAGTTTGCGGCTAGCGTCTGCAACACCGTCTCACAGCCTAGCAGCTGAGCACAGAATACGTTTGACAGCACCGACTGCTCGTGATGCAAGTACACACCCAGCAATTTCCTCTGGAAACAGAACATTAACATTTAATCTCATCTGAATATTGGATGACACTCTTTTGGAAGAAGAGAATTCGCTTAATCAAAAAATTAATTTCAACGACGAAAAGCTGTGAATGGACGCATGACAGTGACGTCAAAATTAAAAAAAAAACTTTCCCGCGCGGACCCATTTATTAGTGTGACAGAGACTACTGTTGCTTTGTACGTTCTTAAGGTATAAAATATGAAACTTAGGATGAACACACCACCAAATGCATTTGTGCGAGTACCGTGAATGCGCCAGCTTTAGTTAAGTCTGACACTCTCAATTTAATAACTGGAATAGTCTAATTTTTAAGGCATCAAACATGAAAGTCGTACATTCCCTACTAATGAAATAACTTATACTATTAGTGTTCCTTACTTGTCGAAATTCGACCATAATTTTTTCGAAAGTGGTGAAAAGAAAAAACAATTTCCAATTTTTTTTTTTAAATTGATAACAGTAAACCTTGTCAATAGACAATAACCAAAAATCACTTCACAAACAAATGAAAAAAGCTTCTAAACTGTTTTTATTATGTCATTATGATTACATTTTCCAAATAAATTCTATGATATATTTGTAAATAACATTTTTAAATGAATTAGCTGCTTTCTACCTACTCAGCCTACGGTGTCATTGGATAACTTCTGGAATTAGTTTTTTTTTCATCTTACAACTACAATACATGTTAATACAGGACATAGTCTATCTGCGCTTGAAATTCAGTCATGATTGAATAACAAACATACGTTTAAATATAAGCACAAATTTTCATATCACTAAAGATCCTGTCCTTCATTGAAATTCTGTTCTTTACTAAAGTTCAGAAAAGTATTTTAAATAGTCAAACTTTTACAAGTATAGATAATCCGTATTAAAAGTCCTATGCGATGGTGGTCCTTCGAGCCGCATAAAATTTTACAATATATATGAATAATGTGTCACCTCTCTGGCCGGTTTGAGACACGCCTCCTTGATCGCATCTTGGAGAGTGCCCTCATAGAATTGGGGCACATTGGGGCCGTAGCGAGCGCGGAATCGAGCCGCAAATTCTGCGCAGCCTGCTGCTTCGTCCGTCACCTGCTCTGGCACTGAAATATGCCAAAATTGTCTATTGACACTAGTCTGCTAGAAAAGTATCAACAGAAGATAGGCTGTTACTGTTGCAACTGCTTTTTAATTTTTTTTATTTCAATAAATCACTCTTTATTATTGCCATAGTTACGTTACTTTCATTCGATTTATAATGAAACTTTCATTAGAACTAAATTTTATTAAAAATGTTCTCTACAAATATACAAAGTCTTGCGGACCTTTGTATCACCCAATTATATTTATATGGTTTCGAAGATTGCTAGTCTCTTAGGACATTTGGATATATATATAAATAAATGTTGACATGCAGGCTAACAATCCACTTTAATCACAAGCAATATCAGACAGGTGTAAGTAGGGTTGCCGACTTACACAGGTCGTGCAATCTTGTCGGTGCAGCATCGGCGCGACCCGGTATACTCCTTATAGTGACATGATACTGCACTGCATACACTAATAATACACCGATAATAACTTTTTATCGATGTATAGTGTACCCAAGGAAATATGGGCACACTATACATCTGTCACCAATCTGTCACAAATACCGAGCGAGCGCGGGACGTGCTTATCGACAATCTTCACTAGGATACTTTTGTATCGTATAAGGCCTACTTACTCAGCGGCTGTAACCGTTCAGACTGCACAACATCCACGAACATATCCTCATCCGCTGTGAATCCATCCGCATCCGCGGTGTCATCAATCTCTTCAACAGAACTGTTTTCACTATCTGAACTCTCCACTATTATCTGTAATATTAATAATACACATAATAGAAGACCATTACTGTTTTTTAAACAAACATGTCTGATTTCAGCAATGCAGACAAGGATTGCACACAACACTCACCCTCTTATACTCCTTCTGTTTGTTGTTTGATGAGCGTTTGAGGGTTAACTCGTGCTGTGGTAAGTCCAACCCCACCATTGCTAGTACTGTATCGTCTAACCCGCTCACCGATGGCCATCCCGTCCATGTCTATAGAAAAATAAGCGATTTTTAATAATTAAATATATAAAATAGAAGTGTCGCTTCTTAAAGCTCATATTTTTATTAGCATGTTACAAAAACTACTATTTAGCCGGGAAGATCACAGAAACAATTTAATTTCTAACTAATATTACATATCGTCGTTGTCAAACGAAAATCTGCTATGTGCAAAAAGTACACTTTTGAGATATTGACAAAAAAACGTTGTCTTGAAAAATTTTACATGAATTTATTTTTATTTAAAGAGTTTTATTTGAAACTTGGGTTGACTTAAATTTATTGGTCTTTTAAACGTGATAATTTAATAGTTTATTCATTACTGAGCATTACCGCAACTGTGGTACTCGGTATAGGGCGTAATTTTGTTTGTAAACTAATTGGAATGAAACAAACACTAAATGTTACGGGAAGCTTGCTACAATACAAGAGTGAAAATCGCATTCAAATCGGTTAAGCTGTTTCTGAGATTAGCGTGCACAAACGCACAGACAAAAATTCTAAAAACAATTTTTTTGACCTCAGTAACAACTGCAACATGTACGAATAGTTTTTTTTTCTTTTTTTTTGATAATGTAATTTGTACATTTTGAACAGACACGGCTCGTTTACGATTTTACTATTTATGTATAGATGTATGACGGAGCATTGTGCGAGAACGCCACGACCGATTTTGATTTTTTTTCGTACTTATCAGGACAATTTAATTTAAGAAAAGTTATGGATAATTCACGAGAATACTCGGAAATTTGGATGGTATTTTTATATGAAGTTGACAGGGCAACGACAGTGTCAGGTCAGCTAGTTTTAAATAAAACGCATAAACGTACATTGGCTACACGCATTACAGAGTGTTTGAAAACCACTGTGGGTAATGGGATATCTGTTGAATATTTTAGCATAATGTGACAATGTAAACACGATGCTTTCGAAAGAAGGATATGAAATCATTTAAAATTTAAACCTTAGTTGAAATAGGACACACGTCGTAGGTTCAATATTTGTTACGTTATTGAACATACGATTTTCTCACATTTGTGTAGACGCATAGATTAATATAATAATAATAACCGTAACATTATGAGTCGAAACACTTAGTGGACGCTTTGTTAATTTTGACTAATCACCATCGGTCGTTGTCCCGATCTATTGGACAACTGCCAAGCTAGGCAGACGGCAAACAAAGAAAACTTAATTCATAATGTTGTCTAGTCTGTTACGCCACTGAGCCGCTGAGTTTACAGGTTTGGATGAAAATACAAACCTGTAAACATTGCAGTCGTACTATATATATCGATAAATTATTTATTTACAACTGAAACAATCGGATATGCTTTTTTATCGGATAAAGTGTTTTATGACAATCGCCGGCAATTATAATGTAGAACTTCAACATATAATATTTTGCATACAAAGTTGCGTACTTTTTTGTTTATGAGTTGATTGGAATGAAACAAACACTAAATGTAACGGGAAGCTTGCTACAATATATCAGTGAAAACCGCATTCAAATCAAATTGGTAAGGCGGTTTCTGAGATTAACGTACGCAAATGCACAGACAAAAATTCTAAAAACAATTTTATTGACGTCGTGTACAAATTGTTTTAGCTCGCTTAAAAATGTCCCTATTGTATCTTAATCCAAAATTCGCGCGCGTTTGTTTTTACCTATCCGAACCGTAGTACGCAGTGACATCTTATCCAATAAAATGCGGATTTGCTTATCATACCAATCGACAAGCAGCGCATTTGCATTCCCTGTTGACATTACTTGTGTTTATAGGCAACAGAACCTCAAGTCAACAGTTAGCCTGCCAGACGATCTTTACGTAAAAAATAAATAATGTCGAGGTAAACGACTAAACGCTGCAACTGTTAGATTTTATATTACTTTGTACTAATATAAAATTCTAGATCTAGAATATTGTCTTTCTAGAAATCTAGATGTCGTTATGCATCCTGAAATCCATACTAATATTATATATGTGAAAGTAATTCTGTCTGTTACCTTTTCACGCCATAACTACTGAACCGATTATCATTAAATTTTACATACACTGTTCCCGAGCGATCGAAAAATAAAAATTCAACGCCTGGCAAAGCTGTAACAGCAATAAAGATGTCAAGCGTTGTGTATTGCTCATACATTTGCTGGACGTAGTCGCAGGCACCAGCTATTATTTAAAAAGTTATTTTCTAAATTACCAATTCTCTTAAACTTAGTTGTTTCAATATAAAAAAATAAAAAAAAAACTTACCTGATATCTGACAGGTATGTCGGTTAGCGAATAGATGTCATTCTTCACCTCTTGTACGGTCTTGGTGCCGGGGAACTTGAGTGTGTAAAACTTTTCATCCAATTTGATGCGTAACGTGTACGTTGCCGTCAACTTTTCCGCTATTCTAAATTTAAAAAATTTTAAATTGCCAAACAATCAAAAGTTAGAAAATGGTCAAGAGCCCCAAGATGATTGCTTCGGGGACCCCAACATGGTTTATCCGGCCCTGAGTACTAATAATCACAATAACAACAGTTTTAAATTCATAAATCATAAAGGAACACCACAAAAAGAGGATTTTTACTGGTAATCCTTCCATATGAAGACTTGATTTAAAATTAAATACAATTAATCTTTGAAAAGAAGCATTACTTACTCATCATCGGCCATCAATTGGTCAGCAGATTTGAGCCTGACCACCGCATTGGGGGGCAAGTTCAAACTGGCTATTGTCGCTGTTGAGGACGCTCGTGAACCGCCCAAACCAGAGATCAGCTGTCGGCACACGGGCACGTTGCATACCTTTTCTAGTTGTTTCTTTAAATCACCTACAACATGTGAAAAATAGTCTAAATAACGAAAAAAAAAATATTTTTGTTAATTAAGTTTTTGTTTTGAATTTTGACTCAGTAGTTAATCTGTCGGTTGTAATGAGATTTTTAAAGTTGGTTTTGGTTTGTGGTATTTAAGTAGTGGCAGGGCACATTGCATTTTATAGTCATAAATTGAGCAGCACATCTGTCGGCCGTAAGCACCCCTGGCGTGAAATAGCAGCGCATGTATGCTGTTGTGTTTCCGTGAGTGAGTAGGTAAGAGATGCCAGAGCCCATTTCCCTATCTTTAATCCTAGGTTAACCAGAGGCGTGGCTTTGCTAGTGTAAATAGGCGACGGTAACCGTCTACCATGAAGTGGACCTATCTGACATATTCCCAATGTCAATAAATTCTTCCCCGCCCTTGTCACAGGTGGTCACATATTTTTGGGACATAATGCAAAATGAGCTTTTAAGTCGTTACAAAAAATCCTTTTTGTGTGTTAAATTGCGTTTTAATTGAAAATACAACTATAGGTAGACTTTAAAAGTAAAACTTTCTTTAAATACAAAATGTCATCCAAATTGAGGTCCATTTTCGAGATATGCAAAAAGTTATTAAACTTTTATAAGCATTATAAATAAACAACACCAGAGACGATGAAGACATTTAGTAAAAAAAAACTAGTGTCCCATACAAGTAGTCAGCTTAATACCTAGTTCATAAAATTATACTCACTGACAGTGGATGTGCCGGGAATTTTGATTTCATGAATTTTATTATTACAATGAATTCTCAAGTCTACCATACTGTGCGAATTTAGACTAGGTGATGAGGTTGAAGCTTGATTAGCGTCTTCTTGATCTGAACGAAAAGAAAAACACCAGTTAAAACCAATAAAAAAAAATCATATTTTTATACATATGTTTCTTTATATACCTAAGATACAAATTTATAGCTCGCACTAGTGAATTGTTTATTATATCACTATTATCTATATCTTGTAAAGAGTACTTCCATATCCATATGCTGTTATCAGCATATGGATATGGATATGTTAGCACCTATGTTATGAATTATAAAAAACTATCACAGTATTTGTATATCCTATGGCGTTGCTAAGTGTAATTATTAAGTGTACGTACTGTAGTTACAGTTGCACTTATAATCTTTGTAGCTATGGTTCCTTTTCCTTGCACGGGCCTCTTGCTTTTTCATGTATTACTATTTAATTATATATATTAAGCTTAAATTTTGCTTTACTTATTGCTTCTTACATGGAATTGTTTATGGTTGTTTGCTTGTGTTGATGATTTAAATTGTATAGGCACAACTGAAAATGTTGTATGCAACAATGTTGCAGTCTGTGCTTTGTTGTGTCCTTTATAGGGTATTAGTTTTTATATGTTTTGTGTTCTAATTTTTTTATATCAATAAATATATATGTAAATATAATTTTTAGTTTTGTCTTACTAAAATTTTTTTTTGTCTTACTTTGGTATCTTCATTTGTAAAAAAAAAATTAAAAACAAATATTTTCATTACTGCATACCTGGCGGACGTATTTTTGGTATTATCACAGATATATCATCGTCTATCATCTCCACATCGTGAACGTCATTGTTCGTGTTCTGTGCTGCTGGGGTGCTGGTGCTATCTTGGGGCATTACCCGATTTATGGCGGACTGGAGAGAAAATTATGTTTAAGTATTTTTTTTAAATAAATGAAATTTTATGAGTAAAATTAATACAAGCGTTAACTAAAAAGCATTACATTATATATCACTTGACATTTTTGCGACAGCTGATGCAGTATTTATGTTCCCTAATTCTATTCTCAGGGCTTATAAAAGCAAACTTCGAAATCTTGTATGAAAAGTACAGTCCATGTTGAGGAATGAAACAATAGTGTATTATAACCTGCTGGAGTGGCGATGTCTGTCGCCGAAAAAATTAACATTTGAATTTATAAACGTTCTCTATACACATCTATGTATCCAGTTATCTATTGACATGAGGAAAATTTTGTACATTTAATTTTATATGTAAACTCCAGTCATGCGTCAGAGCTGACACACACACACTTTTTTTATACACCTATGTATTAAAATTAAAAAACAAAATAAATATGCAAATAATAAAAATAATTTAATTCAGATATTACATGGATATTAGCAGCTACAAGAAATTACAATATATATTTAGTTGTAAATATAAACAATAATTCTATTAAAATATATGTAAAGATTGAAATACATATATTTTAATAGAATTTTAATTTATCAGCTTTAAAAAAATATATATATAATAAACATTAATAAAAATATAACCTTGCTCAGATATTTTTCATAAACAATTACATTTGTATTTCTATGCTAAAATTGTTTATATACGCTAAAGCAATAATTGTAAACAAATACATGACAGAATTGGTAAAATATGAGAAGTTGAGTACAGATCACAGCCATTGATATTCTAGTGTTGCAGACCAATAAGGTGACCAATGGGACAATAATATGATGAAGTTTAGCAGTAAGATATTAAAACCTTTGTGTTTTAATTTATTCTGCCTTGAACCTCACACACATACATCTACCCACCCACACTAACTTTTTTATAGTTGAGAATTAATTTTAATACTAAATTAATTCTGAAATAAAAAGAATTCATTATACACTATACAGTATATTTAATTATGAGTTAATTATGTAGAGCCTATTAGAATTTATCAGACCATCGGCTTATTACTGATAACTAAAACAGGCTAAGTAACTCTAGAAAGTTCTAGGCTTAGAAAACAATTTTTTTTTGTATGGTTTCTAAAGTGTAAAGTATATGTAATTTTAGGAAAAACAATTATTGATATATTTGTCTGGTAAAAAAATTACGATTTTAACTTCCTTTATTCTAAAACACATCTGCTTTTTGTTAGAGGACTAATCCAGAAATAAATATATATTTTGTGCAAAAGTATACATATTATTAAACTACAATGCGTTTATATATGTATGTTAGTACGCTATATTATTCAAGACATTTTAGTAAGTTAGTTTAAGGTGTTTTTGAACATCAACTTGGAACATTATAGAAACAATGGAATTTAATTTATGTATTAATATTAAGATAGTTTCTTTTACTTAAAATTAAATGGCAACTTACTAGCAGGTCCCAGTTTGATTCTTCTAAATGATAGATTGCTTCTGCAACATCTTCTATGGCTGTTATTCCCTAAAACAAAAGGATTTACTTAGTTTTTGTTCTGAACAAAGGAAAACAAAGAACATGAGTTATAAAGTTTTTTCCATTGCAAGGGCAGTTTAAATTTTACTGCTTACATAGGAAATGCTGATATTAACCTTGTAACGTATAACGTAGTAGATTTGACATAAGTACGCACTGACGAGGCACAAAGAACTTACGGCGATAAACATAAAAAATAACAACAAGAAATATCGTGTTTTACACTAACACGGCACATTACAATAAAAATCTTAAATGATTTTCAAAGAAGAAAATATTGAATTTGATCTGTAAATACGATAACAATATGATAAAGCAGATTTCATAGTCACTGTTGTTATTATCACATAACCTGCACAGTTAATGAATTCTTGTATTAGGGAGAGCTTATGGTTTACTTATTAAAACGTAAGCCTTATTTACCTGAAAATTTGCTAATATCTCTTCTCTATTTTCTGCCATTCTGGTGTATATTGAGCTTAAAAATAATATGACATTTGCAATTGCAGACAATTCACTCAAACATTGACCATAAACTAAACGGGGATACGAAATAACGAAACGAAACTATCATGTAAAATACATTGCCAGTTACTAAAATATTTCAACATAAACTCACAAAATGTTAAAACTTTTCTTTTTTACTTCAAATCATCAAATGACATAATATGCAAAACAACATTTCATTTTTACAAATAAATAATCGATAGACTCTGCGAAACAAAAGAAAAGATTGGAGAATATAATAATCTCCAATCTAATTGGAGAAATGGCAACATTACTTACTAATGTCAAACGTCATTCAAACTGACGCGACGTTTGAATTTCATTTTATATTATTTTCTTTTATAGATAGAACACTATATATTAACAGTTCTGTGATTTTATTTTTACCGAATTGGGTAATTGGGTAAAATTTCCTTGGTATTTGCATAGTATTTTCGACATTCTAATACCCAGATCTCTATATTCTCACAAGGAGTTCTACATTCTGTGCATATTATAATAATCATAACAATGAATACATTATAAGTATCTAACATGGGGAATAGAGCTAAGAAAGTAGGACCAATTACGTGGGTGTTAAACTGGAAAACTGACAAGCTACAACCATTAAATAGTGGTTCATAAATTGACCAGAATGACGCTTGTGTAGCAATGGTGTTTGATAACGATTAGGTAGTTAATGAAACCACCGTAAATTAAATGCTATTTATAAAGCCCTATTAAACCAATGCTACAGTGCCTACTACTATGACCTATTATTGACCTATTATTCCTATTATTGACCAGAATGACGCTTGTGTAGCAATGGTGTTTGATAACGATTAGGTAGTTAATGAAACCACCGTAAATAAAATGCTATTTATAAAGCCCTATTAAACCAATGCTACAGCGCCCCCTATTATGGTGACCGACGCGACGGACACTTTATCATGTATAGAATTGGTCCTTCTTTACTTCTATTCTCCATGGTAAATACTTTAGGCCTACTGTAAAAACAAAAACATTTTTTTAAATTGCAATACTATCTATATGGGCTTATGTAAATACCACGTTTTTCTTTCTACCTTCATATATTTCAGCAAATTATATGAATTGTAGAGAAAAAAATGATAGAACGAAAAAGTTTATGTAATTAAATTTTATATAAGATACCAATGGAACAGCTAAACAAAAAAAAGTTTTGTTACTATTGCAAAGCAAAAATGGTAAATAAAAAACGCAATCAAAATGTGTATAAATTTTGCACAATTTGCGATTTTTTTCCACATTAATCATAGTTTCCACACTTGTCACAAAAATCTTGTGGATATGATAAATGTATCCAACAAATTTCATCAATATTAGACTTTTTGCATAACAATTTTGCTGATGCAAATCTTTATGATCTTAGGATTTAAATTTAAAAGGTTATTGGTGGATACATGGCTGACCGGACAGTCGTTACCCTGTTAATTTAATAAACAATATCATCTAAATTTCAGACTTTTCCTGTAGATTTTCCAAAAAAAAAAGAAAATTCATACAAACCCTGTCCTGACAGTTACGAAAACTACAAAAAAAAATCAGCAAATGGGTCTTCCCGTCTCAAGTGATGCTTTCTTATACATGTGACACAATTTACTTTTATTTACATAAATATATAAAATAGACAAACTAATATAAAATATATAAATAATATATAAAATATCTATATCTCCCATAGTACTCAATTTTAATTTAATTACAATGACTCCTAACCAAAGCCCTTGGTTTGGTTTGTTTTCCGTTGATATCGTAAAATTAAAGCAACAGGGATAGTACGAGTTTACAAGCAAAATCGTCAGATTCGTCAGTCAAGAAGCGCGCAAGCAGCTCGCGCACGCGCCTTAGCAAGACCGGCGCCGAAACACGCGGGAAAAATATTTTCTCTCATTATTGATTTTGCGGTAAATATTTTTATAAAACAATATACTATTTACATTTTTGAGATTTTATAATGTTATTACCAAATATTAGAGCAAAATGTGAAAATACCAAATTATAACAGCGTAATATTTCTTTAAGTATTAAAAAAAAAACGTTAAAAAAGGTGTTAACGGAAAAAATGTATACCTAACTCATTTCAACCAATTTTCAGTCGGAATCATGGCTTTTTCAGCCATGTGTGCACGCGCCGTGGCTTTTCTTGCATTATTAGTAGCGACACAAGCTCTCACTTTGGATGAAGGTAAGCGCCTCCCTCACCTTATAAAAACATTTTGAGAGCATGAACGATATACAAGTTTTGTAAAATAATGTAAATCAAATTTGAAATTAAAGATTTTTTCTATAAAACAGATATTGATTTGCGAAATATAAAATCTGATAAATAAGAGACAGCTAATAATTTAAGTTTATATATATTTATAAAAAATATATTATATCATAACTTTATCATAAACTGGCCTAACTGCTCGTTGAGGGCTGTTACCACCCTAGTGACTATAAAATAATGTGAAGGTGTGTTTTTCTGTTTTGGTGCAATCGGTGACGGATTTTTGAGTCTTTTCTCTTGTCCCTTACCCTTAATAGACAGTGTATTTACCTTGAACCAACTCATGGCCCCCATAATGCTTTATAAGTTCGAGTAGACCGTCTATTTGCCACCCGTTCTTTATGATAAAAAGTCGTCTGTTATGCACTTATGTATCTGTGAAAATTAATATAATGTGATATGATATGATATAACTCAACACAACACAATACAATATATAACATATGATATTGTCAGCCAAAACTGATGAGCCCGTTGGATGAGTGGTTGGGGTGCTTGCCCTAATGCTCTGTTCCCGGGGTCGATTCCCGGCAGGGAACTTTGAAAAATGAACTTTTCAAATTTGGCTTTGGTCTGGATCTGGAAAGTAGTGCCAGGACCAGGCACACTGCGTTTCGCAGTTATTTGGGCAGCCCATCTAGAGGCAGTATATAACCACCCCCTTACAGAAGACCACTGTGAAATGACAGCACATTTGTTGTTGTGTTTCGGTGAGTGGAGGGATGCCAGAGCCCATTTTCCTATCCAATCGCTTATCCTTAATTCTTCTGTAGTCGGCAGCGCACTTGCAGCAGTTGTGGCGTTGTTTTTGTTATAGGCGACGGTAGCCACCTACCATCAAGTGGACCGTTAGCCTATCTGCCGATCTTAAAATAAAAAAAAACTATGCTCACCCAAAAGTACTAAGCCTAGAAAGTTGAAATTTGGAACATAGGTTTATTTAATAACGTAAGTATCCGCTATGAAAGGATTTTTGAAAACTTCGTACGAACATCGCTACAAGGGGCACACTGAAATGATCGGGAATAGAATATTTCGGATTGAGTTACAATAAAACCTTTTTTAGAATTTGAATACTGGCCTCTTAGTGACATTCAAACAATTTTTTTTTTATTAAAAACAAAAACTATGTTGGTTTAAACTTGACACGTCGTTAACAGAAATGGAGCTCACGCGTGAACATTTCCGTGCCATAATTTATCACAATTTTCGTCGCGGCTTATCTCAAGATAAATGTCTCAGCGAACTTGTTTCGATTTATGATGTTGAAGCACCGAGTCAATCGACAATATACCGCTGGTATGCCGATTTCCGACGCGGTCGTGTGTCGCTCAGCACTGTTTCTTCTGCAGGTCGACCAAGAACAGCGGTCACACCTGAAAACATCGCAGCTGTGCGAAATATTATATTAGATGACCGTCATGTGACATACGAGCAGATTCGGGCTGTTATCAGTATCGGAATGACTGCAATTCAGTCGATATTACATAATGAGCTGTGTGTAAGAAAGCTAGTTTCCCACTGGGTTCCCCACAATTTGTCCGAAGAGCAAAAAGCGGCTCGTGTAGATTGGTGCCGAATCATGGATTTATTCATACGAACCTGAAAGAAAACATCAGTCAGCAGTTTGGGTCTGAACGGTTACCGCCGAGTGGTATATCACGGTTTGTTTGCCAGAAATGATAGCCGAACTCCCGAAGCCGAACCCGAAACGTCGCATCATCTTACATCACGATAATGCGAGCTAGATAGATAACCAAAAATATAGATAACCAAAAAGCACAATATTTTCTGAAACAATAGTTTTACTAAGTAGTGTTTCAATCAACACACATTATTTTCGGGCTCATTAGTGAGAGACCGACGACTTCAAAGCCATACGAAAGATGAAAACGTTGAAGAATGAACATGTTGTTATAGAAGATTTAGGCAGAAAGTTTATAATTACAGAGATAACGAAGACTATCGCTTTTGTAGCATAGACTAAAATTAAATATAAATTAATTTCATGAAAATGTGATCCGTTAATTAAAGTAGAACGCTACGAATGTTGTTCGAAAATTTTCTTCCCTTACCACGCGATCTCGCAATCGTGAATCTTCACAATATTGTTATATTTCTTTATTTTGGACGCCGGCTGGCATTTTTTTAGTATTAAGGTCGGCAGACAGACTGACGATCCATTTGATGGTAGGTGGCTACCGTCGCCTATAACACAAGTAACCACAGGTGCTGCAAGTGCGCTGCTGACTACGGTAGGATTAAAGATAAGCGATTGGGAAGGATTAGGGAAATGGGCTCAGGCATCCCTTACTCACTCACCGAAACACAACAGCACACGTGCTGTTATTTCACGGTGATCTTATATAAGTGGTGGTTATTGTCGCCAAACGGACTGCCCAAATGACTGCGAAACGCAGTATATTTCACTATTTTTCAAATCGCCTTAAGGCAGGCACCCTAATCTCTCATCCAACGTGTTCGTCAATAAGTGGGACACTATTATAAAGTAAAACCTATTATTAAGTTAGTTTAATTCTTAAACTTAAACTAACAGTCTTAAACTAACTTTATAAAGACTATTATAAGGTTAGTTTAAGACTGTATTGCATCGTACTTAACTAGGCAGCCTATCTAGCGGAACAGTAACGGGAGCTTTTGTGTTACAGTGCGTATAAGTAAAGAGCACCAATTCCACTATCGTTCACATATTCCTTTTGTCCTAAACTTTCCCCTACCTACCTACTTTTTAATTCCTGATCAATATACGACATCCGATCTTATGGGCTCTTTGTCTGTTTGCCACGTATTAACATAAAAATATAGCAAAAAAAAGTCACATTGTTATCATGTCGTTGATTAGTTAGAATAATAAGCGAATACTTGGTTTGGTCTAATGAAGATTCGTGCACTCGCTGCTATATATGGCCGGGTGAGCTTCGCCCCCACAGAACTTTACGCTATAGTCATATTTGGAATTTACGCCGTCTTTAACCTATAGGTGGCTTGGGCCACCTATAGGATAAAGATAAGATAAGATATCCTATAGGATAGTATAAATAGCAAATGATTACAGAATAGGCAAGGACAGGTATTTTAAAAACTCCAGGTTTGAAGATTCTTCATGAACATCTTTATATGAATAAGGTCTGCGCAAATGCTAAAATTATTATTACAAGCCTATTTTGTTAAATCAGCAAATTCTAATAATTGAAGTTTCAAAGTCCCGAGTCGTTCCGGGATTTTTAAACTGTCGAAACTTCCCAAACTTTAGTTTTCATATAAAATGTGAAGTTGCGACGCACCTGTGGCTTATTTCGGAGCAGTCATAAAGTTCATCACGAGCAGTATAAATGGCTGCCTGTTTAAAAATAAAGACTAGGGCACATCGGTGACCCCACCAAGTTTGATTGACATGTCACCGTTAAATCTGTTTTAACACGGTTAGTTACTGCTAATTTGGAGTAATTAATCTTCTGTCACTTGGGTATGTGACAGGAAACGTCGATAAAAAATTATTTCTATTGTATTAATACAGTACCTACTAATAATACCTTTTTCTGTAGTTCAAAGTTTTTGTTTTACTAATATGTATTTTGGATGGATTTATTGAATTTTATATTTAGTGTATTTGATTTAATTTTCTAGTTTGCGGTTTTCTTTATTTCACGATTATTTAATAATATTTTTTTATGGTTAATTTGAATATTGATTTATCTTTTTTCGATCCGTCTAAATTGACTGCTGTAGCGTGTCGTTTTACAATTGCCGTACTGACACTTATATTTTAAAATTGGAAAATTGATATTACCACGTAGAAAGTCTGTCTCTTATAGTAGGTAAGGTAATTTTTTTCTATAGCCAATTTGCAAACATGGGTTTTTAAAACTAAATGAGTCATTTTCAAAATTAACTCGCTAATTTGGGCTTGAAAATTGATTTTCAATAGTTGATTACGGCTATTTGTTGACGGTGTCTAGAGTCAGTAGGTCATCGGACATATGTGGTACTTGGCCATTCGTGATCATAAAGTTTGCCTTATTTGGAGTATCATTGTGATTTGCGCAAGAGATAATGCAAGCAGCTACGAGCGTTGGAGTACCTACCTACCTACTAATAAAAGAAAAATATTATTTTGCGTTCATCTTATGACTTTCAGTATTGTTTTTTTAACTCTGGCTTCCTTTACTTACTCACCGAAACACAACAGCACACGTGCTGTTATTTCACGGTGGTCTTCTGTAAGGGGGTGGTTACTGCCGTCAGACGGGCTGCCCAAATGACTGCGAAAACGCAGTGTGCCCTGCGAATACTAAAGTGCTAAGTTACTAAGTTGCTAAGGCTATACAGTACTATAGCCTTAGCTATAGGACTGGAAAGTATCCACACATGTAGAGTCCCACATTAATTTGTAGTTCTTCCAAGGAATCAACGACATCCGTTCTGGTCTCTTCCAGTCATCTCGTATGTTATCATGGTTCTAAAAGCGCAGGTAAGTTGATGATGGCAAGAGACCGACGAAGGTTAATATTAATTTATTAATTTAATTTTAACTTATTTATGAATTCTTAAAAAGTATGTAAGAAATTCTTCTTTTCAGACGGCTTTATTGGAAGAGATATTCTTTAAAATGTTAAAATAACTGTTCTTTTTTAAATTAGTTAAACTAAAAAACTAAAGCTTGTAAACTCTAATGAATGCAAACCCAGTAAATGTGTCGAGAAAGTATATATATTCTATCCGGCCTCGGTAAGGGTTTAACAAATTATGAACGACAAAATATAATATCCCAAATTTCCAGACGCGCTAAGAACATCTGGAAATGTTGGTTAATCGTTATTACGAACGCTATAGTTAATTATTTTAACATCACACCGTATTAAATTTAAACCACTGAAGAAATGACAAAACAGACATCTGTCTACGACAATTAACTCAAATTCATATTCAAATAACTTTAATTGAGACTTAATAGTGATGAGGTAAATTGCTAATGGTAATATTTCCATTTAATTCAGAAACTATTGGTATTATTAAGTTCTAATTTAAGTAGACTTGTTGCCAATGTCGTAGCATTGGCGAATGTCACCTCTATGGGCTTCAGAAGGCTTTGGCGTTGAAACCAGAGCCGTGCGGTTTTGAAATTAGAGGTTTTGAAGGAAAAATTGTTGTTTTAAATAATACAATTTAAACTTTGCACCAAAACGCTCGAATAACAATGATGTATGTTGTGACGTCACGCTTTCTTAACTCAGGAACAGTTTGACAGTTTACATAAGTCAAGTGACACGGTGATATAAATTTACGAAAGCGTGATTTCATTCGCTCTGATCTTTGTTTCAGTTAACATGGCGGATTGCAGTATAATACTTTTATTTTATTGAAAATCCTATTTTAATTTTAATGTTTATATTAAAACTGGATCACTTTTTAGAAAATTTTCAACATACCTATATTTTTTTCTAATATCATTTATTATTTAATTCTTTAATACCGTCATCAAGCCTATTGTGGGAAAGTCATCATTTTAAGCCAACACAAATTATACCCGACGCACTAAAGTACCTCTACAACCCAAAAAGAACCCAGAAGACATTGTTATATTGGTAGTGGTTGTATAGACGTCTAGTATAATTAAGTCATTCTCTTATTCCAACTTTTTTCCTTTGCCTTTATCTTTCCAGAACTTGCATCCCTCCAGATGACGGTAATCTCCATTAAGTGAACAGTCAGCATTTAACATGAAAAATGAGGGTTTCTGTTTATTTATTTCAAAAAATGCGATACCTACATACCTATATTTAAACAGTTTGACTACTTAATACCTGAACTAATGTTAATCTAGGTCCCTATATTAACCAGTGACATCATGTTACTTCGCCACCTACGGATGCAGAGTTGAATTCATTTACCTCGTGTATATATTTTGTTATACGTGGTCATATTATAATCTATATATAGGGGACGCACTCAAGCTTCAAGCTTGTCATTAAGTATAGTATTCTGGGCCATTAAGCCATTAACCCATTAAATATGCCAATAATCTGGAAAAAGATCAATCAGAAACGATGTAAACTACACGCCCTTAACGGGAAAAGGTCGACTTAACCCGTAACCTTGCATATTTACAGGTAAAATTTAAGTAAGTACATACATTTTAATATTATTTTTTTTTTAAATTATATTGTTATTATTTATCAGCTTCTAAAATATTTGTATGGGACAACCTTATCCATAATTGTTTTCAGAATGCTATTGGTATAATTTCTATGTTTTCCTTTTCTGTTAAATGAGAGTACTCCATATTGATGAGCTTCTGTTTCTTGTACACATAGAAGATCAATGAATGTAGGTATTCACCAAAAAATGATCTCACCCGTTTTTGGCAAGCAGCAAGTAGTAACTTAATTAACATTTTATTAACGCTCTATCCGTAAGATTTATCAATTCATAGTCCTATGAGTGAAGTCATAGCTTCATTGATGTTTGTTTAAATCTGTTCAATTACTCGTATAGCTATCAACCTTTTTAGAGGTAAACTGTCTGGATTGGACTGTCGCTCACCGCATAGACTGAAACATACCTCAATCCTGGCAAAGCAAAATTGACATTAATCCAATTATACTAAAAAAAAAAAAAAAAAAACTAGCTGAGCCCGCAACTTCATACGCGTGGTATTCGGTATAGCGCGTACCTTTTTTGTTTGTAAACCGATTGGAATGAAACAAAACACTAAATATTACGGGAAGCTTGCTACAATACATCAGTGAAAACCGAATTCAGATTGGTTAAGGCGTTTCTGAGTTTAGCCTGCACAAACGCACAGACAAACAGACAAAACAGACAAAAATAATAATAAAAAATGATCTCGGTACAATTTTTTTTTTTTTTTTTTCGATAAAAATATTTATGTACAGAAACGCCACGTTTACGATTTTATTGTGTGTATAAAAGTTATATTACACAAACTTTCCCCTTCCATTAGTGAAAAATGAAAGTACCGAAGAAACAGAAAGGCGGACTGCTATTTTATGCTATTTTCAAAAAAAGGCTTAAATATATTTTTTTATCAACATTTTTGCTTTAGAATTATGTCTATGTAAATATTTTTTAATATTATTTCTTTTTCGTTAAGAAAATAATTATTAAAAAGTGCATAAAGCCCAAGCGCCAGAGGTTTTTTTTTTGAAATGTACGGGACCGGCTATTTTTTTTTCGGAATATGTACAGGGGTGTCCCCTGATTGTAAATCCAAGTTGGCGTCATCGGGGGGGTGGGGGGGGGGGGGTGTGTGTGAGCGTCAGCCGCCATCTTGAAAAACACGTTTTATTGAATATCTGGCGAACCGCGCATCGTACGACAAAAATAGTACAAATCATTTTTGTAGATCATTTACAGCGTTTTAGCTCCTAAACTATAAATGCTACGGGAAAAAGTTCCGAATGAAATTTATAGGAAATTTCATGCTCTACAAATTAAGTTATTACCAGTTTTCATTTATCATGAACCGTTAACTATATATTTAGCAAAAACCATGTTGAAAGTTTGAAGCGCTACAAATAAAAAACTATGCATTTTACAGAAAAAAGTTTTAAATAAAAAAGATGGCAAATATTATTATCTACAAAAATGATCTGCACTATTTTTGTCGTACGATGCCCGGTTCGCGAGATATTCAATAAAACGTGTTTTTCAAGATGGCGGCTGACGCTCACCCCCCCCCGATGACGCCAACTTGGATTTACAATCAGGGGACACCCCTGAACATATTCCAAAAAAAAAATAGCCGGTCCCGAACATTTTTTTACGAACCTACTTTTTTTGCTCCGGCGCTTGGACTATTTATGATTTTTAACATTTGATTGTATTGTAGACTTTGACGTCACGACAAGCGCGCCAAAAGGGGGGGTGTTTAAAGTGCCCGTAGCTGTTAGTTAATTTTAACTTTTTTTTTGTTACCAAATTTCTGTTTTTTGGCGCTGAATATTTTTTTACGGTTATATAACGATATAACCTATGAAAATATAAAAAAATGTGCATATTCCCTATTAGGAGGACACATAATATATAGTTACTTAACAACTTATATCCATCTGGAATAATGTACATTCCAAATAGTGAAATTTCAAATCCGCCCTCTCTCTTTATTATATTAATATACTAGCGGCCCGCCCCCGGCTTCGCCCGGCGTGCAGTTTTTATATACCCTAAAACATTCCCCGTTTATCCCTCTTTCCATTAGCGAAAACCGAATTAAAATCGGGTCTACCCGTTCACGCGTGATGCCGTGACCAGGAGAAATGGGGATTCATTTTTATATATAAGATAAATATAGATACAAATAGACAACTAATTGCCAATTAATCACTTCTCCAATTTTGAATCGAACCAAAACGAAATCGTAATTATATGAAAGCTTCAAAGGCAGACGACACGGCGCGGCGTACTTGTGTATCATGAACGAATTCCTTTACGCTCAATTCACAAAGGCATTGATCGGCTTACTGCTTTGTATACAACCAATTCGACGCTTACTCTAGGAGCCTTTTATTAGATTCTCGTATATAAGAGTATTTATTAATGAATTGAGCATATTGTTTATTTAATTACGTATAATGCATAAATAACAAAGTATTGTATACCTACTGCAGACCTCCTCCAAAATTACCAAATCGAGAAATATGATTTAGTGATACTTATTCCGGTAGAACATACTTTGTATGTATAATACTGTAATCACATATATTTGTGTTTGTGCAAATAAAGATTTATTTATTAATATTTAATTTATCTGTACAGAGTAATCAATATATATACTTAGAAATGTACCCTCTTCAATTAAGAGAAAACAAATTTTATTATTCAAATGAATGTAAAGTTAAAAGTCTGCTGATATTTGGACTACATTTCAAACTCAATTTTTTATAAAGCTTGCAAAAGTGTACCTATCTGTGGTAGGTAACAATATATAATTGCATAAGGGCCAATGGAATTGTTGTGCCAACAAGAACCAGTTGTATCGACTCACGAATAGTGGTGTAGCAAGGGGGTCAGGATCGCTAGGCACGTCCACCAGGAAGACCATACAAGGCTAGACACTTTTTTACCGAACAACCGCACCGTTACCACTTCGGTTCATTCGTGACATCATCAACACTACACTACGGTTCATTCTATTATTGCATTCATTATACCGTTGTATTTGACTATGTTACAGTCAAGAAATACAAATAAACATTGCAATATTATTATAAACTAGCGACCGGCCCCCGGCTTCGCCCGGGGTGCAATTTTTATATATATATAAACATTCCCCGTTTATCCCTCTTTCCATTAGTGAAAACCGAATTGAAATCGGTCTACCCGTTCACGCGTGATGCCGTGACCAAGGGAAATAGAGATTAATTTTTATATTAGAAAAAGATGAATGAATAGGCTATGAGTAGATGCGACCATTGGATTTGACTTTCTCTGCTGGCTGTAGTGAAAGCTATGGTCGGCAGCAGAGCCACTTGGCGAGCGACTCAATTCTTCTGCGAAGATGTCATCTCGCAGAAGGAGGCGGCGGAGAGAAAGCGGGAGGACGACGTCCTGTCTCATCCCCTCCGTCGCCGACGAACAGGACACAGGACTAGGGCGGTAGATGGGGACTCTACCGCCCGCTTCATCATGAGAGGCACGGCGCACCTTGGCAGCTCGGGTGCGCCGTCCAAATGAGCCGTGTCCGGTTGAAGACCCCCGCGGTGGAGCTGCGAAAGAGTGTTGGAGGACGCCAAGAGGTTTAGTCGGTAGGTCTACCCTAATACCGTCATATCCCTAGGCCGGTGGGTATTCATGAAAAAAGCTATGAGTAGATAGGTTCATGCACAACTTTTTAAATATTGATAAAATCCGAACTAAAATAACATAAGGCGGACAGCGAGTTTATTTTATAATATGTATAGGCAGAAATAGATAATGAGCCAGTGAGTAAGTAAGTACTACAGTATATATATGTGCTTTTATGGGCGGCTTGTACGTTTTTCTTGAAATAAAAAAATAAGGAATGGGGAGTCAAAAATGGTTTATTAAAAGCCATTTGGACAAAATATTCGCACTTTCCTTATCCCCTCCTAATCCCTTATCCTTAATCCTACTGTAGTCGGCAGCGCACTTGCAGCACCTGTAGCGTTGCTTGTGTTATAGGCGACGGTAGCCACCTACCATCAAGTGGACCGTCATCCTGTCTGTCGACATAACATAAAAAAAAAAAACTTCAATTACGAATTTTAAAAGAATTTTTTTCCTAAAACTTTAAATAAGATTATCGCATAGAAGAAAAAACACAATTTATATTATTAAAGGAACTATATTTTAACGAAAATTTAAAAATTCCAAAAAGAACTTATACAACCAGATTATTTGATGAATCAAAATATAATTTACCCAACTATAACAACCTTTACGGAAAAAGACGTCTGGCTTATGTCATACGAATTTAATAAATTAACGACCTAAAACATTAAAAAGCGACATAACACCCAAAAACATCACTTATAAGCTAAAAAAATACTATTTACAATTAACTACAGATAAATATAATTTTAACAACAATACAAAAATAGTTATAAACAAGTAATATTAATTATTATTGTAAGATGTTTCAATTCAGAATATAACACAGAATAAGATACATACATTAAAGTGTCTGAAGTGTTGTATGTGGGCATCAGTTGAAGGTTTATTTAAATTTTCTGTAAGCGGACATGGTTTACGGTAAAACACTAATGAGTTTTTGTTTACACCAATGTTAAGTCAATGAAACATTATTGTATTAATAAATAAAAATAGTAAATAAAAAGGGAAAAGGGCTCTTTTACTCCTTACTTAAACTCTCCGTAACACAACAATACACGTGCTTTTATTTCATGGCGATCGTGCTTTGATTAAAGTCGATGGTTTCTATCGTTACACGAGCTTTTTAAAGCTGGTTGATTTTGAAAAGCTGTGAGCTCTTCTACTAAAAATTTTGAATGTTTCATTTCGTGCTAAACAACATTATTATTATTATTTCGAACGTGTTTAAAATATACTCAAAATGTTACAATTTTGCAAAATATAAAATTTACATTAAAAATAATTATATGCGAGCGAACGCACTTAGAATTCCATTTACCAGACTCTAAAGTCTTCTTGAAAAAAGTCATATTTTTCTGTTAAAAAAATTAGAAATTGGTGTAAATTTGTGTTGAAATCCCTTTGTCGACGTAATCACGGGGCTCTTCAGACTTCAGAGCCTTAATTGGCGCGGACTACAACCGCTGAGATCCACTTGACCTTCCATTAAGCAACAGGCTGACGGTAACTTGACAGTAAAGCAGTTTTACATATTATGTACTCGTATTTACCCGTTTGATTATGTTGTAGAATTTCGATACGCTGTCAAATTATATCCAAGAAAATCGTTTTACTACTGAGCAGTTTGCCGTCTTGATAGGACATTTAATTTAACGTTTGACAGACAGAAAGACAACCTTTTATGTGATACCTATGTGTTATATATTTCTGCATGGCTAACAGACAGAGAACCCGTTTGTTTAAACATATGGAGATAGCATTGCCCCCATTTTTCATTATTATTAATTTACGATGATACTATGTGCGGATGGTTACTGTCGTTAGTACTGGCAGCCCATTCAGAGGCGACGGAAAGCTTTAATTTGTTTGATATTTTATTGATGATTTGGAGAATTTACCAACTGCATAATGTATAATAATAAATAGAAGTAAAGTTAAATATTAGGTCGGGGAAAAAGTCTTTTCGCATATAATATGTATAAACTTGTAATAGAATATTTTTGACTGTACTATTTGTATCTGGCTGGTTTTGACGACATTAAAAAGGTTACATTTCAAAAAAAGAAACAAATTAGTAAAATGTTGTTTCCAGCTATTTTTTTTGCCAAAATGAGTGAATCTATTGAAGAAATTCCATGCATTTTAAATATTTATCACAAAAAATGAAAAAATGCAACGCAAACCGCGAAAAAAATTTGTGACGTTTATGGACTTAATGCAGTGTCGGTAAGAATAGACAAAGTTGGTTTAAGCGTTTTCAATCCGGGAAATTTTATGTCAAAAATTCACTTCGCTCTGGTCGCCCTGTTACGGATGAAATGTACGCCATTTTTGAAAAAGTGGAGCAACAGTTACGACACAGCTGAAGAACTGGAAATTGACCACATAACAGTTTTGACCCATTTGAAAAAAGCTGGGTACACAAAAATCTCGATATTTGGGTGCTACACGAGCTCACTGAAAGAAACCTTATGAATCGTGTACTCATTAGGGATTCTTTATTGAGAGGTAATGAAACCGAATCGTTTTTGAAGAGATTGATAACTGGTGATAAAAAGTGGATCACGTACAACAAGAACGTGCGAAAAAGGTCGTGGTCAAAGGTCGATCAGGCCAAAACCCGGATTAACTCGCAATTATATGATGTTATGTGTATGGTGGGATTGGAAGGACATTGTTAATTATTAGGTTTTACCACCAGGCAGAACCATCGATTCGGATCTCTACTGCCAACAACTGATGAAATTAAGGAAGAAGTTGAGAGAAAGCGGCCGTAATTGATCAATAGAACGTGTGTGGTCTTTAATAGACCACACACATCTTTAGCCACTCCGCAAAAATTAAGAGAATTTGGCTGGGAAGTGTTAATGTATCCGACATATAGCACTTCAGATGTCCACCTGTTTCGGTCTCTTCAGAATTCTTTAAGCAGTGTCAGGTTAACATCAAGAGAGGACTGCCAAAACTAATTGACGCGTTTTTTTGATTAGGAGTCCCAAAATTTTTACAGCAACGGGATCATGTCACTATCTACAAGATGGCAAAAAGTCATCGAACAAAATGGCACATATATATTGTAATTAAATTTAAATAAAGTTTGAAAAAAAAAATGTCTTTAGTTTCCATATAAAATACGAAGAAACCTTTTCCCCAAACCTATTAATTAAATGTAAAATTCAAAATAAATATTCGTAACCCAATATAAATTTAACATTTAGTTATTTCTTTCAAATTGTAGGTCAACTTTTGCACTAAATTTTATCACAAGTAACATTTCTATTCGCTTTAAAATCGTTCTTTTATTAGCATTTAATTAGGTTTATTTTGTGAAGATAAATAAATATTGTTATGCTTATATTATTAAAATTGATAAGCGTATTTTTTCATGTTTGAGGACAATGTTGCAACATTTTAAAAGCAACATGACTAAAATATGTTGTGTCAGGCGCGGTTGCATTTACAAACACTCTGGCCGGGTTATTCTTAACCCGGATGACAAACTGTTTGACTCACAGGTTCAACGTAGTTTCTATCCTAATATATCATCGCGTTCTTTTATTATTTTATACCAGCGCCCAGCCCGGATTCGCACATTTAAAATGCTTAAAATTAAAAACTTAAATTGCTTAATTTTTGACACCATTGCTTGGCAACTTTTCTCTACTATTTATATACTTCTATATTAATAAATAAAATTGAAATGTCTGTTTGTAATGTCAAAATAACTGCTTTTTAATAAATGTATATCAAAGTATACACTTAGTATACATTAGGTATTTAGAACTGCATAGAAAGTAAAGACAGAAATCTAGATCTATATATCTATACATATAATAGAGATAATATATATAATAAAGATATCTATCTAATATAATAATATACATCTATCTATATATCTGTATATTAAAGATTTTTCAAAAAAAAAAAAAAAACAATTTGTACTCGTACTTATGTCACCGAAAAAAAAAAAAAATGTTTTTAGAATATTCCGTTGTCTGTGCGTTTAATCGCGCTAAAATCAGAAACGGCTTAACCGATTTGAATGCGGTTTTCACTGATGTATTGAACTTCCCGTAACATTTAGTGTTTGTTTAATTCTAATCGGTTTAGAAACAAAAAGTTACGCGCTATACCGAGTACCACGCGTACAAAGTTGCGGGCTTAGCTAGTGAATAATAAATACTAAGTGTGAGTAGTTCGAAATACTCGCACAAGTATCGACTTCCTTCGAGAGCATTGACCGTGGGTGTCTAAAACACTTGAAAAACAAATATAAGAGAATATAAATTACTAGCAACCCGCCCCAAGTTTTGCGTGGATGCATTTTTTTTCTGTAAAATAGATCTGTAAACAAACTTTCTCCATTTATAGCTCTTTTCAAGTGAAAGAAACAGACAGAGGCAGACAGTCACTCTATTTTATAATATGTAGGCATAAGTTATATATGTCACCGGAAGATAACAAGATTCGCAAATTTATAAATTTCCTAGGAAATTTATAAACTTTCGTAGCATCCTAAACGAGAGATAAATTGTATTATTTTACGCCCACATTTTCGCAAATTTATCAATTTCCGACGTCTCGTGGTAAATTTATCGACCAATCACAGAAGAGCTTTTAATTTTACGCTTCTTTAAAATACGGCAAATAACACACTGCTCTCTGATTGGTCGATGTTGACAGTGGCAATGCTTGTGCTAGAAAATTTGTTAACGAAGTGAACAATCTCATTTATATATCTCATGCATTTTATATTATGCATGAGATCATACCGCCTTCCCCTTTCTTCTATCGGACATGCAGACGTACGGCTAGTTATAAAATCATCCTCACCTTGTAGAAATCCCTCTAATTCGGACCAAGCGCTCTGGAACGTCTTTTGTGATGCGCACTGCTAAGGATTGAAACTCCCTGCCGGCGCGGCATCTGTATTTCCGAGCTCATACAACCCAAATCTTTTCAAGGTTCGAGTGAACAGGCATCTTCTGGGTGAGCTCGCTCCATCATCGGCCTCATCCTTCCTACATGGACAGATGCTGGTTAAGAGTAAACCCATCTTTAATAAAAAAAAATGTAGGCATAAGTACATATATAGCAGTTTGTGAGATTTTCGTCTAATTGGCAAGTTCTGAAGAGAAACCAAAAGGAAATAAAAGTTCAAATGGCAGTTGTAGTGATTTAGCAACAGCATTATCTATTAAATTTTGTAAACCAAACCGCGCGTAGGTTGAAGAACTCCTCCGTTATCAATAACAATTTACGAATTCAATTCAACACCAATTATATTATTGTTATCTAATTGAACTTATGACATTTGTTACAATAAATGTTTAAAAATATGTCAACATAATATGTTTAGATTTTATATTTATATCTTAATGTTCTATTTTCTTATATATGTTCTATTATTCCATTTTTGTTTCTAACAAATAAATATCTATTTGTAAACAGATTTAAGAGACTCTTATTTTCAGAAGAATTTTCAATGGTTTTTAAACAACAAAACACAAAATACATTTTATGTAACTAATAATCAAAACAAAGTCGTAATGAGTAGAATTTTGAGTTCAGTACAGTTTAAAAAAGGACTTTGAACTATTTTTTACTAAAAAAGCTGAGATAAAAAATTCATACATGGCTGTAAGGTATACTAGATTATTTTATACGTATCATCAATAGTTTTCACTTTTAAATAAACCCTATGTTATTCGCTGATAATGTAGCTTTCTATTGGTGAAAGTACGAGTATTTTTAAAATCCCTCAAGTTGAGTGTATCCATTACAAACAAACATACAAAAATACAACCATACAAAAAATTATTTATTTATTTATTTGAAAAGGCTAATCTAAAGACGTAGGTAGATAGTAGGTAACATAATATACAACCTCACAGAATGAAATATTACAAGTATGATTTTAAATTGTAGGAAAGCACAGCATTATTAGAAATTACTTAAATGAAAGAATCAAAAATATAAATATTAATGAGATCAAAAATATAAATACCCAGAACCATTTCCACGCTATAAGTCAATAAACAAGAAAGAAACAATTCAATAATGGAATTGAAAATTATAAATAAGAAAAATAATGGAATTCGAATAGAAAAATATGATGTGTGGCAACAATTGATATGAAAAATATGATGTGTGGAAAATAATATTAAATATAAACTTCGAAAATACTTTTTAGAACAATTATTGAAGTAACATGTACTTATATTTTAATTGTTCGGTAGGTACATAGACAAACTTAGTGTAGTTTATAATGTACCGTATACCTGGTTTCCTGTTTATGTATATTTTTTAGTAAATAATAAATGAAAAAAAAAAAAAAAAATTAAGGTCTGCTGCAGCTGATCTCCGATAGGAGATGGCATTAAGAGAAGAAGAAGAGGGTTTTAAGCTGAATAATCTGGATATAGGCTACTAAACTTAATGTAGTCGAAGTGGTGTAGTTTTATTTTAAAGCTTCACTCGTTTGTGTGTAACGAGCAATTGATTTACTAAATTAGCGATTTCGCAATTTATTCCCATTTATTCACATGTTTGATTATTTAATAAAATAATTGATAATTTCAGAAGCAACAAACAACGTACTAGCAACTGCTGGCTCGGTTCGAGAAAGCGGTGAGATAGCACTCGTGCTTCGGGGACCGCATGGAAAGAATAACAGACGAGAAGAATTACTCCACGTGAAGGGACCTGACGACATTTCATTTTCTATGTACTACAATCGCAGAAGCAATAAAGGTGATTATTTAAAATTTTCTAAATGCACAATTACTATATATGTGTTTTCTTCGTGCCAGACTCGTAAACTACGTTTTTTTGAAACCGTAGATAGAAGCAAAATAGAGGAAGATATGTTCTTAAACTGTGTAATCGACAAATAGACTACATAAAACTATAGCCGTAAATACTCACCCCTACAGCTACAATTCCAATATAGAATTAATAATTTAGAAAGAGATAGGTAAATATATTCAAAAGGTAGCGTGAATGAGCTAACCTAACCACACGAGTCACTGCTACTCATCCACATCCAATCGAAAACTGTTATTCCTCGTTCTTTTGTACACAAAAATGGTTTCATTTTAACGAATAACTTATATTTTGTCAAAAAATTATTAAATTTTAATAACAGCGTGCCTTGATTTCAAGTCTTAAGTGACTTTTGCAGGAAAGTAAAGCTTAGAAGTCCATTTTGTGATACTAGCTTTTTTAAATATAAGGAGTTTTACGTAGTCACTAATAGATCAATATCAGATGACAAACCTTACGATATTAGGTTTTGCATCAGACAATTTCAACACAACCTACTGGTGAGCTATCTTTTGTCAAACGGTGGAAACTTATTCTAACTTAATTATATGTATGCGATAAGTATTACAGCTTAATTGTGTGGTTGATAAACGCATATATATCTTAAGGTTAAGTCCGAAGAAATCCCAAGAAATAAGTGCTCATTTGCCCTTAAATACATGGTATACAATTGTTTAGCAAGTACCTTGAGGAAACGTGTTTGTCTTGAGGAATAATATTAATAATCTTCGAATGTAGGAAAAAGACGATTTGAGCTTTAACATTGAAAGTTTAAAATTGAAATTTGAGTACAACTGAATTTGTTTTGAAAATTTAAGTAGCGGAAGGAGTTTGAAGTAATCTCAAAGCAGCAGCTCGGATAATATTCCGGGAGAATTAGCATTTGTTCCCCAAAAACATTAGCTTAAAAATTAGTAAAAAATGTGAATAATACAATCCTAAAATTGTGCCATCGTGGGAGGTCGGGAACATCTTTCTTTGTTTATAACAAAGTCATTTGTTAATTTAAAAACCTGAAATTCTCACAAAATGCAGGCATTGTAATTACCTTTCGATTACTTTCTGTCCCATGTCGATATTTTACCCTGGACTAAAGTTATACACGATCGCGTTTTCAACTTAATAATTTTGTAGTGGGTCGCCATATGTGTTTTTTAAGCATCCAACATTTTCATTTTACTGAAGTTTCATTTATTTTCTATGAAAATTGGCTGATTTATCTAAATTTGAATAATTTACGTTTTTACGTTCAAGGCTAATTTTGCAATATAAAAAAAATTGCGAATTTTCGCAATTCTTGTGTCAAATTTTATAAGGAACAAATATTAGTATACCTACTTCATGTAGATTAGATGCATATTATCCAAGATATTGACAAAAACAGGAAAAAACTGAAAAAAACAGGGTTTTTTTAAATTTGTTATTAAAACGATGTTTAATATAATTAATTAATTGTATTATTTACATTTTTTACTAATTTTTAAACAAAATAAAAACTGCACTTTTAAAATGTTTTTGGGAAACGGGCATGTTTTTGAGCTAATTCTTCCGCACTATAAAGACAGATTTACATTTTGTGTATATGCTTCAATAGAAACTCTAAATAAAACTCTATCAAGGGTATATCTAATTTAGAATAAAGTTGTAGGTACTGTTCGTTTGTTATCAGTTTATCCGGTTTTGTAATTATCTTTAATAGGTCAAAGCAGTGGTTTTTATATGATTAATAATATAATACAATGGTTTGATACAAATTATCCGCCTATAGAAGGGAAGCAATTTTTTAAATATAACATTGATTGAAAAAAAATAATGAAATAAATTAGGGATGTTATCTAGACAGTACCTAATTAACAAATCTACATATTTCATAAGAAATCCGCATAAAATTGTCTTGCTATAATCTGATGACGTCAAGTGGATTTCATGCCATCTTTTAGATTGATTTGATATTTATTCATTTATCTCTTTAAATTCTTCAAATATTTAAGTATAGATCTCCAAAAACAATAAAATAAAATTAATACCACCGGTTCGCAATTCAGCTATTTCTATGAGGAAGAAACCAACAAGAAACCTCTGTAATCGCTCTTTACAAATAAATCTTCCATTGACAAAAAACTCAACACTTGAAGACCTGAAAAATTCACCGAAGACAGTGAATGACACTGTGAACAGAGACAATTTATTTGCATCTTTGCATTGTTTTGTAACTTATTGCAGTAGTGTATACATTGACCTTTATCTTTATTTCTTAAGTTGGAATTGTAAAGTCCTATCTTTCATAATACCTATCTTCATGTCAATATTCATTACAAATCTATAGATACTTATAAAATCATTTGTCCTGACTGATTATCAATGCTTAGCCAAGATTACTAAGTCTATAAAGCTGAAATTTGGAACATAGCTTTATTTTATAACGCACCTAAGCGTCCATTAAAAAGGATTTTTAAATATCTCTACTCCGTACGAAGCCGGGGTCCACTATTTTTTCCTATATAAAATTGTTTGTCCTGACTGACTTATCAAGCACAGCCAAAGCTACTAAGTTTAGAAAACTGATATTTGGAATAAATTTAAGGTTTCAGACTTTTATTCCAAATTTATAATTATATTTTTATATGAGTTGTGGGTTTCCGGGATGATGGCACAGGTCTGTTGGAAATTCTTCCAAACGTTTCGTCAACAACTGCGGTTGACATCCTCAGTGGTGTAGTCCAAGTTAGAAGAAAAAGTACATCACATCACTGCACTTCACTTCTGCACTTTTCGACTTCTCGAGCGAGACTGATTTGTCGACTGGATTGTGTCTATATTTAAACTTAAATTTATATCCCCACCCCGTGGTTGAATTGGTGGGGTGTGGTCACTAGGAGAGGGGTTATAATGCCCTCTCTTTCTTTCATTATTATTATTATTCCTGCGTAGTGCCGGATACCAAATGTTGTGTAGCCTTAGATTTTCCTCCTTCCTGTTGAAATTATTTGGATGCTTGAAAATTTCAATGGCTTCCCGATTAAGGCGTGAGTGATAGTGTACCTCGGATGACAGAACTAATGTGTTTTTGAAAAGGATTTTATGATTGCCTTCAGAAAAGGCGTGTTCAGCTACTGCCGATTTTTCGGCCTCTCCTCTGCGACAGTTGCCCTTGTGTTCTTTAATTCGGGTGTTAATGCTACGTTTTGTGGTGCCGATGTATACTGCGCCACATTCACAAGGTATTTTATATACCCCTGTCGAGGATAACGGATCCCTTGGGTCTTTAACTGAACCGAGCAGGTTTCTGATTTGGCTCGTGGGCTTATATATGGCCTTGATGTTTCTGCTCTGTAACATTTTTCCTATGCGATCCGTTACTCCTTTAATATATGGGAGGAATGCTCTGCCTTTATCTGGGTTTTTGTCTTCGGTATTAGTCCTGTTTCTCCTCGGTTTTATCGCTCGCTTAATTTCAGTGGGTGTGTATCCGTTGCACCGTAGAGTATGGCTTAAATGTTCCAGCTCTTTTTGTATCTGTGTTGGTTCGCAGACTCGTTTCGCTCTATCAACCAGCGTCTTAATCATAGCTCTTTTTTGTTGAGGGTGATGGTTGGAGTTTTTGTGTAAGTACCTATCTGTGTGGGTGGGCTTCCGGTAGACTTTATGTCCCAGGCTTTGGAAGAATTTCCAACAGACCTGGGCCATCATCCCGGAAACCCACAACTCATATGGATACCGGCCGAGAAAACCTACATTCTACTATTATATTTTTATAATTATATCGCCTAGGCAAGTTGCTAGTATTTCATAAATGTACAGGGAAAATATCGATTTCTTTCTTTAAAAATGTAGGTTGAAATAAGTGTACTTACTAGTGATTCACGCAATGGATATTTTTCATATATCTCAAAAATAATGTTAATTTTTTTCAGTGACCCTGGAGTCTCTCAATGGAGGTCATTTGAAGTCCGTTTCATGGGATCTTGGTTCACATGCAAAGGGAACCTTAACTCTTGTGGCCTCAAATCGCAGAGTTAAACTGAACGTTGGATGTGCCTCTTTGCATTGGCACGGAATGCCGAGCAGACATGACTTAATGACGCTTTTGGGCAGCCAGAAATTAAAGTTGGTAAGTCTATGATCTGCCTTTGACCAGTTCTGTAAATTTAAGATAGTGACAGCATATTATGCAAAACGCTCAAAAATTTCGCCGTTGGAGACGCGAGATGAAATTCAGGTCGGGGATTCCATTCTTCCTTGACTTAATTGGCGACGGGAGCCTTCTACCATCAAATAAACTGTCGGCTGATAGGGACCTTTATATGAAACAAGAAATATTATATTTAATCCAACAAGTGTAGTCCTGCAAATACACAGTGGGCCAGCATGGAGGTCTATAGACCATAACTCCTTAAATGGAGGGGAGATCCCTTGCTGTAGTGAAAGCGTGTATGCATGTATATTTTGCATGGTAATTGCAATAAGAATGTTTTTTTGGGTAGCCAGAAAAGTCTAGGATACGCAGATATTTTATTTATTTGTTTGCAATATTAATTAATGTAAACATTATTTTTGTTGAAACACTGAAAAGTATAACAACAATAAATATGATTACTGTTACAATGCAACTATTTTAAACTCATTGCTTTTTTGTATTCATTCAAAAATTATTGATCATTATCATCCACTTCTGGACACAGACCTCTCCTATAATTTTCCAGTGGAACCGGTCAGAAGCGCTTGGATCTAGCGTCGACCCGTGGCCTTTATTAGGTCTTTTATTTGTTTATATGTGTGTGACGACGCCCGACACTGCGCTTGCAGATCCATGGTCTCCACTCAAGAATTTCTCGGCCCCAGATGCCGTCGGCTCTCCGTACTATATTTTATTTATTTATTATCTGATACATAATCGAATACAAAATATTAACAATGTCTGTAAACCATTATTGGTTTGTCTAGACATTTACTTCATGGCAATATAACAACATTATACTGAGTATATACATATAATAATGTTACAAGTCATCAAAATCCAATGCATAACCAACTGAATCGTACAAGATGCAAAACCGGCCGACCGAAGCATTCTATGCAATAAGATTTTTTTAAATTATATTATTCAATGAAATAAATATAATTTTATTATATTTAATGTAGGTAATACTTTTTTAAGGTATGCTTGATATTTTTTTTGTGTTATTCCATTTTTTAGTTATATAGCTAAATTATAAATTAGATGGGGAATTATATATATCTGGATAGCTGGATTATGTCGGTGATTGTTAAAATATGAGTAGTTTCGGTGATTGTCGTTTGTTTGTCTACGGATCTCCTCATTCCTGATTCGATCCCTTTGAGCTCCTCCTCGTCGAGGCACATTGAAAATGACAAATAACTAATTTTAAATATATGTCCTACAGTATCACGAAGACAATTCTCCAGTCGAAGTCTTCAGTACTGAGAAGTCGGCACTTGATTCAATAAGTTGTGACCTCAGAGACGATATAATTCCTCCAGCTTTAATTGATGAACGCGAAACCGACGTGGAAGAAGTCAAAGAGTTCCTAAGGAAAGATGCTCAGAGACAAGAAGAACAAATGCAAGGCGATGACTATAGAAACAATAATATAGATGCAAACGCAGTTATTAATGGAGTTCTCAAAAACACAGCTTCTGATAGAGGCGACATTCCCTCGATCGGAATAGAGTCTTGTGATGGTACGTGTGATATTCATAGACCGAAGAAATATTTTTTTAGATTTGGTATAAATTTATTGATTGTAACGTATTCAATGGAATTTAATCAAGGTTAAGGGGTTAAAATGAAGCGGGCATGTTGGTGACGACTATGGTATTGACAGTCGGAGTAATAGCTAACGTCATTGTATTTTTTAAATGGCATTGAAGCAAATATTGTCTGAAAATAGACTTGAAACAGTAATTTTTTCTCCAATTTACAATTGAAAATTGTGTTCATTTCGTTCTTTTTATTAATACACTACCTAAGAGAATTTTGTTTTACTACATTTAATTTGAATTTGCCGCACTTTAACATAATTAGGTATGCAGGTAGTTATTTCTATTAATTTATTGACTAGGTGTAAATTTAGTTATTAGTAGTTCGCTAGAAAACTACTTAGGCGAATATATCTTCAATGCATACAAATAATAATGACTAAATTCAGTCACATGTGTTGTCAATTTTCTCATTGTTCTGTACACTTTGTAAGTATCATTGTTGTAAGTAAGTAAGTAACATCTGCCGTCAAATCAAAAATAATAGAAGTAATGGACAGGATAAACCAATATCTACTACAAAAATTTACACTTTATTACCACGATTTTGGTAGATATATTCCTGTTGATTCAATATATTTTGATTTTCAGACGAAGTAATCCGTCAATTACAATTATTGACGAAAACAATTGAGACTCTTCGCCGTGAGATTGCCGATCAGAAGGGAACCATTGATAATCTCCGTGGACAACTTCGCCAATGCTGCAACAGATTCCAACAAGATCGTTGCACTTCATCTTCATGTCACCCTGGTTACTAAGCTTTTTCTTTGACTTTGTCTTTCATTTATATCTTTCTTTCTTTTCTTTATTTTTGTGTAAATACTTCCCTAAGTAACGATTTAATGTCAACTTAGGTAACTTTAACATTGTTGCTAAATCTTTTCGCAGCATGTGTAGTTGTTTTTAAGTCTTCGCATTCATCTTTAAGTTTAAGGTAAATCAAGCAACTTGTTTCGTGTGGGTTTCCTTTATTAAATGCTTCGTAAAACAATACATTTATCGCGTTTTATTTATAGAACCTCTCGTCCACTTGTGAACGTTGTTGTTTATAAGGCAGTGTCGTTATATCGTCCCACAGAGTTCCGAGTTTCACCCACGTATTGTGATTTTGAGTTGCTTGATTGGCCTTAAATTGTTAAAGTATTAGTCGACTTATGTTTATTAATGTTTGCTTGCAAAATGTTTGTGGGGTGACCGGTTACTCTGTGGACAAATATTACAAGATTCACTGCTAACTAGTAGGCTGGATGGAGATGTGACGTCATCTTTGCAGGTAATCATAATTTCGAAAAATATGAAAGCTTTAGCAATTAAAAATAAAAAAAAAAAATCATTAAGCACATTTACGAAACGTTTATAAAATCCCGTATCTTGAGTGAACTACATCTTACTTACGCTAAATTTAGTACCAACATCATAAGTATAGTTAACAATCACAAACTGTACCTGAGCAATTTTTAAGTTACGCTAATCAGAATAGTATTATTTTTATTTAATTTTTATTGAGAAATAGTCATAAACTAACAATTACATATAGGCGGCACTGAAAATTTTTAAAACTGGCCGAAAAGTAAAGACAGAAATGAAAAATAAACATAAATTTCGAATTAAGAACTCTTTAGGAAGCTGTCGATGTAATTTTATTCAGTTGACATTTGTTTTTAAAAAATTGTGTTCATTTAAAAAGTGTGTGTGTCGTACCAAAAAATTAATTTGTTTGTTAAGAGATTTGTTAAGAGAAAATTTTCGCTCTATTATTATTCGTTGCGGTCTTAATCAACAACAAAGTTATGATAGACTTCGATTGGCATTTTATGACGAAGCCCCATCCCATGCCACTGTTTATAACTGGTTCAGTGTGATTTCTATTTATTCCCATAAATAAAAGAAAAACTTAGAGGAATTCGAGCGCTGAAGGTGCAGTGAAACGCCCTGAAAAAGAGCCCCAAAGAAGAGAGAGCCCACTGCTTCAGTTAGTGGTGTTTACAAAGGAATGAGACTACTTCGAAAAACAATAAGAGTTCAAACACCTTCCTACATTATTTAATTTTCGAATTTCTAAAAACTTTCATTGTTACCCCTCGTATACGAATATAATTCAAGACAATTTACTAAATTTTACAAAGAATGTTATAACTATTAAAACACCCAATTATTAGTCTTTAAATCTACGGTCTAGATTTAACTGAATCGTTTTAACATACAGTTACTATATGGGAAAAGTGAGCAGATTTACTTTTGAAATGAGCCAAAAAAGTACCTAAGTATATAGATTGAAGTAGGTTTTTGATTATTGACACTATTCATAACCAACAGACCAACATGTCTATTATAATATATATAAAAATAGGCTCCAGTTCGACAATCATATATCGATCTCTGACATTGTTCCTGTTATAAGGTAATTTATTATGAGTTGGGATCAATGATAGTTTCAGTTCACTTATAATTGATGTGTCTTAACATTAGTGTCTCCAGAGAAAATCACCCTCTTTTAAGATAGTTTTTTTCTAAATTCAAAATGAAATTTAAAAAAAAAACTCGGGCGTCGCAGGATAACTATTGACTCTTCAGGGTTTGCTTATAAACAAACTGACATGGCATAACTGGTTGTGTTATTAGGAATGTTTACTTAAAATACTTTGACAAACGAGATAATAACAAGAAGTTAAATACTAAATTCGCACTTTAGATATATCGTATTATCTCTTTAACTTACCTACATCCAAAACATATCCAGTAGAGACAAAAATAATATGTATTAAATACTTGTCGCGATAAACTTGCTGAATTTGATTAGGATTCACAATTTTGTTTATTAATATTTATTAACATTTTTATTAATAATTTTTTTTAATACATAAAGTAGTTTTTGTAGCTTAAATATAAAAGTAATATATATGTTGTCACTGACTTTTTGTAGACATTATCAAGCTATACAGCTTTTCTATAGAAATAAATCATATATCGTGAGACTGTATTTTCGTCGACTTACTTTGCAAATTCGATTACCACGAGAAACCCTTTTCATTTTACGGGAAGCCTATGTAGCCTATGTCTATCTTGAAATTCTATTCTATTGATCGGATTATTTACAACGTAGAAAAATTTCAAACAAATTTTGTATAGGACACAAGTGTGAAGGAGTCGATCACAAGTGTGAGCCTATTAAAATATGTATATAAAATAAATTTAGGTGTAGAGTGCCGGAACACGGCGTCTGGGTTCGAATGTGGGTCGTGCCCTGCTGGAATGCAAGGCGATGGCCGTCGCTGTGTTCCCATCACTTGCAGCAGAAGACCTTGTTCACAAAGTAAGTATCGAGGTATCGATAATATAACTATGGACTGATCATTTATGGAGAGATGTCCATATTGAAAAATTCCTTTACCTATGCGTAAAATAGACACGGAAGATCGTATACTGAAAGAGATAAGCAAGTTTTTTGTGTCATTATTTTTTCGTGACAATCTTATGTTTATACTCTATACTTACATATGTATATCTTATATAAGTCGCTAGCAATAAATATTATAAAATATTTGTCCGCTTCAGTTTGTTTTTCCGTTAACTTTTTCTAAACCACCCAACTGATTTTAATACGGTTTTCACTAATGAAAAGAACGATAAACGAGGAAGTTTTTGTGTATATGTGTAATAAAAAAAATCATCTGTGCAGAGTAAGGAGCGAGTTGAATATAAAAATGGATTTCTTTTGGTGTCATTTGTCCTATAAATTAATGTTTCAGCTGAATACTGCGTAGACACAGAGCAGGGGTACCGTTGTGAACAATGTCCAGGTGGACAAACTAGTGACGGACAGACCTGTCATTCCCCTTGCAGCGCTAGACCTTGCTGGGGAGGAAGTAAGTGTAATAGGGTATTACACCCATTTTTAAAAAGTGTCTCAATTAGATTCTGTAGTGCTAATGAACCACTAAAAAAAACACCAAATTTTTATTCAATCGATAAGTTTAATAAAAATGCATTTAAAATTTACATTTTCAAATTTCGCGCGTAATTTGACGAAAACGCTGGAAACCATTTTGCTCTGTGGTCATGACGTCAGTTGGCCGTGTAAACAAATGCGCCGGTAATTGACATGACACTGACTGACACTTTTTTGTTTACACAACCGTATGACGTATACATGGCGGCTACTATTTCATTGTGTTTAGGAACAGACTAAAAATTCTGAAAACTTTGAATTTAATTTTAAAATTTATTTTGTTATTTTACGAACTAAAACTAACATTTACTGCTTTTTGCCTAAGCTATCTCAATAATATACTTTTAGATTTTTTTTCATATAGACTAAAATACCCTATTCAACTTGGCTTTTAGTGATAATAACAAGACTGGGTATATTTACAGGTACAATGTTTGTAGTGTCAATTTAGGGCGTGATTCATGTAGGGTTGTGGGTCGCAGCGGAAGCTTGAGAATAAGCATTTATGCTTGTAACAGTGATCATGTATTTACAATTGGAAAATTATATTTACAATATTTCGAAGCTGTTTCATGGCAGATACACTTCTGACTTTTTTAAAGTTTGTACAGCCAACGCTCTAGTACATCACACAAGTATGGAGGTGATATCCAACAGTTCTTTTGAATAAAGACAAAGTGCAACGGTATCTGTATAATTATTGTCTGAAACAGACGAACAATGACTTTTGACGAGCTCGTTGGATGAGTGGTTAGGGTGCTTCAAATTTTTCAAACTTGGCTTTGGTCTGGATTTGGAAAGTAGTGACGCAGTCATTTGGGCAGCCCGTCTGGCCGCAGTAACCATCCCCTTACAAAAGAACAGCGTGAACAACTGTTGAGTTTCAGTGAGTGAGTAAAGGATGCCAAAGCCCATTTCCCTATCCCCTCCTAATCCCTTATCCTTAATCCTACTGTAGTCGACAGCGCACTTGCAGTAGCTTTGGCGTTGCTTGTGTTATAGGCGACGGTACCCCCTACCATAATGTGGACCGTCAGATTGTCTGCCGATCTTAACATAAAAAAAACTGATCAAACATAGACAACATGGCAATTTTATTTTCAAAATACAAGTAGATACGCACTAATAGGTAATTACCCATTTACTCTCACGTGATGCAAGTACATTTTCAAATAACACCTTGTATTATGAAAAATGAATTATGAAAGTATTCCAGATGTATTATGAAGTATTTTTCTTATAATAGTTCATCTTCCAGCTTCTCACAAGACAGACTTTGCCTAGTGTGAGGATCAGCATGATCTAAGATTTCTGAAATTAATAACTTTTAGTGAGGTAGTTATTTGTTTGAAGAAAAAAAAATTAAAAAATTAAATAATTTTGTGTGAAAAGGAATGCTGTATCCTCTATATCTATCTGTATACATATATACATGTACATACATATATACATATTATAAAATAAAATCCCTGACCGCCTCAGTCTCTTTATCCGCTAACTTCTTGTTAACTAACGGATTTTGTTACGGTTTTCATTAATGTAAAGAACGATGGACGAAGAAGGTTTGTTTATATAATTTAAAAAAATGCACTTGTGTGAAGCCGGTTACGAGTCCAGGTTTTGATCTCCAGGTTTCTTTTCGATTGAAATGCCCCGAAGAAATATGGTTTTTATCCTATAGGTTCCTTGTTTCCTGTTGATTACACACGATTTGGTAGCAGATTTTTATATTTGCTTTATCATTTTAACATAATTTGCGATATTTTTTACGTCTGGCGAACAGTATATTGCAAAGTTCATTTATAATTTGATATTATATATTTATAGGAGTATCATGCCAAGACTTACCTGAGGGAGGATACCGGTGTGGTTCTTGTCCGTCTGGCTACCATGGCGACGGGAAGAACTGCTACAGAGACTCTTGCCAGCGACATCAATGTTTCGAAGGTAAATCAGTTTTAAAACAAATGTCTTCAACTAGTGAGTGTGGCCGTTATGATATATTGCGCTGAACCTATGGGAATTGTAAGAAAGCTCAACATCGTCACTCAACGGGCTAATGAGAGAACTATGCAAGGGTTTACTCTGTGAGATCTCATCAAAAATATAAGGAGACACATAGTAAGGTTCCGAGTGGAGAACACGAACTGGCAAGTGCAATGTAGGACGTCCGTCCACATGTTGGACAGGTGATCTAATAAAGGCCGAGGGTCAACACTGGATCCAAGCTTCTTCCAAGTGGTCCATTTAGAAATTTAGAAAAATAAGCGAGGACAGCACGCCCTCTGGCTAAAATGAAGATTGATAAGATTTTTCAATATTAAAAAATAAATTAACGTTAATTTCAGGCGTGAGATGTGAAGAGACAGCATCAGGTCCTCGCTGCGGCCCCTGTCCCGAAGGATATCATGGCGACGGACAAACTTGCACACATATTTGTGATGCTCGACGTCCCTGCGGGGATCGTCCTTGCACCCCTATCTCATCCAGTCCATACTATTCCTGCCAGGATTGCCCGAGAGGATACGAGTGGAACGGTAAGAAATATTACGAAATGCGGTGTTGCCATATATTTGAAATATGACGTGTCTATATGCAAAGAGATCTCGTATCCAAAGGATACAAAGAGAGTGATAAAACTTCATTCCGCTGATTGTACTGTGACAATTTAAGTTTGTTTCCACTATGATTTATAGATTGACTACGGTCGAATAAAATGCAAAAAAATATTGTAGTTATAAAAATTTTGTTGATCATCGGGCTTTTTTTTATCGGTAATGCTCGATTCTTGCCGAACAGCCGGCCTCAGCCAATACGCTATTTAGTACAACCCAATCCACTGCAATGCAACGCACGCCCACATTACTTCTATTCATCTTCGCTAAGCGTTCTTTTTTCTTTTTTCTGGACTTCTATAAGAATCGTAGTGTATTTTTAACTCAAGAATTAGGCTAAAATAACTTTTAGCCTAAACCGGACTGCTAGTGCCAAAACAAAGTATTTTCTTTGTATTTCTTTATTTTATTTTATTTATTAAAATTTAGTCTTGAAATAAAGTATAAAACTACAGATACTAAACTTTCTGTACTAAATACTATTCTTTATTTAACAAGAAGGTCATTAGTGGCTACTGTTCTAATGCAATGGTTGAAAATGTCTAAATCCTAAAAATAAAAATAAGAATAGGAATAAGAATATATTTTATTTGTAACAAAGGATACACAGGTAATACATAAAATATACACACACACATAAACTGGCTCCAACATGACATAATAATGCAGGTTGTAAAAACCTGCGCTGGTCTTCCGTTAGAGCCTACAGTGAGGTCACGCACTTACAATAAATCAAAAATACATACCAAGTAGCTCAAATAATACAATAAAAAAAAAGTATTAAAAAGCAAATCAATTATAATATTTAAATACAATAAAAGACAATATACAATATACAATATTGTATATATAAAAGAAATAAAGAATACAAATAATCATATTCAGAAGGAACTGGTGTCGTTCCGCAGTTGTTCCTCGCTTTTTTGATGCTCGTATATATTTTTTTTATTTCTAAAATTAAAGCGTGGACTGTATGTGAAGAGTTGGCGCTGTATGATTTTTTTTTATGTCCACTTAATGTGAGGTGGACATAACTAACATAACGTTGTCTTTAACATAAAACAATTAGGTGTTGCAAACGCAAAGAGAGGATAGGGAAATAGTCTCTGGCATCCCTCACTCAATCACAGAACACACATGATGTTATTTCATGGTGGTCTTCTGTGAGGGGGTTACTGCCTCCAGACGGACAGCCTAAAATATGACTGCGAAACGCAATGTGCCCTAAAGGATAAAACTACTAAATGTGTTTGGATCGAGTTGCTTTCTTCGCTCGCTAGAGAGTGTGATAAAAGTATACTTTTGCGATATTGACAAAAGAAGTTTTCATGAAAAAATTTACACGAATAACGTATGTAAACTTATTGGTCTTTTGAACATTAAAGTTTAATAGTTTATTTTATATTGATAATATGTATAATAAATAAACTATTAAACTTACTCACCCTCATACACATGCAATGTGTAGGTACCTATATATGCTTATAATATATATATGTATAATGTTATACAAATATTATTATTATTTTCTTTTTGCACTTATAAGTTGTAATTTTTCAGACCTAGTAATAGGCTTCGTAAAAAATTTGAATTTGTAATTTTTTGTATGCTGTTAGGTTTGCTAATCAATAAATAAATAAAATAAAATAAATACAATAAATTTTGTATATAACCAAATTCTAACTGCTGCATATCGCATAATTTATTAAAAGGTCGTAATTCGACAAATTAACAGTTTTATACGATAGATAAGGCATTCACTAAGGTTATGTTGAAATCTCTTAAAAGTGCACATAGCAGATTTTAATTTGACGTCGACGATATTCTTTATTGGGAACTAATGCACAAACCAATGAGAAAGTTGTGTCCTGACTGGAATGAGATTTAACGCAACTTGCTGAACTTATACGGTTTACTTCGTATTACTAAATTACAGACACGTGAGAACTTATTGGACTGCAAAGTTTTGCGACCAACTTTAAGTGAAGGCAAGTTTAAGGAAAGCGCTTGTTAGTTTCATGATTAATTATCCAAATTCTCATTTCTTGTGTTATCTCAGTTTAGTTTGCTAAGGCATTACGACTTAGAATAGTTATTCGCAAATCGCAAATAATTGTAGGTGATATTGTTATATTGAAATAATGGCATCTAATTTTAACCTGAGATTGTTAAGGCTCTTTGTGATAAACACATTAAATACATGAGCATAAAAAAATAATTTTATTATATGATAATTTCATGGAGTTACTAGATAATTTCTAAGGAACAAACGCCACGTGACCCGATTTGATAACTATGGTACGTTCTGGAAAAAGTGTTCGCGCCCGCCGAAAGTCTCGAACCTCCCACTCTATCGATGATAGCCACACCCCAATTGGTCCTTATGTTTACAACATAGAGTTTACATTTCAACAGAAATATTATTCCCAAACTTTCAGTGGCTTGTTTACGATCTTGTTTTCTGGAAAATTCGAAATACATCGAGGTGTTTGGCGCCAAGTATAAATAAGAGAGCAGACGGGCGAGATAGTTAATGGTGCGCCAACCAGCGATACAAAAACGACTCTACGGAGCTTTTGCGAAGTTATCTGCGACAGTGAACCGGCGACACATTAAGGGGATTGACGACTTTTGGCAAGTTTAACGGTTTCATCGGACAAGTTTAGAGATTGTGGAATTCATCTTGGTTTGTGAAAACAAATCGTTCCTTTTGCCCTTACAACAGCATTTTAACTCACCCCGCACGTACCAATTATTGAATTTAAAGTTTCTTTCTAGAATCTGAGCGCTCCCATGGACAAAGAAAACAAGGTCTGGCACTCCGGTTGTGACACATGCTTACGTCACTCGCACAAAAGATGACATTTTATGGGATACTTTGTGTTAGAAAATAAAATAGGTCATTTAACACATTAATTAAAGTAATCACATAGTAAAACACTTACGGCTTTATCTTAAATATACATGTAATAAATGGGACTCGGGTAAATTGAAAGCACATAAACTGGCAACACAGCTGTCGGGCTGTGAGTCGGAGTGCCATATCTGGCGAAGTAATATTATTATACCAGTCGTTATTGTTTCGACGAGCTCATTGGTCGATTGTTTAAAGCCTGTCTTAGCGCTCTGTTTTAGGAGTCTCGAGTTTAGTCGTCAGACAGGCTGACTTTACGCTTGATGGTAGGTGGCTACCGTCGCCTATAAAATAAGCAACGCCACAGGTGTTGCAAGTCCGCCGCCGATCATAATAGGATTATGAAGGGATAGGGAAATGGGATCGTAATTGAACTGTTCAAAATTGACTCTGGTCTGGGTCTTGCAAGTAGTGGGATGGCACACTGTGTTTCGCAGTCATTACAGAAGACAAAAGTCCACCGTGAAATAACAGCATGTACATGATGTTTTGTTTCAGTGATTCCTTCCTAATTCCTTAATCCTTAATCCTACTAAGGTCCGAGACAGAAGCCACCTACCATTAAGATGACCTGTCAGCCTACCTGACGGGCTATACGTAAAAAAAGAAAGGATCACGAAAATTTACTTCAGTCTTTGTTTAGCATAAAATTTTTTAATAGTAATTTCAGAATTTGCTACGAAAAGAGACGTCTAGACGTCTGTCTCTCTTGTCATCTCTTGTGTAGGTTTGAAATTAAATTTTTAGCGTACGGACATTTATTTTTAACTAAAACTTTGGAGAGTTTGATAATAAAGGTATTTCTTAATTTCAGTAAATTCCTGTGAATATTTCAGATTTTGTAAATGGCGATAATATTCGAAAATTAAAAAACTTATTACTTAAAATGGAACACTTGGATTACAAGATATTTTCCCAGTAAAATCTATAATTTCTTGTTACCTAATGGCACAAAATTTAACCGTTAAAATGAAAATACCATAAATTGATCTCCATACAAAACTGATGGATCTCCTTTTAGAATCATAAAAATAAATCAGTATCTTATAAGGTACTAGCGACCCGCCCCCGGCTTCGCCCGGTGTGCAATTTTATATATATGAACATTCCCCGTTTATCCCTTTATATGAACATTCCCCGTTTATCCCCGTTTATCTCCATTAGTGAAAACCGAATTAAAATCGGTCTAGCCATTCACGTGTGATGCCGTGACCAAGGGAAATGGGGATTCATTTTTATATATAGAAAGAGATAGGTAGGTATAGTTCATAAGTTATTGTGTATAGTAGTAAAGTAATAGTTAAAAATACCAAAAGGGTACTGCTGCGCGCTAAATTCCGAGCTTACTGCTGACTGGCTGGTAATTTTTGATAGCTTTTTATGAATTCAAATATGTGTTCTTTTGTTTCTGTATTGACAGGGTATGCATGCGTAGACATAGACGAATGCGACCTGATTCGTCCCTGTGACGAGTCCGTGTCGTGTCGCAACGTGGAGGGTGGGTTCACGTGCGGTGCGTGTCCGCCGGGATACTCGGGCAGCCAGGGATGGAGCGGAGCAGGCGACGAAAGGCGGCGCGAGATGTGCACGGATGTCGACGAGTGTGCTGAGGGGATTGCCAACTGTCAGTCGGGACGACTTTGCGTCAATACACCGGTTAAACGTTTATACGTCTTAGAATATTATACTAGTATTATAAGACTACCTTTTACCCACGATTTTGTCCGCATAAAGTAATAACCAAGCAACATCGGGGACCAAGAGATTAGGTACAAGGGACAAGGGCAGGAACTTAAGAGAGTAAAAATACCTGGTCCCCCTAAAAAGAGGGACCAGGTTAAGAGAATTGCAGCCGGTATTCACTTGATAACGACTTCATAAACTTAATTGTACGAGTAAGAAAAGTAATTGACTTGATATTCCATTTTATTGCAAGTGTCCCTAAGGACAAGGATAAAAAACAAATGACGCTAATTCCGATCCCGGTAAAGTAAAGGTGAATGGGGCTCGGTTTCGCTCTCATTTTCTCAAAAACCGGAACAAAACAATACGCGTGCTTTTACTTCTGTAATTACGGTGTTTTCTGTAAGGGGTGTAACAACCCCCTTAGGTTACTGACATCTGCCAGTTAATGCTCATAATTCAATTGATTCAGTAGAGGCCGTCGATCTTCTACCACGTGCTATCAGTATCCAATTCACAAATGTACCTACGCCAAAATAGACAAAACTATAATTAGTAACTTCTTTATGTTAAGGTCGACATACATTCTGACAGTCCACTTGGTGGTAGGTGGTTTTTTTTTCTTTTCGTAGGTGGATACCGTCGTCTATAACACAAGCAACGCCACAGATGCTGCAAGTACGCTGTCTACCATAGTAGGATTAACGACAAGGGTTTAGGAAGGAATAGGACAATGGGCTCTGACAACCCTTACTCATTCATCGAAATATAACAGCACACATGATGTTATTTCAGGGTGGTCTTCTGTAAGGGAGTGGTTACTGCCGCCAGACGGGCTGCACAAATAACCGCGAAACCCAGTGTGCCCTTCCATTATTTTCCAGATCCAGACTATGAAAAGTTGACGAGATCGTTGGATGAGTGGTTAGGATGCTTGCCTTAACGCTCTGTTCTAGGGTTTCCGGATTCGATTCCCGGCAGGGTCAACTTTGAAAATGGACTTTTCACAGTTGGCTGTGGTCTGGATCTGGAAATTAGTGGCAAGAAACACTACATTTCGCAGTCATTTGGGCAGTCCGTCTGGTGGCAGTAACCACCTTCTTACAGAAGACCACAATGAAATAACAGCACGTGTGCTGTTGTGTTTCGGTGAATGAGTAAGGGTTGTCAGAGTCCATTTCCCTATCTCCTTCCAATCCCTTATCCTTAATCCTACTGTAGTCGGCAGCGCACTTGCAGCACCTGTGGCGTTTCTTGTGTTATATTAGGCGACTGTAGCCACCTACCATTAAGTGGATGCCGATCTTAACATAAAAAAGTTCATTTGCAAATTTGGGAATCGAACCCGGGACCCTTGAGACAAAGCTTTAAAGAAGGCACCTTAACCACTTGTCCAATGGGCTCGACAAGTTGGTCAAAATTTGTGCTGGTTTCTTTTTGAGGTCCTGTTGGCTTTAATATTATGATGAGTATGATTTTTCAGGGTTCATACACGTGCGTGCCGTGCGGTGGAAGATACTACATGAATACTACGCGGCCTTGTTACTCGAACCAAGACTCATCGTCGTTGGTCGCTCGCTGCGACCCCAACTACTGCAGGCGGTTTAACGCCGTCTGTGGCTACGGATGGCGATGCGTTTGTGCGGTAAATTTTAGCCCACTTAGACTATTGTGTAATTTTACTCGAGAAGAAATGTTAAGAGTCAAGACACATTATTTGAGGGCGATCGATGGTTTGTCTATACAAAAAGCACGATTCGTATTGGATGTCGGCGACCAGCTACCAGGAACGCAATTGCTTGACGACAGCCATTAACTGCTGAACGACAGTGATAAGATATATCTACCTTCATGTGCTTCCAAGGTCAACACAATATCCAGCTTCTTTCGATGTTCTTCATCAGATTGCTCTCTTAATGTATGAAGACAACGGCTTCAACAACTGAGCTGTCCAACGCCTTCATCGAGCTTAAAACCTGTGTCTCGACCCTAACGTATCTCATCTGTTATGTTTTTGGTGTTAACTTTTGTCACTACATCAGATCGAACACAATTTTTACCAAAATGAGCGCAACAATTTTTGTAGCTTCTCGGAGTTAACCGAACATATTTAAAATTGGAAGGTTTTTCTTAAATATTGTGTAAAATATGAAAAAAGAAATAAAAAAGCCGATTAAAACTGTGACACGAAAGCTTTTGTGGGCTGTAATTTACTAATTTTTTTCTGAGAAAATATTATTTTGTGTAAATCTGCCCAATTTAATTTTTATCTAAATTTAAATTTTACTCTAACAAGTCAAATTAGGCTATGAAAATAATTTTTTCTGCTAAGTCCTCGCTTTAAGGTGCCCCTCACATGATTTTTGCGTCCTTACTGCAAATCCCATATCCAAGAACTTTTAATACGAAGTGTTAAAATTTTTCAATAATAATTACTTACGCTTATATTGATGTTGTGTCGAATGGATTTCAGACTGGTTTCGCGGGTAATGGAACTGTGTGCGGTCGTGACAGAGACCTGGACGGGTACCCAGATCAACAGCTGGAGTGCTCCGACGAAAGGTGCAAGGCAGACAATTGCCCTCTCGTCTCCAATTCGGGACAGGAGGACGCCGACAATGATGGTTACGGAGACGCTTGTGACTCTGACGCCGATGGCGATGGAATTCCGAAACAAGCGGTAATCTTTTATCAGCATTTTATTACTTGACAATACCAGAGCGAATTTCTTTGGAATCTTTTTATAGGTTTTTTAAACATTAATGTTATTATTTTATATTTAGGTGTAATGTATTAACGTACTAGAGAAGCTATCTTAAGTACAAATTTTGCTTCATTTTGATAATAATTATAACTAATAAAACAAAAATTATGAAGTCTAATCAACAATACGAATTGTCGCTATGAAAAGGTTGTTCATTTCACACGTCACAGTTTTGGACGTGTACAGTCATGGACCCAATTAATAACAAAAGAATTATTTTGATTTTGACAAGGAAAGGCGTCGCGCCGCCGCCCGTGACAGTTAAAAAGGAAAATTATTCATACATCCTATAAATTCACAGCGCAAATCCCAAATATCAGGCCTGATTTTGCACTTTTCTTATTAATTGTTTTCTTTTCTTATTATTAATGATAATATAAAATATAACTGTCGAAAAGGATTTATCAGCCTAGGCCCACAGAATAACAGAATAAACAAATAAATATAAATAATAATTGCAAGGATTCATGAAATATTTATTTAGATTAGATATTTTATAGAAGTTATTAACAATTTGGACAGTAAATATTTTACATGAAGTAATGATACCATTTTCTCAGGATAATTGCCCGCTAAAATATAACCCGGATCAGTCAGACCGTGACGAGGATCGCAGTGACCATCATGGTGATGTGTGCGATAACTGTCCACTACGTTACAACCCTGGACAGGAAGATGCCGATGGCGATGGATTAGGAGATATCTGCGACCCTGATATGGATAATGATGGTTAGAAAACATTTTAAATATTGAACATTACGAACAAAATTACTGTTATTTATCTAATCTAGATTTAGATGTATCACTAGCATTATTAACAAACTATATGTGGCTAAATTGGTTTCATACAAAAGGTTCCGTTTCGTGTGAAACCAATAACGTCTGCCTCGTTGAGTGATCTGTTGACACTGTTTTATTGTGTAAAATATAAGCGTTTATATGTTTAAATATGACTAATACAAATGAAATAAGAATGGGTTGACTCTTACTGTGCGGGATTTAGCCTTACCTCTACCCTCCCTATAAATCACGGGTAAGTTACCCGTATATATGAAAAAAGAGAGATATTTATACATAATGTTAAATGAGACTGCTTAGGTTTCTTGTTTCTAAGTTGGAATTATTTATATACTGTTAATAAAATTGATTGTTATTCATGTATTCTAGGTATACCGAATGAGATGGACAATTGTCCATTAAAGCACAATCCACACCAAGAGGACGGTGATGGCGACAGGATTGGTGACGCTTGCGATAATTGTCCGCGTGTACCGAATCCGCGACAAGACGACACTGATCGCGACAATGTCGGAGACGCTTGCGACAGCGATGTCGACAGAGACCTGTAAGTGTTCACAGAACTTATTACATGATATATTTTCATATAGTCAAAATTGAATTATGGTTAATAAATAAGTATACCTACGATAACTAACGGACTTAGCAGACGTTGTTCTGCCTGAATATGAAAAAAAATCTGTAATCGCAGCGCCACCGAGCGAGTTCAATTGTGAATCTAAACCATATATAAGTAACACGGGTCCGTGTGTATGTGACTGAACTCCTCCTAAATGGTTGGACCGATTTTAATAAATCCCGTGAATGGTTTAGATATACAGGATAGGGCGTGACAACGTCTGCTGGGATCGCTAGACATTAATGTTTATTTTTTTATATATTAATGTGATCTCCTAAAAAACTTTACAAAAACGACGTATAGGTATAATAAATAAGTAGGACCAGGGCAATACAAATACGAGTGGACTTTGCTGGATTTTGCTAAAACTATATCTAGTTAATTATACAATACTAGAGTTAGTTTCTTGCCTACTTGTCATGGCGTCTTTACTCTGCTATTTTTCTTATTCTTTGTTATATACAAAGTTTATTTAAATGCCTGCCATTGGGCTTTGAGCGGCGGTCTGTTTTGTGTTTGCTTACTTAATCTTTGGTCTATCAAGAAATGGCATTGCCAGTTTCAAATCATTGGTTTCGTTTGGTTTTCTTTCAGCACCGTTCGAAAATCTCGCCAATTTAAAAATATAGTCAGATCGTAACCTTAAAGTGCAACACAGACGTGGCTATTATATATATTGATATGCATTATGGCAAGCTATTTTGCTATATATATAGGTGTTTATATATTTTAGTAGGTTAATCTATACTAATATTATAAAGCTGAAGAGTTTGTTTGTTTGTTTGAACGCGCTAATCTCAGGAACTACTGGTTCGAATTGAAAAATTCTTTTTGTGTTGAATAGGCTGTTTATCGAGGAAGACTATAGGCTATATAAAATCCCGTTACGATCAATAGTATTATATATAAGCAGTGTTCAGTACCACGCGCCTCACGCGCACACCGCCACCGTATGAGCCGCTGCGAAGCGTAGCCGTCTTCAGCTAGTATATTATAACCACGTCTGTGTTGAACTTAATAGCTTGGAGCTTTTGAAAAATAGTAGCTTCTAAAACAAGGCTAGTACTCTAATTTACACTGCCTTAATTAAGTATTCGATCCTAGCTCGTTTACCTTTACCTATGTACACATGATATTAAATAAAGTAGCTTTCCGTCTCTTTCTGTCTCTCCGCTAATTTCTTCTAAACCATCCAATGGATTTGTTACAGTTTTTAATAATAGAAAGAGCGATAAACAAGGAAATAATGCATTCACGCGAAGATATCCCTAAAATTTTCAAGTGATCATAAAAATGAAAACCTTATAAAAGTGTTGTATTTTTATTACAGAGACGGTATACAAGATGGTTTAGACAATTGTCCTAACATTGCAAACAGTGATCAGCAAGACATAGACGGTGACGACATTGGTGATGCATGTGATGATGATGATGATGGCGATGGGATTCCTGATATAGAAGATAATTGTCCTTTGATTCCTAATCCTGATCAGAAAGATGCAAACAGTGAGTTTTTAAGTACATTTTTTTCCAAGATTGATACTGAAAACTCAAAATTAACTTTGTTGTGTGCTATGGTGACTAAATTTTTTATATAAAGGTCAGCAGGCAAGTTGACTGTCCACCTAATAGTTAGTGGCTACCGTCAAGCAACGCCTTTGGTGCCGCAAGGAAATAAGCTCCCTGACTCACCAACCGAAATACAACGGCACACATGCTGTTATTTCACAGTAGTCTTCTTTCCGTAAGGGTGTGGTTACCACCACCAGACTTGCTGCCTAATTTATGATTGAGAAACGCAGTGTGCCTGCCACTCCCAAATATAATTCCATTAACAGTTTCAAGGAAACCTTTAAATAGACAAATTTAAGATCTTAAAAACAGTAGGTGTTTTGTTCTTGTCGATTAATATTATTTTTGCCTTCCCATCAGATGACGGTATTGGTGATGCGTGTTTTAACGACAATGATGGCGACAATGTTATCAACGAACTTGATAATTGTCCCAACAATTCCAGGATACACCGAACCGACTTTAGGTATGAAACAAGTATTGTATAATAACATGATATTTCTAAATATTTGTGAAATTATCAACTTAAGTAAAAGGTATTTAAAAAAATTAAAGAAACTCTTCAAAAAGAATTGTATTGAATTGCGTTGAATTTCATAATACTGTCCTGTTATTTTTAGGAACTACATAACTGTTCGCCTGGATCCCGAAGGTGAGTCCCAACAGGATCCGAACTGGGTGATAGCGAACCAAGGGGCCGAGATCATGCAGACTCTCAACTCTGACCCTGGACTTGCGGTCGGTTACGACACCTTCAACGGAGTAGACTTCGATGGAACCTTCTTTGTTGACACTCAGATCGACGATGACTACGTTGGCTTCATATTTGGGTCTGATTCGCTACAATAATCCTTTTTTTTTTGCAAATGAATATTTATTTAGCTCGCGAATGTCGCGAATGTAACATAAAGAGCTAAAAATCTCTTTATAGTCTACATAAATTATTTGTTCTTTAAAAAAAAATATAAAATTATATTGCCTGTAATATTAGAATTATCCTGGTAATCGCTTTGATAAATTTATAGGTCATTCCGCTAATTATGCGTTCAATAGGATATACATAAATAGATCAATGCATTTCAGAAAAAAAATTTTTGAAATATTTTATTTTTATTTACGGTGTAGTTTCCAAAGTACGAAACGCTTCTACGTGGTGATGTGGAAGAAGAATACACAGACCTATTGGCAGATGACGCCTTTCCGCGCTGTCGCCGAGCCCGGCATCCAGCTCAAGGTGGTCAACTCCAACACTGGTCCTGGCAAAATTCTCAGGAACGCTCTCTGGAACACGGACTCCACTCCTGATCAGGTATATCCACACCAATGACCAAGAACCAAGACCAAGAAGCATAAGATAATGTTACAATAACTTTATAATATTTTAAGTATACAGGATTTAAGGACCAATATTGTTATAAGTTCGTAAGTTATCAAAAAATGACGGCAAATTCGGTTCGATTGCTTTCTTTTCATATTTCATAACTGTATTTCTTCTTTCCGGTCTGTAAGAGCCGTATCCTTTACAATGTCAATAAAATATGTCAATGAATGTCAAGTATCTAAAAGATGGAGATCAGACCATAGCTATTTGGATATACATAGTCTAGTTGAACACTAAATGAGCACTGATAAATCTTTGTAAGAATCAAACACGTTACATCGATCTGCGTCGCTTTCGAAATAGTACAATTTGCAGATTGATACCAGTGTGAAAATGCACGGCAACACAAAATCCATGTACGTGAAAAACCGATATCTATGGCTTCTTATGTTTTCTTTGTTTTAATAATTTTTGTTTTAAAACCAAATGCATCGTCTCTTTTATTTTTCTTAATATTTCCAGATAAGGTTTAGTACAGCTTATTAATTGTTTATACTACTAAATCACTTTCCTCATAATATTTATTGCCTTCAATGATTCCAAAGAACAATGAACAATAAGTCTTTCAAGTAACGATAGTCTGCGTTCTTTTTTATTGCTTGTATTTTTTATCTTCTTTTTTTATTTTGACTTTAATTGTTTTTAAAATTCATTCATGTTAACATTCGTTTTGTTCATTACATTTTTCTCTACTTCAAATTAAATTGTTTGCCCTGAATATTAAAACTTATTATTATATTATAATATATATTAATTAATAATAATAATAATAAATAGATCTTTTTATTTTCAGACAAATTAGTCCATTCGTGGTAAATTACATAAAAAATGAATTACAGTGGGTGGCCATATTATTAGGGACAGTACTGATATTTTTGAATTTTCTAGTCTACTTAGATTTCTCTAACAAATGATTGGTTGTAGGTCTCTTATGTATTTTTTATTTGTGTCTGTATTCTATTGGGATCATAAATACTAGAAAAAAAATCTACTAAACTGTTTTATATTCTTCCTATGAGTAATGTTAATAATGATAAAAATTAATAAAACGTGTTTCAATATTTAGTGATGCCCCCCTTTGCTGCAATAAGAGCTTCTATCCGTCGGGGCATGCTCCTAATACATATTTTTGCCATTTCTTGGAGTGGGAGTTGATTCCATTCTCTGATGAGAGTTTCAATCAACTGGCGCTCAGTTCTTTCGGCATCGCCTGTTTGGTGAGTTCCCACACGTTCTCGATGGGGTTCATGTCTGGTGAATTCCCTGGCCAAGGCAAAACAGTGACATTTTTTTCAACCAAGAATGCAGTAATACTTCTGACTTTATGGCACGGTGCAAAGTCATGCATAAAAATGTAGGTTTCATCATCAGGGAACCATTCATTGACCTGCGGCAGTAACCGGGTTTCTAGTACTCGCTTGTATTGGTCTTGTTTCATTGTCCCTTCCACAATGTATAGGCGTCCCATGCCTTTGCCTGAGATGACAGACCACACCATGACACTGACCGGGTATTTAACCCTCTCCACAAGGCAATCTGCATGGAACCGTTCCCCAGGGCGTCGTCTCACAAAAGAACTTTTGTCAACCAAAATTTGAAAGGTTGATTCGTCGGAAAAGCACACCTGTAAATTAATAGAATTAATAGTAAAAAATCGTTAAAAACCAATTGCACTATTCAAAAAAGTTTTACTTACTCGACTCCAGTCTGCAACAGTCATATTTCGATGTTGTGTAGCCCATTGAAGTCGTTTCTTTTTCGTAACATCGGTTAGGCGTGGTTTTTTGCTAGGTCGCCGACCCATCAGTTTCTGTTCGACCAACCGTCTCCGCATTGTTCTTTCTGAAATATTTAAACCTTCTTCGTTCATCATCGTAGTCAAACAGGCAACGCTCTTTTTACGATTTTTGAGGCAGTTGTCCCTGATTTTTCGATCGGAACGAAGAGTGGTGATCCTTTTCCTGCCACATTTGCCAACACGATTTGCCTCGAGTGGTGTTTTATTGTCAATTTTAATTTTTATTCTATTGACGACAGACTTTGAAACCCCAGCAATAGCTGCTATGTCTCTCTGGGAATGTGTGGAATGATGTAACAACGTTTGTATCTCTCTACATTTTCTCGGAGACGTGTCTGAAGCCTTACCCATTCTAAAAAGTAGAAAATTTAAGTTTATCGCGTCGAGCCCTTAACAAAATGTAAATTCATAGAAAAAACATAGCAAAAGTATTTTTATAAGAAGTATTGCTTACCTGTTGATTATTTTAGACACCAAAATCTGTTAAAAAGTAATGAAAAACTAGTAAAAATATTTTTAACGACAACACTGCAAACCGCGCTTTTTAACGAAAAATGACTGAATGAGAAGAAAATTCACATAATTGACAAATGACGCACGTATCCTGTGTTGCCACTTGACAAAAGCAATAATAATGATACCAGTAGCAATATAAAATAAAATAACCCTTTAAAAAAACATCATTTACTCATACAAATATTATAAACTATAAATTACCTGAATATGAGCACTGTCCCTAATAATTTGGCCACCTATGGTATATGAACTAAACTTAACTATTTACATCTTCCAATAAAAGAAAAATCAATTATAATAGATTACAACATCCACAAGACAACTCAACGACGAAAATGCAAATTTCTTGTTTTTTCATAGCAACAAGATGTTCTACACGCAAAAAGAAGCGCCGCCATTTTCAATCCTCTTCTTTTAATTAACTGAGTTAAATATAAAAATATATTAAATTACCTGCAATTGGCAATTTGATTTTGTCCAAATTATTAATAATATTCATTATTTATTAATAAAGATAAAATTTAAAAAATCAGGTGTCGTTGCTCTGGAAGGATCCTCGCAACGTGGGTTGGAGGGAGAACACAGCATACAGATGGCGCCTCATCCACCGTCCCAAGATAGGCCTAATCCGCCTCAAGATATACGAGAACAATCGTCAGGTTGCAGACTCTGGAAACATCTATGATTCCACCATCAAGGGAGGCAGACTTGGTGTGTTTTGTTTCTCGCAGGAAATGATTATCTGGTCCAATCTCGTCTACCGGTGTAACGGTAAGTTGAATTTTCTTAAATAATTAGTTACGTACATAGACAGAAGCAAAAAAAGGAAGACAGTGACTCACTATCCGCGCAATGGACCTAGTGACTCATATGGTCATCCCATTCACGCTACGGTTTCAATATATTTGTCGATTGAGAACAGAGAGACTGTTCTTACACATGTTCCATATTGGAATTTTAGTTGTGGGAACGAGTATTTACGCAAATAGTTTTAACTAAACTAACTTTTTTTTTTCAGATAAAATCCCAATGAATTTGGTCTCGGAATTATCCCCAAAACTACTGAAAAAGATCGACATAGATCATGACTTTGTGTACCTGTAGACTCAGTCATAGCATTTGTATTGATAAGTTTAAAATAATACTTTAGTTTAATTATTCGTGTTAAGATAATAACAGTGATTAATAGTAATTTATTGTATTGCTCGAGTTAAGACGTTTTGTATTATTTACGTGTTTTTTTAAATGTAAAACAATGTATAAAACCCAGGAAGTACAATAAAGGATCTAATCGAACGAATGATTAATAAGCACAAAGTATAATTAAAAATGTTCAAATAATATACGAGTTTTCATTCTCCTTACTCTTATTAGAGTTCGCCAACTTATCGCAGTTATTGTTTGAAACCTAACCCCATTATGGTAACCTCAGCGATTCCTTTTTTATTTTATTTTACTAGCTGACTATTAATTAGTAATAATTAGTACTATTTAATTACTAGTTGTGCCCGCGATTTCGTACGCATTGAAAAATTAAAGTACACTAAACGCAACAATTAAAGGATATAAAAAAAGTTCCAAATTTTTAGGTGATTTTCAACAGGCTGTAACTTCGAAGAAAATGATCGTACAGAGCTCATTAAAAAAGGAAATTGTAGCTTCAAGTTTCTAGTTTTTGAGTCCAAGCTTCAAATTTATTTCTCGTTAGCGATTTATGAGTAATAGTCAGATAATCAACGATAAAAAAAATTTCAAAATTTTTCTCGTCTTGAAAATGGTGTAAAAGCCGTAATAATTTTTTTATTGTAATGGCACAGTAAAGATCTTTTAGAGAATTTAATTCCCTACGATTTGACCTCCTCGTGAGCTCTGTAGAATGATTTGTAAGTGAGTTATCGTCAATCAAAGCGAAAAAGATCTTTTTGACTTGGACAATCGATTACTCGGGCAATAATGGTCGTACAGAAAATTAAAGTAGGGTATTATAAACTGCAAAACATTCTCTACAAGGTGCTTAAATTGGATTATGATAAAAAAAAATTTTACAAACCGAAAATGTTGGCCGAAGAAATGGTAAAAAACTGTAAATTTAAGGATATTTGAATTACTTGCAATAATTTTGCAAATAATGCAGATACGAAAAATCTTTTCTATAGCTTTTCAACCTCAATGTGTCCTACAAAAACCCTGAAAGTTTTAAGGTGCTGCGATTTATTTTTCTTAGTGTCCGGAATGTTTAAAGTTATCGTTTTTGCTGAAAATCATGATAACGGGCAATTTTTCATTTTTTTCCCTTAGTTTGAGTTTAAACGGTTTTTTTTAGCAATAATCCATATTTTTTTTCATCAGAACTCTTTAATCATTAAAATAAAAAAAAAATTGAAATTTCTTTTTAAATTTTTTTTCTACACGTTAACGATGCTTTCCCGTGGAAAAAAAATGGTTGATTGCCTAGCTAGGCCCTTTTTTTACCACCGGCTATTAGCGTTACAAAAAGCGTACCACGTGCAGGTTGCACGGTAGACAGACTGGCGCACTTCCATTGTGGCTGCACGAGACGATACGAGCCACGTCTGTGGCAGACAAGTGTCGCCGTGGCATGTTAAAGAATTAGTTTTAAAAAAACTGTTTTTTCTTTTACTCGTAATTAGGTTAATGTGAACAATTTAGACTTCTAAGAATAACAAAAAAGTGAAAAATTATGTGAAGAAAAACGCCAAACATCAAGCGTCAATGTGAAGAAAAAAAATTGAAAAAGAAATTTCAATTTTTTTTTTAATTTTAATGATTAAAGAGTTCTGATGAAAAACATATGGATTATTGCTAAAAAAACCGTTTAAACTCAAATTAAGGAAAAAAAAAAATGAAAAATTGCCCATTATCTTGATTTTCAGCAAAAACGATAACTTTAAACATTCCGGACACTAAGAAAAATAAATCGCAGCACCTTAAAACTTTCAGGGTTTTTGTAGGACACATTGAGGTTGAAAAGCTATAGAAAAGATTTTTCGTATCTGCATTATTTGCAAAATTATTGCAAGTAATTCAAATATCCTTAAATTTACAGTTTTTTACCATTTCTTCGGCCAACATTTTCGGTTTGTAAAATTTTTTTTTATCATAATCCAATTTAAGCACCTTGTAGAGAATGTTTTGCAGTTTATAATACCCTACTTTAATTTTCTGTACGACCATTATTGCCCGAGTAATCGATTGTCCAAGTCAAAATGACTTTTTCTGCTTTGATTGACGATAACTCAGTTACAAATCATTGTACAGAGCTCATGAGGAGGTCAAGTTGTAGGGAATGAAATTCTCTAAAAGATCTTTATTGTGCCATTACAATAAAAAAATTATTACGGCTTTTACAGCATTTTCAAGACGAGAAAAATTTTGAAATTTTTTTTTATCGTTGATTATCTGACTATTACTCATAAATCGCTAACGAGAAAAAAATTTGAAGCTTGGACTCAAAAACTAGAAACTTGAAGCTACAATTTCCTTTTTTAATGAGCTCTGTACGACCATTTTCTTCGAAGTTACAGCCTGTTGAAAATCACCTAAAAATTTGGAACTTTTTTTATATCCTTTAATTGTTGCGTTTAGTATATATATGAGTTAAGTATAAGTAATGCCGACATCTTTATCGCTGTGACGACGGTAGTGCCGCAACTGTTGACGACAATGGCGCCGATTTTTTTTATATTTTAGACTATCCGCCGCGAACCTAACAGTTTTCAAGGATAAAAAATCCTATATGTTAATCTATCTATGTGCCAAATTTCATCAAAATCCATTCAGCCCTTGAGTAACAGATATGCAAACATACAAACTTCCGCATTTATAATATTACTAGCTGAAATTTTAAATAACTGAATTTTAAATATTTAAGTAATATAACGCCTGCGTCGCCATCAAGTGAGTCCCGTAGCGTAGTCGCGGTGGTGCAAGACCGTTTGAATTTATTTTCTCGCGCGTATTTTTTATTTACGAAAACTTCTAAGATATTCATTAAAATTGTATGGTGTACAGGACTATTATAATGTATGTAAACTGCTCATTTAATTTAATAATGATTAATACTGCATCCGTCTAAATAGAATTACATGTGATCATTTACAATGGGTATATTAAACTCTCCAAAAGATAGACATATGCCATCGCGAACTTTTTTTGTAGAAATAAAAGAGAAACAATCCCACCACACGTTGTTTTCTTATAACTCAAACGGATTAGATAGCGTCCCAGACGGCTTAACATCTTCAATAATCAATTTTCAACCAATTTACACAAAATTAACCTAAACCTTCCGCAGGAATCGCTCTGTTTGAAAACCGCATGAAAATTCGTTGAGTAGTTTTTGAGACCATCGCGAACATACAGACATACAGACGCGTCGGGGTAGGTACATACTTTGTTTTATAATATGTAAGGATTAGGACTAGCTGGGCTCGCGCCTTCGTCCGCGTTGAAACATAAAAGATTTAACGTCTGACAAAATATATTTATTTTATTTATTTATAATTTTAACAATTTAAAAAGAAAACTAAATATACATTAATATAATGATAGCATTAAAAACCACCTAGGTTTAACCGTTTGCTATCATAATGCTTTAGTTCATATAAAGCAATATAACGCCTGACATATGTTAACGTCTGACATTATACTTTTGCCAAGCGTTTGATCTTTATTTTTGAATAGTTGGTGCCCGCGGCTTCGCCAGCGTGGAATATTTAGCCTATGTTCGTCCTGAAATTCACAGTGATGAAGATGTCACGCATTATAACTCATATTTACATTTTTCAACACGTACAAAGTCGCAGGTACAGCTAATAGGGGCCGTAGAGGTAGAGATGAGCGGGCACATGAGCAGGGGTTATCCGAGAGTTTCAGGTAGAAGCGGCCTCCGACTCTGTGGTAGGTTGTGCCGCAGAGAAGAGGTTATGGGGTGCTACAGAGGTGAAGCCCCTCGCTGACTGCCCGCTGCGAGAGGTGAGAATGGGCGGCTCGAGCCGCTTCGCCCGGGGGCGGTGGACATGGGGTCGTCCGCCGTCATCACAACACCGGGCAACGAGGGAAGACGTGCTGTGTGTTTCCGGCACGTCTCTCCACGGCGCGGAGATCAAACTCCGCGCCTAATCGAGGTGGAGCCCGCAAGTGCGCGGGCCTCGTCTGGCGGGGGAGGCAGATGCATGTTTTCCACGATCCCTTACCCCCCGGCCCATAGACGGCGCGAGGAAGCACCGTGGGTTTTTAGTGGGTAGAAGTTCCAAATACCCCACCGATCTCCCCATGGTCGGTGGGGATCTGGCTCGCAGATTTTCCCACGCAAAAAAAAAGGTACAGCTAATAGGTATATAATAAAACCGAATTGCGACCGTGCGAAGCCGGAGGCGGGCCGCTAGTTAGATACAAATTATCTTGTACCATGGTGGTGGCGAATGCGAACATACCCTTTCGACACTTAATAAGTTAACAAAAACTTGGGTGTTTCAGTAGTACTATTGTGGTACTACTAAGAAGTTCATCTGAAGTATAAATGCAGTTGTATCCTTTGAAAATCGATGTAAAAGGTCAAATAAATGAATAATCTGTAACGAGGAAATTCATACGAGAACTAACGTCACCGATATAACAGCGATCTATGGAGTCCAGAGGTGAGCGCAGGTCCAGATCTGTCGGCTTTTAACAATAAGGATGATATCTATCACCTCTCTTATTCAAACTATTTACATTTCAATTTGTAATATCACTTAGACAGAAGTCAATTCTTCAATCGTTTTTTATGGACTTGTCTTGTTTACATTTATTTTGTAGATAAATTATTATAATGTCTCAAATTCCGGAATTGTTCGAAGTTGACTCGCCTGAAAGTGTAAGTGTGAATTCCCCAAAAAATGAAGCTGGTATAGGCGATGGAGATGCTCAAAAGTGTAAAGAAGAAGCGGGCATTGTACAAAGTATCGTGTATGACGCAGTTACTGAAGCAACAATTGTGGAAGGGTACGTTCCTATGTATGTATATACAGGATGGAAAAAATCCATAGGCCCTGAAGGGAAACCATTTTAAATCCTTAGGATAGATTATTTTACTTAAAGGAAATACCTATTCCTTTATTTTTAACTGAACAAAACTGCATTTGATTTTTGAAAAGCATACCGAAATTCAACCAAAAGCCAGTTATTTGAAAATTGTACCAGAATTTTGAAGTGTATTCAAAAATGCTCGAATAAGTCCTTAATATTTGTATAACTTCTTTGTAAAACTGTAATTATAAGTTTCTCTTGCGTTGCGTTGACGTTCAGCAGTTGCAGGGCGCATTGCCTCATAAACAGGGTAGAGCTTTTGAAGTAACTAACATCTCCCTTACAGAAGACCACCGTGAAATAACAGCACTGTGTCAATGAGTGAGTAAGGCATTCCGATGTATGATCTCACTATCCCTTATCTTGAAACCTCTAGGCGATACTTATATTAATTGTCGACGGTAGCCAACAAGTGGACCATCACCTGCTTTTACAAAAAATATTAAAAGAATGCCATTTTTAAAGAAAAACAATTTTGGAAGATTTTCTTTGGAGTAAGTCTTTTTCAGATCTATCTTTTTAAAGCTTCTAAGTCGTAGAAACAGACATGGTCAAAGAAAACAAGGTCTGACACTCCGCTTGTGACACTCGCTTGTTACTGTCGAATTGCCATTAAACAAAAAATAAAGAAAAAATATTTGCCATCACTGCCACACAAAAGATGACATTTATGGGATACTTTGTGTTAGAAAATAAAATAGGTCATTTTACACATTAATTAAAGTAATCACATAGTAAAACACTTACAGCTTTATCTTAATTATCGGGTAGACTGAAAGCACATAAACTGGCAACACAGCAGCGATGACGCCAACTTGTGTCGGGTTGTCTCTCGGAGTGCCATACCTGGTTACCTGGCGAATTAATATTATACCATGGAAACAGACAGAGGTTTACAACGACTTGATTTTATAAAAAATCCCTAATTTAGGTATAGAGTATAGAAACTTTGAATGAAGTCTTATTCATTGAAAGTATATTTCATTCTGTCTAAAATTCCATTTTTTTTAAATGGTAGAGTTGAAGATTTATATAAAACACGGAACTCAGGACAGTCGCTGCAAGCCGGGACTAGTCGCTCCAAGTCGACAAATAGCAAAACTGGAGAACGAAAAGTCAGAAATGTTTATATTCCGAGAGGTAGACTTCCAAGAGCATCGAAGAATAAAGCGAAGATGTTAATAAAGAAGATAGCTGAAGGTTATACATTTGTTCCGAGAGTGCACTATAAAATTCTGAAACCTTTGGCTCTAAAGGTTCGCGGTATCCGCAAAACCAGGAATAGGTGAAAGAATTAGCTATGAAGGTCGTCGTTACTTTATGATCTGGATGTTTAATAAGAAATTATTTTTTATTAAAATTTTTTAATTCGTAAAAGAATTGTTTTATTATAAAAAATCGAACTATTATTTAAGTTCTGTATTAAAGTTTTAATCGGCTAGTTTTATTTCTTTTTTCATATTTTACACAATATTTAAGAAAACCTTCCAATTTTAAATCTGTTCGGTTTTCTCCGAGAAGCTACAAAAATTTGTTGTGCAATATTGCACCTTAATTCATGGGTTGTTAGGTTGTTCGGTCTAATGTCAGTCCTTGTCTTAACTGTGAAACAAGTCAACTAGAGATAAGGAACGAAATAATACAATATGTGTATATCACAAATATATTTATTGTAGGTACTTATTGTACAATATAATGTTTAATTACATAGACAAAATTCTATACTAGGTATCACTCGGAGAAATTCATGAATAAAATAATTTTAAAAAATTAAGGATAATTCATTCTACTTAACCCTTTCACCGCCCGACTTCCTAACAGTTGTCGTGTCCCCAGCGTCCGGCACACTTAATCATAAAATAAATACCTACAACAAAGAGGGATGTGCAATCCTCTTACGTAATAATATCGATATTTGCATTTACGAGCCTTTGGTCTATAGGTCGATTAGTAGGTACTTAATAATTACCTAAATACTATAACTTACCCTATGATATGATCAGGTATTTTTGGTAAGCCAGTAAAATAAAAAAAACCTTTAAAGATCTCGAACGAATAAAAAAAGAATAATAAAAGAATACCTCTTCATCAATATCAAACTCTTTATCTGACTCGAATTCTTCATCTTCATCACCTTCTAGAATACGTATTAATTCTTCAGCAGAAGTCATATTTCAATATTAATAAATTATGAATTTCAATATCTACACATAATATTCATCGATAACATGCACGTAAAGACTTCTGCACGCACATCACTGATGGAAAATTCCAGAAACCGGCACACGTTTATGACGTCACAAGCGATTCGTATTTCTCCGACCGTGGCGCTGGGCGTACTAACACCGTTCGTTTCTAAACATGTAGGCTAGTGATGTGAACTATCACATTCAGTCGTGGACAGTTCCCTATTTAATTTAGTTATTTTCAAAGGAATTAATTAAAATATACACAATTTTTTGTAAGAAATATTTTATTACCAAATGCTATAGTTGTTTTATGGTAAATTAGTTAATATAAAGAGAAATATTTTAATTTATGTTCATTTTTGTATCAGTAAAACTTAGCTTATGTCCCGCCCCTACTGTCGGATCTTTCCGTCACGGGCGTTGGACATCAATACAATTTTCTGAAAAAAAATGTAGTAATTCATCTAATTTCAGACATTATTTTTAGGACTTCTGAATATGAGATTAAAGTGTATTGCATTGTAAATGATGACTTAGTTAACTATTTACCTAATAACTGAATAATACGTTGCGTTCTTTGAACGCAACGTAATAAAATAAAAAAAGCACGAGCACTGGTATTTGGTCGTAAATATACGACCCTGGCGAAATGGACACGGAAACTTTTGACGGATTAATCCGACCTAAGCGGTTAAAGGGTTAAAAACATTTCGCCATTGCGACTTACTTTAATATAAGAAATATTAAGTAGGTATCAAAGATTTGAGATTTTCAAGCGACAACCCTTAAACCATGCCAGGCCCATAATCCCACCGGTTTGTACCACTTGTGGGTCCTCGTAATACCACCGTGTACTCGTGGCTGCACAAATCAGTAGTTCGATTTTCTGCATCGTCGAATTACTGAGGCGAGTCTCATCTAGTATCAGTCCATTCATTGGACTATTTATAATCGGACTAGTGATACACGGGGTGTATAATGTGGGCCCCCAACCAGTGTTTCTAAACGGCTGGGGCACGGGCCTGGAAAACCGTAAATATTTCATTTTGGTATAAAACGATATCTACTATGACAATAATTACATGCTAAATATATTTACACTTTAAAATTGATTTAAATATATCTTAAAATTTTATTTAATATTAAAATTACAATCCATTATTTAAGTAGTTCATAAATCGATTTTTAAGTTATTATGATAAAATCTGTTGGTCGAAGCTGGATCCTGAATCTCCATAAAGTGTCTAACTATAGGTATAACTTATAGGAAACTATAAAGTGTCTGTCTGTCTGTCGATATTATTATTGGAATTGAATATTGCATCAATTAAATCCATTCCTAATTTGGGTGACTCCACTAGGATGCCCTAACTGAATCCCCTAGGGGATCCTATTGAACTCTTTAGTTCATCAGAATCCCCATCCCACAAGAGATCGACCCATAATTTCTTAAAGGTTGACCAACAAGCTCCGACCTCGAAGTGTTTCTAAGTAACTTGTCTAAAATTAATTACATTTCTAAACTTATATTAAATACATCAATATTGCTGCTTAATACAAATAGAAACAAAATCAAGAAACAAAATACAATATTAAGTATCCTCAAAGCTTAACCAGTGATTCTAAAGTGTAAAGAAGCGGTTACACTTTCCAAATAAATGCCTTGAATTGGGTAGTTAGAATCCACTTTTATTATTTACGTAAAACGGTATTTGGGTTTTTAGTGGAATTTTTTAAAATTTCGGTCAAAATAAAGTTTTTTTTTAAAGGCCGATTGACATGATGATCGTTAATGACATGACCTTGAACGGGACAAAGGATTAGGTCTGGATAGTGAAATGGGTTTTAACAACCCTACTCACGAAATAAAACAACAGATCTCTAACTATTATTTCACTATGGGCTTTGTATGTAAAAATGTAAAACTTTTGAGAAAAAAATTGTATGTAAAATTTTAATTTTAAATTGTTTTAATAGAATTTTCCACAAAATTGGGAATTTAATATGGCGTCTTGGTGAAAATTTAATATCGATTATATTTGATAAGACTTGTATACAGTGTAGATATGTTATTCATACATGTGTATAAATGTATAATACATACAAGGCACACTGAGTTTTGAAGTCATGAATTGGCCAGTATGTCCGGCTGCAGTTGGTAATCATCCTGACAGATAGATCACAGTGAAATAATAAAACAAATATGACGTTATATTTCGGTAAGTAAGAGATGAAAGAGACATTGTTTCATTCTCTCCTTATATTTCTTTCTATAAAAGTCGACAATGCACCTACCTGTAACCACAGAACTATGAAGTTGCTTCTGTCCATCAAGTGGACCGTCAGCCTGCCTGCCGATTTTTACAGATGTAAAAAATAAACAGTAAAACGGGTATTTAACACAAGGCTTTTAGTTTTATTTCAATAAATGAAAAAAAATTAAAAATTATTGTGAATTAGTTGTAAACTAAGGTATTATGATTGTACACCACAGTTGTTATAAAAAAATTACAACTGGTAACAATATTGAAAGCCTATAAGCACCTTTACAATAAACGTTGCGACCCCATCGCAACCCTCGGAGGACTGGGCATTTATTGCTTTTTTACTGTTTGGGTTTACGAAGACCAAGTGTTTGACGGAGTTGATTACCAAACTAATCTCTCGATATTATGTCTGTAATCTTTCAGATGATGATTCATGAATGTATCATCTGAAAGGCCTCACTGCCGCTTTATTTATGTCGGCTTTCATTTGCACTTTGATTGCAAACCTTTTTTGAATAAGACTATTAACACAAAAAGAGTTGCAAAACACAATCTGGCAAATTAAATTAGTTAAGGGAGCCTCTAAGAATATGGTAATTCTGTGTCCATAAAATGAAAACTTATAGTGGTAATCATATGCGACCTTACTTTGAAGATTGGTTAAACTTTAAAATTAAAAGCAAATAAATATGATCAATGATATTATGTCATCTATAAATACATTTATTATGTTTATTCATAATTGGTTTTATAAGAGCAAAATGTGTTTTTGTTAAGTTCGGCGGACAGGCTGACGGTCCACTTGATGGTAGGTGCCTACCGTCGCCTATAACACAAGCAACGCCACAAGTGCTGCAAGTGCGCTGCTACAGTAGGATTAAGGATAAGTGATTGGGAAGGGATAGGTAAATCGGCTCTGGCATCCCTTACTCACTCACCGTAACACAACAGCACACATGCTGTTATTTCACGGTGGTCCTCTGTAAGGGGGTGGTTACTGCCGCCAGACGGGTTGCCTATATTACTGCGAAACGCAGTGTGCCTTGCCACTACTTTCCAAATCCAGACCAGAGCCAAATTTGAAAAGTTCGTTTTTCAAAGTTGACCTTGTCGGGAATCGAACCCGGGAACCCTAGAACATTTTATCATAGTTATAATGTTTAAATTAAATTTAGACACATCATAACATTGTTACGTGAATAAAAAAAAATTCGAATTAATCATCTTGTAACATTTGTGGGTCATTCTGACCCTTTTTTCATTTAAAAGAAAATACAATACATATAAATAAAAGCGAGTAGTTTTATTTCATTGTAATCAAAATTTCAATTGACAATATTTTATATATACATATATTTTTTCTACACTTTACTGAAAATTACAGAAAAATATACGTTTCACAATGTCCAATGTTCCGTGGGTTCAGTGTTATATTAAGGTGGCTTCTCACGGGTGTCGACTGTCGTTGTAGAAACCAAAGCACCGCGAGAAAAACTTTCACATGATATCTTGTCAATTAAATTTTTATATAAACTGTGGAAATTATCAAGTCCCTTATACCTATATAAAAAAATTATTGCATAATTAAAATGGTTGTACTATTGTATTTTTCACAAAAAAAGTATTTGGTATAAATGAACACACTGTGATGGTTAAGGGTTTTCATTTATAATTACATCGAATACAGGCTATCGTTATAATTTAACATCATTGGTTTTACGTACACAATTCTAAAATAAATGTACATTTTAAATGTTTTTTCAAAATAAAGTACAATGTAATTTCCCATATTAGGGCGAATGCGGACAAAAAAACGCTATTTGACAGAAGAATTTTTAAAAAATACAAAAAATAAGTACAATTTATAGGACAACATTTCACTCTAATAATAAAAAAAAACCCACTCGTTACAATAATTGTTATCGTAATTACACTTAATAAAATCTATGACATTAAAATCTATTACGCATCAGTTCATTTAAAGTACTTTACACTTTTGACGTATTTACATTGTGAGCTATATTTTGTATTGTCACGCGTCATTCCCTTTACACCATGGTCGATTGTATATTAATTATTAATTAAATTGTTAAATCGAATTTATTTTCTCAACTATTTAAATGTATTACGTTCCCTTTTTGTAAAGATACGCGCTACTTTCTTTACTTACTTTGTTAAACGTATAAAAGATATGGATATAATCATTTGTAAAATCAGCAGAAGATTATGTGACAAGAGATACCTATGTTATAATGAAAACGTGTACAGTAAATTCATCAAAATGTGATATGCAAGATATGTTAAATGAAAAAATGATATGTTAAATGAAAAAAAAAATCTCGACTTAACCATTTAATTACTTGAAAATCGACAATCTCCATGAAATTTCTAATCTTTCTATGATACGCCGAGAGTTATTAACATTAAATAAGAACTACTATTTATATAGATATTTATATTTCTATTGATTATAATTCAAAAAATGTGAATAATTAATTGCTTTTTATTATGACTATACTTTGCGATTTGGTTCGTATTCTAATACAACAAGGGTCATTTTTGATATGACATGTTTCATTTTAATAAAATGTCAACCCTAATGGCTGAACGAAGAAATGTGATACATATTTAAAATTCATTGTTAAATTATTAAAACACTAAACATGAATTATTAATAAATTAAAAATTATTATTAAAAATGAATTATTAAACATTAGAAAATCTACAGCGATTTCAATAATTTATTTTATTTAGGACTTATTTTTTAAAAGGGGGCTACAGGTAAGCAAAATATATTTAAATACCATGTAAAAAAATGTAAAATATACAATAATTATATTAAAATAGTTTAATGATGGGTTTTCATTTGTTATTGTGGCCTCGTAAGTGTTATGATTGTCAAACATCTCAGTAAGTAATTTAAATAAATTTATACTTTATTTTTACACACTGCATTTTACTCTTACCTTTAAAAAAACGGTTTTTTTAAATGAAAGGTGGCAACCCTAAACATATTCATTACTAGGAGTGTTTTTCCGTCCAAGGCAAAAAAGGGCATAAATTGGGTGTAGGTAGACGTTATCGACATAAATAAATAAAAATAAAATTATACATGTCATAGATCTGGCAAAAATGGCGCTGTACCATTTCCTTCCATAAGATAAATGTTTAGAACAATAATTTTCCAATAATGTGAATTTTTGAAATGAACCGAGGTAAAATTTCTATGAAATTGACATTAAAATAAGTTTAAATTACAAGCCTTCGAGATGGCGTTCTTCGAGAATATTTTTTTTAGAATTAAAGTCATTATACTTTTTAAGCGACACTTTCATTTACTCAAACGTTTGATTATCATCGTTTGATGATATTTTTCAAGCATGAATTTAAAAAAAAAATCATTCATTTATTTCATAAAATAAACACGTTATGTATTTAAAAAGCAAGTCAATAAATAAACATATTCAAATATTTAACAACAAAATAAAACATAAGAAAATAACAAGATAGTAAATTTGTAAATACGGTCACAATATAGTGAGATGTTGTAAATTCATTCAAATTTTTACATATAATTGAAATTCCAACTCGATAATCATAAGCTATATATGATAAAAAAATATAAGATGACTTTCATATAATAATTTTGAAAACAAAAACTTCTATTATACATATTTTGTCTTTGTTTGAAAGGCTTGAAGGTCCATTGAGACCAACTGACAAATTAGTTCAGACGAAGTTTAACTTGAAATCAACCAGTAATCATTTCATCCACATCCTTTATAACAATATAGTTTTATTTTTTACCGTGTAAAAAATAATTTTATAAAAGTATATATTTATCAAAAATAAAATAAAAATTCTCTGTTCGCAAAATCACTAATTACGTGTTAAATGTATCGAAAATTAAGAAAAGAACAGCATGTATAGGAAAAAAGAAATGAGAAAAGAATTCGTGCTGAAGATTAAGTATCAAATCCAAATTAAAAAGAAGAAAGAATAAAAGGGTATTTTTTAATGGTATTATTGAAATAAATATTAAAGATAATAGTAATTGATATCTTCTGCTACTATCTATGCAGAACCTTCCTCAAACTGTCAAATTAATCAGAAATTCACTAATAATTAATGAATCACTAAGACAATATTGTGTGAACAAACGGTATACATAATTTACAATAAGTACGTCAATTGGGAGGGCTTAAAAGGGGGTTCCGTAATGGCCTTCAAAACTAATAGCTACGCATCTTAAAGCAAATTAACATAATATATTTGGTGTATAAATGGAATTCAGTCGCTATGTATTCATATATAAATTTTCTTCATTGCTCTATGCTTTCATTGCCAATAGTAATCTATCTATCTATCTATGGCCAATCACAAAGTGTCGAAGACATAAAGTTCTCCAGTTTGGATCCTAGAATTTTATTAATTAGTGGTAAAATTGGCATAAAATTAAATTAGAAGTTTGTTTTTAATTTTATAAAGCTTCACGAATGGGTATGTTGTGACAGTTTAACAATAGGCATGATGACGGTATTAAAGATTCAAAGAATAAATGGTTTTTGAGAAAAATGTATGTTGAAAGGAATCTAAAAAATTAAACATTTTTTGTATTAAAATTGAGATTAATAAGATTTTCAATAAAACAGAAGTATAAATAACTGCAATCGGCCATGTTAACTGAAACAACAATCAGAGCGAATGACGTCACGCCCAGGTAAGTGCCATCGTGTTGCATGACTTTGCTTTGACAGAATGAAAAATCTGATGAGACGTCGGCTTGTGACGTCACGTCTCATCAGACGCGACGCCATGACACCTAAGAGCGTTTTCGCGCGTAATTCAAAATAGATATAAACATTCAATAATTCGCGTTGAAATTTAGTTTTTTTTTGTTGAAATATTGTTTTTTTCGGATACGGTAGACGTGTATCTACATTATGGAAGGGAGTTTCAAAATCTGTCATCATGCCTATTGGGGAGAAAACAAATTACGTTTGTCAAGACTTGTAAAACAATAATCTAATGAAAACAATTATTTTAAATTATTTTCGTGAGGGTAATTTTTTTTGTTTCAATATCACAACTTTTAATCTGTTTACAAACATATCCAAAAAATCCTCCATGAACAGAAATGTATACAAGAAATAATTTATTTAGTCCATCTTATTAAAACGGTTGTACGGTAAGTTGAATTACGTATCTTTGTCAAGCTGTATTAATTGGTAATAGGTGTCATTGATTTTTAAAAAGTCTGTATATATATATAAGTACTAGCATTGAACCAATCTTTTCTTAGAAATTTTTTGAAATGATCTTGTGTACTTGAAGATAATAACCCACGCCTCTTCCCTTTATTTGTGGTTTCTGATTTAACACATGGTCTCCGGTCTCGCAGCAGAAGGGGTGGCGGGAGCAGGAGGCTGGGGGTCAGAGCGTTGACGCGGCAGTTGCGACGAGTCTAACACGATGGACGGACGTGGCGGCAGAGACTCGCTCACCATGTGTGACATTGACAGGTCGCTCGAAGCGTTTGTCTCACCTGTATTCAATTTGACAAATCAACACCGATCATTTTGCAAGTGAAACTGGACGATAGACTCAGCAAAAAATTAAGAATTTAGTTAGAAACAATTTATTTAGAAATTAAATACAATAGTCTGAATGCAACTAGATTTTTAGAGTCCACAATATAGTTTTAACTACGAAGTTCTATGCTAATACTAAGTAGGAGTTTTGTTTAAAAGCGATAGATCGAACATTTTACATTTTACGATCAATGAATCTATTATGTTTCAAGACATTAATTAATATTGATCACTGGCCGAATTTTACAGTTTCTCTATTCTTACCAGAAGGCTGCCTTGGGACTGGTAAGAGGACTTCCCCACAAGAATCGTCCCCTAGTAATGGTTGTAGAGGCGACGGCAACTCCCGACTGTCGATCGCTGATGATCTCCTCAGTGAGTGTCTATCAGAAAGTAAAAAGATAAATACTATTATAATTATGTATATACTAATAACACACAAAAATATCTTTCATATTTGATGCACGTTTCTGCAAATATTTTTGTGCGTAAGAGTAGCATGCATGTTGAACTCACAGACTACAATTTCCTCACAATTTATTCCTTCATCGAAAAAGCAAACGATCATCATTACTAATTGGTACACAGAAAAGCCTCGGAGCATAGCAGTACACCTACTAACCCGTATAACCGCACTGTGAGTGTGTACGTAGTAATTTTATAGGCAAATAAATAAAACGGGTTCCTGCAAACTTTCAAAAGAATAAAAATATACATTTTTAACAAAATCATAAGACATAAACTGTTACAAATTCTTAAAGTGGTCTAAACTGAGCATAAAATACGCATTCAATGACTGATACAGTATTTGGCTTTTAAGCATCCTAGGAAGCTTACTAATAGGGGATCGGAGAGTAATCAGATTAAAATCTAAAATGTACTTAGAAAGAAAATATAATTTTTTTTACGATTATTTATCGAATAAGTATATTATCGAATAGAATAAGCTTAGTAGGGCTTATTTATCATTATTATTAGGTTGACTGATTGGCCTCACCTCTGATGCGGCAGTCTTCTGTCGCCGACGGTCAGCAAAGAGGTAGTCTGCGGTGGTATCGGCCTCGGTTCCTCACCGTTCCCACACACGCTGATGCTTACATTCACCTCGCCAGCTTCCCCGCCCTCAGCTTCCTCCTCGTATCTACCCAGGACAGACTCCATTTCTAGGCTACAGTCGAGATGAGATGTTCTTATTAACACGCCGAGTTCATACGTAGGCACGTAGTGCATCTTTAAAAGACATCTACATGGCGTGATAAGAACAAATCTTGCGGTAGCGTGAATCATGGAAATACATTCAAGCAATTGCGAATAGTATTTTCGTTATTATCTCTAAGCATTCGCTGTTGCGATAAGTACAAAGTTGCAACATAAAGCTTTAAGGCGATCATCAGAAGAGTTTTCAGAGTATTTTCCAGTTCGAAAATTATAAGGCATTTTACATCAAAAAAATAGGTTTTCTTGTGTAGACATGTTATACATAATATCACTCATCCGGTAGAATAAAATCACAAGTTACATGTTTGATCATTTAAAGGCTTAAATTTAAAGAGGAGTTGTTTAAAGTTCTTGTAAATTTTACATGTAAAATAGCTTAAATTTTAAATATATAATGATTATGCTGTTATTTTCATTCTGTATGTTTAACTTTATGCTTTTTCTGATTGTGCTATTCTGTATGTTTAACTTGAAAGGAAAAAAATAAATATTTGAACAAAAAATATTGAAATAGAAATTAATATGTATCTTTCAATATTTACCAAATGCGAGATTCTTCTTTTAAAAATTTTCATTTTCTGTAGTTTAAATTACTTATTTTTTTTTAATTTTCAGAAAAAATATAAAAAACGTATTGAACCTTGGTTATGAGGGTTTTACAACTACCTAGAATTGTTTATTATAGATTAAAATATGAAACAGGTAAGGAATTAATCAGTTCTAATAACCCCTGCTTTAATTAATATTTAAGCAAACATATAATTTAAGATTATTATTTTAAGATTATAGTTTTGGAAAAAATGCAATTATTCTTCCGGATGAGCCATATGTATGTAGGTCATTTGTTTTTTGCGAGGATTATTTTAAAGATTTTTTTTTCACTTATTATGAAAAAAAAATTATTGAATAATTTCCTAATCAACACATGATAAATAATTAATATTAGAAATGTTAAACACAAGAACTATCTATATGATTGTGCTTAATTAAGACAATTATTAAAAAGACTTTGGCGTCAATCAGTTACAAGTGCGATTAGAAAACAAAGTGATATAGAAATTACTTTAGATAAATGTACCGTCTCTGAATCAAATTTTCCATAATAATGTAGTCATCTTCCTCGGCGCCCCTCAAATGTTCTTTCTCCATGAAGAGGGCGAATTCCGGATTGGACATTTCGCTGGCGTGTCGGCGTCTGACTGAAGGTGACGCCGCTCTCGCAGGTGACAGCAGTCTCGAAGCGATTGGTGTCCTGTAAACAGCACTTTTTCATGAGAGATGCGCTCTATCGCACGGCTTGATGGAATATATACAGGGTGGTAATTTGAGACGGGTCAGCTACTTAAACTATTGTAGCTAGAACAAAACATCCTTAGGACTATCCATAATTTTAATAGTTATTCCCATCAGCATTCAAAGATTTTGGAAAAATGGTACAGTCAGCGGGAAAAAGGTCAATTTGCACGTTTTGTTTTTATAGCGCCAATCGATTCTGTTACTTATAAGGATCATTCGACCCTATGGGACCACCTGAGGTTAGAGTACTAGAAACGTCAAAAAACTCAAAAAACTACTTCCATACATTTCTTACAGAATGAGATTGAAATAAGAAATAAGGCCGCCGAGGGAAAATGTCACTAGACTGACTGTGCCTCATATAAAATTAAACTGTTAAAATGAGCAAATCATTTTACCCGTTTTAACAGGATCAACCTTAAGGATCAAATGGATATTGAGAGGGAACAGAGGGCGATGGCGGTCAGATGTTATATGTTGATCCCAACGTTTGTACGTTGGAGTGAGCTAACGAAAATATAGTTATTTAAGGCTTTCTACCAAGTATACTTCTACAGGAGTAGCCTATGGATCAAATATACGACTAAGGCCATCACCGCCTTCCCATGTCCAATACAACAATGTCAGGATGTTCTTGACACTACCGCGTTTCTGCAGTGCGTCTAGCATGTTTACAACAGCGACACAAAAAAGACCCCTTCCTTGCTTTTAGATTGCAGTTCCAATTCCATCTTGAAGACCATAGCCGAAAAGTATGACTCTCATACAGGTAGTAGGCAGCAAGAGATGATGTGAACTATGTAGACTGTTGTTAATAACTTTTATTTTATTTATTAAATTTCTAATTCAATAATTTATTTAAATTCAATAACATAACATAATTAAACGTAATTTAAATACATTTAATTTGGGGTTTTTTAGATACCTGAAATAAATGAATTTAATGTTTTTTTTTGTAATGTCAACTTTTCAGAGTGATAATAGGACGACGAGATCTCAAAACTAAGAGAAAACAGGTTGCTAAGATGATTTCAGGATAATACTGTAAGTGTTACCCTAACAGTAGTGGCAAGGTACACAAGGTCATAATTATATGCATTATGAAACCATTAACCACCCGCCTTATTCACAGTTCACGCCACCACCGTGAAATGTCAGTGTGGATGCTGTTTATTTTGACGAGAAACAATCTACAACGAAGTGGACCGTCAGCCTGCCTGCCGACATGTAGATTTATGACATTTTAGCATTTCATTTCAGCAATTAATAGACGAATAAAATAAAATAAAATGCTCACGACTTTATGAAACAAAATAACCTAACGACCAACTTTAGGCTCTCAAAAGTCTTTGATTGAATGTGTGGATAAAATTACATGGGAGGCCTATCTATGTCCAGTTATAGAATTGTGACTTCTATGACTGAGATGATGATGGTAATGATGACTGGAAACAGCGATTACTTGCTATGAAGATGTAGAAAAATATTATCAGGAAATTTCTGTTATATTGCTGTGTGACATACATTAAACCATAAAGCTAGTAATAGAACTCGCGTTCTGTAAAGATCGACAAGCGGGCTGACGGTCCACTTAACAGTAGGTGGTAGAATTAAGGATAAGGATTGGGAGGGGATAGAGAAAGGGATTCTTACTCAGCCACCGAAACACGATAGTACAGTAGTTGTTATTTTACGGTGGTCTTCTTTAAGGGGAAGTTACTGCTGCCAAATTAATAACTGCGAAACGCAATGTGCGCTGTCACTACTGATTTGCTTAAATACCAAATTACGAAATTTTCTTAAAATATAATTACTATACTTTTAGCAAGTTATTCATGCAATCCCCTTACCTTGGCGTGTGCGGTGGAGAGAATAGGCCATAAACAGTCTCGAGTTCGTCGGTGATGCTGGTGTATTCGTGCATAGCCAACAACAACGAACGAGGAGCGCCTCCTACTCGGGTTCGCCCGGAACCTATGCCTGCAGCGGGTGCATTCGCCTCCCAACCGGACTGACGCCCTATAAATTATTAAAATAACATTGAAAAAGCTTCAGAAAACTTACTTACTTCACACCAGTACTGTCGTTTTTTATTTATTTATTTAGACAGATACACCAGGACAAAATCAGTATACAGGTTTGTACCTTTGCCTTCCATCCAAGGAAGTAGCATGGATTCGACGCTGAATCAATGCTACTTCTGATCAGAATTATGAGAGAGGTCTATGTTCATCAGTGGACATCCTACGGCTGAGAAGACAATAATGATTAATTATCCTTATTGCACCGAACGCTCTACCTATAAAGAACTGTGGATTTTGAACAAACTGTAAACTAAAATAGTCTATGGCAGACTTTACTGCGTTCGGCTTGATACACCCTTTTCGTAACATGTTCACTGTCAAAAGTATGTATATTTCAAAGGCATAACCCTCAAAGAGTATGTATTTCTTACCGGTGACAGAATTGTGAAGAGAACTAGCATCAACGGCAGAATTGTCGGGCTCCGAATGCGTTTGACTGAGCTGACGTCTTGGAGCGAGATGCTGAGTGGACATACCACCCATCCCGATGTCGTTACCGCCTTCCGAGCGTCTGGTGAACATTTGTGACATGATCAACTCCACAAAACCTTTTATTTTATGGTGTTTTCATACAAGATCGAACGCATACCTTGAAAACTGCATTGTATGAGTTATAATTGTACCCATAAATAGTTTTGGACAGTGCGTACCTTCCCTACACATATCTAAGAGATCTTTAGAGCAAAATTTCAAGCAATCGAGACTAATGCGATGATATATTTACTTGTTGTAAAAAAAAGTATTAAAAGACGTCCAAATTATTATTTTCTAAATTTTTTTCTACGACATTTAACTTTAAAGAAAACGTTATCTTGGTGAGCTAAAATAATAGTCGCTCGAACTTTGACTATTATGAAAGAGAAACGAAAGTGGGCCAAGCTTTGCTGTTTAATCTCAAGTGTAGAAGTGTGTAAAGAGTTTCGTGGTAGTGGAAGGTCACACGTTTCAACTGAAAACTCACTATCACAGCGATATCATTGTTCGTACTTATTATAGAAGAAAGGGTCTCCATTTAATTTCCAAAGATAGTAAAACTTCGTCTCCGACTAAACTTCTTACCTTGCGTGCTTATGGTACAATCAGCATGAGAAAGTTTGAGAAAACGTTAAGAACTTGTCGAAGAAAAGAGAACCTGTATTCAGTCTATATTATGATTAGGATGCCAAATTTCAGTTAATGAAAGTAAATAAAAATGGGATCTGGGAGTATAAAAAAATCAATAAAATCTTAAAAGTGGAAACTCAAAAAAGGTTGGATGTAGCTCATCCCGTATACGATACTGTCATCAATTTATTAAGAGATATTTATAAATAATTGTCATTTCAAAAATGTTAGCGAAAGTATCAAATAGACATCTACTTAGTAACATACGTAGATGATTTTTACATTACATTATGGGAGATTATTGTGTCAACTGGAAATTGTGATTTATGGCAAGAAAATATAAGTAATCTCTATTTAAATATTAAATAATAAAGAAATAATTTCAAACTTATTTATTTGAAAACGTTGATCAGTTAAACAAAGCAAAAGCACAGTGTTAGCAGATATAAAATGCCCCAAAGATTAATTATTTAGAATTCAGAATTCACGAATAATTCAATGGTCAAAGTAACGATTTAAAACGATAACGAAGTTCGAAAACAGTTCGAAAACAATAAAATGTATGGTATTGACATAAACCGTCGCTAAATCACGTGATACATTTTATTCGTGCGAACTTCGTTATCGTTTTTAAAATGTTACTTTGACTAAGGCCCCAGTTTATCCTTACAGAAAATACATGTAGCGATTTCGTCAAAAAATTTTACATTTTTACTCTATGTAAAAATGTAAAAAAACAAGTTGATTTGGAGCTTCTAATCTTATTTTTATTCATCTTTTTCCAATGCTGTCTGTACCTACCAGTGTATTTAAGTAAATCTCGAATAGATTAGAGATTCTGCAGCGACAACAGATGTCAAAGTTAAGAGCGTTAACAGATTAAAAGTCTACTCAAAGTTATTAGCTGTAAAGTTTTAACGCAAAAGCTAGTTAAACTTTTTAATGATTAATTATTTAAAGTAAAAAGGTTCATGTTGATCGTATAGATAACTAGTAAAGGAAGTATTACAGAACGTTTGATGGTATTTAACAAGTTATAAGTTACCTTGCAGTCGTTGCAGTGAAAACAAATACTTACTAACTATGCAGTAAAAGTATTTGAGGTATACTGTATACTCAAAGTATATAAAATAATGATTTATCAAATATTAGTGTTTGCAGGCGACTTCGTCCGTGTCTCTTTATAAAATACTACGTTACACGTTGATAATGTAGCTTTCTATAGGTGAAAGAATTTTGAAAATCGGTCATGTGGTTTTTGAATTTATTCATTATAAACAAGAATTTGTATGGAGGGGGTAAAGGGGAGAGATGGGGGGGGAGGGTGAGTAGCCTATGTTACTCGCTGATGATGTAACTTTCTATAGGTGAAAGAATTTTTAAAATCGGTCCCGTAGTTTTTGAGTTTATTCATTACAAACATATGTATGTACATAAAAATCTTTTCTCTTTACAATATACGTATTAGTATAGACTAGTATAGATAAATCAGTAAATTTTACAATTTTTACAGAAATCATAGCCATAATTATACAAGAATAAAATACACAAGCCATATATCATAACTAACTAGGTCGATTGGATGAGGTCTGAGACTGATTTAAGGCACCTAGTTTTCGAATCTTGTTAAGTCAACTATCGAGTCAAACTTTTCAAAGTTAGCCTTAATCTAAGTCTAACTAGAAATTATTCTCAGAAATACTGAAGAAATCTTCATTTACTTAGAAAAGCAAACTACTTTTCCATTACATCATCTCTACTAATATTATGCAGGGAAAAGATTTGTATGTAAGTATTTTTGTATGTTTGTAATGACTAAACTCAAAAACTACTGGACCGATTATAAAAATTCCTTCACCTATAGAAAGCTAAATTATCAGCGAGTAACATAGGCTACTTACCCTCCCCATCTCTCCCCCCTTTACCCCTCCATACAAATGTATGTTTGTAATGAGTAAATTCAAACACTGTTGGATCGATTTTAAAAATTCTTTCACCTATAGAAAGCTACATTACCAGCGAGTAATATTTTATAAAGAGACGCGGACGAAGTCGCGTGCAACAGCTAGCTTCTTATAATTTGACAAAATTACAAAAAACTATGCATTTAAGAAATTCAAAATTACAAAAATTCTGGCCAGTTGTAATCTAAATTCAATCATAGAATGTGTCACTGTTTGTCTAGTTTTCCATATTCCTGTAAATGTTTCTGTTTAAATATACAATATTTTGCCAGCAATCCTTCAGGTTATGGGTCCAGCAGCACAGGTCAAGTTTTTGTTTAATGTACGTAATGTATAGTGATTTCGTCATAATTTTTATTGAATATTGATTAATGTATCCTTCACTTATATTGATTTTTTATTGAGAACTATATTGAATATGATCTATTTTTTTACTGAATGAGGCTAGCCTTAAAAATACTTTTACATCTTATTTGAATAACTTCAAATCATAATATGTTAAATGAAATTAAGCATCAATTTAAAGAGCTCGTTTGCTAAAGACCATCAAACGCGAACTCGTAGAAAAGATATAATATTACAGTACTTATTACATAAGATAATTATAACCAATACATACCTACTTGATCTGTAACTGAATAATAGTGGTAATAGTGCGAAAGTGTAGGTAAATTGTCACAAAACACGTGCTCTCTACGGACGTGAACGTTTCAACAACGTTTAGTATTTCATTATAAAAATTAGCTACATTACAACTAAATATATGTATAATACATCGCTAGGTATATAGTACAAGCTAAGCCAAACCCCATATCAACACTATTTGACTTACTGTTTCCACAACCGTCTCCTAACAGATGCAAGAAAGTAATAAAAAAATAAAAATTAAAACAACCGCATGGCGTATGGAAATTTTGGTTGTTCGAACAACATGTTTTATTTTGCCAATTTCTAGAGTGAAAATGGTTGAAGAAATTGTGTACCTTTTGTTATTAAAAAAAATTTTAAACAAAATTCAAAATCTATTATTTATTTTTATTTATTTTATGTAATTTTGACCTTATTTAATATAATTCAAATTTCATTGTGTTTTGCTACTTCGGAATGCTTAACATTGTTGCCCTAGCATAACACAATGAATTTTGAATTATATAGAAAGCACTTAAGGTATAAAATTCTATGAACAAATTTAAATTCTTTGTCGTCCAAATTATGGATTTCGCCATTAGCTAATTAAGTCTCGGGTTAGTTACTCTACATTTAAAATATTTGTTATTAAAAAAAATTCTACTAATTAAATTCTACTCTTATTTTAATGTTAATAATATTTAATTCAAAAACAATTCCGGAATTTCGAAACAGATTTTCTGATTAACATAAACCACTAAGTTTCCAAGAAATATTATCTTTAAAAACGTTTGCGTGTTTATTTTTTATACCGGTTAGGTATATATTTTTTACTATTAAAGATGGATTTGCTATTGGCCAGCATGTATCCATGTAGGAATGATAATCCCGACGATGGAGCGAGCTCACCCTAAAGATGATAAGATTTGGGTTGTATGAGCTCGGAAATACAGACGCCGCCGCGCCGGCAGGGAGTTGAAAAGGACACAAAATTTCAACCATTTAACTTTATGAAAAAAAAAAAAAAAAAAAAACAAATTAACAGCCGACATGCTTCAAAATTAAAATTATGATCTTGATATTTCTTAAACAAATATCTATTAGTTTTTAAATATAATTATACCAATTTTCTTCTAATGAAATAAATTTATCTCTTACAAAAACACAGCTTATTTAAAAGCGTAAAGGTTGCCTAAAGGAAGCTAGACAGATGCGGTTAATTAATTCCGTTCGTACATTAATAATTTATGTTAATTCAACGAACCTTCTAAATGGTGCTACAGTTAGCAAATTCTTAGTATTGAATTTCTAATATGAGATTATCTATGTTATTTGACACTTATTTGTCCCTTCTATTCTCAGGACGCACACCAAATAATTAGACTGAAGCATATTGCAATTAATTCAGCCTTATGAAAATAATTATAATAGTTATAGCTTTACTGCAAGGAGAACGTTTAGCTCAGCTCAACTTAAAAAACAGTAGCTGTCTTTTAACTGAGAAAATATGCAAACAGAAAACACAGAAAAACTGTATTTTTATATGTTATATATTGAAACTCACGAGGATAACTCTAAAAAATAAAATCTGCAACCAAAGACTATACCTATGTAAATATACTTCAGCTTTTCTTTTTATTAACTACCTAACTTAAAAATAAAAGCATTTTTAAGTAGCTATAGCATATTTAAAATACCGTCTAGTGTTGGCTGTAGTACGACGCGGACCAGGTGCAGGCAACGGACGCAGGCTAAAGGCGTCCGCTGGTCCTTCGCGCACTTCAGGAAGAAATGCGTCGTCTGTCGAAGATGGAACTAGATCGAAAATAAAAGTATTGCATATTAATGTATAGGTTTTAACTTCATATGTTCTATTTAGGTAAAGGTCAAGTGGTAGGCTGACAGTCCATTTGATGGTAAGTGTACTGCAAATACGCCTCCGTACATTAGGATTGAGAGGGAATAGGGAAATGAGCTATAATTTACTCACTCATAGAAACATAACAGCACACATGCTGTTATTTAATGGTGGTCTCCTGTTACTGCCGCTGAACTATGACTTTGAAACATATGTGCTATATATTACGTGTATATTATTAACACTATAATAAACTAGCTTTCGTGAGCGACTTTAGCCGCGTCCCTCGATAGGAATGCTTTTTTCTGGATAAACGGTAGCCTACGTCATTTTCTCTACTCCTGACAATGGTGTATGCAAAATTTCATGATCATTTGATTGGTTAAGGCGTGAAAGAGTAACAAACGAACATACTTACGCATTTTTATAACATTAGTTAGGACTAGCTGAGCCCGCAACTTCGTACGCGTAGTATTCGTAACTTTTTGTTTATAAACCGATTGGAATGAAACAAACACTAAATGTTACGGGAAGCTTGCTACAATACACGAGTGATAACCGCATTCAAATCGGTTAAGCCGTTTTTAAGATTAGCGTGCAAAAACGCATAGACAAACAGATAAACAGAGAAAAATTCTATTCGGTAACATAAGTACAACGTGTAAAAATTGTTTTAAAAAAAAAAAATAATGTAAAGACACCGCTCATTTACGAATATAAAAATAAATTAATACAGAATAGATATAGATGTATTGAAAAATATAAATGAAAAACTTAAATCAAACATGAAAACCGCTCATTTACCTCAAATAAGTTGTTATATAGGCCATAGAATAAGGCCACAAACTCACAGCTTGTTTTTTTTTATGTTAAGGTCGACAGACAGGCTGACGGTCCACTTGATGGTAGGTGGCTTCCGTCGCCTATAACACAAGCAACGCCAAAGCGGCTGCAAGTGCGCTGACGACTACAGTAGGATTAAGGATAAGGGATTAGGATAATGGGCCTGGGGCCTTAGACAAAGTGGCATTCGCTCCTTAGCGATGCGATATCGAAGTTCGTTATCGTCTCTGAGACAAAGAAATCATGACAAGGTATCACGTGTTTATCACGTGTTACAGTGTCGATTCCTTTGTCTCTGAGACGATAACGAACTTCGATATCGCTTCGCTACGGAGCGAATGCTACTTTGTCTAAGGCCCCTGTTTAGTGAAAATCTTAAAATGTACGTGTTCGGTTGTGTTTCAATGCGTGGCTTTAGGCTGCGATTACGAAAACAGCGGAGCAAAGCGGGACGGGCGACAGCGATCAAACAAATGTATGGAACTTAAGCTTGGTGAATTCGTACATGGCGGAGAGGGGCGGCGGGATACATCGTCCCGGCGAACATGTTGCGAGTCCGCTCCGCTCCGCTCGTTTCGTAACCGTAGTCTATGGGAAGCTAGCACAGCGTCTTATTCTACTTTTTCTTTGCGCTTTATCCCATCAGGGCCGGCAGCAAATGATGTTGCTAGTGTTAGTTAGTCGTCGTTTGGTCATATAAAAGAGTCTTCTCACCTTTCTTCTCATCACTAGGTTCAGTCCTGTTACTGTCCGATGATTTCTGCCTCACTGGAGTAGAAGTTGGCTGTGGTCGGACTACCGTCACATTGGGGCCTGCAGCACTGCCCTCGGACGAAGTCGATATGGAGTCACCGTCTTGTGCTTTTTCCACAAGAGCTTCAGCACCCGACTGCGGCATTTCATCCTGAATAATAGCAGCAGAAATACGATCAAATTAATTGTTGAATATTTCATACTTAATTAAATTAAACGTATGTTTAATTAAAAAAAAGCTTTTTGTGATTTTTATGAAGGGACCATAACAAGTGGTGATTTTTCTCTGTATAGTCGTAAGACGTTTCGGAGATTACTCAGGACAAATCACAAGCTATACATATATATAAGCAAAAACAAGAAGCTGTTAAGACGATGACTAACGTCAAACTTGTTAATGTATTTTGAACTTAAATACTGGCTGATTTAAAAGAAAGAAAGACTTTTATTCACTGCACGAAAGACACTGACATTATATACAAAACAGGACAGAGAATAATAAAATAAAAAAAAAACGTGTGTGTGTCCTCGCGGCAGCGAATCGGAATCGGATGTGCTGAGTGAGGTGCTAGACAAACACCTACAGCGCTGATTTTCAGCCAGCACCGTATGTGACTCATTGAGCACCATACAAACATACTTTATAAATTACTATATACATAATTATACATATACATACACACACATACACACATATAAAAAGGTTTGATATTCAAACATGGAAAAAGAAAAAGAATTAAATATATATTTTGACGTGAAAAGTAAAAGAGTTTATTTTTGTACATCTGATAAAATGGTTGATTATTTTAATGTGTTGTAAAAAAATAAACTGGATGTGTGCACCATCATGATGTGTTTTATTGAATAAGTATCCGAAGATAACTACAAGAAAACCGAACAAAATTTTTACTAAAATGAGCGCATCGTAACAACTTGTGAATTAAGGTGCAATGTTGCACAACAAATTTTTGTAGCTTCTTAGAAGTAACTAAGAGTATTAAAATTTAAAGGTTTTTCTTAAACATTGTTTAAAACATGAAAAAAGAAATAAAAGTAGCCGATTAAAACTTTAGTACAGAACTTAAGTTAATAAATAATGTACTCGTACCTAGTTGTCGCTGAAATTTTTTACTACTGGGATATGAGAAAGCTTTTTTCTGGGCAGTAATTTACTATTTTTTTTTTTTTCAGTAAAATATTATGCTCTGTATTTTTATCTAAGTTTTAATTTTATTCTAACAAGTCAAATGTTAAGTTTTAATCAATGAAATCTTATTTGTTTGTATATACGTTTAAACATTATAACACCAGTCAATAGTAAACAACAAATAGAGTATTAGAGAATTTTGTACAGTCATTTGAATCGCTGATTATTTAAACAATTATAAGTCTCCGTTTAAACGATTCTAAGCTCATACAATAAAGATGTATATAATAATTGTAAGAAATATAATTGTTATTTATTTTATTTACTGATTATGAATGATTTACTGTTTCACTGAAAACAATCAAGTAGATTTTAATTAATATTTAATTATATTAAATTGACATTTTAAAATAATTGAAACATTCAGAAGTCACTAAATGTTATTTTTCGTTTTTTCGTTAAAACTGTTGCAGAGTTTAAATTAAAAAATATATCTTCCTGAAATTGTTGATTTTTTAAAGCGCAAATTGTTTCAAGCAACTCATATTTTCTTGGGAGTAAAATCAAGAAATGTAAGATAAGATAATACATAATAATGCCACATTAGGCTAAGCCTTTTGCATGGGAAACAGAAAATAAATTACATAAATATGTATTTTGGCTGAGACAGGCCTCTGTCACTCTGTGTGTGCCGGTATACAATTGCCTACCGTCCGTCGCTCACATTGAATGTGCAAGGAGTGCAACTTCTGTACGCTAGTACATTATTTATTCTGTGGCTGAGGGTCCACTTGATGGCAGGCACTGCAGCAAAGCAAGGCGCGCCACGAGCGGCCAACAGTTTAAAGCATTTAAAATGTTATAAACCAAAAATAAGACATATTAAATGAGTTTCAACATTGATTGCACACGGGCGCTACGTGAGCTAGAGTCGCCTCTGTGAAAGGTACATTAATTCAAATAGACATTGGCTATATAGTAAGTCCCCCAATAGCTCTCGAGCGAATCCGGAACAGTCGGACGTTATAAAAGATAAATTTATGCAAAAAAAAATGTTATCCAGCATGTAGAAGAAAAGTTTACCAGCCCTTATCTTACTTGACAAACTGCAAACTCATTCGCATAAAAACTTTTCCCTTGAGCTCACAATACTTGCAAAAAACTTAGTGTGTAGGTATTTTTGTGGCAGTTGAAAGTTATCCTTGTTGTGTTATCTTTCTTTTTATTGTTTCACTAGCTGAATTCGGCCAGGCTTCGCTGCGGCCCATATGGCGGCGGCGTGCGCATGGGGCGCGCGGTACTGGACACTGCTTATATTTATATATAACTTCCTCGATAAATGGACTATTCAAAACAAAAAGAATTTTTCAATTCGTACCAGTAGTTCCTGAGATTAGCGCGTTCAAACAAACAAAGAAATTCTTCAGCTTTATAATATTAGTATAGATTTAATTTAAAAACTTTTTTTTTCAACTTTATCTTCAGTTAATTATATTTTCTAAATTAATTTTAAAATTAAAATTAATTACTCACAGATTCCACTTGGATAAAGTTGAGGGAAAGTTGGCGTCAGAAACATTGATTTTGAGCACGGATACCCGAGATTAATGTCCTGGGTGTTTTACAGATTATTAGTTTTAATTAAATCGTATTTTAAGTTTTTTAACTAAGTTTTGTTTTTTATTTTGTTTATGAATAAACAAAAATTTCAGCCTAAGTGTATATTCTATTATTTTTTACAATAAAGTACAAAATAAATAAAAATACCAATTTTTTATTACATCCTGTATGATCAATACAATTTATATGTTATTAACATTTTGCCAATCATTAAAATTGTAAACATTTCTGTTTATAATTTACACAAGGTTCCATAGCAAAACTTATTCCTTATGACCCACAAATGGCCGGAAAATGGCTGAAGTTCATGAAGTTCTTACATACCAACATGCGTTTGCTAACTAAAAGCCTTGTGAAAAAGCTCAACGAGCTATGGATAGTCTGAGAAATCGAATTAGAAATGAGGAGATCGGTAGACAAACGTTGGTCACCGACATAAGCCGGCGGATTAATAAGTTGAAGTGGCAATGGGCAGTAAAATAAGGGCCGCGGGTCGATGCTGGATTCAGCTTCTGACCTGTACCCTGCTCAAGCTCATTTTGACAGATTCTCAACTGGACAGAATTTCAAGTGGACGGATTCTCAAATGCACGGAATCTCAGGTGGACAGAAATAGTACAGCCACCTGTATGAATACATGTTTGCACAGAACTTCTGATTTATTGAAAGTTATTATATTATCTATCAAAATGTTTTTGTTCATGTATCCCTACTGGAAAATTTTGTGGGGGGCCTGTGTCCAGCCGTGGACTCCTACGGCTGAGACAATGATGAACATACGTTTTTATTTATCTGAAGCCTTAGTTCCCAAAGTGGTCCCAGGGGTCCACGGGAAAAGGAAAAAAAAGGTAGGGGGGGGGGGTAGTTTGACAAAAAAATATCAATCAATTCTCACTTATTTCATTTAGAAAACTCCCCATTTGTGGTCGTAACTCTGCCGCAACGCGAGTTTCCATAGTTAGATCTAATCTTTGCATCTTTTCGTCGAGTTTTGGGAATATGGTAGGAATGTAGCTGCAGGGGGTCCAGCGGAACCAGCTAAATTTTGAAAGTGGTCTATGAGAAAAAAAAATCTGGGAAGCAATGATCTAAAGCAAGTAATGTAACATGGAAAATCAGCAATAAAGGTTTTATTAAAAACCAGCTCTTTTAAATATTTTTATTTTGCCCAATTTCTGAAGTCGTGGCACCAAATGTGAACAAATTCCAAATGTTAGTATAAAAATTATACTAACATTTTGCTAACGATAAAATTAGCGTTACTAAAATGATTGTTTAAGCACAATGAATTATAGTTTAATTAGTTTTATGTAAAAATAATAATTAATTAGTTTAATTAATTAATTTAATTAGTGTTTTTTTTATTACCTGCTGATAGACGGTCACCGTTGCGTATTAAAACAAACAACGCCATAGGTGCTGCAAGTACGCTGCCGACTATAGTAAAATTAACGACAATGAATTACTCACTTACCAAAACACATCAGCACACATGCTTATATTATATTATTTATATGTATGGATGTAGGTAGGTATTTAAGTACATACATGAGAAACTTACTATATTTGATAGCCGAAATATCAGACGCAGATTCTAATCCTGGTCGGACCTTTGAGTATCTAAATATTTTCATTTCACCTTTTTTTTGGCTAAAAAAATATGGTTACTTGCTAACGGTAAAGAAAAATTTACAGGCGAAAAATTCACATGGTGTGTTCATGAATACTTTAAATCTTCGAAAACATGTGGACTAGCATGAATGTTATGATTTTACACACAGAGCAGTAGATACATTGCTCTATCTGAATGTTATATATTATTAAGCTAATACAGAAATCATATTTTAATTCCACGCTTGACATAATTTTTGGGACATTAGAGCAAATAATAATGTTTTTGAGCAAATATTGAAACGAAACACAGAGTAAATTAACACGCAAGTAAAATAATACATGCAATAAATTGAAGCGTGAATCAATATAATTGAATAAAATATATTTTAAAGCGCACAATTTAATCAATATAAGCCCAACAAAACAAACGGTGCTGACTCGGACAACATAGCGATAATTTGTTTTTAAACTAATCGCTAATTTACCACTTGCATGTGGCTTTGCTTACTATATTATTATTATTATTATTTGCAAATTTTTTTTCCGTTCACTGCCCAAAGTAACAACGAATGCTAACGAATGAATCCAGAGGCTCTAGTATGAGTTTACGATACTACACCAATACTACACTCGCTAGCGAGAACGTAAAACTTTTGTATGGAAAATCGTGAACTGTCAATGTCAAATTATCAATTTTCCATATAAATATTTTACGCTTTCGCTAGCGAGTGTAGTATCGTAAACTCATGCTAGAGCCACAGTAAAGTGAAAGTAACTCTGCCTATCTGTAAGTTACCTTTTCGCGCGTTAACTACTCAACCGATCATCGTGAAATTTTGAGTATCCATTGTCAGGGATACAGAAATGGACATAGGATAATTTCATCCAGAAAAAAGTACTGTCCCCGAGGGATCAAATGAAAAACAAAAATCCAATGCCTGGCAAAAGTATAACAGCAATGAAAATGTCAGGCGTATATTGATAAATATTTTGTCAGGGGTTATAATAGGTCGGGAAAAGTCTTTTCGCATATGGTATGTATAAACTTGGAATAAAATATCTTTGGCTGTACTATTTGTATCTGGCTGGTTTTGATGACATTAAAAAGGTTACATTTAAAAAAAAAAGAAAGAAATTGGTAAAATGTTGTTTCCACCTATTTTTCATTTCTTTTTATTTCTATCAAAATGAGTAAATCCAAATAAGAAATTCGATACATTTTAAAATTTAATTACAAAAAGAAAAAAAATTGTGACATTTATGAACCTAATGCAGTCAGTAAGAGTAGCACATAGAGAGTAAGAGTGGTTTAAGCGTTTTCAATCCGGGAATTTTGATGTCAAAGATGCACCTCGCTCTGGTCGCAATAAGGTGATGCTGTATTTATGGTGGGATTGGAAGGGCATTGTTCAATATGAGCTTTTACTGTCGGGCAGAACCATCGATTCGGATCTCTACTGCCGAAAACTGATAAAATTAAAGATTTAACTCCGGAATTGATCAACAGAAAGAGTGTGGCCTTTCATCACGACAACGCTAGACCACACACATCTTTAGAAACTCAGCAAAAATTAAGAGTGTTTGGCTGGGAGGTGTTAATGCATCCGGCGCCATATAGCCCTGACCTTGCACCTTCAGATTTCCACCTGTTTCGGTCTCTTCAGAATTCTTTAGGTAGTGTCAGGTTAACATTAAGAGAGAACTGCTAAAACTACTTGTCGCGTTTTTTTGATCAGAAGTCCCAAAATTTGTACAGCAACAGGATCATGTCACTACCTACAATATGGCAAGCAGTCATCGAACGAAATGGCACATATATACTGTGATTAAATGTAAAAAAAAAACATACATATTGTCAGGGGTGAAAAGGACATAGGGCTACCTTACATTTAGAAAAAAAGTACCGCTCCCGAAGGACGCGGATGAAAAGCTAGTGTGTCATTTTGTTGAACGCCCGTTATATTGTGGCCGTTACAAATGTGCTACTGCGATGCATCTGATACTACGCACCGATACGGTTACTATTTTTTTAAAATAAATTTTAGCAGTTGGGCTGACGGTCACCTGCTGGTATTTTGCTACCGTCGTAGCTTATAAACAACATAAAAAGGAAGGTACAAATGCGCTGCTGACGCTGATGCGATAAAGCAGAAGTGCACTTCTGTAAGAGGGTGGTTACTGTCGCCAGTCGAGTGGCTTTTTCTGTAACTGCGTAACAGTATGTGCACTGTTATTAATTTAATTATTTAAATTTTTAAAAACGCGTAACCTTGATCTCTTTATATAACGATTTACCTAAATAAATAAATCTTTATTTGCACCAACACGTTATGTCTACAGGATCTTAATTCATACTAGCTGGTCTTCGTCTTCGTCTGCATCAAGCGAGTCCCGTCGTTGCGTTGCGTTGGTGCGAGATCGCTTGAATTTATTTATTTTCTCGCGCGTAGTTTTTAATTTACAATAACTCCTAAAAATTAATTTAAATTGTATGGTGTAATGTAACTAACTTATTCAATTTGATAACGATTAATACTGTATTCGTCTAAATAGCTTTTAAAATACCACATTATATGTGATCATTTTTTTAGAAGTTACAATGGGTATAGTAAGCTATCCTTAAAAGATAAACATATGCCATTGCGGACTATTTTGTAGAACCCCACCACACATTGTTTTGTTATAAATTAAAACGGATTAGAAAGCGTCCCAAACGGCTTGACATCTTCAACAATCATCGTCATATTTCAATCAATTTACACAAAACTAACGAATTATACACCCAAACCTTCTTCAGGAATCACTCTGTCGATTGATAAAAACCGCATGAAAATCCGTTCAGCAGTTTTTGAGATTATCGCGAACATACATACAGACAGACAGACGCGACGAACTTTGTTTTATAATATGTAAGGATACAGCAGTTACAGTACAAAATATGTTCTACCCAAGGGCATGCAAATGTTTGAATTTAACTGTTTTAATCTATAAGTTTCTTAATTTTCTAACAACTAAATATGTTTTACTGTAATAAATAATGAATTAATTTGTGTTATTCGTTTATTTATTGGGAGTGCTTACGTGGAGAACAGCGAAGCAAGGACTACAAGAACAGTCCTTGTGTCTATGGATCTTTGTGTGTATGAATGTTAGTTTAGGCAGTATACAAGGATCAATTTCTAGTGGAAGTGCTTACTTCGGAGGGCTGCGAGGCGTGCTCGTCCTCCTCCTGAACGGGTCGCACGGCGAAGCGCGCGGCGCCCGTGTCGCTATCCGACAGCACCTGTCGCCCACCTCATCGGGTTTAACAAGGCACATCCAGCTGGGAGCGTATTTGGTGGTACAACGATCAAATTTGCCATTTAAAAAAATAAAATAAAGAACAATGGCGAATTGAACTGCTTAAATTCTTTAAATTACTTAGGTATCTAGGAGCATTAAATGAGGGTGGTGGCTTAATTTCATGTCATTTGATTAACTAATTTTGAAAAAAAAAAAAGTTTAAGAGCTCGTCACAGTTCGTTACATTTTTTGTATTTTCAAGAAAACAATATATACAGCAAGATAAAATACACACAATAACGTCATACCACCAAGTATGCGAAAGCAACATATCACCAGAACATACATTACATTGAACAAAAAGTTTTAATAATGTAATTTCAATATGAATTTTATAAGCGAATAAATTGTTATATGGTCAGTAAAATTAACGAATTACACCAAAATTGATTGATTCAGCAACTATGTTATTGGTGTAAACAGAAAAAGACATAGCATGAAATGCATGCTGACATAGAAGCATTAAAATGATAAAGTAATGGACATCAATCAGTTTTTTGTGGAGATCAGGCCACCCGTTTATATTTATTTTTAGTTATAACGGTTGAAACTTGTAACCATTAGGTAAAAAGTAATTATAGATTTTATTGGGAAAATATCTTGTAATTTGGTAATGGGGTTTCATAGATATTAGTAATAAGTTTTTTAATTTTCGAATATTATCCCCCCATTTACAAAATCTGAAATATTCACAAGAAATTATTGAATTTAAGAAAGACTTATTACCAAAATCTCCAAACTGTAAGTTAAAATAAAAATTATAAAATATATTTTATATATTATAAAATATTTACGTTTCTAAAGAATGTTATTTAAGTTTAGGGTCGCCAGGTGTCCTATATATACAAGTCCTGCCCGTCCGGCTTTTATTAGGATTTGGTTAACCCCGCAGCGGCCAGAATCACACGGACATACATGATTCGCGATCTTACAAATTACTTTAAGAAAACAATATGTGATACATAATAAAGAGTAGAGCAAGTCTTAAAGTAATAAATGCACAAATAAAAAGAACTATTTCTTTTAAAAACCCGTCGCAATAAAGCAATAAATGTCCGGCTAAATGTGAGTCTGTGTCCGGATTTTCGATTTTGAGGCCTGGCAACCCAATTTAAGTTCAATATGCATTTTTTAATGTATTCATTAGCCGTTGAAAAAGTTAAAATAAAAGAAATGTTGACTTCTTACCTCGGATCTGTCGCTAGCAGTTCTGAGCCTTGAAGCACCGGCTTGGAAACTCGGCGGAGGCGGGCCCAGGGTGTCGGTGGATCCTCTATTGACTAATGATGGATGTGTGGCCATGAAGCGGTGTATCACAGCCAAATGGTTCATGGTTTGTTCTGCGACATCTTCTAATTTTCTTAACCTAAATTCTACACTCTGAAAAAAAAAAGAAATTTAATATAAGCAGGAATTGTTTAATAGTATTGCTATGTAATTATGCATTTTTAACTATATTAGTAGGTACTTATATATTAAACTTTGTCAATTTATTGCATACAAGTTGACTGTCTCTGAGTCAACGAATATTTCAAATTTATTTATTTATATTTATATAAGTGTTTGTTTATTTATGTATAATAATTAACAAGGGGTAACATTACAATGAAATGGTGAGTATAGAATAAATTGAAACTACATATGCACTTTGTATTAAAAACTAAGTAAACACATTTTGTATCAAAAGATACACAATTTATCTCGCATAAGAGCATCGACAAGTCAGGGTCTGACTGCAAAGGAGTTTCAGAAGTTATAAATTAAAGTGAAATTGCAGAGTCACTCAGTTACATGCCATAAATAAACATGAACGCTAATCTGACAAGTTAAAATAGAACCCGGGTACCTCAGTAATGTAAATATACTAGTGACCCACTCTTGGCTTCGCACGGAAGCAATTTTTTTGGGCAAATTATATACAAACCGTCCTAATTCATCGCTCTTTCTATTAGCGAAAAACTGTCGAGTAGTTTGGAAGTTAGACAGAAGAAACAGACAGAAGCAATCAGCGATTTTATTTAATAGTATAGTATTGTCTGATTTGACTCAAGATATATACTTTAGTAATTAGTATCTTTTCCATGGGCACTCTGAGCAAGTGCTCAGGGCCCCGCCATCGATGTGGCCCCCTAGTTCCTGTCAGTTGCTTGTTTAAATAGGCGACGGTAGCCAGCCTACCTTTTCGAGATGAACGTTTTTCATAATTATTGTAATTAATTATAGGTTCTTTAGCAAAATGAATTAATTAATTAGTGATGCCTATTCCTCCTTATCCAGCATCATCCTTTTCCAGTATATACTTGCAGCACCAGTTGCGTTGCTTGTGTTATAGACGACAGTAACCACCCACCATCAAGTGGCCCGTCAGGCTGTTTGCCAAAAAAATTATAAAAAAAATACTTCAAAATAGAAAAGAACTAAGGAGAAAGAGAAATGGCCGGGGCCGATTTCTCTTTCTCCCTAACCCTCATCTTGGGGATAATCCTTTAAGATAGGTATTGCAATAAATTTGAATGATTAGGTAGTATGACTAAGTAGAGATGGTAGCAAAAGTCCACTATTCTATGAAGCTGGCAAGTAAACTCTTTATTAAGTAATTTTTGTAAATAAATAAGAAACTTTCAGCCCCTCTCAGTTTCCATTTGGAACAGACTCTAATAATTAATAACAACTAGCGTTTCGCCCCCGGCTTCGCCCGGGATGCAATTTTTATATATATGAACATTCCCCGTTTATCCCTCTTTCCATTAGTGAAATCCGAATTAAAATAGGTCTACCCGTTCACGCGTGATGCCGTGACCAAGGGAAATGGGGATTCATTTTTATATATTAAGATAGAGATATACGTATAATTCGATTATTGAATTCTTTGTTGATTTACTCCAGTGATTTTCCATTTTCTACTCATGGAAGTTATAAAAAGAACTTTTTAAGTTGTCGAACTATACAGATAACACCGAACAGCCAACACCCATATCCTCGGAGAAATCTTTGAATTATTTCTCAAGTTCTTGCTTGAATTATTACGGTACACTTTCTTAAGAGAACTATCGCGTAATTCCATTTACATATAAAGTGTGTATACTTAAGTAAAAAGATTCATAAAAACTCGGCCATTTTCTCTTGTTGAATCGTCTTGAAAAATCTCTTGAAAAATCGTCATTGGTTTTTTAATTAAGAGCCAGTTCATTGAGTGGATATTTGTGTGTTTAAGAACATCACACTCGAATGGGATTTTGTTGCAATTGTCGCTAGATGTCGCTATGGAGAGAATTTACTCAGTATCAGTGGTATCAGTTTTGTTGCGCAATCTTTTGAACGGTTTTTTGTTATTATTTCAATTGAAAATTGTTTGAAGTATTGTTTTATATGCATTTTCTATTATTTTCTGAAAACATAAAGATTTGTTTATTAGCGTGGTTTATTTACCATTTCTTACAAACCTTTTTACCCGGATTGATACACAAACGTATGGTAATTTCGTGCTAAATCTAAATAATCTAATCAATAAACAACTGTCGTGATAGTGAGTGAGAAAATTGGACTTTATTTACATAGAGGAATAAAATTAATAAAAAAGTGTTAAAATGTGGACTTGTAAATTTTAAAGTTAATAAAATTTAAATTTAATACAAAATTTATCATAACTGAAACTTTTGGTTGAAGCTTATATCTATGTCTCGAAAACATCACATTGAACGGCTTTTAAGTTCTAAGTCAAACATCGAATCTACATTTACACAAACAAACTCCCCGACGGTTTTATGTAAATACATTGTTAGCGATGTTTGCTTGCAGCGGACAAATTTTCCTCGCAGTAAGATGCCGTTCCGTTTAAATTAGAGAAATAAATGACTGTTAAATTAATTTAGTTAAAATCAAAATTTAGTAGTGCATTATGACTAATATCAAAGAAATTAAGTAGGCAGTAACAGATTTCTTAGAGTAAGTCCCCACTTTCACCAAGCGTCGACTCCTACTTCTTTAGATGAGTCATTTACTATAACCATTGAGGCGGTCGCGACTGCAAAAAAGCACGATGCGAATAGTCGCGCACGACTTAGGGGCGTCGGTAATTTGTTTTATATTTTGATTAGTACATATTTTGATTAATTTTGTCAGAACCCAGCCAGATTGAAAGAAGACGCGCAAAGGCGTAGTTTGCGCAGAGACATGGCCTCGCAAAATATGAGTACGGAAAATTTAATAAGATTAAATTTAAAAAAACGGGACAAGTGCGAGCTGAACTCGCGTGAAGAGTTACCTACGATGTTACCTATCCGCACAATATTGAGTGATTTTTCAAGTTATTTTAATATCATGGACTTCTTATAGGTTTTCCTATAATCTACAAGTGGAAAACTAATTTCTGTATTTTTCTTTTCAAAATTTTAGGTTCAGTAGTTTCGGAGATAAGACATTTCCCTACCCCTCCCAATCCCTTATCCTTAATCCTACTGTAGTGGGCAGCGCAATTGCGGCAGCTTTGGCGTTGCTTGTGTTATAGCCGACGGTAGCCATCTACCATCAAGTGGACCGTCAGCCTTTCTGCCGATCTTAACGTTAAAAAAAATAGTGAAATAAAGTTTGCAATCAAAACTAAAAAAGGGTACCCAATGCCAACTAATAATAATTCAGCTTACAGTATATTGAGGCAAATTTATTTATTCAAAAATATAATTTTTGAACGTACATAGATTTGTATATTGATAATATTCTTTATAAAATGAAAAAAAAAAAAAAAAAAAAAATTGTCATAAAAATATCACTGCAGTTAAGGGGGAGACAAACGCTAAATACTAAAAATATCCATTGTTTAATGAAGATGTTACAAGAAATAGACAAGACAATTGCTTTGAAAAAAATATATATTATACTTAAACATGTGAAGAACCAATTGTATTAATTAGAATTTTCGTTAAAGTAATAGAAACTCCACAAAAAAAGTTAGAACACAAGAAGAATTTGACCTTTATTGAAAATTCTCTCGAAAACTGCTTATTGCACGCATATGAATCCTGTACCTATTAAGAAGTTAATATCAGATTAAAAAATTGTATTAATAAAATTTTTTTTTTTGTGTAATGTTCTAATGGTAAAAACAAAAAAACACCATTTCTAGGCCTGTTTAATTGTCTCCGCCGCCAGCGAGTTCTATAGTAAATGTCATTTGCCTCAGTGAATCCCTTAAAGTATTTTCATGACTAACCTATGGTAGTCCTAGTCCTATGGCAGTCGAACATCGTAATAAAGGACACAGTGAATGGTGGAGGAGGCTTATGTCGAGCATTAGATGTCTAAAGGCTAATTATGATAATGATGATAACCGTACCTGTATTGATTGTATTTGGCAATTGGCTTTCTGGTACAAGTCTTCCATCTTCGCGGAAACATATTCCACTCTGTCTGCAGTGCTTCTAACTCTCTCCTCCATTGAATTTGATAATTTAATTTCCTGCACAAACATATTTCGACGTTAGAGTGGTTCGGCGTGGCTTTTACATATAAAAGCTTTATATTAAAGTCACAATGGTTAAAATTTTTGAAGTAATTATTTTATTTATTTTTTTTCAAAACTAAAATTCAACAATTACTAAGCGTGATAGTTTTAAACGCTTTGTCATTCCATATCAATTTATTTTAATCTAACACGAAAAATGTTAACATTGGTAAAAAGCGACATGGTTAAAAAGTACAACCGTTTTATTTTTTAAGATATAATTATTGCATTATTCTGTTTAATTGGAGTTGTAGAGGCTTATTTTGTTGTTTACATCAGTACCAACCTTAAAATAAATGAAAAAAATCAGTAAAAAATATAAAAATAAATAAAACAACAGTTAGATTATGAATGATTAAATTAATTTAATTTATAAATAATGAGATCTAATTCAAAATAAAAAAAAATAGCTATCCTGGATGATGAATCGTTTTTACGTTTTAAATATTGTCTTCATATTTTCTATATGTAATATAGAAAATAAATAATTACCAGAGATAAAATAACTATTATCTCTAGTCTTATGATGATGGGTTTTAAACCATTTTTGGTGACGTCACGCAGGCCACATCTTATAATACGAGTATGTATCTACAAATAATTAATTGAAAAATATTTCAAACAAGAAAAGAAACTAGCAGAAGCGTATTGTTATGCTACAAGTTAATTTTGAAATGATAGTTTATGTTGAAAAAATACAGCCTGATTTTTTATTTTTTTTAAATATTCTATGTATGAATTTTTGTATATAAAAAAAACATAGAATAGGCCTTAAAAGGACATTTATTTAGTGTTATATAGATTTCCCTTTATTCATAAAAAGCTCAAAACGTTTAATAAACCTTTTTTAGTATAGAATGTTTGTTTTGATAAACGAGGTGACGAACCAGCCAACCATTCAATATACATTTTAACTACTGTCATGCCTTTTATTGCTTAACCTAAACTTAATCAGTCAAACTTTAGAGCTTTTCGCAACACATGCTCCAAGTTTTGAAGGACTACATTTTACTTAGACTAACACGAACAAAGAGAAACCTTAAAACATCCTAAAACTTACCTGCTCCCTAAAGTACCCTTCCACACACTCTTCCTCAAAGTCGTATAGCCTCTCCATGTCCCCCTTCTCTAAGAACAGTTTCAGTCCGTTGTCGTACTGAAACCTCTTGTTGGAAACGTTCCTCGTTACCCACTTGCAGGTCGCGTAAATGTGGCAGAAAATTATTATCGGAGGCGGCAACACTGGCTTTTGTTCGTATTCCATCACCACAGTGAATCTTTGGAACATCCACACCTGTGGAATTACATTTATAATATTATATATAAATAAAAAACGGACAAGTGTGAGTTGAACTCGAAGAGGGTTCCGTACGATGTTACCTATCCGCACAATATTGAGTGATTTACCGTGTTATTTTAATATCACGGACTTCTTATAGGTTTTCCTATAATCTATAAGTAGAAAACTAATTTCTGTACTTTTTCAAAATTTTAGATTCAGTAGTTTCGGACAAAATAAAACAATAATAGTTTCTGGTACCGTCTGACGTAATTATCCCCTTATAGAAATCCACCATGAAATAAAAGCATGTTTCACTTGAGTGAGGTATGCCAGAGTCCCTATGCCTATCCATTTCCCTATCCTTTTCTGATCCCTTATCCTTACCCTAATCCTACTAAGGTCGGCATCGTACTTGCAGCACCTGTTGTGTTGCTTGTGTTATAGGCGACGGTTGCCACCTACCATCATGTGGACCGCCAGCCTGTCTAAAAAACAAAATGTAACTTTTCTTAGACTTTTTGTATAGTATCTGTATAAGATTATATATACAACACATGTATACATATACACATGCATAAACATATGATTAAGTGTCCGCTTACCGACTTCGGACTTCGGATTGACAGGACTTCAATCGTTAAGCAAATTCATCATTTCTAATGCAATGAGAACGATTTTGGCATTAGAATTTATTGCAATACATTTTTGCACTAGGATCTAGCATAAGGTATAATAGATGAAAATCGATAAGACTTTGTGAGGTGCCGCTCCAAAGAAAAGCCAAGTTTGGTCTGGATCTGGAAAGTAGTGGCAGGGCACACTACGTTTCGCACTCATTTGGGCAGCCCGTCTGGCGACAGTAACCACCGTGAAATAGCAGCACGTGTACTGTTGTGTTTCCGTGAGTGAGTAAGGGATGCCAGAGCCCATTTTCCTATCCAATCCTAAGGCATTGTATAGGAAAATGGGCCCTTTACCCTAATGTGTCGGCAGCGTACTTGCAGCAGCTGTGGCCAGCGGTTGCCACCTGTCATCAAGCCTGCCTGCCGGTCTTAAAATAAAAAAAGTCTATCCAGTTAAAAAAAAAAGAAATTATGCTAAAAGATTCACTTAACAAGTAAGTTCAACAAGAAACAACATAAATACGTGCCATGCGTTCATTATATCAGTCAACAAACAAAATCAATGCTTGTTAAACTATTTAAAATTAAACATATTCATTGAAGATAAGTGATAAATAAAGTAACTGCAAATAATAAAACATTATTTCGTAAAGTCACCTGAAGCCATAATGAAAATAATAAATAAAATTATTAGATCAACTGGGTACTCTGGAGTGCAAAGGGGCATGCTATAGAGTATGCATTTACCCTAGAATAAAATGTTGGAAAAAAACATATTTTTTAAACTAGTCTCAACAGTACTATTACTATAGATTACACCTATCATTTCATTTATAGTAATTGTCAGTGGTGTTTTAGAATTATAATCTGTGAACTATGGACGCCATTTACAGAATACAAGACATTTTGGCGTATCTTTGAGTCTCCATACGATGCCACTAATCTGCTTTTATTGGTACAATATTATTGATTGCTTTAAAAATTTTGAAACTACTGCAATCCAAACACATCCCAGAATACCACCTAAATTGATTCTAAATGAAACTGCAAACTTCAGAACAATATAAATATTATTGAAGTGATTAATTTACAAACTATTAGTAGACATTAATAGAATATTATTATATTAGCATTATGGCATTTCAGATGTCATTAACTGTTGGGCTTGTTTCAAAATATGTAACCAACTTACTGTATGGCGTTAATATAAAAAATAAATAAATAAATAAATAAATAAAGTGTGTGTGTGTGTGTGTGTGTGTGTGTGTGTCAACTCCGATGCATGACTGGAGTTTACTCCTTTAAACGTATAAAATTAAATGTATAAAATTTTCCTCGTGTCCATAGATAACTGGATACCTAATTATTTTATATAATTTAGTTACATTCTCCATACTCTACAACATAACATAAAAAAAAATTAAAAAAAAATCACGTGTTCCAAAAAAAGTTATCTTAGTTACGTTCGGTATACACAGATATCAGTACGTTTTATAATTAGTTCAAATGGTTCATTTTTTTTAAGACAGATGTCGCTGCGCCGCTGCTGGCGCCAGTTATAAACGCGCTATCGTTTCGTTCCTCAGACTAAACTTTTTATACAAGATTTCGAAGTTACCTTTTATAAGCCCAGAGAAACCCTCTAGTGTTGTTTGTTATACTACAATAGAATTAAGGAGCATAAATACATGCACAGATGTCAAAGTGACAGATAACGTAACGCTTTTTAGTTAATGCTTGTATTAATTTTACTCCTCATAAAATTTCCATACCGGTGGCCTTATATGAAAACCGATTCTTAAGGAGTAAATTTAAAAAAAAAGTATGCATTCTATTGATCCTACTTAACCCATACATTTTTGTTTATTACCTAGCGAGTTAATGTGTTCTTGTTGGCTTCTTTCTTATAGAATCTGCATTCCGAACCGGTAGCGACGTATAAACAGTGTTATGGAAAGGGTATATCAAGCTAAACGCAGTGGGATTTATACTATCTTAGATCATTTACGACAAATTTTAGGTCATAATTAATTACCCTGAAAGAATTAAAATAAATAATTTTGTACGACTGTCAAATAGGGATAAATTAATTCCTATTCAGACACTATTCAGAGTAAACCGCCTCGTTTTGATACATATATTTAAGATACATATATTTATTTATGTTAATCAACAGATCCATTACAGGAGTACCCAATGATCGCATTACAGTTTTAGTTCAATAAATTAAAAAAAAAAATGAGCTACAAATCATATAAAAGACATTACAAACATTGAATTGATTGAGTCAGGTCGATTATATTTAATCAATGACATGTAAAGAAAGGAAGCCAACAAGAGAGAAATCGGATTTAGTTGTCGAAATGGGGCCACTTTTATCTTGCTTACATAGTATAAGTCTTTGACCGTCTGTATGTTACCTAACTCCTCGTAAACCACGTGAAGGATTGGTGTAGTTTTCATTAATGGAAAGACCGTTAAACGAGGAAGGTTTTATATACCTTTCGAAAAAAAAATGTAAATATTATTATATGCACGAAATTTACTTGCGTACGAATCAACTGACACCTTCATAAACTCGTGTAGTAGATGGCAGTGAGCCGCCGCCGTCTCCTCTGCGTCCAGTTTGATTAACAATTTACTTAACAATTTCAAAACAATTTTGAAACAAGCCCAAAATAAAATGAAAAAATAAACAGATAAAATAAAATTGAAGCAAATAATAAAGAAATAAAAAAAACCTGATGCGAGATTTCATTGACTTCGTTAAATATATTATTAAAGACGGCAATGAGGAGATTTATGAGCAGTATATTGGCGACAAGCAGGTAGATCGTCATCGCGACCGGCGAGATCCACCTTCCGGTGACGCATTTCCTGTCGTTTATGTCCTTCCCGCACACCGGATCAATGTCCGGTGCGAACACCTCTCCGTACAACATGAAGTACGGTTGGAAGAAAATCTACAAACAATTACAACTGTCAAAACAAAAACACAAAAACAAAGAAATCAGTAAAAGAGGCAAGGACTAAAATAATAGTAAAAATACTACAAACTCGTACCACCACTAATAGCACGGCTAATTAAATCAAAATCTACCTAAAGAATAAACTAAGATAATAAATAAAAAATATGTGACTACATTTTATTGAAAAAAAGATCTGTAATGATACGCTACTACGTTCTATTTTCGAATCCTCAACCGCACCAAAGTCGCTGAAGTCAAAGTCTACGAGGAAATTTCCAAAGGAACATGGAAACAATGTATATACAGTTTTTAGAGTATTTGCTATTTTTTATTTTAAAGGCATAAATTGTGACTTTATGACTAATTTATATATACTTCTAGTCAGTCAAAAATAAAATATTATTTTCAGCAAGTCATGTCATGCTTTGATTCTTCACATCAAAGAAAACATAGTCAATTATAATTTCTATTTTTATAAAATGCAATAGAGAATTTATTGATGTCAATTGATATTAAGTGTATACTTAATCTAAATATTACAAACTACCGTAACAAAATATAAAATCTCGCAACAAGCAGACTACATACACCGAAACTACAACAGCTAGATATAATGTGCAAGATTGTGTCGGCCGCAAACCTGGTGCGACACTCCGTTGACTTCTATGAAGATGTTATTGAAGACCGCTATGAGTAGGTTTACAAGTAAGATGTTTGCTATGAGAAGGTATACACTCATGACTACGGGGGGCACCCAGTGGCCTACTCGGCACTCCTCGAGCCCCGGTAGCCCGCACGGTGGGGCCATCTGTTCAGCGAACACTTCCCCGTAAAGCATGAAGTATGGTTGGAAAAACACCTGGAAATGTTAGTATGTTTGGAGAACATTGTTAGAAAACCTCGTTGAGTGTATGAAAATTCAGGTAACAATCTAATAAAACATAAAAGTATTATAGAATTGCTGACTATAGCAAACGAATTTTCATCTGAGACATCGGGCAATAGAGGTCAAAGCAACCTCTCTTACGTACGTCACTATAACACTCCATAAGACCTGTAAGTGCGAGCGAGATCGACAGTTAAAAATGTTTATTACCCGACGACTCAGTTGATAATGCGTCTGCTATGGCTTAAGTCAGATTATAGGTGTTTTTAAGTGAAAACAAGTTCTCGCCGAGTGAGAAATAGTCATTAGGAACGACCACAATTAATAATTGAAACCATGGAAAGCTCGAAGTTGCTATTTAAGCTTTTACAGAGTAAGTATTCGTTTCGATAATGCAAACAATTTTTAACTCTATTCAATAAAAGTTAGGTTTCTTTATTTATTATTACAATTAATTTCCTATAAACTACAATCAGCCTTCATTCGCAAAGAATACTCTTTCCAATACTTATTTAATGAAGATGTTGTAAGCCACACACAATCAGAATGGGATAATATGAATTAGAAGAATTTATTCTGATTGGAATTGTGATATCCCAAGATTCAATTAAGTCAGAATTTAAGTCGAATTATATCAAAGATAATTACAACTTGACTTTTATAGTTATGAGTATTTTGAACTTCTTATATTATATTAGCTTCAAAACTGTTTAAATGTACGATATTATATAATATTGCTTTGTCCAAGAACCATAAACGTTTTGACAGAATATAAAATAATAGCGTTAAGTGCGTTCTATGTCTAGACCCCTCAAAATACTAAATATTTAACTGGCCACTTTGGTAGCCAAGCACTGTTATGATAAAACATTATGATGATGGTTTATGATAAAACATAAAGTTTATTTTAAAAAATATATGCAATTATTACCTAACGTTCATTCTTAATTCATTATAATATTGCTTTGTCCGAGAACAATCACATAACATTAATTTAAATTGTGAAAATATTTCATACCATTTTGAATGAGCGTGAGTTAGAAATATTTTATTGAACTGTTAGAAGGATCAAAATTTCATAAGAAAAATTTAACCCTTTGTATGCCGTTATTAATAAATCATGGTAGAACCCCCATGACTCCTTCTGGGAGAACAATTAGGTCAGTCAGAGTCAGTAGTTAAATCGGTAAAAAAAAAAGGTTGAAACAACAACCTGTATATATCATGGCAAATGGCACTTGAAAGGATAAATTTAAGCGCTGGCAGACAAGGGTAATTCGGCTTCCGGCATACAAGTGGTTAAGGGTGACAAGACATTTTATTTTTATTTTAGCAAAATAAAATTGACACGATTGAGATGGCACGGCGTAGGGGACGATTCATTTCAGAAATTCGAATATACGTATGTATAGTTGTATAAAAGTTGCAAGTTGCTTCCGAGCATGTCCAAGCATGCAGTGTCCAAGTTTGCCCCTTAGCATTGAGTTTGATAGCACCAGAGATTTGTATGAGCAAATAACTTTTGTTGCGATCTGGTTACTATACATATTGTATGTACCTACTATGTACATACAATAATCGTAAAATGTTTCTGTAAGTAGCAAGTAAATGCTTTTAGATAGATGTTTATAATTTTTGTTAATAGTATTAAATAGTACACAAAATACTTGAATCCAGGAAGTGTTATATTATTTCGAAATATTATCCTTACCTAAAAAAAAATGGTAACAGCTCTATATTGCAAATAGACAGAGACAGCTAAAGTGTAAGTATATATCTTTAATCACAGTACTAAAATTCACTAGTGATTATGCCTAAAGAGCTATTAACAATAGGTACTAAAAAAGCATTTATTACTCCTTCTGTACATATTTAAAATTGTGTGATACCCTTTGACGTGCCATCACATCGGTCTAATACTCTATAGTATTTTCACTGTATGATGATATGCGTGACAGTTCGTAACTGACAATTTTAGTGATGCAACCTAACGACGTTTAATCGATTGTTTGAAAATATCGAATCAGTTGGCAAAGCAAATGGAATCGAACTACCGGTTTTAGATTTTCATTTTTTTTAGATTCAAATAAATTCTTAAATCTTAAAAAACAGGTTATGTTAAATAAATTATAGAATACAATGCAGTCTGTTTAAAATATTATTCATTACTGTCAGAACTTGAAACTTGACAACTCGTATCAGACTTGGAACAAAATTTACTTTTGTTTTATTGTTATTATTACTCAGCTTTAGTTTTATTATCAAAATACGATGTTTTTATAAATATATGGAATAGAAAAAATATTATTAAATCTCCGAATATCCTACGGCAAACATAGAGTACTTTCGGTATATCGAATATAAGTGAATATCCCTAGTGTCAATCCCTATTGACACAAGTTCCGTTCCACGCGTTTGACACTTTTAGAATATATGTTTTTTATTACATTTACCTATTGTAATAATAATATAATTATAAAAGTGATAATTCCTTTTGTGTTTTTCTAATAGATAATTTTTTTTCATACATTTGTTTGTTTAATTGTTATTTTTTTGTGCCAGCTTTTTTTAAATTGAAAACAGTATGTGTGACATGAAAAAGTGAGAACTGTCACGCATATCATCATACAGTGAAAATACAATAGCTAGACCATAACAGTATTCAAATTAGAGGCGTTAATTTTTAAAGTGTCGTACACATGTAATAATTAAAATTAATAATTTTATTCTCAAAGTAACGCGCCATGCAAGAAGGGTCTAAAAGAAATTTTTGACGAATTTTTTACAAAAAATAAATGTTTCTCAATTATTTATAAGTTTAACTGATTAAGAAATTCTTTAAATGACTGTTGGAAATCCGCCGAAATCCAATATATAATTTATAAGAACTCGTAGAGTAAACTGATATAAGCTGAATGCGAACTTAAAAAACATTCAGTGGTACTAAAAATTCGTATGCCAAACTCAGGTGTCAATAAACTCAAAGAAATTGAAACTTGAACAATATAAAATTTCGTTCAATTTTGCTTAAAAAATCGACCTTAAAAATCGACGCTTCCGATTTAAGAACTTATCACAGAGTAATTTATACAATAATTATTGAAAAACTTACATCTCTTATCAAATACCAACTGGCGTCACTGTCCGGATAAAGTATGGCTTGTCGAGCCACTCCGAAAGACATCAACACCACTAACAATAGCACCACAAAGTATATCATGTTCTTAACCATCTTACCCATCATTGTTACTAGAGGACCTGAAGAGAAGCATTCAGTTTTATAGTAGTGATAGCACACTGTGAAGAATGCAGTTGATTGTTGGTGGAAGCAACCACCACTTCACAGAAGCACTGTGGAATAACAGCACGGGCACTGTTGTATTGACATGTTATTGTTGAAAGGTAATAGCATATCCTGTCCTTAATCCCATCAAGGTCAGCAGCACATTGCAACCTCCACTTTGTTCACTTATTAGACGATGGAAGCTCAATAACCATCAAGTGGACCGTCAGCCTGACTGCCAACCTTTGCATACAAAATAATAACTACCAGCTAAAGATCACCTTCAGCATATAATCGTACATAACGTTCCAAAACTGAGCAACAGGTGCAGGTCCGAATAAGGAAATATATTCTTATATTCCACATCTTATTTTTCTATAATCTATTTTCCTTTTTTAATATTCCTTCACATTATAAGATTTATATTTATATTATTTTATTATATATTAAAGAGCAAAGTAAATATTATTTCTAAAACACATGAAATTAAAAAAAAAAAACAGTGTGGGTACTTAATTAAGTCAAAGACTTCTATTATTACTGAGGTAGACGGGGCATATACACCAAATCTTGAATCGTTCAAAGGGAGCTAATTCACACAGTTGCACTCGGTTTTCGCTAGAGCGCTGTGCGTAACAGTCGTATACGGAACTGCGAAGAAGTGTGATTTTATCTATATCTAAAGCTGAAGAGTTTGTTTGTTTGTTTGGTTGAATGCGCTAATCTCAAGAACTACTGGTTCAAATTTGAAAAATTATTTTTGTGTTGAATAGTCCATTTATCGAGGAAGGCTATATAACATCACGCTACAATTAATAGTATTATATAAAAGGAGTGTCCAGTACCGCGCGCCCCACGCGCACTCCACTGCCGCCGTATGGGCCGCAGCGAAGCGTGGCCGAGTTCATAATAAAACTAATTAAGGCTGCATTATTATCACCTAGTCTTTAAAAGTTTCATGATGTAACAACAATATTAGTTGTAACGTAAATATACAGAATTAATGTGTATGTATTTTCATGGGTTTTATTAATTTTATGTAATATTGTATCAGTCTGTATTAGCGAGCGTTTATTTCCGTATCGGTTTCTGGTCCTGCGTTTGGTTGTACACGGGTAAGAAACGGTTTCCTTAAGAGGGCACTTTCCAACTCGAACAGTTTACTTATTCCACACTACGTAATTCCATGATTACTCATTAATTATAGGTCGTAGCAATACATAAAAAAATGACATTTCTGGAACATAATATGAAGGTTTGCATCACGACAAAAAACTGAAATTAATTTTATATTTAGTATAATTAATATCTAAAATGTGCAGAATTTGTGACATTTTCGCGGGTTGAATTCTTGTAATTACTCACTAAAATCCAAAAATATTTTTCGATGGAAACATCCTAACTATAATGTACATTTGAAATTGATATGTCAATTCACTAGCTACCATCTATAAAGGTTTTTCTAAAGTACCTGGAATTGCTGGCGTATGTTTTATCAGTTTCGCGAGTTGAATAAGTGGCGCGAATATGTTGCGTCACATTCTGTATTCGGTTATTCGTATTATAGTAGGTTGAGACAACAAATTCTCCCAAATACCTATTACTGAGTTCCCACGCTCGTACAGCGCCACCTTAAAGTCTACATTTGTTTGCACCAGAACAATTATATCAGTCATGTCAAAATTTCATTTCAAACATCTGTCATTTGTCTGTATAGCACTTTAGTTTCAAAAGAAAGAGTCTAAGACTTGATAAAGGAATGAATTTGAAAACTGACGAAGGTTTTTGTACCCCGACTGCACATACGAGTAGTCAACGCCTCGTAGGTCATCTTTTTCGCTCTTGTTGACAATTAATTTTTCTATCTCCCGCTCGCTTACGTAGAGATACTTACTGTTAGTGTGTGTAATATTACCAATGTGTAGTTTCCAAATTGCTTTTCAAATGTCATTTGGTAGAGTATACCACGTCTACTTCAGTTATAATATAAAGTCTTTGATTTAAGGCGACGCCAGCCCCTAATGATAAAAAAATCCATTTTTCATCCAAAATTTGTAACCGTTTTCCTTTTAAATTATCATAATAATTATAATTTAAAAAATACTCAAATCATATGCAGGATATATGAAAGGAGATCATTATAATTATTTGTAACCGTGCGATTCGCTTAATAATCAATATTTTAAATAGCTAATTCTTAAGATAAATTTTAAGATCTACTATCTGAAGGCTCATCAAAAGAAAAATTTGAATTATACTTTATTTAATTTTTAAATAGATATTTCCGAGATTTGCAAGTAGCGACTCCCCCTCAGTAGTCCCGTCAATTCAGTACAGAACGAGTTTTGCGGCTGGCGTCCCCTTAAGTACGCACGTAAGATGTTATACTTCTTTGACATCAATAAAATAATGTATGTAATATACATAACAAAAACGCTGGAGAGATGTAGGCTTGACTGGTTTGCCAACCTTCGTCTCTTTATTTGGCAGTATATTATGGAATTGAAAAAATAATTTTTCAATTCAATAACTTTTGTTGGACAATATTCTATAAACACTCACGGGTAAGTCACTTACCTAAGTACTTATTTACACCCAATATATTAAGTATCCTTAAATACCAATAAATAATATCAACGCAAAATATAACTCTTCCAATGTCCATTGAGCTTTCTCTAAGCCGCAGTGTAAGGCCTACGAGGAAGAAAATAATGAAACCAACGTCGTATGTGTTCCACATATTCCAAGCCCATACACTGAACTTATGTCTGAAAAAAAAAAAAAGAATCTTTAAGTAATATACTGTAGTATGTCTGGGCAAAAATAAATTGCTTACTGCTTAATTACACAATTTAAGAAGCCATCCAATTATGGTCTGACGACCATAATTAGTGTCTGGGCACACTGTGTTTCAGAGTCATAAATTAGGCGTCTGGCGACGGTAACCATTCTAAGACGACAGTGAAATAACATATGTGAGCTGTTGTGTATCGGTGAATGAGTAAATAATGCCAGAGCCTATTATTCCCTTCTAATTCCTTATTTTTATCCTACGGCCGCAGCGTCCGATAACTTATATGGCGTTGATTGGGATAATGGGAGATCTTAATATAAAAAAATATGTATTCATTGAACCACGTCCTGATTTCTATTTCAAATGTTAATAAAATTAAAAGTTAGAATAAATTTTACAAAATTAGCATATTGTAGGCATACAAATATTTTACTTTATGGTGTAGGTTTAGACTGGTTTTTTTTTAAATTAATTTATAGTAGTAATTTTTTTAGTACAAAAGAATTACATCTTCAATAGAGAACATGCTTTTTTTATTAAATATTTTTATACGATGGGTTGTATAGTTACATAACGCAAAAAATATCCACCGTTGTAAAACTAAAATTTTGTAACAAAAAAAAAATTTTTGAACACCCGCCCTTTTGGCGCGCTTGTCGTGACGTCACAGTCTACACTAAAATGTTAAAAATCACAAACATCAACACGCTTGTTGACATTTCATAGACTTTGACGTCACATTTCCAGTATTTTGAATTTCCCACAATTTTTTTGCACTTTTTAATAATTATTTTCTTAACGAAAAAGAAATATTCAAAAATATTTAAATAGACATAATTCTAAAGCAATACGTTCATTAAAAAAAATTAACCCTTTTAATTAGACGCATAATTCCCTACTAACTGAGCCCGCAACTTCGTACGCGGGGTATTTGGTATAGCACGTAACTTTTTTGTTTGTAAACCGATTGGGATGAAACAAACACTAAATGTTACGGGAAGCTTGACGCAATACATAAGTGAAAACCGCATTCAAATCGGTTAGGCCGTTTCCGAGATTAACGTGCACAAACGCACAGACAAAAGTTCTAAAAACTATTTTCTTGACCTCGGTAACATAAGTACAACGTGTACTAATAGTTTTTGTTTTTTTTTAAACAATTTTATTATATAGACCCGGATCGTTTAAGATTTTATTATATTATGCATAGATTCTTGTAATTATACACTACCTCAAAATGGAAATACGACTTTGATAAAATAAAAAATAAAAGCAACGTTGTAAAGCATGTCAACACGAGCTCGTAAACGTTCTAATATGAGTGAAATGAACACTGGGAGGGAACAATTACTCCACTGCCTTCCGTTTTCACAATGGGTTTGTTGCTGACAGCTTTATATGGGATATACTACAGCCCTTCACAAACAAAAGCAGACAAAACGTATGGCCCCTCAGATAGTACATAGAGAGCAAATAAAAAATCGTTTGTGAAGACTAGAGCAAATAAAGCTGTTTCAGGAGTCCCAGGTTCTATTCCAGGCAGGGCCAACTACGGAACTTGGCGCTGGTCTAGATCTTAAAAGTAGTGGCAGGTCACACGTTCGCAGTCATTTAGGCAGCTCAATGGCGGCAGTAATTAAACAACATGTGTTCTTCGGTGAGTGAGTGAAGGATGCCAGAGCCCATCTCCTTATCCCTTCATAATCGGTGATCCACCTGAAGCGTTTCTTGTGAAACTAGACGACGGAAGCCCATCTACCATCAAGTGGACCATCAGTCTGTCTGACAACATTAAAAAACTAAAACAAAACTGCAATGACTGTAATTTTTTTATGCTCAATCTTTGCCGCCTTCCTTTATCATTAAAGCAGCTATCATATCCAAAAAATAAAATTACATTTGGTACCAGAATTTCAGTTACTTTTATTTGAATTATTACTCTTTACTCATGAAGTACGGTCAGCAGATATAAATATACTATCAATCACAACAAAGTTCAATGAAATAATTTTTATTGTTAAATTAATATCGCTTAAGTTGATTAAACTTCTTCTTGATTCTTTTTTTTGAAATTGTGGTTCAAAGAATTGTTGAGATATCTATCAGTTTATCCAGAATGTCATATTGACAACATTTTTATGTACCTATAAAATAAAATAATAAATAAAAAAAAAAATTTTTTTAATGTCAAATGCACATTAAACACTAGCTGAGCCCGCAACTTCGTATGCGTGGTATTCGAATTAGCGCGTAACTTTTTTGTTTGTTAACCGATTGGAATGAAACAAACACTAAATGTAACGGGAAGCCTGTTGCAATACATCAGTGAAAACCGCATTCAAATCGGTTAAGCCGTTTCTGAGATTAGCGTGCAAAAGTGCACAGACAGACAAACAAATAAAAATTCTAAAACCTATTTTTTATTACGGTAACATAAGTGGGCATAACGTGTGCATATTGTTTTTTTTTTAAATCTTTAATCTACAGACACGGCTGCTTTTATTATATGGGTAGATATAATGTAGATGTTGAACTTTTGTAAAAATAACACAACTAATAAAGTTAATGTAGGTATAAGTTATTGCCGCTCATATCATTTATCTCTTAAGATTTTTTCAGACGAATACTTTAAAACTAAGGCTGAGATTTAAGATTTTATTAATATAAATTCTAAACATTAATAAGCACTAAACTCAATTTTCGCTGCTGACGGTACAACGTGTTTTGGAGCCAAGTGGAAATGAAGTATGGAAACATTTTTACATTTAATATTAAGTGGCTACTTAAACCATTTTGATGCCGAAATGGAAAAATTGTATAGGCGTTCCGAGTCACGATAAAAATGACTTAAGAGTTGAGCGCTGCAATCCAAAATAAGCTGATTGATTCAATGACATTACATTTGTTTAAATTTTTTTTTCATGTTAAAAGTATTCGGGGTTTAAAAATGAAAACAAAGTCCACCTGGCTTTCCTCCATACCAACAAAGAAAGATAATTTTGACCTATGCCCTCTCGAATTCAGGGACGCCTTGGCGATACGCTATCACAGAACCCTCAATGCCACCGTCATGCGACGTATGCGGTAACAGTCAATTCGATATCGACCATGCCCTATGCTGCAAGACCGGTGGTCTAATCTCGAGACAGCATAATGAAATACGAGACCTTTTCTGCGAGCAATAAGCACTTCAATAAAATTCGCAGAAAATGCAGAGAAACTGCTGGGCTTTGATTTGACAATGGAGCCGCTATACTCCACACCTACTAAATATTACTGGTATATTTATAGTTGAAATTTGGTCACATGATTTATATCAAAATAAATATTAATTTTAAGTTATTCGATTGAAAAAAAATCGGGGTTTAACTTGTTTAACAGCGTTAGACATAAGCCCGATCTACAACATGCAGTATTAGGTTTGCAAGGTCGGCATGACATCTGTACAACAACCAACCACAATTTGGGTCAGAGAGCACGTATTGTGGTATATACCTCTAATATGAGAAATTCCGATTTAGAAAGGAAGTGCTTACCAGGTAGCAGCAATTTGTGACGAATAATTTTTTTTGTTTATACTTATTTGGCATATAAACAAAAGTTATATTACAGCATAGGTAACAATATATAAATTAAAAACCAAAAAGAACAAATGAAATATAAAAAAAGCAAAAAAAAAAAACACAAAATATTATATTAGATGTTATAATGAACGCCAACGTTGTGCATGTTCTGCACGCATTGTCGATACTTTGAGTACCTACTCATTGAGTATTGCGGAGATATTTTTTTCAATTTTTTTTGGAAATGTTGCAAATGAAATTTTTCGCAGCTGGAATCGATTGTTAGCATGTTGATATTTCTTCGTTCTTAGTATATAGCGATTATAAATATTGTAAACATGATGTTTCATATTTTAAATTGTGAATAATTTTAGGTCTGTGGATTTTGTTTAATAAATAAATAGAATAAATAAGATTTTATTTATTCATAATAAAACAAAAGTTTTATTTACATAATCTATAATAACACGGCGCCTCACTAGTCCTCGCCATAAGGACAGTAAGTGCGAGAGAGCATGCGATATTGGCAATGCTGCTCCAACGTTTTATGGCCCCTTGTGCCAACAGCGTCGGCACATATAATAATGAAAATTAAAGAGAACTCACTTATTAATAAACATCGATGATTAAATTAAATTAAACTAATGTATGACATTTAATTATTTAAGCCTCAACATCTTATATATTAAACAGATTGGAATGAAATATACACTAAATATTACCGGAAGCTTGCTACAATACACTTTCTGAGACTAGCATGCACAAAGGCAAACAACGATATTATAGATTACGATCACCGGCGTAAGCTGAACCCTACTTAATATGATAATAATAGATCTGAGGTCTTATATTCGAATATTCAAAATCACATCTGTCCATTTTTAACTTTATATAAACTTTCAATTCAATGATCACCGCTTTTCAACCAATTCAACTGAAAAGTTATTTTATTGCATTTTTATCGAAAATTGTTGGACGTTATTCTTTAAATTTACATAACCTTTTTGTTTGTAAATCGAATGGAATGAAACAAACACTAAACTTTACGGGAAGCTTGCTATAAACATCAGTGAAAACCGCATTGAAATCGATTAAGCCGTTTCAGAGATTAGCGTGCACAAATGCATAGACAAACAGACAAGAATTTTAAAAACTACTTTTTGACCTCGTTAATATAAGCACAACGTGTATAAATTGTAATTTTTTTTTTTTTTTGGAAAAATATTTAATGTACAGCGTTTCTTCGAGAAGGTTTTATGTGGCAACATTATCATTTGAAATGACAACGCGTCCAAAAAATCAAAGGTAAATATAAAATTTTAAAATCGATGAGGATTATTGAAAAATTCTGAAAGGTTTTTAATACGGTGAAAAGTATATTTTTAAACATATTAACATTAACTCTATTTACCAATTGTCCGGACTCACGTGAAAATCAAGTGAATTATGCAGAGATTCGTCCTCTGTTTATCCTGTGACACATATAAATGGATTAGACGATCAGACGCCCACTCTTTCCACATTTTATTATGTATGTATTTGAAACGTGAAGAAGTGATGGAACAAGCTAAACGTACATTTAGTAATGTAAGAATGGAATCAAGAGAAAACTAAATAAAGGTCTGTCTGACTGTTCAGCGTTATAACGCTTCCACTCGGGAACTGATTGATTGATTTGATTTATTCATTTTTTGTTTTTATTTTTTCAGTTATTTTGTTCTTTTTCTATGTTAAGATAGGCAGAGAGGCTGACGGTCCACTTGATGGTAGGTGGCTACCGTCGCCTATACTTAACACAAGCAAGGCCCAAGCTACTGCAAGTGCGCTGCCGACTACAGTAGGATAAGGGATTGGGAGGGGATAGCGAAATGGGCTTTTACATAAATTATATTATCATCACAATATCAGTCCATACATGATGAAATTGTAGTCAATGTCAACTGCCAGACGACACTTAATGCCTAAAAAATATAAATAAAACATTGACAGAAAAAGTTGGCAGAATTATTATCAGTAATGTGTGAGCATAATTATGCTCTTATAATTATTGCACTTGATGATAGATGGCTTCCGTCGTCTATTAACACGAGCAACGCCACAGGTGCTGCAAGTACGCTGCAGACCACAGTAGCATTACGGATAAGGGATTAGGAATGGATTGGGAAATGGTCTCTGGCATCCCTTACTCACTTATCGTAACGAAACAGCACATATGCTGCTATTAACGGTGGTTTGTAAGGAAATGGTTATTGCTGCCAGACGGAGTGCCCCCTTTATAACTATTAAATAATTATAATTGAAATTTTTAATAATAATAATAATAATAATAATAATGGGACCTGCGAGGCCATCCGCCTCGCGCCCGGCCCCCGCTACCGGTGGTGTAGTGCGCCGCATGCGATGGACTCACACCATGAATGAGAACTGCATGCGCGCCTATTACGGGGCTACAGAGGGAGCAACTAACCTGACGGCGTACCGTGCCAGGATGCTGTCTCTATTTCAGGCCCTTGAACCAGCCGTCACCGTCACCGCCCAACGACTTTCGGATCAAGTGCGGGCTATTCAACGGTGTCAACTGTTGGAGCAGTCTGCTCTTGATCGGCTACGCTTGGACTCACTACCTGCTCGCACAACCTCTGCAGCGACACAGGATCTACGCGCTGCGCTGCCGTTACCGGAATCGGCTAGTATTCCGACATCGGCGGCGCTCGTCACCGATCCTGTTGACCAGGAAATTTGTGCGAGCACTAATGTAAGTACTGAGACAAAAGAGCAATTGAGGAGGGCTTTGGAGGAAGCGATTTCCCGGTATCACACCAAGCCTAATGACAGGCCCCGTCTACCACGTTTGCCAATGCATAAACAAAATATTGCACTGATGGGAGCCCTGAACACTCTGCTGGCACCATACATAAAGGCCAGCAGAGATTTAACTGATACTCACTCGATTTTGTACTGTGGGGCCATCGCGGCGTGCCGCGTTGCCCGTGTCAAATTTTTAAACTTTGACCGAGCAACGCGTGACGCCGAGGATGTCCCTGCATGGCAAGTGCGAATCGAGCGACGTATCAGTAAGTTCAGGACTCTCATAGCTAAACTTATTTCCTTCCGTAGGGGAAACACTAGACCCCGAGTCATGCGTTTCGTTGCCCAGGCCTTTGTGGGTACAAATATAAAATCAAAAGATTACTTAACCTGCACAACGGAACGCATTGACTATTTTAAACAAAAAGTTTATGCGTTGGCAAATCGTGTGAGACGATATAAAGAACGGGTGCATAGATACCGACAGAATCGTCTTTTTCAAAGTGACCAAAGAAAGGTGTACCGAGATTGGGAGAAGACCAACCAAAGTGTGAACGTCGGACATCCACCTGACCCAGAAGTTATGTTGAAGTTCTGGCGTGATATCTGGTCGGTGTCCGACGAGCATACTGAGGGTGATTGGATATCCATTGTCGAGCAAGCGTGCGAAACTATCACAACCATGAAAGCGATTAATATCAGTCCCACAGACGTAAGTTGTGCAATCCGTTCTACCCAGAATTGGAAAAGTCCTGGACCGGACGGATTGCACAATTTCTGGATTAAAATGATTCAATGTTCGCACGAGTGCTTGGCAATGCAATTCCAAAAAGCCCTAGAGTTAGGCATTCTCCCAACTTTTTTAACAACTGGTATCACCTTTCTGCTCCATAAGTCTGGTAGTACCACTGAAGCTAAAAACTATAGACCCATCACATGCTTACCTTTTTTTTTTTTTTTTTTTTTTTTTTTACAAGACCATCTATAAGCTACTTACATCTATTCTGAGAACAAAAATTAATTCGCATATTTTAGAAAACAATATTTTGGACACAGCTCAGAATAGATGTAAGATTGGGTCTCGTGGTACTAAGGAGCTCCTCCTCATAGATATGACCATTTGCCAGCGTGTCCGGCGGAGCAGTGGCGCTCTCTCGGTAGCTTGGATTGACTACCAGAAGGCTTATGATTCGGTGCCCCATTCGTGGCTGAGAAGGATATTAGAGTTATATAAAATAGATACGACTCTAAGATCTTTCTTAGCTATGTGTATGGGGCAGTGGATCACGGGCCTTTGTCAACCTGGATATCGAGGAGGCGCCGCTGATCTGCGGGACATGATAAAAATAGAACGTGGCATCTTCCAAGGGGACAGTTTGAGCCCATTGTGGTTTAGCCTAGCTTTAAATCCTCTCAGCACTCTGCTGAGAAATTTAAAGCTGGGCTATAGACTACGAAGAGGGGGTGAAGTCATTTCTCACCTATTGTACATGGATGACCTTAAACTATTTGCACCGAAACCCAAAGACCTGTTAGAGTTACTGAAAATAACCCAATGTTTCAGTAACGCAATCAGGATGGATTTCGGTGTAGATAAGTGTGCGGTCATGCATGTACAGAAGGGGAAAGTCGTAAATTCTCCAAATTTACAACTTTCAAATGAAGTGTCTTTTAAATCCCTCTCCGAAGTTGAGACATACAAATACCTTGGTATGTCACAGTCATTGGGTATTAGTGATAAAGATATAAAACAGACAGTGAAGACGCGTTTCTTTGGCCGTCTGATAAAAGTTCTTAACAGTTTTTTATCAGGAGGTAACAAGGTACGCGCCTTCAATGGCTGGGTTATGCCTTTACTCACTTACTCCTTTGGCATACTAAGGTGGACTCAAACTGAGCTCGATGGTTTAGACAGAAGGGTTCGTCGATTGCTCACAGCGCATCGCATGCTACACCCACGCTCATCGGTTATGAGACTGTACATCGCACGGAAATTGGGGGGTCGCGGTTTTTTAAACGCCAAGAACCTCCATAACCGTGAGGTGTATAGTCTTAGGGAATATTTCCTGAACCACGAGAGTGGGGTACATCGCGACGTTGTAGCAATCGACAAAAACTTCACGCCACTATCTCTGGCAAACGGGAACTGGCGCAGGCTAGTAGTTTTAAGCCACGAAGACCGTAAGAATGTATGGAAGGCCAAGGAGCTACATGGGCGATTCTACAAGGCCCTGACAGGACCTGATGTGGACTCACTCATGTCAGTGAACTGGCTACGTTTCGGTGACCTCTTTGGGGAAACTGAAGGTTTTGTCTGTGCAATTGCGGACGAAGTTATTAAGACGAACAACTACCGGAAATATATCCTGAAGGACGGTACGGTCGACATCTGTCGGGCATGCCACCGTCCTGGAGAGACACTCAGGCATATTATTTCCGGTTGTGCTCATCTTTCTAACGGCGAGTATTTGCACAGACACAACCAAGTAGCCAGGATCATTCATCAGCAACTTGCCCTTCGATATGGTCTTATCGAGTCTGAGGTGCCTTACTACAAGTACGTGCCTGCGCCCGTTCTCGAAAATGGTCATGCTACGCTCTACTGGGATCGCTCCATAATCACGGACAGGACTATTGTCGCCAATAAGCCTGACATCGTGGTTATTGACCGATCCCAGCGCCGGACGATGCTTGTCGACATAGCTGTCCCGCATGACGAAAATCTCGTGAAAGCCGAAAAAGAAAAACTTACCAAGTACATCGACTTGGCTCACGAGGTGACCGCCATGTGGGACGTCGATTCGACAATTATCGTCCCGATAGTCGTCTCGGCGAACGGTCTTATAGCGAAGAGCCTCGACCAACATCTCAAGAGGCTCTCACTAGATGGCTGGATCAAGGGGTAGATACAGAAGGCGGTACTTCTTGACACGGCACGAATTGTCAGGAGGTTCCTCACTCTGCAGCCCTAACCACCGGTAGCTTGGGCCTTGCCCCGCTTCTAGTGGACACCTAATTTTAAGTTTTTTATAATATTTATTGTTTTTATATACATATATATTGTAAAAAATTTAAAATTAAGAAAGAAAATAAATAAATGAATAATAATAATAATAATTTATTTATTTGCTGAATATAGGTGATTACAACAATGGTTTTATAATGTATAAGGCTCGCTACATTCTACCCTTTGGGGTGTGCAAATATTTTGATATTTTGATGCTACATAACAATGTAAGTATAATAATCAATCACTAGTATCCACCAAGTTATCAGACATATAATCTTTTAAATCATAGTAACATTTATCAACCAGTAGTTTTTTAACTCTCTTCTTAAATATACTCATATTGAACTGCTTAATATTTAATTTAATTTTAATTTTAATAAACTTCTTTCGAAATTTCATTTCTATAGAAAACTTAATTAATTCCCATTCACGGACCTAAAAAAAGACCTAAAAAACTGCTGTTTTTTTTAGGTCCGTGTTCCCATTATGTTACTTTTAAATTTCAAATTATTTGTTTTGATAAGTACAGAAATAAAAATGATACGAGATAATGAGATATCGAAAAATTCCAGATATAAGTAGTACGACAGTAACGATGAACAAGTCTGTGTCTGTCTACAATTCTGTGTTCAAATTCTTGCAGTTTATTCGTTTAGTGAACTCAGTTCTTGGCTCTAATCGAAAATTTTATTTATAATTCCGTGAAATTTTGACAGCGTGTTGACACTTCTTAGCTCTATTATAGTCAGGGGTGTGTTCCAGCACTCCTTCGGTCAAGGTTAATTTTGTTCTACTGTCACTTTCCGGCATATCAGCATATCATCATTCCGACATGTCAGAGCTAATTACGCTCTGCCTGCCAAAACTGGTATGGTCGAATGACAGTAGGCCAAAGGAGTGTTGGAACACACCCCTGGATACTTAAATTGACTTTGACATATGAATCGAATGGTTTCATTATATCGATCATTAGCAGCATTTAATAATATTTAAAATCACGGCGTGTGTTTTGTGACAATAAAAAAGAAGACATATTCGGTTTCTGAAAAGGTTGAAAATGTTATAGGCCTTACCCAACCCTTATTGACCCAACCCTTACACTGGATTATGTGTAGTAAAAATTATACTGTTTACCATTACTCGCGTATAGCGAAGGGACATAGTAAAGATGTATATATTAAGAGAACCGAGGGTTAATAAAGCGTATAGTGGACTTACCTAATAGCAACAGGTTCGGACGTAATGATTTCCCTTATCTTCTCACATAAAAACGTTAATATATAACATATAGAATAAATTTCGGGCCAAGATGGCGTCAGAACCATCTTGACTAATACTGTATAAGTGAACATCAATAGGAACAATATGTAGGCAATCTGAAATTGAAATGAAACATTAAATAAAGTCATTTTTTGTAACATTGCTAATAATAATTGTAAATAGGGGATCGGACAGTAATCAGATTAAAATCTAAAATGTACTTAGAAAGAAAATATATAATTTTTTACGATTATTTATCGAATAATAATTTAATATAACTAATTCATTTAAATATTTTTAAATGAAGAAATAAAATTTTATTATTTACAATATTTTTAATCTATACTGAAACACCAATCACAGTGCGTGACGTCATTTGTGGGCAATCATTGTCTTATGCCAATGCAGCTGTTTTGTTATGATATGACGACAAATGACGTTACGCGTTCTCAGATGAACTATCGTGGCGTTTTGGCGGCATTTTCAAACAAACAATATTAAAACATGATTTTGAGTACCTAAAAGGCTATAAATAAATAAAATAGTATTTTTTATGGGAATAAATATCCATGAAGATTAATTTAAAACACTTTCTGAAAATTTGTCCGATCCCCTATTACCTAGAGAATAAACTACAGGATACGATTAAATTTAACCCTAGGCTAATAGGGAACATGCACATTTTTTATAATATTTTTATACGATAGGTTATATCGTTATATAACCGTAAAAAGTATTGAGCGCCAAAAAACAGAAAATTAACAAAAAAAATGTTAAAATTAATTAACTGCTACGAGCATTTTAAACACCCGCCCTTTTTCATAGTCTACAATAACAATCAAATCTTTATATATAAAAATGAATCCCCATTTCCCTTGGTCACGGCATCACGCGTGAACGGGTAGACCGATTTTAATTCGGTTTTCACTAATGGAAAGAGGGATAAACGGGGAATGTTTTAGTGTATATAAAAATTAGACGCCGGGCGAAGTCGGGGGCGGGCCGCTAGTGTTATATAAAAATCACAAACATCTACACCCATTCGAACTGACCGTTTCAAGTATTTTGAATTTCCCACAAATTTTTTTGCACTTTTTAATAATTATTTTCTTAACGAAAAAGAAATAGTATTAAAAAATATTTACAAAGACATAATTGTAAAGCAAAAATATTGATAAAAAAATAATATATTATAAGCCTTTTTTGAATTAGGTGCATATTCCGTATTAGCCCCATTAAGTTATCACGCTGACACAATTTGTACCACATTTGGTAAAAGGTTATCATTTCTCTTTGCTTTTTTGTATACCTGAACATTAGCAACGGCACAGGTCTAGAATGCCTAAATCTAGGACCTTTTCTATTGGTATGGAGCATGTTTTAAAAATTATAGTGTCACGATATTGACGGGTACCAAAAAAATTTACACAACAATAATTGTAAAGTTCTTGATCTAAGAAGTCGCTGTTCTATAGAATTTATTTATAATAATAAATAAACTTTCTAACGTCATCACTTCTCCGAGCATCTATTATAGTCAATTGGAAGGCTCCGTGAGAAAGCAGAAAACGTGACAAATTTGATAAATTGTTACACAAATTTTTATGACTAGGGTCTCCCTCGGGGCGAATCAAGGCCGCGGACAGCTTTTCTTTTTAAACATTAATTTACAAACTAATACGTTTATTGTTTGGATATGACACTAATCTTTGAAAGCAATGAGATCAATGGAGAAGGATTTTCTTGGAAATTATCTTGAATGGTGGCTTACTTAGGTACTTGAAGGTAATAAATATAATTGTGCGCGTCTCACTCACCGAATCGGCCCAAAATTTTGTAATAGGCGCCGTGAAGAACTCATAAATCTTCTTCCTGAGTCGCAACGGCCTCATTCTTCTGTCCTCGGGGGTGTGATGTTCAGGCGGTTCTCTGTACAATGGCTCCCACCCTATTTTACCAACTTTTCCGTTCTGATCGACACGGGTCTCGCATTCGGCCCCTGAGCCAATCAACGCCTGCTTGAGTCCAGACAAAACCATATAACATTATGTATGCCCGTATTAGGTGTTATAAATTTGATCACAGCTAATATCTTAATAACCGCAAACAAGTTCTCTACTTTAAAAGTTTGCAATGCAATGATGGAGAGATACAAGAGTGTAATAGAAAAATAGAGTTCAAGCAGACAGAGTTAGTATATTTAGTAACAGACTAAAATTTTTAGAAACAAGTGATAAAGGTGTTTCAAGCAGAATCTTGTATAATAATAATGTATATATAAAATTCACAAAAACATAAGCTCACAATCACAAAACATTACGCCAAACCAGATTAGACGTAGAAACACACGACAAAGCATTTTAAAACGTTGAAGAGCAATATTACATTTATCTAATTCTTGCATCGAACATTTATAAGACGCTTGGTTAAAACAATTTAACAATGAGACACAAGAGATTTTACTAGTTAAAGAAAAGACAGAGACATACGCGATACATTCGTTTGAAAGAAGAGAGCTCAAAGTCCGTGTAGAGTTGCTCGATTTAAACGACGATTAAAATTTTATTACATCCATTCATGTGACACCTCAGGTTTTTAAGGCAAATTTTAAATACAAATTTATGGAATCAATCTTTTACTCCGCCGTTAACATTGAGGTATAAATGTACTCATGTACTTCTCTCTCGGCAAAGCAAGTGTTTGTGTTGCAGTTGAAACTACTTGAATACTATCTTAAACCTATAAACTAAGAAAATTAAATTAAAGCAGTGACCCTAAATCAATGAGATTGTATATTATTGCAGAAACACTTTATCCGACCTCCCCAATAGCCTTCATTCGGCGACAGATGAAAGAAATAAGCGGAAAATTACAACATGTTAACATTTCGATTTTTTTAACACATATTTCTACAAAGTATTTGTAGAAGTAATTATTTTCCTTGCAACTCTTCTGGTTGATAGGGTAAATTATGGTTACCCTCATCAGTTAAGTTTAGTGAGTTTAGTTAAATTTAGTGTAACTTCAATAAAAGTTACACTTTTATGAAGTGGCAGAGTTTCTGTTTTCATCCTCAGTGGAACAAGTAGGCATTATGTTCATGTTCTCATGTTATGCATTTAAAATTAAAAATCCACTTAACATATTTAATTCCGATTCTATATGCGAACGGTAGATACAAGTGTCTATCGTTCGCAAATTTCAAAATTCAGTTTTCAAATTAACATGTTGTGCGATCGCTATTTCTTTTGACAACATAAACTGTTCATTTTTATTTGCTCCTTTTCAAAAAATACATAAAGTTTAAAAGACAAAATTTTGTGCCAAAAACAGTCAAGTATATAAGTGTTGTCAGTAAGTAACAACTACGAGTACCAGGAGGCCCTGGAGCGAGAACATTCATCAAATTGTCGATGTCATCAATCGTAATCAAATTGCCGTCGCTTGCAAATGGCGTACAGATTTTTTACATAATTGTCATAATATATTACTTAGCTCAGGAGATGACGGGGCTGACATGCCTTTCTAAGGTAAAAGTACCAAAAATTAAAAGAAGAAAAAATATATGATCCAGTACTTAAGTACATTATATCTCAATGGTTCCTTAAGAAAAAACCAGATTTCATTCAATTTTAAGTAGTCCTTTGAACTGTCAGGTTTATATTCGAATGACATAAATTTCGAGGTGAGACATAAACGAATTTAACACAGCCTATAAAGGATTGCGCGAAGGCACTAAAGAGCTGACAAAAGGGACGAGAGTACATGAAAACTTAACGAAAGCCTACTTTTACTGCAAGCTACAGACGAATTCGCCGACATCGCTTCTGTTTTATAGGCCTTGTAACACGAACACAATCAATTGAATATTTTAAAACCCAATCAAATTGGTACATTGGTATATGCAAGTGATTTGATTAAAAATTAATGATTATTGACAGTTGATACATATGATTACAAATGATTATCATTTATTTTTTTATTTTTGTGTAGAGTGAATTGAAATTGAAGGTGCCAGTAATTGAATATCTAGTATTAAATGCAACCTAAGAGTCATTGGAGTTAGGTGCGGCGTTATAAACAATAAGTACATTTATAATATTAAGATTTCATTTTAGTAATCATGGAGTGCCACTAAAAAGTACATATTTCTAAGTGCAACTTTGTGTTCGTATCACATTTGAGCACGTATTAAGACTGTATCTATCTACCTTGGTAGATTTACTCGACTGGCCGGGAGGGATAATCTTCTTGATAGAAAGCGTACGCCTTTTTGCGATGCCCACCTACGTACGCAACAAATCTTAAATCAATTTGCACCTCGCCATTATATTAGCACTTGACAAAAACATGTACCATAACCTGTTAATATTTCTTATTTACAACTGTAACCAGGGTTACGATTATTTGTACAACTCTCACATTAGATGTAGCATCTATTTCTTCGAAAGCAAGATGAGAAGCGACTACACACTAAAACAGTACCTCGGCATCGTTCGGATCTTTGGTGCTTCTGTCGTCCTCCATACTTTCATTTTCTAAATGCTCCTCCTCTGTCTGCGGCATCAGCTGCAGTTCTTCCTTGGACTTGAACTCCAGTTGTGGAATGTACAGCGGACACAGCAGGCTCAGAATTACCTTCAGACATGACGACAAAGCCCATGGCAATGGAAACGATGCTCGTTCGATGCTCTCTATCAATTTACTTTGAATTTAAGCGGTACATGCCACGTTTAACTATTCGAAAAGGGATCGGAACGCCGAATATACGATTTTTTTTACAGAAAAATGACTTTAAAAGTAAATAAAGGCAAATAATTCTTAATGGTGTCGCAGTGTATAGTCGGCGTCAAGGAATCGCATGCGGATCTCCAAAATATTATAAAGCAGCTCATTGACACACAGACATCGATTTTTTTTTTACTGTTCGGCTGTTAAAAGTTAACTGATTCTAACACTGACGCTACTATGAAACGTGCCTATGACAAGTCTGTGCGTTAACAAGGTGAACGGCGAAAGAAAAGAAGTCCAAATCGAATTTTGTTCATATCTACCTTCAAATTAGTGTTCTTTCTTGTTCTCAGACCGCCCATCCATAAATCAGCGAGAATGATTTGAGAACATGGATGAGCTAACAGAGCACGATGGTTTGCTGCCACAGCAAGACTCAGACAAGTCTGTCCCGACCAGTTCTGGAGTTCGCAGGTCAGTAGCTGTTGCGCTTGGTCATCGTCTTGACGGTAGCAGTAATCCAACAGCTCCAAGGCTAAAACAATAAATTTTCAAACTTCAAAATATGCAGTCTCAGTCTCCTGTCAAACTTTTAAAAGAGCTGTGGTTACTGGGCAAACAGACAAAAAGACAAATTCTTAAAGACAAAAAGACAAAAAAGACACAATTAGGTCGAATCATGACCAATGAACACAAAGAGTTTTCATACCAACATAAGTAAATTTTAGCGACATGTATATTAGATATAAGGATTGTTTTAAATTGTCATTAATCAATTAACTACAGTTTTTAGCGCACAAAAAAGAACAATTTTTAATTGTTTTTAGAAGAAAGTAAAAGGAAAAGTATTTATACTTTTTACATTTGAAACGAACAAATAACGCGCGATCGTTAGAACGAAGACCGATTGGCTCAGCGGCAGTAGCTCTGCTTGCTCTGTTTTAGGTCGCTACCTCAATCTCCATTACATACAAATTTAATACTGAATTCAGACAATTTAATGCTGAACATGTCTGTTTGCCATGTACTGGGTGTTTTCTATGTATTCTATGCATATATTTACAAAAAAAGTGTGTCAGTATAATTATCAGTTATTTAGCACTCACGCTCTAGCACTGCAGGCTTTGTTTATTGTGGTGCTAGATGGCGCTGTGTGATATGACCCAACAAAAAGGTTGCTTTGAAAATTCGATGTCTGAATGAGATAAAATTTCCGATTTCGACGTTTTCACTTGAAGCACCAAGTTAGATTATCGTGATACGATGCAATTTTGAATAATTACGGTTGATTTTTGTTTGGAAACAAGATTACGGTTGAACTCCTCGTTGATCAGAATCGAGCTAGGTCAGAATGTTTAATAGACAGTAAAGAGAACATGGTTTTTATTTGGAACTGGTTTAAATTGTCCACGGAAATTATGTCTCTTGGCAGCTTGTTTCATGACATAACTACTCTTTTTTTATTCTTTTTTTAATTAAAAATGGATTTGCTCTTGGCCAGCATCTAGCCGTGTAGGAATGATGAGGTGCAATCCCAAAGGTGCAATACCCCATGCATCCTTTGGGGTATGGAGAGACAGTGGTAGCACAGTATATTAATTTTTTCATACAGTAGGCCGACGGAGACGTCTAGACAGGTCAATAGTGCGAGGCGTGAGGGTTGAGACGCGAGTGGGACGAGAGCCGCATACTTCGTCGTTATTAGTAGCTCGGTACAGGTTTTCTAGGGCTATCGCGTCCTTAAAATATAAATTTCTTAAATTAATATGGTGCGTACGGCAAATGCTGTGAGTGCGTGCAAATCTTTATCTCGCATAAATAAAGAACTAAGATTTCATCAATTTGCGCACGATGAAGAAAGAAGAAACATTTTATATTACTTAATTTAATAGGGAATATGCACATTTTTTTTATATTTTCATACGATAAGTTATATCGTTATATAACCGTAAAAAAATATTCAGCGCCAAAAAACAGAAATTTAGTAACTAAAAAAAAGTTAAAATTATCTAACAGCTAAGGGCACTTTAAACACCCGCCCTTTTGGCGCGCTTGTCGTGACGTCAAAGTCTACAATACAATCAAAAATGTTAAAAATCCCAAACATCTACACGCTTGTTGACATGTCATAGACGTTAACGTCACATTCCATAGACTTTGACGTCACATTCGATCTGACCGTTTCAAGTATTTTGAATTTCCCACATTTTTATGCACTTTTTAATAATTATTTTCTTAACGAAAAAGAAATAATATTAAAAAATATTTACATAAACATAATTCTAAAGCAAAAATGTTGATAAAAAATATTTTTAAGCCTTTTTTGAATTAGATGCATATTCCCTATTTTATTGCATTTTGTTGTATCGTGTTTTGCGTGTGCGAACGTGTAAACAAAATGGCGGCTATGAAAATACGTATTTGATCATTTTGGAGAATGTTTTGGGTGTTTTGAGTTTATATTTTATTTATAAGAAACAAACAGCTTAATTTAATACATTTAATTATTAAAATCTTTATTTATAAGCCATTTATTGATAAATAGATATGGGTGTGATCAAGGTTTCTTGGGGTGCCGATTATGAAAATGACATTCATCTTGAAATCCAAGACGGCGGCCATACATTTTTTGGTAAATATAATATATATGGATGTCATTTTTGAGATTTCTTGGGGTGAAGATTATGAAAATGACACCCATTTTGAAATCCAAGATGGCGGCCATGCATTTTTGGTAAATACAGATAAACATTATATTTTGATACTTCTTACCCCTATTAAAGGATGTAAGTGTTTTAAGATTACAAAAAAGTCATTGCCATTCAATTTGTGACAACCCTGTGAATACCTACACAGGTGGCGGCATCGCCCAACTTCAAGGACGTTGGCCTACTGTATGAAAATTAATATACTGCGGTGGTAGTATGTGTTTGAATTCGCCCTCCTACTCTCAACAGCTAAGTCTGCGTGAATCATGGTTCCCATTTGTCAGCTGTAAAATGGAATCCAGTTCGGGCACGGTATCGTAATGTTTTAAGATTTCAAACTGGGTCGCCGGGTGCTCATATCTCTAGGGGTTTTTAAAATTTTTAGGCTCTCTTCATAAGTTCTGTTTTTAAATTCTCGCCATAACTTGGTTTTTCGGAAATGGGTCTATTGAAATTGTGGCACAAATTGGGCAAAGCTTAAACTTGCCTCGAAAGAGTATTTTCAAATAAAACCGTAAACTCTAGTACGTGAACTCTCGCCGCTTAATGTGGCCACTCGTACCGTTTAGAAGGTAAAAATAAGACAGACCCATTCCCTGCTCAACGTTTAGTTAATGTATTTAGATGTTTTAGCTTGCATTTTGCTAGTTGCATTTTACTAACACTAGATATAATTCCTAATAAAATTATAAATGCGAAAGTTTGTATGTTTGGATATTTGTTCGCAAAAACGGCTGAACAGATTTGAATGAAATTTCGCACAGAGATAGTTTATTACCTGGATTAACTTGTGGGATAACTTTTAGCCCGAAAAAAAAAATGTTAGATCCCCGACAAAATAGTCTAAAACTATAAAAAAGTTCGGCGCCACTGTCTTAACAGCGATAAAAAGAGCGTAAGTTTATAAATGTTACTAAAACACACTAAGAAGTTAGTTACGAAATAAATTTATACGAAATAACGTAATTCTGTGGCTGCAAAAAAATCGTAGATCTCATCTTATTCCCACTTTGTGCCTTATCCTCTATCCAGTCTCGTATCCCTGGTGTTGCTTATATATCTAGTGAGATGAACGATGGTAGGTACACGCAATTGTATGCTCCGCCAGTCCACCTTTTAATAAATGATTTATTTGCATAATTTCGTATTATTTCCTTCACTGTTTAAACGTACAGAGTTAGACTCGAATGTAATTAGTATTATCTTTGTGTAATTTTTTTTAACAAATACTGTATAAGAAATAGAAAGTAAATTGTGTAAGTATAAGTATACAATTATACTTATATAATTGATATTATATACTTATAATTGATATTATAAGTATATAATATCAAGTGAATATTTTATAAAGGTGCCTTCACACCTTTCCTATTAATGAATTAAGAAAAAAGGAGCAGAGATAATAATTTTTTAGACATAATAGTTTAATAGTAAAGGGCAATTCCCATAAAATAACTGGGATGGACAGAATTGACATCCCAGTTCTAAATTTTGTTTTAAATAAAATAAGTCTTACTTATCAAATAATGTTCTACGGTATTTTTAGTACTTTATTGGATGCCGCGTAATTAACTCTGAAATGATTGATTTTTTTTCTATTTCATTGTTTCGTTCGCAAGACATTTTGCCTTTTTTGTTATAAGAAGAACTGTGGTTTCCCCAATTTGTACGAATTTGTAGTATATCACCAACTTATTTGATATTTTTAAGCTCATAAAAAATTAGTCATTTGTATTACAAATCGCGGCTATGGCTTAAATTTGACTGTATATTTGTTTAGGCCTCCGATACTATTTCTAACATAACCTATACCAGATAAGCAAAATTGTCAAAAACTGGCTTTTACTTAGTTAATAATGTTATTGTTTTGGTTTTGAGATACAATTAAACGAATTATATGATCCTTTTTTTTTCAACTCACATTTTTTTAATTTTCGTACACAATTTTTCTATTAATTATTAATTAATTAAACCTGTTAATTAATTAATCTTCTTACCTTTGGTTTCAAACTCTTTACCATAATGTCTCAGCTCCTCGTAAACCTCGGTTTCCATATCGTCCTCGGCTGCTTCATGAGCCATCGATTTATAAAGCTTGCAGGCTGCCAGCGATTTAGCTAATGCTTCTTCTCCATGCGTCCACATCAGCACAGCCATTTGATGTCGTTTCGTTAATACAGCCCACATCTAAACAAAATTTTGATATTCATAATTGTAGTACATGTGAGGATCTGCCATGTAAATTTTATAATTTTTATGTAGGTCACCTATGAGGCGGACAGACCAAATTAAGTCAGCCATGGACTATTCCGTGAACGAATGTGCTATGAAGGCGACGATGAGGGAGAAATGGCTGAGTGTATTGGGACGTGCCACTCGGACGTGATGATGACCCTTCAATAATTCGGCTAGGAAGGAAGGAAGGAATAAAAATAAATTCATTATTTTTATTACACATAAAAAAAAGAAAGGAATTAATTTTACCATACTTAACAGGCTAAGTACAATAAGTAAAATACCTGCTTTCTACAGCCATATTTTCTATAATAAATAAAATAATAATAATCCGATTAAAATAATAATATAAAAATATAACGCTAGTTTAAATACATTATAAATTATTCTATTATAAGTTATACATTAAGAAATAGATAAACCTACGTTTCAATGTTATAGGGATCATTTTGTGGTGAGCCTTTTGCCCTTTAAAAAAGATTTGCGTTCAAAGAAAACCTAACCTTAATGCATACTAAGCTAGAATGGCACTTGTGAGGATTATATTTAGCTGAGCTAAGAGAAAACTCGTCTTCGAAAAATGAAAACAAGAACGCACTGCTTGATTCTGAATTGAGATTGTATTTAACAAAACCTTTTTGAAATGAGGTACTCTGATTTTATAGAAATTGTTGAGGAAATTTTACACAGTTTTTTTGGGTAAATATTTTGTTATGGAGTACATTAATGAACTACGAATAAATCGGAAAATGTTTTTATTTTTATTTCATTTTTTTAAGATAAAAATGCGCCCATAATCGTATATGCAAAGCAATGGGGGTGATGCATATGCGCTACACGTCATATAAGATTAAGGGTTAAGGACAAAGAAGAAAAACACAAGAGTGGTTTCATGTTTCTCTTCTGCAAGGGTGATGTTATTGCTATCAATGGGACTGCCAGCTTATGGCCGCCGAACACCATATGCCCTGTCACCGCTAGATGTTTAAAATATGTCTTTTTTAAAGAATATTTCTTTTAATAACTTTTTAAATACATAATATTAGATACAGATGTGTTTTCAGTTACATAAACTGTTTTTAGTCTTCATTTAGAGTATGAATTTGCTTTATCCATCTATAATATTAAACTAGGCTACCTATATATCTTCAAATCCGTAGGTATACAAACTGAACAGCAGGAGCTGTTGTAACTATAATGGATTTCATTTAATGAAAAACGTGAATCATTACAGGAATCGGGGGAAACTTGCCGATCGAACTAAAAGAATAAAATCGCACAGTTAGCACTATAGACTCGCTTTCGCTGACTTCGTGTGTAAAAAAGACATTCGTCTCTAGATTAGAAAAGATTCTTTGAAATAAGTTTTAAAATTATTAACCCTATTTATTTTGGAAAAGGAAATATTCGCGCCAATCGAATCCCACAGTTTTAGAAATAGATTGAGTAAGGCTAAGTTCACATGTAACGCGTGTTAACGCACGTCAACGCGCGATCAAATTTAAGAAGAGTTCTGATGAACATATGGAAAAAGAAAACGCACACATTGGGTTCATCGCAGAAAATTAAAACCAATTCTTCCTAAGCACATTGTTTCAAAATGTTGTCTTTATAGGATTCTTAAGTTATATCCCAAATCACTGGCCTTTTCCTGACTTCATGAATCGCGATGGAAGCGCTCTCAACTGAACAACCAACGGACGTTACATATGTATCAAAGCGTGCGTCAACGCGCGATCGCCTGCGTCTAGAGACTTTCTCTGAACGCCGCGTAAAAGTCCGTTTATATCTACAGACATTGAGCATTGAGCGTGTCAGACATGTGCCGTTGGAGACAAAATAATATTCCTTTATACAATGTCTATTAACGTATTTATATCTATCGTTACACGGCCGTGCAGACACCAACAGACACGGGCCGTGCACGGCCAGTATTCGCGGAAAGAATACTTTGTACGGTTCATGTCTGTACGTGTCTGTGGCTACCTGCCGGGCAGTGTAGACAGTTGAACACAGCATCGGAACCGTGCAGACGTTGTTTTCTTTACCTGTCGGAATCGCGCAACGATTTTTTTTTTTAAATAATAATACATAAATCTTTCACAGAGAAGTGTCTGAACATTGTGAAAGCCCCGACGGTGTCTGTCGATGTCTGATACGGTCGGTGTCTGCCCCGTAACGTGTCTGACACGCTCAATGTCTGTAGATATAAACGGACCTTTAACGTTCGCTGACGCGCGTTAACGCGCGCTCATTTGATCTGTTGTAAGTAAATACCAGGATGTCTAGATGCGCGTTAAATTTTTGCCTAATGTAGCCTAATAGTTGTATGTAAATTGTAAATAAATAATAATAGCAATTTATTCAGTATTTGCCGGACACACTGTATTCTGCAATAATAAACTAAAAACACACAAACACACGCTTAAAAAAATAATCGTGAAATAAAAGTACATGTTGTTTTAAGAGGTTACTGAGTAAGGGAGGCTAGAGACCATTCTATCCCCTCTTTACTCAATATCCTTTATCCCAAAAACAAATAGATTTTCGTTCCCTTAAAGGGTTTTTAAAACAAAATATGATATTAAAAATGTTCAATATAAAACAAAAGGTTTTCTACGTTGTGTGTTCTTCAATGTCATTATTAAATTAATCATATTTAAAGAAATTCATACCAGTAACTCGTTGAATGGGTATTCGAATAGAGCCATCTCCGTGGTGACCGGCATGAAGCCGGTAATGAGCGAGAGTCCGCCGGCGGTGTGACGAGAAAACGACGCGCTGTTTCGGTGGACATTAGCGCTCTTGTTCATCACCTTGGCGTAGATCGGGCGGAACTTCCGTCTCGTGTATAGGCACCTTTATAAAAACATACATAATTACAGTTAATGTTATTTGTTACTTTTCTTTTATATAAAGGTCGTCAGGCAGGTTCACTTCGTGGTAGGTAATTACAGTTACCTACAAGGCCCCAATTGCTGTAAGTGCTCTGCCGACCATAATAGGATTAGGAAGGAATAGGTAAATTGGTTCTGGCATCCCTTACGAATGGATCAGGCGGTTATCGTCAGGCGGTCACCCTGCCTGACGATCCTTACATAAAAATTTAAAAAAAAAATACATCGATCGCTTGCTACAAAACATAGCGGGAAGTGACTCAATATACTCAAATCTTGCCTGCTAATCCGCGATGGAGTAGCATGGGCTATGGTTATGACTAGGCCTATAATGATAACGTAACTTATGTAGTACTAGCTAAGCCTACGACTTCATACGCGTCGAAAAATGAAAATATATGAATTTAACGCCTGACATCTTTATCGCATTTAGACGATCCCTCGGAAATCTAACATTTTTCTAGGATAAAAAGTATCCTATATATAAATCCAGCTAATAAAAGATTATTCGCTGATTAACATTAATTATTAAGATTAACATTATTTTTTGCTGAGGGGCTAAAGATGTGTGTTGTCTAGCGTTGTCGTGATGAAATACCACACCACCCTTTCTATTGATCAATTCCGGTCGTTTTCTCTCAACTTCTTGCTTTAATTTCATCAGTTCTTGGCAGTAGAGATCCGAATCGATGGTTCGGCCCGGCGGTAAAAGCTCATAATGAACCATGCCCTTCCAATCCCACCATTAAAGTTATTTATTTTGATAAATAGTTAATCATAATATACATAGATCTTTAGACGCTAAAAAGTTATTTATACCAGCTTTTTTCTGCGACTTCGTCCGCGTATTTTTCTTAGTTTCCGTCAATTCGTCTCACACATTAGCGATTTGCTTACCAAATTGTTATTTAGTTTTTTTTTAACTGTTATAGTTTTTTGATTCTTTTTATTAAATTTTAATTTTTGTTAGATACTTTCACGTGGTTATTGGTAATTAATTTGTATTAGTTACAGTTATTGGCAATTAATTTTATTAGTTAGAGACATAGTTACTACCTACATGTGTTATTTTTCAGAGTCCCCACTGTAATCATTTTCATAGAACTAAATAAAGCCTAGACGAAATAAAGCCTAGACAGAGACAGACCAGAAAAATTATATATAGAGTGTATCTATTTATGAAAAAAAATGCTGACAGCACAGAGAAGGACCGCTGCTGCCTCTGGAGTTTACACAAAATCAACCGGAAGCATTGAAAACTCACTTTTGATTGATACAGACTCTAACATTATCAAATTTCAAGGCGGGGAACAGTTAGTAAGTAATATTGATTCATCCAAAATGGAAGTATGTTGGCGTACACAAGTATACATAAGAAAGAAGTCCCAAAAGGAATACTAAAAAGTACACGCCACAATGTCCCAGACATTATTTTCCGAATAAAGAATTTTATCTTGTTCATCTCGTGTTAGTGTCTGCCCATTATTATTTTACCCCATTAAATATTTACACAATATTAAGCGATTCGGCAAACGCTACAGAAAAAATATAATATAACATCAAAGAAATTACATCAAAAGAAATATCGCGTTACCCAAATGTTACCCAAATGTTGAATTTATGTCTACGTCACTGTCACGTGACTCGACAAGACTTAAATAAAGCCTATCAAAAGTAACCTTGTTTTTACATACAAACCACCGGCCAAATTGTTATTTTTTTATTTAAGTTTGTCATTGAAAAATTATGAGTAGTTATTTTAAATTAAAATTAAAATAGTTTCCGAGCATGCTTAAACGGTTTGTGACGTCATTTAACACATTTGTGAGTGACAATATTAAACACTTATCTACATTTTTGTTTAAATATTAACTTATTAAATTGTATAATATAATTACTAACTAGCTTATATTATTAATTAGCAACTTCGTACTTTTTTGTTTGTTCATCGAACAAAAACAATGAAACCAACACTAAATGTTACAACGGCCCGTAAAAATTCAACGATAACTACTTTTGTTTTTTGCCTTATTAATTAACTTAAGTTCTATACTAAAGATTTAATGGGCAATTTTTTTTCCATATTTTTCAAAATATGTAAGAAAAAACATAAATATTGGATTAAATCTGTTCTGTTATCTCCGAGAAGCTATAAAAAGCTGTGTAATAATGCACCTAAATACGCAAGTCGTGCAAGTCGTTAGGTTCCGCCCATTTTGTTAGTTAGTCCGCTCATCTTAGTCTACGTCTTCAACAATGTTTGCTGCGTTTGTTCACAGGCTGAAGGTAATTAAAGTTACTGCGCAGTTTTCATTCAAATAGCATTTGTATACCAACGTTACCTTCTTATTTACTATTTTTGGGGGGCTACGGCATCCCCTCTGCTAACACTGACATAATGTTAGTCAATTTAAGAAATCCTCAACTTCATGACACCATGAAAAGGTTTTGATAATTGAAATATTAATTAATTTAGAGAAATCATATTTTTGCCATATTAAATCAAATAAACTGCGAAACTAGCTGCCAACATTTTTAGATAAAATAAAAATAATAATAATATTATATTACATATAGCAATATAAAGAAAATATTTTAATTATTAATTCAGTAATACAGTCCCCTTTATTTCGAAAAAACGCGTATTAAGTCATAAAATTCAACAAACCATCATCATTAAAATACAAAACCTGCCTTGTTGATAAGAGATAATCAAGAATAGTCGACACCGACGAATCATTGGGTGAGTTGTTAAGCCGATGCTTCCCTTAACGCTCTATCTCAGGGTTCCCGGGTTCGACTCCCGGCATGATCAACTTTGGAAATGAATTTTACATTCTGGATCTTGAAAGCAGGGCACACTCCGTTTCGCAGTCATTTGGGCGGTTCGTCTGGCGGCAGTGACCAACCCTTTGCAGAAGACAGCACGTGTGCTTTTGTGTTTCGGTGAATCAGTAAAGGATGCCAAAGCCCATTTCCCAATCCTTATCCTTTATCCTCACATGGACAGTCAGCCTGTCAGCCAGTATGTATATTGTATACGAAGACAGCCGAAGAACAAGTCACAAGCCATATCTAATGTTTTCCCACGTCTTACTAAATCGTCGGACTAGCTTGTTTAGGGCGTAGCGCCTGCTAATATACGACTGACATAATAAATAGGTAATAACGTATCATAATATGGTAGAATACCTGTAGGCTCCACCCATCAACTTATTGATGACCAGCCCAATATCGTGCAGCGTATACACATAGCCTCTCGGTAGATGTGGCCTGACATCCCTCAGGATATATCGCAACGTGTTGCCGGGTCCACTTTTCGTGTTGTACAATTCTTCGAGTCGTGGTATCGTTAGGAATTTCCGCATGGACACTCCATTCTCCAGAAGCAGTTTCACGAAGTCTATGCGATCGTGTTCGAGTGCTTGCATCATTGCTTCGTCTAAAGCACCTGCGAAAAAATACATAAAATTTAATAACGTTTTGATATCACTTGAAGGTTATCATTCTGTAAAAGAGCATATCTTTCAGATACAAGAATTGTGTCAATATTTCAACAGAGTCCGAGCGTTATAAGGCATTTTAGTATTTATTTTAAACCTATCAAATATGTATGAGTCGTGTTTTTACATTTTTTTATGTTAAGTCTAGTACATTTATGTCGGCAGACAGGCTGACAGTCCACTTGATGGTAGCTGGTTACCGTCGCCTATAAATACAAGCAACGCCAAAGCTACTGTAAGTGCGCTGCTGACTATAGTAGGATTAAGGAAAAGGGATTAGGAGGGGATGGGGAAATGGGCTCTGGCATCTCTTACTCACTCACCGAAACACAACAGCACAAGTGCTGTTACTTCACGGTGTTCTTTTGTAAGGGGGTGTATACTTCCGCCAGACGGGCTGCCCAAATGACTGCAAAATGCAGTGTGCCCCTGCCATTACTTTCCAGATCCAGACCAGAGCCAAATTTGAAAAGTTCATTTTTCAAAGTTGACCCTGCCGGGAATCGAACCTAGAACAGAGCGTTAAGGCAACCACCCTAACCACTCATCCAACGGGCTCGTCAAACAAGTTGTTTTCTCTTGATTGTCGCATATTGACACAAGCAAAGCCATTGATATTGCCAAAGTCCAGTTTATGTAGTTGAACGAGCGTGAAAATTTTGTAAGTAAAATTAATAATTTTTGTAAGTAAAAGCGTGAAAATAATTCCGCAAAATTGAATGAAACCGAAGGACACAGCTAGTATAGCTTAATGGTAGCATTAAAGAGGTCTTTGGCGCGGAAGAACTCTTTCGGTAACCTTCAAAGGTAGCCCTGGGACCGGATGGGATAATGTTCGGGTTATATTAGATTTCTACACACCAAAGCTATGCTCCCTAGGTGACTTTTGGGATACTTTATTGGGGATTCCTTTACTCGTAAAACTACGTTATGTTTACAACACACATGTTCTAAGTTTACTGTGGTCTTCTGTAGGGTGGAGATGGACTGCCCAATTAATGTTTTACCGGTCGGTCATATTCAGTGTACCAACTCGGGTTAGTATTAAAAAATTTTACTATTTTATTTTTTACTATTTTCTATATATGGACGTCATAAGTACCCTAGGTAGGTATATTTTAATCAAAACAGGATATCTTATACATATATAATAAAATGGTAAACGAGCCGTGTCTGTACATTAAATATTGAAAAAAAAAAAATTACGCGTGGTACTTATGTTACCGAGGTCAAAAAATATTTTTTAGAATTTTTGTCTGTTTGTCTGTGCGTTTGCGCACTTTAATCTCAGAAATGGCTTAACCGATTTGAATTCGGTTTTCCCTGGTGTATTGTAGCAAGCTTCCCGTAACATTAGTGTTTATTTCATTGCAATCGGTTTACAAACAATAAAGTTACGCGCTATACCGAATGCCACGCGTACGAAGTTGCGGGCTCAGTTATTTATATGTAATTACGCTAGTACTATTATTTATTCTGTGTAAATATGCCATAAACTATAAATAATATAATGTAAAGTAGTAAAGTAAATAATATAATGTGTAATGTAGTTGACGTTGTGGAATTTAGGTGTTTAAATTTCAAATTATTTTTTGGATTTACGCCCGTTAGATACGAGCCCATGGAAGTGGCGTTTCTCTTCTGTTTTGCGGTTACCATTTCTAGTTAATTTATGTAGGTACGGTTAACAGCAAAATAAAGATTTCAAACAAAAACTTCGTTGACTATCAAGGATAAGCGTATAAACAAAACATTGTCTTTTTTGTGTTAAGGTCGACAGACAGGCTGACGGTCCACTTCATGGTAGGTGGCTACCGTAGCCTTAAACACAAACAACGCCACAGGTGCTGTGAGTGCGCTGCAGTCCATAGTAGGATTGAGGATAAGAAGGAAAGGATAGAGTAATGGGCTTTTGCATCTCTTACTCACTCACCGAAACAAAACAGACCATATGCTATTATTTCACGGTGATCTTCTGAAAGAGGGTGGTTACTGCCGCCAGACAGGCGACCCAAAATGACTGCGAAACACAGTATGTCCTGCCACTACTTTCCAAATCGAGACCAGAGCCAACTTCGAAAAGTTCATTTTCATAGTTGACCCCGACGGGAATCGAACCCGGTACCTGAGACGGACGATAAGACTGATTAGTTGAGATATCACCTGTTTTGCTATTCCAACGTTATTTCTGTAGGTAATAATGTAGGTACGGTTAACAACAAAGACACGAAAATTTAATTGATTCTTAAGGTGGCGCTGTATGAGCGTGAGAACTCAGCGCTGGCGCTGTATGAGTATTTGGGAGAATTTGTTGTCTCAAATTACTATAATACGAATAACCGAAGACAGAATGCGACGCAACACATTAGCGCCACTTATTCAACTAGTGAAAAAAATATCAACTCGCGAAAAAAATAAAACATACGTCCAATATTTTAGAAAAACCTTTATAGATGGTAGCTATTGACATTTATGTCCCAGAAATGTCATTTTTATGTATTGCTACGACCTATAAATTAATGAGTAATCATGTAATTACGTAGTATGGAAAAAGTTCGAGTTGGAAAGTCTTAAGGTTTCAATTTCAATATTAAACACATTGTTATTGGAATTGTTCACTTACAATATTACATAACTATTAAGATGTCTTGAACTCAAATTTACATTCTCTTTGGTGATATTTAATGCCTAACCGCTTTTACACTGTGTGTAAAAGATACCCGTTCCGGCAGAGCATAATTAGTTCTGACAGCTCGCCCGGAACAGGTACGATCGAATCTTGTCCAGATCAAATTATGCTCGAATGGAGTGCTGGAATGGAGTGTATCCGGTTAAAGCAACATTAACCTTGGCCGAAAGTGGCTGGCACACGACCCAGGCAATGTCCAAGACAATAATAAATATTGGTGACCAGTTTTAAAGAGCGACAAATTAGACTAACCAGATGCGACCACCTATATCAGAAAAAGACGGTCTCCATTTTATTTAATTCATACTGCCAATTCTATTCGGAATTAAAAAATATGAACATTTTTGTTAAATTTCGAGGTTGTTAAATAAAAAAATGAGTATTTCATCGAAATAAATAGATTTTACGCCACCTACCATAATTGAAGAGGCTAAAAACTTATGTGAAAACTTATCATCACAAAAATTTAGAGAAAAATATGAAAAGGCGTACGAAGCTTTCGTCAAATAGAAAACAGAAAAAAGGGCGAATTCTTTTTCATAAAATATTATTTCCTTGCAACTTAGAGAAAAGTTGCAATTCAAAAAGTCCTTGCAACTTTGAAAACGGTCTCGTTGGTGTAACGCTTGCGCCTCGGCCTTTTAAATTCACTTGGAAAGTACGAGGCTGAATTTAAAAGGCCTTCTAAATTAAATTTAAAGGCCATTTTTATTTAAAAGACCACCAAGTAAAACTTCTCAGCCGACAATAGGGTATTTGACAGATTTTAGGAAATATCTCAAATTGTTAATTATACTATAATACACTTGCAATTTGATTCATTCTTTGTGAATTGCTTTACTTTCTATGAAAATTACAATCAAAGTTTAAATTATAAACAAGACCGCCAAAACGCTAGTCACGTGATATCAATACCCTTACGTCACTTGCTTGCAAACAAGTTGTCAAATCGTAGTACGCTCATGTACTGTTCTAATACCACGCATCGACTGTAAACAAAGCAAATGACGCAACTTTATATGCCACCAATCGCGTGCGTTTTTAATCACGTGGTCAAACATGAAAATTTAATTATTTTAATAATGGATTTATTATGAAAATCGTACATATTTTTAAATACTGTGTTAGTTAATTTGGTTTAAAAAAATATTTACATTTAGTCTAGTAATAATTTGTTTCATATTTTCATTATAGTCAAATACCGTATTGCTCTATTTCCGGTCTCGGCAGTAATGTAGTATTAATTAATGTATGTATTTATAAAATTTAAAAATGAATTTCCAAAGTCTACACTTAATTATTAAATTTATGAACTTATATAAAGTTAAGATATCAATATATATCCTTATGAAAAATTCTAAACATTTTTTTTTGCAGTTAGTACTTCGCCACTGCATCACTCAGTTTCAGTCGAGTGCTCGCAACTTGTTTCGGTAGATTGGATCGACATGTAAATCTTTATGCGCATTGCGTCTTTTTCCAACGTAAATCCTACTAATATTATAAATACGAAAGTTTGTTTGTTTGCATGTTACCATGAATAACATATAGGATACTTTTTATCCTGGAAAAATGTTAGGTTCCCTCGAGAACTAAATTCGTCTAAAAACATTAAAAAATCGGCGCCACCGGCACCGTCGTCACAGCGATATGTCAGGCTATCTCAGGTGTTCTCAGACTCACATAAACTAAAAAAATTTCTCTGTTTTAGGATGATTTTCTGAACAAAATCAAGATCTTTCAATTGCATACCATTGAATTAAAATTAGGTTGATTAAGGTTTTTTTTTATAAAAGTTCTAATATTTTAATAAAAAATTATATTTTTTACTGATTTGTGTTGCCTTTACTGTTTTGAAAATATTCCCCCAGATATGACTTTTGTACGGTACTGTACTTTTGGATACTGTTACTTTTGTACGGTAAGTTTTTTTTATGAAAACAATATATGTGCGAAACAACGACTAAAAATATATTTATTTTTAAAGTCAGTTCTTCGCACAATTCGTACGAAACAAAATTTTGCGAAACCACTACTAAATCGTTTTCTCAGGTGTTATATTTTTCTGTTATCAATCGCTGGCATCAGCTAGTATAATATAAGCAGAAGTGCTAGCTTTCTCGAAGTGTTTTAAGAAAAACATGAGACCTTTAAACGAAAAATACTTTTGCAAGTTGAATTAAAGAGAGTTGAATTATAGTACAATTAAATTGACTCGCGGTCTATAGTTCATTTTCTTACTACACATTTTTATTGAAATAACTTTCCATTTATTATTATAAACTAACTATGTTCCGCGGATTCACCCATCGTTAATTTAAATTGACATGTCCGCTCTATCGGTAATGCTGATTTCTCGTGGGACCGTGGCCTTTCACTCCCTGTCCCAAAACTAATTACAATTACTTCGGTTTCACTTAACGTTCTTGCATAGCTTCTAAGGATTATAGCATCATGATAAATAGCCTATAACTTTCCTCAAGAATTGAGCTATCAATTACATTTTTTAACCATCGGCGCCGACGCAAAACCGGGGTCCATGTAAGTTTGACGTGTGTATCCCAAACGCATGGATCGATTTTGATCCGTTTTTTTTTTCGTTTGAAAGCTCAGGTTCTTAGCTATAGTTTATGAAGATCTGTGCATGCGTTTGAAGATCATCAGCCCATTTCCTAGTTAACGAAGGGATTTCCCTAACTTCCACAGGTTCGATTCATGTGAAATTTGATATACCGTTCCTTCGTTGTTATTTCCATGATATTGGAACCTCGATCTGGTGCTGCAGCATCAAGTAGTCTGCGGGAAAGCCACGCGTACGAAGTCGCGGGCACAGCTAGTACTATATCTGAGCGTGACGGTCACGCGAGTTCAGTGCATTTTCCCCTCCCAAGAGTGCCCAACGTGCATAAAGAAGTTTTCACTTCAAAAACCTAAAAGTAAAGCGCAAGGGTTGAGATCTTACCTTATGTTTGAGTTTTAAAATTACAGTGAAACGTTCCCACAATGGCAAACCCGTATGCGACTATTTTTAACTGTCCAAAGCGGGTTTTATTACAATACAATTTTTAAAGAACACTACAAACAAAGTTTTTTCATAAAGTGAATCTCAAGAAAACAGTAAATATACAGAATATCCCCAGAAGTGTACTTACGAAACTGTAGTTCTATAAGTAAGTAAGTAATTCATTTAGATTCCCAAGAGACACACATTTAAAACCCGGAATGACAGACGGAAAACTCTCACTTAGTTAAGACAAACAAAAGTGACTCGTTCAAATAAGCTTATTTTACTTCAGGCAACATATTATAGATGTTAGTCTGTCCGTAATAGATTAAAAGCAATATTTTTCTTAGTATCGAAACCATTACATTACACAACGTCATAGTACAGTACTATTATTAACAGTATTTATTGGGTCGTAAATTGTAAGCACGACGTCAGAGTTACGCGCAAATCAATACATAACATCAAGCGAGGTGAGATATGAGAATATTTTTTGTAATTAGCCGGATTGTTACAAGGCTTAACTGCTGACTAGCAAACTAAATCGGTGACAAAATGTGGATTGACATTCAATGTATATCTAAATGTATAAAAATTTAATGTTCGTTTACTCAAAACCGCAAATCTTCGGATTTAAAATCTATCAAATCTATATGTATAAAAATGAATCCCCATTTCCCTTGGTCACGGCATCACGCGTGAACGGGTAGACCGATTTTAATTCGGTTTTCACTAATGGAAAGAGGGATGAACGGGGAATGTTCATATATATAAAAATTGCACCACGGGCGAAGCCGGGGGCGGATCGCTAGTAAAAGATAAAATAATTAAAAACAAAAAAAACGGTTTTGGTTCTTTGAGATGTTACCAAGAATGATATACCAGTTCAGTGAGAATCACTCTCACTTGGCAGCACTGGTCTATTAGCGATTATGGCCTAATAAATACTACTTGCCTGGTGGCCATTCTTGTCCGTACACGAAGATTTCCGATCTCGCAATATCCACGCGGTTCCAAGTGAGAGCCAATGACAGCTGTTCGCTGGCCGACAGGTGCTGGGCTCGGAAAAGAGCTGTCAGAATCACTTGATCCAACTCCTGGACCTCACCGCCTTCCGCGCGCTCTTGAATCCTGAAGACTGTGATCTGAAAGGGAAAGATACTTTCAGGCAAACTTTTCATAGTTTTTCATAGTTTGGCAAGTAGTGGCACAGCACATTGCGTTTTGCAGTCATTTAGGCAGCCCGTCTAAATGACAATCGGTTCAGTAGTTTTTGAGATTATCGCGAACATTCTTTTATAATATGTAAGAATTCATTAAAATTCTAAAGTTTCATCAAAATCCGTTAAGTAGTTCAGCAAAACATCCCGTGGGTTAGTTTGTCATCCCTTGCAATAAACTTTCGTATTTATAATACGAGTATTTGTAGGAATGAACATGTCTCTTTTAGTTCCAAAAAAACAAAAATAGATCTCATTCTGCCTCGTATTACTTCAGGAATACACGGAATTCCAGCGTATTCTCCACTACACGGGAATTACTTCAGAAAAATAAATCGGTGACTTTACAATTGTGAGAGAGTAAAAGAACACACCAACATATAAGAGCATGCGAGAAAGATGCTACCTAAGCGAAATGCCTGCACAAGAAGATTCTGCCTCGTATTACTTCAGGAATACACGGAATTCCAGTATATTCTCCACTACACGGGAATTACTTCAGAAAAATAAATCGGTGACTTTACAATTGTGAGAGAGTAAAAGAACACACCAACATATAAGAGCATGCGAGAAAGATGCTACCTAAGCGAAATGCCTGCACAAGAAGATTCTGCCTCGTATTACTTCAGGAATACACGGAATTCCAGTATATTCTCCACTACACGGGAATTACTTCAGAAAAATAAATCGGTGACTTTACAATTGTGAGAGAGTAAAAGAACACACCAACATATAAGAGCATGCGACAAAGATGCTACCTAAGCGAAATGCCTGCACAAGAAGATTCTGCCTCGTATTACTTCAGGAATACACGGAATTCCAGTATATTCTCCACTACACGGGAATTACTTCAGAAAAATAAATCGGTGACTTTACAATTGTGAGAGAGTAAAAGAACACACCAACATATAGGAGCATGCGAAAAAGATGCTACCTAAGCGAAATGCCTGCACAAGAAGGATCTTATTGTATAAAGACTAAATACAATTAGTAACGTCTTATAGTAACGTTAAATTAAAGGAATATTTTTTAAATTGTATTTGATTATATCAACATTGTAATTAATTGTACATAGTTAGATGTTAAATCTTTTAATATTTTAATAATAATTTAAAGCACAGTATGATAGCAAACGGTTAAACCTAGGTGGTTTTTAATGCTATCATTATATTAATGTATATTTAGTTTTCTTTTTAAATTGTTAAAATTATAAATAAATTAAAAAAAACAGAAAAAAGGATTCTATTTAGACCAGGCTATATGTAGTGATTTAGCTAATAATTAGTTAATTTAGTGATCATATATATATATATAGGGTTTCTGTTTTGATTTTTTCTATTAGTGTCGTCTGTTTTGATACAAAATCAATGGTGACGGTGAAGAATACATCACTTAAAGATATGCCTTCGCTTCGGGTTGATTAATATTTCAACTTAATTAACATGCTTCCTATGTTAAGGTTTACATTCTACAATGAATGAGCCCGGACCGATTAGGATTTATATGAACGGAGTCGAGAAAAACAGCTTATTTATGAGTATTTTATTCATGAGTATTTTAGCAACAAAACTAAAGGTCAAAGAAACCTTTAAAATTCCTACCTTTGAGTATTATTCAAAATCGTAATTAAAGAGCTCCCTCTTCCGGTGTAATTTTCTTCCCCGTTAGGTGCGGGAGGCAAAATGAATTGGTTCAATTGATGGGTGTAGCTCGTTAGCGATTCTAATGGAAGCCCCGAGGCGGTACATAATATGGGTGCCTCTCTAGGAGCCCTTTTGGTTCCCGTCCTTTTATTTTTACAATTATCTTAAAAGTAAAATTTCCTATTTTACTCTTTTTATATTTATTTACATTTATACGCTCGTTTTACGTTTCGGGATTTAACTCTTATTGCATGTATTCATATTAAACTAATAATTAAATTAATAAAAGAACAATGGCGAACCCCCATACAAGTTTTTGTTGACTTAAACTTTTCGCGTCTACAAATGAAAAATATGTAAAAGTATAGACTTTTTATTACTAAACTAAGTGGTCTTAGATTTATTACTAAGCAAAGTCTGGAATTAAAGATATTTTAGTTTTAATATTTTGAGGTTATGTAAAATAACACCTATTATTTGGATTAAAATATATATATTTAGCGTATTTTTAGATTAAAATAAACTGTAAATACTTAAAACTGAGTTCAGAATAAAATATTTTTAGGTAAATTGTGATTAACGTCTTGCTACGAGTATATATATTGTTCTGTGGTATTATAATTTTTGCACATAGAATAATAACTAAAGCATTATTATTCTATGTTTTTGTACCTTATTTGTCACATTAAAATGTCATTTACTCAATTAAATTGTGTTTCTTTTATATAAAATAAAATTGATATTTATATCCAGACTTAGACAAATCATTAGTATAATTTGAAAATCCTGGAAAATTTAGTTATTTCTCTTTATATTGATCACATTTAATGACGCTTCAAAATTCTTTGAACAAAAATTTCGCCATTGTTCTTTAACTGTGATTTGGTCAACTGGATAATAAGTCTGGCGGCTGTAACCACGATTTACAAAAGACCATCGCGAAATAACAGCATATCTATTGTTTTTATTCGATTTGTGAGTGTCAGAGTACGTATAACTCTCCCCACCTTGTTCCAAATCCACCTGGGTCTGCAGCGTTATTCCACATGGAGTTATTTTTGTCAAGTGTACCATCAACCTGCCTGCTGACTTTCATATAAAGAAGGAATACTACAAATTAGCAGCGACACGGTACAGTGTTGTTCTCAGTAACAAAATTGGATAGACTATGTTTCTTCAATAGCACATTTCACTATGACAACTTTATCCTGCCAGGGTCGACAATGCACATGCATTCCCCAACTCAGTATTGCTTGTGTTTATAGGCGAATATAGCCACTTACCATCAAGTGAACTGTCAGCCTTAAACACCCATTAATATAAAAAATGTTAAAAAAAGCTTGACCTTTTTATAATACCCACAGAAGAATATATTTATTTGAATAAACTCACATGCAAAGAAACGAATCAGTGTTAATGATCGGAAAAAGTAGATTAAAAATAACTAAAGCTTGACCTTTTTATAATACCCACAGAAGAATGCCAGTATATATATATATATATATATATATTTAAATAAACTCACATGTAAAGAAACGAATCAGTGTTAATGATCGGAAAAAGTAGATTAAAAATAACTTTGGTCGTAGTTTTAATTGCCGTAGGAAATGATCATAGTGCAATTATATTGAACTTAAAAACATTAACAGCGCGTGTGACGTGAAGGTGCGACACATTGCCAGATTAAAAAAAAAAACAATTAATGCATTTCGATATTTGAAACGTAAGTTTTTCTGGTATCCCTTGGAAGGAAACCAAAAGCCATAAAATACATTATATAAGGTAGAATTTAGTCAATGGCATTATTCTCAAGTACATATTTATTTTTGCACAGGTATAGGGTTTGCAAATTGGAGCATACTATGCACAGGTATACCTATCACCAACCAGTTCTACCCAAATCCGATAGATGTCGCTGTTTCACCTGATTCAATTGTCATATAATAGATGGCCCCATTTATAGTGTTATATTTTTTAATTTTCAACGCGGACAAAGTCGCGGGCACCAGCTAGTTTAGCGAAATCGCGGTAGTTTAAATATCAGAATAAGGGATCAGCGTAGATGTATTAATGGTTAATATTAATGGTCGGTAAAACACTTGCAGAACCTGTTGCGTTGCTTGTTTTATAGACGACGGAGCCACTTACCATCGACCTGTCATTTTTACGTTTATTTTTATTTCGTACATATATTATATATTGCAAAAATAAAAAACACATTTAAAAAATTGAAAAAATTTATGAACAGAGAATAAGTCTAAAGATTATTTAATTATTTAATTATTCGTGACATGATTAGTGAATAATATTTTATTTTCTTGTGAGACAAATTTTAAATCCTTTGAAATTTTTAATATTTTAAAGTTAAAAAAAAGCTTGACCTTTTTATAATATAATAGCGGACTCTGGCCTTCCTTATATAAAATTTCAGAATAAAAACCCGTTGGATACAAAATGTATGAGAAAATGAATTTTATTCACAATTTTTATTTCGAGAATATTTCAGATACAAAACATTATTCTGATAATTGGGGAGGAAACAAATTCAACGAATAAAACATTATAAAAATCGGTTCAGAGTTATAATAGTGTAACTAACACTACTACTTTCTTTATACAGATAGATCATTAGAATACTTCTTTATGTTGCATAGGCCATCGAGGACAATAGGGTATTACACCCATTTTAAAAAAGTGTCTCAATTAGATTCTGTAGTGCTAATGAACCACTAAAAAAAACACCAAATTTTTATTCAATCGATAAGTTTAATAAAGATGCATTTAAAATTTACATTTTCAAATTTCGCGCGTAATTTGACGAAAACGCTGGAAACCATTTTGCTCTGTGGTCATGATAATGTTATAGGCAAAGATAATTGTATTAGTGTATAGATGGAACAATAAAAATTGAAGATTCCTTCGATACTCGATACCCGTCTTTCTAATGGCTGCATGTCGTATGTTAAAAAGAGATAACAATAGCCGAATATGACGTCTTAAAACGCTGCGCGCCATAAAAGAGGAAACGTCATATTTGTTTATAGAGATGGGCTTAAACGTTAAAAATTAATAATACTGCTAAATGCTAATGCTAATAATAATTAACACTTAAAATTAGCAGTTATTTTTAGCAACTGTTAAATTTATCACAGACAGATTGTTACATGATATTTTTCAACTGAATTGCTGTATTTGCACTAGTGGAAGGTCCTGAAATTACTTCGCAGTCTAAAACAATCGATTCAAAATCAAAATTTCTATTTATAAAATGCCCAGTAACGGCCATGAAACCATCATTTCTTGCTAAAGTCCAATTATCGGTCGTAATGCAGATTGTTTCGAGTTCATTATTTATGACTTCTTGCACCTCTGTTCTGCACTGTTCATACATTGTTGGTAAAAGTGTATTTGAAAGATATTTTCGAGATGGAAGCGTATATGAGGGATTCAAAGCATATGAGTACTGAGTAAAGCCAAGGTCTTCTACAATCGAAAATGGTTGAAAATCAAGTATGAAAAGCTGCATTAAACAATAATTGAGTCGTTGTTTCTCTTTTAGAGTCATTTTTTACAGCATACGTTGATACACTTGGTAGAATTTTTCTCTGCTTTGCTGGTGGTGGCAAAAACTCATCATTAGTACACGAAGAATTTGAAGTACTGGGAGCATTTTCAGAAATAGGAACAGGCTGTTGAGAACTAACTAAATTATCACTCTCAGTTATTGTAAAAGCATTTTGTTGTTGAGTCTGTTGAATATTAATCGTAGGATGTTTGAACTTCATATAAGATTTTAAGTTTGAAACTGAGCTCTTGTAGGAAATAGTTTTTTTACACAAATTACACATTCCAATTTTTTTACGGTATCCGAAAAAGTTCCATATTTCACTTTTTTTTTGCCGTCGAATATCCATTTAACTAACACCACACAAACAGCGATACAATTAAAATGTCACTCACAACACTCATTATCTAATAGGTATACTACCTAGATAACACACACGTAAATTATGTATATTTACGTGTTAGTTATCTAGTACCTAATGAAGATCAGTCTTTATTTAACACTAACTAAATATAACATTTCCAAATTCAACAGTTAGTAGCAGTTAGTTAAATCAACTCGACTAAATAGCAATCTATCTAACTACTCTGACTGAACAGAAAATTAACAGTTTGCAGTTGCTAAGTTGAAAACAATTCAATAGAGAGAGACGGAACGAACATCATTGTCATCGCGTCCTTTCCTGCGCTGCGGCCTACAGTAGTGGGATAAAGGGAGACAAATATATATCCGTCCGTGTCACCGCGCAGAATACCTGTACACTGCTCTGCTGCCATTATTTTTATCTGTGTTCGGTGACTTGTGACTACTAAATTTAACAACTATCTCAGAATTTATTTAACAGGTGTTGACACTAAAAAAATTTAGGAGCGTTAATTTAGCAGCTTATTAATTTTAGACCCATCTCTATTTGTTTATATCATGCTGGTTAACAAGCGCGTTTAGCTTTATGTGATTTAAAATACTTGAAAATCTGAAAGTGTGATTTCATAAATCTGTTGCTTGCCAAGAATGGCTTGTACTGTTCCCGTTTGTCCAAGTAGAGTGGGTGTTTTGAAGGAGAATAATGGAAACATATCATTTCACCGGTAAGTCGCACAGCTCGCACTCATTAATTTTGGTGTTTTGTAAACAAATTTTTATAATTATTTACTAAAAATGAATCATTGTACATGCATACACAGCTCTAAGGTTGATTTATTTAAAGAAAAGCTGGTGTTTATAACTAAAATTTACAAAAACCAAAGTTAATAGGAATTTTTGACATTTGTCTTGCTTTATAGTGCTGTAGTCTGATCTTGATAAGTTTATCGATATCGATAACTAATTTATTTTTAGTAGAGTGTTGACAATTTCTAGCATTCACTGCAGGTTGAAAGTAATTTTTATCAATTTATAACAGATTTCCCACCGACATCGATTTAAAAAAAACGTGGACAAAAAATGTAAGAAAAGCCGACGATTGGAGAGCTTCGCAATATACAAGAATATGCTCGATGAACTTTGAAGATTCTTGCTTTCGCCAAGGATATCAGCGTAAAATTCTATACTCGTATGCAGTGCCGACAATATTCCCAAAATTACCACCATCGTGTAAATCAGTAAGTAATATCTATAAGTTATGCTTCAATCTATGAAAATTATGAAAATCTTTTGAATCATTAATAACCAAAAACTATTTCTTTTCAGAAATTACCCAGAAAAAGAAAACTTACTAATAAATACGTGGATACCCAAGCGTCAACATTAACTGCAAGTCTTTAAATTAAAATGTTGACGAATCACAGATGAACGATATCACAGATTAAAATGAAACGATATCACAGATTATCCAATCTGTGATATCGTTTCTAAAAATAAAACTTTAAGATTATCGAGTTTTTTTTCTCTCGTAATAAAATCCTACTCCCGTTCTACCCCTTAAGGATGGATTATAAATATTTCTACTCAAAAAATAACTATTCTTTTGAAATATTTTGGTGAAATAAATGCGAGAGGTTGCATACAATCTCATACAACCGATTAGCAATGCGGCGAGTACCAGGACGCACCCACATTTATTTATATTGAATAACCAAACAGTACACCGAAACGCATTTAGCCATACTTTTTATCCGTCATATATTTAAAATCTATATCAACGATATCTAGTTATCAATAAAAATGCACAGCACTATTATACGCTATAACTTTAGCTTACATTGTATAGTCAAAATGGAGACATTCACTCAACTTCGACCCGACAGATTATATATGTATGTCTCTTTCAATCTTATGACAATTTGAAGGTGTTAGAAAGAATAAAATATTGCTGCATTTTGTGATCCATCTATAGGTACATAGGTACAGACTAATACAACATCTTTGGTTATAGGTATAGATTTTGACTGACACTGTTTGACGCATATGATATATGACCACGGCTGTTCATATGATAATATTTTATTGTTTCACACTTAGAGCGCGATTTATCAGTAACCGCGTTACTTTTAGTTTTTGAACTTACTTTTTATTTTAAATCTGCCTCGAGCACAACTTAGTATGAAGCGAAAAGTGCTTTTAGCTCGTTAGACCTTCGGGCGAAACAAGTAACAAATATGTCTTTTTGATGTCGAAAAATTGTTGACAGACGATGATCCGAATAAAAGAGTTTTTATTCAATTGTTTGCAGACAGACCTTAAAAAGTCGATGCTCTCTAGAAGCGAGGCTCCAGCCTCACTAAAGGCGAAAGGGTTGTTTGATAGCGCTTTGGATAAATAGCAGTTAGCGGCATTAACGGCCACCGACCTTGTAACGCCTTTTGCAAAGGAAAATTCACTGATCAGATAAAATCTGTGTGCATTCACAGATACCTACGCTTAATGTACTACCAGACGTTAGATGATTCTTGGTATTTAGAATAGTTTTTGATACTTTTTTTGTTAGAAGTTTTTAGGGTTCCGTACGTCCGAATAAAAAAACGGAACCCTTATAGAATCACTCGTGTGTCCGTCTGTCCGTCGGTCACAGTCAATTATCTCGGAATCTACTCGACTGATTAAGTTGAAATTTGGTACACATATCAATTTCTGCTTGAAGACAACAGGTGGACATATGAAGTTACCATACGATAAACGTCGGACCGGCAGACCATGCACACGTTGGGAAGACGACGTCAAAAGGATAGCTGGAGCGAGTTGGATGAAGACAGCCGAGAATAAAGACGAATGGAAATCTTTGGAGGAGGCCTTTACCTGAAGGGGGGTTCATGCTACTAACAACGAATATTCATTTGTTTAATAATGACTTGAAAAAAACTTATTAAAAATATAACGTATAGATGATATTAGAAATAAATATAGCAAATAAACTTTTTATCAATATTGAACAAAGAAAAAAAAAAAAGAAAAAACCTAACGAGGTTACTTATGTAGAAAAGGATTGTGCATGAAATAAAAGGCTCTTTTATTTTATTTTATTTATTATCAATTTCTGTGACCCAATCGCAGAGGTGTGACGTGAATAGATGAAATCTGTATATGGGAGGTCATTTTTGGGGGGAAGGTAGAAAATTAAAAAAATATATTTGAAACTGCACCGTGTGACATTTCAAATGGAAGGTCTTTTGTGAAGATTTTAAATGTATTTTTTTGTAATTTTAAAATAAATAGTTTCCAAGTTATTCAAGAAAATATACCTTATCTCCGAAACTACTGTACCTAAAATTTTGAAATCACTCAATATTGTGCGGATAGGTAACATCGTACGGAACCCTCTTCGTGCGAGTTCAACTCGCACTTGTCCCGTTTTTTATGTAAAAGTCGTCAGACAGGTTGATTGTCTTAGTGGTACTGCTGACCTTAGTAGGATTAAGAACTACGGATTAGGAAGGATGGCATGGGAAAAGGGACTCTGGCAACGTTTACTTCCTCACTCATAAACATGTACTCCATGTCTAGGTCTGATGTGTCTAAATTTAGGTCTCAGTTTGGGTCTATGTGGGTTAGGTAGACCCTTAAACTCTCTTCCAAAACTGTTTAATAAATTAGAGGTTAAAAATATATATGGTAATTTTAAATAAGTGCTTAAATAAAAAATGTTTGTAGTGACTAATCACGTTAATGCGAAATGTGTTTTTGTTATATTGTATTAGTGTTTATTTTTGAAGGCATAGCAGTACGTAACTTACCAAATTTTTCTTACGAGTACACTGAAGCAATTCGTTGTACAAGCATTCCGCCTGTTGTAAGCCGACTTCGAAAGTCTTTTGTATTGTCCCTATGAGATAATCTCTCATAGATTCCAATACCGTTTGCTCTCCACTTTCCGATGCATACCTGAAAATACAACTAAAATTAAAGACAAAACAAAAATAAGGTAGCAGATTTGCCCAACAACCATTGTTCGAAGCTTGTACCCTCCCTGGCGTTGCTTCTGTCCTTAGGCGACGGTAACCACCTACCATCAGTCTGTCTGCCACCCTTAATAATATAAAAAAGTAATATCCTTGCTGGTCAAACATGTTTCCGGGAAAACTTTAGTTTTCATTTATTTCAAAATAAGCTTAGTAGAAGCAAATGTCAAAATGTATAATTGCTACATTGGTAATATTAAAAATATAGAAGTAAAAAAATTCGCCGCTACGTTGACGATGTTGGCGCCGAATTTTTTATATTTTTAGACGATCCCTTCAAGAATAAACCTATATGTTAATCCAGGTAATGAACTATCCCTGTATAAAATTTCATCCAAATCCGTTGAGCCGTTATTGAGAAACAAACATTCAAACATACAAACTTTCGCATTTGTAATATTATTAAGAATTAAGACGTGTTATTCTGATATAAACCTGTGTATTTTACTGTAATTTCATCAAAATAATTTCAGTAGTTTTTGCTTGAAAGAGTAGGTACAAAACATAACATCCATCGTCACCTCACCATCTTTGACTTTTACAATATTACTATTTTTTTCCTGCAATTTCGTTAAGCTTAATTAGATATAGCTTACAACTATATGTTATTTCAATGTATTACAGAAAATTGTCATTAAAATCTGTTCAGTAGCTTTTATGTGAAAGAACAAACATCCATCCATCTTCACTTTCGCCTTAATAATAATAGTAGCTTTTGCCGCGAGTTCATCCGCGTATCCTTATAAATTATAGCTTATATGTTATTCTGATGTTAATCTTATATGTTAACTATATTTTGTATAAAGTTTCATTAAAATCTGTTCAGTAAGTATGTTTGCGTGAAAGACCAACTAACATCACAATCTTCACAAACTCATATATATACGTTCTATGGTTTTCTTGGCGGATACCTTTACAACATTGATATCAAGTCCATCCTATTAATATATCCTCTTCCACTTCCTAGATGAAGCGGTAGTCACAAAATGGCTTAAGAATTTAGACAATGAAGAAACGGAAAAAATATACGTCCACGGTTCAATATCTTTTAGTAATCATATTTTCTATATATTTTAGTATAATATAAGTCGACTACAATTTCTTGTAATTTGTGGGCGTCAACTTTGTGCAATCTGCGGAATGAGACCCGGTGACCTGTAACACAGGTATTCTTCAATACCTACCACGGGCACCGGGCTCTCACACTGTTACAACCATTGCTTGTGTCATAATTTAGGTCAACATTGTTTGTATCAATTGGGTGGTTATTTATATGCGATTGTGTGGAGCTAATAATAAATGCATTATTCATAATTGCAGTAAATTATAAACTAAATGTATGGAGAATTAATTAACAAGTTTTTTAAAAACCCATAAGAACGCTATGTCTGATACGGCTCAATTTAAATTTTGTTTACATTCTATTTGAAACAAAATTGAGTGTCTGAATTTCCTCAGGTTCAATTAACGCACACAAATCATTTAAATTAAAGTATCTGCGTAGAAATAGTTCATCAAGTAAACCAATATTGGACTTGGGATGAAACATTGTGCGCGGAATAACGGCAAATATTGGATGAGTGATATTATATTCCGTGAAGTATGGAAATACCAGTATACGGAGAAGCACGAAGAATTGCGTTATATTATCCTTCAATTTCAAAGATAAGTGCCGTATGTATATCTTTTTAAACAATACCTTTACGGATTTATATATAAAGTATATACTTATATATATAGGTATATACATGTAAGTATTTTTTTGTGTTTGGAATATTTGTTTTTAATCTTACAAAATTTACTATAGGATTTTTAAAGAAATGTATTTGTGATTATGTATACTCCGTAGGTAGTATGTACAGGTATGTACAGGAATGTCAATTATAAAATTACCCTATTTATATACAGATTTTACGTATGCCTGTTATCTGAGATAGCAAAACCATGAAAAACCTCGGTGTGCGCATAATGTTTGCTTGTATCCGCGCACACTCCGCAGCGATGCGACAATATATAAATATGGGCGGCGGGCGCGTAGGTATTTTGCCCTTTTGCGCCGCCCGCCAGCCGCCGACGCCACACCGACCGGGGAGACAACATCTCGTCGATTATTCCGAAGAGTAGACTGTGACGGTAGGTGCTGGCTCCTATTCACCCTCCGTCGTGAATCCAGCGATAGTGATCAAATAAATATACAAAACCACGCTGATAAACAGATCTTTTCAGAGCTATTCCAATTTATCCGTTAATGGGTTCTCTATACTTATACTATTTATTTCCACGCCTTCACTCGGTACGGTAGCTGCATGTACATTAGTAATCGGCTAACATACAATTTTTTTTTCTTTATGTAAATAAAGGTTAGCATGCATGCTAAGGGTCCACCTGATATATAGGATCCCTACTCTTTATCCTACTGCGCCGGATCCGACCCACTGATCCGATCTAAAAATGCGATCTGAACACATGCGTTCTCTGTAACCAATGGTCGCCCGTGTATGCTTCCTCACTGCCTGCGGTATATCGCACGCCTTCCACTGATCGCACGCCGGTCACGCGATCTGTCTCCGGCGGCAGAGAACGCGTGATCGGCGGTGCAGTCAGGCGTTCAAAATGGCTTAATCTTTAGTGGAATGGATAATTTGATGTATCGCAGAACGGGTCGTCACCGGTATCGCACTCAGTATAAAAACGCTTGCGATCCGATCCAACGATCCGATCTGAAGACGCGTTCTAGATCGTATCGGCGGCACGGATCGAGCGCAGTAAGTGAAAACCTTAAGATCCGCAGAGCACATGCAGCACTTATGCCGTTGCTTTTGTTAATAGGAGACGGTAGCCACCTACCATCAAGTGGACAAATCAAGTAAATACGTACTTATGCACAAAAGCAATAAGGTCCGCCGCTCTTCCGCTGCCATCGCATACGACCACTGGCACCGGTGGCGTGTCGGTCACGTATTCCAAAACAGCTCGCACCGTGTTCGTGCCACCTTCGATCACGAGACACACCACTGGTGTTGAAGAATGTGTGTCTGTAATGAGAAACATTAAGACAATCAAATGTCAAATACATATTTTCAAAGCCGATACAAAAGTGTATAATGTAATCTGTTCTATTCATAAAACAAGCTACAAGAAGCTACGACAACCTGTCCTATTCATTCGAAGCTGCAGGAGGCGCTTTTTATCTATTGCACTAGAGTGTAAAAGAGAAAATACACTATTACCAGGCCTCTGTCACTCCGTGTGTGCAGTGATATAATTGCCGACCGTCACTCACATTGAATGTGAAAGGAGTGCAACTTCTGTACGCTAGTACTATTATTTATTCTGTGCTATTACACTACTGGTGATAAGATAAAGATCAAAGAAACGCGGACGAAGTTGCGTGTAGTAGGTTAAGGTGGAGACAAACGCTAAATACTAAAAATATCCATTGTTTAATGAAGATGTTACAAGAAATATACAAGACAATTGCTTTGAAAAAAATATATATTATACTGAAACATGTGAAGACCCAATTGTATTAATTAGAATTTTTGTTAAAGTAATAGAAACTCCACAAAAAAGTTTTATTGAAAATTCTCTCGAAAACGGCTTATGCGCGCATATGAATCCTGTACCTATTAATAAGTTAATGTCAGTTTAAAAATTGTATTAATAAATTTATTTTTTTGTGTATTGTTCTAATGGCAACCATTTCTAGGTCTGTTGAATTGTCTCCGCCGCCAGCAAGTTCTATTGTAAATGTCATTTTCGTAAGTGAAGCCCCTTAAAAAAAAAAGAAAAAAAAAACAGAAATACGGCAGCAGCAAAAACGACAAGTCGCGTCGTTGCGTTAAATCGCAGCGACATGTCGCTGCAGTTGCTCGCAAGCCCCTCGAGTATCGGCGACACTTGGCGGCACTATAATATTATTGGTCTGCAGTCGGACTAAACTGCCACTGCGACATAACGTCAGGCGACGACGCGTGACGGACTAGGGAAGTTATTTCATAGAAACCCGTAGTGTCGCCTTCTAGTTAGTAATATTAGATAATTCTATTATCGAAAAGTGTCTGAAATAAAGTTTTATTACTTTAGTATTTTATTTAAAAAAAAAAATTAAACAGAACTTATTATTTTCTATAAATTGTAAGTAAAATACACTGACATAAACTTTAAAAGCATAAAATTTATGCACCAAGTTGCCGGAAAGCTTTGAAATATCAATTGGATTGGACGTGCGTCGAATACGAGTTAAATTTCCGTTTAGCTTTGTGGAAATAATGGTTTACAAAACGTTGTTATTTTTTAAATGCGACCATTTAAAAGCTTTTATATTAAACTTTTATTGTTATTATTATACGACGGTGAATTGCAGAGTATGAATTCGTATGCGATTCATTAGTCTGTAGATTCAGTCTTTGTGCCCAACTTGACCGAATGGATACCGTCTAAATTAGAGATTCCCAGACTTTTTTCTCATAGACCACTTTCAAAATTTAGCTGGTTCCGGTGGACTCCCTGCAGCTGAATTTCTACCATATTCCCAAAAGTCGACAAAAAATGTGAGGATTAAGTCTAACTATGGAAATTTGTATTGCGGCTGGTTGGAACCACGAATGGGGAGTTTTCTAAATTAAATAAGTGAGAATTGATTGGTTTTTTGTCATCCCCATTTATTTTTTCACGCCAACGTAGGACCCCGTCGAGTCTCCCGTGGACCCCTGTGGGTCCACCTGGACCGTATTGGGAACTATGGGTCTAAATGGACGAAACGTCTAAATTATATATATATCTCTCTAAATCTACTATATTTGAAAACTATATTTATATATTTGGTCATTCTAAATGCGAAAGTGAGTTTTTCGTTGGTCGTAGCGTGATGTTGTATAGCCTATAGCCATCCTCGATAAATGGATTATACAACACAAAAAAAAAATTCAATTCGAACCAGAAGTTCCTGAGATTAGCGCGTTCAACTAAACAAACAAACAAACTCTTCAGCTTTTATAATTTTAGTATAGAAGTGTAGATAATAATAGTAGGATAATATAGATAATAATAATTTCCTCAATCAATCAAATAATAAATATTATCATAATCTCCATAGATATGAGTTAGGTACTGTAATTTGCAAGTTTACGTGTGAATTGTAATACATATTTACCGATATCACGAATAATGTAAAGCCCAGACCTTCTAATATCTTTTTATAGCCATTATGGGATATTTATGGTCCACTACGCAAGGACGTACTCCTAATTTCAGTTGATTCCAAGTACCGAGTGGTTGATATATTTTTAGATAATCTCGTTATTTCACAGTATCTACCGATGCTTTCTAATGATTGATTTTTACGAGTCTCTTAAGGGCTGTCTCGAATTACTTAGTTTATTTTAACGTGCTTTGTGTATTAATGTATTTAATGGCAGAGCACGCTGTGTTTTGCAGTCATAAATTGGGCAGTCCGTCTGGTGGCAGTAACCACACCCTTACAGAATACCACCGTCAAATATCTGCACGTGAGCTGTTGTGTTTCGGTGAGTGAATAAGTTATGTCAAGAGTCCATTTCCCTATCGATTCTAAATAATCACTTATCCTTAATCCTACTAAGCGCACTTGCTGCTCCTGTGGCTTGCTGTTCACTTGATGTTTTATAGTTTAGCCACAAAAACTACTTTTTTGTATTAAAAAATAAATAATTAAAATCGCGAGGTGTTGTTTATCTATTGGCCAAATTATCAACAATTATGAAGCCTTATCAAAATCAGTAAGTTTATCGTTAAAGTAATACACGTGATTTTTGCTTTTTGCTACATATATATGATTTGTAAGTACGTATGGTTAAAGAGATAATACCGTATATGAAAAGCGCGACCGTGCCGTGAAGCCACAGAGGCCATCAAAAAGTATTAGAGAGGGATAAGGCTGCAGTTAGACGGGCGCGAAAAATTTCTACCGGCTGCCGCGCGGTGGCCGTGAAGTAGTCGCGTATTTGTGTTCATTCGCAGCTTTAAACTCTACTGTCTAGGCAACAACATTCAAATTCCTGCCATTCAAAACCGCATGGGTCAACGCAATCTATCGGCGCGCTGTCGCGTTTAAATATTCTGATGAAGATTCCTTGATAAATCAACTTTACACAGTTGCAACAAAGCTTATTTTTCCACAACAACAGATCGCCGTGTGGTGATGGCGCGGCGGCGGGCGGAAGGAAATAATTCGCGTCATATAAACGCGCCCTTACTCGTCTGTGATATTTTCTGTGAGCTTTCGAGAAAGGTCGTATCGCCTTATCTGAAATTTTTTAACAAAAATTTTGATGTTTTATTCAAGAGATTTCCTTTGTATTTAAGAACACTCGCGTATCTCGTTAAAAAATAATTAAGGAATCCTAACGCGTTTAGTGATTATTTGGTGCGAATTTTTGTGCGATCTTCAAACTGAAATTTCTTTTACGAGGAACTGTAGTGAAGTGTCTCTCTTACACTTCGGATGAAAAAGTTTCAAGTAAGATTTTCTTCACGTTATCAAATCTCAACACAATAATCTATACCTACATATAATAAAATCTGTAGGTATATATTTAATGAAATCTTAAAAAAAAACCAATTGTACACGTTGTACTTGTTTATGGTATCAAGTGAAAAAAAAATATTTTAGAATTTTTGTCTGTTTGTCTATGCGTTTGTGCACGCTAATCTCACAAACGGCTTAACCAATTTGAATGCAATTTTCACTTATGTATTATAGCAAGCTTCCCGTAACATTTATATAGTGTTTGTTTCATTCCAATCGATTTACAAAGAAAAGAGTTACGCGCTTTACCGAATAACACGGGTATGAAGTTGCGGGCTCAGCTAGTAACACATAAAAAAATAAGTATGTATATACTAAAGAACTAAGAAAACACTTTTATTTCGGTATTTAGGAATCTTAACTAATGTTATAAATGCGAAAATGGGTTTATTTTTTTATTTGTTTACTTGTTACCCTTTCACGCCTTAACTACTCAAACGATTATGATGAAATTTTGCATACAGAAAAAGACATAGAAAAAAAAATGGTTTTCTTGAGCAACCATCTAAAATTAAAAATTGAAAATCCAAAGCCAGACTAAAATATATGAGCGATAAAGATTGAATAAATGTTTTAACACCTAAAAATAGGGGCGCGGATAGGGTTATCAGATGAAAAATCTAAAAGTCCGGAGAAAAAGCCTGATTTTCTTCAAAAAAATCCTGAGGATTTGTCGCAATTTCAGATTTTTTTCTCAAATGTAATTTCTCAACCACCTCTCGCCGCGGTCGCTCGCACACTCAGATCGACTGATAATCTCCATACGTAACCATTTTCAAGACAATAGATATTTCAAGATTACCAGAGTTATTGCGTATTTGTCAGTATACATATTTGCAATTTCAGCCCAAAATGCAAATGTGGAAAGAGATTTTTCTATAATGGGAGCTCAATGATCGAATGAAAAAAAAAAGAAACTACTAACGGTGTCCTCAATACGAGCTTTACTTTAACCAAATATGTATAATTTGAAGGATTTAACTTGAGGATTATTTTTCGAACAAAATAAATATGATAAAACTGATTTAAGTAGTTGAAGGTCTCATAGATAAATAAATATTGATTTTATTTGTGCAATTAACATGACTAAAGTTTATTTTTAATTAGTCTCTATTATGTATAAATAAGATTATTTTTTGGTTTTTGTACTTTTAATAAAAAGATCTAAAAAAGATATTTTATTGTATTGGAATCTAGCGACCCGCCCCCGGCTTCGCCCGGGATGCAATTTTTGACATATGAACATTCCCCGTTTATCCCTCTTTCCATTAGTCAAAACCGAATTAAAATCGATCTACCCGTTCACGCGTGATGCCGTGACCAAGGGAAATAGGGATTCATTTTTATATATATAGATTCTAAAAATCCTGAGATTGCCAAAATCCGGCCGTAATCTTGAGATGAGTGTAAAAATCCCGAGATATGGTAACCCTAGGCGCGTATAAAGTCGCGGCAAAAAGTTAGTTTAGTTATGATTCTCATGAAATCATTTAGTAGGGCACACAGCGTTTTCGCAGTCATTTGGGCAGCCCGTCTGGCGGCAGTAACCACCCCCTTACAGAAGACCACCGTGAAATAACAGCACGTGTGCTGTTGTGTTTCGGTGAGTGAGTAAGGGATGCCAGAGCCCATTTCCCTATCTCCTAGTCCCTTATGCAAGCAAGCGCACTTACAGCAGCTTTGGCGTTGCTTGTGTTATAGGCGACGGTAGCCACCTACCATCAAGTGGACTGTCAGCCTGTCTGCCGATTTTAACATATAAAAAAAGTCAATCGTTGGAGAACTATTACTTAATAAAACTTATTTTGTATATATAAAAAGGTCGACAATCAGATTAGGCGGGTCCACTTGATGGCTTGCAAGTGCACTGTCGACCTTGATAGCAGAGGGCCAGGCAAAAGGGCCAGACGATCCCGTTGGATGAGTGGTTAGGGTGCTTGTCTTAACACTCTGTTCTAGGGTTCTCGGGTTCGATTCCCGACAGGGTCAACTTTGAAAAATCAACTTTTCAAATTTGGCTCTGGTCTGGATTTGGAAAGTAGTGGCAGGGCACACTGCGTTTTCGCAGCCATTTCGGCAGCCCGTCTGGCGGCAGTAGCCACCCCCTTACAGAAGACCATCGTGAAATAAAACCACGTGTGCTGTTGTGTTTCGGTGAGTGAGTAAGGGATCAAGCGCACTTACGGCAGCTTTGGCGTTGCTTGTGTTATAGGTGACGGTAGCCACCTACCATCAAGTGGACCGTCTGCCTGTCTGCCGACCTTAACATAAAAAAAAATAAAAAAAAGGAAGATAGGAGAATGGACTCTAGCATCCGCTACTCACCTAAACATAACAGCATCTTTTGTTATGCTAGGTATTTATTCACTAAGTATATCCTCGCATCTGCAAATCTAATTATTTTTTAATAATGTTCTACAAAACATATTTAAAAATGAGCCTTTAGAAAATAAGTGAAGTTAGTTTTTACTTAACTTTTTCATCTGATGGCTCTAAATTGGCCGGTTACTCAACTTAGCAGCATCCGTACAAAGTACCTACCTACATAGGAACACTACTCGATTCCACACATTTTGTCCTTAGAAAATAAGCTTTGTCTGGGATGGGATACCTGGGGCCTTAGACAAAGTAGCATTCGCTCCGTAGCGAAGCGATATCGAAGTTCGTTATCGTCTCAGAGACAAAGGAACGACACTGTAACACGTGATAAACACGTGATACCTTGTCATGATTTCTTTGTCTCTGAGACGATAACGAACTTCGATATCGCTTCGCTACGGAGCGAATGCTACTTTGTCTAAGGCCCCTGGGATCTCACTCCATATTAGAAGCGATCGGTAAAACAGAATTATTATTTTCATTTTTTTTTTTTGTAATTTTGTGTCACGTTTTCCCTATAAATTAATACAAAATTAGATTTTTTTCTATTTTAAAATAAAAAATGAAATATTCACTGCCTGGCATATGAACAAATAGCTGAGCCCATAACTTCGTACGCGTGGTGTTCGTTTTAGCGGATAACTTTTTTGTTTGTAAACCGAAATGAAACAAACACTAAATGTTACGGGAAGCTTGCTACAATATATCAGTGAAAACCGCATTCAAATCGGACAAGCCGTTTCTGAGATTAGCGTGCACAAACGCACAAACACAAAAAATTTAAATACTATTTTTTTTTACCTCGGTAACATAAGTACAACGAGTACAAAATACTTGATGTACAGACACGGCTCGTTAACGATTTTATTATAAGTATGTATACATAAAGAGTGAATAAATGTTTTTTTAACAATGACTAGTAAATAATAATTTACAATAAAATTAATACCTAATATATTGTATAAATTACTGATCTGTATTAAAGTCGCTCTATCAGTTTGTTTGATACCGTCAGGAAAGATAGCGAGCAAAATAAATTAAGGGCCGACATATTTGTTGGCTATCGCGCATGACATTGTGCAGCTTGTGGACGTGAAAGGTGTGTTACAAGAGCGAGGGGAGGGCGGGAGAATCGAGCGAAGCGGCGCGGCGCGGTGGTCTGCTCGCCGCGATGACGCCATCCATTCCGAGCCGTTCAGTGACGTGTCCGACGCGCGGCTCGACGAACGCATGCGTCGGTTCAATTGAACGAGCACCAAAATGGATACCGCTACCACGTTCGTATTCCCACGCAAACTAATCCGAGAGTTCATTAAGATGTACAAAGATCTGCCTTGTCTATGGAACCGTAACTGTGGCGCGTACAAACATAAGCAGAAGCGTCACGAAGCTATTTCGAAGCTAACCGAATTCGTTCAAGAGTCCGATCCGACAATAACGCGAGTACACATTCTGAGAAAGATCGAGAGCCTCCGCTCTTGTGTCAGACGAGAACACAAGCGGGTCATTGAGAGTAAATTGAAGGCAACAGATCCGGATGACATATACGTACCGAATTTATGGTATTACGATTTGTTTTCGTTCCTGTTCGAAGACGAGGAAAATCATTTTAAACCGAAGAACTACGTCGTGGAAGTCGAACCTAATACCACTAATACGGTATCTATGCCTTGCATATAAGCGCCATATGTTAAGTGATATTGCTGCTTTGGGTATTTGTTAAATTCATAGGAACTTTCTACATTCTGACGTTTATTAATTTATTTCCTTACATTTAGGTACAGACTAATACAACATCTTTGGTTACATTACTTACAATATATTGAGAGTTAGTCAGTGCTTATACACTTTAAATTCGGTTGTCTACTCATAGTCCATGAGTTATCGGTAAATAATAATACGGCTTTAGTTATACCTACTAGCTGTTGCACGCGACTTCGTCCGCGCCTCTTTATAAAATATTATTCGTGGAAAACGGCAATTTTGTATGGGGGGGGGGGGATAAAAGAACAATTTGTACACGGCGTACTTATCTTTTTTTTTTTTTTTTTTTTTTTTTTTTTTTTTTTTTTTTTTATATTCGCAATCCCTCCAGCATTATGCGCTGAAGCCTGTATCTACTGTCCTTTCATACCAGTTCTCGCATTTATTCTACTCGTACTTCCATTCTTCATACCGTTTCTTTCTTGCATTCATCTCTTTCTTACCATACGGGTGGGATTCCCGTCTATTCCTATTCTATTCTAACTATTCCTTTTCTTATTTCTATATTTCCATTCAGGGGGAATGAGTAAACAACGTTGTTTTGTTTATTAATACATAGCAATATAAAAATACATAGCAATATTAAAATTAAAACAATTAAAAACAAAAAATCAATAATACAATAATAAATACAATTTTCTAAATTTAACAGTTAAAATTTATAAAATTACAAATAAATACAATAATACAAAAACAAAATAGTAATTACAATTATAATTAAAATCCTGCTATTTCGACTTATTCCTATCTATTGCCTTCTTAATTGTTTTTATACAGTATTTTAAAAACTCCTTCCTTCCTTTATCCATCATAATTTTAGGCGTACTTATCTTACAGACGTTAAATAAATAATTTTTAGAATTTTTGTCTGTTTGTACGTTTGTGCATGCGTACAGAATTGCAGTTTTCTCAGGTGTTCTCAACGCGGACGAAGACGCGGGCATTCCATTTTATGAGATATAAAAATAATTGGCAATTTACTTACAAGGGTGCAATTTTTGGGCAGCAATGTACTTTTCAAGCTTTCGTCTCAGTACAATCTCTGCCCCATATCGGCCGACGGAACCATTGTCGACTAATAGGAAGTAGGCATGTCTGTTGTTGAGAACTGCTAGTTTTGATCTGAAACAAAATATATTTATTAATAAAATAAACGAAGCATGTAACATTACATATGTTTTTTTTGTTTACTGTGGATGAAAAGGGATCGTGTCAAGATTTGTAAGAAGACTATGTCAAGATAATAATCGTTTTTAGGGTTCCGTACGTCCGAATAAAAAAACGGGACCCTTGTAGGATCACTCGTGTGTCCGTCTGTCCGACCATCCCCCCCCCCCTCATCTCCGAAACTACTGAACCTAAAATTTTGAAAAAAAAAATACAGAAATTAGTTTTCTACTTATAGATTATAGGAAAACCTATATAAATGCCATGATATTAATATAACATGGTAAATCACTCAATATTGTGCGGATAGGTAACATCGTACTGAACCCTCTTTACGCGAGTTCAACTCGCACTTGTCCCTTTCTTTTATAGATAGACCGTTTAAATGAGCCCCTCGCCGTTTAAAAGACTCATTTAAATGATCTATCTATAGTCATAAAATCATATAGGCAATTATTTTCTCTTTACGTCATAATTTAATACCTGCCATCAAGAGGACCGTCAGCCTGTCTGTAGACATAACATAAAAAAAAATATATATTTGAGTATTTTGTCACGGAGAAGATTATTGTGCTATTAAAGTTGAAGTCTAAAGGGGTAATATGAAATGATTGTTACTCGTAAAGTATAACTGTAGAGCAAGATTTTCTTTGTACATTCGAAAGAAGTGTTATAATTTTGAAAAAAAACAATTTGCCTAAATTCAAAACTTTAATTAGTCTTCCAAATTATATTTATAATCGCTTTAATGTGTTTTCTCAAAAGTACTTATAAATACCCCTAAAAAGGTAACAAGGAGCAAAAATCCGCTCGACCAAAAAATTAACTCGTCCGACCGGCATCCCTTTTTGCTTCCCACAAAAGGGTTGCCATTGTAAGGCATATTTGACGGTTCCTATTTTCAGAACTGGACCTAATCCGGGATTTTGATGTGTGCTGACATACTGTCGAGAAAATTTATTGATTGAGCTGCTCTGTCCTGCGTTAAAGCCCGTTTATTAAGAGAAGCAAAACCGCCAACCTTTATAAATTCGTTCCTTGATAAATTTGCTGTAACAACCAAATAGCCAAAGAATAGTGCTTGGTAGTAGGGCACACTGCTTTCCGCAATTAAAAAGTAGACAGCAAGTCTGGCGGCAGTAACCACGTACTTAGAGAAGACCACCGTGAAATATTATAGGGGAACCCACGATGTTAAATGTAGGAGTTACTCGAGCGTCGTTGGGACCTATTGGATTTTGAAGATTAGATAGTAAGAAAGAAAGAAGGTTATAAGAAGGTGTACAGGCTTTCAAAAATGTAAAAAAAAAACAGTCCTATAGATATTCTCTGGAGTCATATATCCAGAGGGGATTTTAAGTGAACCCAAATTAAGCTCAGATTAAAAAGTGACGATTCAGATGTGATGCAAGCTCGTGGTAGCTTCTTGAAAATGCAAAAAAATCGTCATTTTGAAATACTCGAGCGGTTAAGATTTTCATATAGACGGTTCAGCTTGATTTCTTGATTGATTCTGATGATTATATGGAGTTTTTTTTTAATTGACGGTTTAAAAAAAAACCATGATTTTTTTATCACTGAATGTGCCAAATGAAATGCAGGGAAAATAGCAGGCAAATAAAAACAAATAAAGTTTAAAACAATAATTTTGTTATTGTTTCCTACGAAAATTTTACAATTTTTTTGTCTACAAAACACACTTTAAAATACTGTCACTCGTAATCGTAGCAGATATTTACTGTATATTTTATACAAAAGTGATGACGTGGAGAGTGAAAGAAAGAGAAATCGCGAAAAGAGAGAGGAGGAAGTATTTATGTATTTTACAAAAATAAAAAAATACTTCGGATTTTTGTAACTTTGGCTTGCGGAAATTGGCAACTTAAGTTTTCCCCTTATCCTTGAATTATTTCCTTTAAAATAAAAAAATTTTCTTTACAACGTTTTGACCAGTTTTGACGAACCAACTCCCCCTTACGTCATGCTAAAAGTCAGTTTATTAAAATGAATACTTTTCAGCATGTAATTAATCCACTACACCATACCTTAATCTCACGCGCAAAAGGAATTTTTTTTTTCAACTTTGTTACCCCTTACGTTAATCTCAAGTTGTCAGATTATTAAAATACACATTTTTAGCATGTAAAATTAATCCACTATAAAATTAATCTGCCGCTCTTGAATAAATCCCAAAATCCCCTCTTAGGCTCCTCTGCTAGTATAATAGCCCGTACGCCGTTGTGTTTCGGTAAGTTACTCATAGGAATGGATGCCAGAGCTCAATCTCAACCTCCCAATCTAAGTCTAAGTGGACCGTCAGCCTGTCTGCCGACCTTAACATAAAAAAAATTCCTCCCTATCTCAACTTTTTCCAATTATAACCATCAAATAGAACAACCAGCCTGTATGATAACCTTTGAATAAAAATAAGGCTGTATACACACTCGGCCGCTGGAACGAATAAGGGTTGCCGAAATCTATTCCCTATTTTACCTGGTTTTGCATATTATGTTAACCTTAGGCGAAGGTTTCCGTCTGTCTGCTTGCCAAACTTTATCTTAAAAAATCATAAGCTAAAACGGTGTCTCAATTTGCAAACATTGTCGTTATATCTTCTAATATATAAAATTCTCGTGTCACAGTGTTTGTAACAAAACTCCTCCGAAACGGCTGGACCGATTTTGGTGAGTATGAGAATAGGTCGTAAAGTGTTTTTCACCCTCCTACCTTCACCCCCCCCCCCCCATTTTTAATCGCAATTTTAATATTTTTGTATGAAGAATGTTGAAGTAATTTAACCGTTCGTTCATTGACGAGAAGTGACGCGTCACTTTAACATATGGTTTGAAATTAAAATTTGACCCGATAGGTGGTGCCACAATCAGGTTACGGAATTATTTTCGGGTTCTGGCCGGGAACGTCTGCTGGGTCAGCTAGTATTTTTTATATAATAATGAATAAAAACATGAAAAATATAAAAGGATTTCCTTTTATATTTTTCATATTAAAAAAACAAACAAAACGATGATTGAATTGTTAGGGTTTCTATTTGTTTTCGACAAATTGTAGGTACGTGTTGCCATTCGGACGCGATCCGCATAAATAAGTACTTAACCTTAACAACATTTTGCACGTTTATAATTTAATATTATGTTTGTACATTTACGGGTCAATGCTTTTTTAGATAGGGGTAGTTTAGACTGTAGGTATCATACGTATATAAGTACTTATCAAAAGGCATTACATACCTACATGACTCTTTTACAAGGCATATTACGTGACCATCTTTTAGTATATAATATCCCATTTTTCCACTGATGACAAGAAATTATTTCTTGTCATCAGTGGAATCTTGATCTATTTCTTTGAATCTATTTCTAAATCAGAAAAAAATATATATATAGTTATTTAAAAATGTACGAGTACGTCGCACGAGAAGAATGTCTGTCAACAGACCCTCAAATTGGAGTATCTTGCAATCAGTACACGATAGATGACGCCTTATGTCAGTCACAAGTGATACTTACGTTTATGTAAATTATTTATATCGTCAGACATGCTGACTGTGCACTTGATGGTAAGTGGCTACCGTTGTCTATTAACACAATCAACGCTACCTGATATTGCCGACTTAAGTAAGACTAATGAGAGCAGATTTGTTTGCCATCCCTTACTCACTTAATGAAACACAACAGCAAACATTCTGTGTGGCCTTCTGTAAGGGGTGGTTACTGTCGCCAGACGAACTGCTCAATTTACAACTGCGAAACGCAGTGTGCCTGCCACTTCTAAAATAACTAGAGTACCTAACTTAATTTTAGCCTATTATTATTATCAAACTTGTTAGTCAATTGTTAATCATAATTCTTGAATAAAAGTGATTCAGATACTTACAGCAAAAAATTAATTAATAGTTTACAAAAAATTCTAAGAAAATTGGTAATTTCCTTTAAAATAGGAAATATCGCTATTCCTACAAAAGCAAACTAACCAAAAAAATCTATTTTTTCTTTTATTAGTTACGTAAGACAAATCGTAATTTGATAATTACAACTCAAACCCAAAAATCGTGTTGACCGTTAACGTCTTAATATTTAATTTACCTATTAGGAAAAAAAATAATTTGTTGTTCAATTTCAATTCAAAGCACATCTGATAAAAAGCACATCTGCGTTTCTTTTATCCGCATAAATTTAGCATTTATGCATTTATTTTCAACGTATTCCGTTCACGCTCTGCAATTGCTTCTGTCGGAAACTTCCACAGATACATATTTTTAGTTACATCTGATAACACGTTAAGGCGAGGTCTTATCTCGATTTCATATATGAAATGAATCTGATGTCATAACGATTACTGTTGCCCGATAAAAGTTAAGCGAAATAAATAACTTTGATTTGTTTTTATTTTTAAAAACTCTTTCAGCGTATAAAACATATAAAATATTAGAAGTAATTCATGGTCCATACTAAATGGTCCATAAATAATCAATGTTGTGTATGAAGATTTCTCTATGGTGTAGTCGTACTGCTCACTTCAAATATATATATATACCTCACTCTCTAGCTCCCTGCCATTGTAATTGTAATAACGTGTTTTGTGTGCTCTTCAATTATTAAACCGTCTTAATTAATCACAACACTTTTTATGTTAAGATCGGCAGACAGGCAGACGGTCCGCTTAATGGTAGGTGGTTACCGTCGCCTATAACACAAGCAACGCTAAAGCTGCTGCAAGTTCGTTGCCGACTACAGTAGGATAAGGATAAAGGATTTGGAGGGGATAGGGTTTTATTGAAGACATAGCAACCTATATATCCAAAACTAGCTGAACTCGACCACGCTTCGCTGCGGCCCATACGGCGTCGGCATGCGCATGGGGCGCATCGTAGCGTGATGTTATATAGCCTATAGCCTTCCTCGATAAATGGACTATACAAAACAAAAAAAATTTATCAATCCGAACTAGTACTTCCTGAGGTTAGCGCGTTCAAACAAACAAACTCTTCAGCTTTATAATATTAGTATAAAGTATTAAGTATTAGTAGTATAAGTATATATTAGTATAAATGTATATTTATATACATTTTAATTATGTGAAATACTTATTAGTTTTTAGTGTAGATACTATTTGTCAAAAAAAATTGATTTAATTTTATGGTTCACCTACGAACCTCGTGGTCATGTTTTACCACATAATAATTCTTTCATTAAAAATTAATTGGAGATAGATAAGTGGCAGGGCCTGGCGTCAGTAACCACTCTCTTACAGAAGACCACCGTGAAATAACAGCATGTGAGCTGTATTGTATAACGAAAAACGGAACCCTTATAGGATCACTCGTGTGTACGTCTGTCCGTCGCTTTCAGTCAATTATCTCCGAATCTACTAGACCGATTAAGTTGAAATTTGGTACACATATCAATTTCTGTGACCCAAACGCAGAGGTGTGACGTGAATATATGAAATCTGTATATGGGAGGTCATATTTGGGGGAAAGGTGGAAAATTAAAAAAAAATTTTTGAAAACTGCATCGTGTGACATATCAAATGGAAGGTCTTGTTGTGAAGATCTTAAATGTATTTTTTTTGTAATTTTAAATTAAATAGTTTCCAAGTTATTCAAGAAAATAGACGAAAATTGACCATCCCCCCCACCATTATCTCCGAAACTACTGAACCTAAAATTTTGAAAAAATACAGAAATTAGTTTTCTACTTATAGATTATAGGAAAACCTATAAGAAGTCCATGATATGAAAATAACATGGTAAATCACTCAACATCGTTCGGAACCCTCTTCGCGCGAGTTCAACTCGCACATGTCCCGTTTTTTTGATAGAGGAATTCTTCACATCTTCACAAGCCATTGTGTGGCTTCCTAGGATGTGACTGCGCTTGTGCATCAGGGGGCCACACTCGCACAGGATATGCATTGGTGTTTCTTCTGCCTCATGGCAGAAGCGACACTCTCCCGTACTAGTGAGCCTCATTACTTTAAGTCGACCTGTCGACCTTAACATAAAAAAATAAAAATAAAATTGTTTCAGGATTCACCAGAGGAAGAAGTCGCGACAGATGAAGAGAACGAACTTCTATTTGAACAGTCATTGGAGAGTTATCCACCTGAATTTAATTCAAATATAATAGAAGTAGCCGAAACTTCTTCCAAACGTTATCAGGCTTACGAGGATGAAAAGAATAAACGACATTGTACTGAAGTAGAAGACGAATATGATGCTATTGGTAAGCGGTTTGGTGATCATTTGTAGAAAGAGACCTTAGATATCACAATTAATATAAGGTTGACGAGATCCTGTAGGGCAGTTATGTGAGTCCTATCTCACCGACCGGACGGTCACGTACCCCACTCAAGGCAACTTATGGGGTTGTAGAGATATGTCACGCGGTGTTCCGCAGGGGTCGGTCCTTGGACCGTTACTGTGGAACATCGGGTTTGACTGGGTTTTGCGGGGGACGAACCTGAGGGGCGTCTCTCTGGTCTGTTACGCCGACGACACGTTGGTGACGGCCAGAGCAGCCTCCCACAGGAAGGCAGCAATCCTCGCCACGGCGGGCGTAGCTCACGTGGTTGTGAGAATGCGGCGGCTGGGCTTGTCGGTGGCCCTCCATAAGTCCGAGGCGCTGTGTTTTCACGGCCCCCGGAATGCGCCGCCGCCTGATAGCCATCTTGTGGTCGCAGGCGTTTCCATCGCTGTTGGGTCGACAATGAGGTATCTCGGCTTCGTCCTCGACAGCCGATGGAAATTTGACACACATTTCCGCCGATTGGCGCCGCGACTCATCGGAGCCGCCGCCGCACTGGGGAGACTACTCCCCAACATGGGTGGGCCGAATACAGCCTGTCGCCGCCTCTATGCTGGCGTGGTGCGGTCCATGGCCCTGTACGGGGCCTCCATCTGGGTGGACCGCCTGACCGTCCGTAACAGGTCCCTTTTGCGCGCGCCGCAACGGGCCATGGCGGTCAGGATTGTGAGAGGGTACCGCACTATTTCTTTTGAGGCGGCGTGTGTTGGCTGGCACCCCTCCATGGGAGCTGGAGGCCGAAGTGCTTGCGGCGGTGTACCACGAAGTGGTTTGATGTTGGAGGAGATCGTCAGGTTGAGGAGATACTCCCAGACGATCCTCCTCCAAACCTGGAAAGACAGGTTGGCGGAGCCCAGTGCGGGCCGCCCGACGATCGAGGCCATTCGCCCCTCCCTAGAGGGATGGCTGGCAAAGAGGCGCGGGGCCCTCACGTTCCGCCTGGTGCAGGTGCTCTCGGGGCACGGTTGCTTCGGGCGTTACCTTCATCGAGTGGCCGTGAGAGAGCCGACCGAGGAATGCCACCACTGTGGCTGCGCAGTTGACACTGCGCAGCACACTTTGGCTGACTGCCCCGAATGGGCAGAGCAGCGCGCCGCTCTGTCTCTCGTCGTGGGCGCCGACCTCTCGCTGCCGGCCGTCGTGAAAGTGATGGTCGGCAGCGACCTTGCGTGGCAGGCGATGCTCACGTTTTGTGAGCACGTTATGTCGCGCAAGGAAGCGGCGGAGAGGCAACGGGAAGAGGATCCCCTCTCCCAGCCGATCCGCCGGAGAAGGCTCGGGCGCAGGCGGATGGCCTATATCCGCCGCCTTCCCCCTTGACCAGGACCTGGGCGGTAGTCTAAGGGGAGACTACCGCCCGTTGTGAGGTCTCCGAGATGGCCGGCGTACCTCCGCTTTCGGGTACGCCGAGGTTCCGACAGGGAGCGTAGTCCTCCTCGCGCTGAACAGCCGTGGCGGGTCGCCGTAGTTGTGCAACAACGTTCCTGCGACCCCGCCCATCTACGGCCGCGCTAGAAAGTCGTTGGGTTTTAGCCGGTAGGAGTCCGGCATAACCCACAGCGTCCCCTTTCGCTGCTGGGTATCCATGATGGATTTCCCAACGTAAAAAAAAAAAAAAAAAAAAAAAAAAAAAAGGGCAGTTATGTGAAGATTGGCAGGAAGGCCGTCGGTCTAAGGGTTGCAACGGTTGACCTTGATAGGAAAAAGGACAAGCTGTGGCATCCCTTACTCATCGAAACATAGCAGCAAACGAAATTTTATTTTATGGTCGCCTTTTATAAGGGCGTGATTATACCACAGTTACAATTGATGTATTTAAAATTATTCTTGTTATTGCGCCTAAAATAAATGAATAAAAAATAAATATAGAAGTAACAGACGCTTTTGGTCCCAAGTTAAGGTTGAATTGTTTAAAAAAAATTAATTAACGAAACTACCTATGTAAGTTGTAATATTTTCCATTACTTTTTGGAGTTTACTCCTTAAGAATCGATTTTCACATAAGGGCCCCGGATGGAAATTTTATGAGTAAAATTAATACAAACGTTAACTAAAAAGCGTTACGTTAACTGTCAAGTTGCGTTACGTTTATGCGACAGCTGAAGCATGTATTTATGTTCTCTAATTCTACTCTCTGGGCTTATAAAGGCAAACGTCGAAATCTTGTATGAAACGTGTAATCCGCATTGAGGAACGAAACGATAGCGCGTTATAATAAACTGCCAGCCCAGCGACAACTGTCGTCGAAAAAATGAACTATTTGAACTTATAAAAAGTAGTGACATCTGTGTATACCGAACGTAACTAACACAACTTTTGTTGGAACACGTGACATCTGAGTATGCAGAATGTAACTAAATAATATAAAATAATTAGGTATCTAGCCACTGGTGTTGTCCAGACAGATATTCCTCAGGGATGATGCCTTTGACATGCTGATGTCTAGTTTGTAGTCTGACTTTAAACTTTACAAAGTTATGCTAAAAGCGAGAGAGTTAGACTTGAATATTTAATGAAAGAAAAATTGCCTATTTTTTTTCAGCATATTGATATTAATAATCATGAGTTTTAATTCAATTTGCAGGTATAAATGTCGCAGCGAAACTACGGACTATACCACCAAACATGAGAATACTTGCCGAGAAATTGATCAACGATGTACTCTTCCAAGCCCAGTTGAATGGATTAAGTTCGTCTACAGTCATTTCAACTCCCGATCCGTTTAAACAAGACACTGAGAGCATTTTATAGACGATATTGTGTCATCACATCAATAATTATTAAGTAAACATAAGATTTCTTTTGTCTTTTATTAGCTCACATTCTTTCGAATATACATAGTACTTCAGACAAGGTTCAATCCAGTTCATAAAGCAATGAACGCTTCTTTGGAAAGTTCGGCTTGATTACTCACATGAATATAATGCCGCTAAATTTAGTAATTATTATTAAAGGGTTAATATTAAGATATTTAAAGATATTATTTAAAAAAATTTAGTTAAAAAATTGCAATCAAAACTCAATTTTTCAATTTAAATACACTATTTGTTTTCTTTCTTTATATCAATTTGTAAAGATTTTTTTTTAATAAGCCACTAAGGTTATGCCATACTTGGCTATGCTTCAAAAGTTTAAAATGACCTGATTATTATCTCTCTTTTATAAATAGTTCTGCAGGTGTATTTCTATTTGATGGTAAGTAGCTACCATAGCCTTATAAATGCCTCATTATAATATATTAACCTCATTTTAAAAAAAAATCGGCAGACTAATGAAACTTCTACGTGGTGGTAAGTGGATACCGTCGTTTAGAAACGCAAGGGACTTTAATTAACCTGTGAAACTGAATATTTGCCTTTATGGAATAAAGACAAGGTTTGAGATAGATGAAAGGGCTTTGCTATCCCTTAATCACGCGCCTAAAGATAAAAGCAAGGTGTTATTACTGGGTTACCATAATGACTAAATGTGCAATGAACTAATCAGCATAAAACTGAATCCAATTTGACCAGCTCTGCAGAAAGCCTATTTTACAATGACTTAGTAGTAAAAAGACTATCAATGTATGTAATGGATATCACAATTTCTCTTTCATGCAAAAATGGCTATGGTGGATGAAATTTGGCACACAGCTAGTTTGTTATCTGGATTAACATCTAGGATACTTTTTATCCTGAAAAAATGTTACGTTTTCGAGGGACCGTCTAAATTACTCTGTGACCTTTAACGAATTGGTTAGGCAGTACCACCAATCAACCTCGGGGTCTTCAAAACCAGGGTAAATGGGCATTTACTGGGTAAGCGTGGTCCACCTTCGGCCACATCTACACCTCACATCAGGTGAGATAGTGGCCAAGCGCTACCCTGATCTAATAATAAAAAAAAGTTTCTGACTAAAAACGCAGGACACCCTAGCACTCTACTAATAATTGTTTTTAAAAATTGTTACATTTTAAGTTTGTATTTGCATGTTTATTACACGATTATGGGCAAATAGACGAGGATTTAGTCAATAGAAAATAACTTTTATCCCATGGTATTATTTAATGAACACGAAAATGTTTCATTTGTGGTGAAATTTTCTATAACTTTTTCAGGGAATAAACTTCTTCTTCAGAAGAAGTATTATTCTTCAGGAACAAAAAAAAAGTAACTATAACTGAATATCTGAATCTTGAAAGCTTACTTATCTGAATTTACATTGAAACATCATTAAATATTTAAAAAAAGTGCATTGAAAAAAGTTTATGTCAGCTCCTATCCTACGGAGTTTACTCCTTTGAGCGTATAAAATTTTTATACTTTATTTATATTATTTAGTTACATTCTGCATACTCAGATGTCACGTGTTCCAACAAAAGTTATGTTAGTTACGTTCGGTAAACACGGATATCACTACGTTTTATAAGTTCGAATAGTTCATTTTTTCGATGACAGATGTTATAACGCGCATTCGTTTCGTTCCTCAACGCGGACTACACTTTTCATACTAGATTTCGACGTTTGCTCAGAGGCTTATAAGCCCAGAGAAAAGAATTAGGGAACATATATAGCTACATGCGTCAGCTGTCGCACAAATGTCAAAGTGACCGATAACGTAACGCTTTTTAGTTAACGCTTGTATCAATTTTACTCCACATAAAATTTCCACACCGGGGGCCTTATATGAAAATCAATTCTTAAGGAGTTAACTTCAAAAAGTGAGTGAATTACAGGTTTATTTAAAAAAGCTATTAGCATAGTCTTTATAGAATATGTAGAGACGTCCCACCTACCCCTACTAAAGTATCCCCACTGATAGGAATAAACGTTTTTTTTTTCATTTATCCCTAAATTTACATAGAACAGAATCTGCATGTCGTTTACTACATTTATCTGATAAAAAATCTTTGTCCACATGTCAGAGCAACCCAAGCTGATAAGAAAAAAATCCTTAGCTTAAAGGAATACGTGTTTTCACTTTCATAAATTACTGGGACAAAGTTTAAGGGTGTTCTCGGTAGATTTGATTAATTAGACATAAAGCAGCATTCGCGTACGAAGTTGTCTAATTAGTGACTTATCACTTTGGTCTAATGAGAGTTGAACAAGTTGGTTATCATCCTTACACAGAGGAAACACATATTTTGCAAATATATAAATGAAATAAATTGAGAACATATGTATCTGTTGTTTTAATATTAGAGGCCATTGTTGAAACGCCCCGTGGTGGGCCGACCGCTTGCTCGATGAACCGATGGTCTTAAGAGAGCAGCTAGCAGTGCATAGTAGCGTAGCGGAGGACAGTATGTTTTTTTAATGTAAAAATCGTCAGACAAGGTGATGGTCACTGGATGGTAGATGGCTACCGTCGCTAATAACACAAGCAACGCCACAGGTGCTGCAAGTGAGTTGCCGATCCTAGTAGAATTAAATGATAATGGTAGTCCATTATCATTTAATTCTACTAGGATCGGCAACTAGGATAGGAAAATAGGTTCTGGCATCCCTTACTCACTCACAGAAACACAACAGCACATATGCTGTTATTTCACGGTAGTTTTCTGTAAGAAAGAGATCACTAAGTGCCAGATCCAGACCAAAACCAACTATAAAAAGTTAATTTCAAAAGTTGGCTCTTTCGAGCGGGATTCGAACCTGGGGCCCCTGAAACTGAGCGTTAAAGCTTAACAATTCGATCAAGGAGCTCGTCAAATTAAAAATATGTCCAAAAATCCACTTTTGTACACCATAAAAACATGTGAACTACGAAATACAAAATAACACTATAAAAAAACACAAAACACATTTGATAACACTATAAAAAAACACATTATTTCCCAGAAAGTACCTGTCCCTATTGAATTAAAAGAAATATTATTATCGAAATTTTTACGCAATATTTTTTCTGAAAAGCATTTATAAACGAAACGACAACATAAAACGGACATTACTGTCTCTTATCTTTGCTAACACAAAATTTAAAGGTCTATAGGTTTGTATGCCTAAAGAAGCCAAGAGCTTTAAGGACTTGACCTCTAGGCTTATATGGAACAAAATCACCTAAAAGGAAAAAAAGTAGCATTATTAAGTTTATATAAAAAATTTAAGATGCACACAGCAGTGGCGATAAGGGTTCGCTGCGCTGCGCAGTCAAAACTGGACATACTAATCTGGCGACAATAACCACCTCCTTACAGAAGACCACCGTGAAATAACAGCATGTGTGCTGTTGTGTGTGAGTTCCAGGGCCCATTTCCCTATCCCCTCCTAATCCCTTATCCTTAATTCTAATGTAGTCAGCAGCGCACTTGCAGCAGCTTTGGCGTTGCTTGTATTATAGGCGACGGTAGCCACCTACCATCAAGTGGGCCGTCAGCCTGTCTGTCGATCTTAAAATAAAAATAAAATTAAATTAAAAGTAAAAATAATTGTTCACATACAACTTTTTTTAATCACTTTGAAAGTTTCATGTGTTGGCGTTTGGATCGCTCCAAAATGGTCTTGACATTTCTTGTGGGACTTAATGGGTATAATGGGGTCAGATTCCAATATACCCAGTTTTATAAGTCCCATGTTTTGTAAGGCATCTAAATCAATTATTATTATTATTGTTTAGAAATTTTGACTTAAATTTCTTATTTATTCTTATTTAATTATTATTAAAACTTTATTTGTACTATAAACATAAAAAAGAATAAAAAAAAAGAAAGAAACAAGTAATAGTACAAAAGGCGGCCTTATCGCTTTATAGCGATTTCTTCCAGGCAACCTTAGGGCAAGGAAAATTATATATGAAAAATAAAACAATGTGGGTGGTAAAAATCATAGTAAGGTCATCATAAATTTAAATAAGTAAATACTAGTACATAAATTGAATATAAACAAATATTAATAACACAGATTAATAAGATAGATTAATAAATATAATATACTAGCGGCCCGCCCCCGGCTTCGCCCGGCGTGCAATTTTTATATACCCTAAAACATTCCCCGTTTATTCCTCTTTCCATTAGCGAAAACCGAATTAAAATCGGTCTACCCGTTCACGCGTGATGCCGTGACCAGGAGAAATGGGGATTCATTTTTATATACTACTCAAAACAAAATAAGGGCCACTGAGATTTTTTGCTGTACCATGAAAACAATAAAGACATTAAATTGTTTAACTTATGTAACTACAAAATAATGTTATTGGTTATAATATAGTCTAACAATTGTTTAAAATAATGATCATGAACTGTTTTTTTAAAGTTCATAATGAAATTGGCCATTTTGAATGAAAAACATGAACAAAAGAAATCACCGGAAAAAGACAAAATACTGTTCTTGTCACTTTTGTTTCTTTTTTTTAGTAACGAGTATGTCCTCCTCTCTTAACAATACACTCCTGAAGCCTCGTATGCATACTCTGGATCAAATTCCTCACGTTTTCATCTGGAATCTCCTCCCAGACACGTTTTAAAGAGTCAATCAGCTGCTGTTGGTTATAGACCCCTTGCTCATTCTCTCTAACCCTTCGTTTCAATTGGTCCCACAATTGCTCGATTGGATTTAAATCCGGACTGTTAGATGGATACCTCAATATGACCCTTCTAGGACAGTTTGGGTCGATCGAGCTGTGTGTGCACGGGCATTGTCTTGCATCAGGATGAGTCCAGGCCTCACTCGCTGTGCAAATGGGATCACTTGAGGCCTGATGACGTCTTCGATGTAACGTTCTGCAGTTACGGTATCCGCATTTAAAATGGTGAGCTCGGTTTTACCGTGTAAACTAATCCCACCCCAAACCATTACGTTGGGACCACCGAAAAGGTCAACTTCGTGGATGCAGGACTCCGAAAACGCTCACCGCGTCGTCTCCACACCCTAACACGCCGATCATCATTAAAAAAATTTACTTTGAACTCGTCTGTAAAAAGCACCTTGCCCACTGATTAATCCCCCAGTTCAAATACTGACGGCAGAATCTTAAACGGTTTGCACGTTGAACCCTAGTCAGAGGAATTCGAACAACTCGACTTCTTGACATTTGCTGGTCTTCGTGCAATCGATTAGGTATAGTTTGATCACTGACACGGGTACCCGTTGTCAGCCGTAGGTGGTGTTGTAACTTACGGGCCGTTACTGTACGATCACGACGAGCACTTAGTTGGACGTACCGATCCTCGTGCGCCGTTGTTACACGAACTGTACCTGAACCGGGTCTCCTGGCAACACTGCCGGTCTCTTGGAAGCGATTCCATACATTTTGGACAGCTCTTCGAGAAAACCCAACTGCAAACCCACGTAACGCTGAGAACGTCCTTTTTGAATCATACCCAAGCAACAAAATAGTGCACGCTTTATAGTCCTGCAGCACTAATAATGGTCTCTTAGTGGTTCTAGAATTTGCTACCACGCTTATAGTAGCATGCACGGAGACTGATTGGCCTTGTAGTATATCTGTTCTTATATGTTAACTTATTATCGTCTATAGAATTAAATTAACAGCACACTATAAGCTGAGATGTCCTATAAAAGTATTGCACAGATGTAAACACGCTTGGGAATACGTGCTCTGGTAAGCTATACTTAAAATTGCCTACAAGAATCACTATAAATCCATTATAAGTAAAGTATGCTTATAAGAGTATCAAATAAAACCAAACGAACTAGAAACCATTTGCACTTATTACTTGAATTTATAAGGTTTTATAAGTTCACAATGTGGATCACTAATAAGTCAATTAGTTCTATAACGGCTTATTCCAAGAGTAAGTGTACTTGGTTTTATTGTGGGTTTGTCGAACGCTGTTATAATCTTTACACAAAATGTTAATATTGATGTTTCTCGCTTTTCACTTATACCTAAATAGTATGTAAGACACTGTTAATTGGTATCTACTTCCTTAAAAATTCGACAGCGTGAATGGTAGTCAAGTTATTAGAATAATTGTGGAACCCTAATTCCTAACAATATGGCGATGCTGTGGTTCCGATGCAAACCATTTTGGAACCAAGTACTTCCGTAACGGTTCTGTAATGAACTTGGGAAAGCTAGCTATAAAAAATGGCGACTTTTCATTGTATGCCTTATTAATACCAATATTATTTTCAAATGCAACTTATTAAATACGCTAATTTCAAGAGGCGAGTAAAAATTTTGTTTTAAAACATAATATACTTCACCAAAAATATACGTTTGCCATGCGAACGCATCTTATTATTATACCTATGTAACACTGTAGATAATACATTTTTAAAGAAAATTATTTAAGATGACTTAAGTTTTTATCAAATATTTTATATTTTTTATAAATATCAGCAGCAACGCCATTAACTCACAGCTGTTTTTGAAAAAGCTTGTAACAGAAACACGGAGTACGTTAGAGTCGTGTATGGTTCTGTTAGGCGATTATAGTTGGCTTCGCGGGGAGCAGTTAATTCTTTGTAGTCCAACTATAAGGATACTATTGGTCCAAGTGGTAGTCACCGAGTCTACTATGGGTGTCTTAGAAGAAAGAGTATGCCTATAATTTGGGCCCTTTTCCGTTGTTATAAGAGCTTACTATCCCGTTATAGTCCTGATAAAATGGTGGTTCCAGGATAATTATAAAACCACTTTTTGCGTTATGGCTCTGGTTGCTGTAATTGTATCCATGTGCTTTCGTACTGGTGGCATGATTAACGCGAGATGATAAATGAATCAATTAAAATTGAAAAAGTAAAACTTTTTTCCTAAAATAACCGAAACAAGTTAAGAAGACAATCGAAGAAAAACATAAGAATAATTTCCAATTATTTTTTTTCTTAAAACGATGGTCAATGTTTTTCAAATTAGGAAGCATAAAAGAGATCAAACACCAAAGAGTTCGTAATATCAATATAATGCTACTTATCAGTTACTTTCAGTTTACTAAAGTGCACTTAAATGTAAATAAACTAGTGGCCCTTATTTTGTTTTGAGTAGTATATATAAGATTAGAAGATAAACCTACATATAAAAATTAAACAAATAAAGTCGTCTTCAGTCTGACAGAAAATGTGTCTTGAGTGCTTTTTGAATACATATTTTAATTTTTTTTTCAAAAAACAAAATCTCAAGTTAGGAAACCCAGACCACGTAGTAAATAAATTATGAAATCTCTTCGAATAACAATTTTTAATATTTTATTTTAAATTAATTTTCTTTATTATTTTTACCCAATTCATCAATACACTTACCTCGGCGAGGCGATAGCGTGATATGGCACGTCCCTTCCTTTCCCAATAAGTTCGTTAGCACCCTCAACTATACCCCATGGAGCGATGCCAATGCTGACCACTCTGCCGGCGCGTTGGGACCTCTCCAGTTGTAGAGCATCACCCACTTGACGAGTTACACCTGGAAGAAAAATAATAGACATGCAAAGCAAATTAAAGGTGACCTTCTGAGCTTCAGATTTTCTGAGTTCTGAGATTTAGTAAATAAGCTACATAGTAATTACTAGTTGAGCCCGCAACTTCTTACGCGTGGTATTCGGTATAGCACGTAACTTTTTTGTTTGTAAACCGATTGGAATGAAACAAACACTAAATGTTACGGGAAGCTTACTACAATACATCAGTTGAAACCGTACTCAAATCGGTTAAGCCGTTTCTGAGATTATCGTGCACGAACGCACAAACAGATAAAAATTCTAAAAACTATTTTTTTGACCTGGCTAACATAAGTACAACGTGTACAAATAGTTTTTTTTTTTTTTTTTTGAAAAAATATTTAATGTAGGTGCAAGCATGGCTCGTTTACGATTTTATTATTTGCTTTGTTAGGTTGAATGTACTCGTAGTTGCGTAGTTTTTCGTGACACGCATTATATCGATAATTTTGCAAAAACTAAAAATTTCGCTTTGGTTTCGAGAATTTTTTTAAACTAGGACAATATCGCCAAAGTTAAACGAACGAATTTTAGCCTTGCCGCTATAAAAACGGGCCTTGTAAAATTTTCCTTGACTAAAATGGCTCTTTTTAATAATCGATATTTTTAATAATCGAATATTTATTTCCAATTAAACACTTACCCGTATTGGTTCCACCGGTAAAGATCCAAGCGCCTGTGGTCTTCGCGGCTTTGAGGAGTCCTTTTCTCAGCACCTTCTTAAGTTTAGGCTGAAGGTCAAAATTTGCCTTTCCACCTTGGATGGTAATCAGAAGTTTGGGCCTTTCCAGTGCCCATTCTCTCGTCAGAAGTTGAACTATGAGTTCTGGTCGAGTGTCGTGAGCGAGACGAACATACTAGAACAGAAAAAAACATTGATTTTTTGAGGCGGTTTTCTGTTATTTTATTAGTGGTTCAACCATCATCCACAGGTTCCCATTAAGCTTTAAAGATCAAAACATTAAGCTGACTTTATCTATACTAATATATACGAGTATATCCTACTCCTAATAATTATATAAATGCAAAAGTTTGTATGTTTGGATGTTTGTTACGCAATCACACAAAAACGGCTGAACGGATTTGGATGAAATTTCGCACACAGATAGTTTATTACTTGGATTAAAATATAGAATACTTTTTATCCTGGAAAAATTTTAAGTTCGTGTGGGATTTTCAAAAAACAACTACAGCGCATACGTAGTCGCGGGCACAGCTAATAGTAGGTATATAATAAAGCTGAAGAATTAGTTTGTTACGCTTTCAGAGTACTGATCACCCTGAAATGTTGCATACACGTTGTCAAGTGTACACAAAAAGGCATAGGGTATTAAATTTCATGCAGAATAGAAGTACATACTAAGTTTAAAAATAAATATTTAAGAAGATTAAATTTAAATGTTTCAAAGCTCTAGAAAAGGGGCGCGGACGAATTCGCGGTCAAAATATAGTTAAAAATAATTGAAATCTTTAGTAGAATTTTAATTATGATAATAATAATGGTACAAAGAGTAAATAATACCATGGTAGTAATAATTAGTAATTAGTAATTACCTAATTAACTGAATCCTAATAGCGTAAACAATTTTAGTTAATTACCATTCCATCGAGATTTAGGAGTGACATACTCGTATACAATGTATAATTGTATATGCGACATAATAATTAGATATGTTTGAGCCTAATGAACCATGTATAGAACTTAATAATAAGTTATAAGCAATATTCCAAAGCCTAAATGAATTTATGTCGTTTAATGTCTCTTAGCACACGCAACCTCTTACAGAAGACCACCGTGAAATAACAGCATGTGTGCTGTTGTTTCGGTGACTGAGTAAGGGATGCAATAGCCTATTTCCCTATCCCTTACCATCCTATTAAGGTCGGCAGTGCACTTACAGCAATTGTGATGTTGCTTGTTTTATAGGTGACGGTAGCCACCTACCATCAAGTGGATCGTCAGCTGTTTGTACAAATCATATAATACTTGGCCCGCAACATTACGTAGTCTCACGACTATGACATCGAAGTATGTCTACGACATCGCAGTTACCATTACCAGGTTTTTATTGCGGTGAACGAAGACAATTTATTTACAAATGTGGTCGACTAATATACAATTTTCACTTATTCAACTAGTGGCGACCGTGCCAAGCGCCGAACAATGTGCCAAGGTCGAACGAGTGTGACACGGGGTGATGACGGAGTGTGACATGAACGTAATAAAAATAATTAACTATATATCCGTCCCTGTCACTTTGCTATCGTGGTGAGGCCTCTGTCACTCCGTGTATGCTGTGATATAATTGCCGACCGTCGCTCGCATTGAATGTGAAAGGAGTGCAACTTCTGTACGCTAGAACTATTATTTAATTCTGTGTCGTGGTCTCTTTCACTAGTCCAGTTTATATGGGCCAACTATCACTGACTTGATCCCATTTCTATACGAACAACTATTGTTTATTTCACGAACATAATAATATAATAATATTTATTTACTAACAAACCAATAAACATAATTCGAAAAGTATTATTTTCTAAAATAATACTTTTAGCTCTACATAGCATGTTAGAGAAATTAGAGTTAGAGAATTTCTGGCAAAGGAACTCTCCTGAGCATTACTGCAAAGTTCGGTGGGATTTTGCCCCTAAATTTCCTATGGAAAATATATAGCCTTTCACTAAGGAAAGCATCGAGGGTACAATGTCACCCTGTTGAATATTTACCTGCGCTTTCGTTGGATGCGGTCCACCTTGGAACTCGACAGTACCATAAGCATCGGTTGGGGCAGGTTGAGTATGACGGGCAGGAACCCATGCATCACCAGGTGCCCCCGTAGTCACACTTGACCCATGCGCAGTCTTGCTAAGACCACACCAGCATCTGTTAGAAAAAAAAAGTGAAAATTAATTACTTAATTAAATGTCATCTAGCCGATCCAACAGATGTCGTTTTGTCAATAGCTATTGGACTTTGGGAGGTGATATGTATACGTATTTTAAGAAAAGATAATAATAATGAAAACGTATTTCTAAGTGAAATCTAAGTATAATAATAATATAATAATAATATTTAGATTTTATAAAATAAATTTTATAAATAAATAGTTTTTATAAAATGATAAAAACTATTTATTATGTTCTATCGTGAATGGGGTAAAAAACTGACTTTTGCTCACTTCAGATGGCAGCACTGTTGGGTGTTCCCTACATCTGACAGATAGCTGTCATTTTCCATAGTAATTTTGTAAACAAACAAAAAGAACATTTATTTAATTAACATGACGCTTATTTTCAGCTTTGGATTGCAAAAAGAAGGGAATCCATATATTGGATTAAAGCTTTATGAAGAAAAAATTGGGAGCAGACTAAATATTCGAGATTATGTGCAGTAGATGCTTTTCTTTTCCTCAACTGTTTTTTTAACTGCTTAACATTCTACGTCGAATACATTTTTATAGAAATAAAGGCAAATTCGCTGGTAAATACAGGGAACCAAGAACGCAATTTGGCGGTGATTAGGATCACTCAACAGTGGCGCCACCTACAATTAGCTTTCAGTTTTTAACCCCATTGATTTAACACTATCAATCTAATATTTGATTATGATTTGATTGGAATGTTTGAATTGACAGCTAAAGAACTTGGCATGCCAATAAGAAAAATTGAATTTTTACGTTTTTCCTGGAAAATTTTCCTAAAACGAATCAATGTATTTAATAAGTAAAAAAAATTAACATAGTCTTTATAATCTGTGAGTAAAAAGAGAGTAAAAAGGTTTACTCACAGATCAGCAGATAGTAGATGAAACAGAATAAAGAAATTAAAAAAAGTCCCTAATCTTCTTGCTAAATAAATACTACTTACTTAATTTTTTTAAAGATTTAAAAATACTGGCAGAAATTATCAGAAGTATATGTAATGTAATAAATTTTAAATTGTGACAGCATCAAGCGTATATTTTTTATATGTGAACATTCATTTTAAACTGGATGTAGTTTTTTAAATATTTTTTTTCAGACACTTTTTTGTAGTTTTTAATATACAAAATTATCGGTTATTTTCGAAAAAAATTCAACATGGAGGAAAAAGATACAAAAGATGATAATATTAAAACTTCGACTAGCAAAAACGAAGTTACCGTCACCAAGAGTGACGAAGAAATTGTGGACGATCAGGTTTCGAACAAGAGCTCAGTTCAGTCGGGTTCGTACCAGGCGAGTCGTACGGACATCACAGAAGATAGAACCGACGGTCTAAAACGGATGGGTCGTGGAAGACGTTATAAACGGAGGAGATCTAGGGTACGGCGTGGAAGAGTCTCGAAACGTAGAAGGCATTTGGGGAAACGGCAACATGGGAAGGTAGAATCGAAACGTAAGCCAAGAGGGAGAGAACTTAGGGATGTGATGGGATCGGCAATCACTCTCTTTAGCAAGGCGTCCGAGAAAAGTCGATGTACAGTCCCCGTCTGCAAATATTGCGGACACCGCTGTTGTTTGAGAAGGTGATAAAAAAGTTGTTTTTGTTCGATTAAAATTTCTTCAAATTTCAATCTCGTGTTTTTATTTTCGTTGAATCAAAGTGTGAATACGTAGAACTCTTGCCAGATGGAGGAGGATAAGAGACAGGAAGAGAATAAGCAATAGGAGGAGGAAATTAAAAAATAAGAGGATGAAAAAAAGGATTCGGCGTCTTAGGAATAAAGGAGCGGCAAGAAGGAAAATAAAAACACAAATTTCAGGTGATGCTTAGCTAGGTTTAGACTATAAGCTTCTCACGATAGTTCGTGAGGAAGATCTCAGTACAATGGATTGTGTGAAGTTTGTATAAGAAGATTGCTCCTTAATTTAAAAAAAATAAAACGGGACAAGTGCGAGTTGAACTCGCGTGAAGGTGGTTCCGTACGATGTTACCTATCCGCACAATATTGAGTGATTTACCATGTTATTTTAATATCATAGGCTTCTTATAGGCTTTCCTGTAATCTATAAGTAGAAAACTAATTTCTGAATTTTTTTCAAAATTTTAGGTTCAATAGTTTCGGAGATAAGTGGGGGGGGGGGGAATCGGACTGCCGGACACACGACTGATCCTATAAGGGTTCCGTTTTTTTATTGGAACGTACGGAACCCTAAAAAATATAATAAACATAATATTCAAATTACTATTGAAAATATATAATAACCTATTTCTATACTATTATAAAGTCGCTGCTCGCTTCTGTTTCTTTAACTTATAAAAAAGCGATAAACGAGGAAGGTTTGCGTACCTATATAATTTGCAGAAAAAAATGTAGGTAACCGTGCAAAGCTGAGGACGGGTCGCAAGAACAGGACAAGTGCGAGCTGAACTCGCGTGAAGAGGGTTCCGTACGATGTTACCTATCCGCACAATATTGAGTGATTTACGATGTTATTTTAATATCATGGACTTCTTATAGGTTTTCCTATAATCTATAAGTAGAAAATTAATTTCTGTAATTGGTCAATTTTCGTCTATTTTCTTGAATAACTTAGAAACTCTTTATTTTAAAATAACAAAAAAAAAATACATTTAAGATCTTCAAGACCTTCCATTTGAAATGTCACACGATGCAGTTTTCAAAATTTTTTATTTTTTTATTTTCCACCTTCCCCCAAAAATGACCTTCCATATACAGATTTCATCTATTCACGTCACACCTCTGCGTTTGGGTCACAGAAATTGATATGTGTATCAAATTTCAACTTAATCGGTCTGGTAGATTCCGAGATAAATGACTGTGAGCGACGAACACACGAGTGATCCTATTAGGGTTCCGTTTTTTTATTCGGACGTACGGAACCCTAAAAATATCTGCTCAAGTTTAAAGTTAATATGAATCAAGGACTTTCCTACGTGACATAGCACTAGCAACGCGACAGGTGCTGCCGACTTAAGTACCTAGGATAAAGTGTAAGGCTTTATCCTATGTGACGCTACCCGGGTCACATGCGCCTGCTATGTGACGCGGGTAGCGTCGGTCTCCATTCGCCATATGCATGTTGGATATATACTGAGTTTTCTTTTCTTTTCAATATCGAGCTTTGTAAAATTCAAGTAAATGGATCTAATGAGAATTTACTAACTACCTGAACTTTTGGTTTTGGTATCACTTGTTTTGGTTTGAATAATATCATTTTTGAATATTTTTGAAGTACAGCAAAAACACAAGTCGGATCACGAAGCAGAATGTTTTCCCCTCTCTTCGTTGCGACTAACGATATGCCTGATGGTAACATCCACCAGCCACTAAACAAATACTCCGAGGTAAATATTATAATAATGTGACATATTTTTAATATATTATTATTTTATATATAAATACTATATTTTATAATAAACCCTTTTTATTTCTGGACCAGATAACTCCACAAATGATACATGAAAGCTTAAGAAAACTTACCTCTTGGAGGCAAAATGTTCAAACGGATACTTTAATGAATTACTTAGCAGTAAGTCGGCGATTCAAAATTAATTTGTTGAATATGTTAATATACGTATTATATATAGGTAATATAGATAAACTGTTTAAAAGTACACTCATAATTCTACTGCAGTCGACAGCACATTTGCAGCACCTGTGGCGTTGTTGTGTACAGGCGACGGTAGCCACCTGCCATCAAGTGGACCGTCAGCCTGCCTGCCGACTTTAACATAAAAAAAATTAAAAAACTATGTTTTTTCCGAAACTATTGAATTAAATGAAAAACTGTTAGACTTAAATGAAACTCTATCATTTGATTATAGACACATTGCAATATTTCTTGAAACAACCAAGTTGGAACTGATTTTGGTAACAAAGACATTCAAATTTTATTTATTTTCTCGTAAACTATTAATCTTAAAACAAAAATAACTCATCAGAAATATAGACCAAGAAATTATGTACCACAGAAACAGTATAATTCTGGCTTTTTTTGAGTTGAATAGGAAAAATGGCAGTGATTTTTTCTTACCGACGATGGCGTGGAGCCTCTTAAGTTAAAAGCAACTAGAATGACCACCGTACTTCTTAAAACTAAGTAAAACCATAAAATTCAAAACGGAGCAAATCATGTTTCAGCAAAGTACAAGCTATAAGAAAGGCATAGAAAGCGCATTTACCAGTGTTGCCATTCATGCGCATTTGACAATCGAATGACAATGACAGAAAAAGTTGCCTTTTACTATTCTATTTTTTTCTATTTTTGACTTGAAGTCAAAAGCGAATGATCGATGGAAAACTTTTGAAAATAAGCTTTTAAAAGTTAGGTCTTGTTAGAAATTTTACCGTTACCTCATAGTGGCTTTGTTATTTGGTTATTGCTTATATCGATATTCTTTCAGACTCATTATCCTGTAAATCCTAATAAGGATCAACTTTTGGAAGAATTAAAAGAAAAACTTAGAGTCGCTTGTATTACAGGTAACATTGATATAATATCTCTATAAATATAAAAAAAAATTCGTTGTTTATCTGTGCGTTTGTGCGCGCTAATCTCAAACAGCTCAACCGATTTGAAAGCGTTTTTCATTAATGTATTTTAGCAAGCTTCCCGTAAGCATTTCAGTTTCATTCCAATCGGTTTATTAAAAAATAAATACGCGGACACAACTATTAAAAAAATAATCTTGTTCGTTGATAAGCGCGTGAATTGAGAACGGCTGGCGAAAGGTCATTTTTTTAACATTCGTAATAGTTCCGAAAAGGTTTTAAGGTAATTAAAAAATTGGGAAATTTGTCTGTATAACTATTGGAGAATTCAGTAATTGTTTTTCTCTTTGTGAAAATTCACTATTCGAATGAAGAATAATTATGAAGAATATTATTGCTTATTTTAGTTTTTTTTTTTTAATTTGTTACGAGGGCTGCTATTAAATTATTAATTATTTACTATTAAACAAATATCAATTGATAATTGAAATTGGTCCTATTGTTCTTCAAAGTACTCTCCATGATGATCAATACACTTTTGCATGCGTTGTAACCAATTTTCGAAGCACTTTTTCCACTCCGATTGAGGTATCTGTAAAACGTGGTTTTTGAACGTTTCAACAGCTTCCTCTGCCGATGAAAATCTTTACCTACTCATTTTGCTCTTGTTGTTTGGGATAAGAAGTCATTAGGTGCCAAGTCAGGGCTGTATGGAGGATGACCCATCAATTCGATGTTTTGGCCGTAAAAAAATCGTTTATTTGATCCGATGTGTGAGGACTCGCAATGTCACTGTGAAGAATGACTCGCGACCCGTTTCGAATATTTCGGAACATTTCGATAAATTAAACAAATTAAACATGGAGTAAAAAAAACATGGACAAAATAATCACAATTTTATTTTAACCTATATTGGTTTTATTACTTTATGTTTCTCAAAGGTATGGTGACCTGTGTGAACCCCGATTGCTGGCAATTGACATGTCACCTAATGGGGAGTAAGCTGAGCATGACGCATGTCACAAAATTCTGGCATGTGTATGGTGATACGTTAAAGCCAGTTACAAAGGAAGAGGTATTTTTTTATTTATTCAACGAACTGGTGCCCGCGAAAGAACCAGACCCAGGGGCCTTAGTCAAAGTAACGATTTAAAACGATAACGAAGTTCGAAAACAATAAAATGTATGAGATTTACGTATGCCGTCGCTAAGTCACGTGATAGGTACATCCCATACATTTTATTCTTGCGAACTTCGTTATCGTTTTTTTAAAATGTTACTTTGTAGGCCCCAGATACCCCAACTTTGTCTTATTTCGATACCAGAGAGCTCTTTCTCTTATACCTCAACCTTGCCTTTATTTATATAGATCGATACTAAGATTTAAAAAAGTAAATCTAACATGGTCATATATAATAAGTACCTACCTATGTTTTAAACGGTGATAATTTTATTAAATAAATAAAATAAAATTTTTCCTTAATAAAATATAATATTAAGATATTAATTTCTTAATAAAATATTATTTTGATGCATAATAAGTGTTATGAGCGCTCAAAAGGGCACTTTATTAAGTGAGTCGATACTTTTTGATCCAAAAATTGCGTGGTTTTACTTCGAACAATTTTGTTATTTGATATATGTTTGAATAATATATATGTTTTTTTACAGACAGCAGAAAATAAAAATCAAATTGCCGATCAAGAGACTACAACTGACCAAATCGTGATCCGGAAAGAAGATAATGCTATCATTTGATGTACCTACGAGTAATCTGCAGTCATTTACAAATTTTGTGATCTTAATTAAAAATCTTTAATTAAAAAGATTCAAGAGTCAGTTCACAGGCATTTGTTTTTAATGGATATATTTGAAATTCGACCATAAAGAATCTATACTAATATTATAAAGAGAAAAGATTTGTATGTATGTATTTGTAATGAATAAACTCGAAAACTACTAGACCGATTTTAAAAATTCTTTCACCTATAAAAAGCTACATTATCAGGGAGTAACATAGGTTACTCACCCTCCGCTTACCCCCTGCGCCCCTTACCCCCTCCATACAAAATTGTTTTTTTCCACGAATAAACTCAAAAATATTTAAAAAATATATGTCCACCTGTCCATTCGTGTTATTTCAGTATCGGGGGGCACGGCAGTGTCCCTCCGCCAAGTTGAGTGCGAAGCAAAAGCAAACACTGCCGTACCATCCTTTACTGGAACCATTTCGCCGCATTTTCAGGCCCCTATTTGAGAACCTCTTGATAAGACCAGAACGCAGAAATTTTCGTCATCCAGTAAGCTATAATCACACACTTAAAATCCAAAATTTCAAGTCTGTAGGTCATTTAGTTCCGAAGTTAAGCGAAAGCAAAGTTTCGCATTAATGACACTCACTCACTCACTCACTCATGATCATCAGAATAGAACTAGTACTTCCCATAAACTCAGAGAGCTGAAATTTGGTACAGAGTTAGGGTTTAATGGCCACATAAAGGGAAAACAAGAGCCCAACCAAACTATTAAAGATCGACATACCGCCTTTACAAAAAATATTTAACTTGGTGGGCCGCTTCATTTGATGTCAAAAATCGAAGGTCTGAAGTATCTGATGAAGAACCCTCAGCTGGTCTCAGCTGTATTAGAGATATGATAATGCCCCCATCTACTATTGGTACATAAAAAATCGACAGTCATTGCAAAAATCCAGCGTAGTGGGACACATCTTCTAATTTAATCTAGCCTATAGCATCCCACTGCTGGGCGAATGCCTCCCCTTCTGCTTTTAATACGCATATATGTAAATAAAATTAAAGGAAAACTCTGGATAGACTAGACTGGCTTTTATACTTATACTTACAAGTTTACAAGAAGAAATAGTCGAAAGATTAACTTTATTCTACTCAAACATTACACAAGTTAAATAAACAAATTACACTAAAATATTAATTTCGCTCAAAATTTGATCAAAATATAATGCATTGGACTAAGAGTGGCGGTTGTGTCATGGAGCACCTGGTTTTGTACCCTTGTGTACCCTTCAACGGCCAAGTCACACAACATTAACTACATATAATAATAAAGAAATCGCAGTAAGGGACCTTAGACTTGGCACGACTTTGTCTAGATTTAATTACTTTTTAGAGATCAACAAGCAGCTCCATCGAGTCTTGGCTAGTTTTTTACAGAATGTTTTTGGTGGGATTGCTATTTACATGAAATCTAAAACAAAAACGAAGTTTATAAATCGAGTTACTTTGCTAAAAAAATTACTATTCCTGGGAGCGGTGGCATTGTCTCAAATTCCCGTACGTTACGACGGAATCCATCTAGTTTTATTGGTATACGATCAATCACTTTGTGAGTTTATCTTCCCGATTTTTGGTTACAATCATTGAAGAGGATCCACGTGCTCAATATATCAGGGATTTGGATGAGACGCATTTATTTGCCTTTGAGGGAAACGTGACAGAGTGGAATCCAAAAATGGCCAATGACATTTACATTTTTACCTTCATCAATGTCGTTTACATATCAATATGTAAATCCATACGTTAGGAACGTAAGAAGTCTTTATTCAGAATATCGAGGTAAAGCAAGATCTAGCGCCTCTCTACGGTCGGTGTGTAGAATTGAAAAAGTATGTATCAAAAACCTGATTCCTCGCGTAAACTCAACAATGATAAATGACGTTTGGCGGCAGTAATACCTTGTTTTTTTTTATATCGGCAGACAGGCTAACGGTCCACTTGATGGTATGTGGCTACCGTCGCCTATAACACAAGCTACGGATGCTGCAAGTGCGCTGCCGACTACAATAGGCTTAAGGATAAGGAATTAGGAGGAAGATAGGGAAGTGGGTTCTGGGATCCCTTACTCACTCACCGAAACACAACAGCACACGTGCTGTTATTTCAGGGTTGTCTTATGTAAGGGGGTGGTTACTGCCGCCAGACGGACTGCCCAAATGACTGCGAAACACAGTGTGTCCTGCCACTACTTCACAGATCCAGACCAAGGCCAACTTTGAAAAGTTTAATTTGCAAAATTGAATTCGGGTTAAGGCGAGCATCCTAACCAATCATCCAACGGGCTCGTTATGGAAGAACACCGCGAAATAACAACATAATGTGCTGTTGTGTTAAGTAATGATAACTCATTCAACACACTTACCAAGTGTGTGGAGTGAGTAAGGGACCCAGAGGCTATTTAGAGAAAGAAAATTTAATAAAAACAAGTCAAAATTTGAGTCCCTCAGGGGCATGTCATAATCTCCGTAACTCTTTTAATTTCAATTTTAGCAAAAAAAGTTATATGAACATTTTTATGTAAAATTAAATTCTTTACAATATTTGTCTAAAACCTCTTTTTCTAACTCTTACGGTTTTTGTATAATTTGGAAAAAACACATATTTTTATTATTCATTATTAAAAACACATCTTTTTTCCCTACTTCTCCAGAGTGGAATTGCAAATTACTGTCACCCGTCGTCGTCGATATTTAATATCTTCTAGAAACTTACATCAAAACTGCCCGCCCCCGAGGGACTCAAATTTTGATGTGTTAGTAAATTTTCCTGGATTTCTAATCTAATTTCTTATTTTTTATCGTACTAAGGTACTGCGCACTTGCAGCATCTACGGGGTTGCTGTTGTTAATAGGAGCCTAGCCACCTACTATCAAGTCGACTATTAGCCTGCCCGCCGAACTTTACATAAATATATGAAAAATTAAATTTTTATGACTATCTCGAAGTATTTTCACAATAAACAGAACTCCATCGCCTTTATGATGATCGCCAGACAAATTTATGCACGGCTTTAAGCAACAAGAATGTATTCTCCATTCTCATTATTTCTAAAAGAGCAATTTAAATTTTCAAGATTTGCATAAATTGAGTGTGTAAGTTTTAAAAACAGTAAGACGTGACTCAGAATCTCCGCGACGATTCTTTAATGTCATCATTAAGGTTCAATATTATATTATAAATAAAGAGGTAAAATTTGTTTGTTTGCTTGAACTACTCATCCGATTTAAAAGACTCTTTCACCAAAAGAATATAATTTCAGGATGGGATGGGAGGTGCAGCGCTTTCGCACAAAGTGGTCCTTCTCTCTGTCACAGAGAAGACTCGCAGAGGCCGCGACCAACTTGTCACATTTAAACTGAATCTGACGAACTGCGTAAAAATAAAGTAGAGCTTTATTTTTACGCAGCTCGTGCGTTTTAGAGAAAAGTCACCCTTCTTAGAAGACGAAGCGTTAGAGTGGCAGGAGAGTGGTATAATTGAGGACGCTTGTCTTGACGCTTCTTCTTCTACGAACCCATAAAACAAGAACATGCGTAAAAAATAGAGGCTGCGTAAAAAAGAGCTGCGTTATATTGCTTTACATATTTTTTTATGCGTTATATCTTTTATTTTTCAACGCTGACGAAGTCGCGGATATCACTAGCATTAGGGGACAATAGCAAAATTTCTATTTCAGTAACAGTCCATGTACCTAGATCCATGAAAACCATAAAAAAGGTTTGTGATTCAATTTTACGAGAAACTTTGATGTTTAGCGTAGGTATTACCTAAAGCAGTGCAACAGAGAAGCCTCCTAATAAAATAAAATAATTGAGTCCACGAGCGATTCCAGTGGGAGCTTGCTGGTCATGCCGAGCTTGCTGAAGCCAAAGCCTCTCCCTCTGACTTTGTTAAAAATCTTATTAAATAAATCTTTATTTACAACAAGCTTTTACAATACCATAGTACGGTAAATCTATGAATGCGTTTTTGACATTTCTTTGCATAAAATTCATTTCCGATTAAACCAAGATTAAACGATATAGAAAATGTATTGAAATTGACACATGTCAAAACGGCAATAATATAATGGCCTAAGTATAGTTTCAATATAAAAGAAATATGTCTCATACCCACTAACTAAAGGAAATAGTAATAGGAATAGTAAGTCGTCATCAACAATAATTTAATTAGGGGAACTGGCATAGATATCTTTCAGTATAGAGGAAGAGCCAGTGACCAATTTCAGTTGGTCATTTCAAAAGTCACGAAACTTTCTACAGTAAATCCTCTATACCTACTGAAAATAAAAAACCCACTTCTGGCAGCCCTGTGTGGCCGGAGTAGACAACCCTAAAATTTTAAGGAGGGTAAGAAATAAGATTTATTTTACTTGAAGTATCAGTCATAAAATTTTAGGAAATTACTTTCGACAGTATTTTGTCTTCATGGAATTTTTGCCAGAGCATTTACATCTCTCCTAATTGTAGATAGAACGCTATAAATATTTATAAAAAAATATCCATTTTCGCCATTTTTGGCTTCCTAATAAAATTAAAAAAAAAAATACAAATACGCCTTTGCTTAAAAAGGTTTCTTTCAAAAGCAGTAAACATTATTTTAAAGTTGCACATTGCTGACATAAATGCACATTTATATAATTACACATTGCCAGTGAAACTAACTTTTGCCCACAAATCCCCGAGAACAGTACTTTTCTTTGTATGAGAGGTCCTTTTTTGTACCTCTAACAAACATTACCTACATATGCTAAATTTTATAACGAGTAGTATAATAAACAAGCAAGCTCATTTTCGTATTTATAATCATTAAAAACGATCATTAAAAAAAATTAATGATATTTTTAATGTTAGTAAAAGTATCATTAATAAAGATTTCTAGGAATATGCGTTTATTTAAAAAAAAGGCTTAAATTTTTTTTATCAACATTTTTACTTTAGAATTATGTCTATGTAAATATTTTTTAATATTATTTGTTTTTCGTTAAGAAAATAATACTTGAAACGGTCAGTTCGAATGTGTCTATGAAATGTCAACAAGCGTATAGATGTTTGTGATTTTTAACATTTGATTATTATTGTAGACTGTGACGTCACGACAAGCTCTCCAAAATGGCGGGTGTTTAAAATGTCCGTAAAAACTGTGGTAGCTGTTAGTTAATTTTAACATATTTTTTTGTTACTAAATTTCTGTTTTTGGCGCTGAATATTTTTTACGCTTATATAACGATATAATCTATGGTATGAAAATATTTAAAAAAAAAATGTGCATATTCCATATTGGAGTTAGAAGGAATAGATTAGTACTGATGAAATTAAAGAGTTATTAAACCAATTTTAGGTGGTACGAAGTTCACTGGATCCTCTAGCATATAAATATATATTTTTTTCTAATATTAATAATCCTCTTTCTAAACCTAATTCTAATTTCGACTGTGCTGACCTAATGACTGATTGATAGCTCAGTCAGTCAGTGACAATGACAGAATAGTTATATCTTTGAAGCGTTCCCTCTAATTGTCCAGATATATTATAAAACGATTACATCTACTTAGTTCAAAATTGCGTTAAGTACATCTAATAATAAACAATATACAGTTAAAAAACTCAATTTACATGTTAACTTTCATCTGAAAAGCATCGCCATTTTTAATATCTTTCTTTAATTGCCCGGGTTATATAATAAATATTTCTTATTCTTCTTTTTATGGTAGGTAGCCTATAACACAAGCAAAGCCACAGGTGCTACAAGTGCGCTGCCAATCAAAGTAGGATTATGGATAAGGGATAGGGAAATGAGCTCTGGTATCCCTTACTCACTCACTGAAACACAACAGCACACATGCTATCATTTCACTGTGGTCTTCTGTAAGAAATGACTGCAAAACACAGTGTGCCCTACTTTCCAAATTACTTTCCAAATTCACAGTACTTTCCATCAGTACTTTCCAAATTCAGACCAGAGCCAATTTTGAAAAGTTCATTTTCAAAGTTTACCCTGCCGGGAATCGAAACCGGGGACACAAGAACAGAGCGTTAAGGCAAGCACCGTAACCACTCATCCAACGGGCTCGTAGCACATCTAATAATAAACAATATACAATTAACTTAATTTACATGTTAACAGCTCACCTGAAAAGTACCGCTATTTTCAATACCTTTCTTTAATTAATCGGGTTATATAATAAATCTTTCTTATTCTTTTCGTCATGTAGGCTGACGGTCCACTTGATGGTGAGTGGCTATAACGCCTATAATACAACCAACGGCACGGATGCTGCAAGTATACGATGCCGACCGTAGAGTAGGATTTAAAGATTAGAAAAGGATATGGAATGGTCTCACCGCAACACAACACCACATATGCTGTTATTTCAATGTGGTCTTCTGTAAGGGAAGGGTTACTGCAGCTGGACCGGCTGCCTAAATAACGGCGACACGCCATGAGCCTTTCCACTACTTGCCAGATCCAGACCAGAGCCAACTATAAAAAGTTCATTTACAAATTTGTCTCTGCCGAGTATCGAACCTGGGACCCCTTAGACGAAAGGTTAAAGCAAGCACTTTAACTAAGAAGCTCGCCAACTATACTTCTTATATCCCATTCACATTTATTTCTTATATTATTTTACGCTGCGCAAATTACATTTTTCGCTCGAATTCGTAAAATAACTTACAAATCGAGGCACGTGGCCTGTCATTCGCACAAGTTGCCACTTCGCTCAACAACTCCCCCACTCGACGTTCGCAACCAATTACTTACATGTTAGTTTCGTAGTTAACAAATTGTAACTACATGTAGTGAGTGTATCAGTATTTTCAATGTGATGATTTTGTCACAAAATTGATAGTTCATTTAATTTTACATTTTTACATTGATGATTTAATTTACAATCAAGTAAAATCAGTGCGATAGTAAGCAGCTTACTATCGCACTTACAAATTCTCAACGTAGCTGGGACGATATAGCCTGCAAATTGACATTAGATTCCCTGCTCAGCCAGTGCTGCACTACGGGAAGAGCCAGACTCCTCGCTGCTAATACCAAAGAAGCAGGATTCTGGCTCCAAGCACATCCATCAGCAAGCACTTTCCATTTGCCTCCGCCTAGGGGTCCCGGTCTGCGCCCAGCATTAATGTCCCTGTGGCAGTATAGTCGACCGTCTTGGTCACCACGGACTGTCTTGCCAGAAAAGTGCTGGCCGCTTTTCAAGGCATGCTGCCTTAAACGACATCCTGTCAGTGCTTAGTCCTGTCAGTGCTTTAGTTTCAAAAGGTACTAAGAATAGACTTCACAAAGGAATTAATTTGAAAACTGACGAAGGTTTTCGTACCTCGACTGTACATTGGTTACTTGCTATTTTATAACTAACATGTGACGTCTAAACTAATGCGATCGCCTTATTTGGAACTATTTTTAAAGATAATTTAAGATGTATATCTATTTTTAATTATATAAAATAAGATGAAATATGGTTATATTAATATTTTTCTGAGAAAATACTTCTTGTGGGCTCCATAAACACAACTAAACATCTCATATGGATACCAGAAACCAATCAAAAAAAAGCCTATTGCACCATGATAGGTTTAAGATAATTCGTTTCACTCTAAGAAAGCTTTAAACTTTTGTCCCATTTTCTTCTTATTATTCACTGAAACTCAAATGTTGCCAAATTGTTAAACGAAGCAAATATAATAAAGATACTGCGGCTCTGTGCCATGTTCTGTCTAATGTGCCACACTTTTCTCGTCTAATTTATTTAATTAAAACATTCCCTATTCTGTAATTTCGTAGACTGTTTGTTTGAGTCAAATAATGCTGAATACTCTGGGATAATGGGATATTACTTAAAAATACATAACTAACTGACTGTATTTTGTAGTGCTTCGGACATTTTTTTGTAATGTATACGTCGTCAGACAGGCTAACGATTCATCTGATAGTGGTGGCTACCGTCGCCATTAACACAAGCAACGCAATGGGTACTGCAAATGCGTGCTCATTATATTTTATGTAACACCCGAAACATTTTTTATCATCGTAACAATGCCTTTGGATTTTTCATTACGCCGCCGTCAATGTACTGTTTATTACGACACATTTTTTTCCTCAGTATACCAGCCTTTTTATATAGAGAGTCAAGAAGCTAATCAAAGGGGGATTTCATGGTGTAATCAAGTTGGCTTCGGAGCTTGTTGTTATTCTGTGCCTATTCCATTTTAAGAATATTATTGTTATATGACGACCTCTATTTCTGTTTGTACGTGGGGAAAATACGAAATAGTTTTGGTTCTGATAAATTCGAAATTGGCTTCGACATGGCGATATTGAATTTATATTATTTTCGTATTTTAGTGATGAAAATTCAATTGGAAGATCTCGACTTTTGGCTAGAAAATGGTTTGTTAAATTGTTTTCTCCACGTCTTAAAGAAACTTGCTTATGCAAGGCCTAATATAATGTAACTCAATTAAGTTGATAAAAATCATAAAAATACACCATTTATTTATTTATACCTGCGTAGGTAAACGTAGGTAACGTCCACCCACACGAAGAACAGACGAGCCGCTCGACGTGGCTCGACACTAATTCCCCGTTGCAAGGATTCCTTGAAATCCTAGCAAGGTTCTTTTATGAAGGGAAAAATTGTCCGGAAATACGTAAAAACCACATTACTCTTTTGCCCATCCGAGTTCCTAGCTGACGATTCAAACTGATTCAAGCTGACGATATTGATGTCACAAAACAACAGCTTTTGAACGTCTGTCATGTCGGCTAGTTTTGTATGAAAATGTGCATATGACAGTAAATTTCATCAAAGTAACACTTCTACAAAAATCACAATTACTCACACATGTTCGTCTTTTGCGCTCGGTACGAAAAAGTTGCAATCGCGCTTTTGAAAAGTTGTTTCGATCCAGCTGCGCGTGGTTTTCTGAAACAAAAACAAAAAGCATTCATTTATAAATCGAAGAAGACGACTGTTAGATTAACGATGTTAGATAATTTATGTACTAGTATTTAGTTATTAGAATGTAAGTTTATGATGACCTTACAATGACTTTTACCAACCACTTTGTTTTATTTTTCATATAATTTTCCTTACCCTGGAAGAAATCGCTACAAAGCGATAAGGCTGCCTTTTTCAGTATTGCTTGTTGTTTTTTTATTTTATTTTTATTCTTTTTTATGTTATATGTTTATAATACAAATAAAGAGTTTAATAATATTGTAAAAAAATTTAGAATTAATAATAAAAATAAATAAAATATGTACAATAATAATAATAATAATAACGTCTCCAAGTCTTAGCCAATAAAGAACAGTGGGGATCAGAAGACCGCATGACAGGAGATTTTTTAAGGCGAGAACTTGGCCAGAAAAGTGTTACCTCTCGCTGCTTAGTTTTTCTTAGAGTGAAATTTTAATATATAAGTTAGATAAAAATATAGTACATAACAGACTATATTTAAAAAAAGTTTGAAACGGGCAGGTTTATACAAAAAAAAACTGAGAAAAAAAATTGTAAAACCGCCGCAATAATAAAAAATTTCAGCGGCAACTACATACTTTTGTTTTTAGGCATATTTATAACTTAAAGTTTTAATCGATTATTTTTAAGTCTTTTTTCATATATATAACAAAATCGTAAACGAGCTGTGTTTGTACACTAAATATTTTTTCAAAAACACAATTTGTACACGTTGTACTTATGTTACCGAGCTAAAAAAAAATAAGTTTTAGAATTTTTGTCTGTTTGCTATTTGTCTGTGCGTTTGTGCACGCTAATCTCAGAAACGGATTAACCAATTTGAATGCGGTATTCACTGATATATTATAGCAAGTTTCCCGGTACATTTTGTGTTTTTTCATTCTAGGCGGTTTACAAACAAAAAAGTTACGCGCTCTACCGAATACCACGCGTACGAAATTGAGGGCTCAGCTAATTTTGTATATATGTTTAAGGAAAATCGTCCGATTTTAAATCTATTTGGTTATCTCCGATAAGCTATAAAATTTTAATGTGGAATATTGCATCTAAATAGACATGTTGTAAGGATCCGCCCATTTTGTTAGTGTGTGCGTAAAAATTGTGATAATTAGAGCTTGTCTTAATTATACGAGCTAGGCTGGTTGAGGGTCCTCCAGATAGTAATGACTACTATCTCTTAAGAACGCAACTTTAGTACTTTAGTAGTGGTAGGGCACACTGCGTTTCGCAGTCATTTGAGCAGCCCGCCTGACGACAGTGACCACCGTGAAATAACAGCATATACGTGCTGTTGTGTTTCGGTGAGTGAGTAAGGGATGCCAGAGCCCATTTCCTTATCCCCGTTATCCAATCCTACTGTAGTCGGCAGCGCACTTGCAGCACCTATAGCGTTGCTTGTGTTATAGGCGACGGTAGCCACCTACCATCAAGTGGACCGTCAGCCTGTCTGTCGACATAACATTAAAAAAAAAACAACTTAGGAAATCTTTCAAGAAGAATGTAAGAGTACTGATGGGAAAGAGTAAAAGTTAATTTTGTGTATTATTTTTAGTTACTCTATTATTTTAGTACTAGGAATATACCATTATCATTTCTACTTATTACACTTTCAATTTTATCGCCAAAGATGAATTTTTCTGTTAAAAATCCAATTTGACGTCAAGTTGTTTTCTTTGTACTCGATAGAAAGGAAAGTCATAAAATAACTTTCTATGTTGCACGGCGAATAGGAGACAAGACATTTTTATATAGTGTAGTCTTCGCACAAGTCATGGTTGTCAATTCACTGTTATAAAACAAAAACTATTTGATTTTTAGCCATTTAAGTAATTACATAAAAACCCATAATTATTATGGACGATTCTCTGTAACATGTAACTGTGAGTCATTTGGGCAGCCCGTATGGCGGCAGTAACCACCCCCTTACAGAATCCTACTATGGTTGCGGCACCTGTAGCGTTGCTTGTGTTATTAGGCGATCTTGTAGCAATTGAACCTTTAGCCTGTCTGAGGATCTTTACAGAAATAAATAAAATAAGTTGTACATTGTCTGAGGGGTCCCAAAATTGGTTTTTGCGGAAAAAAGGTAAAAGTAAACACCATGAACCGCTTGGAGGCGTTTGAAATGTTGTTACACAGAAGAATGCTTCGTATATCGTGGACTGATAGGTCTCCAATACCTATGGAACTTCTTCGAGGAGCTCATACTGACTGGCGACTGGGGTTTGCAAAGTTGCATATTTGGGTCATGTTCTAAGGGGTGAGAAGTACATATGTTCCATCTCATCTGGGGGGGCAGATTGAAGGATGAAGAGGAGTGGGCAGAAGCCAGATGTCATGGCTGAGAAACATCCGTCAATAAATCGGAATTGGGGAAGCGAAGGAGCTGTTCCGAGTGGCGTGTGATAGAGAGGCCTTTTCGAGAGTAATCGCCAACGTCAGAGATATCTGATACGGCACTAAAGAAGAGGGAAAAATCTAAAAAATGTTATAAACAAAACACTCAATTAATTTTTTGAAATTTTCAAAAATATCAGCGGTTCGTAAAAGATCTTGCCACGTTCGTATCGGTTCGTAAAACTGGTTGGTTTAGCTGGGTATTGATTTTATGGTAAGAGCATAATATATAGATGCATTGAAGAGAATGTTTCGTACTTAACATATTTTCGGTACAATTTTTTTGTACAAATCAAAAATAGTGTTCACAGAATATATAAAATAATCGAATTTTCCCTTGACCGATGGCACAACCCTAGCGTCGAATGTGTTAGGAGCATTAGGCTTTATTGGCTCCTAGCCTGTACAGTGGGCCTCTCAGGCCATTGAATAAATTCCGACATTCACGTGAAAATATACACTGGAAAAGGCAATTCTCTGTGTGCTTTTGTCGTTATATACCTACTCATAGATATCTATGTAAACGTCATTTCTGTTGTTTACACCAAACTTAATCATCGTGATGCTGCTACAGATAAATAGTAGGTAAAGGTTTTGTCAAAGAAATTAATACAAAATTTAAAATATTCAAAATTAATAAACTGAAGTCTAAATCATGTTCATAAAACTCGCACAATAATAATAAACTGTATTTGAAAATAATAATAATAATAATGGCAAAACGAAAACGCATGACGAAAACCTCGTGAAAGCCGAAAAAGAAAAACTTACCAAGTACATCGACTTGGCTCACGAGGTGACCGCCATGTGGGACGTCGATTCGACAATTATCGTCCCGATAGTCGTCTCGGCGAACGGTCTTATAGCGAAGAGCCTCGACCAACATCTCAAGATCAGGCTCTCACTAGATGGCTGGGTCAAGGGGCAGATACAGAAAGAAGGCGGTACTTCTTGACACGGCACGAATTGTCAGGAGGTTCCTCACTCTGCAGCCCTAACCACCGGTAGCTTGGGCCTTGCCCCGCTACTAGTGGACACCTAATTTTAAGTTTTTTATAATATTTATTGTTTTTATATACATATATATTGCAAAAAATTTAAAATTAAGAAAAGAAATAAATAAATAAATAATAATAATAATGGTACTGCATTGTATATCATTAATGCGAAAGTCTCTAAACAGTAAAATTGTTGGTAAAATTTTTTTTTTTGCAATTTGGTACGATGATAACCTGAAACTTGAAGAATGGCGAGGCCCCGATTTAGAGTATCTGGGCAAACACTTACTCCCCCAAAAGGACTGAGATAAAAAGTATTTTCGGGTAGATTGTCAGACAAACAGCCAACTTAACTCAGTGAACCAAAGACGTGGCTGGTCTGATCTGCACACCTGGACTGCCTGCGCTCCCTATATGCTGCGGCTACAGCATATAGCGTAGCCTACGCAAGTTTGTTGTGCAGTTCCAGTTTTATTTTATCGTTACTTTGGAAATAATAATAAAGAAAAAATATCCGAAAATTTTCCGCCCCCGAGAAATTGCCGCCCTGGGCAATTACCCAGTCTGCCCATGCACAGGCTGCTTGTTAACTTTACACGCGGCAGATGTTGCAGGAAAAACTTATGGTAATAGAGGCAACGAAAATTGCAAGGAAGCAAGAAAATAAAGCGCTGACTACATTTCGATGGTAGCTACAAACACAGAGACACAATTTACAACTGTAATTATAATTTTGCCGCGTCTTGTCTCTCTGTAGGCCTTTAGCGTTATGAACCCACGCTGTTTCTGCTGCATTCAGAATTAATTCAAATTCAACGTCTATTTACTTATTTAGATTATTTAAAACATTGAATTTTGTGTAGATTGAAACAAAATTCTGTATACTTGTTTGAGCTAGGCGTTGATTCTACTTGCGGTATTTAGTTTTGGAGAGGAGACTTCTTGAATTATGAATTTTTGTAATAAAAAACGATATAGCTTTTACGAACGACGTGTTATAATTCCTTCTTGGTACAAATTATATCAAAGTGGGTAGATGAAATGAGTGGTGACATTATATAATTGCTTCGGTTCACAGATGTCGCTGTTTGTGTGTTTAATACTGAACATACTATTTGTAATTATATCATGACTGTGTACACCTCTGAAATTATTTTAAACTAGCTGACCCCGCAACTTCGTTCGCATTTTTGTAAACTTTTTTGTTTGTAAACTGATTGGAATGAAACAAACACTAAATGTTAGGAGAAGCTTGCTACAATACATCACTAAAAACCGCATTCAAATCGGTTAAGCCGTTTTTGAGATTAGCGTGCATAAACGCACAGGCAAACAGACAAAAATTATAAAAACATTTTTTTTAATATTTAATGTACAGACACGGCTCGTTTACAATTTTATTTATATGTATACATATAGATATCATATTATTATATTTTTTAAATGTAAATGCCAACTGCAAGTTTACGGTCCATAGGTGACTCTATACCACTGCTTATAAACTCAAGCTAATCAAGGGGGAATGTAAGTGCGCTGCCGACCTTTATAGGATAAATGATAAAGGAATGGCTATGGCGTCTTGGTACCGTGATCTGGAAATCATACACGCCTGTACATCTGAGTTTTGTCGATTTTATTTGTAGATTAAATACATATAATACCTAGATTTGCAGTAACATCGCGAGGAAACCAATGCGTGTGTGAGTAGACCAGCAATCGTTAAATACACACGTAGTCCTGCCAATCTGCAATGCACTTAGTCCTGCCAATTACGGGCTATCTATAGCCCACTATAGATAGCCCGTAATTTGAAGGGAGGCCTGCGCCTAACAGTGGCTCGTAAAATGTAATACACACATCAACAATGTCTAGGGATATTACATGAAAGACTTCTTGACTTAAAAACTATTTACACTATAAAAATAGTTTGTATATAAAATATTTTCTTCTCCACCACCTCTTTCGAAAGTAAAAAAAAAAAACAAAAAACTCATTTTGAAACAAAAGAATATCGATTATTCGAATTTGGCGGTCGAAAAGTTAGTTCATGTTACAATATGACAGTGAAGTTTTGAAAAATTAAAAGCGATTACACATTTTCTTTATTCTAATTTAAACGTGTGTTACATTTATTGTTATGTCACGTCGACATTTGACAAGGGAAGAGCAGATTAGAGCTGTAGGCATGTTGAAAGCTGGCGCTATACAACGCGTGGTTGCTGAAACTCTGCAAACCGGCCAAAATGTAATCTCTAGGTTATGGTCACGTTATGGTGCTACAGGCGATGTCGCTGAACGGCATTCAGGCAGCAATCGCATCACCACTCCTAGACAGGACCGTTTTCTTCAAAATATCGCTAGGAGACAACCCAATATTACGGCTATGCAAATGGTTCAAAAGCTACAATCTGACCACCAATTGTTAGTTAGTGACCAAACTGTAAGAAGAAGATTACATGAAGCTGGTCTTTATTCTCGCAGACCACTTCGGGTTCCGGCTTTGCGGCGTGGCAATCGCGGGCGGAGACTATTGTGGGCTTAACTCCGCCGATTGCCGGTCCCAAGCCCGGATGAGAAAGGAGGAGGGTTGGCTCGAGAAGAGACAAAACCTCGCTGTAAAAGTGTCAACGCCGAACCTCGGGCGGCGGCAAATAACCCGACACTGCAGCCGGCCTAACCAGCAGGCTCAAAGGAGGTGAGGAAATGCCCTCTTTTACTACACCGTAAACCTGTGGTCATGTCTCGCAGGAACGGGGGTCTTGGCTTAACTGCCCGGACCGCGAGGTAGAAAGCCTCTATAAAAATTCACCCCAACCCTACGGTATGACGCGCGCCAAGAGGGTGAGTGGCTGAGGGGTTTCTCAGTCGTTAGCGGTCAACCTCCGATACCTGGGGACCTCGGAGTGTATATACCCTTAGTCGGTAACGGGAAGGCCGACTGGACGTTTTTAAACCCGTATTTACTCGTGGGAACAACATGGACGAATTTTTAACGACATCTTTGTTTTCCGGTTTGGATCTCGATGATCCATCAGATTCAGGCTCGCCTGGAGGACGCTCCGACGCCTCCAATACAGCCTCGATAAAAGAAGCTGGCATGGGTGAGAGGCTAGACCTTGGGCAATCAGTGGACACAAATGACGCTGGAATGCCTATGGCAACAGACTCGGTCCGTGACAGCACCAAAGACAGTAGGAAGCCGCTTAAAAAGCTTTCAGGCGCCGCAAGGAAACGCCTGAAGAGGCTTATCGCAGCCAACTACTCAGTAGCTGAGGCCAGGGCTATTGCTACAAAGCCCTGGAATCAGCTTGATATTGAAAGACCCCCTCCGAATCCGACGAAGGTGAGGGCGAGCAGCAAGGAGGGTGATAATAAAACTCCTTCAGTGCCACCCAAAGCAATCGCTTCAAAACGCCAACGCTCGGAAGAGGAGTCTCCGAATCAGCCAAAAAAGACGGCGAAAACGGAGGAAACGCGGGCTGGTCCGTCGAGGGCTAGGCCCACGTTTGGAGAGGTAGTGGGAGCTTCGCGAGTGGGTATTCGTAATAGCGAACCCATGAGCGAAGAACAAATGAGGCTAACGCATCGCAGCATCATCCTCGCTATTACCAGGGCTGAAAAAGGTACTGGTCCAAAGTTCTTGGGATTCTCCAAAAAGCCTGGCTGGATTCTCATCACGTGTGAGAACCAGTATAGCCAGGAGTGGCTTGTGAGCAGAATACCAAGTCTTAAACCGTGGCCTGAGGCAAACCTCTCATATATACCAGAGAAGGAATTGCCTAAGCCTACGATTTGCACCACTTTTGTGCCCAGCAGTGAAGCGGAGAGCCTAGATGAAGCTCTGCTGCTGCTGAGGACGCAAAATGTAGGGCTCAACACAGAGCACTGGAAAACCATCAGCAGTAGGGCTGAGAAGGGCGGCACTGTAACGACCTTCTTTATAGACGACCCTTCTGCCGAGGTTTTAAAAGCTGCGGAGTACAGGGCCGCGATTGGCTTTAAGAAGATAATTTTTAAAGTCAAGAGCGGCAATGACAACACAGCTGAGTCCACCGTGCCAACGAAGGGCTCCAGCCGGCGCGAGGGAGAGCAGCCTGTACAGCATTCTGTACAGGCAGGTGATGCCTCTCAGGTCGTTGGCAGGGGGATTGGTACGGTGGGGCGTGGGTCGCACCGAGGTGGGGGGGTCATCAGAGGGCAGGCTAAGTCTGTAGGTGGAACTCGACGTCCGCCAAAGACGAAAGCCGGCTCCAAGGGCCCCTCTACCAAAAAGGGCGTTTAAGGGAAAAAAAAAAAAAAAAAAAAAAGAAGAGATGAGGGTGATTCAAATCAACCTTCATCATGCGATGGCTGCCACAGCAGTGTTAGAGCGCCTTCTCTTGCGGGGTGAGGTTGATATCGCCCTCATACAAGAGCCCTGGACCCAAAATGGAGCGGTTCTGGGACTTCAGTCTGCAGGTAAAATACTTCATAATACCTGTGGCTCAAAGCCCAGGGCAAGCATAGTTTTCAATAAAAATATTGAATATTTGCCAGTGCCAGAGTTATGTACTGACGACATGGCGGCAGCTTTTATCAACATCAAAGGCAGGGAGGGAACACGCCTCATCGTCTGTTCTGCGTACCTACCTTATGACGGACATGATCCTACGGTGGAGCTTGCGCGATTGGTGGCGTACGCGCATCATCATAAAGCCGAGCTACTTGTTGGAGCTGATGCCAATGCCCATCACGTAACGTGGGGCAGCACCGACACAAACAATAGAGGTGAGTTACTACATGACTTTCTCTTAGTTAACTGTTTACAGGTACTCAACAGAGGGAGCAAGCCGACCTTCGTGACAACTGTAAGGCAGGAAGTTTTAGACATAACATTCGCCACTGACAACATGGCCAAGTTTATATCAAACTGGCATGTCAGTGGAGAAAGCTCTATGTCTGATCATAGACAAATCCGTTTTGATCTAGCAACATCTACAAAAGATCAAACTGTAACATACAGGGATCCAAAAGCTACAGCCTGGGACGTTTATAACAACAAACTAAGGCAAAATCTTGAGGACTTCCCCAAATGTATATGTACACCGGAGGAGCTAGAACATACAGTGGAGGCTCTCACGAGGGCAATAAAGAGTGCCTTTGAGGAAAGCTGTCCGCTCAGAACAAAGCACTCCAAAAGAAATGTACCCTGGTGGAACTCAAGGCTCAAGAAGCTTCGGGAGAAAACCAGACGTCTATTCAACAAGGCAAAAAGAACCCTTGAATGGGAAAGCTATAAGAAGGCCTTGACTGAATACAATAAGGAGATAAGGAAGTCCAAGCGTGCTGCATGGAGGAAGCTCTGCGAGGAATTAACACAAATGCCTCAAGGGGCCAGAATCCATAGACTGCTCGCGAAGGACAAGCCTAGTCAATTAGGGCTGCTTAAGAGACCTGATGGCTCCTTTACGAACACTGAAGAGGAAACTCTTCAGTTGCTGATAAAAACTCACTTTCCGGGGGCTCAGAGCTTTTCGGCCGGATCAGACGGAACGCCTTTACACCAAAGGCCTCGAAATGAGGACCGTAACAGAGCGGCTGATCTCATCCGACCCAAAGTTGTGAAATGGGCTATCAAGTCCTTTAAACCCCTGAAGTCCAGTGGTGAAGACGGACTGTTGCCCATTCTATTACAGAAAGGCATAGACGTACTCACGCCGTATCTGGTAAAGATCTACCGAGCAAGTTATGCCTGGGGATATATACCGGAACAATGGACCCGGGCTAAGGTATTATTTATACCTAAGGCAGGTCGGAGGGATTATGCTCTGCCTAAGTCTTTCAGACCAATTTGCCTAACGTCCTTTATGCTTAAAACTCTAGAAAAGATTATAGATAAGTACATAAGGGACAAAGCCCTGGCCTTGAAACCCATTCATTCCACCCAGCACGCCTATCAGAAGGGAAGGTCCACAGAGACGGCCCTTATCCAACTAGCTGACAGGGCGGAAAGGGCTTTGGATGATAAACAGATAGCTCTGTGCGCATTTTTGGACATAGAAGGCGCATTTGATAATACTCCCACCAACACGTTAGTGAGGGGACTACAAAACAAAAATGTGGACCCGACTACGGTTAGGTGGGTAAAGGCCATGCTATCCAAACGTAAAGCGAAGGTCGAACTACACGATACCTCGCTCACTGTAGCAACTACAAGAGGATGCCCGCAGGGCGGTGTTCTATCACCACTGCTTTGGACTCTTGCAGTTGATCAGCTCCTGTACAGGCTGGCAGAACACAAGATCGATGCCCTAGGTTATGCTGATGACCTAGTGGTGATCATAAGAGGTTTCTGCCAAAGCACAATTTCGGCCCTGTTACAGGAAGCTTTAAACATCATTTGCGAATGGTGCACAGCAAATGAACTGTTAGTTAACGCTGATAAAACCGCTATAGTACCGTTTACCAAAAAGAGGCTACTGGACAAATTAAAGCCACCTCTAGTAAATGGTAAACGAGTTGAATTTTCCACAGAGGTCAAATATCTGGGAGTTACTTTCGACCAGAGACTAACGTGGAATGCACACATTGGAAATGTGATAAATAAGGCTAAGGCGGCCCTATTTATCAGTCGTCGAATGGTAGGGAAGAGTTGGGGCCCGTGTCCAAAGCTCACCCTCTGGCTGTACACTGCTATTGTGAGGCCGATGATCGCCTACGCCTCTATAGTATGGTATAGAAAAGCCAACCAGAAAACGACCATCGACAAGCTTAATGGCGTACAGCGTTTGGCATGTATGATGATAACAGGAGCCATGTCGAGTTCCCCCGGAGCATCTCTGGAGGCTATTCTGGGCTTACCGCCTCTAAATCTATTTTTAGAGAAGGAGGCGAGAACCAGTATGCACAGAATGATGAATCGGGGTAAACACAATTGGCTGTCCAAGGTACTCAGAGCTCTAGAAGACTCAGTACTAAGGGATCCCATCCTAGGCATGCCTACTGATACAATGGTACCACAGTACATAGAAGCAAAGTATTATACTGTGGAGCTACTCTCAAGAGAAAACTGGTCAAATAACACGATCTCTTGGGAGGAAGGTAGCCTTTCCTGGTATACCGATGGGTCCAAATCAGGACCTGACGTAGGCTGTGGAGTGTATGGCGGTGACCAGGAATACAGGACCAGTGTAAACTTGGGACAGTACGCCAGCATCTTCCAAGCAGAGGTCTTCGCCATCCTAGAATGCGCGGAAATCAACCTGCAAAGAAACTACGTCAAACGTGTAATTTACATTCATTCAGATAGTCAGGCTGCACTTCAAGCACTAGACTCAGACTCTACAGTCTCAAAGCTTGTGCGAAACTGTGTAGACTACTTAAATACCTTAGGGCGCAAGAACAAAGTGGTCCTAAGATGGGTACCTGGCCATATGGGGATCGAAGGCAATGAAATTGCCGACGAATTGGCTCGTGTAGGCGCAAAAGGTAGGCTAATAGGTCCTGAACCTATGTGCGGACTACCAAATAGCCTAGCTCGCTGGACCATATGGAACCAGTGCTTTATTAAATCTTACCAACGCTGGATTAACTTGCCAGGGTTGAACCATTCCAAAGCGCTTATTAAAGCCTATAGTCGAAACGTGACAAATCAGGCTATGTCGCTTAGTAGGAGCAATTTGTGTATGCTATCTAGGGCACTAACGGGGCACTGCCGCCTCAATAGGCACCTAAAAGTAATGGGGCTCACTAGTACGGGAGAGTGTCGCTTCTGCCATGAGGCAGAAGAAACACCAATGCATATCCTGTGCGAATGTGGCCCCCTGATGCACAAGCGCAGTCACATCCTAGGAAGCCACACAATGGCTTGTGAAGATGTGAAGAATGCCTCTATCAAAAAAGTACTACAGTTCCTTAACGTGGTAGGTATAGGTAGAGAGCTTTAGTTCACGTGGCGATCACAATATTTCAGCAATGGACGAAGTGATACTGGTACTCTAGCAGACAGAAATAGCCACTAAGATAAGATAAGATAAGATAAGATTGTGGGCTCGAGAACATTTCGCATGGAGTGACGAGCAATGGTCCATGGTGCTTTTTTCTGATGAGTCTCGGTTTGGATTTCATCCGGATTCACGAAGGTTAAGGGTTTGGCGAGTTCCTGGTAGACGAAGCCGTCTCCAGCATCCACAAGAAGTCCATTCATATCGAGGTGGGACTATCATGGTACGGGCTGGTATTCGTATGGGTGCGCGAACCGATCTCATTTGGATAAGAGGGAACATGAATGCATTGAAATACCGCAATGAGATAGTGGAACCTGTGATTATCCCACACAGGGTACAAATGGGTCAGGAGTTCCAACTCATGCACGATAATGCCCGTGCCCATACGGCTGAGCTGGTATCAACTGTGCTTAGGAAACATGAAGTCAGGGTTATGGACTGGCCTGCTCAGTCCTCCGACATGAATCCCATTGAACACGCATGGGACATGTTAACCAGGGACCTGATACCGCAGCTCGATTTGTATAATTTAATTTTGAGCATGAATAACCGATGCCGAACTCTAATTAATGTTAGGGGAGGAAATACTGATTATTAAATTTAATTAAATGCCTTTTTTTAAATTTTTGACTTTAATTTTCATAATTCCCTATATAAAATCCATTATGTACAAAGTAAAAATTAAACCTAAAAATAAAATTACAAAAAAATTAATTAAAAATCGTTGATGCATCTCTTTTTATATTATTGCAAGCATAAACCATAAAATAAACTTTAATTTCATATATAATTGTTTTAACAAAATATTAAATATCCCTAGGCATTGTTGATGTGTTTAGTATACTGAATACAGTTGTGTTGTTTTTATACGTGATTTCCAGACCGAAAGCTTTAAGTAGTTTAATTGTCAATAATTTCACCTCTCACTCACTCCCATGGCGGAATCTAATATGTATGAATAGAAAAGAAAATTTATAGTTTCACGGGAAGCCGTCAATAGAAACTGTTAGTCCTAAGTCACAATGTAGTATCAGGATTTCACTGGTATCTCATATACACGTCAGCAATTGGACTGCCGCCTAAAACGGATAATGGCTATCCCATGTAAGTACCAATGTACATATATTACTGTGTTACATGTATCAATTTATTAGATACAAATATTATTGAAACGATAATAAAATGTTCCCGTAACATAGTGTTTGTTTCATTCCAAACGGTTTAGAAACAAAAAAGTTACGCACTATAACGTATTCACTTATGTTGCGGGCTCAGCTAGCATTATCAATCTATAAATTATTATAAAATAAAAAAGCCTTTGTCTGCTTCTCCGCTAATTTCTAAATTTGATACGGTTCCCACTAATGCAAAGAGCAAAAGCAATACGGATTGGAGTGTGGAGTTAGACAGGGGGGGCTTGACGTCGCCCCGACTCTTCAATCTGTACATAAATCAACTAATAGAGGAGCTCAGCGGTGCCAAAGTCGGATGTCACATTGACGGTGTCTGTGTCAATAATATTAGATATGCTGACGACATGGTCCTGCTGAGTCCCTCCATTGGTGCGATGAGGAAACTGCTTGCCATTTGTGAATCATATGCGGAGACCCATGGGTTTAGGTACAATGCACAAAAAAGTGAACTAATGGTTTTTAAGGCAGGCAAAAATGCTTTTCCGTTGTACCCAATGTTACACTCTGTGGTGCCTCTTTAAAGAAAGTTGAAAAGTTCAAATACTTAGGCCACTGGGTTTCCGAAGACTTGAATGATGATATTGATGTAGAACGAGAGCGCTCTCGTTTTATATTATCGTTGGCTGTCCGGTGCAATATGTTGGCTCGTAGGTTCGCACGTTGTAGTAATGAAGTTAAAGTTTCACTCGTTAAGGCATATTGCCAAACATTTTACACGTGCAGCTTATGGGTAGACTATTCACGACGGGCATTTAGTGATCTGCGCGTGCAATACAATAACGCGTTCAGGATGATTTTGGGTCTACCAATATTTTGCAGCGCCTCGGGTATGTTTGCCGAAGCGTATGTCGATGACTTCGCAGCCATCATTCGTAAGCGTTGCGCTTCTGCCTTGACCAACAATACCATCCTGAACGTATTCACTGATAGGTGGGACTCTGCGTTACTGGGGCGTTGGATTCGGCTGCATGCTGCTGGATGGATGCCCTGGGGTCGAGATGTCCAGAGATAATAAGATATCATTTTAATTTTAAATTTATTTTGTATTTTTGTAAATATTCTGTTTTCTTTAATAATTCTAAATTAAATTCCCCTTTTGTATATGCATTGTAAATTATCCGAAATAAATATTATTATTATTATATTATTATTATTAATAAACGGAGAGGGCTTATGTATCTAATATGTAGGAAAAAATAACATCGATACGCGCGAAGCCGAGTGCTGGTCGCTAGTAGTTAATAAACAAATATTTCAGTATATCTTTTTACATTATATTAAATTTTGATTCTTAATATAACAAATATCCCTCTTACATTAGCTTCAAAGCATAACTTCTAATTGCAGCTCCCATAAGACCCGTAAGCCGCTGAGCTAGCCATTATTTCTGTAGAACTCTAGTTTGCCGCTAAACACAACAGATGTATCCCGCACCTACTAACCATTTACACTAATTACTTTACGACCATTTTAAAACATTGGTGGCTTCTTTTATATTCGTACATAAATTGGAACAAATTTATAGAGTTGTTATTAGTGAACGAAGGCAGACATAACCGGGAACGGAATGTACCTAGATTTTGTAAATGAATATACCTACTTAGGCCAGCTTATTTCTCCAAAAGACCTAATAGCAAAGAAAATAAATACAAGGACCGCTATTGGTTGGAAGAAATTCTGGTCACTTAAGGAAATAATGAAGTGACAGGACCTGAGCATGGCACTGAAAAGAAAAACTTTCAATACATGTATCCTTCCATGTTTAACTTACGGGTGTGTAACATGGGCACTCACCAAATCTCTAAGAGACAAACTTGCCAAATGTCAAAGAGCAATGGAGCAATGGTCAAGACAGAGTTAGAAATACCGACATCAGGATGAAAACCAAATTAATCGATATCCCACTATTGACATATGATGCGTGACAAGCAAGGGAAATGGTGCAAGACAGTTTCAGAGTGCTACCCAAGAAATGGGAAAAGAAGCCGTGGGTGTCTAAGATGTGGGAGGATGACATCAAAATGACTGCTGGCCCAAGGTGGGATACGAGTAACTCAGGATAGACCACAGTGGAAACTGTTAGATGAGGCCTATGCCATGTGGCACACTGAGATTAGAGACATTTTATAAATTATGATTATAATGTGCGTATTATCTCTAATCCCGGAATAAAGGGCTTTATTATTATTATTATGTTATTACTAGTGAAAACATTGCTTAGAATAAATAAATAAAAAGAAAAATTTCCAAATATACGGTAAACAGTACGGTATAACAGTCTTACATATGTGCGCGCTGATATAACAGCAATAGGGAATATGCACATATTTTTTTTGTATTTTTATACGATAGATTATATCGTTATATAACCGTAAAAAAATATTCAGCGCCAAAAAAACAGAAATTTGGTAACAAAAAAAAAGTTAAAATTAACTAACAGCTACGGGCACTTTAAACACCCGCCCTTTTGGCGCGCTTGTCGTGACGTCAAAGTCTACAATACAATCAAATGTTAAAAATCACAAACATCTACACGCTTGTTGACATTTCATAGACGTTGACGTCACATTTCATAGACTTTGAAGTCACATTCGATATGACCGTTTCAAGTATTTTGAATTTCCCACATTTTTATGCACTTTTTAATAATTATTTTCTTAACGAAAAAGAATTAAAAAATATTTACATAGACATAATTCTAAAGCAACAATGTTGATAAAATAGTATATTTCATTACAAGTGCGGAAAGGCTGTCATTGCAAAGAGTTCCGACAAATGTCTACCCGAGCCGAAGGCGAGGGTTGACAGTCGGAACAAGTTGCAATGACGGTTCCGCACGTGTACTGAACGACTATTTTTAATACAGTTGCGAAAAAATGAAGCGATTTAATAAAACAAACAACTAAACTCGCAAAGAGAATTTCTGGAAAATGGCGCCAACCGTACAATATAAGCAGAGACATTTTTTTTCTTCACGCATTCCGGTAGGCAAAGGAAACTATGTGCCCATACAGCCAAGTCTTCAGTAGAATTTTTTTGTTGATTTGAAATGAAAATGAAATTTAATGAGATGAAATGAAATGAAACCTAACCTAACTCATTAAATCAAATCATTAAATCTGATATTGAAACAAATTCGTAGCTTCTTTTTAGAAATATACGTATTTGCATGAATCATAAAAACTTTTTAGTAAAAACTTCATGGTTGGTTTTTCTTTTTAATAGATATTATTTTGACAGTTGGGAAAGAGAACGCACGAGTGCGGGAAAGGTAAAAAAAAAGCACGAGTGTGTAATAGCCCACTTTCCGAACGCTATACGTCCCTGCAATACGCCACTTTTTGAGCAACTGTATTAAAATAGTATATTTCATTACAAGTGCGGAAAGGCTGTCATTGCAAAGAGTTCCGACAAATGTCTACCCGAGCCGAAGGCGAGGGTTGACAGTCGGAACAAGTTGCAATGACGGTTCCGCACGTGTACTGAACGACTATTTTTAATACAGTTGCGAAAAAATGAAGCGATTTAATAAAACAAACAACTAAACTCGCAAAGAGAATTTCTGGAAAATGGCGCCAACCGTACAATATAAGCAGAGACATTTTTTTTCTTCACGCATTCCGGTAGGCAAAGGAAACTATGTGCCCATACAGCCAAGTCTTCAGTAGAATTTTTTTATTGATATGAAATGAAATGAAACCTAACCTAACTCGTTCAATCAAATCATTAAATCTGATATTGAAACAAATCAGTAGCTTCTTTTTAGAAATATACGTATTTGCATGAATCATAAAAACTTCTATGATTTTTTTTTAGTAAAAACTTCATGGTTGGTTTTTCTTTTTAAAAGACATTATTTTGACAGTTGGGAAAGAGAACGCACTAGTTCGGGAAAGGTAAAAAAAAAGCACGAGTGTGTAATAGCCCACTTCCCGAACGCTATACGTCCCTGCAATACGCCACTTTTTGAGCAACTGTATTAAAAAATATATTTAAGCCTTTTTTGAATTAGACGCATATTCCCTATTATTGTGTTGTAGCATAACTAAAGCATAACCCTACTTGAGTAGGGTCTGAAGTAGGGTGGTCTCAAGTAGTAAAATATAACACTGCAAGTTATTGAAGATTGTACGCAACAATTATCTACGTTAGGCAGTACAAGGGATCTTAACCTAACTATATTATCACTGGTGGTCCACTGGTTCACTCAATTACGATACATGTACTATCAATATGTCTCAACTTTAAATTAATGATAGCGATGGGACGATTCATCGCCGCCAAGTTCTTCGCCAAGCTATTTCAGCTCCGGCCGATTCATTGCCGGCCATTTCATCGCTGTTTGTTGTGGTCTATTATTTATCATGCGTAGTATTGTAGAAAGAAGAAGAATTATTACTACCAGATGTTTATCGTCATAAAAGACGTAAATTTTTATAAAATGTGACGTATTTTAGTTTCATTTTAGCAAAATACATAGTTAGTTTGAAATTACATTAATTTTAATAAATGTGATTTCGGAACATATTACAAAATGCGTTACAAGACTTTTTTGGACTGAAAACAAAGTTAGGTGAGGTTCTGCAATCTTTAAATCTTAAATGTGAGCAGATCGAGTACACCCGGAATACTGTTTTTGGGAAATAAATTACTGTCTATTGCAAAATGGAATACAATAAGACTTATTGTTCTGGAAATGTGTGTGAAATTGATTTTTTGTGATGCTAATGTTGATATTTTAACTAAACGGCAATGAAATGGCCGCGGTGTTGAATCGGCCGGCATTGAAACGGCCAGCGATGAAATGGCGGAGGTGAAAGGGCAGCGGTGAATTGTCCTAGACTCATTAATGATATGCTATCTGAAAAAATAGGGTTGAGACAGGGAGATATAATATCTTCAAAATTGTTCACTGCCAGTTTGGAAAATGCATTTAAGCTCTTGAAATGGCAAGGACTTGGCATCAACATTTGTGACGAGTATATCACTCACCTTCAGTTTGCCGACGATATTGTGATCTTGGTGAAGTCGATAAGAAACCTCAACACGATGCTCGATGACCTCAACCGAGTTTTCCAAAGGGTGGGCCTTAAGATGAATATGGACAAGACGAAAGTTATGTCTAATGTTCACCCCAGTAAAATTTGGGAATTCATCTCTCGAAGTTGTTGACGAGTACATCTACTTGGGACAAACAATCCAATTAGATAGAGCCAACTTCAATAATATTCAATAATTCAATAGTTCGGGAAATCTGTCGTCCAAAATTCCTCAGTGCCTTAAAATAAAAGTTTTCGATCAATGGCGTTGCCAGTGATGACACGTGGCGCAGAAACGTGGTCTCTAACGTAAGAAAGCTCAACTTCGCTCAACGAGTTATGGAGAAGGCTATGCTCGAGGTTACGCTCCGAGATCGAATTAGGAATGGGGAGATCCGAAGACGAACGAAAGTTACCGAAATAACCCGGTGGATCAGTAAAGTGAAGTTGCAGTGGCACATAGTACGGAGAGCTGACGGCCGCTGGGGCGAGAGGTTTATTTTTATTTATTTATACATTTACTCATAAGGCAGCGTAGGACGTCCACAGATGATCAGATGATCTGATAAGGGCCGGTTGACGGTGGATTCAGGCTGCATCTGACTGGTTGTACTAGAAAATTATGAGGGCCTATGTCCAGAAGTGGGTGTACTACAAAAACTGCGTATGGCACGAAACTGAATCAGACTTGATGTTTATACGTAATGCTAATGAAATTAATATCGTGTAATTAGTTTTATATGTGGCTACAATATTTTACACATTACAGACATTTTATATAGATATACTAGCTGACCCAGCAGACGTTGTCCTGCCAGAACTCGAAAATAATAATCTAACCCGATTGTGGTACCACCTATCGGGTCCAATTTTATTTTCAAACCATATGTCAAAGTGACGCGACACTTCACGTCAATGAACGTCAGTTAAATTATTTGAATATTGTTCATACAAAAATACTAAAATCCCGATTAATAAATGGGGGTGGGGGTAGGAGGGTGAAAAATAGTTTACGTCCTATTCTAAGATCTACTGAATGTACAAACAAAATTTCATAAGAATCGGTCAAGACGTTTCGGAGAAGTTTTGTTACAAACACTGTGACACGAGAATTTTATATATTAGATATATACATTACAAAAGTGACGTGAACGTGTCGACAGATCTTTTATTATTTTCACCTTTTAAAAAGATAAAGATTGGGAGAGAGCTGCTGAATTATATTTTCAAATACTTCCAATATATCAAAAGTTTTGAGATAAACAGAAACCTTATTTTCTATTATTTCGTTTTCAATTAATGTACTTTTGTTATTAGAATGCACCTCAGTGTGTTCAGAGCGTAAAAGGTTCTATTGTAAAAGATGAACGAAAGATAAGATTTCTTTGAGTCTCTCCTTTCACGTTGAAATGAGAGGGTCGCACAAGTTAGTAATAAAAACTTACAAATATGCAAATCCTGAGTTTTGTCGATGTCGTCTCTTTACAAGATTTAATAAATCTTGGAATTACAACTTTCATAAATGAAACATGGTATTTTTATTTATAATCAACTTTTTTATTGCAATACTAGCTTTTTCCCGCAAGTTCGTCGGCGCCCCTTTTTCTTAGGTGTTAAAAAAATATTCAATCTTTTTTGCTTTATTTTGGTCACGGCTGGAATTTTTTGTTTTTAAATTTTCGGGGTGATTTTTTTTTTTGCTGAAATGTCCATTTCTGTGTCTCTGGCAACGTATGCAAAATTCATTATGATTGGTTGAGTAGTTAAGGCGTGAAAAAACTCACTTTCGCTTTTATAATAATGTAATAGCAATAAGGGCCGGTACGCTAGAATCGCTGCTAAGACCGCCGTGTTCTTTGCGGCGCTTACGCGTTTTGTTCAAAGCCGTACTAAATAAGATGTACAGAGTACAATACAGTTTCTTTTCAACAAAGTCAGTGTTTTGAGCCTGAAATCTAGTACGTATTCAGTGTGTCGTCTGCCTTGACTTCGGCGCCTCTACCATATACATATAAAAACTGTATCTGTAATAACCTACCTATATATTATTATTACGTGCATTATGTACCATTGCTATAACAGTAATAATCATTTTATATTATAAAGGAATAAATGAGGAGCCGCGGTTTAAGTTCATCACTCTGGTCCAATATAGAATGACAGACAGCAATGGAACAGGTTATCGCAGCCAAGCCTCCGTCCTAATAGTATATCTGTGATTTATATATAAAATACACAAGCAAATCCAGGTTCAAGATTTTCTCCACATTTTTGTGACTAAGCACGGCAGGCTGGCCGACGATACACTGTATGGTAGGTGGGTACTGTTGCCTAAAAACACTAGTAACAAAAATGGGAGGGAGGAGTAAGGGGGATCATGTTGCATTGACAAGCATACCCAGTCAATGTTTGCTATTGTTCTCTCTAGAGTTTTCTATTGTCCGTCCCGAGATGGGACGACTCATCGCCACCGATTCTTCGCTAAGCCATTTCAGGGCCGGCCGATTCATAACCGGCCATTTCATCGCCGTTCGTTGTGGTCTATTATTTATCATGCACAGTATTACAGAAAGCAAATGAATGACTACCAGATGTTTATCGTCAGAAAAGTCATACTTTTTTACTTCAGTTTTATTTTAACAAATTTAATTTGCAATCACATTAATTTTAATAAATATGATTTCTGAATATACGAATAACTGCTTTTGGCAAAAATACTGTCTATTACAGTTGTAACAAACAAGACTTATTTGTACAGAAAACAAAGTTAGATTAGGTTCTGGAATTTAGATGAAATTAAATGTGAGCGGAGCGAGTACACCCTTAATAATGGTCTTGGCAAATACACTGTCTATTACAAAATGTGTTACAAGACTTATTTTACTGGAAACGTGTGTGACATTAATTTTTTTAAGGCTGATATTTCAATTAAACGGCAATGAAATGGCCGGCCTCGAATCGGCCGGCGATGAAATGGCGGCGGTGAATTGTCCTAGACCCGGTCCGTCCACATAACCCCATCACGTCGTTGAAATCCAATCTATATGTATAAGACCAATAAAAATTTAAGGTTAAGACGGATTCATTCATAGATATTAGAGGAAACCCAGTGTCTCATCAGTCCTGAAGGTTGGCCGTCATCTCCTTGAACTTGTCTCTGTCAAGAGCTACCTGAAACAGTTGCACAACTGAGGCAATTCTAGTTCTCTCCCGGATGTTCCAAAACTGAAATGTAAAAACATGACATAAAGACAACTTCTTCAAACAGTCATTGATTTTGTTATCAAGTCTTACTTACTTAAGTGTCCTCAAAACTAAAATAGTTTCGTCGAAACGTTTCGATGTATATATAAATAGATAGAAGGGTCATATTTGTTGTATTTGTCAATATATTAGATGATTAATATCCATCAAAATAATATATAACGTTCTAGCATAATATTCGATTCCCGGCAGGGTCAACTGACGAGCCCGTTGGATGAGTGGTCAGGGTGCTTGCCTTAACGCTCTGTTCTAGGGTTCCCGGGTTCGATTCCCGGCAGGGTCAACTTTGAAAAATCAACTTTTCAAATTTGGCTTTGGTCTGGATTTGGAAAGTTGTGGCAGGGCACACTGCGTTTTCGCAATCATTTTGGCAGCCCGTCTGGCGGTAATAACCACCTCCTTACAGAAGACCACCGTGAAATAACTGCACTGTTGTGTTTCGGTGAGTGAGTAAGGGCTGCCAGAGCCTATTTCACTATCCACTCCTAATCCCTCATCCTTAATGCTACTGTAGTCGGCAGCGCACTTGCAGCAGCTTTGGCGTTGCTTGTGTTATAGGCGACGGTAGCCACCTACCATCAAGTGGACCGTCTGCCTGTCTGCCGATCTTAATATAAAAAATAAAAATCTAGTTGGTACGGTACGCGAAAATATAGTTAAATATATTTTTTATTAAATTTCTCGTAACTTGTTTGTTCAACTGTGCTGTTCAACTTTTTCCTATTTCATATTATCACAGCGAAAATCTGTTTCGAAGTTAGATATTGGTTATCTTTGATACTTTGCGAAAAGCCAACTTTTCTGGCAGGAGTTCAGGGGACACTCGACAATAAAGTACGAGTACGAGTAGATAGTAGATACAACGTAGCGCGATTAGATCTGTGTGTTAAATAAAATTGACCATTTTCCGTCGTCCTACATTATGTCCATTAACTCAATTGCTTACACAAAAGACACCATGACGATGACATCACTATGTAGTGTCAAATTATTTTTAATCTAGAGGTCGTCAGACAGTCTGACAGTCAATTTGATGGTAGGTGGCTACCGTCGTCCATTAACACCGCCAGAGAGGACAAGAGAGACTGAGTCCGTTGGATGAGGACTTGCCTTAACGCTCTGTTCTAAAGTTACCGGGTTCGATTCCCAGCAGGGTCAACTTTGAAAATGAACTTTTCACATTTGGCTCTGATTTGGATCTGAAAAGTAGTGGCAGGGCATTTTGTGCAGCCCGTCTGGCGGCAGTAACCACCCCCTTACAGAAGACCATCGTGAAATAACAGCACGTGTGCTGTTGTGTTTCGATGAGTGAGTAGGTGATGCCAGAGCCCATTATCCTATCCAATCCCTTATCCTTACACCTACTATCCTACTATTTATGACTGCGACACGCTATAGGTACCATGCCAATATGCCCTGCCAGTACTGATTTTACCGCATTAAATCTATACCGTTGGATAAGTGGTTAGGGTGCTTGCCTTAACTTTCTGTTCTAAGGTTCCCGGGTTCGATACCCGGCAGGGTCATCTTTGAAATATGAACTTTTCAAATTTGGCCCTGGTCTGGATTTGGAAAATAGTGGCAGGGCACACTGCGTTTTCGCAGTCATTTGGGCAGCCCGTCTGGTGACAGTAACCCCCTCCTTGAAGACCACCGTGAAATAACAGCACGTGTGCTGTTGTGTTTCGGTGAGTGAGTAAGAGATGCCAGAGCCCACTTCCCTCCTCCTAATCTCTTATCCTTAACCTTACTGTAGACGGCAGCGCACTTGCAGCACATGTGGCGTTGCTTGTGTTATAGGCGACGGTAGCCACCTACCATCAACTGGACCGTCAGCCTGTCTGCCGATCTTAACATAAAAAAAAGCTGTTTTAATGATGAAAACTTGTACAAATTCCATTAACGACTGAAACTCTTCTATAATCACTAATAAGTACATTCCTAAAACCTGTACAGACTATTGTTTTCATTTTTTTTTAAATTAACTAAAAGTTTGCTTTTCCTCCCCTCTCAATTGAGGAGAAGTGACAAAGAGCTTGGAGACAAAAGGCTTATCTGTGACAATTCGCAGGTAAACTTTAATTAGGTCCCTAAAGAATCTCTCCTCCCCAGAGATTACTAATAAAGATTGCCTACAGTATGACAATAATTATGTGAGAATTTTTAATGCGGATTTAGTATGGAACGAGACTAGTACCTATTCTTTTATGGGTCAACGTATACGGTTTTATACCTAATAAACTTCCTGAGATGATTAGAGCGTTACCTATGAATAAATTTAAAAGTGTAATCGAAATCAAACCCTGTTCGAAAGGTTATAAAGTGGCTGGTTATTTTAGCGATAAGCCTGGATTTAAATGATTCTGAGCTTATAATACTATGTTTAGTATGATGGTTGTAATTGCTTTATATATTATTTTAAAGATATCAAAAGGAATCAGTAAACAGTCTATGGAGTATAAGTACTCCATAGAAGTATATAATAATGGCAGCCAACGAGTTCTGTAGAAGTAATTTATGTTGAGTAAATTTGTTTGAGAGTTGACATAATTCAAGTATTGTTAAAATGTTATTTTTTATTTATCATAAAAGCACAAGAAGAAAATTAATAAATAATTAAATTAATAAGTCTTATATATATATATATATATCTAAGTATATATAACTTGACTTCAAAAAAATTATCTTGTTATCCTATTTTTGAGAAATAAACGATTTGATATGCTGGTGCCCACGAATCTAAAAACTGTTTTTTGTACTCGGTAACATAAATAAGTACCTATAACGTGTTCATATTTTTTTTTAAACAAGTACAGACACGGTTCGTTTACTATTTTATTATAATGTATAGATAACCCGGAATTACGAAAAATTACGAAAAACGGGAATCATTGGGGACAAGTTTTGGAATATGCAATGGACTAGTTTTGACATAGAAAGGCCGTTCCCAGCAGTGGAGCATTATTCACTAATATTTTCAAATCAAGAATATTCGTTTATTCAGGGTTGAAGTTACAGAAAAGGATATAAGGTACATTCAACCAGAAAAAATGCTTTTCTCTCGAGATACGGACGATGTCGTGGGCGAAAACTGTTATGCTAGTATATGGCGATAACCTTAAAACAAAGTTCGCCACCACGTCTGTCTGTATGTATGTTCGCGATAATCTAAAAAACTACTGAACGGATTTCACGAGGTTTTCATCTATCAACAGAGTTTTCATCTATCCTGAGGAATTCATAGGTGTATAATTCGTTAACATTTTATCCTTAGGTTCCTGGTAGTTTGCAAATTGAAGCATAATGTGTATCACCAAGCAGTTCTACCCAAATCCTATAGATGTCGCAGCTTCACCTAATTCTATTACAGCGTATAGATGGCGCCATCAATAGTGCTATATTTTTTATTTTTAACGCGGGCGAAGTCGCGAACACCAGCTAGTACTATCTCTATATACAAAGCCTGATATAAATAGTGTTTAGTAATTCGGTAATAAAAAACGAAGGATTCTCAAATTTCACTAAAACTACTTTGTTTAAGAAAGAAAGAAAGAAAGCAACTTTTATTCCTCTAATACAAAAATTATATAAACAAATAATAGAGAAAAAGGAACCCTGGCTCAGTATGCAGTTGTGGTGCAGACCACAACACTAATATTGTGCTAGGGACCAGATATTCAAAGAAAAGAAAAAAAAAGCATTTTTGTGGGACAATTCAAAACACGATTATACAATCAATGGCTGAAATTATCGCAATGATCTTAAAAACTAATGAATGATTTCATGCAGTTTACATCTATCAGCTGAGTGATTCTTGAGTAAGGCAATAGAGATGCATAATACGTTTAGACAAAACTATGTAGTTGTTTCATTTTTACATACCGATCAATGCAAATCGATGAAATGTTTTATCGAGAACTATGATGTTCCAAATTCAAAACGGTAAGGTATGATGAATTGGCATATACCTATAACACTATGCGTATAAATAAAAGATGAGATTAGATCTCCTTTTAGTTAGATGATGCGGCGTTAGAAACGGTTACAATTTTTATGCTAGTTTATTCATAAGGGAAAATCATCATGACGTAGCAGAATGTTTCTATGCTAATACTAATCTGTACTAATATTATAAATAAAAAAGATTGGTATGTAGGTCTGTATTTTTGTATGTTTGTAATTGAATAAACTCAAAAACTACCGGACCGATTTTAAAAGTTCTTTCACCTATAGAAAGCTACATTATCAGCGAATAACATAGGCTACTCACCCTCCCCCATCTCCCCCCATACACTCCCTCCATACAAAAATGTTTATAAAAAAATATCCACCCTGCGAAAAATTCTTTCACCTATAGAAAGCTACATTATCAGCGAATAACATAGGCTACTCACCCTCCCCCATCTCCCCCCATACACTCCCTCCATACAAAAATGTTTATAAAAAAATATCCACCCTGCGAAAAATTCTTTCACCTATAGAAAACTACATTATCAGCGAATAACATAGGCTACTCACCCTCCCCCATCTCCCCCCATACACTCCCTCCATACAAAAATGTTTATAAAAAAATATCCACCCTGCGAAAAATTCTTTCACCTATAGAAAGCTACATTATCAGCGAATAACATAGGCTACTCACCCTCCCCCATCTCCCCCCATACACTCCCTCCATACAAAAATGTTTATAAAAAAATATCCACCCTGCGAAAAATTCTTTCACCTATAGAAAGCTACATTATCAGCGAATAACATAGGCTACTCACCCTCCCCCATCTCCCCCCATACACTCCCTCCATACAAAAATGTTTATAAAAAAATATCCACCCTGCGAAAAATTCTTTCACCTATAGAAAGCTACATTATCAGCGAATAACATAGGCTACTCACCCTCCCCCATCTCCCCCCATACACTCCCTCCATACAAAAATGTTTATAAAAAAATATCCACCCTGCGAAAAATTCTTTCACCTATAGAAAGCTACATTATCAGCGAATAACATAGGCTACTCACCCTCCCCCATCTCCCCCCATACACTCCCTCCATACAAAAATGTTTATAAAAAAATATCCACCCTGCGAAAAATTCTTTCACCTATAGAAAGCTACATTATCAGCGAATAACATAGGCTACTCACCCTCCCCCATCTCCCCCCATACACTCCCTCCATACAAAAATGTTTATAAAAAAATATCCACCCTGCGAAAAATTCTTTCACCTATAGAAAGCTACATTATCAGCGAATAACATAGGCTACTCACCCTCCCCCATCTCCCCCCATACACTCCCTCCATACAAAAATGTTTATAAAAAAATATCCACCCTGCGAAAAATTCTTTCACCTATAGAAAGCTACATTATCAGCGAATAACATAGGCTACTCACCCTCCCCCATCTCCCCCCATACACTCCCTCCATACAAAAATGTTTATAAAAAAATATCCACCCTGCGAAAAATTCTTTCACCTATAGAAAGCTACATTATCAGCGAATAACATAGGCTACTCACCCTCCCCCATCTCCCCCCATACACTCCCTCCATACAAAAATGTTTATAAAAAAATATCCACCCTGCGAAAAATTCTTTCACCTATAGAAAGCTACATTATCAGCGAATAACATAGGCTACTCACCCTCCCCCATCTCCCCCCATACACTCCCTCCATACAAAAATGTTTATAAAAAAATATCCACCCTGCGAAAAATTCTTTCACCTATAGAAAGCTACATTATCAGCGAATAACATAGGCTACTCACCCTCCCCCATCTCCCCCCATACACTCCCTCCATACAAAAATGTTTATAAAAAAATATCCACCCTGCGAAAAATTCTTTCACCTATAGAAAGCTACATTATCAGCGAATAACATAGGCTACTCACCCTCCCCCATCTCCCCCCATACACTCCCTCCATACAAAAATGTTTATAAAAAAATATCCACCCTGCGAAAAATTCTTTCACCTATAGAAAGCTACATTATCAGCGAATAACATAGGCTACTCACCCTCCCCCATCTCCCCCCATACACTCCCTCCATACAAAAATGTTTATAAAAAAATATCCACCCTGCGAAAAATTCTTTCACCTATAGAAAGCTACATTATCAGCGAATAACATAGGCTACTCACCCTCCCCCATCTCCCCCCATACACTCCCTCCATACAAAAATGTTTATAAAAAAATATCCACCCTGCGAAAAATTCTTTCACCTATAGAAAAAAACATTATCAGCGAATAACATAGGCTACTCACCCTCCCCCATCTCCCCCCATACACTCCCTCCATACAAAAATGTTTATAAAAAAATATCCACCCTGCGAAAAATTCTTTCACCTATAGAAAACTACATTATCAGCGAATAACATAGGCTACTCACCCTCCCCCATCTCCCCCCATACACTCCCTCCATACAAAAATGTTTATAAAAAAATATCCACCCTGCGAAAAATTCTTTCACCTATAGAAAGCTACATTATCAGCGAATAACATAGGCTACTCACCCTCCCCCATCTCCCCCCATACACTCCCTCCATACAAAAATGTTTATAAAAAAATATCCACCCTGCGAAAAATTCTTTCACCTATAGAAAGCTACATTATCAGCGAATAACATAGGCTACTCACCCTCCCCCATCTCCCCCCATACACTCCCTCCATACAAAAATGTTTATAAAAAAATATCCACCCTGCTAAAAATTCTTTCAACTATAGAAAGCTACATTATCAGCGAATAACATAGGCTACTCACCCTCCCCCATCTCCCCCCATACACTCCCTCCATACAAAAATGTTTATAAAAAAATATCCACCCTGCGAAAAATTCTTTCACCTATAGAAAACTACATTATCAGCGAATAACATAGGCTACTCACCCTCCCCCATCTCCCCCCATACACTCCCTCCATACAAAAATGTTTATAAAAAAATATCCACCCTGCGAAAAATTCTTTCACCTATAGAAAGCTACATTATCAGCGAATAACATAGGCTACTCACCCTCCCCCATCTCCCCCCATACACTCCCTCCATACAAAAATGTTTATAAAAAAATATCCACCCTGCGAAAAATTCTTTCACCTATAGAAAGCTACATTATCAGCGAATAACATAGGCTACTCACCCTCCCCCATCTCCCCCCATACACTCCCTCCATACAAAAATGTTTATAAAAAAATATCCACCCTGCGAAAAATTCTTTCACCTATAGAAAGCTACATTATCAGCGAATAACATAGGCTACTCACCCTCCCCCATCTCCCCCCATACACTCCCTCCATACAAAAATGTTTATAAAAAAATATCCACCCTGCGAAAAATTCTTTCACCTATAGAAAGCTACATTATCAGCGAATAACATAGGCTACTCACCCTCCCCCATCTCCCCCCATACACTCCCTCCATACAAAAATGTTTATAAAAAAATATCCACCCTGCGAAAAATTCTTTCACCTATAGAAAGCTACATTATCAGCGAATAACATAGGCTACTCACCCTCCCCCATCTCCCCCCATACACTCCCTCCATACAAAAATGTTTATAAAAAAATATCCACCCTGCGAAAAATTCTTTCACCTATAGAAAGCTACATTATCAGCGAATAACATAGGCTACTCACCCTCCCCCATCTCCCCCCATACACTCCCTCCATACAAAAATGTTTATAAAAAAATATCCACCCTGCGAAAAATTCTTTCACCTATAGAAAGCTACATTATCAGCGAATAACATAGGCTACTCACCCTCCCCCATCTCCCCCCATACACTCCCTCCATACAAAAATGTTTATAAAAAAATATCCACCCTGCGAAAAATTCTTTCACCTATAGAAAGCTACATTATCAGCGAATAACATAGGCTACTCACCCTCCCCCATCTCCCCCCATACACTCCCTCCATACAAAAATGTTTATAAAAAAATATCCACCCTGCGAAAAATTCTTTCACCTATAGAAAGCTACATTATCAGCGAATAACATAGGCTACTCACCCTCCCCCATCTCCCCCCATACACTCCCTCCATACAAAAATGTTTATAAAAAAATATCCACCCTGCGAAAAATTCTTTCACCTATAGAAAGCTACATTATCAGCGAATAACATAGGCTACTCACCCTCCCCCATCTCCCCCCATACACTCCCTCCATACAAAAATGTTTATAAAAAAATATCCACCCTGCGAAAAATTCTTTCACCTATAGAAAACTACATTATCAGCGAATAACATAGGCTACTCACCCTCCCCCATCTCCCCCCATACACTCCCTCCATACAAAAATGTTTATAAAAAAATATCCACCCTGCGAAAAATTCTTTCACCTATAGAAAACTACATTATCAGCGAATAACATAGGCTACTCACCCTCCCCCATCTCCCCCCATACACTCCCTCCATACAAAAATGTTTATAAAAAAATATCCACCCTGCGAAAAATTCTTTCACCTATAGAAAGCTACATTATCAGCGAATAACATAGGCTACTCACCCTCCCCCATCTCCCCCCATACACTCCCTCCATACAAAAATGTTTATAAAAAAATATCCACCCTGCGAAAAATTCTTTCACCTATAGAAAGCTACATTATCAGCGAATAACATAGGCTACTCACCCTCCCCCATCTCCCCCCATACACTCCCTCCATACAAAAATGTTTATAAAAAAATATCCACCCTGCGAAAAATTCTTTCACCTATAGAAAGCTACATTATCAGCGAATAACATAGGCTACTCACCCTCCCCCATCTCCCCCCATACACTCCCTCCATACAAAAATGTTTATAAAAAAATATCCACCCTGCGAAAAATTCTTTCACCTATAGAAAGCTACATTATCAGCGAATAACATAGGCTACTCACCCTCCCCCATCTCCCCCCATACACTCCCTCCATACAAAAATGTTTATAAAAAAATATCCACCCTGCGAAAAATTCTTTCACCTATAGAAAGCTACATTATCAGCGAATAACATAGGCTACTCACCCTCCCCCATCTCCCCCCATACACTCCCTCCATACAAAAATGTTTATAAAAAAATATCCACCCTGCGAAAAATTCTTTCACCTATAGAAAGCTACATTATCAGCGAATAACATAGGCTACTCACCCTCCCCCATCTCCCCCCATACACTCCCTCCATACAAAAATGTTTATAAAAAAATATCCACCCTGCGAAAAATTCTTTCACCTATAGAAAGCTACATTATCAGCGAATAACATAGGCTACTCACCCTCCCCCATCTCCCCCCATACACTCCCTCCATACAAAAATGTTTATAAAAAAATATCCACCCTGCGAAAAATTCTTTCACCTATAGAAAGCTACATTATCAGCGAATAACATAGGCTACTCACCCTCCCCCATCTCCCCCCATACACTCCCTCCATACAAAAATGTTTATAAAAAAATATCCACCCTGCGAAAAATTCTTTCACCTATAGAAAGCTACATTATCAGCGAATAACATAGGCTACTCACCCTCCCCCATCTCCCCCCATACACTCCCTCCATACAAAAATGTTTAAAAAAAATATCCACCCTGCGAAAAATTCTTTCACCTATAGAAAGCTACATTATCAGCGAATAACATAGGCTACTCACCCTCCCCCATCTCCCCCCATACACTCCCTCCATACAAAAATGTTTATAAAAAAATATCCACCCTGCGAAAAATTCTTTCACCTATAGAAAGCTACATTATCAGCGAATAACATAGGCTACTCACCCTCCCCCATCTCCCCCTCCATACAAAAATGTTTTAAAAAAATTGTCCACCCTGCGAAGCCGGGACGGGCCGCTTATGAATACGTTAGAATAGTAATGAAATACGTTTAGAATCAAAGAACTGTCTCATTTCAAAGACTTTTACGAAAATCATTGAGTTCACACTTTAAATAAATATGTATAACTTTGAAATTCTATTTATTAGTATTAAAAATATCAATTGGATTTTATTTATTTAAACTCGTGAAGTTTTTCGTTTTAATATGTATATTATAGATAAACATAGGAGAATTTTGGAATTCACTCCGTAAGGTAGCACTTACAAACGAATCACCAAATGGAGATTGATTCTTTGTTGCCGGAATCTTGAGATAAATATTAGAAGACCAGTAAGCCGTTAGCTTACGATAATGGAAAACATAGAAGCGCCAAGAGTCACAATATATGTATATTATGTATCTACTGTTAAATACATATAACTTCCGTCTACGAGTATAAATAGTGGCGATTTTCTCAATAATTCATTGGATTGATTCATTGATATACCTAATTGATTGACGAATTTTCCTGGAAAATTTTATTTTTAACATTTAAGAGCGCGTATAAAGAGAAATAGCTAACCCTAGAATTGAATTTTATCTAAGTTTGTAAAGTCCAAATAAGAAAATATTTATACATAGATTAATACATTATAAATAAAAGTGAAATGTGGGAAAGAAAATTTTATACGGCGAAATCTCTATTGAAAAAAATCACCAAATTACCTCTCATTTTTATCGTTTTTGTTTTATTTTCAAAATGACACATATTACAAACCTAAAAAATTATCAGTAATCTCACTTCCCAGATTATTTAGGGCTTTGAGGATTAATTTTTCATTTGACATTGTAGTTTACGAGTAATTAACATTTAATACTTTTGGCACTTATAACAATTTTATTGCGCGATATGCGCTATCTTCCGTCTCATGTTATGCATACTTCAATGCGCATTGTTTCACATGATCAGTCACAATCGCTTATGGGGCCACGCGGGTGAAATTAGAAATATTTATGCTTTGTACGCAGCCTTAAATAGAAAGTCAGACGTAAATATACTGAACGAAATACTTGTTTATACACGTTCTTGGTACATAATGCTGTGTGTTATAACAGTCAATAAATTTAATAGCTACGTTCCTTGACATGCAGTTTCTAACTAACTCGCTGGTACTCGCGACCTTGTCCGCGTTGAAAATTAAAAAGGAATAAATATTTTGATCAGCAAAATATCCATTTGGTCAGCAACTTTTTTTGACTGACCTAGTACTCGCTGCCCAAATAGGTTTCTTGGCTGATCAATCATTAATTGGTTAGGTTAGTTTTTTTTTGCTGATCGATTAAATAACAGGCAAATTAAAATATATAAACGTAAAGCAATATAACGCCTGAAAGTTTTCGCCCACGGTTTCACCCGCGTGGAATATTTGTGCTATGTCCAAGTCCATCCTGAGATTCTTTCTATTAGCGAAAGATATTTTAAATCGTATGAGTAGTTTCGAAGATTACTTCCTACATACAAACTTTACCTCTTATAATAGTAGATAAGAACCTTAAAAAAAATATTATGCAAAGACCTAAAATACCAGTTATTAGATGACTATTAGATATTACTTGATTGACTAGTGAAATCATTTGGCTAAGGGAGTTTGTTAAAATGATCGCTCCATCTTCGGCCTCATCCTTCCTACATGGATAGATGCTGGTCAAGAGCAAACCCATCTTAATAAAAAAAAAAAAAAATGATGGTGGTGAAGGAAAGCAAGGTTTTCGTATCATGATTAATTTTATTACAGTGATGATTGAGAGGAAATCTTACGACAACTCTTCCAAGCGTTCTGAATGGATATTTTATCGATTCAGAACTTGTTTCAGGCGTAGCAAGAATTTAATCTTTCTATATATAAAAATGAATCCTCATTTCCCTTGGTCACGGCATCACGTGTGAACGGGTAGACCGATTTTAATTCGGTTTTCACTAATGGAAAGAGGGATAAACGGGGAATGTTCTTATATATAAAAATTGCACCCCGGGCAAAGCCGGGGGCGTGTCGCTAGTTTCATATAAAAAAACAAGGTTATTTTTTAGACGAAATATGTTAATATTAAAGAAATTCAAGGCGTTCCAAGATTCTCTGTTACCGAAATCATCTATACAACAGACGTGATACTCATCTGAGGGTTTATTAGTAGCAGGGACGGATCTCATTTCATGTTCTGTCCTTGCGTAAGTCGTATACCTGAGTTATACGAGCAGAAATGTTCTCTTAAATGTTTCATACATTCTCATTTGTATGTACTTCTAACTGTTTTAGAGGTGGATTGTACTTGTAAAGGTCTGAAGGTCTGTTAACATGCAAAAAAATTTAAATAGACCCTTTGAAAAGAACACAGTAGGTCAAGTAAAGCCTTCAAGCGATTTCTAAAATGTGTGATAAAAATTGAAGCGAAAATAGTTACGCCCCGTAAGAGTTATTATTCACTTGGCAAGTAAGTATTACAAATTTTGAAAAATAAATACATGGCCTAATCATTCAAATCAGATCACGTGTCAGTCTTCGTTCAGTCATATCAGTCATTAGTGGTAAATTAATTTGAAATGTTATTACAACGTTAACTAAAAAGCGTTATGTTCTTCCAAGCAATTCTACTGTCGCCGGTATAATCTAATTCTATTGTAGTACAATAGACGGCGCCATCAATAGTGTTACATTTTTGGATTTCACAAAGCAGTTCTACTCAGATCCGATAGATGTCACCGCTTCACCTAATTATATTTTAGTATAATAGATGGCGCGTTTATTTACCCTGTTTCCTTATTGCATAATCGACCAGTCGTATAATCAACCACATGACAGATAATCCCCCCCCCCCTATGATAGGAGTTAACATACACATTTTTTTCTAGTTTGTTATTATTTAAAGTGAATAATTGCATCTGCATTCCGAACCGGTGGTTATTTTTTTATGTTAAGGTCGACAGACAGGCTGACGGTCCACTTGATGGTAGGTGGCTACCGTCGCCTATAACACAAGCAACACCACAGCTGCTGCAAGTGCGCTGCCGACTACAGTAGGATTGGATAAGGGATTAGGAGGGGGATAAGGAAATGGGTTCCGGCATCCCTTACTCACTCACCGAAACACAACAGCACGTATATGCTGTTATTTCACGGCGGTATTCTGTAAGGAGGTGGTTACTGCCGCCAGGCGGGCTGCCCAAATGACTACGAAACGCAGTGGTGCCCTACCACTCTACGCACCGGTGGGTGGTATATTATAAATCCTTTTTAATAAATCCTAATATAATAAATCCTAAAATAATAAATCCTTATTTTTTAATAAGATTTGCGAACATTTATATTTACAAAATAAATTAATTACTAGGTATTATAATACTCTTAAATCACAATGAAAACCGATCAAACAAGATTAGCAAAAAGAGAAATGCACTAAAGAAGATTTTTTTTTACAAAATTGCAATCCGCCTTAGATGCCAGAGGCTCGGGAAAGAAATGTATGTGGGAAAGGTTTAGGAGAGGCCTACGCCGCATAGGCGACTACTACTAATATAACTTATATATATATATACTTACATTATCATACATGCAATCATAAAAATACATAACACCTAAGTTATAACTTACATTAACTTTTATGTGAAGTTTGAACTGTAGCAGAAAATAAAGGCTATTTTATTTTTTATTTTTTATTTATTATAATAGGTAGTATATAACTCCGAGCAAAGATCAATTACTTTTTTGATAAATTCGAAATAACGCTTTTTTGACCTGTAAATGTACTGATTTTACAAATGATTTAAAACGTCGTTGAACTTAAGGTTAAGGCTAAATGGACCAACGAATATATTACAATAAGGTGTCGGAAAGTGAGAAATCCCTAACTTGAACTCCGGACGTCACCGCACTAGTAAATGTCGGGATACGACGGAAGTTATTGTTGCCGCTTCGAAGGAAATCCTTTTCAACCTGTTTGTAAGAATATTTCAGTCATTCACAATGGACTGCTTAAAACAATTAATTATTTTGAAGACAAGAACAAACAGTATCTAATCTAAAAAATTGATGTAAAAAGTATAAAAACTATCGAATGAACTCTAAATTAACTAAATGAGTTAATGAAACTCCACATTAATACTAGAACGAGCCCATTGGTCGAGTGGTCAAAGTCTTAACGCTCTGACTCAGGACACTCCGGTTCGATTCCCTACAGGTCTGGTCGATTCTGGTCTTTACAATGTTGGCTCTGGTCTGGGGTACTTAAGAGTAGGCCACATTGCATTTAGTAGTCACAAACTGGGCAGCCCTACTCGTGGCAATAACCACACCCATCACAGAAGACCATTTTGCTCGAAAAAAAATATATTTATAGTTTAATAAACATCCTTGATGATTTTACGGTTCAAAACTCGTTAAACTTCATAATAAAATATTCATATGAACAGGGAAATTCATAATAACAGGGAAATTTTCAATCAATCAATCAAATCAATCAATCAATTATAAAAACTATAAAAACATAACATTCAACAGACACAGAGAAAAAAATAACAGTAACGGCAAGAAAGTTACAAAAAGGTCCCACTCAGCATATTGCTGGTATAGGCCAGCACTGATCTTCCGTAGGAACCCTTAGTTTAATACCACACACACGGTCACACACCATGCATGTACTCGCTAACAAATGAAATAAAATAAATATTAATTTAAATTTATTTGTTGTCAAAAATTTTTTGATAGTTTTTCCAGTCGTAATTAAAATATATTTTAATGTCAAAAAATAAGTTATGTTAAATAAGAGAATTTTTATGACTATTTTTGGTAAAACAGTTTAAATTTTTTTTTTAAGAAATGTTTTTTAAAGAAAGCCCAAGCACGCTCTTCTCAGCTTGCTTCAGTTCATTTTTATCCATTGAGGATTGTTGTTTACATTATTGTTATTACGTGTTGTAAGCAGTTACGAAAATTGTCTGTAAATATTGTTGTAGGTTGCAGTAATAGTTCGAATTTGCTGGACTTAACAGGTGACGGTAGTCATGTACCACAAATGAATCGTGAGGCTGTCTTACGATCTCTACATAAAAAAATCTTTTTTTTTATCAATAATATTTACCTACAACAGATAAGATAAATTATAAAAATACACAGACCAAGTTTTAATATATCAAATGACAGACACAAAAAAAAAACATGTTTAATTTAACATGATAAAGTGAAATGGTCCTCCTATAGCGCTGAATGTCAGTGAATCCATTTTATAAGAAATTTATTTAGTTAAGACGGTTTTGCGTACCATATAAAATTTATAATTCAACTTAAACTAATTGTTGATTTATTTGTTGTAAATATTGTTATTTGTTGTTTATCGTAAATTACGTACGACTTAATTACCAACACTACGTAGCATGCATGACTACGTATGAGTTGTCAAATCAGTCAGTACGAAGTACGTTTACTCTCAGCAGTGAAAAGTTTACATATAGAAAGACTATCTTTCTTTTGTCTTTTCTTCTTCTGAGGTACCAAATCCTACCGGAGGTTGAGGAACTACATCGCAATTTTGATTTTGCACTCAGTCGCTCCGATCAATGATCGTGTGCTCATCCCGAACCACTCTCGGATGTTTTTAAGCCAAGACGTTGTACGTCTGTCTAGTCTTTGGTGCCCTTGTATTGGTCCTTATTTTTCTGTTATCATTCTATGACCCATAACTAATGAGACCACGAGTTATAAACCAATAAAAATAAATAAAAGAGAAATGGGCCTTTTATTTTGTCGCTTTAGCCTAAATTAAATACCTTTCGTAGTAGTAATGTTTGTAGTTTACGAGCAAAGTCCTAAGGCCCAAACTGCATGTTACGACTTCTGCTCTCAACAGCATCTCGATAACAGGTAATAAAATATACGACTGCAGTTCTATTTACGACTCAGTTCAGTTATTTCTCTAAGATGAATAGTTTCGTCGGGAATAAAATTCTACATTTTATTTCCAACATGTACAACGTTGAAGAATCGTGTCATGTACAATTCATAGTGACGGAAGACTCAATATTTCATACTGTCGACCCTCCTTCTTAACCCAGGGAGACCACAGGCGTCAGTACTGCGGCATCAAAAGAGATGTGCCCTTTCTGTTTTTACCTGCTGTAAAATGGATCGTGTTTTGGCAAGTTACACCGCTAAATGCCTACCTCTGATTTTACCACCTGACTGACTGACGTGCCATAGACGCAAAATTCATATCAAATACTGGAAATGTTAAGATCGGCAGACATGCTGACGGTCCGCCTGGGTGGCTCCCATCGACGTAATATCCAACTAGACTTCTACTACAGAGCGAACGCATTCAGACAACACATTAGAGAAATAGATACTATATAATTCCACGCTCGGTAATGTTCGACCAATAGAAGTTACTATGGGCAGTAACGACCAATAGAATTTCATCGTGACCTTGATCGGACCAATTGGAGTTCAGTACCCCGCGCCCGCGCACCTCAGTTAGTTGCCAGAAAAGTTTGCATTGTGAATAAATAGGTATTAGCCGTCTACTTGGATATTACGTCGATGGTGGCTACCGTCGCCTATAACACAAGCAACGCCAAAGCTGCTGCAAGTGCGTCGCCGACTACATTAGGATTAAGGATAAGGGATTGGAAGGGGATAGGGAAAATGGGCTCTGGCATCCCTTACTTCACTCACCGAAACACAACAGCACACGTGCTGTTATTTCACGGTGTTCTTCTGTAAGGGGGTGGTTACTGCCGCCAGACGGGCTGCCCAAATGACTGCGAAACGCAGAGTGCCCTGCCACTACTTTCCAGATCCAGAACAGAGACAAATTTGAAAAGTTCATTTTTCAAAGTTGACCCTGCCGGGATCGAACCCGGGAACCCTAGAACAGAGCGTTAAGGCAAGCACCCTAACCACTCATCCAACGGGTCCGTCAATGTCCGTCAAATGTACGTAGATAATAGTTTGTGTTAGTAAAAATGTCAGTTATATTAACAAAATATAAAGGGAACTGGTATAATGAGATAGTTTACGCTACTACACAGAGCAAGGAATCGCCGCGCGCCCGCCTCCGCTACTAAGATAATACTTTTGCAGCGCAATTGCGCTGATCCCAACTCAAGGCGCACTTGGCCGGCGGCAGTTTCTATTTGCACGTTGTTGAGTAAACATTATCCAAAAAAAGCTATAGAAATGCCTCATTGTGCTATGATTTGGTGTAATAATCGAAGTAAAAACGTTAATAATCAAAATTCTGATGTATTATACACAAGTAAGTAATTAAATGTCACTTTTTACTTTTTAAAATGCGAGTCGGTTCACCTTGGAACACGAAAGTTAACACAAAAATTCCTCAATGCCTTAAAATAAAAGTTTTCGACCAATGTGTGTTGCCAGTGATGACATATGGCGCTAAAACCTAGTTTCTAACTATGGGACTCGTAAGAAGTCGATGGTGCGTAAGAAGTAACGTTCCCTGAAACGCTGAATTTGTATGGAAAATGTTGACCATGCCGTCTCTAGTAGCGGACGGCCGGCGATTCCTTTCTCTGTGCTTCTACCATTTGTACTTTACCCGTGTACCAAAACCGTAAACGTAAAAACTTACGCGATTGCTTGGAGCGCATCGATTTTAGAGCGTGTCTCCAGTAACAGAGGGGGTGTAAATGGTGGGGCAGAGAGAGGCGGGAAAGGTAGGTATGACATTAAATATTTCGGTGGTTTCCGCGTATCAGCAGGGCTCATTTCCTTTGGTAATATCCTTGATGAGTTTAATTTACGTGGTTCATTAGTTCTAATCATCATCATCTAGGTATTTTTATTCTCTTCACACATCCTTGCGCAACTAGAGTACACATTTATTATTACCCACTTTATATATCGACTAGCTTTGCCTGCGACTTCGTACGCGTTTAAAAATGAAAATATATAAGTTATATAATATGTATATACATTCGATAATAGTAATAACAATAATAACATATTTTTGGTTAGTGATGCCATGCCATTTTGTCATTCATCATTATAACGCTCGAGATCTTTACGGCTGTGACGACGGTGACGCTGAATTTTTTATATTTATGGACGATCCTTAGGGAACCTAACATATCTGTGTGTCATATTTCATTAAAATCCGTTCAGCCGTTTTTGCTTTATCGAGGGGAACCAACATCCAACCATACAAACAGGTGAACAAACAAATTTTCGTATTTGTAATTGTTGATGTATTACAACTTCTTATTATTGATTTTGAGTCTAGTTAATAGGGAATATGCATGTTACCTATCCGCACAATATTGAGTGATTTACCATGTTATTTTAATATCATGGACTTCTTATAGGTTTTTCTATAATCTATAAGTAGAAAACAAATTTCCGTATTTTTTTCCCTTATCTCCGTGGTTCAATTTTCGTCTATTTACTTGAATAACTAGGAAACTACTTATTTTAAAATTACAACAAAAATACATTTAAGATCTTCACAACAAGTCCTTCCATTTGATATGTCTCATATAGTACTTATTACTTCCATGGTCTCACGATGCAGTTTTCAATTTTTTTTTTCCACTTTCCCCCCAAAAATGACCTCCCATATACAAATTTCATCTAATCACGTCACACCTCTGCGTTTGGGTCACAGAAATTGATATGTATACCAAATTTCAACTTAATCGGTCTAGTAGATTCGGAGATAATTGATTGTGACGGACGGACAGACGGAACACAAGTGATCCTATAGGGGTTTCGTTTTTTTATTCGGACGTACGGAACCCAAAAATGTTTAAAATTAACTAACAGCTACGGGCATTTTAAACACCTGCCCTTTTGGCGCGCTTGGTCACAGTCTTACAATACCAAAGTAATGTTAAAAATCACAATCATCATACACGCTTGCTAATATTTCATAGACTTTGACGTCACATTCGAACTGACCGTTTCAAGTAAATTATTTTGAATTTCTCAACATTTTTTTGCACTTTTTAATAATTATTTTCTTAACGAAAAAGAATTCTAAAGCAAAAATGTTGATAAAAAAATATTTAAGCCTTTATTGAATAATTTTTTGTTTCCCCTTTATAGTCGATCGTAGAAGACCCCTAATGATTTTTCTGGTGGTCCGTTCTCTAATGACCACCAGAAAAATCCCAAAACTTGAAGATTGTAACCTGGTAAAAAGTCGGCGACGGGATCTCGGAAACCGTGAGGGCTAGGAGGGAGGGGTATGCGGTATGTCGTAAAAAACACTGACAAAATACTCACTATGGGCATTATGAAATATTTATTAAATAAGAAAGAAAAGAAAATTAAACAATTCCAATGAAAACATTTCATTGCATATCTGGGTCATGTCCTGAGGGGTCAGAAGTACCATATGCTCCATCTCACCATTCAAGATTATGGGACGAAGAGGAGTGGGCAGAAGACAGATGTCATGGCTGAGAAACATCCATCAATGGACTGGAATTGCTAGGAGCTGTTCCGAGTGGCGCGTGATAAAGAGGTCTTTTCGAAAGTGGTCGCCGACATCACGCCACTTAGAGAAGAGAAGAAAAAGAATATAAAAATGAGAAGTTTCAACAGTAAAACAAATGTTCTCTCCGCTTAGTTAAAATTTTTAACATTTTTCAAAATAAGTTTGTAATGTTCTAATAAATGATAAATATATAAAGTTTTTTTTTCTTCTTATTGTATACTCGCCTATTCAAAGAACATTGCTGTTATACTAGCGTAAGCTGCTACTGACCCGGGGAAAGCTCGATCGATTTGCAAATAAAATATGGATATTCATACAGCAGCGGTCTGGGGAATATTGGCTCGTAAACACTCTTCCACACGTAACACAATCATTGTAACTAACAGTGTACAAACTCAAGGATGTATATGGAGATATAAACGACACAAACCAAGCAGCCAGTTTGGCTGCAATAACCACTCCCTTTCAGAAGACTACTGTTGAATAAAGACTACCGTTGCCGCTGCCGATCATAGTAAGGTTGAGGATAAGGGATGGGCAAGGGATAGAAAATGGGCTCTGGCATCATCCCTTACTCACTCGCCGAAACATAATACAATTATTCCACGGTAGTCTTCTGTAAGAGGTGGTTATGGTTACTGCCCAAATGACTGCGAAACGCATTGTGCCCTGTTACTACTTTCCAGATCCAGACCAGAACCAATTTGGAAAAATTATTTTTACAAATTTGCCCCTGCCGGGAATTGAATCCGGGACCGTGGGACAGAGCGTTAAGGCTAGCACTCTAACTAGTCATCCAACGGGCTCGTTGTATTATTTACATCCAATGTATATAAATAATATCTTCTTTGTTTTTGAAGTGTTACGAGTGTTTCTTAGCCTTAGTACACGTACAATCGATTCGTTCTAACAAAGATTGTAAAATGTACTTGGTTTGTTAATATTAATTTCAGTATAGCAAATATTTTTTTAGAAGACAGCCATATGTTTCATATGATGTTAGGAATAACTGTACTTAGCTATAAATACAAGCCTTATATGCTGTTGAACTTGACAGGCTCTCTTACAAGGTGGTTAAAAAATGGACTTGGCATAAAAAAATTCCAAAAAGCAGATTTGCTGTTATCTAACATTGTTAAGGTCCGTTTATATCTTCAGACAACGAACGTATCATTCACCGTCAGACACAGTTTATATACATCTAGCGTACCTGAAATATCAGACAAAAACAGAAAAGTCAGCGATCGCTCTCCGCCGGCATTTATTTTCACGGTTCCGCTTCTGGGGCACAGGCATTTCGGCTCAGACAAAATATTCTCTCCGCGGAAAGTGTCTGATGGTGTCTGAGCGGATACATTACGCTAGATTATATGAATAAGTTCTTACATATCATATGAAATAATATTATTTTGTCTGACACGCTAGGTGTTTGATACGTTCGTTGTCTGAAGATATAAACGGAACTTCATTCTTCTGTAATGAGATGGTAACTACTACCAAAGTGCTGCTCAGTGGTTATACAAAACCGTTATATTATTGCATAAATTATTGTATTAGTCCACCTACTGTTTGTTAACTACAATTGTGTTCACAGTCCACAAGTTCAATATATTATGCAGGCCAGAACATGTGGCTTAGAAGGCCCAAAACTATTTGCCCGGCAAAGGTCTTTTCTATGTAAAACTCTCGCAAACTTATGACAATATATCTAATGAATTTGCTATATATGATCTTTAGTGGTCACATAATATTATTATTTGATCATGTCCGAGTATTAAGATGAATATCCCTTGGAATTCCTTGACGATGCTTTATAGGATATCCAAGTTATCCCATGTTTCAACCTTCGGCTAAATGAATTCTCTTCACGCTTTCATTCAAACGAACTAATTCTCTCACACTGCCCCACAGTAGTTTCATGCGTTTATATTTGTTACTAGCATTTGCTCGCGACTTCATCCGTGCCCCTATTTGTTAGGTGTTGAAACGTTATATTATTTCTATGGTTAAAATATTTATTTAACTTTTATTGCTCCCATGATGTTTTATGAAATGATGTTTTTCCTGCAAAAAAAATCCCTGCCTATGCCCTTATCCGTATCCTGGATAAGGTGTATGCAATATTTCATGATGATCGGTTGAGTTTTTAAGGCGTCAAAGCGTAACAAACAAAAAAAAGAAATTAGAATTCTCTTTTATAATAGTAGGAGGATAAGGAATTTTTGTCAATTCTGCCAATTATTAATAGAACTTCTCACATCACATAGCTCTTCACACTGGAGAAGCCTGTGTCCAGTAGTAGGAGGTAATATATATTTAATACTAGCGACCCGCTCCCGGGTTCGTACGGAATGTTTTTCTATTTTTCTCTTCATATGAACCTTTTTCAGATTTCAACGAATTTTTGAAAAAAAAAATCGCCAAATTGGTCGAGCCGTTCCTGAGTTTTGAGTTTAGCAAGACATTTAGCGATTCATTATTTTATTAATATAAAAGACTAACTGATGATATCGATGCCTGAAATTATACTATAGATAGCTCGTCTCGCGTGGAATGCCATCCTGAAATTCTATTCTAAATAATGGTAAAGATTTTTTTAAGTCGGATGAGTAGTTTCGAAGATTACCTCCTACATACAAACAAACAAACAAAAAATAGACACATGGCGTTAATTATGGTAGTTTTTTTTTTAAATATAAAGGCGTTGTATGGTCTGATCTCCAGGATGACCTTCTTGATGGAAAAAATCCTGTAAGCGTTTACGGAATTGGCTTTATATCAGAATAAACTAAAGAAATTCAGATTGTTTAAAAATATAATTGTAGGCAGACCTCTAATAGTGAATTCCAATGCCTATTCGTCTTTGTTAAAATACTTTTTGGAACACAATAGATTAGGCGATGATATCTAATTGTAATAATTTTTATTTTATTGACAATTATAAACATAATAGCTGGTGCTCGCGACTTCGTCGGCGGTGAAAAGACATAATTATGAGTAAAATAATGCCTAACATCTTAATCGCTGTGATTTTTATCCCCCATGTATCCCATATGTTAATAATGGTAATAAACTATCTGTGTGCCAAATTTCATCCAAATCCGTTAAGCCGTTTTGGTGTGATTGAGTAACAGACATCCAAACATACAAACTTTCGTGTTTATAATATTAGTATAATTTACGTGTTATAATCGTTTTTACTTAATAAAATTTAAAGCCTTTTAAATACAGGAGTTATATTTAAAAGGATTTTAATTTTAACGAATCCACGTTTTTCAGCAAGATGGTCCGACAGGATACATAAGCTATAGTTTTCCGGGATGAAAATCTTGAAGGGAATTTTCTCCAAAAAAGTCATAAGATTATGTTATCATCATTTGAATACCACACATTGAAATTGATAAAAATAAAGGCTTTCAATTTCGCTGACTCAATTCGAATTGCAATATTACTTTTGAGTTTTATGTAAGGTAACGACGGTTTTTGATTAAAATTGCTCTTAAATTCTTACCCATTAAGTTGAAATTTATAAATCTAAAAGGGAATTAGCATCCATTCCAGGCTCTTAAATTTAAGAGCATCGTTAAATAGTATCAAATTAATTCCGTGTCTTCCCTTCGAAGCTACAATTAAACACTTAATGTAATGAATTTTAAAACTTTTATTTATTACGACCATTTATAAATATAATTTAATACAACAAATAATTGTTGCCAATGATGACATATGGCGCTGAAACGAGGTCTCTAAATATGGGTCTTCTTCTAAGGTGTTTCCATAAATTCCTGCAGGGTCGGCAGCGCACACGTAAAGGTGTTCCTTGTGTTTTTAGGCGACGCTAACCACCTACCACCAAGTGGACCGTCAGCCTGCCTGCCAACCTTAATAATATTTAAAAAAAGCGTGGTGGACCATATAGCTCAAACGCCTTTGTCGAGAGGGTAGGCCTGTGCCCCTGCAGTGGGGACATATAATAAGTTGTTGTTGATGATGGTGATTATACAATATACATATCAATATTTATGGGGAAAAAGTAATCTATACTTACAAAATCTTTGTCCTGAGACTATCAAACACAAAACCACTAGAAGTCTAAAAACCTGATATTAGGAACATGGGTTTATTTTATATTACTTTATTACAGGGGCGTCGCTAGGATAATAATTGACGTAATAGCACTTGATTATGAAAAAAAAAAAACACAAAGATTTTAAATAAGAGTTGTACGAATTTAATTAAACCAACCGTAGCAGAGGAAGCCTACATTATATTTTTTAAGGTTTTACTTACGGTCTCTCCAGCCAGTCGACTTGGTTTTATGTTTTTTAATAAAGGTTGCACCACTCGAAAGCGACCCCACAATATAATAGAATATAATAGAAAAGCACCATTTTTATTATGTTGTAGTCCGTGAAGCGAATAGTTAATTTGAGCGCATAAGTGCTTGTGTTGACGTAAGTTTTGAGTAACATCTAGCGCAAATTATTAAGCAGGAACACAAATTATAACACACAAAATGTTAGTCTCTAAAGGACACTATTTTTTAAATACTTATATCTTATATATAAATACTTTTATTTTATAGGCGACCGTAGCCACCCACGATCAAGCGGACCCATAGGCTGATAAGCCTATGGGTCCGCGATAATAAAAAGAAATCCATTTTTCCTTTGTTAAGTTTACCTGCCGACGATTAATTTGATGGTAGGTAAATATGGTCACAAAGAAACACTAGCAATGCCACAAAGATTATAGGAATGCTGCTGACCAGATATCCCTAACTCACTCATCGAAACTTAACTGCGCATAGTGGCATTATTTCATGATGGTCTTCTTTAACAGGGTGCTTATTATCAGCAGAAGTGCCGTTCAGGTTATCAATGCGGAACGCAGTGTACCCTGTCACTACTAAAGTTAGATATTTATTTATTTTATTTACATTTCAGATAACATGACCCATTTTTAGTTGTTATTTAATTTACAATGCCGAAAACTTCTTATATTAAAATATTCATAAAATGTTTAAAAATCGCAGAGTATTCTTTCAGCAATGGTTTTTAAGATGCTCACTATGCACTCTTTTATGTGCTCTCTAGCAACGACGCTGTTTTCTTCCTAATAGTTGCATGGATACCGTCAGTTCTTGCTTCGGCAAACATTTGAGAGGCACTACAAAAACGAGGTAGCCCTATCAGCATCCTAAAACCGTTGTTGTATTGAATTCAGCTTTGTGATATGATACAGATATGATGCGAGCTTTGTGCTAGCTAGAGTATGCTTGAAAGCGAATCCTTCCAGTATGATGATTGTCTGTCTGTGTTGAACAGGGTGGCAATTTACTTCAGCTAGACTCAAGCTCATTTGTCACATTAATGCAAATGACGAATCCGCGCGGGCTACACGCTTATGAGTAATAAGTAATATATATTACTTACTAGCTGGTCACTATAGCGCATAACTTTTTTGTTTTTAAACCGATTGGAATGAAAGTAACACTAAATGATACATAAGTGAAAACCGCATTCAAATCGATTAAGCCGATTCTGAGATTAGAGTACACAAACGCACAGGCAGACAAAAATTCTAAAAACTATTTTTTTCGACTTCGGTAACACAAGTACAACGATTACAAACCGTTTTTTTTTGAAAAATATTGAATGTACCAGGTTCTTTTACGATTTTATTACATGTATAGATTAGTCAAAGCCAAAATGTTTGGTAAAAAAGTTGATGATATCGTCGGGTTTTAACAGAAGTTAAACCGTAGGGTTTACACTTACGCTGCTGACCTTATAGCAGTATAAAAGACTAGCTGAACTCGGCCACGCTTCGCTGCGGTCCTTAGGGCAAGCAGTGTCCAGTACCTTATGCTTATGCTTATCCCAGCGTGATTTTATATAGACTATAGCTTTCCTCGATAAATTGACTATTCAAAACAAAAAGAATTTTTCAATTCGAACCAGTAGTTCCTGTGATAGTTCCAGTAGCGCGTTCAAACAAACTCTTCAGCTTTATAACATTAGTATAGATGAGAGATTGGGGGGGGGGGGGGAACAAGAAAATGGGCTTTGACATCCTCACAGAAACACAAGGGCACAAGATGCTGTAATTGTGACAGTTAAAACTGTCACTAATGGACGGGTTGCCCAATTTTTGACTACGAAACGCAGTATGTCTTGTGCAAAAACTGTATTTTGTATCCTACATAAAAAAGGCACGAAGCGAAATTTGCGTTCTCTATTGCCACGAATGCAAATGAACAATTAGCGGAATGTTGAAATCTAATGTTTATTATTATATGTGGAAATATTAATCCATACCATTATAAATATGAAAGTACCTAAATCTGTCTGTCTGTTACCTTTCACGCCTAAACCGCTGAACCGATCATCATGATTTTTTTGCAAACAAGTTGTCAGGGATGCAGGAAAGAACATAGGGTATCTTTCATCCAGAAAAAAGTGCTGTTCCCGAGGCATCATCGAACGCCTGGCAAAGCAATAAAGATTTTAGGCGTTACATTGCTTTGCCAGGCATATATTTAGTCATGCGTTATTTTTTTATTTTTCAACGCGCGCGAAGTCGCGGGCACCAGCTAATAGTACTAAATAAAGTACACAATGGCTCAGTATATTTTAAAAAATTTATTACAATATAATTTTGCTCCAATTTTATTAGCCGCAAAATATTTTATTTATTAATTTTATTGTATCTAGTTAATTGAATGCTCCAAAAGGAGATGACACTTTTTAATATCAGTTCTGAATATAATCAATGTGTGACGCGAGCGAGGCTGCGTGGAACACCTACCGTTAAAAGGAAGATTTCAGCATTCAAAATTCGAATACGGAAAAGTGCGCCCCGTCGACCTTTGTACGTGACTGCGCATTCGGATTTTTTTATTTATCTTTTAAATTCCCAATTTTTGTCGGTTGAAATTTAACAATCTTTTCAGATCGTTGCACAATGTTAGCGGGATGCAAATCAAATAGCTAAGCTAACTTATTTTAGCTTAGCTTGCATAGCTGACGCAGTGTTTTATACTTGTGTACACAACTTGTAAATTGTATTTAGAACTTGGTTTGCATCTGGAAATTATTTAAGTGATGAAAAGTACAAAGGGAGGATTTGTAATTCCACATAAGTGTACGCTGAAATTTCAGCTGGAGTTCATATTGCAAGCTCAACGAAGGAGAGGGGTACGTGACTGCGGCATCAGTACACTTTGAAAACAGTATACGGGTTCTCAACCTCAACATCAATTGATTCGGCGTGGTTCGTTAGCAAACGTCTGGCTGCGCCAAATAACTCTTGCATGGTTTTATTTATTGCACACTGGCCAGTTCTTTCAGTGTTCGTTGATGAAAATACCTATGGCACAGTCTAACCATACACGTCATACATTGCCCGACTGTATGACGTAAGTATGGTTAGACTGTGCCTATGGTATACATCACAGAGCAAAGAATCGCCACACCGCCTTCTACTAGAGACGATAGTAATAAATAATTACATAGTAATATTGAAAAATCAACAAGACGCAAAAGTAGGCATCGTGCTACGAAATCTTCGTGCTGCACAATTGCTCTGAGCGCAACTCGAGGTGCATTTGGCCACCAGTTTCTATTTGCACGTTGTGGAGTAAACATTATCCAAAAAAGCGATCGAAATCGCTCTTTATGTGATTTGGTATAATAATCAAAATGTACAATACTACAATTAAATACAATTTATTTAGCTTTTAAAAATGCGAGTCGAGATTGCCTTGGAACAAAAAACCTTAAGAGTGCGTATGCCGTCTGTGAACTGATATTAAATAAACGGCAACGCCCCCTTGCACTCAGGATTTGTATGAAAAGCGTTGCCCATGCCGTTTCTACTAGAGAGCGACGCGGCGATTCTTTGCTCTATGGTAACAAATTCCTGCAAGGTCGGCAGCGCACATGTACTCCCCCTGGTGTTGCTTGTGTCCTTAGGCGACGGTAGCCACCTACCATCTACCATCAAGTGGACCGTCAGCCTGTCTGCCACCTTTAATTAAAAAAAGGCAATATTGTATGGAGGGGGTAAAGGGCGGAGATGGGGGAGCTGATAATGTAGCTTTCTATAGGTGAAAGAACTTTTAAATCGGTCCAGTAGTTTTTGAGTTTATTCATTACAAACATACAAAAATACATACAAATATTTTCTCTTTATATCAGTACACAAGTATAGATATGTAGATTATCCCTCCGAAAAAGTGATCTGTATAAGCGATACCCTATATTCATTCATTCATTGTGTTTGGTCTGACATTAGTCCTAATCTTAATCAGGACTGCGCGTAGCGACACCTTATCCAAGTAATGGGGATGAACGCGTCTATGGCTCACGGTACGGTGGTAAAAACTCGGGATAGGCATTAATTGGAACAACTTATCAGATTATTATTATTATTATTACTTATTATTATCAGTTATTAAATACAATTTTGCGATCGTTAGCCTTTGCGCCAACATGAAACGTACATTAAATAGATGATGTTGTTCGTGACGTCATGCGATGCGAAACCCGTAATAAGCATTTCGCATTCAATGACGTATCGAATATCTGACGGTCGTGGAGTTAAGGGATGGACATTCGCACCGAGTGACGTCATAGCATACAAGTTAAAATATCATTTAAAAATCACATCAAAAGGTTAATTTGATTTCTTTGTCTTATTATCTTGTGAATATTCAATAATTTCTTTACTTATTTTGAAATTTATTGTAAAACTGTTATATATATTTTTTTACAATCGTAGAAGTCCGAGGAAAAGTTGCCTGCAAAATTGCATCCGTGAGAAGTCAGGGGCGTGTCGTTAAACAATAAAACCGTTTCGAAAAACAGCGTTTTTTTTTTGTTTTCGTGATACATTAATGAGAACTCCTTTACGTCATTTATAAACACTTTAATGGTAGACCGATATAAAACACACTACAACTCCATGAATTCGCGCGGACATCCTCAGTGGTGTAGTCCGTGTTAGAAGAAAAAGTACCTCACATCATTGCACTTCACTTCTGTCTGCACTTTTCGACTTATCGAGCGAGACTGATTTTTTTTTTTTTTTTTTTTTTCCGAGGAGAGAAATCTTCAAAAGATACCTTATGCTCAAATGCCGCATGCAATGCAAATGCCCATAGAGGTTATGTGGGACTCTTACCGCACTAAAACTCACCTCGAAATGGGTGTGGTTCTAGTCCGTAGGGGACTTTGGAACCGTCACCGGGCGTCGGGGGGGCGAGAAGCGCCCGGCCCTTACAAATAAAAACTTATCTAAAGCTTAAGCTATGAGGGACCGGCTAGCCCTGTAGGGCCACTTGCGACGACCACGGCGTTGGCCGTGGCCGGTACAAGTGGTCCCCGGGCCGGGAGGTCCCTCGCAGGCGCCGTGTCCTGGTCGCGCCTCGGAGGTGAGAAGCGGCGCGGCGGTCTTCCTCTTCTTTCACGATGTCGGGGCAGCTGCACGTCGTTGTCATCACCAGCAAACGCCGCGTTTGCTGCTGTGATGGGGTCATCCTGGTCCAGTAGGATGTGTCGAGGTCGTCTTCTGAAACGAGAAAGAGTATCGCTAGTGTCAGGAGAGTAAATGAGAGAACTGACCACTAGCGGATTAGGATGGCGAGGGAGTTTGTCGTAGTACTTCAAGGCGAAGTCCTTGATGCACTTGACAATGGAGGGAAGGTTGAGGTCGTGGTGGAGGTCGACGTTGCGGATGTACCATGGGGCGCCCACAGCTCTCCGCAGGAATCGGTTCTGAATGACTTGAAGGGATTGGATATGGGTGGGAGCAGCGTGCGCAAAGACAACGCTAGCGTACGTCATGATCGGTCTGACGCAGACTTTGTACAATGTCACCTTATCTCTAAGGGCCATTGTACTCCGCCTGCCTATGAGGCACGTCAGGCGACCCAGGACGAACGCTGCCCTGTCCCTGACACGCTTTATGTGAGGACCGAAGGTAAGTCTTCGGTCGAGGGTAACACCGAGGTATTTGGTCTGATGGACCCAAGGGATAACGCGGCCCTGGAGTGAGATTTGACCGAGTGAAGCTCGATCAATTTGTAGGGCATTCTGAGCGCGAGGAGTTTGAAGTAGATTCCCGCGCGAAAAGAACATTGCTGCGCTTTTCTCGGGATTCACCTCAATTCTCCATTTCTGAAACCAATCGCCGAGAGCGGTCACGGCGGTTTGAAGCATTCGAGTTAAGAAGCCTCGGTGTCGGGTGGAGAAGTAGAGGGCCGTGTCGTCTGCGAAGAGAGACAACTCGACCCCCTCCGTGCGTGGTATGTCGTTGGTGTATAAGGAGTAGAGGGTTGGTGAGAGAACTGAACCCTGAGGAACGCCTGCCCGTAGGGGGCGGGGGGAGGAGAGAGTGCCTTCAACTCTGTAGCGAAAGCTTCGATCGGCTAGAAAGTCCCGTACTATAAGTACGAGGCCCTCCGGCAGACCGAGTTGATATAGCTTGTATATCAACCCGGCATGCCACACCTTATCGAAGGCCTTCGCCACATCGAAGAAGACGGCACCGGTGCCTGTCGGACGAGGGCTTGCGGTAAGCCCGGTGAGAATGTGCTCAGTTAGTCGATGCACTTGATGAACGCACGAGTGTCTGGCTCTGAAGCCAAACTGCTCGTCGATGAGAAGATTGTTGGAGTTAACATGACGAAGGATACGCGTCAACAGGATTCTCTCGTAGAGTTTCCCGATGGAGCTGAGGAGGCTAATTGGCCTATAGCTGGAGGGAAGGGTTCTATCCTTGCCCGGCTTTGCAATACCGATAACTATCGCTTCCTTCCAGGCATCTGGAAAGACGCGATCGCGCAAGGCTGCATTGAAGATGCTTAATAGGAGCGAGAACAACGTCGGCGGAAATCGCTTCAGTAGTTTGTTGGGAATTCTGTCTATACCGGGCGATTTCTTAGGGTTCAGTTGTCTGATGAGGATATGTAGTTCAGCAGGAGAAATCGGTTCAATAGTGTCTTCGGGAGGTTGTGATGTCCTCTGCTCCACCTCTTCTTCCACCCGAGCGACGTGGTTGGCGTCGACCGGTTGAAGGCTGGGCGAGCATTGGGCCTCGAGGGAGTCGGCAAGGTATTCGGCCTTCTCGTCGTCGTCGAACGCTGGAGGGCCGTTGGGTCGTGCTAGAACAGGTAATTGGGATAGGTTAGTTTCCGTCTTCATCGTCCTCGCCAGCCTCCAGTATGCTAGATGTGAAGGCGAGATATCGGATAGAAGACGGCTCCATTGGTCACTACGAAGTTCGGCTATGCGCGATTTGACACGGCGTTGCAGTCGCCGTAAGCGAGAACGGTTCTCGGGAGAGGGAAACGAGTCGTAAGCACGAGTAGCCGCATTCTTAGCTCTCAACAGCCTCCTCGCGTCCTCCGGGAGTTCCAGACGGCGATCGTTCGCCGCCGGGATCTCCTTGGAGGAGTCGCTGATGCGATCGTGAAGATGGTTGTTGAGCGCTCTGATTGCTTCACTTATGTCGTCAGGTCTGTCTAGTGTCTCGGGGATCTGCTCTAGGTGTTGCGAGGGACGCGCGAGTGACTTCTGTAGTTTATTCCAATCGATAATCGTGGTGGTATCGCGAGAGCGGTCGGTTTGCCGTCCGAGCTTTAAAATAACGGGTCGGTGATCTGAATTGAGCTCGTGGATGGGCTCGATTGAGAGAAAGGACAGCGATATGTTTTTAAGGAGAGCGATGTCAAGAACGTCTGGTCTGTGGTTCGGGTTGCAAGGGAAGTGGGTTGGCGTTAATGGTGCAATAATGTCGAAGTCTAATTCGTCTGTTAGTAGGTCGAGTATTGTACCGTTACGTGAAACTCTACTACAGTTCCAGCGGGTGTGTTTACAGTTAAAGTCCCCTGCCAAAATGACAGAGGGGCCGAGGTTGAAGAGAGATTCGAGATCTCTTTTCAACAGGCGCTTATCGGGGGGAAGGTAAATCGATGCTATAATAACTGGAGGATGGCCGGACATTGCGAGACGGCAAACCGACGCTTCCATATTGACGAGAGGAGGAGTGTTAATTGGGACGCAGTGAAGAGACCTTTTGTAATAAATTAAAGTGCCTCCTGCCCGGCCGTTGAGGCGGTCATTTCTGACCATAAGATATTGTGCGATTCGCGGATCGCGTATGCTAGGTTTTAAGAAGGTCTCTTGCACTAACATCACGTCGACCTGATGGGATGTAAGGAAATGTTGGATTTCGGATTTATGGGATCGGATGCCGCGGGCGTTATAGAACGCCAACGACAGGGAAGATGGTCTAATTCTACTAGTGGTAGCCATTGGAATTATTCAAATGAGTCCCGCATCCGGCGGAGGGCGGCGAGTGTGTGTTCGTGACGGACGAACACGCTAACTATACCTAACGAGCCCTTTTTGCAAGTTTTGAAATCGCGGACGAGGGCCGAAATATCATCGAGGTCGATACTCTCCGAGAGTTGGTCGATGAAGTCTAAATTATCGGATTTATTGACGCGGGCCGGTGCGGGGCGTACGCGGTGAGGAGCCGGCACTGTCGGAGGAGGCGCGGGCCTCCCCCAGGCAGTGCTGGGTGTTGAAACGGGCGCTGTTGGCTGAGGCACGGGCCTTCTCCAAGCGGCGCTGGGTGCAGGGACAGGCGCGGGCCTCGCCCATGCTGGCGTTAACGCGATCGCGGATGCCGCTTTCGGTAGCGGTGGAAAATTTGCGGCGGAATTAACGGGCGCGGCGCGAGAGGCAGCGGGCCTCGGTTGTGAGGGGACGCGGCGAGAGGAAACCATACGGGGCTTCCTTTTGGGCGCCTTGGGGCATCCGCGGTAATTCGCGGGATGGCCGTACTCTTTGCAGAGTACACACGCGGGGGGCTCACTAGTACCCGCTACGCGCGCGCAGTCGCGGGTCGCGTGGTCCCCTAGGCATTTGACGCACCGGGGCGTCGCATAACAGTTACGGGCCGAGTGCCCGTAGAGCTGGCAATTGTGGCATTGCCCTATGGTGTTGCGCTTGTGTGGCTGTTCGAAGCGGAGACCCGACAGCCCGCAGATCGTGGGGACGCCGAAAATGCGTTTCCCCTCTGGGGAGTTCTCGAGGACGACGAGAACCATATCGTACGGAGTACGATTCCTAGCGTGCATCCGATGCACTTCTAGCACCGGCAGATTTTGACCCATTAGGTCGCGCAATATCGGCTGCTCGCCGAGTTCGTGGGGAAGGCCCCTTACAACAACGCGTAGGTTTTTCTCCTCGGGGAGAGAGTATGTATGGAAGGGGATGCGCTCCTCCCTTAATAACGCGGTTAGAACACGGTAGTCGGCTACCGAGTTCACCTTGACAGATATACCGACTCCCGCGTTGGAGCCTCGGTACGACTTTATGCCCTTGGCGAGCATCATATCACGGACGGGGTCCCAGTGCCTCTTGTCTCTCAGGAAGACAGGAGGTGGGGCCTTGGCGGCGGGAGGCGCGGGCGCGGTCGCGGTGCGCGGCGATGACGGGCGGCGGAACGCGGAGTCCGACTCGATTTTCTGTCTACGCGACGGATTTGATGAGATCGAGCCGTTGGAGGAGTTTGAATTACTCCTCTTATTTTTCCTATAGTTGACGACAGTGAAGCCATCGTCTAACTGTGACCCAGAAGGGGTCGGAGCACGCGGGGCGGGCGAGGGGGAGCGAGAGTGCGCTGAAGTGGCGTCCATGGGCGACTCAGGAGAGTCGACCGCTGGCTCGCGGGCCAGTTGAATTACCCTATCTAGGGCATCGGGCTGCTCCTGGAAGAGGAGCCGGAGATGGTGAACCAGGATGGAGAGATCCATCCTGGCGGCGGGAGCGCGGGGAGCGGCCCCGAAACGGCGCGTGTAGACGCGCCGCTAGGTGTGAGTGTGTACCTAACGCGTGGGTTATAGTGTACCTAACGTGTGTCCCTGAGAAGGGGGAGTGACCCTGGCGGCTTACCAACCGCAAGGGCAATGGGATGGGTACAGAACACTAGTTGCGCGACGGCCTTATAGTAAAAACTACTGAGACCGACTTGACAACTAGCGCAATGTAAAAAGCCCGCAACAGCACTGCACAATACACAATCGCACTTCACTTGTTCACACACTGCTGCACTACACAACTGCACTTCACAACTGCGCGGTGCGCGGCGAGCGGCAAGCGACGAGTAACGCTACGGAGCGTTCAGCGAGACGTGTGCACTGGGCGACGTCGAGCGGCGAACTGCGAGACTGATTTGTCGACTGGAATGTATCTATATTTAAATTTATATCCCCACCCCGTGGTAGAATTGGTGGGGTGTGGTCACTAGGAGAGGGGTTATGCCCTCTCTTTCTTTCATTATTATTATTCTTGCGTAGTGCCGGATACCAAATGTTGTGTAGCCTTACATTTTCCTCCTTCCTGTTGAAATTATTTGGATGCTTGAAAATTTCAATGGCTTCCCGATTGTCTGGTCTGTTGGAAGAATTTCCAACAGACCTGGGCCATCATCCCAGAAACCCACAACTCGTAAAAAAAAAACAGTTGAGGTAAATCGAGTAATTAATGTTAAGAACATAATATATACATATACTGTGACAGACAACATAAAATATAACGTCATTTTAAATAACAAATTACATTTTATTCACATCTTATAACTTGTTTAACAACACAGATGACGTAAATTCTGTGGTAATATATCATTTAACGTGGCATTTTTAAACAATTTTTAGACATTTTAGGCTCACATAAAACAATCTTTGCTGGACACCTCTGTTGTGAGAATTTTTAGTCAGCTAGTCACCGCAAGGGATGACGTCATAATTCAGTAAAAAGTCAATGCATGACTAATCGGCTAAAATTAATAGCCTCGTCTACTCTACAGTGATCGTACATTAGCTTGACATCTACATATGGGACACAAATTATTCAGTTTCTGAACGTCGCAGCGTGTCAACGTTGTAATTATTTGTAAACTAATTCACTACAATCTAGAACCGTTGGAGTTGACGGGATTAAGTGACGTCATCAATCTTAACAAACTCGTATTTAATTAAACTTTGCTTACACAAACAACGTTTAACGCTATTGTAAACTTTTTACGACACTCGAACAAGGATTAATTTGAATTTTAGTATTGCGTAATTGCGTCACAACGCCATTCCAAAAAACTTCACTTTTTTGGAACTTTGGAAAGGAACTTTTCAAGGTTGGTTCTGGTCCTGATCTGGTAAGTAGTGGCAAGGCACAATGCGTTTCGCAGTCATTTGGACAGCCCGTCTGGTGGCATTAACCACCTCCCTAGAAAAACACAAGTAAGTAAGGGATGCCAGAGTCCATTTCCCTATCCTTTATTTGCATGTGTTTTAGGCGACGGTGGCCACCTACCATCAAGTGAAAAGTTAGCCTGGCTGACGATCTTAACATTAAAAAAAAACTACGAGATATTTAATGTTGGAATATTGATGAATAGAAAACTTGTAAGTTTAAAAATTAATTCTTAAGAAATGAATTTATCAAATTAAGTTAATTTGTTTTAAGTTCACTATTACAAACGAAATATTCATAATTCTATTTGCATAAACTGCAAAGTTAGACTAACGAATGAATTTAGTTTGGTAATACGAAGTCGTGTATTAAACAAATGTAACAAGCACTAAACTGGATTATTATAACTGAATTAAAGTTAAAATCAAACTACAACGAAAATATGTAACTAATTAGTTAAGGACTTCAAAAATTCTTTAATATAATATATAGTCCCAAAGCTTTCTACCAATAGTGGGATCACGTTATACAACAATGTACTCTTGTTATCACTGCACAAAAATTTGTAGAAAATAATAGGTATGGTATTCAAAAATTTACGAAGCCCTCATAATGAGGAAATAAAGGAGGTATAGAAAGAAATAAACAAAGTTTTAGTAGATATTCGAAAGACGCACTAAAAGTAAAAGATTATTGTAATTTTTGTATAGTCTTTTGATTATACTAAACGTAAGATGGATCAAGACTTTTGATCTAACACAAATATAATATAATGTCATTTATATCGGTAATAAGTTCCTCTTATACTGGAACTAGCTGAACTCGGCCACGCTTCGCTGTGGCCCATACGGCGGCGGCGGCGTGCGCATGGGGCGCGCGGTACTGGACACTGCTTATATATAATACTATTTATCGTAGCGTGATGTTATATATTATTCAATTCGAACCAGTAATTCCTGAGATTAGCGCGTTCAAACAAACAAACTGTTCAGCTTTATAATATTAGTATAGATGATCACTTTAGTGACTGCGTTGGATAATTTATAAAAAAATGTTCGATTCCTGAAATGGTATCGAAATTGTAGCAATCCTAGTAAATCCATTTGATCGTTTAGACTCGATTGAATTGCTTCAATTCAGTTGAAAGCACACACGGAACTGAAAATTTACGAGCTCTGAAGCGTTACTCATCAAACGCTACCTATACCAAACAAAGAGATAGAAAAAGTATTAAAAATTGCAATAAAATTTGGGGACTGATGAGAACAAATGTGCCGCAGACATTAATGGGGTGAAGAAGAGACACGTGTTAAATTAACGTGTTAAATGTTATTGAGTTAAATCCAACAGTAACAGGATTTAACACAATATTGAACGGTTACAATACACATCGAGGCGAGCACATTTCTCATTTAGAAAAATAAAAAAGAAATAGTAAAAACAGTAGTTAAAATCGATTAAACACATAGATTACGAAACTCAGTTTTTTTTTTTAATTTTTATTTATTATTTATTAATACAATAATGTTTCATTTGACTTAACATTGGTGTAAACAAAAACTCATTAGCGTTTTACCGTATAATAGGAGACTTTGCTAAGAAACTAAATGAAGTTGACTATTTTTTTTTATGTAAACGCCTTGATAATAGGCGGATACCGTAACACAAGAAACACCAGGTTGCCACCGCCAGATAGTTTGGCCAGTGTATAACGTAAGATGGATCAAGACTTTTGATATATGAAAAGTAGTGGTAGGGCACACTGCGTTTCGCAGTCATTTGGGCAGCCCGCCTGGCGGCAGTGACCACCCCCTTACAGAAGACCACCGTGAAATAACAGCATATACGTGCTGTTGTGTTTCGGTGAGTGAGTAAGGGATGCCAGAGCCCATTTCCCCCCTCCTAATTCCTTATCCAATCCTAATCCTACTGTAGTCGGCAGCGCACTTGCAGCAGGTGTGGCGTTGCTTGTGTTATAGGCGACGGTAGCCACCTACCATCAAGTGGACCGTCAGCCTGTCTGTCGACATAACATTAAAAAAAACCATTTCTCATTTCTCGTCAGACAGAAAGAGATTTAGGAGTTTTTCCAAAGCAACTTGAAACAGACTTTTTTCACAGCAAGCTTTGTTTTGAGATGAATACTCTGATTTTTGGTTTGGGCCTTTGCTCAAATGTTGAATCAAACTTTGGTGTCTGATCACTTTTTCAAGAGGTTGCTGCTTCTGTTCAGGATAAAATTATTATTCTGCACCCGTTGGATGAGTGGTTAGGGTGCTTGCCTTAACGCTCTGTTCTAGGGTTCCCGGGTTCGATTCCCGGCAGGGTCAACTTTGAAAAATCAACTTTTCAAATTTGGCTCTGGTCTGGATTTGGAAAGTAGTAGCAGGGCATACTGCGTTTTCGCAGTCGTTTGGGCAGCCCGTCTGGCGGCAGTAACCACCCCCTTACAGGAGACCACCGTGAAATAACAGCACGTGTGCTGTTGTGTTTCGGTGAGTGAGTAAGGGATGCCAGAGCCCATTTCCCTATCCACTCCTAATCCCTTATCCTTAATCCTAATGTAGTCGGCAGCGCATGTGATATAGGCGATGGTAGCCACCTACCATCAAGTGGACCGTCAGCCTGTCTGCCGACCTTAACATAAAAAAAACTTTCATATCAGTTAGTATTTAAGAATGTGTCACTGCTTGACAAGTTTTTCAATTTCTGTAAATATGTCTATTTAATTAATATATTTTACAAGTTATCTTGGTCACAATCTTCCGCGCTTCCACTTATCCATTTTTTTTTTCTATTTATGTTAAGGTGGTAGGTTTCTACCGTCGTCGCCTAAAGCACAAACAACGCCACATGCGCTGCCGACCATTGTGAAATTAATGATAATGGATTAGGAAGGAATAGGGGAGAGGGCTTTGGGATCCCTTACTCACTCACCGAAACACTATACAGCACACATTATTTGTTCACTGTTGTTATTCATTTTATTCCATTATCTATCGCAGGAAAAGTTAAAAAGAATTATTTTCCGAGTCTTTTAATGAGTTTAATTCTAAACCAGCAGCTCTACTGTTTAATTTTGATCTCAGGCACCTTCCGGACGTCATTCTAAAATACAATCTCCAAAATTGATGAAATCATAACATTTACAATATTTTTACGTCAAACTGCCTTCCTGAATTTTTAAGTAGATTTTTTTAGTAGAATTTTTAATTTGGTTTGGTCTTACTTGTTATTAAAGCTTTCAAAATGCTTTTACGCAAAATAATTTCCTTTTGTTTCTGGTGTTTCTTTGATTCTTATAATAAAACTAAGCGCGTGAGATGAGATTCCTTATTTCTTCTTACAAATGACAAAATTACCCTTTAATGGTAGATACTGAATAAACGGAAGAGTATTTACTTCTCGTAAATACGGTCTTCTAAAGACTCTTGAGAACCAGCGCAGTTTTCATCTCGAGCAGATTGCAGTTTGCATAAATAAATCCACAACAGTTCGCGAAACTTCGTCATAATATTTCCAATATTTCAGCTTATCTACTGGAATTTATATTAGTCTCGTAAAACAACTCCTCGGTTATCAGTTTTTATAGGTTTCATCTTATTAAAGTTTATGTATCCACGAGCAGTTACCGGATAAGCTTGGACAAAGTTAGTTTTATGTCTTTGGATAATAATATGAAATAATTAGCTCATTATCCACTGGGTTGGCGTTAATATAACGAGGAGTTCGAAGGACGCACATTTGTGGAAGTTGGAAAATTTATTGCAGTAAAAATAAGTTATTCGTGGCAGTAAATTAAACAAAGTTCCTATCTGGAGTCCTTTTGTGCCCTTAACTCTACGCAACCGGCTTCTGAAGGAAGGCCACTAAAAAACAAATAAAATAAAAATAGCCTTTATTGCTGAAGTTAATTAACAAGAAAAGAAAGCATAATATATTATTTATCACCAACAACTCCAACTTGTCTTGCGACATAGGCCTCTTCCAAAGCTTTCCACTTATTGCGGTCTCTTGCCGTTTTTTGCCAAGCTCCGTTTGTTGTCTTGTCCAGGTCATCTGTCCATCTAAGATAAGGTCTTCCTCTTTTCCGTAATGATCCTCTTGGGTACCATTCCACAATGTCTTTGGTCCATTTACTAACGTTATGTCTAATCATGTGTCCACTCCAACGCAATGATATCGTAAAGCAACAAAAATGGCGTTGGCGTTGAGGGCCACTATAGGCCACTAGAAACTCGCCCCCGGCTTTGTACGAATGAAATTTTTGGTATCTTGCACAATTAACCCTTAATTATTATTCATAGAAAACAGTTTACTAGAAGTAGTTATTATAATTGAATTTACTTCAATAATAATCAATTTTTTTTTTACTCCTTTGGAATCGATTTTCATATAAAGTATGGAAATTTTATGAGGAGTAAAATTAATGCTAAAAAGCGTTACTTTATCTGTCACTTTGACATTTATGCGACAGCTGACGCATGTATTTATGTTCCCTAATTCTATTCTCTGGGCTTATAAAAAAGCAAACGTCGAAATCTTGTATGATAAGTGTAGTCCGCGTTGAGGAACGAAACGATAGTGCGTTATAACCTGTCGGCGCAGGGACATCTATCGTCGAAAAAATGAACTATTTGAACTTTTAAAACGTAGTGCTTGACATCTGTGTATACCGAACGTAACTAACATAACTTTTGTTGGAACATGTTACATCTCAGTATGCAGAATGTTACTAAATAATATAATTAGATACCCAGTTATCTATTGACACGAGGAACATTTTATATTTTATTGTATACGTTTAATCTCTTTTCGTTTCGCCCTTAAACGGCAGTTTAACTCACCTCGCAATAGTAACAACAGAGCTGTCAATTACAGTATACAGGGTGTCCGGTAAATAGTGGTCGATAGGATAGGGCAGATCATGGCCCATTAAAAAAAAAACTATATTTCACAGTTTTAGTTTCAGTGATATTGGTATTTTTTTTAAATTGTTATAAGTCCCCAACATCTTGTTACTAATTTGCGTCAAATAGCTAGGTTAAAATTTGTACAATTTGTACTTAGGTTAGCGAGGTCAAAATAATTATTTATAGAATTTTCGTTTGTTTATCTGTTTGTGTGTTCGTGCACATTAATCTCAGAAACGGCTTAACCGATTTGAATGCGGTTTTCACTTTTGTATTGTAGCAAGCTTCCCGTTACATTTAGTGTTTGTTTCATTCCAATCGGTTTAAAAACAAAAAAAGTTACGCGATTAAACAAACTGTACACTTCACTGATTTATCCTAGGCTTTACGAATCAAAAATTCTATTGTATTGCCGCTTTTTAACCGCTGGGAATAGCCAGCAGCACTAAACAAACAGCGTGGCACGAACAATATAAATATTCATAGAAAATGCTTCAACTTGAATATCTCTTGGGTATAACGTGTTAGTAAAAGGCCGTGAAAAATACGCAATTTTTTTTTTGCTTTCGGATTTCAACTCATGCAACGGGGACATGTTTCAATGAAAATTTATGTTTTATTACGTAATATTATGTAATACGTAAATTCCATGTTTTGCAATTCAATATATGATACTCAGTGTAGCAGCCCCCAGTCGTGGGATGGATCACAGGCTCGAAATACGCACTCTTGGACGGGCTGCCGACACGTCTAATCTCAGCCATATCTCGGCGTCAACTCACGTGCTGCGTAACGAGTCAGTGTTTACCTGTGTGAGGAAGAGAGTAAATAATCGAATACACTACACTCAGGTTACTAAGTTTAAGCATTGGCAAGCATCCGCTAAGAAAGAATTTTTGAAAATATCAACTTCGCGCTAAGCTGGTTTAATTTATACCGTTTGTAATTACAACTGAACTATTACTATATACGTTGTTATTTAAAATCTTTATCGTCTTACTTCATAGTTTACTAGAGAGACAAGCCCTGGCTTTGTCTGGGTGCAATTGGGTGAGTTAGTATACATAATTATGTAACTCTATCTTTAATAAATAATGCACTTTTTAAAGATTTAGTTGTTCCAAAAATTACTCTAGACATAAAATTTGCTCTCTGCCTAATCTGTCTCTCTTTAAAATATTAGATAGTATACGTAGATTTAAATATTTAAAACTATTGTTACGTAATTGCCTCAGTTTCATTCAATTTATTTTTTATTAGACTAGTGTTTTTGCATACGATATTAAGGGTAGTGCATTTGGTTAAAAGATACATGTATATAACTAGTCTGGCCATAAATACTGTTACATAAAAACTTTTTTTTTGTTCTACTTTTTATTCATTTTGAATATGGAAAGCGCTTATTATGTCAAAAGCTTCTTTTGATTTCTCGCCATTTCACATATTTTTTCATATAATAAATATCAAATTACAATATAGATATCAAATTAAAATATAGAATGGGGTGTTAAAGAAAATAGGATTGCAGTGATTGCCTTACGCAGTGGGCATGGAGCCGTCGTCGGTCATATTCAAGACACTTCAAAAGCTTGGTACTATTGACAGATTCCTCTGCGATGACCATAAAAGATCGGGACGGCCGCGTGCTGTTAGAACTACAAAGGCTGTTAATGTTAACCCCATTAGGAAACAAAAAAAATTATTGCGAGAAAGACTCTGTCGCATATATTAAAGTAAGTCCTGAAGTTCGGTGCTTATCGTCGATATGTAATACAGGACATGCCCTAAATCAATCCCTACATATAAAGAGAGTGGATCGATCAAAACGCCTTCTGTCCCGATACGCAGGTGAAAGACAGAGAAATATCCTCTTTACTGATGAAAAAAAATTCACGATTTTTCACGATTGAAGAGCACTACAACAAACAAAATGACAAAGTATACGCTCACAGTTCTAAAGAAGCTGCCCTAGTCTTTACGAATCAAAAATTATATTGTATTGCCTATAGTTCCCTGGTAGGAAAAGTACAACGTGGTCATCATCCTGCGGCGGTTATGGTTTGGTGGGGGTATCTTCAACGAAAGTGTATCAAGAATACATTTTTTTTAAATGTACTCTTCTGTAAGGGGGTGGCTACTGCCGCCAGACGGGCCACCTACATGACTGCGAATTGCAGTGTGCCCTGCCACTATTTTTAGATGACACAAGATCTAATTTATAATATTAGTTAGGATAATTAATTATCTTATATATTTTATATAATTCACATTTAACGTAATTATATGGATCATGTGATAGCTATCATGATTGTATTGTAATATTTGTAATGTCAATGTGGTGCTTGGGAAAATAAATTTTATAAAATTTTGCATAATGTCCTTAAAACATGATTCCTGGGAATCTTAATTAACTGTTGTGTTTGGCCGCCAACGAGAACCTTGTTTCTGTGCGACATACATGCGCTTATTGCATATGTTATAGTCAAATATCGAAGCTCCGGCGTTCCTAGGTTTGGCTGGTCAAACAGTCAAATATCAAGTCTGATATAAAGTCTTAGTCAAAATTAAAACCAATAGCGTCTTTATCTTAAGTAACCAATTTTTGTCTAATCCTAGGAGAGACTAATTTGGTCAGTCAAATGCCGGAACTCAATTTGATGAAACCGGCGTTTGACCAGATATAAGAATGTGTTAGGTAGTTTGTTAGATTACGTAAATAAAAGCATATTTTTAAATTGTTCGCGCTACTTCCCTGGCATTGTCTTGAGCAATCGCTCTGATTGGATAAGAGAGGGCACGTCATTGTGGGCCAATCAGAGAACACCCCTGTTTTCGAACCCGCCGCCATATATAAAAAGATAGTGTTAGAAAAGTGAACAACTGATCGAAAAGACCGAAGAAAGACCCGCGTTCTTCTTTGTTCGTCTATCACCCGTGTATATAGTTTTTTAATCCCGCTAAGACATCGAGAGATTGGCACGCGACGTTTCTTATGTGTACGTCAAATATTGCGCTTATACCCAATCGCTTTTAAAGTACCTATCCCCGTTCACTAAACTGGAGTGATTCGCATCGCGAGTGCTGAGAAAAGAAGAATCCAAAGCTTTGGAAGAAGACTCAAGCCACGAATAATCCCGCGGGTCACAACAGCGAGTGAAATAACAAATACCACCGTGTGCTGTTGTGTTTCGGTGAGTGAGTAAGGGCTGCCAGAGCCCATTTCCCTATCCCCTCCTAACCCTTGTCGTTAATCCTACTGTAGTCGGCAGCGCACTTACAGCTTTGGCGTTGCTTGTGTTATAGGCGACGGTAGCCTTCTAACATCAAGTGAACTGTCAGCCTGTCTGCCGATCTTAACATAAAAAAAATAGAATAGGTTTCTTTAATTCCATTCACCTTATTCCGAATACGTACCTATACAGTCCACACCCGCCGTATTGGGCTCGAACCCGAATATTTACTTTCGGCAGCCCTTACATAAATTTTCATGTTTATTGTTTCATTTCAATATTATTAGAGTGGATTGACAAATAATCTGAATAAGTAATTGAATTTTTTATTGTTATTTTGTATTATGAAAATAATTAAAAAAATAACAATAAGTTTTATTTTGAGAAGATGAGATTATATTTACACAATTTTGAGGAGCATTTTTTTTTTATTACAGGGGCACTTTATAAAGCCTTGGACCCCAAACTTAGAATACTTTATACTGATCTCCCTTTAGAGAGAGCTGTACGTTTTTTTATCTACATTTTCAGTTAGAACATTGTTTGATTCATTTATATTTAAGCTTACACATCCAGCACATTCAATGTACAAATATGGGATAACAAATGAGTTTACATGATAATACCTGTAACCGGTGCAGTACAAATCGATGTTTGACCGAATTTGCCTTCTAGGATAGACTAGGCAAAGCCTGAAACAGATTATTATACTTTCGGCGTTTGACTAAAAAGTTAGATGCTTCTAGGTTCGGCTAAAAATACATTAGTCTAACTAAAGGTTGAAATTGGAATCTATTTCGGGGTTTGCTGAAAGGCGTTTGTTAAACCTAGGATGCACACCAGTCATTCCGCGAAGAGGCTGCATATAGACCTTTGACTATAACACATATATACAAACTGTTATTTTACGCTACGTACACGTGGAAATAACCTCTAACAAGGTACAATACAACTTATGACAAGTTCAAGTTACAACTGTTTTGTAAACATAAATGGTTAGGACTCGTACGTTGAATCTAATCATAAGTTGGGAACCGTCTGAGAATTTGCATTTGAGAACAACATGAAAAATTACTCTTTTACTACTCAGCTAATTTTAACTGCAACATTTTCACGTAACACTGATAGACTATTCCAATTTTTTTTAAAAGTTGCATTTTAAAAACAAACGCCTTCTTCTTCTACTTAAGATGCAGCTTCTCTATTAAGATTGGCTACCATCATGGCTATCTTAACCTTAGAAGTTGCTGCACGAAAGACGAAGCGAGTACTCAAAGTAAACCGCCATTATATTATAGCTGAACTCGGCCACGCTTCGCGGCGGCCCATACGGTGGTGGAGTGCGCGTGGGGCGCGCGGTACTGGACACTGTTTATATACATATAATACTATTGATCGTAGCGTAATGTTATATAGCCCATAGCCTTCCTCGATAAATGGACTATTCAATACAAAAACAATTTTTCAATTCGAACTAGTACTTCCTGAGATTAGCGCGTTCAAACTAACTCTTCAGCTTTACATATTATTACAGATATTATATGTATGTGTCGATTAGATAAAAGATAAGAGAAACACTGGGTGGGCGTTTCATTAGCCACTTCTTTGTTTTCACTCATTTTATTTTATAGTATTTTAATTAAAATTCGAAACAGGGTCGATTAATAATATTTATATTTTCTAATGCAATAAAACATTTTACTAATGAATGTCTTTCTTATAATTATCCTTAATAACACTCTAACTAGATACTAATGCATAGGTCTACAATACGCGTCTAATAATAGATATCTGTAACAGCCTTGCACCTAAAACCGCAGCCTAATATACAATGGCCACGTCTGCTCCACTAGGCGGTACCAAAGCAGAGACTCTGTCGAAGCAACACGTAGCATATGCAGGCGTTGCTTGTTTATGCAGGATCCATTATGATGATTGATAAGGATCGCCCGACATATATATATTCATTACAAGAATATTTTATAATCATTTTAAAATTTCTATAATTATTTCAAAATTATGTATCTATCGGTTCAAGTCTGACTAAACTTTATAAAAAATACTTATAAAAATTATTTGTCCTTACTGACTATCAATGCAAAGCCAAAACTAGTAAGCACATAACGGTTATTTTAGAAACAAGGATATTTGCCTTTGTTTTTCTGAAACAATTTAATTAAATTAAAAACTATTTCGTGTCTTTCGTGGTGTAATTAGAAACATATTGCAATACTTCTTGAAATAACCAAGTTGAATCGATTTTCATGAGTTAAATTAACAAGGGTACATGATGGGATAAAAAGTAAATTTTTTATTGTAGTCGCCTTCATGCCCGCGAATTTGAGGACCACGGACACATTAGATGTCAAATTAGGTGACTTCGTCCCCGCCGGGGACGATCTCTCGGGAACGAAGTGGAATAATCCATATTCATCTGAAGTAAATATTAAAAACCTCTGTCAGTCCGCAGCGCAGTGAGAACTACATATTTAACGAGACCCAGCCTTTGTTCAAGTCATTTTGAAGTAATCTTGATGTATTATGGTTTGCTTAGAAAAAACAAAAGCAATGGAAATGTTTTTATACTTTATATTATAAATCTAGCGATCCGCCCCCGGCTTCGCCCGGGGTGCAATTTTTATATATAAGAACATTCCCCGTTTATCGCTCTTTCCATTAGCGAAAACCGAATTAAAATCGGTCAACCCGTTCACGCGTGATGCCGTGACCAAGGGAAATGGGGATTCATTTTTATACGAGTACTAGCGGCCCGCCCCCGGCTTCGCCCGGCGTGCAATTTTTATATACCCTAAAACATTCCCCGTTTATCCCTCTTTCCATTGGCGAAAACCGAATTAAAATCGGTCTACCCGTTCACGCGTGATATCGTGACCAGGAGAAATAGGGATTCATTTTTATATATAAGAAGAAAGAAGAAGATAAGATATTAAGATAAATAATAATTGTACGCCACCAGTATTAATTAAGATCTTATTTTGTACTCACATTTTAAACAAATACGTATTTCTTTCTTTCTTTCAACCTATTGTCGCATCTCAGGTTTTGTGTTTGCAGACCACCGATTAATTACCCATACAGCTAAAAAATAGAGCTTATTGAAGATGTTTTGAAGACGCAGCAGACCAGAGTATTATTCCTATAGAGTTTTTATGTATCTTTGAAGCTCTGCTAACTCTTTTGACTTTCCAATCTTGCCAAATTTCCATTCAAGCATTCTATGTGACCTCTTTGTATTTTCATTTAGAAGTTATTGCCGACTAGCTTTTGCCGGCAACTTCGTTCGCGCCAATTTTTTTCAGGTATTAAAACATTAATTGTTTCTTTATAGCTCATTTATTATTTTTTTAGGGTTTGCGTTTTTATTTTATATGACCCTCGGGGACATGACTTTTTTCTGGATGAAATGTCCTAGTCGTACGCCCTTTTCTGAAATTCTGACAACGTGTATGCAAAATTTCACGATGATAGGTGTTTCACGGTAATTAAGGCGTGAAAGGGTAAAAATAAATTCACTTTCGTATTTAATATAGGACTGTCTGGAAAATTAAATGTTATTGTTATGTTGCCTTTCAGTACCTATGTAAATTTTTATTGTATTTTTTTTTACTTGGAAAGAGAATAATGAAGCAATAAAATTTGCAATTTGTGCCCGCAGATGTTATGCAAATGACTGAAGATACCCTTGCCGCCGAGTCTATTTCAAAATTTAGACATTTATTAAACTCGATCTTCCTGTATTAGGTTAGGTCGGGTCGGGATTAGGTACCTACAATTTTAACTCCTAATAATTCCAATTACATCCAAACATATAAACTGTTTACTTTAAATATTAATAAAAATTATCATTACTTATTTATTCTTTTTGATAAACTGCAGAAATGAATGGTTACGCTATTAACGCGCGTAGTTAACTAATAATTTTGTAAATTTTATTTCAATCACTTTATTTTAATTACTTTATTTAGCTATGTAATCCCTTTGTAATCTCTTGAAATAAATTAGTACATTAGTATATTATCATTCAAGCTCTAACGAATTCCAAAACGTAAATAATCTTTCAACCTAAGTGCAAACTTGTTATATCTATACTAATATATTGTTACGACTAACCATGGAACGTTCTGCAAAAAGTCTCGAAGGTCCCACCCTATCGATGGTAGCCATGCCCCTTCCAGACTAGTGTCCGGACTAGGAAATTGGTCCTTATGTTTACAACATAGAGTTTACATTTCAACAGAAATAGCATTACCGAACTTTCAATGGTTTGTTTACAATCTTGTTTATATTTCTAGTAAATTCGAAATACATCGAGGCGTTTGGCGCCCAGTATAAATAACAGGCGGCCGGTCAAGTGGACTTTAGTATGAACCAGCGATACGAAAGCGACTCTTCGGAGCTTTTGCGAAGTTATCTGCGACGGTGAACCGGCGACACGTTAAGGGAATTATTGACGACTTTTGGCAAATTTAACAGTTTCAACGGACCGTTAAGTTTAGTGATTTTGGAAGTCATCTTGGTTTGTGAAAATAAATCGTTCGTTTCGCCCTTACACGACATTTTACTCACCCCGCACGTAACTGAAGAGGTTGTTTGTTTGGTTGAACGCGCTAATCTCAGAAATTACAGGTTAGAATTGAAAAAATCTTTTCTTTTTGAATAGTCCATTTATTAAGGAAGCTTATAGGTTATATAACATCACACGACGACCAATAGGTAAAGTAGGTATATCTTTTGAAGATTTCTCCACTCGTAAAAAAAAAACTATGTACAGGTGTGTATCATCAAGCATTTCTACCCATTTCGCCGTTAGAATTTGATGCTAGAAAGTGTCAAAAGGATAAAATTATTTATCCTAATAATTGTATTATTCTAATAATTCCTAATAACATCCGCCTGCTTACAAACCAGGCGGATGTTATTTTGTCTGAACCCCAAAAAAAAAATATATTTGTAACCCGATAGGAATGCTCCCTAACGAGTCCAATTCTGAAACTAAACTATACCGGCCACTCAAAGACACAAAATCCTTCCAAAATCGGTCCAGCCATTTAGAAGTTCACTAGCTGTCATATACACACCTTTAGATTAAATATTTAACTATTGATGTTTGTTCGAAACAGTCACGTTGTGTACATAATTATGGTGTGGTTGTTATTTCACGATGGTCTTCTGTAAATCTGTAAGTTTGTGGTTACTGCCGCCAGACGGGCTGCCCATTTTATGACTGAGAAGCCCTGCTGCAATATTCTTTGAAACCTTGAATCGAGGCTAAAAGGTCAATCAGTAACGTTCAATGTATCGAACATGAGCGTAAACTTTGTGAATGGTTGTTGTAAGCTCAGGTTTGTTCTTGCTTTGTTTATTTTTCGCAGGATTTATTGCACGCCTCGCCTCATTGGCTTACGTCATTTCTCCAAAAAAATAGTCACACCTGTAATTAAGGAAATCCGCAATGATAATAGCTTTTACACAGATTGATTAGATAAGATTGAAGCGATTTTCAAGTAATACTTCAACATGAGAATGATGAAACACAGGAAAGTGACAAGTGACTAAATTAGTAACTCATAGAAACATTTCTAGGAAATGCAACATTTTATAGAGAGTTTTAGCTGAGAAGCAATAAGATCCGTTGTAAATATTAAAATCGGTAGACAGGCTGCCGGTTCACTTGATGGTAGGTGGCTACCGTCGCCTATAACACAAGCAACGCCACAGCTGGTGCAAGTGCGCTGCCTACAGTAGGATTAAGGATAAAGGATTGGGAAGGGTTAGGGAAATGGGCTCTGGAATCCCTTACTCACTCACCGAAACACAACAGCACACGTGCTGTTATTTCACGGTGGTTTCTGTAAGAGGATGGTTCCTGCCGCCAGAAGGGCTGCCCAAAATGACTGCGAAACGCAGTGTACCCTGCCACTACTTTCCAGACCCAGACCAGAGCCAAATTTGAAAAGTTCATTTTTCAAAGTTGACCCTGCCGGGAATCGAACCCGGGAACTTTAGAAAAGAGCGTTAAGGCAAGCATCCTAACCACTCATCCAACGGGCTCGTCAAAAGCTTTATTTAAATGGGTCAAAACTGTTTTGTGGTCAATTCCCAGTTCTTCAGCTATGTCGTAACTACTGATATGCCGATCTTGCTCCACTTTTTCAATAATGGCGTCCATTTTATCCGTAACAGGGCGAGCAGAGCGAGGTTCATCTTTGACATCAAAATTTCCGAATTGAAAACGCTTAAACCAACTTTGTGCTACTCTTACTGACACTGCATTAGGTCCATAAACGTCACAAAAAAAAATCCTGCTTGCGATGCATTTTTGCCTTTTTTGTAATAAAATTTTAAATGTATCGAATTTCTTCATTAGATTCACTCATTTTGACAGAAAGAAAAACAAATGAAAAATATCTGGAAACAAAATTTTAGTAATTAATATGTTAGTATTTTTTGAAATGTAACCTTTTTAATGGCATCAAAACCAGCCAGATTACAAATAGTACAGCCTAAGAGAACTGATTACAAGCTTATACATACTATATTTATAGGCTTTTTCCCCGACCTAATAAATTAAACTTTGTACAAAAGAACGATATCACTAATAAATTAAATTACTTCAGAGATATTTATATACCTTTTACAGATAATTAATAAACGTGTATACTTTTAGCAAATAAGCAGCTAACAAAATATTTTAAAGTTTTTTTTAAACAATGGAGTAATTCGGTTTCAGCTTCAAATTATTTTGAAAACTTATCCATTCGTTGTTTACTAAGTTAGATAGATACTTTAAATATGGATAAGTTTTAAACATACGTTGCATATAATTAAGATTTGAGTAGACAAAGATACCAAAAAAAATTACTGATAATAACACGATTCTATGCAATTTCCTTAATAAATTGAAAACGAGACAAAGTGAGTGAGAGAGAGAGAGAGAGCTTACAAAAAACTGGGAATTTAAAATTAAATCCGATGACCTCATTGATATAAATATCTTTCCGATAAAGAAATGTTTATATATGTAGGTGGGAGCTAGACTTCTACTGATAATATCTGCAATACATTTTTTCCGTCCCCGACCTGAGACCAAGCCAAAACTATTTCATTCACGCATTGACCGCCGTAGGAGACGCACGCGTCGTCCAATTGAGTGTGTTTCTCATCATGTTGAGCTACCTTTTCGTTTGTGCGTGTGCCACCCTTGCGTTGGCACAAAATGGACCTCAAGTTAATACCACTCAAGGAACAGTCGTCGGTTCCATAGCGACGGATGGGACTTACTACGTTTTTTACGGACTCCACTACGCAGGTTCAACATCGAATGCCAACCGGTTTAAGGTACGTTAACGCGTTGAAGATTACTTTTTAGTAAACATATAACATTCCCGCTAATTTTAGATAAGACTTGTTAGCGATTACGAGTAAGTAAACGTACCCGCCCTGTTCTGTATCAGCCTATAATATCTACGAGTATCTACATCTATTCATATCTATCTATCTATGTCAAAAAAATAGTTTTTGGAATTTTTGTATGTTTGTTTGTGCACGCTAATCTCAGAAACGACTTAACCGATTTGAATGCGGTTTCAACTGATGTATTGTAGCAAGCTTCCCGTAAAATTTAGTATTTGTATCATTCCAATCGGTTTACAAACAAAAAAGTTACGCGATATATATTTTTTTTATATAAATTAGCATACGTGCAAAGCGGTCGCTAGTATTACATATTTAGAGACAGTTTCTTAACAGAAGGATAAAAGTTTTAATCCACCTAGCGCGTCAGCTACAGATTAGCAGAACTTCAAAAGGCTCGATGATCTCTACATTTCCAGTTTTTCGAACTGTAATCGTACCTACCTGAAACTTCTGTATCAGCAGCCGACTGCTCGATCCATTGAGCCTTCGTTGCTTATCTACTAAAATGTAATTATATATCTCTCTCTACAAAAAACTTACAAGATGCGAAAATGTGGCGAAAATTGGCCACGAGTTATCATATTTTTTGAAACTTAGCATACAAATAGACCACACTTTTGGAGATAATATGGGATATTTTTATCCTGGTAAAAGGTTTCAGCGGGACAACATAATACTCGTAAATACAAGGCGCGAACTCAGCCGGATATGATTTGTACATCGATGTATTTTAATATTAAAACATTATTATTGTTTAAGGTGCTAAGCAATCATTCAATAGTAAACTAAATTAATTGAAAGTTGCAAAATGTCCACAAAAATAATAATTAAAGCGGACATTTTAGGTGCAATAAAAATATTACTTTTTGTAATTCCCAAAATGTCCCAAATTGGACATTTCTTCTGGGACATAATGGGAATAGGCGTTTCAAAGTTTATATTTTACTGCTATATAGACTTTTTACTGCTACAATTATTCATTGTTGTATCGAACAGAAGAAAAAAAACGTTTTAAATACCAAAATTGTTGTGCAATAGTAAAAACAGTAGTTGATTAGAGTATTTTATTATAAATATACAATTATTATTGTGCCCCACGGCAATGTGTTACATATGCAGAAATATTGCGATTCTTGGTAATACTTTGTTTTCTTCGGGCGGCCGAAATCGGTTACCATGCAACGGCCGTCTGAGCTATTACGTGGTTTTCGCTTACCTAATGTTCTTTCTTTTTCCTTGTTGCTCAGCTCATAGCATAAATTGAATATTCCAGAATCGGACTATCAATTGCAAAAGAATTTTTAAATCCAAATAGTTCTACATAGCTCGTTGAGACGAAAAAAACTCATCAATTTACGAGCTCGTAGGAGTTATAAAGCATTATGTGAGCAATAAATAAATAAATTATACGAAAGTTATCTTCATCAAAGCATAATTAGCGTCTAATAGCACATTATAGTATCTTTTAGGTCCTTAGTTCCCAAAGTGGTCCAGGTGGACCCTTAGGTGTCCACGGGGTACTCGACGGGGGTCTACGTTGGCGTGACAAAAAAAAAAACAATCAATTCTCACTTATTTCATTTAGAAAACTCCCCATTCGTGGTTGCAACTCAGTCGCAACACGGATTTCCATAGTTAGATCTAATCATCACATTTTTTGACGAGTTTTGGGAATATGGTAGAATATGGTAGGGGGTACAGCGGAACTAGCTAAATTTTGAAAGTGGTCTCTATGAGAAAAAAGTCTGGGAAACTGTGTTTTAGATAAAGCTATTTTAATATATATATATATAGGCAGTAAACAATTTTAAAAAAATAAAATATTTTCTTCTGTATTTTTCCCTGTGGCATATTCAAAGAGAAATACAATCATGATAGCAGGTCAAACTGCAAGTAGTAGGAGACCATCCAGATACCTACTTTCGCTAGAACGTTGCGCCGAAATTTAAATGATTTATTGTACTTTTATAGTACTTACATTGTTTGCCTAAACTCAAGTTACATTGATCCTTAGAACAATAGGTAGTATAATGTCGACAATAGGAACCAGTATACTAAAGTACGTAATTAGCCGCTGAAGGTTATACAAAAAGTTTATACAAACATATAATATGTTCAATTTGACTCCAGAAATACTGGCCATTTTACTTTGGAATTTATTAGGAATGGACGAACCACTGGTGTTCTTCATCTCCCCACACATTTTAAACTTAAGAAAATAATTCAATTAAAGCTTCAGAATGAAAAAGAATGCTTTTATGACATTTTAATAATTGTAGTACTACGTATAACTTCACTCAATAAAAATTACAGACAGTAAAAAAAACTATTTGTGACCACTGCAGTTTTTAAATTATTGAATTAATATTTTTTTATGTTAAGATCACAGACAGGGTGACGGTCCACTTGATGGTAGGTGGCTACCGTCGCCTATATATAACACAAGCAACGCCAAAGCTGCTGCAAGTGCGCTGCTGAATACAGTAGGATTAAGGATAAGGGATTGGGAGGGGATAGGGATATGGCTCCGGCATCCCTTACTCACTCACCGAAACACAACTGTTATTTCACGGTGGTCTTCTGTAAGGGTGTAAGGGTGGTTATACTTCCGCCAGACGTAACCACCCTCTTAAGAGAGCACTTTCCAACTCGAACAGCTTACCTATTCCATACGACGTAATTCCATGATTACTCATTAATTGTAGGTCGTAGCAATACATAAAAAAACATGACATTTCTAGGTCATAATATGAAGGTTTGCATCGCAACAAAAAACTGAAATTATATATAGTATAATTAATTTCTAAAATATGCAGAATTTTTGACATTTTCGCGGGTTGAATTCTTTTAATTACTGACTAAAATCCAAAAATGTTTTTCCATGGAAACATTCTACCTATAATGTACATTTGAAATTGGGATGTCAATAGCTACCATCTATAAAGGTTTTTCTAAAATATTGGAATTGCTGGCGTATGTTTCATTATTTTCGCGAGTTGAATGAGTGGCGCGAATGTGTTGCGTCGCATTCTATCTTCGGTTATTCGCATTATAGTAAGTTGAGACAACAAATTCTCCCAAATACCTAATGTCAAGAATTTTATAACAACAATCCTCATAAAACAATAAACAATCCTTACAGAAGTCTAAAATTAAACAATACATGTCATAACAAATAAGGACTTATTATTTCTTGTAATTATGTCCTCAGGAAAAGGATTCTCGGAATTCATTTTATTTGTATTTGATAAATAAAGATTACGGTATCTTATCCGTTAGTGTATTTTAAAATGATATCAATGCATGACACTTCTAAGTCGTCGATAATGTTAAATTATTTATAAGGTGAAGTCTTAAGTACTAAAACTATGCATGCCTTAAAAATTATGTAATAAATAAGTTTTATTTAAAAAAAACCACTTCCATAATGGACCCCATCCGAAAAAAAACCTGGGATCTTGGTGAGAATTAAAAAAAAATCTTGAGTAAAGCATTATAATCGCTTGTTTTCAGGCTCCGACACCGGCGCCCGTTTATCCAGGAGTCTTCAGTGCCATCGATAACTCTGTGATCTGTGCGCAGCCAGGACCCAATGGTCTCGTTGGAGTTGAAGACTGTCTAGTACTCAACGTTTATACAAGTAGCATTAATACCACAAAGCCTGTGCTCGTTTGGCTTCAAAGTGAAGAATTTACCACGACTGATAACAATATCCATTCTTTCAAAACACTTGTTGAAGCTGGTTTCGTAGTAGTAAAATTGAACTACAGATTGTCCATATTTGGATTTTTGTGTCTTGGTGTAAACGAAGCACCAGGAAATGTAGGCCTCAAGGATGTCGTTCAAGGCTTGCAATGGGTTCAGAATAATATAGCCGGATTTGGCGGCGATCGAAATAATGTTGTGCTGTTCGGGCATGGATCCGGGGCAGCAATTGTTGATCTAATTACAATGTCACCTCTCGCTCAAGGTCTGGTTCATAAGGCGTTTGCTCAAAGTGGCTCTGCGCTTTCTCCTTGGGCTATAGCTTACAATCCAGTACAAAACGCCCAAGCAGTGGGTGATAAACTCGGTTACGGTGGAAAAAGTGGAGCCGATTTAGCACAACATTTCACAACGACAGACATACATGTTTTGATTAACGCTCTGAATGGTTTTGATTTCTGGAATAACACCATACTTTTCCCACCGTGCATTGAAAACCGCAATTTGAACAACTCTTTCTTAACTGATGCACCAATTAATATATTGAGATCTGGAAATTATAGTCACGTTCCTTATATAGCAAGCTATGTGACAAGGGAGGGAACGTTGAGAGCACCACAAGCTCAAGCTTGGGTGGCAAGGATGGACTCTCATTTCGAAGATTTCCTTCAAGCGGACCTTCAATTCCCGTCCGCAGCGAATAAAACGTCCGTGGCCACAGCGATTCGTCAATTTTACTTTGCTCAAAACGCGATAAACATGGGTTCCACAGAAGATTATTTGGATTATCACGGTGATACTTTAATCCTTGTGTCAGTTATAAGAGGAGTCAGAGAAAGAGTTTCAACGTCTAGAGCTGATGTTAGATTACTAGAGTTTGCTTACAGAGGCACAAGAAACTCTGATTGGCTGTTCCCTAATATACAATTGACAGGCGTAAGACACGGAGAGATACTGAAATACTTTCACAAATATGATTTAAGGTCGCAGACTGATGATGAAGTTGCGAATTCACTTGTCAATCGACTTATGGCTTTTGCTCTAAATGGGTGAGTTTATTTCACTAAGTTCATTGCATGTAATCGTAAAATATTATTAAAAGCACATCTAAAACCTAAGAATATATTATTGACTAGCTGAACTCGGCCACGCTTCGCTGCGGCCCATACGACGGTGGAGTGCGCGTGGGGCGCGCGGTACTGGACACTGCTTATATCTAATACTATTTATCGCAGCGTGATGTTACATATATAGCCTTTAGCCTTCCTCGATAAATGGACTATCCAATACAAATATAATTTTTCAATTCGAACCAGTAGTTCCTGAGATTAGCGCGTTCAAACAAACAAACAAACTCTTCAGTTCTATATATTAGTATATATAGAACTGAAGAGTACGCCACTTAAGGAATGGAATTAAGGAACTTAAGGAATTAGATTATATCGATTTCTCAAAAAGATCATTTCTTGAATCACTATCACTGAGCATTGATGTTAAACATAAAATATTTTTGTATTATTTATTAGAGGAACCCGCCACGTTTGGCTGCAGCGTAGGGTAACGCGGTACTGGAAACTGCTTATATATAATTTAATTTTTGTAATATCAAAGTAGTTAAGTTACCCCTTATAACGTATGAGCTATCCGCCAGTGAAAGTTCAGTCGAAATCAATCCAGTTGTTTCGGAGATTAGCCGGAACAAACACAGACCAAATTTTATTATTTCTTTTTTGTTATAGATGACGTATATGCTTTGATATAAATTTAGTAGAAGCAGCAATTTTGACATTACAAACAGACACTTCAGTTTTATTTATATTTCCTTTTTTTTTTCCAGCAACCCAACTCCAAGCAATGCTACTCAATGGTTACCCATCACGTCAGCAACGAACCTTTCATACTTACGTTACTCTGGTGGCGAAGTGCAACCCGGATTATTTGTTACAACCGAAGAAGGAGTTGCCAATCCTCATACTACAAGGATGACTTTCTGGAACAATATCTATGCTTCTCATTATGTAGCTCCCTCTGCTGTACGGTCTGGAGGTAGCATTGTTACAAGTTTCACTTTTGCAATTTTCTTATGTCTAACATTAGTAAGTACGTTTTAAACGGAGACTTAGTTAAACACATAGTTTTAAAAAGTCATATTTATGTTCCTAGCATTGTGGCTTTGTATTAGTATTCAGTTTTTAAATAAATATGTTGTAAGAAACACAAAAATGTGTCACCAAAGAAAATAATTCTTGCAGAAATTACTTAGTGTCTTAGACCATAATTTCTCGGCCTAAGGGTCGAGAACACTAAAGGTCGCAATGTGTTCATTTAATAACACTACCATGAAATTATTTTTAACTTTATAACATGTATCATACGCTATTTTTTTTCTCAGTGAAAACATAATTATAAGATTTTATTTTTACTAAATTCATAAATATTATGAAGGAGAGTCTAGGTAGAGTTTTAAAATTAAAACAAAATTTTGTATAAAACATGATGATGCCTTCGGTATTTAGCGGTCGCTATGTTAATTGGTCGATGTAAAAATTAGATAAGGGTAAAATTATTGTATTGTAAAACAGGGGTCTTAAGGTTTTTAGTTTTTTTATTTTTTTTATTTGGGTTAAGATAAAGGAATGATATATCAATAGTAGAAAATGACAGCGCAGTAGCGGTTGTTCATTCCTTTTGGATGAACAATTGCTGCTTGTTAGGGTTATGAAACTTGAACTGGTATGATAAAAATGAATGAAACGCTGGTGTCAGAGCAGAATTTGCGCGAAAAACGATCGCGCTTAGCTTATAGGCAGACAAATAGAAGTTGCCTTCTTTTTAAGTATTTCACTTTTATCCCCAGTTCAAGATCCATGTCTCCAAAACCATTATCCGTTTTTTTTTATCTAGTGCCATTTTATTAAAGAGTTTGATTTAAAGCAATGTGTACGGTGTTACTTATTTTATAATTCATGTATTTAGGGATTCAATCGTGTATATAATCCTTATAGAAAATGGCAGACAGTTTCCGGTAGCCACAACTCAAATCATACATTTGCAGCGACGATAGAATTTATTGTAAACTAGCGACCCGCCCCCGGCTTCGCCCGGGGTGCAATTTTTATATACCCTAAAACATTCCCCGTTTATCCCCCTTTCCATTAGCGAAAACCGAATTAAAATCGGTCTACCCGTTCACGCGTGATGCTGTGACCAGGAGAAATAGGGATTCATTTTTATATATAAGAAAATCCTATACTTAGGTCTATTGTTGGCTGCTATATGAATGCTCGTAAGAGTGACTGTCCACTACTTTTCATATGTTTAGCGCGTGAGGCATATGAATTCTTAGCATTCTCTGGCACCATTTCGTTAATATTTATAAGATTTATGTATAACCTATTAAATTAGATATTAAGTATATTAATAAAATGTTAAGCTAACTTTAAAACAAATACAGTAATGTTTTCAATATATTGTTTTCTATTTATCTAATAAATCCAAAGTTTATCTAAGGCTGTTGAACGCGCCCGCGCCGCTTCAATTTCCTTTTCCTATCTCTTTCCTTGTCCCGTGCACGAACGTTCAGCGAGGAAAAGGGAGAAGGGAGATGGCTCCGACGCGCCTGCGTCCGACGTATCGTAACGTCTGACTCGAATGAAGCATTTTTCTGAAGCCCTCCGCAATAGACCCGCTACCAATTTAAAAAACAATAAATAACATTTTGTGCATTGTATTCTGTGTTCACCAAAGTGAAGTGATTTGTGTCGAAGATTCCTAGCCAGGCTCCCCAAAGACCAAGTCCATCAAAGGTACGTGTTGTCCCGCTAATCCATCCAATTTCCCCATTTAAAAATAACGCAACCTATGGATTTCCTACCGTCCGCATATTCCTACCGTGCATCTTTTATCTCCAAAAATAGATCGACTAAAAGATATCCAAATATCGCAAACACAGTCATTTATAACAACGGTCTATTTTGTGTGGTTTGTTTACAAGTAAATTAAACACAACGAGCTCCCATGTCAAGTAAACTACTAATTTTACGAAACAAAATTCCACATAAAATATAATATTTAGGAGATTACGCTAGTTAATACTCGCAGAGATTGTTTCCTGGATAACATCATGTGTGTTGTAAATTTTGTATGCTGCATTACATCTAGAGCTTTTTAAGCAAAACTAGCCTTTATTGATAACGTAATAAAGTTCTCATTATTTATTATTTGTATTAACACATTCAAAGCTACCTTTAAATTTTGAACTTAACTGTTGTATGCAAACCGATGAATTTTATGTATTTATTTATTCATATCATCTTTAGATTTACATATATCTTTTTAATACAGTTGCTCAAAAAGTGGCGTTTTGCAGGGACGTATAGCGTTCGGGATGTAGGCTATTACATACTCGTGCTTTTTTTTACCTTTCCCGAACTCGTGCGTTCTCTTTCCCAACTGTCAAAATAATTAAAAAGAAAAACCAACGATGAAGTTTTTACTAAAAAAATTCATAGAAATTTTTATGATTCATGCAAATACGTATATTTCTAAAAAGAAGCTACTAATTTGTTTCAATATCAGATTTAATGATTTGATTGAATGAGTTAGGTTAGGTTTCATTTCATTTCATCTCATTAAATTTCATTTTCATTTCATATCGATAAAAAAATTCTACTGAAGACTTGGCTGTATGGGCATAGTTTCCTTTGCCTACCAGAATGGGGGAAGAAAAAAATATCTCTGCTTATATTCTACGGTTGGCGCCATTTTCCAGAAATTTTCTTTGCGACTTTAGTTGTTTCTTTTGTTAAATTGCTTCATTTTTTCGCAACTGTATTAAAAATAGTCGTTCAGTACACGTGCGGAACCGTCATTGCAACTTGTTCCGACTGTCAACCCTCGCCTTCGGTTGCGCCTTGGCTCGGGTAGACATTTGTCGGAACTCTTTGCAATGACGGCCATTCCGCACTTGTAATGAAATATACTATTACAGGCTTTTTTCCTAATGCGATAGTGTAATTTAATTAATAAAAACATATTTTGGTGTATAGAATATTTTATTTACAAATCTTATGAATTTCACAATGAGTTTCGCAATCATTTGGGCAGCCCGTCTGGCAGCAGTAACCACTCTCTTACAGAAGACTTGAGTGCGTAAGGGATGCCAGAGCCCATTTCCTTATCCCTTCCCAATCCCATATCCTTAATCCTACTATATTTGGCAGCGCACTAGCAGCACCTGAGGCGTTGCTTGTGTTATAGGCGACGGTAGCCACCTACCATCAAGTGGACGGTCAGCCTGTCCGCCGATCTTGACATAAAAAAGTCACTGAAAGTAGAAGTAAAAATATCAATTTTATCAGCTACCAAATTCAGGGTTCTGAGAGCACGAATAAGCGACGCAGGTTGGAGCAAGTGTGTTTTGCTGCGCGGAACTGCCATTATTAGTCGGTGACTTTCTCGTGATCTTCTCGTGCCTTTTTCGATCTCGCAGATAGGGTTGCCAGGCCTAAAAATCGAAAATCCGGACACAGACTTACATTTAGCCGGACATTTTGCCATAAAAGCTTGACACATGGTTTGTAAAAGAAAAAAAAAAAGAAACTGTTACTTTTATTTGTGTATATCTTCGTGGAAAAATGTAATTTTTAAGGCACTGAAGAATTTTAGACAAAAATAATTGGATGTTTGTTATTATAATTTTAATAATATAAGATAAGGAATTAGCTTTGAACCCCGAGTTTTTCAATTGGGCGGGCAAAATTCAGTTGGCTCATATGTACACTACTTTTTCAGAAATGTAAAAAGAGCTGTTAAAAAAGCAGATTAAAAAGAGCTGTTTATATGAAAAGGTTGACTATGATCATGTTTAAAGCTATTTTTATTATAATTATAACTTCTTTGTGATTTTCCCGGTGTGTAATGTTAGATAAGTATCTAGCACAAATGCGGTCATGGGCGGTAAGTGCTCAATTAATGATAATTTCCTAGACAATATGGCACTGATGAAATATCCAGTCGCCCCCGTCACACGGTACGTATTGTTCTAGAAAACGACTTTTTATCATGATTTGAAATATCTTATTAGAAATTATCATAAATATAACAGTTATTGTAATTATTAGGTCGGGGAAAAAGTCTTTTCGCTTGTATAAACTTGTAATAAAATCTCTTTGGCTGTACTATTTGTACCTGGCTGGTTTTGATGACATTAAAAAGGTTACATTTAAAAAAAAAAAACAAATTAGTAAAATATGAGTTGGGGGTTTCCGGGATGATGGCCCGGTCTGTTGGAAATTCTTCCAAACGTTTCGTCAACAACTGCGGTTGATATCCTCAGTGGTGTAGTCCGTGTTAAGAAGAATTTCCAACAGACCTGGGCCATCATCCCGGAAACCCACAACTCATATGGATACCGGCGGAGAAAACCTACATTCTAAAATTAGTAAAATGTTGTTTCCATCTATTGTTCATCTGTTTTTCTTTCTGACAAAATGAGTGAATCTAATGAAGAAATTCGATACATATTTAAAATTTTATTACAAAAAAGGAAAAAATGAAACCGAACCGTTTTTTAAGAGATTGATAACTGTTAATGAAAAGTGGATCACGTACGACAAGAACTTGCAAAGAAGGTGGCGGTCAAAGGTCGGTCAGGCTTTTCACAGACTGTTCCAAAACCCGGGATAACTCGCAATAAGGTGATGCTGTGTGTATGGTGGGATTGGAAGAGCATTGTTCATTATGAGCTTTTACCGCCGGGCAGAACCATCGGTTCGGATTTCTACTGCCAACAACTGATGAGATTAAAGCGAGAAGTTGAGAGAAAGCGGTCGAAATTGATCAATAGAAAGGGTGTGGTCTTTCATCACGACAACGCTAGACCACGCACATCTTTAGCCACTCAGCAAAAATTAAGAGAGTTTAGCTGGGAGATGTTAATGCATCCGCCATATAGCGCTGACCTTGCACCTTCAGATTTCCACTGTTTCGGTCTCTTCAGAATTCTTTAGGCAGTGTCAGATTAATATCAAGAAAGGACTGCCAAAACTACTTGTCGTAAATGTAAATGAACTTTGAAAAAAAAAAAAAAAGTTTTGAGTTTTCATATAAAATGCGAAGAAACTTTTTCCCCAACCTATTAAAACTGAACTTTAAGGGCTTCAGTTAGGCAAATGACATTTACAATAGAACTCGCTGGCGGCGGAGACAATTCAACAGGCCTAGAAATGGTGTTTTTTTTGTTTTTACCATTATAACAATACGCAAAAAAAAACTATTAATACAATTTTTTAAACTGACATTAACTTATTAATAGGTTCAGAATTCATAGCCGTTTTCCAGAAAATTTTCAACAAAAGTCAATTCTTCTTATTGTATTCTAACTTTCTTTGTGGAATTTCTATTACTTTAACGAAAATTCTAATTAATACAATTGGTTCTTCACATGTTTAAGTATAATATATATATTCTCAAAGCAATTATTCTTGTCTATTTCTTGTAACATCTTCAAATGGATATTTTTAGTATTTAGCGTTTGTCTCCACCTTAAGGTTAGATAAGAAAGCAAGTTAACTAATAATAATAAGTAATAAGTCAAAATTAGAATGACAAAGCATGTATTGCAATTAAACGAAATCTTTTTATCAAGCCTTTTTTAAAGCTTCAGAAGTTTTTTTTTTTAAATAAGTGGAAATGTCAATACAAAAAATGTCAAGGAGTCAATACAATTATTTTTTTCTTTGTGTAAAGGTCGGTGATAGGTTGACGGTCTAATAGTTGACGATGCTAAGTAGATACCATCCTAATATTATAAATGTGAAAGAGTTATTCACGCTTTCACGCTTTAACTAGTTACTCAACCGGTGATAACGAAATTTTGCATAGATTCATGTTGTCAAGAATATAGAAAAGATAATAGGGGCACCATTTGTCTAAAAATTAAAGTACAATTTGGTAACTGTTTGGCAAAACTATAACAATAATTAAAGATTGAATTAATTATTACTCATATATCCATACTAATATTATAAATATAAAAGTAACTCTGTCTGTCTGTTACCTTTTCACGCCTAAACCGCTGAACCGATCATGATGAAATTTTGCATACACATTTTCACGGTTGCAGGAAAGGTCATAGGGTACCTTTCACCTAGAAAAAAAAAGTGCTGTTCCCGAGGGATCATCTAACGCCTGGCAAAGCTATAACTGCAATAAAGATGTTGGGCGTTACATTGCTCATGTATTTAGTGAGACGTTATTTTTTATTTTTCAACACTTACGTAATCGCGAGCACCAGCTAGTACTTCATAACGTGAAAATCTTTAGGATCCTTGCCCCCATGCATTGTCATAACACTAAAAAACCTATAGAAAAATACTTTCTCCAGCCACACTGTCAAAAGTATACACTCATCAAATCATCATCGCTGATTTAATTGCTGATTCAGCCTGTTTCTCACTGTAATCTTTTAATCTTTATTGGAAATGTTAATCTCTGAGATTGTAGGTTTACAAGAGTAATGTCGTTGAGGAAAAAGTCTTCGAAAATTGATTTCGCGTGATCTCTTTGAAAAACAATATCGTGAAAGAAAATGTCTCGAGGAAGGATCTTTAGTGGATATAAAAAGGAAACCGTTTGTGTCATTGTTCGCAGTTGATTGGTGATAATCTTAGAAAAGTTGCTTGTGTTTCAGGAGAAATTTAGCAGGTGAGTTACAAAATAATATATTAAATATGTAGTAAGTCGGTGCCTAAATGTGTAGTGCTATAAAAATAAAAATTATACTCATATTAATTATGTCCAACGCGCCGAATCACCTTTTCAATCAACGCTTACCTGCAAACAAAACAGAAATTTCAAAATTAGAAAGTTCCAATGTGTGTTGATTTTATATTAAACTTGGGTATTGGAAAACATTCTTTACAATAGATCACAGGTGCATAAAAAATTGACTCCAGTACCCATTCTCCAATTCTCACCACGCCCTAGAAGGTACTAGTGTTCCCAGACGAAAATAGCCATTTGTCTGCTTGTCGCTCCTTATTTACTGTATTGTTGAATTTAATATCAACAATAATAGTTATCATAACGTTTGTGGAGTTTCTAGGAACGGTTATGATACCATTTATAAATTTGGTTCAGTCAGTTAGAAAAAAAAAATTATGTCAAACGAACCTCAAAATCACATTTTAAATAATACAGTGAAAAATGAATATTCTTTAGATGCTGATTGTTGTTCAAAATCTTCATTAACCGCGTCCACACCAGCCGCGCACGGGTTTTGGCTTGCGAGCCATGGCTCGCGCGGCAGCCTCGTTTAAATAATAATACCGCGAGGCGAGCCTCACGAGGCAGACGGAGCCAGTAGCTCTCGAACATTCAGAAATGGACAGCATTGTATTGTTTAAAAAAAAGAAAACAGACACGTTTTAGGACAAGAGCAAGATTTAGGTGGTTTAAAAAACTTATCGGATCAAATGGATCAATATGGAAATAATTTTCCGTATATATTTTCAAACGTCAACTTGAATTGGCTCACGAGCCAAAACAGCAGCGTCCATACCACACGCACAGCGCACACCGAAGCACCTTTGAGTATGGTCAGTTTTACCTTGGGCCCGAGGCACGCTCGGCCGAGTCAATGTGCGCCCGAGGCACGACCACACCAACCGAGCATTGTGCGGCCGGTGTTGACGCGGCTAATTACTTGATTTCTTATATTTGAATTAGGGTCTCGAGTGTTTCTGTTACTTTTAAAATGTTAAAAGCTATTAACTGTTACGTTTTCTTTGAAAAGACTTCTGCGTATTTGCAGAGATGAAGGTCCTCGCAATTGCTGCTCTATCAATGGTGGTCTGTGCGATAGAAGCACAGAAATACACCGACAAGTACGATGGCCTTGTACTAGAAGACATTCTCACAAACAGAAGACTTCTAAATACTTACATTAAATGTGTCATGGACCAAGGAAGGTGTACACCTGATGGAAAGGAATTGAAATGTGAGTTCATGTACAAGTCAATAAAAAACAGCTGTTATAAGAGTTTTGAATTAAGATTATCCTTGCTTCTTAAAAGGTGTGTTAAACTGCGTTACAAGCGTCTTATACAAATACTAACGATCCGACCCCGGCTTCGCACGAAGTTGAAATTTTCAAAAATCCTTTCTTAGCGGATGCTTACGATAAAATAAACATTGGCTGTGCGTTGATAGTCAGTCAGAACCGATTTTATTAGATTTTATTAATTTAGATTATAAATGAACAGGTTTTCTTTGATATAGTTTCACGCTTTAACTATACAACCGATAATCCTGAAATTTTGCATACACGTTGTTAGGGGTATAGAAAAGCGAAAAAGTAAAAAAAAAGTACCGTTCCCGAAGAACGTGATGTTGTGGGCAAAAGTAGCTGTTAGGAATAAAACAGAATAAAAAAAATTCAAGTTCCTACTTTCTTTACTTCCCTGTTTTACCAGGAACAGGCTAAGTTTACATGGCTAAGTAGTATATCAAGGTCTAAGCTGTTAAGCGTTACTTACTTTAGTCTCCTAATTTGACTTCTTAGAGTAAAATTAAAACTTAAATAAAAATACACTGCATAATATTTAAAATTGTTTGATTTCTGAGAAAAAAAAATAGTAAATTACTGCCAAAAAAAGCTTTCTCGTCACAGTATTAAAAATTACAGGGACAACTACATTTTGTTTTTAAGCTTATTAAATAAGTTAAGTTCTGTACTAAAATCTTAAATAGGTAATTTTTTTTTTTTTTTCATATTTTAAGCAATATTTAAGAATAAGTTACCAATTTTAAATCTGTTCGGTTATCTCCGAGAAGCTACAAAGCTTTTTGTTGTGCAAAATTACAACATACCTAATTCATAGGTTGCGCTCATTTTGGTAGAGCGGTGTTAACTGTGATTTGTACCTGACAGAATACCCGGTGATATATTTCCAACAATACATAACAGGTTCTTAAGGACAGCTGTAATTCGACAAACTATTACTATCCTTACCGCCCTTGCAATAGTGTCTAGAATTGTAGATCTTTAGCATAATTGTTTGTTGAAACGTTAGTTCATCAATTCTCGGCTTTCGAAACGGACGTATATCATTGTTCTCAACGTACCTACTAATTCCTAATTCCTTATCCCGAATATTACTATGGTCGGCAAAGCGCTTTTATCACCTGTGGTGTTCCTTGCGTTATAGAGGCGACGGTAGCCACCTACCGTCAAGTGGACCGTCAGCCTGTTTGAAGACATAAAATAAAAGAATCTAGACCACTTTTCATCAAATAAATTTGATATTTTTTTATAAAATAGGTTCTTGTGTGAAAAAAAGAGAAATTGTAGGCGTGCGGAATTGTGATTGTTTTTAGCGGAAGTATTAAACGTTTCCATAACTACTCCACAAACACTGAGTTTAATTAGTAAGGGATCTGTTTTAATGTTTCTCGTTTTATCTACATATGCCTCTATCAATCACGTAAATAAGTTTCGCAAGAGCTTTTGATTTAATTAATTTATCTCAAAATGAAAGTGCGATTGTCAGACTGGAATAGGTAAGTAAAGCTTCTCGATACTTTTGTTTAAAAGAATCGAGATGTATGCTTGATAGGCCTGTATGCTTTGATAGGCTCCCAAGGAATATGAAAAAAGCGTTACGAAAATTCCCATGTTCCACGCGAATTTTATAGGTAAAAAATTTCTTTCCCACAAACTTTGTCCGGACAATTACAAATACAACTTAAATTATTGGCGATGGTAGCCACCTACCATCAAGTGGACCGTCAGCCTGTCTGCCGATCTTAACATTCCGTCATATATGTAGCAATAGATTTTTATTTATATAGATAAATCTTTAGATATCTTTATTAATATTATAAAGAGAAAAGATTTGTATGTATGTATGAATAAACTCAAAAACCACTGGACCGATTTTAAAAATTCTTTCACATATAGAAAGCTAAATTAACAGCGAGTAATATATGCTACTCACCCTCCCCCCATCTCCCTTCTTTACAGCCCCCCTTCCATATAAAATTGCCGTTTTCCACGAATAATATTTATGCGGACAAAGTCGCGTGCAACAGCTAGTTAAGTATAAAACAAAGTTCCCCGCCGCCTCTGTTCGTATGTTTATTCGCCATAATCTCAAAAACTACTGAATCAACAGAGGAACAGAGGAATCAACGGAGTGATTCCCGAGGAATCTACAGGTGTATAATTCGTTAAGGTTTTATCCTTAGGTTCCCGAGGGTTTGCAAATTGGAGCATACTATGCACAGGTGTATCTCCAAGCGGTTCTATCCAAATCCGACAGATGTCGCCGCTTCAAATAATTCTATTGCAGTTTAATAGATGGCGCCATCAATAGTGTTATATTTTTTATTTTTCAATGCGGATTTTTTCAATTCATGTCCACCTCTCTGTTTATTTCGCTAACTTCTACTAAACCAACCAAAGGATTTTGGTACAGTTCTGACTAATGATAATGGAAAGAGTGATAAAGAAGGACATTGTCCCTCGTGGTTCCATGTCATTTTGCTTACACTTAGATCTCTGATTTTGTTATATTTTATCTTGTATTTCTGTCTTTTGAACTATGTTATTAACTATTGCATTGACCTATGAATAACTTGATTGTATTTAGTTATTACTGTGCTAAGAATTTAAGTGCGGACTTCTCATAATACATATATTAAACTTAAAAGGAGAGTCCAAATCGAAGTTTGTATCTAATAAAACATTAAAAAAACATTGAGAAAATTGTTTGATCTATTACGAAAAAATGCTACTTTTTTATACGCATTTATAGCCTTCAGTAGTGAACATAGATTTCCATGTTTTGAATTAACCGCATAAATGAAAGCCCATTGATTTCTCACCGCAACAACGTGTCTGATGTGAGCTGAGAATGAAATTTTAATTATGCTGAAACCACGTCAGATAATAGATAATGGATACACGAAGTCTCCAAACATTAACAAAGCGTCAATGTTAGTCGAGCTTAGTTTCAACATGATTAGTGGCAGACTAGTGATTATAATCCGTTTATGACATCGTAGCCTAGGGATAGGTTAGGTTGAATGCGATTGTTAGTTTAGGTGGCATGGTTTCAAAATTTTTAATAAAATTTAAAATTTTATTTCAACTTTTTCATTTAAAAGACGTCAATTAAATACCAATCAAATAAGGTCCTTAACGTATTTAATAATAAAAAACGATCATCCCTTCTTAATTCTTAATAAGAGATATCAACACAAATGCTTACTTACTACAACATTAAAGGAAAACACATGCGGTTATAGATTTTCTTAAAAACATAAGTTTCAACTTGAGGCAGCTATCTGACAAATGACAAATATTTCCTAACTTTTAAAAGTCGGCGCTCTTTATTATATGTTTATTGCTTATATATTTTTGTGTGGCTTTAAATTTTTTAGTATTTTCGGGTGATCCTTCGGGAACAGTACTTTTTTTTGGTTGAATACGTTATATTTGTACCCCGGACAATGTGTTTGCAAAATATCATGACGTTCGATTTTTTTTTATGTTAAGATCGGCAGACAAACTTCCACTTGATGGTGGGTGGCTACTGTCGCCTATAACACAGGCAACACCTATAACGCTGCCGACTACAGTAGGATTAAGGATACAATGATTGGATAGGAAAATGGGCTCTGGCATCCCTTACTCACTCACCGAAACACAACATCACACGTGCTGTTATTTCACGGTGGTCTTCTGTAAGGGGGTGGTTACTGCCGCCAGACGGGCTGCCCAATTGACTGCGAAACGCAGTGTGTCCTGCCACTACTTTCCGGATCCAGACCAGAGCCAAATTCGAAAAGTTAATTTTTTTTTTTTTTTCAAAGTTGACCCTGCCTCCCGGGAACCCATCGAAGCCGGGAACCTTGGAACAGAGCGTTGTTGAGGCAAGCACCTTCGGAGTATTGCGGTTCTAAACAAACTAACATTAAAATTTTATTTAGATTACAAATAACTTTCAGCAAATTTCAAGATACTGAAAATACAAATTTAGGTTTTTATATATTATTTATTAAATGAATGCTTTATTATTCGCTCTTATCAACAGGCGTAAATGCGTAAATCACTAAACTACTGTATGCACGTCATGTATATAACTAGTACCTAGTACATCTAGTAGTTTTACTACATTATAGCAGTTAAAAAATTGACTAACTCTTGAAAACAAATTCCTCTTTCAGCACACATCACAGAGGCATTGCAAAATGGTTGCAAAAGATGTACGGGTGCGCAGCGAGTTGGGATAAGAAAGGTGATTACTCATCTTCGGGATAATGAGCAGGAATCGTGGAGGGAATTAACAAAGAAATACGACCCGAAAAGGATTTATGCGGCCAAATACGACAGGGAACTAAGGGCCCTTTATGGAAGATAAAGTTTGAAGTATGGATAAATTTTCAGAAATCATCGAAGCGGCTAGAGCCAGTAACTGGATACGAATTTGTAATATGTTTTATTATATATGAGTAAACTGAAAAGATTATTTCGCTTTTTATTCTCAAGAACAAATAATTTATATAAAAAAATGTTCAACGAATAAAAAAACGTTCTCCTTTGGGACTTACTCGGTTTATATTTCTTTATACTCATTAAAGCTTATAGCTACTTACATGAGAAATTCTGATAAAAAAAACTTAAATAGGTAACGATACTGTTGGTGATTGGGTGGTTCTTAGTAAAACAACTTGTTAGTCTTTGTCCCGAGAGGCGCGATAGCACACGCACTTTCCTCAGCAACGACTTGCTCGATACTGGGATTCAGTGTTGCCAGCACATAAATCAGAAAAGGCCGGAAGCTTTGTTGAAAAGGGCCGACTTTTGGCACGAAAGGCCGAAATTGAAATAAAAAATCGTTAGTTTACTAAAACTTATATATTAAAGGTATAAACAAGTTTAAAATATTTCCACGCGGACGATGTCGTAACAAAGGCTAGTTTTTACTTGTATTTTATTTTAGCGCATAACATTTCTGGTGATGGCTCGAAACTTATTATACCACCACAGTTTTCTATGCCTGTAGTCGTAGTCATTAACGTAGTCAGTTTCTATGCCTGCAGTCGTAGTCATTAATTCCCAGTGGGATTAGTAGATGGCGGACGAGACGCAATGTGGGCTGCGTACATCAACTTCGTTGCGTTCAAGGAATTGGCTGTGCGCAGCTGACGACGCATCAGTGCTACCTCGCCTCCCATAGGATAATTTAATTAAACATACATAGTAATTAACTGACTACAAAACAACAAAATACATAATAAACTAAACTAAATGCGGTCGGGGTGGCCATCATCAACAGATACATTGAACAAAGAGACAAAATAATAATAATAATAAAGGAAAATTAAATAAAATTTGATCACTGCTATCGAAACATGACATTCAAACACTTAACATAACATGCTTCAACAGCTTGGATCTAAATTCTCCGAAAGATTTTGCCTTATTGATTAACATAAACATTGTTACTTTTCAAAAGTCGCGGGCTCAGCTAGTATATTCTAAAATAAAGTGGCTTTATGCCTTTGTCTGTTTCATTGCTAACTTCTAAACTACCCAACAGATTTCGATACGGTTCTCACTAATGAAAAAAGCGATAAACGAGGAATGTTTGTCTATATATACCTAATTTGTACAAAAAAATCCGTGTGAAGCCGGGAGCGGGTGGTTAGTATTTTATAAAATCCCTAAGTACTTACTCAGTTACATTGAACTTTTATTGATGGAAAACTATTTAAACTTTAAAGTTTGACCAATCACTTTTCACAAAAGCAATAAGCTAACACCAAATCCTATTACATTTTAACTTTGTTATTGGCTTTTTACAAGGTTTTACAAAGTTGTCATTAAACTTTGTCGAACGAAAACCATTTTAAAACTGAAACAGTGTTTGCGGAGAAAACACTACCTACAGTAATTTTATTTGTAAATATTGCCATTTCGAAATAAACGGTCAAGTGGTTTCTATGTTGGTTCAAAGCTGCAATCAATGTAATCCCACTGTTGGGGGATTTCATTCCACTCCTCTATAGTCTACATCTACAACAATAGACCACTGCAACTAAGCATATCTTAGCACATTACTCGTCTTTTTAAATACACGTTTTTTTTATCTCCGGCGGTTACTCCACTCCCACGGGCCGTATAACTTCTGTTCTACAATTTGAGTTTTATTTCAAATTTACAGTTCTTATTGTTACGGGAGTTTCGCAGGTTCCCTTGGCGAGGGTCAGGGACTATATCATTTAATACGTTGTTATGCAATTATAAAATTATTATAAAATAATTTAGTCAAGTTTTGTATTGTTTTATTGACATCTACACAATGTTTTTGCTATATTTAATTAATATTGCCCTTTTTGACACCGTCAGACACAGTTTATTTTATTTACATAAAGCGTACCAAAAACGTGCCATATCAGACAAAAACAGACAAGTGTACGGTTCTGATTGTGAGGCACAGACCCTCAGACACGTTCCGACTTAGACAAACACGTTTCGGGTCCGTGCACATACAGTGTCTGACTGATGGCGTCTGAAGAGACACTTTACGCCAGATAATATCATATGAAATAATATTGTTTGTCTGACAGGTTACGTTTTTGATACGTTCGTTGTCTGAAGATATAAACGGACCTTAGTCCAGCAGTGGACGTCTGACGGCTGAGATGACGAAGGTGCAGGCCAGACCGGGATTAGTACCTGTCTCTTCTATGTAAGCAGAAGAACGTTTGTCTTGCTGATCTAGCGCGGCTTCTTATTACTATTCATAAATTTAATAAAATCCAAATTGGTTATTCCAGTAAAGGAGCGATTGTAGTTACCAAAGCGAACTTGTGTTTCAGCCATCACGTAAAATCGCGTGATAATAATAAATGAAAACAATGGGCTGCCATGGACCGTACATTTTAAATTATAATTAGATTAAAATTGAGGGTACCGCGCCTTCGTAGTGGACACGATGAATCTGAAAGAGGCTTGAATTATAGAATACAAAATTACAGATTAGGTTTCGATTTCTCCCCTAATTTTCTCAATTAATGGTTTAATGGTAATGTTACTCAAGTAATGGTTTATGTGAAGGTAAGACTGATTGACGGGCCATTTGATGGTAGGATTAAGGATAAGGGATTATCAGGAAAAGATATGGAAAATGGGGCCTGGCTTCCCTCACCGAAAAACAATAGTATACGTATAGATATTTCATGGTGATCTTCTGGGGGTGGTTACTGCTGCCAGACGGGCTGCACAATTTACGCCTGCGACACACAAGTGCCTTACTAAAACACCTAGAGCAGAGCAAACCTTAAAAAAATAATTTCCAAAGTTGGTCCGGCAAAAAATCGAAATCTGGACCACTGAGTCAGAAAGCTAAGGCGAGTATCTTAATCACTCGACCAATGGACTCGAAAAATTCTTATTTGAGCCATTGCAAACATTAAAAAGAAAAAACATCAAAGATCATATATCTTACTAGCGACCCGCCCCGGCTTTGCCCGGCGTGCAATTTTTATATATATGAACATTCCCCGTTTATCCCTCTTTCCATTAGTGAAAACCGAATTAAAATCCGTCTACCCGTTCACGCGTGATGCCGCGACCAAGGGAAATGGGGATTCATTTTCATATATATAGAGATTTTATTTATTTATTTTATTTTATTTTATTAGGGAAAACAACCAATTACACCATTTATATTAGACTAAGAAAAAAAAAGTAAAAAATACATAAACTTAAATAATAGTGCAATCAACATTTTCCACAAAGTAGTAAACAAATTTTATACAAAGAGGACAAACAAATACACACCAATAAAACGATCAAGAGAGAAAAATCAATAAAAAATAAAAAAAACAAAACTCATTAAGCAAATGCATTGATTTCATAATATATTTTCTATATTTTTGTGGACTAGTTGCAAATAGGACAATTTGTGTAAATAAACTATTATATGCATGCATAACACGATACAAAGGCGCACGTTCACCAGTGTTAGTTTTGCAGTTTTTTGGCATAAATTGTTTATGCATATAACAGTCTCGTATACGGTGCGAACTGCTACGTTGCGAAGTAGTTACAGTCCAGAAGCAATCGTCGCTGTTCTAAACTACGTAGTGAAAATTTATTTAATGCATCAACATATGGCAACCTTGAGCGGAAGCACTTATAATTTGACTATATTATGTGTTCTATTTACTTATATGTAGATTACGAGCACATATCTGTGCCACAAGATATAATAATCCTCCTAGTAGATATAAAGCCTCAAATCCTGACACGATTGCTACTATAAAATCCATTTAGCACCTGCTGCAAGCATCCGGAACGCCAACAAAACAACTTGCACTCATAAATACTAGCTCAAAACGGCTCGCATTTATGAATTTATCATGTATGCGCTGCGGTCGGGTACCATCTACGACCATTGTAACTTGATCCGCTGAAAATTGAAACTACAAATCGCGCATTGCCTTTTATACACTGCTAAGTTAACGCCATTGAGAGGTCTATTTACACTGGTCTAATTCGCAAAAATGCATCTACTATTTGACTTTTCAAAACCTCGACCACTCTGAATGTATAACTCATGATTTTAGCCGATGTACTTTAATGGTGAAAGCAGGTTGTTTTTATAGGACCGTAAAAAGTAATGTTGACGTTTCAAACGGTTAAATTGTGTAAAGCATTATACATTGTGAATTGGATGAAAAAATGTGAGGGTTATTTCATTGTTACAATATGAAATTATGACGCTAATATTCCTCTCAAACATGAAGGACGAGGATTCAAATCGGCAATGAAAACAGTATGGCGAATTTACTTGAAGTAAAAGTCTAAATATATATAGTTAGATCATATAACTTTACAAGGATAAATATATATGATTATATTGTACGGGCCTGTAAGCTCCCGTACATTGGGTTTACGGTACGGCTGTGTACCGTGCTAGTGGGCAACGCTCCCGTTAAGAAGCGAGTTTGTAAGGTTCCAAGACAAAGTCCGTACTAATTACTTAGGTCAATGCGGTGAAGCAAATACCAGATGGGTGTTGACACGATTGCACAAGTTGTGCAATATTATGCAATATTATGCAATATTGTGTACTGTTGTGCAATAACAGTATTTTCTGTCCCTTTCACTTTTTGTTGTTGTCTTTGTTTGTACATACGTATATATGGGCCAACATTTCACTACGTTGGCCCATTTCTTTGCGAACACTGTACGTACGAACACTTTGCACAATCACTAATGTTTACACGAATGCAGGCTGTCCCGAACAAATATATTAATTAAATTGTTTAAATACAGAACTAATTTACCCCAGAGCACATAAGATAAAGAGACCGCACATAAGATACCGCAGTGCAAACGCTATGTGTTTACCCTAGATTCTCTCCGGAGAGCCGAAATGGAAAAAGACCTAAAAGTGGACATGAGCAAGCGGAATATGATCGAAGTCATGCTGCAGAGCGAAGAATGCTGGAATCGCATTGCAGCGTACATCACCTCGATAATGAAAGTGAAAGAGACATATAAACGTTGTATTGAAACGGAAGAAAGAGCAATGCTGTAAAGGATGCGCCGCTGTCGTCCGAAGAAAATATATATATAGTCCCGTGCCAGGAGCGGAATTGGAAATTCGCGTTGCGACTGAGTTCCAACCATGAATGGGGAGTTTTCTAAATGAAATAAGTGAGAATTGTAATTAATCGATTGTGCTTTGAGTGGATGTCAAAAAAGTAAAGTTGGCCAATCAAAAAAGTGATTCCCTACGTAGACCCCGTCAAGTCTCCTGTGGACCCTGGGGGTCCACCTGGACAACTTTGGGAACTAAGGGAGTAGACCAAGCGTTAGACAATAAACATCGGCATACTCATTTTGACTCTTCTCTTACTAAGGGCCTATAACGTTCCTTAAGAATAAGGGTACAATATAAAAAAAAATACAAATCCGATGAGTGATTCCAGAAAATAGCGTTCAAACAAAAAAGCTTTTTAATTAATACAGATATAACACACATAATCGATTGGGATCACAACAGCTGATACAATTCTGAAAGCCAGCAGAAATCTGTGGCTTCAGAAGCAGAGGTTCTACCAACTGCGTAACGTCCACCAAAAATTAGGGCTCTACATATATTGGTGCAGTGCGTATCGATCGGTTTTCACCTTGGTAATAATTTTCATAGATGATTTAGCCATTTCAAGGTAAAACTCTACACACTAAGTAAATTGTAATGTAACTCGTTAAAGTAACAACTGCAGGAATAATTTATCAAAGCACATAATTGGTAGGCGAGTTCAAGGATGTATAATAATAAGTAATATTTACTCGCTATGTTAGATGTTGCTACATTTTTAGATTTTTTTCAAATAAATGACTTTTTTTTTCAAATTTTGACATTCTCAAAATGAATATTAGGTGTCGAACCAATATTATAATATTTTTAGAATAAACGAGACAAATCTTGAAAAAAATAAAGTGATACATACAATATTTTTAATCTAATTTTTATCGCTTGCTTCTCTATTTACATATCAGATACTGTCGTAGGAGTGGGCGAGAAGTGAATGCTCTCACTCATACTCACAGCGATTATTTCAAATTTTATTTTACACATTTTCGTATGTCTTGCAATTATCTCGGGTTTTTTGGAAATTTCATTCCATATTTCACATTTTTTAAGCAATCTGCAGATCTGATTAGATTGAGCATATTATGATTGAGCAGATAGATTGAGCACATCAAGCATAAGATGTTTAAAGAAATCATGTTTTTCTGAAGTATGTACAAAAGACGTTTGTTGTAAGGCTACAAATTTAACTGTAACCTTTCTAAATACATAAATAAATTAAAGAATAAGAATTAGTAGTAGTAAGGCACAGTGGATTTAGTATTCATAAATTGAACACAGCCTGTCTGGCGATAGTAACCTGGTGATAGTGGCGATACAGAAAATTACCGTGACATAACAGAATGTTTTCTGTTATTTTTCGGTGAATGAGTAAGTGATGTCAGAGCCCCTTTTCCTATCTCCTCCTAATCCCTTATCCTTAATCCTACTAAGGTGAGCGGTGCATTTGCGGCACCTGTGGCGATGTATGTGTTAGTAGGCGACGGAAGTCACCTACGCAATCAAGTGGTCCGTCCGCCTGTCTGACGATCTCTACATTAAAAAAAAAAAACGCGTGAAGAGGGTTCCGTACAACAATGTTGCCTATTCGCACAATATTGAGTGATTTACCATGTTATTTTAATATCATGGACTTCTTATAGGTTATCCTATAATCTATAAGTAGAAAACTAATTTTTTTTTTTTTCAAAATTTTAGGTTCAGTAGTTTCGGAGATAAGGGGGGGGGGGGGGGGAATGGTCGGACAGACGGAACCTCGTGTTAGGATCACTCATGTGTTCCCTTATGCCTTATAGGAACACAAGGGAACACACGAGTGATCCTATAAGGGTTCCGTTTTTTTATGTGATCCTATAAGGGAACCCTAAAAAGCCGGTGTATATATCTTAAGCGCTACAATAAGTATTCGACCTCTAATTTAGTTTACTCATTTGCATTGTATCTAATTTAGAACCTTAACAAAACTATATGAAACAAACTAATCCTTAATTAAACGGACCCTTTCTTAATTGAATCACGCTTGAATACACACAGTTAGTAAAGATGAACATAACTGGAAGGACCTCTAACTATTTTTTGACGTCACTTTAAGAGACTGCATTGTTGTATTGAAGCGTACATTTATAAAAATATACTGAACAAAATCATTTTTTATGTAAAATTCGACAGGCACTCTGAAAGTCTGAGGGTAGCTGGCTAGTATTGAAAAATTACAACTCTCCCCTGCTCCGGAGATCCCTCTGGCTTTTTGAGCAAAAGTTCTTTTCAATACAAAACAAAAAACTGGCAAACAACCATGCTCATGAAATGGGTCTGAACTTGAGCAATTCCGAAGCCTGACACGGGTCACTCTTCTGCTTTATTATGCATCTATATAGTTCTGAAAAGACGCTCCTGGACTGAATTGAAAACCTGTTTCCTGAAACTTCAAGGTAGATTTTAGAAACCCTTTAGTTCTATTAAGGACGTAATTACATTTTTGACGCGCTCGAATTCAGCTAACTGCGCCAGCACACTACAGCAATGTGTGTATATACACACATTGAAGCCGCACGGTGTACTTTGGAACTTTGTCGTTCTAATTACTTAGAAAAAAAGGCGATACACCCGCGCTTCCGTGACCGCGTCTGAGCGGGGAATGGCGAACGAAACCTACAGCGAAAGAGGTCGCAGTGCGATCCCTTAGAAAAATGTATGGAGAAAATATAGTGCGTTTTTTAGTGTCTATTCTTTCTCAGAAATGAAAAACTAATTTATTTAAGTACAAAATAATAAGCTAGACGTATAGAAGACTGTATAAGCTACAATTTTTTATTATTTTCATGTTAAAATATGCAGCGGATTTAGCTATTTATGTACCTATCCAGACACCATTTTTCGATATTTTTAGCGATTCTTGCGATGGTAAAAATGTATTTATGTGAAACTTTTGTATTGGGCTGCCCAGTTTTTATTAGCTATCTTTAGAGATGAATACATTACCTTTTATTTTATACCATGGTATCTCTACAGTTGTGCTTCCTGGATATATAAATGGCACCGAAAAACCATTGATATTTGTGAATACGTCCTTAAGGGTCCGAATAATGAAGAGAAAACGTTCAGCTTATGACACTCATTATATTCTATAACCAGCTTTGCCTATCCGTTTCAAATGCGCAACAAACTCTATGAGAATTTACATTAAATCACCCCGTCTTAAAACTTGTTAAAGTTTCTCACTTAAGCAAACGACGAAGTTTTCCGGTTGTGTTTTTGGTAAAACTGGTTCAAGTTTATTTTGAGAAAACCTTTTGAGAGAGTCATTAATTAAACATTAAAAACTTTTTGTTATTGAACGAACGTGTATTAATTCACACACAAGTCCAAAGGACTAATTTCACGAGTGCCTTTTTTATGTTAAGATCGTCAGGCTGACGGTCCACTTGATGGAAGGTGGCTACCGTCGTCTATAACACAAGTGACACCAAAGCTGCTGCTGATGAGTACAATATGATAAGGGATTAGGAGGGGAGAGGGAAACGGGCTCTCGTATCCCTTACTCACTCACCGGAACACAACAGCACACGTGCTGTTATTTCACGGTGGTCTTTTGTAAGGGGGTGGTTACTGCCGCCAGGCGGGATGCCCAAATGACTGCGAAACGCAGTGTGCCCTGGCACTACTTTCCAGATCCAGACCGGAGCCAAATTTGAAAAGTTCATCCAAAATGCCGGGCATCGACCCCGGGTACCCTAGAACAGAGCGTTAAGGCAAGCACCCTAACCACTCATTCAACGGGCTCGTCAAAATACAACGAACAAATTAATCGGTAGATCGATTTCCTTATTGAAAAACGAAGTTGCCCATACTTTGGTTAGTATTACGACATAACAAAATAAAAAGATCACGTCATATTTTGTACAATGAAAGTATAAACAGTTCATAATTATAATTAGAATAAGCGCAGTTTTGCGTGTCTGCTACTAGATTTTCTTAATGAAAAAACATTTAGGTGAGTCCCTTTGTTGTGAGTACATACATACGTATACAAAGATGTCTACTAACTCAATTTATATTGTTAGCCGGTGGCGTTTTACCTTAATGGGTTGTTAAAACTGGGAGACAGCTTTTAGTGTCCCATTAAATAGGACTAGTAGAGTGAGAAAGGAACACAAAAATATACACTTTTTGACGATTATGTGGGTGTAATAATGCTCCGTAGATTGTACAGGAATTTCTTTAATTCTAAAATTACCCTACTTTTGCACACTATTTACATCGGCATAACGATAGGTATTAGGTATGCGACGACGTATGCCTGTTGCCTGAGACGGCAATCGCGGTGTGCGCGTAACGTTTGCTTGTATCCCCGCGCACACACTCCGCAGCAATGCGACTATATAAATATGGGCCACTTAGGTATTTCAACGACCGGTGACGGTTCCAAAGTCCCCTATGGACTAGAACCACACCCATCTCGAGGTGAGTTTTAGTGCGGTAAGAGTCCCACATAACCTCTATGGGCATTTACATTGCATGCGGCATTTGTTCATGAGGTACTTTTTGAAGATTTCTCTCCTCGTAAAAAAAAATTAGCCCTTTTGCACCGCCGACGCCGCCGCCCGGGAAGACAACATCTCGTCGAGACGAAATGTCAAGTCAATCAATATCATCCTCCGTCGTGAATCCAGCGAAAGTGGTCAAATAATGAGTTTTCTATATATTTATTACCACATCTTGACTCGGTACGGTAGCTACAACTTATTTCCTACAATATTATGGGATACAAAATCACATAATACTTCCCTTAGGTCGAAAGTATTGTCGCAGACGACCGGTGACGTTTCTAAAGTCTCGACTAGAACCACTAGACTAGCCCATCCCGAGGAAGATTTTAGTGGGTAGAATACATAGGGTATCTTTCTGAAGATTTCTCCGTTCCAAAAAAAGGATTGTCTTTACGAAATCCTTAATCCTTATTTTCTATTATATAAAAAAAAAACCTATAAAAAGAGATCATTATTTAAAAAAGACCTTGAATTAAAACCAAGAGTGGAAGACATCGTAAACTGCATTGTGCGAATGATATTATTTAATTAGTTACTATTTGGTTTAGCGGAAAGGGGTGTTTTGTATTCTTCACTAATAAGAACAGAACTAAAACAAATCCTTGGCTATTGTATAATACAGAGAGCTATTGCACTAAAATTTAGGTGTGTATGAGAAAGACTTTCAAGTTACTTGTTAAAGTAAGACACATTTATTTTGATATATCCAACACTGCGATCAAACACCGCCTTGCATGTGCTTACAGCTACAAAAGAGGGCTTATCCTTATCAAATGAGAATGTTTGTATGTTTGTTCCGATCTTTGGCACACAGATAGTTTATTACCTAAACCATAGAATAAATAGAGCCTGGACTAACATATAGGTTACTTTTTTCCTGAAAAAAAATGTTAGGTTCACAGCTATAAAGATGCCAAGTGTTATAACTCGTATATATTCATTTTCAACGCGTACTAAGTCGAGGGCACAGCGTACTACGTTAAGGTTGAATTTTGATCATTCTTTTTCTGAGCTATAATACATTTAACAAATGCAATAATCGCAATTCTCTAAAGCGTTGGAGGAAATTCGTACTTGATTTGCATAAGAAAGTTATTTACTGCCTTCATACGAGCGTAGTTGCATGAGACTAATAAATTTGTTCCAAAAGAAACGGGCGCTTTAAGGAAAATCGACCTAATTTATTCCGAGATAAATGAGGTTTTTTTTTTTCTAGAGATCCGAAGTAAGTAGTATTAAAGTAGGCTGACTTTGTGTAATTTATTCTAGGAATGGGGCATAATTTCTGTAGGTTAATATTTAATAAGAATCAGAAAAAGTGTTTTTATTATTTTACTCAAAATATGCACTTAAAAAGAAATCAAACTTACCACGTGTTTAATGCGATACAAACATTAATTATTATTATTATTATAGTCTAAGATCCCTCAATTGTAATCATTTGTTTGGAATTTAGACCGATCTAAATGCCTAACTGGAAAAAATAGGTTGCCACCTCTTAGTCTGCCGCAAGTCTTGGGTTGCCAGGTGCTAGAAAAGAGAAGAGACCGGTAATAGAAAAGAAGACCATAGAAAAGAGACCGATATACGGTCTCTTTTATCAAAATAATTATGGTAAAAGGCATTTTTTTACTAAGCCTTGTTACGAAGTAGTGAAAATGAGAAGTGGATTTTTACAACACAGTTCTTTTGCGTTGTAGGTATTTACCGCCAGATCCGTAAATTACAGGTATCATATTATTACTTATATTGTATGCACAGTTAAGGTGACATGTTAGCTGAGCATTGTGTTAGAGGGTTAGAGCCTGTGCGCTAAGTCAATCAGGACAAATGATTTTATAAGTATGGATTTTTTTTCCTAAAATAAATGTATCCTACAGTTACTTCTCATAACATCAGCTATCTGGCAGTGAAAGTCCCGTCAAAATCGGTGCAGCCGTTTTGGAGATTAGCCGTAACAAACAGACAGACAAACAATAAACTTCTTTCTTAATTTCAGTAATTTCCTGTGAATATTTCAGATTTTATAAATGGGGATGACAATCAAAAATTAAAAAACATTACTTTATTGGGACAATTGGATTTTTTAATACTTTCAAAGTTAAATATCTATGAAACACCATTACCAAATTACGCGATATTTACCCAGTATAATCTATGATTTCTTCTTACATCTATAATTTAATGGTACAAGTTTCAACCAAACAAAACTGATTAATCTCTTTTTAATTTTTTTTTTCTTATAAGTAGGTACCGTATGTACTTTGATATTATATTTATTGAAAAGCAGTTATTTTGACATTACAGATACTTCAATTTTATTTAATTATCCGTATTGTATAGGACGGGAACTGTAAAAACCTTGAAAGCGTTTTGTAAGGTTAATTTTGTGGCAAGTAGTCGACGAAATTGAGCGAGATGATATGCCCCGAGCGCTTCATTCACTATAAATTACATCTTGATTCGATTTTTGAAAATAACCGTTGTGCCCTACAGACTAAATTCGGGATCGGACAGTAATCAGATTAAAATCTAAAATGTACTTAGAAAGAAAATATATAATTTTTACGATTATTTATCGAATAATAATTTAATATAATTCATTTAAATATTTTTAAATGAAGAAATAAAATTTTATTATTTACAATATTTTTAATCTATACTGAAACACCAATCACAGTGCGTGACGTCATTTGTGGGTAATCATTGTCTTATGCCAATGCAGCTGTTTTGTTATGATATGACCACAAATGACGTTACGCGCTCTCAGATGAACTATCGTGGCGTTTTGGCGGCATTTTCAAACAAACAATATTAAAACATGATTTTGAGTACCTAAAAGGCTATAAATAAATAAAATAGTATTTTTTATGGGAATAAATATCCATGAAGATTAATTTAAAACACTTTCTGAAAATTTGTCCGATCCCCTATTGTATATGTATTGCCTATTCGATTTTCGTATTTTTATTTAAATAATTTGGGGGCCGTTCAAATATTATGTAACGCAATTTTTGAAGATTTAAAGTAACAGTGGGCAGGCCATATAAGTCGCAGAACCTTTGGGGAAAAAAGGTTCTGGAGTGGCTGCTATGTAAGACACTACGCTGAAAAAAAAACCCAATAGATAATGAGACGACATAATAAAGGCCAGTCGTGCGCTTTGACGAAAGATGATTATGAAAAACCACATAAATGTTAATTTTGTGTGAATCACAAAGGAAAACTAGACTGAGCAGGTGACCCAGTTTTTCGACCTCCCACGACGAGCCTTAATTGATGTATCGCCAACCAGATTTCCTCTGTGATTTATTGTCCGAAGTAAATAACACTTTGTGAGTAAGTTACCTTAAGTAAAATGTTTGCAAAATAAAATTTTAAAGTAACTAGCTGTGACGACGGTGGCGCTGCCTGCCACAGTTAACGACAGATCTTTGAAAACTTAAAGCCGAATTAACATTACGAAATAGTGTTATGCATGACAAAATTAAATTCATAAATTAAATTCATAAAACTTTCGTGGGGGGCGGTTTCGAGTCCAAAGGTAAATGGGGGGGGGCGTTACGACAGTCAAGGGGGCGGTCGCGGCGTACTTTCCTAATTAGAAATGTAGTATATATTAAACTTTGAATATACCTCTATTTTCATGAAAAAACATTTTATCTGGCCGTCTAAAATATGTATCTTATTATTATAGCGTAAATAAACATTAAAACATTTAAATAAGCATTAAGTATAAACTGATTCGGTTTAGGACTGTAAGGACCCGCTGCCACGACCACGAGGAAGACGATTTGAGAGAGAGGGAGAGAGGGAAAGTGTGTGTGTGAGAGAGAGACTGAGAGAGAGAGGGAGGGAGAAATAATTTTTAATTTGTAATTATCAATAGATAATAGACAAACATATACAATTGAAATAATTAACTATTATGCAAAAGGGGGCGTTCGATTTTTTTTTTTTTTGTAAAGGAGGGTAATCCTTAAAAGGTTGGGAAACTATGGTATAACCTTCACATACCGTATCAGTTCTATCTTTAAAAAGAAACCTTCATACCTAGTGTGTACCCAATAAGAGATTGTCTCGTTAATTTTGATAAAAGCAATAGTTGCCGTCGCGCAGGGATACTCGCCGAGGCAATCGAGCGAGAGGGTCCCCGCAAATAACCACTATAAAAGCTACTAAGTAAGATATAAGATCTTACACGAGGTTCAGTGAAGAGGGTGGTTGTAGTAATTTCACAGGTAACAATAGACCATCTCCATTTCGTACACCTTTAATAATTTAGCAATGGCATCTACCCATAGACAATGTTGCTGTGTCAATTTCTAAGGTAATTAAGGGTCGCATTATATGAGCGCTACTCGTAATACAAACATGGCGTGCTTTTGAACTATATTATTATAAATTATACTATATTGTGATACTATTATCAATTGACATTTCACAAGTGCGACATTGACATTTTTTCTGATAAAATTGGACTATTTAAAAGGCTGCCGCAATAATTCTCATATTTTTTTTATTAGTCACTTCTTTTCATTACGTTCAAATTTTGATATTATTTTGATTGAACCAATTTCTGCTAAGTACTCGCCCTATATTGAAGCAATAATTAGCGAGAACTGAGTTGTACCAGGTGCTCGTTTATTTTGAAGTAAACCCGACTAATTAATCACCAGGTTGGTAACTGGCTTTTCCAGTTAACGTATGAATTATAGCTATGTGTAATAAAGAATCTTTTATGTAAGGTTTACGACAAAACATGGGAAGACATTTGTTATGTAGAAACGGTTTGTTTTTCTACAGGCTATAGGTCAACTTGATGGTAGGTGGCTACCGTCGCCTACGAAACGAGTAACGCCGTAGGTGCTGCAAGTGCGCTGCAGGCCATCAGCCTGCGTGACAACCATTTCTACATTTCAAATTATCTTCCTAAGTTTTATAATTTCTTCCCATGGAAGGTATAGGGAAAGGACTCTACCATCCCTTACTCACACACGCTGTTATTTCACGGTGGTCTTCTGTAAGTAGGTGGTTACTGCCGCCAGACGGTCTACCCAAATGACTGCGAAGCGCTGTGTGCCCTGCCACTATTGAACGGACTACAGATACACATTATTTTTTAACGCGGACATAGTTCATAGGGCACACTTACGAAGACTACTATTTCTGAAAGAATGCTAGGTTTCAGTAGGACACAATGCCATCACTGTGGAGCTGATCATGACTCTGCCCAAAACACGCTCGAAAGGTGCTTCGTGTGGCACCTTGAGCTGCAAGTCATGATCGATTGCAGCGAATTTATCACTTCCAGAAGTTGTGGAATCATTATGGAGAGCAGTGGCAACCTTCCGTGAGACGGTATTTCTCCAGGAGGCCGCTGAACGGAATCGCGAGAGGGCTGACCCTGCAAGACGCTGACGTCAAAGGGGAGGCGGTGGAAATCGCCCTAGTACCCTAGACACGGTATCCTCTGCCTGTCGTATGAGACGACTAAAAGAGGTTCCGGTGATTGGTTTACTGAAAGCTGGGATAACACAGCGGTATTCGGGAAGAATGGTACAGGGATCGCGAGGTAGTACGGATGGAGGTACCGTAAAAATCTCACATAACCCGGTTTTTTACAAACCAGGTACCTAATGGAACCCCCCCTAGGTGGGCCATGACCTTGTCGTGGTGGGGGGGCTTACCCTTGGCAATCCGGGCGGTTGCAGGGGTCGGTGGGGTCACCGGCCTTTGCTCGACCGATCGGATTGGTTTTGGGGACAAAGAAGGCCTACACCGAGGTGGGCTCCGAGCGAGCTCCGCTCAGCGGAGCTCGTGGCGGAGCTGCAATTTGGAGGCTCCAACCTTCCGTTGGGGCTTCACCGATCATCGCTCGCGCGGGCCGAGAATCCGTACTCGGCCCGCGCGATTGGTGGCCGGTGAGAGAGAGGGCACCCCGGTCCTTGTTCGTCAGACCGAGGAATGGGACTCGGTACTGCGGATGAGGATCAGCGGGTGAGTCGCAGCGAGTGCATTCTCTTGGACGGCTCTGGCGCTCAGTGGTAGTCGGGCAACTTACGCGAAGACGGAGCTCATGCGACTGGGAAGGACCAACTGGCATAGTACCTGCAATCGTGGCATGTGGGGGGTGTGGAACACCCGGTGACCGGGCACCGGCTTAGTACTACCCTCCGCAGTCGTCCGGAAGAGTGAAGACCCGGCCTTGCCACCCGGCTTAGTAGCTCTTCCGCGACGACAACACGAGGTGGAGCCCGTCTCGGGCTGCCGCGATTGTTGGGGAAATGTCAGGGGGACACCCCTATGGGCCGCCCACCCATAATGTCGTATGAGATGAGCGGCCACACGAGCGGGGGTCGTCCGGGGGATGAAGGTGGAAGCGGCCTCCGACTCCGCGGATGGTTGTGCCGCGGAGAAGAGGTAAGGGGTTGATTCGGTTACGAATCCCCTCGCTGACTGCTCGCTGCGACTGATGAGAGGAACTTGGGCGGCTGTAGCCGTTTCGTTCGGGGGCGGCGGACGCGGGGAGGTCCGCCGCCCGCACAACACCGGGCAGTGTAGGTGTGGTGGCCTGCAGATGTTCCAGCGGGCCACCACAGGAGGAGTTTTTTACACGGCTTGCCGTGTAAAAACAGGGGCGGGTCCGCAAGGACATGGCGGTGCGTGGGGCCCGGGGATAGGGCCTGGCTGTGACTCCGGGTCCCATTATCGCTGCCGATGGTGGAACATGGAGGCGGTTTTAGTGGAGTAGGACCGGCGGGGCGATTCGTTCCGTCGGGTGAGTCCCACACACCCCCTCGTCGATCGTCCCCGTCGACGAGGGATAGTGCGTAAATGCATTTCCCCTCCTTAAAAAAAAAAAAAAAAAGGTACCTAATGGAAAGTTTTACTCCTCGTTATGAAAAAAGTTATATTTTCATAACGAAATTGCTGAATGGATTGTAATTAATTTGATCTGATGAACTTTGTATAAATATACAAGTTATATTTTTTAAAGGCGGACCAAACCACTGATAAAAACGAGTATTTTTTTTATACCAAGCAAAACAAATTTAAGCATTTTACAGATTTAAAAAGAACAACGTAGACACGTCTACACTAACACCATGTCTAATCTGGATTACAGTATATCCAGCTGAACAGCATTTGAACACGATTTCATTAAGTTAAAACACTCAAGTATATCCAACACGAAAATAGCTAATACTTTTAGTATTAAAATTCATAACAAATCCACTTCAACGCCGCAACGATACAATATTGTAGAAGAAAAAAAAACATATTTATCGCAAGGCGTTCTCCAGGGTAGAAAAGCAGCATGAAAAATATTAAAATTTCACGAACTAATTTTCAGGCAGAAACTAACTTTGGGTCGGGTACGAATTGGGTCAAGTGTGAAAGTTATCCTGATAACGATTCAGGTGATTGAGATTAAATTGGCAAAACGTGAACACTTAAAACGTGCCAGGTGATATTTTAATAATAGGTTGGGGAAAAAGTTATATATATATATATATATATATATAGCGGCTTCGCCTGGGATGCAATTTATCCCTCTTTCCATTAGTCAAAACCGAATTAAAATCGATTTACCCGTTCACGCATGATGCCGTGACCAAGGAAAATAGGGATTCATTTTTATATATTAAGAAGAAAATATATATATGCCATTTTGTTCGATGACTTTTTTGATCTTATAAGAAGTAACATTATCCCGTTGGTGTAGAAATTTTGGGACTTCTGATCAAAAAAACGCAACAAGTAGTTTTAACAGTCTTCTCTAGATGTTAACCGAACACTGCCTAAAGAATTCTGAAGAGACGGAAACAGGTGGAAATCTGAAGGTGCAAAGTCAGGGTAATATGGCGGATGCATTGACATCTCCCAGCCAAACTCTCTTAATTTTTACTGAGTGTGTATGGTCTAGCGTTGTCGTAATGAAAGACCGCACCCTTTCTAATGATCAATTACGGCCGTTTTCTCTCAACTTCTTGCTTTAATCTCATCAGTTGTTGGCAATAGAGATACGAATCGATGGTTCTGTGCGGCGGTAAAAGCTCATAATGAACAATACCCTTCCAATCCCACCATACGCGCAGCATCACCTTATTGCGAGTTAATCCGGGTTTTGGCACAGTCTGTGAAGCCTGACCGACTTTTGACCACGACCTTTTTCGCACGTTCTTGTCGTATATGATCCACTTTTCATCAACAGTTATCAATCTCTTCAAAAACGGTTCGGTTTTATTGCGTCTCAATAAAGAATCGCAAATGAGTACACAAATTCATAAGGTTTCTTTCAGTGAGCTCGTATGGTGGCACCCAAATATCGAGCTTTTTTGTGTCAAAACTGTTTTGTGGTCAATTCCTAGTTCTTCAGCTATGTCGTAACTACTGATATGCCGATCTTGCTCCACTTTTTCAAAAATGGAGTCCATTGCATTCGACAGGTGCATTTTTGACATCAAAATTTGCGAATTGAAAACGCTTAAACCAACTTTGTGCTACTCTTACTGTCACTGCATTAGGTCCATAAAACGTCAGATTTTTTTTCGCGGCTTGCGTTGCATTTCCTTTTTTTCATTATCAAATTTTAAAATGTATCGAATTTCTTTATTAGATTCACTCATTTTGACAGAAAGAAAAACAAACGAATAGCTGGAAACAACATTTTACTAATTTGTTTCTTTTTTTGAAATGTAACCTTTTTAATGTCATCAAAACCAGCCAGATACAAATAGTACAGCCAAAGATATTTTATTACAACAAGTTTATACATACTAAATGCGAAAAGACTTTTTCGCCGACCTAATAGTAAGCCTTATTGAGATAAATTTAGTAGTGGCAAGGCAAACTGCATTCCGTAGCCATAAACTGAATAGTTATTCTTTGACAATTTAAGAGACCGTAAACGTTTGCTGCTATCAAGTTCGGTAGCGTATTTACAATCCCTATGGCGTTGCTTATAATTAGGCCGGATAGTAAATATGGATAAAAAATTACTCCCTTTAAAACTGCCAATTCAGGATCTTACAATTTATGGTCCCCGTTTGCGGAAATAACTTTTTCAAGTTTATAGAAAAAGTTTTCAAGTTTCGTAGAAGGTGTTAATAAATATTTTTTACGTGTAAAGTTAATGTGAAAACACTTGTTGATATTTTACTTGTAAGCACATTTCATCATCGCGACGCCATTGTTTTATAGAATGTAGTTCTCGCTGGATTAACACACTATAAGCACTCGTTTGAATAGCTCAAATAAATTTTGATGTAGTGAGCAAAAAACGAACATTTACAAAATTTATTAATAATTACTTTTTAAGTATTTAAATTTATTTTAAATTTTATAATTTACCATTCGGAGCGAGACACTCGGGGGGCCCGGCAGCGACGAGCCTTTTCAAAGATATTTCGAAGAGGCTTATTGATGCGACGGGAGACCGAAGAGTTGGCACTTTCCTCGGCCAACGAATTAGTTTAGCCATTCAACGAGGAAATGCTGCCATCGTACTTGGTACAATGCCGCAGGGTCCATTTTTATATTGACATAGATATAGATATTGTTAGTTTTGTTGTATATTTATTGTATAAATCTGCCCGATTCAAACCTTTTAAATATAGTTTAATATTACTTAAACGTATTTATGGTTTTTCTCCATAAAAATATTATATGTAATTAATATAATATCTAATGATTTTTTTACTAAAACAAAAAATGGTTTCAACGTGAAGTCATTTATATTGAAGTTTATATTAATAAAATTTTACTAATTATTTATACATATTATTAAATTGAAGTCGCTGTCTGCGTGTCTGTTTCTCCGCTATTTTCCTCTAAACGACCCATCAGATTTTGATACGATTTTTACTAATGGAATTTTTCACTAAGAAAATCATTGATTGCTTCTCGTTTCTATTCACCCCTCAGTCATGTCTATTCACCTCGGAATGTAGTCAGAAAGAGGCATAGGAGCTTCTTGTATGATATATCAGATAATACCAACATTTTTAAATAACTTGGCTTTGAAATTCACGCATAGAACATGCAAGAACAGTCTTAACAAAATAACTAATATATTTAATGAAACAAAGTTTAGCTGCACAAAATCACAGTGGTAGCGGTTTTTTTTTTTTATGTTAAGGTCGGCAGACAGGCAGACGGTCCATTTGAAGGTAGGTGGCTACCGTCGCCTATAACACAAGCAACGCCTAAGCTGCTGCAAGTGCGCTGCCGACTGCAGTAGGATTAAGGATAACGGATTAGGAGTGGATAGGGAAATGGGCTCTGGCATTCCTTACTCACTCACCGAAACACAACAACATAAGTGCTGTTATTTCACGGTGGTCTTCTGTAAGGGGGTGGTTACTGCCGCCAGACGGGTTGCCCAAATGACTGCGAAACGCAGTGTGCCCTGCCATTACTTTCCAAATCCAGACCAGAGCCAAATTTGAAAAGTTGATTTTTCAAAGTTGACCCTGCCGGGAATCGAACCCGGGAACCCTAGAACAAAGCGTTAAGGCAAGCACCCTAACCACTCATCCAACGAGCTCGTCAAACACTATGATTTTATAAAACCATTGCTGTCTGAAGGTTGGTCGATTTTTTCCAGGTTCTGAAGAAAATGTTTCTCTATTTAAAAAACGGGACAAGTGCGAGTTGAACTCGCTTGAAAAGGGATCCGTACGATGTTACCTATCCGCATAATATTGAGAATTTATCATGTTATTTTAATATCATGGACTTCTTATAGGTTTTCCTATAATCTGTAAGTAGAAAACTAATTTCTGTATTTTTTTCAAAATTTTAGGTTCAGTAGTTTCGGAGATAAGGGGGGGGGGGGTGATCCTATAAGGGTTCCGTTTTTTCATTCGCACGTACGGAACCCTAAAAACATCCAAAAAAACACGAATAATTAAGAGATAACTTTTTTACAGCCATTTAACAAAGTTCCCAAAGAAAGTTTCTATTCACATAGTAAATTCTATTCACCTCATTTTACCAGTAAATAAATAAATTGTGAGTCAAGTGCAGTAAGCCATCGCTTTTTACTCTACATACATAAGTAAAAACAATTAAATATTGAACCTTCAGCAAAGACCTTCAACTTTCCCGCAACGTATTCAGGCGTACATTGGAAGTGAGGCGCAAGCGAGAGACAGGTCGGTTGCGTTAACATGCTTATTCAAACGTGAGCAAGCTATCTGAGGTTATTTTGTGACACGAAATACGATATTGGAATATTTTTGAACAAATGTATCGTAAATAATAGAGAAGCGTGAAGGGCACATGCTTCACAACTGTTGTTCAAGTATTCATATATTGGATTTATCGAGGCAGGAGACGCTGTGTTTTCGCTGTTATAGATTCGACAGATCATCTACCAGTAAACACTCCTTTACACAAGACCTGTGACCTGTGAATAATTGACGAAACCTCTCCAGGTTAAGGCGCTTGCTTTAATGCTCTGTCTCAGCGGTCTCGGATCAGACTCTCGACAGGGCCAACTTTTCATAGTTGGCAATAAGTGGCAAGGGCACTCCCTTACAGAAGAACATAGTGAAATAACAGCACTTGTGCTGTTGTGTTTCGGTGAGTGAGGAAGGGATGCCAGAGCCCATTTCCCTATAACTTCCTAATCTCTTATCCTTAATATTACTATGATCGGCAGCACACTTGCAGTGTTATAGGCGACGGTAGCCACCTACCACCAAGTGGGACCGTCAGCCTGATTGACGACTTTTACATAAAAATAAATAAATAAGAGCACATATTATGTAGTTGTTATTGGATGATTAAAAAACACCAGCCTATTCTTGCAACTTTATCTTCATCTTTTTTCAGAAACCTACGCCTTCTAGATTCCTGCTTTATCGGCAGGGCCTATTGAAAAATAATATGTAATTATTTATTTAGGAAATAACAACTTATACATATGTCAAAGCATTCCTAAATATGTATATCAATTAAACTGATTAGGGAATGTTAGAAATTAGGTTATAAGAAATAATCACCAACATGTAAACCTGTGCTCATGCTTCACGGGAATAGGTCTTGGCTTAATCACCCGGTTTAAGAGGTTGTTATCCTCTATAAAAAGAACCCCAACCCTACGGTGGGATACGTGCCAATAGAAAGAATGACTGGTGGCATATCAGCTTCTAGCGTCAATCTTGACGGACCCGGCTCACATTGTTGTGTAGTGCCTTCACATATGAACGGGTGTTACTCCGTCGGTGACTTTATTATCGATCTTACTCGTGGCAATAAAATGGAAATAGAGCAATCAAATAACCCCTCCAAAAGTGGGGGGTTTTGGAGTCCAATGCAACAAATATAATATTTCAGACCGCATTCTCTAACAAACAAAGAACTCAATCGCTTAGTGGTACTGATAACATAGTATCAGCTCGACAACTACCAATGGCTATAAAACAGAATATCCCAGCTGTCGCTGGAAAATAAACTGGTGTTATAATATCGTTACTTTTATGGTTTTTTTAAGCGATAATAATACCTGAAATATATTTGGATGACACATTTGTAAAACTTATTTTGACATAACTGGGACAGTATATGTCAGCTGATATGTGACCCAAAATATGTTAGCTCGTTACATATTAACAACAAATAAAGGCTGCACGCATAGTCCCTATTCCAACTTTTTTTTTAATTAATAAAGATGGGTTAATAAACTTATTTTTTTATTATTAAAGATGGGTTTGCTCTTGACCAGCATCTATCCATGGAGGAAGGATGAGGCCGACGATGGAGCGAGCTCACCCAGAAGATGCCTATTCACTCGAACCTTGAAAATATTTGGGTTATATGAGCTCGGAAATACAGACGCCGGCAGGGAGTTCCAATCCTTAGCAGTGCGCATCACAAATGTTAAAACGCTTGGTCCGAGTTAGAGGGATTTCGACAAGGTGAGGATGGTAACCAGCCGTACGTCTGCATGTTCGATAGAAGAAAGGTGAAGGCGGTATGATCTCATGCAGCTCTCGAGCACACTCTCCGAAGTACATCTTATAGAATACACACAGACAGGCAACTTTGCGTCTTTGCTCTGCAGCTTAGTTCTTATTAGTGTATCATCGCCAACGTAAATCAGCCAGTTTTTCGTCACACGATTAAAGACAATCATTCTTGCCCTCAAACTTACGTACAGCGCCCTATCATCGCACCTCATTTACTAATTCTGAACAGTTCTGAAATTCTTTGTGTGTTATTATTCTTTTATTAACCAACTAAACTACCGGCTAACATAAAGTATAATATACAAAGTATCTCTGACGAGTGTCTTTATGTCTGCTTCTAAAAGGAAAATTATTGGAAATTTTAATGTTACAAAATAATTAAGGACTTCTTAGATGTTTTTACTCCAGGGTGCGTCAAAACGAGTATGTGAAGTTGGCCCCCCAATATCGTGATTTTAAAAAAATGACGTGAGTTCTAGTTGCCCCCCACATAGTTCTGGAGTTCTCTATACTTTATATCAATAGTTCTATTTATTTTCCAAGAAAAATTGATTATTGAACTTGATGGGCGGCCAACTTCACAAATCGAAAAGTTTCCGTAGTCATACCAACTAAAGCATTCGTCGGATCGAAAAAAGTTATAAGGATAAATTGTAGAACCGACCAAATTTAAGTCAAGTAAGTTTTCCGCAATTATGATGATTTTTACCTTGCGTTGTTTTGATTTTTATTTGTTTACGAATTCGTTCAGGTGACACGTGACATAAAAATTAGGTCAAAGCATTATTAACTTCGATTGAATATTTTGAATCAAATTTTAAATATTTATCAAATCGGCACAATAAAGAAGCACCTTAAATTCGTAGGTACATAAAAAAATATCTAATAATAATCTATGCACATTATTCCAGCCTTATTTTCCTTTATCTTATTTTTTACTACTGAAGAGACTTATGAATTTAATTAAATAACTATTACTTAGACAAAACAATAATATTAATATTATACAATATAGATGCCTCTCGTCGGCCGCCAATGTAGCTGTTGACACGCCATACACGCCAGTAAGATCTTTACAATGTCCGTGTAATATGTACGTTGTATGCTATTTTATAATTGCACTCTCGATCACCTTTCGCTATTGTTTTATGATATGAAACAATGGCGAATTGTTCCTGGTCTATGGTGGTAATTATTGCTGGTCTATGGATGCTATTATGGCTATTTACGACGTCGCAAGTCGCCTGTCGATGTAGAGGTACCATTCATAACTTACCGGCCAGATTATTACTTTTATTTAATACCCTTATACTATGTCAGTTAGGTATATATTTTTCATTATCACTCTCTGTTTTCTTGTTAGATATCATATTTAATTATTATTATCACTCTCATAGATAATATTAATGGTAACACCTTATAATATGTTAAAATTCATCAAGGTTAAAATGGAGAAAACATCGAACTCTCTCCTTCTGGGGCAATCTAGTATAACAAAGATTAATTTTCTAAATTCACGTTAATATTATCGCTTTTCTGCTATTATTATTACAACCCTATGCGATTTATATTAAACTTGTTAGGCGAACCAGGGGTTTCGGGGGGAGAGACGCGCTGTAGATGATTTACTTTTGCACGACATCAAAAGAGATTCCCTTCTAATTAGTTTTTAGATTAGTATGCTACTAAGTTTTAACATAATAAATACAATCGCATCTGTAGCACAAGAATAAATAAGAACACGTAGAACGGAAACTCTCGCTCCGGACGCGCTCAAAGTCACGATATTAGCCTACACGTTAAATGGGATACTCAGTCGGGCTGTCACGGCCGGCGGCGGCGTCTTGATGAAAAAAATCTATTACCAGTCGACATGTTTTTCTGACAATAAGTATTAGCCATGATAATGTTTATTTCATTTTATTCTACTAACTTTTACCCGCGACTCCATTTTCTCTAGACATTATGGTTTTTAGCTCTCGGACTATATTACGGTGGTGACCCCTTAGTCTTCCAAGGCCCTGACCGCTGTGCCGTACTCCAAGACCATTATGAGGTTTAGCTCTCAGCTAAACCAAACGCTGAAAAAACTTACTTAATAGTTTTACATGAGCCTGTATTTATTTTATATAAATGGCGGCGTTTGGGACTCGGACAAAGAAGATTCCGTTCTACTTGTTATAATTTCTTCTTATGTCTGCAGTAGAAGATATGAGCTCAGACATCAGAAACCCTTAAAAGTTTGACGAAGGTTCAGACAGTTATTCCTTTTGTGAAATTAACCATTACCGCTTGTCAGATTTTGTCAGAAACTATCCAAATAAACTGTTTAAATAATACTCGTAAACAGGTTAAGTTTTGATGACTTCATTAGTGATATCACAACTACAATAATATACATATCCTTGGAATGATTGTCCTGGAAATAATTTCGAGAAAATCTTTCTCAAATAAAAGTGAACAACACTCTAAAAGCATTAAGTCAGCCAACAATTTTGTTTGTTCGTAGAAATTCAAGTAAAACCTCCCTCCAATTATTTTATTTAGAGCTTACGAACGGCAAGTCCCATATTTATTCATTTTGTTGCATGAAGCTAGGGACATTATGCGGTGTCATGTGATATGAGTTATTTTATTGTGTTTCATTGTGTTATAAATATTATGAGATATTTTAACATGTACTATGAGGTAGACAGTGAGACGTATTCAGCCTGAGGTTCGAAACTCGGCCGGACCTTCTGGCAGTATCTAACAGTAGTACCTACTGTTTTTTAAAAAGCGAAAATTTTACAAAGTAAAAAACTTGGCAGCTTTAAAAAACGCGACGGCCGAAATATTATTACGATAGATTCATAAAAATAGCTAAAAACGAATAATTAAGAGAACAGTTTAACTGCCGCACTCAGGAGTCGTTTTAATGATTACTTAGCGACTCTTTAGTAAAGATTTAAAAATGTTTACTCTCAGAGACAGTTAATGGTTGATTAGTGGTCTTAAGTGACACTTAACTTTAATGACAGCTCAACCCTTACTTATGCTTCTTAAATGGAGAATTTGACATTTCGAAAGTGAGGTAATCTTATTAATAATAATCTATTGTTCGTGGAGTCGTTACGTAGGTAGCTAAAATTATTTAAAAAAAATTTAAATTTAAAAACTAAAATTATATCTTGACAAGATGATACTTTACGAAAAAAAGTAAAGTATATTACTTCTATGAAAAATTGACAATTAAAATTGACAATGATGTGAAATGTTGCCATATTTAAAAAATCTTGACTTTTTAATTTATTTAATTATAATTACGTCTATTATTGTTAATTTTAACTGATAATAATAAGAAAAGACATGTTTAACTGATTTTTATGAAAAACTCTTATTTTTTTCTATACATAAATTGCTTTGCCGAATGATATCGTGTCATTGAGTTTTTTCTTATGACAACACTGCACGTTATCGATATGCATTTCGATAGAACGCACAGTCCTATGCTTACTTAAAGTGGTATTTAACTAATGAACCATTAACTTTCGTCTCTGGGAGCCGCGGCTCATTAACGTATTTAAATGTATTTAGTTAAGTGTCTATTAGTACTAATCTAATGAACGTCTCTGAGTGCGGCAGTAACTAAAAATATAAATTTAAATTAAATATAAATTTAATTTATATTTAACTTATGAAGTAAAATGAGTTAATTTATTACAATTTTCTTTCTGAATTTATCGATTAGGATTTATGAATACCTACTTGATCTAAGTGTGAAGAAGTACTTGATTAGCTTTGTCAGAAGACGCGAAATGGTGGAATGTGGTCCACATCGCTGTTCATTAAAAGAACAAGGCCAGATGTAAAACATAATACATACTTCGATCAAGTAATTTTATATTAAAAGTTGCGCATACCCATTCAAAATTAAGATCATACCACAAGAATATTAAACAATTGATTTTGTTCGCTCCTTTTGAAAAATTGGGGGGAGGCCTTTCTCAAGCAGTAGACGTCCTAACGACTGAGATGATTCTATGGCAAAAAATCTTCTAGGCAAATTCCCATATACTTCTCAAGTCCGGCTTATTAAATGGGTATACCGGCGTAATATACGTTTCTAGTTGAAACGATAGGGCAGTGTGCTTTTTGCAGTCATAAACTGAGCATCCATCGATTTATCAAAGTAGACCGTCAGTCTACTTGCCTTCACCTTCAATTAAAATAATGACTTTCCCTACTTTAATTAAATAAGTTATATAATATGTGTAAATTCGGTTGAATTCATTAGAAAAGTAATAACATTTGAAATATTTATTTTTATTTTGTCTATTTTTATTATCTTAAGGTCGTTAGAGAGGTTAATGGTCCACTTGATGGTAGATGGCAACCGTCTCCTATAACACAAGCAAAATAGATTAGGAAAGGATAGGGAAATGTGTTCTGGCATCCCTTACTCACTCACCGAAACAAAACAGCACATATGCTGTTATTTCAGTATGGTCTTTTGTAAGGAGGTGGTCACTGCCGCCAAACGGGCTGCCCAAATGACTGCGAAACGCAGTATCCCTGGTACTACTTTCCGAATCCAGACCAGAGCCAACCTTGGAAAGTTTATTTCCATAGTTGACCCCGCCGGGAATCGAACCCAGTACCCTGGAGAATTGAGGCAAGCTCCCTAACCACCCATCCAACGGGCTCGTCAAACCCGTGTACCTTTGGGATAATGATTGGACTTTATTAAGGTAAATTATTTAAAAAATATATTTTTTATAAAGATAGCTAGAAAACAGCTAGTTTTAAATAGTGATATTTACTAAAACGTACTGTATCAAGAATATAAATAGGGACTTACACTGTTATGAAATAGCATATTTATTTATGGCATCATATTAAAGCAGCAGGTGTTCAGATAATACTATCTTTATATGCAATATCCTACTGCAATCTAGTACAGGTGACATTTCATAAATACGTTTTTAGTTTATGTCTGTTAATCTATTTTGTCTGATACATCGGTCGAAACACACCATCGGTTAGGGTCGTTTCGGCGTGGTATCGTTTCGACACTTAAAATTAACTTTCGCCTACGGAAACAATCTTGTACACTAGAGACCTGCTCCGGGTTATGCACGCATGCAATTTTTTTTCTGCAAATTATATAGGATATAAATCTTTCTTATTTATCGTTCTTTCCATTAGTGAAAACCGTATCAAAATATGTTGGATGGTTTAGAAGAATTTAGCGAAACACAGAAGCGAACAGCGACTTTATTTTATAATACTTATAATGATTTATAATTTTATAATGATTTTTCGTGCAAGAATTACCATGAATTACAACGAAATTGCTTTGTAGAACTTTACCAGCTGGTTAAAGCAATTTCGTTGTTCCAATATTAAAGACGACTTTATTTGTGGTTATTGGTGGAATTTGTAAACAGCATTCAAAAAAGTAGTTATAGCCCAATAAATATGGGACGAATTGCGGTTCAAATACCGCAATGGCAGATGCTGGTTCCAACTCAGCCATTTCTACACCTCTGAGACTTTTCTACTTCATGTGGTCAAAATTGGTCAGGTATGGAAGGAGCTATTGCTTGAAATTTCCTTAAAGTCACAGAGTCTAACGAGGTAATCTGTAGAATTTAAATAAGCAACCTATGTATGTAGTTTTTAAGATTAGAAAGCCAAAGTGGTAGTTGACCGTTGAAGGCGCACCAAAAAGGTAGGACTCCACCCCACTTGGTGGTTTTTTTTTATGTTAAGTAAGGTCGGCAGACAGGCAGACGGTCCACTTGATGGTAGGTGGCTACCGTCGCCTATAACACAAGTAACACCAAAGCTGCTGCAAGTGCGCTGCCGACAGCAGTAGGATTAAGGATAAGGGATTAGGAGTGGATAGGGAAATGGGCTCTGGCATCCCTTACTCACTCACCGAAACACAACAGCACACGTGCTGTTATTTCACGGTGGTCTTCTGTAAGGGGGTGGTTACTGCCACCAGACGGGCTGCCCAAATGGCTGCGAAAACGCTGTGTGCCCTGCCACTACTTTCCAAATCCAGAACAGAGCCAAACATGGTCTAACAGTGACCGTTTGCTAAACGACGAAGAAACGATGTTAACGATGAATGATGCTCATGTTGAAATCGTAGTTATTCGTCTAGTGATTAATCTAAACTGTGCATTATAAGTTAAATTTAAAAGTTACTTGGCCTTTGCAACTTAGTACTATTCACAAAAGGATTCTCTACGGCCAAACCTAAGCACTAAGTGTGGAGACTGTGAAGGAAATGAAACGCAACCAGACCAACTTCAAACTTGTTTCTACTCTCGTAATAAGGGTCAAGTCAAAAATATAAAAAAAGACAAGTGAAAAAAAGGAATTCTTTTTCTCGTGACACAAGTAGCTAAATGTTTTGATTTTTTTAAAAGTAGCTTTAGTATTAACAAAAAAAAAATTGTAGGGAAACAGTTTTTTCCCCACCTTAAAAATGATTATGGTAAAAATTTGGCTCGTCCCCACCCGCTCCACTATTTCGTTCCTAACAGCTACAAGAGTAAATTTGAAAATTATTTAAGAAAATTAAATTATTTCCACGAGCTCCAAAAACTTACCAAAAAAAATCAACAAAAACGGTAGGAACTAAATTTCATGTAAATGCTTTGGAGATCTTATGGGAACGAAATCTGTAGGTACAGCTTAATTACTTATTTATCCTTTGTTTTTCGTGGAGCTCTTGGGAATGAATGTTTGAAATTTTTATTTTCGGAGAACAATAGAATGGGCGAACATCTAAATTCACCAACAAATTTCTTTACTGACATATACATACAGCTTTACCTATAACATGTAATAAAATTGAGAATCTGATAGTCCCCAAGGAGCCATTAAAAGTTTTATAGCAAATACATCATTACCTGCCTCTGCTCTAACAAAGAAACTGGATAACACAAAAAAATAGTTCAAATACTCTGTCTCGGCGTCTTCAAAGTTTTATCAGATAAAGTTTTTCAGTTAAGATGAAAAGTTAGACAAGCGAATAAATAATAGAGTTTAGAGGGTGTTTTTTGATTCCCAATATGATTATATTTTTCTCGCACTGTTAAATATATCTTTCAGAGTCCCTCGAAAATGTGAACGTAGCAGTCGTAAAAATGGAACTTTTTCTATTACAAAGTATATAGCACAAATCACAGGCTAAATTCGTTTACGAGACGTGCATGCAGACTGTATAAGAATAACCTATCAAATATTGGCTTGTTTGGAGAATCTCTTCCTAAATTCAAAAACTTTATTAAGACCGCGCTGTCAAGGTCATTCAAAAGGTCTGTCAAGGTTCGCGCACAACGCGAACATCCGATATAAGGTTAAATATAAGGTTAAATATATAAGGTTAAATATCCGATATAAGGTTGAATATCGGATGATCCCCTGATCATCCGATATTCAACCTTATAGAATTCCAAATAAGGTTGTATATCGAATGTTACGTTTGGCTCTGTCCAGGGGCCTTAGACAAAGTAACATTCGCTCCGTAGCGATGCGATATCGAAGTTCGTTATCGTCTCAGAGACAAAGAAATCATGACAAGGTATCACGTGTTTATCACGTGTTACAGTGTCGATTCCTTTGTCTCTGAGACGATAACGAACTTCGATATCGCATCGCTACGGAGCGAATGCTACTTTGTCTAAGGCCCCAGGTCCGTCGAAGACCGCGTTAGCGCGCTACTGATCATTTGATATTCAACCTAAAGTACGTTATAATAAGGTTGAATATCAAATGATCCGTTTGACCGTATTCTTGCGCAGAAGTAAAGGACGCAAGTCTCAAATCATATTTGGTTTATTATAAGAATAATAATCGGTCTAGGCAATTTTTGTCTTTTACGTAACTAATAAATCGTATTTTCTTTCTATGAAAATTCATTTTACATATGTAACTAAAGTTTTTTTCCGAGAAAAACGAGAAAAACCTTGAAAAAGGTATCATTTTAAAAAAATAGAAGTATCGAGTCAATTTCCATCAATTGTGATTCTGTCTTTAAAATGACTAGAAAAAGTTTTTAAAAAACATATTATTTTAGTTTAACATTCATGAGATATTTCGTTTCGTTACAAACTTAAGGCAAACAATCATAATTTTCGGGAGCCGGACCTTAAGAAGCATTTCATAAATCATATAAATTATATACTGAAAGCAATTTTTAGTACGTATTAACATTGGATTTCTGGTTATTTATTTTTGTCTTGACTTAGTATTATATACTCTGTATATATTAGGAAACTACAAGTCTTAAATTATAAATTTGTGTTCTAAATTATTATTATTATTTTGTGTACATGATTTTTTAATGTAAAAATGAAAAATAAAAAATATTTTGACCAGTTTTGGTCAGAAAAAAAAAACAAATGGCTTCTCAACAAAACCGTTATAATTTAAAGCTTATTTTAATAAAGCAGTTTTAATTATACAGAAAAATTCCTTAAGGAAATAATTCAAATTTCTTCGTTTTTATGCTATACTATATCCACGGAAACGAGTTAGTAGAGCGCTATCTCTCTTGCACAAAATTTTAACTGTGATTGATCGGCGATTTACACTAAGGCAGTGTACACAGAGCGAAACTTTTTTAGTCTACTCGTGCTGTCCGTACTGTGCAGACGTGTTCTTTCTTGCAATATTTGCTCAATAAATTTCCTCTACCTGTGACTCGGCTTGTTTATGGACTTTGTGCTCGATTGCTTTGTGACGACTCGGCGACTTGTATAACGGACATTTGATTGCGTACTTTGCGTAGTGACAATGGCGGATCTGTCGGATATAAAATAGTATTAAGACTCCCGCCTTATCACTGCGAACTTAATCCAATAGAATTAGTTTGGGCTCAAGTGAAGGGTTACGTAGCGGCCAACATGAAAACATTCAAAATGGCTGAATTAAAAGTTTTATTAAATGAGTCCATACAAAATATTGACGCTGAAAAATGGAAAAAATACATAAGGCACGTCACAGAAAAAGTTGAGCCCAAAATGAACGCTATGGACCATAATGTAGAAGTCATGACTGAAAGTTTAGTAATAAATGTAGGAAATGACAGCAGTGACAGTGATTCGTCGGAGAGTGAAATTGAATACTGAATTAAATTTATTTGAATCTGTCAATTTTATTAATTGTTTTGCTTTTATTTATAAATTTTCAACGTTGTAATTTTATTTGATTGTTTCAATTGTATTTCATGCATGCATCTACAATAAATAAGTATGATATTAAACTGTAATTTTTATTTCCTTCATAAATATTTTTTACAAAGAAAACAATGTAAAAAACGTATGTATAAAAACGAGTAATACAAAAAGCAAAATTATTTTAAATGCGCAATTGTGTTAAAATAAGTCGCTCTGTGAACGCGCCTTTACTTTTCTACGGATTTGTTTACGCCCACTGTTCATTTCCTGTCCTTGTCATTTGTATGAAAAATTCAGACAGAGAAAGCGCTCTACTAACTCGTTTCCGTGGATATAGTATAGCAAGGGCAACAACAGTCGGCGTGCTGTGGCATTCCGCAGTAACACAACACAATGAAATTTGAATTAAATTAAAAGCCCCTAAAAGTTCAAATTTCCATGAACTTTTTTAAATACTTTACCTTGCCGTCCTCCAATGAGCGCCAGAGCCCTTAGGCCAATGACACATTTTTTATTTTAGTAACGAGTGTTATTAAAAAAATAAATCAATATTTTTAATTTATCCAAATTACAGTGTAAGAGTCTGAATAGTGGTAAAAGTACATATACATTTTTTTTAATTTATAAATTAACTGATATAATATTAACATTATTTTAATTTAATATATATATTTAAATCTTTACAATATTTCAATAATTTTATAAAATTTATTGAGTGCAAATACAAAACCGTGAGGTACATCCCATATATATTGAATTGTGTTGAATTATTTTTATAATAGACAAAGTAGGTATTTTTTTATTAACATACCTCAGTTAAACATTTGACCAAGACTCTTTTGTCGTTTTGTCTTCTTTACAGTTCTAAATAAACTTTCAATACAATAAAATTCATCTTGAAAGAGTCTATTAGCATTGCAAATTTAGATTCCACAATTCAATTAAATAATTTGCTAATAACACAAATTTCATTAATTTGAAACAACAAAGTTAACAAAGCTTGGTGTGGCTATTCGTAAAGCTCTCTGTCGATTTATTGTGTAGGCTTATATTTGTATCTATGAAAAGAGGAAATCCTTATGAAATTAGAGAGAAAAATAAAAACTCAAATTATTAAAAACGTTTTGATGCCTTTTCCTCGCTCTTTTTATGGCATTGTCATTTGTTTTTGTAAAGACAAGATTTCAGACGGGTTTAGGATAGACTTGAAGGGCATACGCTGCCGATTCAGACAAGACGAATGTTAAAGACATGATGATGATAGGACAATTTAGCTCTGACATTCCTTCGCTGAACCACCGAAACATAAGAGCGTACGTGCTTTACTGTGGGCTTCAATATTCTTCAGAGTTTTTGTACTCTGCGGGTTATAGTCAATAGGTGACACTTCTTACTACACGAAGCCACTACTTTTTCACCCTGCCCTTCTTGTGCATTTAAGATATGGGAATTTAAACGACCTTCTTGATTTCCATTTCAAAGACGATCTTCCAGACGTTATATATATCGCATCTCATCGTCCGCACATGCTATTACTTTTTTTTCGCTTAGTGTTTTCTTTTTTATTTTGCTTAGCTTCTAACGGTCGTAGCGTGATTATTTATAGTCTATAATTTTTTTAATCCGACTGCTAGTTCCAGAGTTTAACGCGTTCAACTAAACAAAATCTTCTACTTTAAGCCTGCAACTTCGTGCGCGTTGGTATACGGTATTGCGCGTAACTTTTTTGTTTGTAAACCGATTGGAATGAAAAAAAACACTAAATGTTAAGGGAAGCTTGCTACAATATGTATATCAATGAAAACTACTTTGAAATCGGTTAAACCGTTTCTAAGATTAGCGTGCACAAACGCACAGACAAACAGACAAATATTCTAAAAACTATTTTTTTGACCTCGGTAACATAATGCTGTTGTACACGTAACATAATGCTCCTAACATAACATAAACATTTTTTTTTAATATTTCACGATATTACACGGCTCGTTTACGATTTTATTAAAAGAATAGACGTAGAATCAACATTCCGAATCTGTGGCAATTTTAATTTAATGGCAATTACCTGGAAATGAATTTGAGTGAATCAATTTTGGTTCTAAGCAAAGAGAATGAAAACTTGTCATTTAGAATCAAATATAACAATAGGAAAATCAATACTTATCATTTATAATCAAATATACTTAGTTACTATAAATTAAATATCAATATAAAATAATTATCAATATAAAATAAATATCAATATAATATAATCAAATATAAATTTACTTGTCATTTAGAATCAAATATAACAATAGGAAAATCAATATTTATATCCAGATAGAGTTTCACTTTAATCCGTTTAAGCTATTGGGTGTGTCAACGAAGTTGGGAGTAGGTTGATGGGGCTTGGGACGCAATTTTCTAAACAATTGGCTTTACAGAAGCCAAATTTATTTGTTTCGTCAGATAAGGAATCGAGGGAAGCAAATTGAGGATTATTGGAGCCTAGATTTCTTTTGACTTCGTTCTGTCATCTTTATTGAGAGGTCTTAATTTCGATATGAAAACAGAAAACTTGTTTTTGCTTTGCTCTGAAAGCATAGAGCAATTCAGAGGTAATGCAGCCAGCATGTTGGGTACTTTGACTGGGTTCCGGACCCAATTTTTGGTTTATTCATAACAAGCTGGTGCCCACGGTTTCATCCGCGTTGAAAAAAAAAATTACGTCTGACTAAACAATTATGAGCAAATGTATCGCAAACAATTATGTTAATCTTTATTGCAGTTATAGCTTTGCCAGGCGTTAGGGTCAGTACTCGGGAAGAGTAATTTTTTCTCCAGGTCCCTATGTCCCCTATGTCCTTTCCCTGTTTTCCCCGTGTCCTTTTCCTTTCCCTTATTTGCATCCCTAACATGCAAAATTTCATAATGATCGGTTCAGCGGTTTAGGCATGAAAGGTAACAGACAGACATACAGACATTTTTAATATTAGTATAGATTTATGAGTTCAATTTCAATTTATGAGGATTCATTCATTATGAGATGGCGAACTATCTATCCCAATTATATTATAAATGTTTGGTCCTCAATAACGCAAAAGCGGCTGAACGGATTCGGATGAAATTTGGCACATAGATTAATAAAATATGGGATACTTTTTATCATGGAAAAATGTTATGTTCCCGAGGGATTGTCTAAAAATAAAAAAAAATCGGCACCACCGTCATCACAGCGTAGACAAAGCTGAAGTGTTTGTTTGTTTGTTTGTTTGAACGCTCTCAACTCTCTATCAGTTGGATTTTTAAAAAAAATATTTCTGCATTCGATAGCCCAATTCTTGTGGAAGGTTATAACCTACCGAGAAATACCGAGAAGAGCCGACATGAGCGTGGCCTTAGCAATGTAAACTACGTCGCGTCGAATGAAATCGATTATGTTACCAATTTGCTCAAACTTAATTAAATGGCATTTACGGACCTTGCAAAGAAAACTTTTTTTAAGAAGAGAAGTGGTTTCAAGTTTACTAGTGGTCGTCAACCAGTTAAGGGATTCACTGAGGCAAATGACATTTACTATAGAACTCGCTGGCGGCGGAGAAAATTCAACAGGCCTAGAAATGGTGTTTTTCTGTTTTTACCATTAGAACAATACACAAAATAAAAAAAAATATTAATACAATTTTTTAATCTGATATTAACTTATTAATAGGTACAGGATTCATATGCGTGCAATAAGCCGTTTTAGAGAGAATTTTCAATAAAAGTCAAATTCTTCTTGTTTTCTAACTTTTTTTGTGGAGTTTGTATTACTTTAACGAAAATTCTAATTAATACAATTGATTCTTCACATGTTTAAGTATAATATATATTTTTTTCAAAGCAATTGTCTTGTCCATTTCTTGTAACATCTTCATTAAACAATGGATATTTTTAGTATTTAGGGTTTGTCTCCCCCTTAATCGAAATTCGCTAATTATATTATTATATGCTGCTACAAAATTTTCCTTTTACAAGTGTATATACCTTCAGGTAGGGTTATATTTGAAGTCAAGAGAGTGGCTGACAGTGGATGGATGCCGAAGATAAAAAACCGAATTTGTTGGCATTTTTAGGCATTTAAACATCAATAAAAAGGACGCTTTTACGCTGATGATAATAATACTAATAATCTAATTTCCTATAAATATTCTCTTTCATTGTCTAGTGTTCCTGATGCCACTTCTCTATTCATTCTTAATCCCTTATCCTTAATCGTACTAAGGTCGGCAGTGCACTTGCAGCACCTTTATGTTAAGGTCGTCAAAGAGGCAGACAGTCCACTTGAAGGTAGATGGCTACTGACGCCCATTAACACAAACAACACCACATTTGCTGCAAGTGCGCTGCCGACCTCAATACGATTAAGGATAAGGGATAAGGAAGGGATTGGGGCAAATGGGCTCCATAGCCATGGCATCAACCTTTACATAAAAAGATGACTTATTGTACATTTTAAAAGGCTTGAGGAATCGAATTAGAACCAAGAAAGTGGTAATAGAAATTTCTTTTAAACCAATATTGTGTTCGATTGTAACTTCATAAAGAAATTTAAACAGTAGTGGGATAAAGTATATTCTCTTAAGACAAGGACCAACATCAGACCGAACACAATTTTTACCAAAATGAGCGCAACTTAATAGCCTAAGAATTAAAGTGCAATAATATACAACAAATTTTTGTAGCATCTCGGACATAACCGAACAGATTTTAAATTGGAAAGGTTTTCTTAAATATTGTATAAAATATGAAAAAATAAATAAAAGTAGCCGATTTAAAAATTAATACCGAACTAAATTTAATTAATAAGCTTAAAAAATTATGTAATTGTCGCTGAATATTTTCATTGCTGTGACGAAAAAGCTTTTTTTTTAGAAGTAATTTAGTATTTTTTTTAATCAGAAAATATAACTTTTTGTATTTTTTTTTATGTTAAGATCGGCAGACAGGCTGACGGTCCACTTGATGGTGGGTGGTTACCGTCGCCTATGACACAAGCAACGCCGAAGCTGCTGCAAGTACGCTGCCGACTAGTAGGATTAAGGATAAGGGATTAGGAGGGGGATAGGGAAATGGGCTCTGGCATCCCTTACTTCACTCACCGAAACAGAACAGCACACGTGCTGTTATTTAAAGGTGGTTTTCTGTAAGGGGGTGTTTACTGCCGCCAGACGGGCTGCCCAAATGACTGCAAAACGCAGTACTAAAAAATCTGCCCGATTCATACTTTTTTAAATATAGAGTATTTTTATTTAAGGGCTTCACTGAGGCAAATGACATTTACTATAGAATTCGCTGGCGGCGGATCCAATTCAACAGGCCTAGAAATGGTGTTTTTCTGTTTTTACCATTAGAACAATACACAAAATAAAAATTTTTATTAATACAATTTTTTAATCTGATATTAACTTATTAATAGGTACAGGATTCATATGCGTGCAATAAGCCGTTTTCGAGAGAATTTTCAATAAAAGTCAAATTCTTCTTGTGTTCTAACTTCTTTTTGGGGAGTTTCTATTACTTTAACGAAAATTCTAATTAATACAATTGGTTCTTCACATGTTTAAGTATAATATATATTTTTTTCAAAGCAATTGTCTTGTCCATTTCTTGTAACATTTTCATTAAACAATGTATATTTTTAGTATTTAGGGTTTGTCTCCCCCTTAAGTTATAATTTTACTCTAACAAGTGAAATTAGGGGACGAAAATAATGCTATTCTGCTATGTTCTCGCCTTATAAATATAAAAATAATATAGAAATTATACCTATATAGAACACGGTAGAATAATAGAATTACATTGTGTATTATGGAATGCGGTTTGCATTATTTTGTTGAAAATTAACAAATTACTACATGGTACAATGAAGTACAAAGCTACTAAACGAAGCTTTTTAAAAACTAATTAAAATGCACATTTGCATGGCATCGCTTATTTAATGTAGGAACGTGAAACAGTTAATTTCCCTTAGTTATGTTAAGAGGCCATGACCGGGCCCGACATTTAGACGAGAGTTGTAACTTACTACGGAACGTGCTTCTTTTACGGACTAGTTCTGACTTTATTTATGTTAAAATAGATTTATTAAGTTAACAAGATTGTTAAAAATATTGTTAGCAACCTCATTAAATTGACAAAAAAAAAATAAGAGCGAGTGTATCGCGAACGCGTGCCGTATACAACGGACTGGGCGGATATGAGCCATTGTTTATGTAAAATTAGAATAAAAAAATAAAAATAAAAAATAACTGCATTTAAATTTAGAATCTGTCATTATTACAGAAAATAATATTGGTGTAAGAGCATTATTCTATGTAGGTATGAAGTCAAATACAAGTTTAATAGATAAAACAATAAAAAATGTGTATATTAAAGGTTATTAACAAAAATGGTCCAAATTTAAAGCTGATTAACAATCTAAAAAAAAACTTGTTGAGTCAAAAGCCGATAGACAATAATTATATATGCCAGTACCTCAATAGCTTGCACGGTCTAACAATTAACTTGTTTTAAGTAATATTAGATGTTATTAGTATTCTGTACCACAGTGGTTTTGCGAAAGACGAACCTTTCGACGTAATGTCTTCATTAACTTTAACAATCTTTTCATAAAGGGAAACAAAGAATAAACCATTTTGCTAGATAAATTAAACCATTCTGCTATTAGGAATATCAACAATACACATTTCCTAAATTGTTACAGTAGAATGTATTCTTGATCTAAATTATTGAAAACTTGTGAGTTATGACAAATTATACATATTAATTGAGTTTCTCCTAATCAATGTTTAAGTATACCTATTTTCCAACAAAAGCACGAACCAAATCTAGCTCTACTTACATTATGCGTCGTCAAATGTTATGCTAATGTTAGGTACTCTAGAATTCGCTAGCACTTAACAAGTACAGTAATAAAATGTACAGTCAGCGACAGAAATAGTTTTATTTAAATTAAATCAATCAATATACCACAGAAAAACAAGCCACGCATAGCATGGCATAGCAGCATAAAATATGATATTTTTTGGAGTTTACTCCTTAAGAATCGATTTTCATATAAGTCCTCCGGTATAGAAATTTTATGAGTAGTAAAAATAATGCAAGCGTTAACTAAAAAGCGTTACGTCATCTGTCACTTTGACATTTGTGCGACAGCTGACGCATGTATTAATGTTCTCTAATTCTATTGAAGTATAACAAGCAATACAAGAGGGTTTCTCTGGGCTTATAAGAGCAAACGTCGAAATCTCGTATGAAAAGTGTAATCCGTTGACGAACGAAATGATAGCGCGTTATGAACTGACTATTTGAACTATTTGACTATTTGAACTTATAAAACGTATAAAAGTTATATGACATCTGTGTATACCGAACGTAACTAACATAACTTTTGCTGGAACACGTGACATCTGAGTATGCAGAATGTAACTAAATATTATAAAGATAATTAGGTATTCAGTTATCTATTGACACGGGGAAAATTTTATACATTTAATTTTATACGATGTCCAGTCATACGTCGGAGCTGACACACACACTTTTTTTCTCATAATAACCTTATAGTGAAAGGAATTGACATTGTTTTAGATAAAGGACATTTGTAATTTACGGTAATTAATTCAGGCAGTCTGATGACACTCCAATGATGTTTAATGGCTAATGTAGATTAAAATAATACAAATGACATATGATTGACTTGAAGTTTTGAAAGAGTAAAGAGTAAGGAACAAAATGTTGTTAGGAGAATGGTCTTTGGCATCCCTTGCGCACGCATCAAAAATAAAGAACAAGAACTGTTATTTCACAGCGGTCTTCTAAAGACTGTGATTCTGTCATAAGAAAGTTTTTATGTAAGGTCGGCAGACAGGCTGACAGTCCACTTGATGTTAGGTGGCTACCGTCGCCTATAATAATCCTTCATCTTTATTAAGGTCGGCAGCACAATTGGTGTTGTTTGTGTTTCTAAGCGAAGGTATGTCACTCGAACGTAGCTACCAACAATTAAGTGGATTGTCAGACTGTCTGCCATCCTTTACCGAACATATAGGTTTTTATTTTGATACTCGCTAACTCGGTCCTTAGGATACTTTCAGATGAACTGGAATAATGAAAGGACATCGCTCAAAACCAGGACATTTTTTAAATTTTAACTTATACTTTGGACATTTCGATAATGAAATTCTTTCTTAATTTCAGTATATTTAGGATTTTGTAAATGGAGATAACATTCATTTACAATTAAAAAATTATTACTCTTTTGGGATAATTGGATTTTTTTTAATACATTCAAACTTAAATATCTATGAAAAGTGTAATTACTAAATTACACGATATCTTCCCAGTATAATTTATAATTTATTCTCACCTAATGGTACAAGTTTCAACCGTTAAAAAGAAAATATCATAACACTGATGGCCCGATCTCCATACAAAACTGATTGATCTCTTTAGGCAGCCACCTACAACAGTGACATAAGTAAAAATCCGATAACAATGATTTCTTTCTAAGTACATATTCATTCTGTACTTAATTGTAATAGATATTCCAGGTTGTTTTTTTTACCATCTGTACAGACCTGAACTAAATGAGTTTACGCAACCTTCTTCTGAGGAAGATACTAGCGCTTTTTAATGAGCTTCTTACGTGTGTATGCATGCACCTAATTATGAATTTTCTTAGGACTTTTAACATTTAATTAGCTAATTATTTAGAACTAGTTTTTGCCCGCAGTTGCGTTTGCGCCGCTTTTTCTTACGTTTTAAAACATTTGTTCAATATTTATTGCTCATATATTTTTTGAGGCGTTGAATTTTCTAATTTTGTACTAGTTGAACGCGGTCACACTTCACAGGTATTGAACACTGTTTTTTTAGAATATTTTATTTTTCTAAAATAAATTACTCCTCATAACATAGTAAAAAAATCGATATTTTTATGAATTATGCACAGTTCTTAAATCTTCATCTCAGAGCAATAAATATTTACTGTAGCAACTCGGGGGATGAATCACAGGCTCGAACACGCACTCAACGGGCGGACTACCGCCGACACATCAACTCTCGCCAATGGCCCTCGTCTACTCACGAGAAACGCTTACACTACATTTACGTTAACGGTAGCCTTTTTTTAACGAGGAGTAATCCTCTTACAGATTTCCTATCGCTGGAATACCCACTAAAACTCCCCGCTGTCTCCTTGCGCTTTGAGCGGATGTGTGAACCTCACACAACAAAAGAGTTCTGTGCTAGCAAAACACTTATGTAATTATGGCACGGAACTACTACTTCCCAGAATATGTCACATGATAAAAATAGGATAGGATATAAATTAAAATAGGAAAGAACGAAAACATCGTGTAAAGATGAATGTATTTCAGTAGCGATAACAATGTATTTGCTGGTTTATTTGTCATTACTTTTTCAAAATTATTTAAAAATGTCTTGATGTACTTCGTAAAACAATATAAATTAAATAAACTAGCCACAAAAATAATAGAAATAAACACAGCACGACATAAGCACATACCTAGTTGTTTCAAAATTAGTACGGAATTATTTTAGTTCGCACGAACTCAGGGCGATTTTTATTTTATTTATAACTAGCGGCCCGCCCCCGGCTTCGCCCGGCGTGCAATTTTTATATACCCTAAAACATTCCCCGTTTATCCCTCTTTCCATTAGCGAAAACCGAATTAAAATCGGTCTACCCGTTCACGCGTGATGCCGTGACCAGGAGAAATGGGGATTCATTTTTATATATAAGATATATGAAGACGTCGACTGGTGAATACATATATAGTACCCAATGTCTTCGTTTCTAATTAATCAAGAAATAAAGTGTGTAAAATAATTAGAAAATCTTAATTTTCACAATCTTTCGGTAAGCTAAAAAAAAAAGAACTCGAAAAATACTTCGAGTTATTTTGTTTATTGTGACATTCGTCAACGCAATAGTTATTACGATTCGCTAATATTACGAAGTGCAGTGTACCTGCTGATCTCAGAGCATTAACACAGATACTAAGCGCAAAAGTTATGTACTGATAGACAATAAAAACATCACAGGCCCCGACTGATTGTAATTATCGCTGTGGCCACGGCGATCCTATACAATACTTAAGTTTGCTTATTATGTAGGATACCTTGGAATTTAGTGGGTTAAGGCGACTCCAGCCGCAAAACTCGTTCTGTACTGAATTGACGGGACTGCTGAGGGGGAGTCGCTACTTGCAAATCTCGGAAATATCTATTTAAAAATTAAATAAAGTATAATTAAAATTTTTCTTTTGATGAGCCTTCAGATAGTGGATCTTAAAATTTATTTTAAGAATTAGCTATTTAAAATGTTGATTATTAAGCAAATCGCACGGTTACAACATGGATATTAGACCCCAACTTAGTAATTATTTTATATATAATTAAATATAATTTAAAAAAATATTATGATGATCCCCTTTCATATATTCTGCAGATGATTTGAATATTTTTTAAATTATAATTGTTATGATAATTTAAAAGGAAAACGGTTACAAATAAGTGAATTTTTTATCATTAGGGGCTGGCGTCGCCTTAACCTCAAGCATTTAATTAATTCGAGATGAGTAAGAGGACAACTTTCTTTATGAAACCCATTCACACGAATTATTTCTAGGAAATTTCAACTAAGCTTTTCAAATTTCGAGGAAACAAGACAATTTACAATTTTAGCCCTCCTTGATGTGTAATTTACCATATTCAATTTACCATGTGTGTATTAAATATTTACCAGGGTTTGCATACAAAATCTAACCCTGATTTGCATTCAATAAGAACCGTTATCCTTAAGCTCTCAATATGCTGAGACGTCGTCAACTGTGGAATAAAATAAACGTAAAACGGGAGACAGATCTTTCGGGAATTGTGAATTATTTCCTTCTGTTTTAAGATTTTAGACCTTGCGACGTGAAATTAAAGGTTAAATTTCTTTGTGAAAATTCAATAGATATTTAACACATTGTTTTTAACATGAATTTGTTCCTAAAAAGAAAATAAAAATTAATAAAAGTTACCCTCCATGGTATTCCAGGGCTTTAATAAAACTAGCTCGTGAAAAATTAAAAACTCATGCAAAATGGAAAAAGTATGGAAATTGTAGAGATCGAGAAGAGTTCAAATTTCTGCGCAAAAGAGTGAAACGCCTTGAAGCTGAATGCTACCGCAATTATATTGCATTTTCCGAGGAGAAAATTACTACATCTCCGAAGTACTTTTGGACTTTTATTAAATCTAAATTTTCTACAAATAATATACCTGCCCACATGATATATGGAAACCGCATATCAACCGATAGTAAGGAAATATGCAATATGTTCAATGACTATTTTAATTCTGTCTACGTTACTGGTGACGATGGTGATAGCCGTAACTTATATTCTGACGCACCTGATGTTTCATGGTCACCGCTAAATATCAATACAATCGCTATCTCCCAGGGATTAATTATGGAGTTATTAAAACGTACAAATATCAATAAAGGAACAGGATTCGACGAAGTGCATCCCATATTGGCATCTAATCTAGCAAAAGAATTATCTGTACCTCTTACTATCATCTTTACAAAATCACTTACAGAAGGACGTTTTCCTCATATTTGGAAGATGGCATTGATAACCCCAATTCCAAAAGGAGGTGACATACATGATGTTAGACAGTATAGACCAATCTCAAAATTATGTGTCTTTGCGAAACTATTTGAAAAAATTATCACTAATGAATTAACTAAACAAATATCTCGTTATATTGCACCCGAACAACACGGTTTCCTTCGCGGTCGCTCTGTTGATACTAATCTAGTACTTTACACTGACTTCATTACACGGGCTCTCGATGATGGCTATCAAGTGGACGCCGTGTATACCGATTTCTCAAAAGCTTTCGACAAAATAAACCACTCTACATTATTGAACAAATTATTGAAACTTGGTATACATGGTGACCTACTCAGATGGATGGATTCATACATCAGGAACCGGAATCAAGCAGTAGTACTTAAAGGTTATCGTTCTAAATTTCTTGAGATTTCTTCCGGTATCCCACAGGGTTCTCATCTTGGCCCCTTCCTGTTCACACTTTATATTAATGACATAGGAACCTGCTTTAGTAACTCTTGTCACCTTCTATACGCAGATGACACAAAAATCTTCAAAATCATTCAATCTGAAGCTGATTGTAGGCAGTTGCAAAAAAATCTAGATACCTTTGAAAGATACTGTCGATTAAATCAGCTATTTCTCAACAATGATAAATGTTATACTATTACATTTTCTCGAAAACGAAATCCTATTTTTTATAACTATTCACTCTCGGGTAACAAAATTAAAGTTGTTAATCAAATTCGTGACTTAGGTATTATTCTGGACTCTAAATTGCAATTTAATCTTCACATTGATACTATTGTAGCTAACGGTTTTAAGAAACTTGGTTTAATTCTGCGTCTAGGCAAACCCTTTCAACAGACAAATACTTTAAAAGTATTATACTTCGCATTTGTACGCAGTATTTTGGAATTTGGAAGTGTAATATGGAATCCGCAATATGAGGTGCATATAGCTAGGATTGAAAAAATACATAATAAGTTCATAAAATCGTTAGATTATAAAACAGGAAATGTATTCACCGATTATAAAACAAGCTCTTTGAGACACAAACTGTATTCCTTAAAGAATAGGCGGGCTTATCTTGACGCAGTCTTCCTATATAAAATAATAAATAATCACATTGATTCTTCCTCACTCTTAGAATCTATTTACTTCAAAGTTCCAAAACTCGGGACAAGATCAAGAGACACATTTTACATTCCCTACTGTCGAACTAATTATGCTAAGAATTCCTTCCTACATCGTTCCAAATATCACTATAATAAGGTTCTAAATGATATCGACATATTCTCAATTAATTTAACATCATTCAAAAAGAAAGTTGGCGAATTACTTTTTAAAAAAATAGTTATTTAATTTTTTTTCTTTTTTTTTTCTTTCAATATTTATCACTACATACCATTCTAATTTCCTTTTCTTATCTTAGTTTTAGTTATCTCTTTAATCAAATTATGGTTCTTTAGGCCTATTTGTACTTTATTATAATACATAATTTAGTTTTATATAATGGCTGTATGTAACCTAAATTAAATAATAAATAAATAATATTCTAACTGTATATGATTGTGATGCTTTACTGTGGAAACTTTGAATTTCGTCGTATGTTTTCGGTGTTTACATTAAATGAATGTTTGCCAGAATAGAAAAAAATTACCCACTCCAAACCCAAAGTTAAACCAGAACTGGTTCGTAGTTAGATATTAGGTTAACTGGTTCGTAGTTATAATTTGATAAATATTCCAATCGGAAAGAAATGACTAAAAATACGTGTATGGGATGGTACGTTCACAAGGCCTCATGATTCAACACTCACAAGCATTTTGCGAGTTATCTTCCGGAGGAAATGATTGACGAAATTTGTACCTGGTTCAGCTGGCTCGTGAACCAGTGGCTGGTTCAATTTGGCAATTGGTCAATTATGGCAATGGCTCTGGCACGTGGTTCTGGTACCACGTGCCAGAGCCCTATTTACTATCCACTTTAATCGCTTATCCTTAATCCTACTGAGGTCGGCAGCGCATTTGCGGCTGTGGTGTTGCTTGTGTTATAGGACAGTTCACTGTCAAGTGGAGAGTCAGCCTGTCTGACGACCTTTACATTAAAAAATGCAAATAGAGAAATAATTGTTAACTCACTTAAATAACTTTGATAATATCATACATGAATTGTGTAGCAGCTATCCCCTATCCACTCATCTAAAACCGGACGCCATTTTGAAATCAATTACAGCCAGATTATGAGGGATAGATTAATTTGAAATTGAGTTTGTAATAATATCAGTTTTGAAAATGTATCGGTTTGATTCTCGTTAACTTGTCCAGGAAAATTTACTAACAAATCAAAACTTGAGTCCCTCGGGGGTATTTTTGGTATAATTTTCTAGAAGATATGAAATATAGATGGGTGAAAAAAAAAATTCGATTCCGCCCTGTGGAAGTACGAAAAAAATTGTTTTTTTCCGAAAAAAAAAAAGTATGAAAAAAGAAAGAAAAAAAAATCACCTTCTACAGGGTGGAATGAAAAAATTCTTTCACACATCGATATTACACAATATCTTCTAAGGACTCAAATTTTGATTTTTAATTAATTTTTTCCGGATTGTGACGTGCTTTGCAAAAGGATTTTTTTATAATTACACTGGCGACCTTCGATCAACAATACAACTAGATTAAAGGTGATAGCTCTGAAAACGGCCCGAGAAATAAGAGCACAAAATAAGCGTTTGCGACAGTACGGTTCAACCAAAGCCAACGTTCGGACGCGTTAAAATGCCACAGTGTGCGTTTAAAAACTGTTAAAAAGCGTTTAGACTTAAGGTATATTTTAAGTTAATTTAACAGATATAAACAGATATAGCTTTAAGTATAATCAACACAAGATCAACACGGACTGTTTTTCGCTTTGATTTTGTATGAGACCTTTAATCTAGGTGTATTGTTGATCGTAGCTGGCGACCCTGTCCCCCGGCTTGGCGTGGATGCAATTTTTTTATTCTGAAAATTATGTACACAAACCTTCCGCGTTAGTCGCTCTTTAATTAATGAAAAACGTAACAAAATCCTTTGTGGTGGAGTTGGCGGAGAGACAGACAGAGGCGGACATCGTATAATAATATAATACACGTAATATGTATTGCATATATGTATATGCCTACATAATTATATACAATAAACTTTAAATTTAATGGTAGATATTGGTGGTACAATCGCAAGTTAGGAAGGACGTTGGCTGGTGGATAGAAATAGTAAAAATAGATAACATAGTTTGACATGTCACAATAACAAAAAACTAGTCACATCTATGCTTGACTTCTCAGATAATTCGAATGTAGATTGGAATGGTCTTTAGCAATAATGTTTTCTTAGGTCGTTGTTATCACAATGAGAAGCGATGTATCGTGCGAGACTATATTCTTGTCTGTCTAGACTACACTCTACACTACAGACGGATAATGTTACAGACAACATTTGGAACACGCTGTCTTTCGTTCAATTTACATCTAGATTAAACGAAAACAATTTAGCAAAACATAAAAAGAGTTGAAATATATCTGAAACAAATGAATAAATAAATACAATAACAGTCTAAACTTCCAAAATGTAGAAGAAAGTAATTAGTGGTAATATATAATTAATGTGTCGAGTTACAGCGATTAGTAATGGCAGGTTTCGCAGTTATGAATTTAGCAGCCTGTCTAGCTGCAGAAACCACAACCTTACAATAGTCCACTGTGAAATAACAGCATGCGTTTCAGTGAGGAGTGAGGGATGCAGATGCAACATTTCCCTAGCCTTTCCGAATGCATTATTCTTAATCCTAATAGGATCGACAGCGAACTTGCTTATGTAATAGGCGACAATAGGCCCTCTACCCACAAGTGAACCGTCAGCTTAGCTGCCGACTTTCCAGTCGGATATCCAGTTTCATTTCTAGTGCCATTAAAATTATTTAGGCATAAAAAAGTTCTAAAATTTAGGTTACAATTAACCTAACCTGAGGAATAAAAGTTACAAGTCATCTGTTACTAAAATTTAAAAAAAATATGAATATGGGACCGCATTACAAAATACAGTCATAATAACAACAAAAGCAACGGTATCGTAGACCAACAAGAGTTGAGAATACAGATTTACAACTTTATTTATGAGCTGAAAAGTCCTAAATTTATTGCAAAGGTCAGACTCGTGGGAGATCGGCAAGAAAATTCGTATATCTCGCAGAAGAAATGGCGAAAATGAGGTTGTATTATTTCCTTATTTCACTCACGATTCCATTTGAAATTCTCCATTCGCGAACAGAAAAGTAAAAGTTTTTTATTCTAGCGAAGGTACTTTTTTTTCATAAAAGTCTCAAAGGGTCAGTCTGTGAACTTTACGATTGTTCTGAATACAGGAGGATATGATTTCTAATAGACAATTCTTGAAACTATTCAATGCTTAGTTTACCTAAGAATATCTTACTTATAAACATGTACATAAATACACGTACCTATAATATGTCCCTTAGTGGTAATTGATTGGTGAAATAACAGTTTTAGACAATAAAATGAGAAATACTGTAGCATGGGTTCTCGTTTTCAGTCGCGTTTTATCGCTGCGATTGATCGTACCAAGGAACCCCTACCTTAAGATAGTACTTATTTTTAATTTTGTTCCACTTTCTGCTAACTTTGGGGAGCTTTGCTATGTTTGATTTTTGACTATGAGACAACTTATAACTAATTGACTGTCGCGCCGCTTGCTTACTGCTAAGCTGACGTACCATCGCGACGCCCTTCCTGGTGGCCTGCCGTGGTCTTCTTTAACTGAACTGCTCCTCGTGCATCTCCAAGTTCTTCATTTAAACGAACATTGGACTACGACCAAAGTGTCTCTTCCCTAAGATAAGTAGTAGAAATTCGAAGTGATTCCGTGATCCTAATTTATTAAATTATTTCCGTTAATTCTATTCCTCATAAACAAGGGCATAAAGCCTCGCCTTGACAGTGAGTGTATCTTTATTTTCTTTTGCCCTATCACTTCTTTTATTATAAATAGTTTTTAAAGTTGTTATCTTTTTATTTTTGTGTTTTTATCTTAATAGGTAAAACCTGGTGCCCAAATTTCTTTATTTGTTCTAGTCAACTTCCTCTTATATTGTTATTGATAAGGAGAAATGTTACAGTTATTGTAACATTAGTAAAGCGTAAGGCATTAATTATATAATGTGTCTTTTTCCTGCGAAGAAGATCCTATTAAGAAACATCTGTAGAAGGCGATTTTGTTATATACTTAATGTATTTGTTAGAGCACAAGTAATTCGACTGCTTGAAAAACATTATTGTTATTAAAAGGAAGAAGATTTCCTAACGTATTCTGAAAATAAATATGTTCAGTAATGCCTCTAACAACTGCCGCTTAGAGCGAGCGTTGCCTCAGTCGTTCATGTCAGATCACGTGACAGTCATTAGTCGTTCAATCATTGTCATATCCCGTAACATCGAAGTCGGACTCTCGCGCTCTCGTCAAGGTTGGCAGTGTGTTTAATAGCAATTTTATTTATCTCATGTAAAAAACGCCAATTTAAACCATATTTTAAGTCACCGTTAATTGAACTCTGAGTGGTTACGTGTCGCTTGTGATTACCAACCATCGAGCAGAAGGAACAACCAGAACCTGAATACCGTGAAGGAGCGCTAAGGGTTCTGAGTAAACAGAGCTTCGCTGCGGCCCATAAGGTGGCGGCGTGCGCATGGGGTGTGCGGTACTGGACACTGCTTATATATAATACTATTTATCGTAGCGTGATGTTATATTATAGCCTATAGCCTTCCTCGATAAATGGACTATTCAAAACAAAAGGAATTTTTCAATTCCAACCAGTAGTTCCTGAGATTAGCGCGTTCAAACAAACAAACTCTTCAACTTTATAATATTAGTATAGATACGAAGCAGCTCAAGGTCGGTGAACTATTATTTTGTACAAAACCCTTTCCCGCAATTAGATTATTAAAAAAAAATGCACAATACCGTTTGACAGACGACACATTATATCTGTGCGGCGGCGATTCCAATAGATTTACGTGAAATGGCTAGACTAGACCGATGCTCCCCAACTTCGCCCGGGTACAATTTGAGTCGATTTCTATCATTCCTAGCCATCGATAACGATATATTCTATGTCACTGATTTGCGTTGACTTGCGGTAGTCTGTGGCCAGTTGTAAAAAACCATGATGGCGAAATAGATTTGCGCGTGTTTTCGTTATCGGGAGGAATTTTAATTATTGAAAGTGAATAATATAGTGTATGGAGTTCTGTATCTGTGTCGAGAGACAAAAGAAACAGTGATTTTAGTTTCGATTTATGTGGACCGGCGTGGAATGGCAGCCGTTTGAGATTTGGGACAATATTTGCACTAAATAAATTTTGAATCGTCTGAGAGGCGAACGAACAGTGGCGCGTAATACTTCTTTTACAACTACCTCTTTCAGAAACCGACGAGGACCCTCAAGGTTAGAAATGTAGTGAAGACAGTACGCGATGTTTCAGTAGCAAAGTCTACTATTCACATTTAATGGTTGATTTGGGCCTAACAAATCTTGTAGCAGAGTTGTATGTTTGTTTATATTGGGCTATACGTAGACATTTGCATTTATTCCGACATGAGTAGAAGCAAACAGCAATATAATATAGTCTATGTCCAAGAGGAATTATATAGCAATAATATAGTGAAAGATTTATCAAATTGTTGCAGTGATTCAGGAGATTTTTACCATAATGTATTTAAACAAACTTACAAAATCGTTAGTATGTATATAATTAACGTTGATAATGTTAAAAGATAGTGGTTATACACACGGAGCATATACAAAGAGGAGATGTTGTTATTGAATTTTTCTATAGAGCGGCGCGTGACTACTGCGCGGGGCAAGGAGGAAGTTAGACCCCGCCCAATTATCTTAAATTGCCAATGAAAATTGACTGTAGTCTACAACAAACAAGCGCCGCCACACCGTGACCAGTGCCGACACCAGACTGACCAAGACCACGCCCACAAAAAATGACGTCAGGACCTAGTTTGAAATCAGTGCACAGTTGTTTAGGCCATCTCCTCTTTGTATATGCTCCGTGGTTATACATGACAAGTAAGTAGAAACATTTTTCATTGTATTGATAAAATACAACAAACATCAATTCAAGACAGGGTTTTGTGAATCCATGTGAAGCACAATCAAAAACCATTTCATTGTTCAAAACATTGCTCATTGAACTAATTACTGGCGCGCAAATATGTTAGCAACCTGAATTATAATATGTTAGCAAACTGAATTGCGGTGGCTTTGAATAGAAACCAATGCTTTTATTACGATTTACGTATTCGTTTTATGAATAACTTCCATTGTGATACGAGTTTAAGCAGGGTTTAAGTAATTAATTTCTCCCGGCAATGGGACCGTGGATACATTTCATATTACCTCATTAAATTGGATTGCGGATACTACTAATTTTATTTTGGCATCACATTATTCTTTACCCGCTAGCCATTTTTCTTAAGCGTTGAAAAAATAAAGAATTCAAAACCTGAAAAGAATTCATTTGAGTAATAATTTATTCATTGTTTATTGCTCGTATATTTCTGTCGGGCGTTCAATATTTTTTTACATTCAGATGCCCATTTCGCTATCCACTCCTAATCCTTTATCCTTAATCCTACTGCAGTCGGCAGCGCACTTGCAGCAGCTTAGGCGTTGCTTGTGTTATAGGCGACGGTAGCTACCATCAAGTGGACCGTCAGCCTGTCTGCCGACCTTAACATTAAAAAAAAAATTAGATGATCCCACGGAAACAGTATCTTTTGTGGATGAAATGCGTCTTTTTCTATATCCCTGAGGTATATGTGTAAAAGCGTAACAAATATAATATGTATTTTATATTTCGAATATGTTTTTTAGGGTAAAGATGCAATCATTGACTAAATTCCGACAGTACTGAAATAAACCGGCTTGGTCGAAGACAGTGTTGCGAAACTAGCACGAATACGGATAATGTATACCGGACAAATTTAGGGCTATCATGAAACAGATTTGGAGTCTTAGGACAAGACTTTTTCAGAGAATTGACCAAATGCCCGATACTACAGCAGAACAATAAGCATGGTAGTTGCTAAGTATTAGTAGCTGGCATCTGCGACAACTCCGATTTCCATAAATGCCAGGCCATGGCATCTGGATAAACGAATTGGAATATTGAAGAATTATAGAAGTTCTTAATTTCATTCGTGCATGAAGGTCCGTTTATATCTTCAGACAATGAATAATATTTCATATGATAATATGTGAGAACTTATTCATATCTAGCGTAACGTGTCCGCTCAGACGCCATTAGGCACTGTCCGCAGACGGACGACATTCGTGGAGAATATTATAATGGATCGTAATTAATATTTAGTAATCTATAGAATTCTGAACGTACAATCATTAATCTATCTTATGTCAAACTTGACGTGACATTGACATTGTTTCGATGCGTCATGTCGGCCATTCTTTTCTGCTCGGCAGTAGTTAAGAACGAGTGTTTAAGGTGGAGATAAACGCTAAATACTAAAAATATCCATTGTTTAATGAAGATGTTACAAGAAATAAACAAGACAATTGCTTTGAAAAAATATATGTTATACTTAAACATGTGAAGAACCAATTGTATTAATTAGAATTTTCGTTGAAGTAATAGAAACTCCACAAAAAAAGTTAGAACACAAGATGAATTTGACTTTTAATGAAAATTCTCTCGAAAACGGCTTATTGCGCGCATGTGAATTCTGTACATGTATATTAATAAGTTAATGTCAGTTTAAAAAATTGTATTGGCAAAAACAAAAAAACACCATTTCTAAGCCTGTTGAATTGTCTCCGCCGCCAGCGAGTTCTATTGTAAATGTCATTTGCCCCAGTGAAGCCCTTAAGGTTGAACTAGTCGATACCTTTTCCATACAAATTTCGGGGGGACACGATGCTAGGTGAGACAGCGTGCTTTTTGGCCGCGCCCACGCGTGACTTCGATTCCGCGGCTAGTTCAAGTTAACAGTGAATCATATTTCCTTGTATAGTGAATTTACCGAGCAATATTTGTTCTCACGTTGATCTATTAATTTCATTTATACAATTATTCATTCTGTTACAATATTTTGTCTGAGCCGAAACGTGTCTGAACGTGTCTGAGGGTTCGATTCGAAATAGAGAATCGGCATTGTCTGTTTTTGTCTCTCATGGCAAGTTTCTCGTACGCTAGATGTAAATAAACTGTGTCTGACGGTGTCTGACACGGTACGTGTCTGATACGTTCGTTGTCTTAAGATATAAACGGACCTATAATAGTTACATTTATGTTTACTTATAAGAATTCACTAAAACGCGTTAGTTTTAACGGAAATGAACAAGTTTAATGGGCATTTTAAAGTGTGTTAAATAATGTTTACAGCAATAAACCCAAAATAATATGATTCTTATTTATTTTGGTATCTAGGAAATTTATAACAAATTGCTAACTTTTCATCTTCGCCTCAAGAGAGCTTTCGTAGATACATCACTTTTTCGGCCTCATTGTAAAAATATCTGATTTTAAATGTTAAATTTGACCGAATTTTTCGCAATCCTATATACCAATTAGACCAGTTGCCCTTCTGAATAATATAAAAGAATTTCACAGTTTCCCGAGCGTGTTGTTATTCCTCCGCACGCCATTTCTCGCATAAATTTTAATAGTTTACAACCTTTTTGCGTTTTGAATTCCATTTGACGTTTGCAAGTATAGCCGAATTCAGACATGCAAAATTTCAGAAGCTTTTTCGTCTGCATGAGTTTGACCACAATAAAGCCCAAAGGAAACATTATACCTATTCCAAGCGGAATTTGTAGGATTACACATGCGGCTGTGGTCGTCAGAAACAAGAACATTGTTTGTGCATTAGCATTATAAACTTAAATGAATAGGAACAGAATTTAAAATAATTAGACAACTCCTTTGTACAGTTTTTTTTTATGGATATGGGCGGGAGAATATATATATGTCGGGGACATCAGAATTTAGTACTATTCTTGTTACTTCTTGACACTGTGGGCAATGAGGTGGGTGTCCGTGCAAGGATGCCAAATACACTATTATCTATGTCTGTCTGTATTATCCCAAGCAGGTCTGTACTCTATGGCGCCGCGATCCGAACAAGGCAGAGTTTTCGTGGATCTGGCCCCAGGTACAACGTCCTGACTGGCGAAGACTCTGACGAAGCCACGACGAAGCGCAGCCGAAGAGACCCGATCGTATTTTTTGTCGATTGCAGCATCGACGTAATATCCAACTAGACTTCTAATACAGGGCGAACGCATTCAGACAACACATTAGAGAAATAGATATTATATAATTCCACGCCCGGTAATGTTCGGGCAACCAATAGAATTTCGTCGTGACCTTGATCGGACCAATTGGCGTTCAGTACCCCGCGCCCGCGCACCTCAGTTAGTTGCCAGAACAATTTGCATTGTGAATAAATAGGTATTAGCCGTCTACTTGGATATTACACGTCGATGGATTGCAGTCACCCGAGGCGAGCTTACGCTTCCCTGTGAAACCTCTCTCTGGCAAGACGCGAGAGAGAGAGAGAGAGAGTTGATGGTAGATTATATAATTATTATATGCTCGTTGATGCCAAGAAGCCAAGAAACATCAGGAGTATTGCTTACGTTATGAAACAACAGAAAACGTGTTATTTCACAATGGTCTTTTGTAAAGGATGTTTGCTATCAAAAGGGCTGCTCAGTTTAAGTAGAATGCAGTAAATGCGATCACAATGTCTCAAACGAATTTAAATTTTCAGATAACTAATTAAAGTTTTTTATCACTTGTATATTTTCTGCAATTATTTTATTGCTTAAAGCTTAAAGTACCGCAGCTTAAGCTTGCGGTGAGTACGAGTAATCAAGGTTGCTGAATCAAATGGAAACTTTTCATGTTCAATTTGAACGAAGTCATAAAAATGCAATAAAATGACGCGTCTAAATCGTTAAACGATTCGGATGATTGGTTAATATGTCGTTGGAAAGAAAATGATATTTTCAATATTAACAATAAATTAAGATTAAAAAAAAATCTTAACTTGCATTAAGATAAAAAAATTATCACCGAAGGTTTTATTTTCATTATTTCTAACTAGATTACCTTACCTCCTACACCTTAGTAAGTTTTAGGAGAGATAACCACAAGAGCTCTTAGAAAAGGTTTTTTGATGATTTTATTACAAGGCACAAACTTTTGTTAATACACTTAAAACTTTACCAGCGTAGTTCTAAGGATAAAGTCATTTGGCACAGAAGCTGAGAGAAGTTCGAGTAAGCAAAATCTTTGTTAAAAAGCGTAGTGAGAAAAATGTAAATGCCATGATAATTGCTAAAATCTGGTACCAAAATCGGCCAATAAGAATGTAATGACAGAAAATTATGTAATAGATAATATAAGTCGATATTATAATGTCGTATCTTATTAGGAATCGATAGGGGGGTGCATTCTGAACATAAATTCCAATTTGAGGGGTTCTCCGTTGGTCAAAAATAGAATGTAAATATCGTAAAATATTTAAATGGAGTACAATATTTAAATGGTTTAATCGATTCACCTTTTTATACAGGTAAGTTGGCTAATAAATGATCATGGAATACTTTAATATTTCTTTCAAGTACTGAATAATACCCACTATGTCGATGATATTGTGACAATGGCGCCGATTTCGCTCGGTAAAGTAAGGTATAACTCTGAAGGTATTGGTAGTAGAGAAAAAAGTTTTAGACAAAAGTTGTTCGTAATTAAAAGATCTACAACTTTGATAATCAGGAAAATTTCACAAAATTGAACGGTTGGGGAGGAAATGACGAAAAATGAAAAATAGGGAGAAAAAAAAGGAAAATTTTTGCCTTTCGGAAGTAATAAGTTGAAAAATATTGATGCTACAAAAAAATGTTTCAGATAAAAAAGTTAGTAAATTTAATTTAGAAGGGAAAATGTATCTACAATTTTTTGCCTAAACTAACCGTTTAGATATCGAATTAAACGCGTTTTTAGCGAAATGGGGTACAGCTGACCTTCGGAGAACCCCTCAAATTGGAATTTATGTTCAGAATGCACCCCCCTATCGATCCCTAATAATCCCCAAACTACATAATTTAATGTTTAATAAACCCATTTTGAGCCGTAATTTGACTGGACTATTAGTAGCCGCTCAGTAAAGCACGATTTCTAGTTGTGTATTAATAGTTTGAAAATATTTTCAAACTGTTCCTAATATTGAAAGATGAATTATTTAAAAAAATATTTCCTTTGGGCATCAAAAACATTTTTCAATATAAACTTATTTTCCATTCCGGTTAAAATTTCAAAGAAAACACATTCCAAACATTCCTTAAGGATAAAATAGCATAATGGACATAATATTAATCCGTCTATTATACATATACCTACTAATATTATAAAGAGAAAAAAATTATATGTATGTTTGTTATGAATAAACTCAAAAACTACTGGACCGATTTTAAAAATTCTTTCAACTATAGAAAGCTACATTATCAGCAAGTACCATAAGCTTCCCCCCCACCCCCACCCCCTTTATATTTATAGTTAGTGGGAAGTCGCGTGACTTTTTCTGCTCTTCTAAACTACCTAACGGATTTTAGATGAGGTCTTTACAAACTGTATCCAAGCGGAGGCGGGGGTGGATCGCTAGTAAATAAGTAAATATATTTTCGAAGAAACGAAACAAGGCTTGAATTTACATGTACAACTACAAAATGTCGGATGTTCCTTACAATTAGGTATATTATATGATCTCAACGTACTGTACAAAGTATATTTACAATTAACAAAACCAACAATATTTAATATCGTGTTAGTTTTGTAATTATTTAGTGTGAAAATGTTTTTTTTTGTATTTGCATAAAATAACTATGATGACATTGCGTTCAGATTATGTACTCGTATGTATAGATTGAAAGAGACGTGCTGGCGCGCCATTCAAAAAAGCGTTAAGATATTTTTATAGTTTGATATTTTAAATAGCGTTTCGCCCCCGGCTTCGCCCGGGATGCAATTTTTATATATAATAAACATTCCCCGTTTATCCCTCTTTCCATTAGCGAAAACCGAATTAAAATCGGTCAACCCGTTCACGCGTGATGCCGTGACCAAGGGAAATAGGGATTCATTTTTATATATATAGAAGATATAATATTTTAATCAATACTAACTTAACTAAAGCTAAAGTTTGTTTGTTCGGTTGGACTCTTTTAAATCTGGGGCTAACAGTTGGATTTTAAAAATTCTTTTTGCATTTGAGAGCCTAATTCTTGAGGAAGGTTACATTAGGAAGGCCATACTCGTATATCCGTGTTTTCTTTCATGTGTCACTGTGTGTGATCACACCTAAATTTTGATACCGAGACGAGTTTACACGTCCTTGTCAAAATATTATACACAACCTGATTATTTATTTACATTACATACCGTAATATATAAAAACTTAATGTATTATATATTTATACTATATTACATATTATATACTAAAAATATATATATTTATTTATATACATATACAGATTATAAAAGGAAAACCCCGTGTAACAGGTCCGCCTGCGGTATCGACCCTATTATGCTGGTAGCACTACCTCTTTGCACCGCTAGGGCGATACGAGAAGTCGCCGCCTCTATGCTGGCGTGGTGCGGTCTATGGCCCTGTACGGGGCCCCCATCTGGGTGGACCGCCTGACCGTCCGTAACAGGTCCCTTTTGCGCGCGCCGCAACGGGCCATGGCGGTCAGGATTGTGAGAGGTGATGGTCGGCAGCGACCTTGCGTGGCAGGCGATGCTCACGTTTTGTGAGCACGTTATGTCGCGCAAGGAAGCGGCGGAGAGGCAACGGGAAGAGGATCCCCTCTCCCAGCTAATCCGCCGGAGAAGGCTCGGGCGCAGGCGGAAGGCCTATATCCGCCGCCTTCCCCCTTGACCAGGACCTGGGCGGTAGTCTAAGGGGAGACTACCGCCCGTTGTGAGGTCTCCGAGATGGCCGGCGTACCTCCGCTTTCGGGTACGCCTAGGTTCCGACAGGGAGCGTAGTCCTCCTCGCGCTGAACAGCCGTGGCGGGTCGCCGTAGTTGTGCAACAACGTTCCTGCGACCCCGCCCATCTACGGCCGCGCTAGAAAGTCGTTGGGTTTTAGCCGGTAGGAGTCCGGCATAACCCACAGCGTCCCCTTTCACTGCTGGGTATCCATGATGGATTTCCCAACGTAAAAAAAAAAAAAAAAAAAAAAAAAAAAAAAAAAAAAAAAAGAAAAAGGGCCATACGAGAAGTCAGCCGTGCCGACAGCCGTGCCGTGCCGACAGTGCCCTTAAAAATGCCTTCATGGATTATTTTGTAACGATAATAGAAACCGACGACAACTTACGGAACTATCTTCACATAAAAACGTAGACATACTACATATAGTCATATTATAACTAGTACAAAAATTTAATAGTTGCTTTAAACTTCTGAAGAATGTGGCACCGCAAATGTACCCACATATTTCATGCTAGCTGAGACCGCAACTTCCTACGCATGGTAGTCGATATAGTGGGTAACTTTTTTATTTCTAAACCGATTGGAATGAAACAAATACTAAATTTTACGGGAAGATTGCGGCAATACATGAGTGGAAACCGCATTCAAATCGGTTAAGCCGTTTCAGAGATTTGTGTGCACAAACGCACAGACAAACTAATACAGACTTTTTGACCACGGCTTTTTTTGAAATTGTTTTTTTGAAAAAGTCTTTAATGTACAGACACGGCTCGTTACGATTTTTATTATATGTATGATGTAACATGATTTTAGCATACCATGCAGTTTTCAAAATTCTCTTTCATAACAAGAATTGGTTCACAATCTACGCCATATCCAATAATCTGTCAATCGCAGATTCCTATATTTATAAAATCAAATAAAAGTTCACTTATTCCTCTGGTGTGGATTTTTATGTATCTATCATTATCTGGCGCCGGTTTTCTAATAAAATGTATGGAAGGGCTCACCGTGATTTAAGATATAGGAATTTAGCGAATGTCAGAGCCCATTTCTCTATCCACTTCCAATCTCTTATCCTTAATCCTACTGTAGTCGGCAGCGCAATTGGAGTAGCTGGGACGACGCTTGTGTTATAGGCGACGGTAGCCACCTACCATCAAGTGGACCGTCAGCCTGTCTGCCGACATAAAAAAAGGTTTGTAGGATTATTAATTGTCATTCTTTCAAAGCGAATGCCCTTGATACGCCAATGAACTATGGATGGACTATCAACCAATGAAACTAAGCCCTTATTTTTACAAAGTAACTGACTGGCTTATTTCTAAATTCTAATTAATTAATTAATTCTAACTCTAATTAATTAATTAAATTTAAACCGAATACAGTTGGAATTAATAAAACTAGGCTGATCCTGTATACATTTTAGTATCTTTATTTTATATAAAGTTCAACTCCACGTGTGGAGTTATTTTTTTAGTGATATTGCTGCTGGAAATAGAGAATGTGAGGCTACCATACTACTACGGACTCTATTTACAAGTAGGTATTTATTATGGTTCACTAGGTAGCGATGATTGTAAAATGACCTAGTTTTGTTGTGTATCAACCCAGTTCTTTTGTTATCATAAACATATTTTCTGCAAATTCTTCAGCTGTAATAATTTTGTATATGTAATTGACATTGTCTTAATAAGTATTATTATGACTGTTACCCATTTACTTTAACTGAAATAAATTCATTTAATTATATGTTGTACTAGCTGTGCCCGCAACTTCGTACGGCGTGGTATTCGGTATAGCGCGTAACTTTTTTGTTTGTAAACCGATTGGAATGAAACAAACACTAAATGTTACGGTAAGCTCGCTACAATACAACAATGAAAACCGCATTCGAATCGGTCAAGCCGTTTCTGAGACAAAAATTGTAAAATCTATTATTTTGACCTTGGTAACATAAGTACAACGTGTACAAATTGTTTTTTGAAGAAATATTTAGTGTACAGACACGGCTCGTTTACGATGTTATTATACGTATAGTTATAGATTCGTACCTACAACTTCCTTGGTAGAGAGAAAATTCGATTTTATTTTTGGCCACCCTATTTTTTAGTCACTGTAAAGGTAGCGTAGCTTTGATTTTCTTGAACTACTCAAAAATCAGTAAAGCGTTTGAAACGACTGTCTTGTGTTAAGCAGGTTTACATATTATAAAACAAAGGACTCCGCCATGTCTATCTGTATTGTTCGCGATAATCTCAAAAACTACTGAACGGATTTTCATCTGTCAACAGAGTTATTCCTAAGGAATCTCGAGGTGTGCGAGTATAATAGGCATGATGACAGATTTTGAAATTCCCTTCCAACCGGATATGGTAGATACACCGTCTACCATATCCGAAAAAAAAACAATATTTCAACAAAAAACTAAATTTCAACGCGAATTATTGAATGTTTTTTAAATATATTTTGAATTACGCGCGAAAACGCTCTTAGGTGTCATGGCGTCGCGTCTAATGAGACGTGACGTCACAAGCCGACGTCTCATCAGATTTTTCCATGATTTTTCATTCTGTCAAAGCAAAGTCAAGTAACACGATGGCACTTACCTGGGCGTGACATCATTCGCTCTGATTGGTGTTTCAGTTAACATGGCCGATTGCAGTTATTTATACTTCTATTTTATTGAAAATCTTATTAATTTTTTAGGTTCCTTTCAACATATTTTTTCTCCAAAACCATTTATTCTTTGATTATTTAATACTGTCATCATGCCTATTCGTCAAGGTTTTATACTTAGGTTCCCGAGGGTATGCAAATTGGAGCATATCTATGGACAGGTGTATCACCAAGCAGTTCCATCCAAATCCGATAGACGTCGCCGCTTCAGCTAATTCTTTTATAGTATAATATATGGCGTCATCAATAGTGTTATAAGTTTTATTTTTCAACGCGGAAGAAGTCGCGGGCACCAGCTGGTATATAAATATATTAAAGAACTGTAAATATATATTTTTTCTGCCTTAAGCCGATTCTGTCTAATTTATGTTTTGCAAAATCAATTTGCTGCATTATCCCGAAACTGCCGAACACCGCGTAAGGAATTAATTCTATCTATAAAACAAAGTTATTTACTTGTACCACAGGCCATGAAGAAACGTTCGGACGAAATGCAAATACAAGGCCATCTATTTTTGTAATTCTCAAGTAAATATTTAATACGTTCACTTTTTAATATAGTGCTTGTTGTGGATTTATTTAAGAAACAGTGTGCAACCGAAGTACCTACATTTAATAATATTCCACTTTTCCTGAAGTGATTTTAATTCGGAAAATTTGTTGTCAATAGAGCTTTGACTAAATAGTGTTTGATATTTTTTTTGAGCTGTCGCGAAAAAAATTTAATACAATATTTTAATTTGGAATAAATATGCTTTCAAATGAACTGAACCATTGAGCATATTTTTGTTTTAAATTAACGGTCGGTCTACTTTATTTATTGCAGATATTAGTTTCGATCAATATACCTGGGTGGACTGAAAAGTACTCGCCTGACACAGATACATTGAATTCCTAAAATCAAAACTACTCACGTTATTTAGTTCAGTTCGGACTAGTTAACTGTGCGAAGTTCAAAACGTAAGGGATAATTAGTTGTGATTTTATAAATTTACTCGCTGTTACACGCGATATCGTCTCTTTATAAAATATTATTCGTGCAAAACGAATTTTGTATGCAGGGGGAGAGTGAGTAGCCTATGTTACTCGCTGATAATGTAGCTTTCTATAGGTGAAAGAATTTTTAAAATCGGTCCAGTAGTCTTTGAGTTCATTCATTACAAACATAAAATTGTATGGAGGGAGTAAAGGGGGGAAATAGGGGAGGGTGAGTAGCTTGTGATACTTTGTGGTAATGTAGCTTTCTATAGGTGAAAGAATTTTTAAAACCGGTCCAGTAGTTTTTGAGTTTATTCATTATAAACATACATACAAATCTTTTCTCTTTATAATATTAGTATAGATTCGTCAAGCAATAAGTAATTTCCGCAAATTTAGAAGGGTGCTGTCATTAAGTATCTCCAAAGTCCTTATCACCAAAGGACATGACGGTATGGTCAGTACATTAGGGGACTCCGCTTTATCACATTCATCCGTCAAGAAAAGGATAGCAAAATTTAAGCGTTATAGAGAGAGTGTGGAAGACAAACCGCGCTCTGGAAGGCCTTCGACGTCCACTACTGATGAAAATAATAGAAAGGTAGTCGATTTAATTATGGGAGACCGCAGATTAAAAATTAGAGATAGCTGAGATTATAGGCATCTAATATGAAAGAACCAATAATCAACGAATTGGGTTTCCACAAGGTGTCAGCGAGGTGGGTCACGCGGTTGCTTTCAGTCGAACAAAAAGGAATCATTTGACTATTTCACGCGACTTTTTAGAGTTATTCATAAGCGATCCAGATGATTTTTTGAATCGCTTTGTTACTATGGACGAAACATGGGGGTTCATTACAAGTACACCAGAAACAAAACAACAATCAAAACAGTGGAGAAGAACCGGTTTTTGTCAGCAAATTTTGTACACTTTGTACTTATGCTACCAAGGTCAAAAAATAGTTTTTAGAATTTATGTCTGTTTGTCGCTTTGTCTGTTTGTCTGTGCGGTTGTGCACGCTAATCTCTGAAACGGCTTAACCGATTTAAATGCAGTTTTCACTGATGTATTGTAGCAAGCTTCCCGTAACATTTAGTGTTTGTTTCATTCCAATCGGTTTACAAATAAAAATGTTACGCGCTATACCGAATACCACGCGTACGAAGTTGCGGGCTCAGCTAGTAAGTATATTTATATTAGACGAAGCTTCGTTAATTCTGTGAAAGAAATGTCTGTATCTGAAAAGAAAAAAATATTATGAATAGCAGTTTTCACATACTGTACTATGCATAAACTACACAGAAAATTCCTAGTTCTCAAGTGGCGTAATCAGAAAGTTACCTACTAATAAAATCACGTAGATCGTCTAAACGTCGGAGTTTGCCATATTTTTATTACCTGGAACAAAACAAAGACAGGTTGATTGTTTTATTATGAAAAAAAAAATGCAGCAGACGGGTTGATCGTTCGCTTGATAGTACGACGAACGTCAGACCGAACACAATTTTTACCAAAATGAGCCCTACCTAACAACCTATGAAATTTACTATGTTTTTTTCTTCTCAGAAAATACATATTTTTGTATAAATTTGTCCCGATTCAAACTTTTTTAAAATATAGTCTCTTTATTTTTATCTAAGCTTTAATTTTGCTCTAACAAGTCAAATTAGGCGACGAAAATAACGCTTTTTTTTGCCAAGTCCTCGCCTTAAGAAAACACGGACACCGGGGTATGCAAGTACACTGTCGACCTTGATGAGATAAAGAATAACGCGCAAAGTGAAAATATAAGCATGTGAAAATGTGAAAAAAATATTCTAATTTTGAGAGTCTGTAACATGGTGTGGCTTTTGTAAAAAAAGGCAATCAAATTTTGCACACAGTTACATGTAACCCAATTGAATTTGCGAATTTTGCGTTTTCAGCGCGAAACACAATTATAAACGAACATAATGTTGACCATAATGAATTTAAAATCCCTTGGTCGATCAGAAGCGCAAAATTCGAGAAGGTTCGTTAAGGCTCGGATCAGACAAAAAAATCTAACAAAAAAAATCTTTGGTCTTAACAGTTTGAAGATCAATACAAGCATTAATAAAAAAATATAATTATAAGACCTTATTGAATAATCTGTCTGCTCCGAGCTCGACATTCTGATTATAAAGATCGTACGCTTATATTAAACCGAGATTACATCGCGATGCGCAATATCGATCTTCTATCATTTCGCTGATTAAAAACCTCATGTTCATACATTCTGTTTGTTTTCGTTCTGTGATAGTGGTTCCTTGACTGTTTGAATTGCTATCATACATAGCTGTCTATAAAACTGTATAGACAGTGTAACTTAACGAATTTATGTATTGTAGAAACCAAAACGACCGCGCCCATAACTAAATAATTTTATATTTTTATGCGAAAATTATATAATAATTTAATCGTTTTCGTTATAGCGATATTAAGATACTAGTTGAACCCGCAACTTCGTACGCGTGGTATTCGGTATAGCGCGTAACTTTTGTGTCTGTAAACCGATTGGAATGAAACAAACACTTAAGTGTCACGGAAAGCTTGCTACAATAAATCAGTGAAAACCGTATTCAAATCGGTTAAGCTGTTTCAGGGATTAGCGTGCACAAACGCACAGACAAACAGACAAACAGATGAAAATTCTAAAAACTATTTTTTTGACCTCGGTAACATAATTTTTTTTTGTAACTGCTCGTTTACGATTTTATTATACGAGTATGTATAGGTAGGTAAAGTCTGGGGAAGAAAAGGTTCGTCAGCTGAATGTCGACATTTGCTTGCAACATGACAATTATCAGTCATGTCAACATTTTATTTCAAATGTCTGTCAGTTGTCTGCTTAGTGCTTTAGTTTCAAAAGGTACTAAGAGTCTACGACTTGATAAAGGAATTAATTTGAAAACTGACGAAGGTTTTCGTACCCCGACTGAACATAATATAATACAGACTATATGTATAGATTGTTAAGGCACTGTTGTTTTAAAAATATAAATAATAAATGAATAAATTACAAAAACTGCTTAGATAGAAATAAAATTTTATGATACTTATGCTTCCTTTTTAGATAGTTTTCTAGAAATACTGCCTTTTTTAAAGCTGGTAAGTTTATGGGTGAAATGCACACATACAGTCTACAAAGTTCTATATGCGTCCAGAATAATGCCTTCGGGATGTTGTTAGCTTCCCCTATTACGTACTTAATCCCTTTTGGGTAATCAAGCGCAAACGAGTAGGTTTAGTTGTCGTTTAGTAGCGGCATCCCCTCCTAAACAAGGTGCGGGATAGTGGCAGCATAATTCTGAGGACAATCTCTAATAAATTAGATTGTCAGGTCCTAGGATTCGGGTTGAGGCGCCTTATAATATAATCCTAACTTATATTAAGTATAAATAATATAAGTTTGTTTGTTTGTATAAATTTGTTTGTTTGTTTTGTACGCTTGTTTGTTTGTAACGCTTTCACGCCTTAACTATTCAATCGATCATTATGAAATTTTGCATATATAAAAAAGGACATTCAGAAAAAAAGGAAATTCAGAAAAAAGTATTGTTCGAAAGATAACTGACATTGTCAATTACTAATTATTTCTATTTTTGAAAATTATAAGCGTATAGACGCTGAATATACATATCTACGCCGAATATGCAATATAATAAAATCGTAAACGAGCCGTGTCCGTACATTAAATATTTTTTCAAAAAAAAAAAAATTTTTACACATTGTACTTATGTTACCGAGATCAATAAAATAGTTTTTAGAAATTTTGTCTATTTGCACGGTAATCTCAGAAACGGCTTAACCAATTTGAATGCTGTTTTTACTGGTGTATTGTAGCAAGCTTCCCGTAACATTTAGTGTTTGTTTCATTCCAATCGGTTTACGAACACAAAAGTTAAGGGCTAAGTATACTGAATACCACGCGTACGAAGCTAGTATAAACTATACCTATGTAGAGGTTGACCATGATATATACGTAATAACTTGTAAGTTAGAGATGAAATATAGTTAAGTTGACAACTGTCAATAACTTGATAACCTATTCCGAAACCACTTTAAAAGGAAAAAGATTTTTTTGCTGAATACTGAACGAACAAAACTATGAGAATTTTATAGCATCATAACACACGCAGATCCGACGTGTGTAGTTCAATTAAAATAATTTTTTATTCCTACCTCATCCCGGATTTCATTCTGTACCTAATTCACTGTAAAACTGACATCAGTCATACCGGACGCATTTACTGCTTACACAATTCTGCTTTACGATCTATATATTCGTGTATTTCCTTCCATAAGAATAACTATACATATATGTTTATACGTGCTAGACCATGAATTGTTTTAACCCACGAGGGCCCCTGGCGTGCGGCATAATTTTGTGTGCAAAGGGCTTTATGATGCATATAAAATCAATCTTATATAAGAGATGAAATATTTAAATAATTTGATTTTAATACGAATTAAGACAACATATTATCAGACATCATAGATATCATAGTGTCAGATTAGTATCTGATAATTATTTGTTCGTCTCTGTTCGTATTGCCAGTTTTGACATACCATGAAATGCCTCGTCCTTATTTACAATCCGTTCAGCGTGTTATGAAGAGGGCAAGACAATTCCATCTTGGAGAATGACAATTTAAAATCTGTTTATCTTTAATTTAAATATACAAAAAAAAAACACAAAGTCACCCACATATATTTTTATCTATGCGTTTTCTCAATTTCCTTTAACTTAACATGGACAAGCATAAGTAATTTAAGGTGAAGACAAACGCTAAATACTAAAAATATCCATTGTTTAATGAAGATGTTACAAGAAATAGACATGACAATTGCTTTGAAAAAAATATATATTATACTTAAACATGTGAAGAACCAATTGTATTAATTAGAATTTTCGTTAAAGTAATAGAAACTCCACAAAAAATGTTAGAACACGAGAAGAATTTGACTTTTATTGAAAATTCTCTCGAAAACGGCTTATTGCGCGCATATGAATCCTGTACCTACCTATTAATAAGTTAATGTCAGTTTAAAAAATGGTAAAAACAAAAAAATACAATTTTTAGGCCTGTTGAATTGTTTCCGCCGCTAGCGAGTTCTAATGTAAATGTCATTTGCCTAAGTGAAGCCCTTAATATTATTACTTACATAAAATTTCAACAGCGGATCGGCCCGGCCTCTCTGTCGCATATAATTCGAGCTTTAAAGTCGACCGACAAGCTGATGGTCCTCTTGATGGTAGGTGGTTACCGTCGCCCATAACACAAGCAACGCCACAGGTGATGCAAGTGCGCTGCCGACCATAGTATCATAGTAGGATTAAAGATAAGGAAGGGAGGTAATGGGTAAGTCTAAACCACCGCATATTTCTTGGGTTAGGTACTACAACGAAATATGTATTTACATTACAAATAAATCAATCCAGAATTCGCACATAATGAAAATCAGGGCGATTTAAATGCAATTTATAACATCATGGCGTATAAATAAACTGGACAGTGAAAATAGAATTCAAATAATTTTGTAATAGTTGTAAGTGCAACAAGCCGACTCTGTAATACGGATATTATTTTGTCAAGTTGAATTTTATTAGAACCAAGGTAATATTTGACAATTGAAATTTGAGATTTTTAACGTGTAGTGTAACCTACTTTTTAGTTATTATAAATTGTAGGTTTTTTTTATTGTTATTAAACTGATTTTCTTTTTAATGTTAGGATCGGCTGACAAGCTCACGGTCCACTTGATGGTAGGTGGCTACCGTCACGCTACCGTCGTCTATAACACAAACAAAGCCACAGCTGCTGCAGGTGCTCTGCCGACTACAGTAGGATTAAGGAAAATGGGCTCTGGCATCCCATACTCACTCACCGAAACACAACAGCACACGTCCTGTTATTTCACGGAGGTATTCTGTCGGGAGGGTGGTTACTGCCGCCAGACGGGCTGCCCAAATGAGTGCGAAATGCAGTGTGCCCTGCCACTGCTTTGCAGATCCAAACCAGAGCCAACTTTGAAAATGACGCTGCCGGGAATCGAACCCGGGGACCCTAGAACAGAGCGTTAAGGCAGCCACTCATCCCTAATCACTCATCTAACGGGGTCGCCAAACGGGCATGAAAGTTGAATGTTTTTATATTACAATTAAACTATCTGTAAAATTAAAATGAATCGCTAAATGTGTGGCAAAATGCAAAACTCGAAAACGGCTGGACTAATTCGATTATTTATTTTTTAAAGGCTGAGAAAGGTTCTTAAAGGGGAAAATATTGCCCGAAAGAATCAGTGCGGAGCCAGGAGCGGGTCGTTAGTTACTAAAATAAAATAAATGTGACATATTTAATGGCAACTTTTAAAATACAGCAACATTTTTTGTAACGACACAGTACATTATGTTCAGCAGTCGGTAGAAGTATTATGGCAACACCTGCGATGTCATGGATTCTTGTTGATCTCCGTGAATTTAAAATTCAATAAAAATCTCAGACAGTTTTTTAGCATTAAAGCATAAGGTACTATAGTACATTAATATCGTTGTTTTTGATGTTTATTAATATTTTACCACGATGAAAATAGATTAAAGAGATGGGAATTAAAAATTGTGTCGGAAAATTTGATTTTCTTTTTAATGAGACAGAAATATACGAATAGTTAGTGTAAATGTGTAATAATAACAATTAATATTATCTATTATTGTTTATGTTTAAGTTTCCAGTACAATTATTATAATCTGTAACAATTGTAATATATAAAAAATAAAATAAATTAAAATAACAATTAATACAAACAAATCGATATTGTGGGCAAATGGGACCTAAATCCATCATTCTAGAGTGTCGGACCTTTTGGACCCACAGGTTTTAACCCTACCTACGTAAAAGTGCCCATCACAACAGATTTTATGAAAGGTACATTCGAACTGGCATTTTAGTCGATACGATTATGAATAGTCGTTATATGTGAAGTGTGAAAGGAAAAAATATTATCTACATAGTTATAGAATATTTTGATAAAATAAAGTCGCCACAAGAGTGCCTACATAAAACACAAACCGGGTAGTCTGGTGTCAGCAACCACCTCCTCACAGATGACTCGACTCTAAGAAATACGAGCATCGCCATCGTCTTGTTTTCTGCTACGCTTATCATTTGATTTTCTTTTTTTTTTAAATTACAGATGGGTGTTTGCTCTTTACCAGCATCTATCCATGTAGGAAGGATGAGGCTGACGATGGAGCGAGCTCACCCAGAAGATGATTCACTCGAACCTTCAAAAGATTTGGGTTGTGTGAGCTCGGAAATACAGACGCCCCGGCAGGGAGTTCTAATCCTTAGCAGTGCGCATTACAAAAGATGTTTTAAAGCGCTTGGTCCGATTTAGAGGGATTTCGACAAAGTGAGGATGGTAACCAGCCGTACGTCTGCATGTCCGATAGAAGAAAGGGGAAGGCGGTATGATCTCATGCAGCTCTCGTCAAGTCCTTCACTCTTTATTTTTATTAATCACTAGCCGTGTCCCGCGGTTGCCTTGCCAGATAAGGGCAGATCCTGGGCAGAGATTGACAGACCCTTAGAAAAGGGTCATAGCGTAACGATAAAGCCTATAACGTTCCTCAAGAATTGGACTATCAAATGCAAAAGGGATTTTTAAAATCCAACTGTTCTCTAGAATTTAACGCGTTTAACTAAACAAACAAACCATTAAATATTTTCCTATCCCTACCTAATCCCTTATCCTTAATCTTACTATGGTCAGCAGCGCACTTAAACACCTGTGGCGTTGTTTGTGTTATAGGCGACGGTAACAATCTATCATCAAGTGGATCGTCAGGATCGTCACGACCTTAACATAAAAAATTAATGATGTAAGTAAAATTTAATTTTAATATTACGGCGTGGGTGATTGATGGAATTGCGGCGTGTTGCCACAATTTTAAAGTGACGCTTTCATATTTAAATTATAATAAGATGGCACGCGAGTTTTTAACTCGGAGGGGGTCTGGCTGCTGTAACCATCGCTTGGTGCTTTAGAGAAGTTAGCGAAGAAATAGACAAATAGATATAGATTAGTTGACTTATTAGAGATACATTAATAAATTAATGTCAGAGATTTGTGAATAAGCAAACTATAAAAGCAACTCCTAATTGTGCAATATAAAATTTAGTAATAAGATTTTAAATGTTTTTGCCACCTGGAAGAAATAAGCGAGCGACCTATCATTTATTATTTATATAATATACAAATATATAGGTATACATATTTATAATCTAGCTAGAGTTTAGTAAGAACCGGTTTCTTACTAAACTCATTAACTAACGGTTAAGTAATATCTATTGAATAAGTTTGATAAAATTGAAAAAATACATAGTCTTATCGAGGCAAGATTTCGTTTAACTTTTTCGATCGTGAATAAAACATTATAAAAATATTGATATAAATTATTATTTTTGATGTGGAAATTCTTCGCCGTTTTGTCGCCCGTCAAAGTTTGTCCAACGCTTTGGCGGAGCTTAAGGCGACTCCAGCCACAAAACTCGTTCTGTACTGAATTGACGGGACTGCTGAGGGGGAGTCGCTATTTGCAAATCTCGGAAATATCTATTTAAAAATTAAATAAAGTATAATTCAAATTTTTCTTTTAATGAGCCTTCAGATAGTGGATTAGTGATTATATACTCTTTGTAGTGGATCTTAAAATTTATCTTAAGAATTAGCTATTTAAAATATTGATTACTAAGCAAATCGCACGGTTACAACATCGATATTAGACCGCTAATTAGTAATTTTTTTATATATATAATTTTAAAAATAATTATGATGATCCCCTTTCATATATCCTGCAGATGATTTGAGTATTTTTTAAATTATAATTATTATAATAATTTAAAAGAAAAACGGTTACAAATAAGTGGATTTTTTTTATCATTAGGGGCTGGCGTCGCCTTAACTAGACTTTGTACTCGGCTCGGCGGTCCCCCCCCCCCTTCACCGCAATGAGCTAGTATACTTATAGCGTTTGTAATTAGCTGGTTTCAATGTAAATCTTGATTGCCTTTAATAAATTAACCTTTTATGCAAATTTTCTATACATAATAGTTTCGATTTCACATTTGCCAGACGTTCCTCAAGGTCTCATTTTTTATTATTTACTTATTTAGGGTAAATACACATAAGGAATTTAGGAACTATAATTAGGAGGAATTTAGGATATGATACGCTAGCTCACCTTCTGTTACGTCCAGTTCCAGCGCGAGACCTGTACTTGCCATGGCGCTCCTCAAGCAGCGGCCCTATTCTTAAATCTACATGATTCATCTTCATTTACTTTTAGGCTGGATATAACGGGTGTTAGATAAACGCTCCCGAAAGACAGACGATAGTACTAATGACACCTTTGATGACCTTTGGGTCAGAAAAAAATTAGATCCCGATAAAAAAAGATGATTTAAGTCAAAAAAGATGATTTTTTTCATGAGGATCGACTTCTTTCTGACCCATTAAGTATAAAGGTGTCATTAATACTATCGTTTGTCTTCGTTTACAGGAGCGTTTCCCTAATACCCAATATATAACGGGGTGCGCCCAATGACCCTTGTCCCTTCCGCTTTACTTTATATAGGTCTGCAGCGCACTGTTCCTAGTTTTGCAATACGCTTGGTTTTGCTTGTGTTTAGCCAACTATCAAATAGATCATAAGCCTGGTTGAAAATGTGTAATGTCACTTAAAATAGAGATAACAAAAATATAATGATTAAGTATTGCAGAAAAAAAAGTTAAAAATTAAAAAAATACCAGCTCCATTCCTAAAAAGGTTTGGTTAACTCTTGTGGTGAGTCTTTAGTTATTGGATATATTTTTATACATTGAAACCTTATACATATGTTGTCAATAGATTTTTATGCTACATTTGCTACATAAATGTGTGTTACTCTTTCACGCAAAAACTACTGAACGTATTTTGTAGAAACTTTACGCTAATATTGTTTATTAATCACAATAAGACATAGGCTATTATTTATAAACCAACAAGCAATGTTTATTTACTGCCCTTGAACAACACACTTTGCCGATTGTGCAATATGGACCTCTTCAAGAGAGCTTAAGATAAATTGTTTCAGGGTCTGCAATCCTCCCTGCTTTTCGTCAACCATTCATCAAGTCTGTATTGAAAAATAAATTTCTTTTCAGAACCCCGGAACCTGTCAACTATACCATTTGGTATACCATAACAGCCACAATAACAAATTATTTACGCTACGCTGGAGGCAATTTTGGAAACAATCCCGGTCTATTTTGTCATTTCTGAATCAGCAATGTCTAATCCTCGAGCCGAAAATATAACGTTTTGGGAAGATATTTACAGTTCGTACTACTTCCCACCCGCAGTGCCGACTTCGTCTAGTAATGTCGTTATAAGTTTTTCTTTAGGTATCTTGCTGTGTCAGACACTTCATTTATTTTTGTATTGAGAAATTGATGAGAATTTTCTTCATTGCTTATTGATTTCAACATCTAACCTGAAGGCACAGAGGAATACTCGGTGCTGAAGACCTCTAAACCACAAATTAACCAGAGAGATTAGAATATATATTGAGAGTATATTTTACACGTATGCCACATTTTGCATAATATAGTAACATAGGAAAAATGTAATTGCCAACATATTGAAAATGGGTAAAGCAAATTATAAGAATATACGTAAAGATTTTTTTCTTTCGTTACTAATTTACTTAATACTTACTCGTTTAATTTAATAATTGAGTTACTAATTTAACTTATTCGTGTAAAAGTTTTAAAATAGTATCGACTACATTAATTAATTCACTAATTTATTTATTTCTTTCTTTATTATTACATGGCCTCCAACGAGGCAGGCACCGAAAAAAAAACACACAACAAGGAACAGTAAAAAATAACATGGCAGATGCCGCCGCAATTAAAGGAGGCACAGCCTACGCAAATAAAAGTCAAATTAGCATCGCGGCAATAAAGTTAGAAAAAAAAAATATGAAAATTTATCAAAAAATTTATCAAGTATTTATCAAAAAAAAAAAATCATACATAGAAATATAATTAAATCGAAAATTTGGAATAAATGTCAAAAATAAACTAGTGTTAATTATCTGAACCACGGACAAGGATGAGTCTTTTTATTTTGGAAAATACGTCGTTAAACAGGTCAACATCGTGACTCAGGGACTTGGCAACATCCATAATACGATTATTTAGTTCTAAATAATTCAATCAAGCAATGTAAGAATATTCATTTCCACTTCTTGAATGAACATAATAAATGTTTTAGTTTTCTTTTTATTTATATTAGGAAATGTTAAAAATATAAATTTGAAATAATTAGCTATGTACAAATGGATCCGATTATGTCGTGTGTTAGCAAATTGTGTCAATTGTATTACGTATTTGTTGTTTTGAAATAAAATATATAAATTTATAAATTAAAATCGATTATTTTATCTAATATGCTTACTTAATTGAGTTTTATTATGTATTATTGTAAAACACAAGAAACTATGTAAAAAGTTATATTTACACTATGAGTACCCAATGCAGCATATTGTACAGTATAATACATATATTATATGAATGAATATATATATATATATATACACACGGTACACGAAAGTGCTAATTTTCTGGACATAAAACTGTATAAAACAAACAATCGCTTAACAATATAATTTTGGCTGTGAATCAGTTCGGATAAACGATTTTAGATGAGAACGAAATTTTCTAAAAGGAAATCTCTCAGTAAAAGGAAATTTTTGCTATGCACTTGAATTTACGAAGCCATTACTTTATACTTATATACTATATGGAAGTACAAATAAAATACTTAGGCACGGACAATTTGGCTTAGCATCACACATGAACGCTTAAGTTAAAGATCTTACTGAGTTTTGGAATACCGCCAACTGAAAAATATCAGCACGTAGGGAGACTGTGTCCCTTGACTTCAATATGACACTTCAAATATTCACCCTTGGGAAGGGATTTTCCTTGATATTTTTTTCAAATTGTGTATAAAGTGTATGATATGTTCAATATGAAAACCACTTACTAAAAATTTCACATCGAGCCAAGATCATCCTAACTAAAATAATACAAATGAGTGTCTGTTTGTTTCACGCCTTAACTACTCAACCGACCATCATGAAATTTTGCATAAATGTTGTCAGGGATACAGGAAACGACAGAGTTTACCTTCATGCAGAAAAAAGTAATGTTCCTGAGGGATTATTTAATTCAACGCCTGACAGAACTAAATGAGCATACAGAGTGAATAACTTATAGCTCATATATACTTTTGTTACTTTTGTTGCTACTTTTCTCTTTTAATGCTTAAATTAAAAGAGATCAAATAAAATCAAAATATGTATTTATTTATCAATTAGGTTTCTCCAAGAAACTCTTATGATCGTCATTTAAATTTAAATTTTTAATTTAAAACTCTTATGACGCGGAGGAAGTCGCGAGCAAAAGCTAGTAATTTATAAAACAAAATTTCCATTAAGGCGACGGCAGCTCCTAATGATAAAAAAATCCACTTATTTGTAACTGTTTTCCTTTTAAATTATCATAATAATTATAATTTAAAAAATACTCAAATCATCTGCAGGATATATGAAAGGGGATCATCGTAATGATTTTTTAAATTATATTTAATTATAATATATAAAAAAAAATACTAATTTGCTGTCTAATATCGATGTTGTAACCGTGCGATTTGCTTAATAATCAATTTTTAAATAGCTAATATTTAAGATCCACTATCTGAAGGCTCATCAAAAGAAAAATTTGAATTATACTTTATTTAATTTTTAAATAGATATTTCCGAGATTTGCAAATAGCGACTCCCCCTCAGCAGTCCCGTCAATTCAGTACAGAACGAGTTTTGCGTCTGGAGTCGCCTTAAGTAAGCGATGAAACGTATTTTAATGGCTTTTCAATAAGGTTAACTTTGTAACATTTTTGTATAGAATGAAAATTATGCTGAATTTTCATAAATAAGTTAATTTATATTTATAATTTTCCTCAAAATTAGATTTCTTGTTTTCCGTCTCAAAAATGTACTCGAAAGGCATATTTGTTTGGCTTTGTTATGCTTGTAGGTATCGCCTTAACAAACCGCTCCCCTAATACTTTATGGATTTCTTTAATAAGAGAATATACAGAATACAAGTTGGAAGGATACTAAACTGGTGTAGATTAAATAAATTTAAATTTTAAATGCTCCTACTATTAATTACTGTATAATCTATACTAATATATAGAGCCGTAGAGTTTGTTTGTTTGTTTGAACGCGCTAATCTCGGGAACTACTGATTCGAATTGAAAAATTCTTTTTGTATTGAATAGTCCATTTATCGAGGAAGGCTATAGGCTATAACATCACGCTACGATCAATAGTATTATATATAAGCAGTGGTCGAGTTCACCTAGTTGGAGGGGTAAATGGTGTAGTGTGAAATTTAAATATTAAAGAATCCAATAACGAGGAATCAATCATCCGTTAAGACCTGACATTTTCATGTTTGAGACGTCTGAAACGAGATCAATACCGTTTACTGAAAAGTGTAACGAAGTGATATTTATATTAGGAAGTTGTAACCGTTTTACCGTATCATATTCAATTTTAAGAAAAACACGAAAATTAACAGAACTTGAACGGAATATCTGTCTACTTAATACCAGCGACTTTGCAGGTAATAACTTTGTAAGTTATAGTTTACTACAGGTTATTCATCATCATCATCTCAGCCATAGGACCTCCACTGGATCCACCGTCGACCAGCGTTCTTCTGTCTACGCTTGCCGATCCGTGGCCTCTACTCGAGAACCTTCTGGCCTCAGTGGTCGTCGGTTTTCAGTACTATGTGTCCTACCCATTACCACTTCAACTTACAAATCCATACGTCGGTATCATTCGTTCGTTCCTCATTCCGGATTCGATAACCCCCAAGCATAGCCCTTTCCATAGCTCGTCGAGTTTTCTTAAGAGGCTCACAGTTTGAGACTGCGTTTCAGCGCCATATTTGTTTTGAGGCATTGAGGAATTTTAGACAAGAAGATGTCTTGGAGCTTCCCGAAAGCTTTAAATAGGATCCAAAATCAAAAACAGAAATCCCGGCGGAAACAAAGACCAAGAGGACCTCGAGGACGGAAAATCGAAGTAGGAAAAACTGGTACTAAAAAACAAAACTGTTACGAGGACCCGGTACACGGAACGAGAAAACCCGCGCGGGGTCACTGTTGGCTGTATTTTCCAATGTTATAAATTTAGACGACAGTGCATCCGCATGGTGAATGCCATGCTTTTACCGTTTTATAATATTATAAACTGAATTAACCAAAAAATTACATTTTGACGCGACGCGTCCACAGGACATTGCCAGTCGAAAATATGTCTTGTATTCTTAACACATTGATCTAAATTTAACAACCACTTAATTGATCACCATATCAGCTAGGGCTTATCTGTATTTTAAAATTACACGGAAGCCCCTACAGTGATAAAATACACTTATTACGAAAAAAGCGAATCTGTAAACGATAACATCTATTTTTATCGTTATCGCGTTTTAACGAAATATTGTGCAATATTTACTATTCCTATTATCTAACGTGGAAGGTGTATTTCCAATAAATTTATTCATGAATAGTCATAACTGATTACGATGACTGGAACATTTGATAATAAGAGCTTATGAATTTAGAAACTGCTTTATCGTAATAGCACACGCATGATGGCATAACAATAAAATCAACATTTATTAGACATAAATTACAATAACTGTTAAGAAATAAGACACGATTTTGAATTTTCAGTTAGATATGTTAGATATATTAGTTTGTATGTTTGGATGTTTGTTAATCACGCAAATACAGCTGAACGGATTTGGATGAAATTTAACATACAGTTTATTACCTGAATAATATATCGGATACTTTTTATGCTGAAAAAATGTTAGGTTACTGAGGTATCGTCTAAAAATATAAAAAATTGGGTGCCACTATCGTCACAGCGACAAATATGTCGGACGTTATATTTTCAGATATTCTCTCGGGTGTTACATTTTTCATTTTTCAACGCTGACGAAGTCACTGGCATCAGCTAAAGCTAAATAAATCAATAACAGGGTCTTTTTTAGGGTTCCGTACGTCCGAATAAAAAAACGAAACCCTTTGTGTACGATCATTTGTGTACGATCATTATCCTTATCTCCGAAACTACTGAACCTAAAATTTTGAAAAAATACAGAAATTAGATTTCTACTTATAGATTATAGGATAACATGGTAAATCACTCAATATTGTGCGGATAGGTAACATCGTACGGAACCCTCTGCACGCGAGTTCAACTCGCAATTGTCCCGTTTTTTATTTAGTCTTGAGTACATTTTTCTTAATTTATAATTATAAAAAATATGATACCAATCAAAATATAGAGCACATGAGAATCTCATCCCCTGTTGGTTGATTTAAACATTGATTTGTATACTATAATATTGCAGTATTTGAGAAAAGAAAAAAAAAACATACGTTTCACAAAAAAGTAGTCGCCTTAACTTATCTAAAAGAGCTCCGTGTGCAGAAAGACCTACACCTCGGAAAAACCTAAAAAAAAGCAACAAAAAAATAATAATTAGAACGTTTGTACCAAAGTGCGTTCGCGTTAGGTTGTAATTTCTACCCTTCCTGACATTGTGTACCCCGCATGCTGTATAATCGGCCGAGTTATCGGCCAATGAAAATGTGCCCTTAAGCGCATAAACGCAACATTTTTCAGTTTATCCGTATTATCAGTTATACAACACAAGAGGAGAATACGCAACAAACTACAAAGTCTTTTGACAATAAGTTCGCCGACTAAAGGGTTTCCAACCGGCGTTGTTTATAGACCTCTTTGAGTCATGAATAGTTAAATGGATGTACTGGTATTTTGGTACGCAGGTCGAGAGTTGAAAGCATAAAGTACTCTCCATATGGGGACCGAGACTTGAGTAATGTTTGGGCTGACAAAATTAATTACCGCTTAGCTTTTAGGAGTGTCGCTCATGACGAATTTTGTATCACAAAAACTACGAAATTAAACCACACGGCTGTCCGTAATTTAGAAGACTTGTCAGTAATGACAGAAGAAAAACTAATGGAATATTATAGATTTTTTTATTACATTTAATGATGACCCTGCGGAGCATTAGTTAAAATATTTCCCCACCAAAATCTACTAAGTGCCTGTCAGATGATAGCAGCAGAGCTGTCAGATATTTTTAAAGGATTTTTTTTTGCCTGCCAGTTGAAAATAATAAAATAGATAATAGTTGATAATATTTTCAATTATACCAATATTATTTTGTTTAAATTTCAATATTTAGTGACCGGCACATAACTTGGCAAGATTTGAACGTAGTGGGGGAAAGATTGCGCATCCTACACTCACATACAATAAAACTGGTCACTGTTGTTTTCATAATATTTTAAATTAATGTTTAGGGTGAGTTATAAAAAACAATTAGTTAAACTTAATTAAGAAATTTGTTATAAAATGAAATACTTAAATTATTATTAACATAAAACAACAATAGAATCACTTTTTAACAAAAACAACCGGTAGAATTTTTATGGGCGCAAGTGTACGAGGGAGTGAGCGCGACGTGTGCAAGGTGCGGGAGGCAAGGGTCGACCTGAACCAGTGGTGTGACAGTCCACACAAAGCTACAATTTTGTAAGTAGCGACCTCTTTTATTTTTCCCCCATACATAATTCATAAGAATTTTACTTTAGTCATAACAGATGGCACTACGAGCGATCAGTTGATTGACACTTAATTTTAGTGTTGCTAGTATAAACAAATTATCAACACAGATCGCTATCTATGTTTAAAACTATTTTTGAAAATTAAATTAATTCGCTATTACTTTGTTATAGATATAAATAAAAACATGAAAATAGTAGTCAACACGTTATTTGTAACATAAACCTAATTTTAAACTTTTTAAAATTGGAATTCCATTCTTCGCACAGTATTTGTATTATTTTTTTTAATATCTTTTAATGGTTTCGAAATGGCAACATCTGTAACAATAACAATCACACTGTCAGTATCTACCGGCTTATGCGCATTTTGTGGTTTTACTGGTTTTCGAGTTTCAAATTGTGAAATTTGTCGCTGTGAAATCCTGAAATAAGTGCGTTGAGTTGAGCCCTGCTCCTCCGCCCCATAATCTTCGTGTGGTGTGCAAATATTTCGCGACAGGATGCTACTCTAGTGCCTATATGTGCCGAGTGTTGTTTTCGCGACAGGACGCTTTTCTTGCGAAAAAGGAAAAAGCTTTACTGTGTTATACACATACATATCTACTAAGTGATTTAGCAAAAATCCCACGGCTTTGCTCATTGATTGCACTTCACACAAGGAACAGTTGCATAAATTATTTGTTAATATAACCATCAACATAATTTTGTATAGCTGGTGTAGGTCCATCAATAGAATTATGGCTGGAAAAATAAAACGTGATGAAAATTATGTGGATGAGGCTAAATTAGCAGCTGAAACTTATTACAATAAGCACAAACATTATAAAAATAAAAAATGAATGTATTGTTACTACAGAATTTTTCAGCTATATTCAAAGGTTAAGTGTTTCATATTTATTTCTATCAATTCTAACGATATTACAATTGATAAGAATAGATATATTTTTGAATACAGCTGAAGCTGTCTAGACGTCTACTCGTATTCGATCTTCGTTGTGTCGTGACCGTTTTTGTCGCAACTTCATTGGAATAGAGTTGAAGTTTGAACGAAAACCTTCATGATATATTGAAACTACGAGTAGACGTCCTGATACATAATTGATGTTCACGTGCAATCAGTACAGAGGACCGTACAACCATGCTGGCGAGTTGTTTTCGGGGAAGAATCATAGATGGCGCTTCATAATGTATTGGCATGTGAATGCCGTAAGAGGCATCTCTTTTTCCCTATATATTATAATACCCTTTGACCTGAACTGACAAACCAATCGCGCGCTCGGAGCTATGTTATCCGCCCCCCTCGTCTAAAAAACGACTTCTGCGCATCTCGCCATTCTTGCCAACTTAGGTGCCGGGAATTATACTTACCTCAAAAACATTTTTGAAAATTATTTTTACTGACTGTGCCCTATATATAGCTAGTATATAGCACAGTCAGTAGTTTTCTATAAGGGTAAGAATTTTTGAAATCAGTTAAATAGTTTTAGTGTTTATCCATTAAAAACAAGCGAATATACAAAAAATCAAATATTTTCTCTTTATAATATTAGTGTAGATTGCATGAAAAATCGATTACTCATTCGATAATCAAAATTTATCGCAATAAGCCCAAGTATAACCCAGGGTTGAACCATTCCAAAGCGCTCATTAAAGCCTATAGTCGAAATGTAACAAATGTCGAATGTCGCTTAGCAGGAGCAATCTGTGTATGCTATCTAGGGCGCTAACGGGGCACTGCCGCCTCAATAGGCACCTTAAAGTAATGGGGCTCACTAATACGGGAGAGTGTCGCTTCTGCCACGAGGCAGAAGAAACACCAATGCATATCCTGTGCGAATGTGGCCCCCTGATGTGACAAGCGCAGTCACATCCTAGGAAGCCACACAATGGCTTGTGAAGATGTGAAGAATGCCTCTATCAAAAAAGTACTACAGTTCCTTAACGTGGTAGGTATAGGTAGAGAGCTTTAGTTCACGTGGCGATCACAATATTTCAGCAATGGACGAAGTGATACTGGTACTCTAGCAGACAGAAATAGCCACTAAGATAAGATAAGATAAGATAAGAAGCACAAGTATAAATATTTTCTGACATCACATGGATGTATTTGAAGTGGGACAAGCAAGCTAGATAAAATAAAAACAATAAAAATGTAGATATAGGCTATCGATTCATTTTTATATCAGTTCTAATCAGGTATGTATGTTGTGAACAAATACGCCAACCGCCATTCGATGATCCACGCTGATTCTAGTTATAATCCTACAAAATGTAGTAGGTACTAAGTGTGTTTTCGGTGGTGCGGGCGCAAGAAATCAGACCTTCCACTTCACAAGGACCAGTTGTGGGCTCGTTAGCTTCCGACGGTAATTACTATCTGTATCTCAGTGTGCCATACGGGGAATCTACTTCTGGAGAAAACCGTTTCAAGGTAGATTTTTTTTTGTATTAAGCTACTTTTACACAAGTCAATTTACAAACTATATATGTGACGCAAAAGCGTTCCAAACTATATAGTTACTACATACTTTTAGTTTCATTTGATTTTTTTTTAGTTAGGAAAATCGCCTGTCATCTTAATATATATAATTATTGTTCTCCCTTAATATATATAGTTATATTGTAACTGCCGCTAGCTAGCCAGATTTTTTAATACATAATGTATCTTCTTTGGCCCAAATAACCCAGTTGTAATGGTAGTAGCAACCTTTTGCTCATAGTTTAATATCTTTTATTTTTCTATAAAATAAACTGCCGTACACAAGAAATTGCGTATTAAGATAAAGATTTGATATATGCTAAATGGGAACTTAATCCATGTGGCCTGGTGGCAAGCTAGAGGTGGCAATTGGGAATATTCCGTTTGTCTGACTTTCGCCTAGCCCAGATTTTCAATGTTGTTCATTTTTTAATAGAGATATAATAGATATCTACTTAAGTTTCGTATGAAAAAGTAAGATTTAAGTTTTGACAAGAATTTAGCCAAAAAGGACTAATTAAGCCTAAATAAGTACTCATAGTTTACAAGGATTACTATATAACCATAAACACGTCATTGTAGACGTCAAAAATCGGAAAATATTTGATATGTAACATTGTTATCAAAGCCGAGACAATACCAAAATAATCCACTCTACTTTTTAAATATTTCTCTACTAGCGATTCACCCTGACTTCGCACACGTGCAAATGATTACAGGGAAATTTAAAAAATCATTTTTAAAGATACTCACTCGTAGACAGCCGCCATCTTACGTTCAATCGGGACTGCGAATCAGTGAGTTTTTCTTATCTCCAAGTTTCGTTGTACCTTTACGGAAAGTTACGGAACGATGGGAAATCCTCACGGATACCCGGCAGCGAAGGGGAGCTACCTACTGTCAAGTGAATTGTTAGCTTATTCGCGGAACTTCATCATTAAAAAAAAAACAATTTCAATTAACTAAAACCTATGAAAAAGGTACTAACTGCATAAAGGATACAAAACTAAAAAACACAAAACACAAAACACAAACACAATGTCAAGAGTAACGTGATAGTTCTGAGTTCTAGCACACATAATAATAATATCCTACGTTCAACATTAAGTTATTTTCAGGACAATTATGAAATATGTCATTACTGAACACCAAATGGAGAGATAAAAATACTTTTATCAGGTCTTGGCAAAAAACTTAAATATCTATTATTTAAATAAAGATGATTCCTGTGTTATAATGATAGGTGAAAGTGACTTCGAAATTATGCAGAATTAATATTAGAAATACAACGTCCCTTACAAAATTACACACATACAAATATCATAATAATTATGCTCACCAACTTATAAATATGGTAATAACTCAAGTCATACTTAGATCTCTTAACAAATAAATACGCTTATTTTATAGATAACAATAAGAATCTTAAATGTGATTTATACTATGTTTAGTGGAATAATAACAGTCATGGAACATAAACAATATTTAAAGATTTATCTATTATAATTCAAGATATTAACAACTTTAAAACAAGTATTAATTTAGAGAAACAAAAAGAAGATTGTTGGCGCCTTTTTAGTATAATTCCGCACATCTCCAAACACGCATCACACACATGCAAACGTTAGCATCGCACTCTTAACTACATACCTACATGTTTTCTATTTTTTCTTACTTTTCCTACCCTCTAAATTCAAGACAATGTTCTGTCTTGTATATTCCCATTCGCCACCACCATGTTTGTCACCAGTGGTGGCAAATGGGATTATTTTTCCCATTCGTCACCCACACGTTAATGTTTATTTTTGATAATTCACCAATTTTATCACATATATCCAGTCACTAATTATAAAAAATATAATGATATATAAAATACAAATTGTACTTATGAACGTACTAGGAATCGCCAAAACTAATCTGGGCGGAGCCGCTCCCTTGAGCAGAATGGTCGTCACCTACAATAATTTAATTAGGGGAACTGGTATCGATATCTTTCAGTATTCCTCCGCATGTTTTAAAAGAAGGGTTAAAAAAATTCTTTTATCGCGTACTGCATAATGGTTTGTTGTTTTTTGAGTTTTTGTTTTTTATTCTTTTATTATTGGTTTATTAATTTATTTATTTTTTAATTTTATTTTTTTTGTTTTCGTCTTAATGCATGCCAAGTTAGCCTATAAGTGGAGTATACGATATTATAAATGAATTTCTAAATGTGTTTATGTATAAGGATGATTGTATACTGCGTTGGCTTCCTAATAAAATAAATAAATAAATAAAATCAAAACTATGTTTCATTTTAATTATTACATTATACTCTTTTGTCGTCTATGGGTAAATAAATATGTTATTTAAAAAGTTCTATTGCAATTGTGAAATAACTAGGTGTGTGAAGGCAAGCTCAAGTCTTATTTCGAAACTACTGAACCTAAAATTTTGAAAAAGTACAGAAATTAGTTTTCTCTTATATATTATAGAAAAACCTATAAGAGGTCCATTATATTAAAATAACATGGTAAATCACTCAACATCGTACGGAACCCTCTTCACGCGAGTTCAACTTGCACTTGTCCCGTTTTTTTATGTTAAGATCGGCAGACAGGCTGACGGCCCACTTGATGGTAGGTGGCTACCGTCACAAGCAACGCCAAAGCTGTTACAAGTGCGCTGCCGACTACAGTAGGACTAAGGATAAGGGATTAGGAGGGGATAGGGAAATGGGCTCTGGCATCCCTTATTCACTCACCGAAACACAACAGCACACGTGCTGTTATGTCACAGTGGTCTTATGTAAGGGAGTGGTTACTGCCGCCAGACGGGCCGCCCAAATGACTGCGAAACGCAGTGTGCCCTGCCACACAGTGTGCTAATTAAAGCTTTTATTATTACCAACCTTCTTCTTTTCCTTAATTGCTTTTTGAGGATATGCAGACGTGTAGAGTATAGTGTGAATTGGCGCTTCCGTGGGAATGCCCAATGACGTCATATTTGCATCTCTTATTTTAATCTCACTTGTAGGTATGCACTTTTTTAACTCACATTTATTTTAAAATATGCAATCAATTCATAAGGTCGATATTATTTAACACTCAGCAAATAATATAAAAAGTGTCAAGGCAACTCTGTCAAGCTGAGAATTATTTTTGAACTTGGTTAAAACACTTACAAGCGATATTTTTGTATAAAATACGTTCACTAATGATACAAAGCAATCGTAACTCAAAATTAAAGACACTCTATGTGTACAAAACCTGAACATGTGTTTTTATTGCAATTTAACTTCATGAAGTAATTAATTGTTCCATATATATGGAATATATATATGCAGGCACAGAAAAAAAACGGTAGGCGCGTCGCATCAACTGAGAGACTACTGAATTTCCAACGTTATCATAAATAAAATATATAAGACTATTAATGTCCGTACGACATAACTTTCAATAGAGAGTTCTCATTTTTTTAAACATTTTATTTTTTTATATGTTAAATGCTGTTAAAAATGTTATCTATACTTATAACAAAAAAATTTAAACAACCCGTGCCAGTACATTAAATATTTTTTCAAAAAAACAATTTGTACACATTGTCAAAAATGTGGTTTTTAAATTTATTTTTTTTGTCTAATTGTGTGTTTGACTGTGCGTTTGTGCACGCTAATCTCAGAAGCGGCTTAATCGATTTCAATGCGGTTTTCACTGATGTATTGTAGCAAGCTTCCTGTGACATTTAGTTTCATTACAAATCGGTTTACAAACAAAAAAGTTTGTAAGCTGTTTCAGAGATTAGCGTACACATATGCACAGACAAACAGACAAAAATTCTATAAACTATTTTTTTGACCACGTTATCATAAGTCCAACGTGTAAAAAATGTTTTTTTGAAAAAAAATCTTTAATTTTTTTAATCCGACACAGATTAGAAAAAATCATTATATTTATTACTAGCGTAGCGACCTGCCTCCGGCTTCGCCGTGGTGCAATTTTTAAATATAAGAACATTCCCCGTTTATCCCTCTTTCCATTAGTGAAAACCGAATTAAAATCGGTCTACCCGTTCACGCGTGATGCCGTGACCAAGGGAAATGGGGATTCATTTTTATATATAAGAAGATATGTATAGATCGAAATAATTTAAAGAAAGAAAGAATATGTACATTAATTTTTTCCAGATATTATTTTAACTACATCCTTCATTGTTGTTATGATGTTCGTCTTTCAGGCAAAAACTAATGAACAGATTTGGATGAAATTTGGCACACAGATAGTTTATTACTTGGATTAACATATTAATTTTTATTCTGGGTAAATGTTAGGTTCCCGAAGGATTGTCTAAAAATATTTAAAAATTCGCAACAGTTAGTAAGATAATGGGTGTCATGTCCGAAACGTCAAGTTAAATAAAGAAGTACTCGAAATAAAGTATAATGCGAATATATATATAACTAGCGGCCCGCCCCCGGCTTCGCCCGTGGTGCAATTATTATATATATGAACATTCTCCGATTATCCCTCTTTCCATTAGTCAAAACCGAATTTAAATCGGTCTACCCGTTCATGCCGTGAATAGGGATTCATTTTTATATTAAGATTTGCAAAAACAAAATGCATCCGAGTGGGTTGCTAGTAAGATAGGTACTAGTGTTGCAATCGCCGAATATCATCACGAATATTTAAAAAAAACTATTTATAACTGTACGCAACAGCAACACAAATTACGATTTGGCTATGTACCGTGTATCCGAACACACCTACCGCACTATTAACGGGGATTCCCTTAACATTGAATGAATGGAATTGTGAGTTCTCAAGTTGTCCAGTTTTAAGTATGTACTTGTTTCACTCAAAGCATTACATGAATTCTTTCATTTCATCTAGTTTCGTTGAGTTATTAATGAGGTTAGGTGGCTCATTTTACGTAGCTTTGTTTTGTAGCACGTATTGTTCTTGCTATTTTATTTCCGTTGTGTGTAAATGTGGTAAGTTTTAAGAAATAATTTCATATTAAATCTAATCTAATAACATGACCTCTTCACCGGGCTCTCCGATAGATTTCCTTTTATGGAATCTTATGATAAGTAATTATACTATGGCGACAGTACTTGATCCTCGATTTAAAAAAAAAATTACAATAGACCGCTTGTAGTTGAGAGGGTTCGGACGATTCTTTGTGCTGCTCTTGATGAGAGTAAATTGAAAGACCGACAAGACAACCAGAACCCAGACCATCGAGTAGTAGAGGTATTTAGCAAGCATGCCAAGAAATAATTGAAGATTCGGAAATGGAAGAACCAATTCAATATTTTCCGATTCGTTTTTATTTTTACTTCTATTTTATTTGTTTTTAACTTTTCTAAAAGCAGCAATACCACGATATAGATGACATATTTTTTCACAGGAAATTCAGAAGACAGGAATAAAGTAGATACAATTCTAAAACAACCCAATATCTCACCTTCTACTGACCCTTGGTTTTATGTCGTGAAGATATTTCTCTAAGCTGAAAAAACTGGCCTAGTAGTATTTTCACTTTAATTATTAAATTAAAATAAAAAAAATAATTAATTAAAAAAGAGAACAGTGGTGTATTGTTTATTACCTTGTTAAATTATTCGTATTCGTGAAAGTAGTATTCGTTGCATCACTATAAGATACCATCCATTATGTAGTTAATTTTATTAGACTATCGAAATAATAGATTCTCATTCTCATTCGTAATATGGTATTTGCCTATTTTTCAAAAAGTTTTTAAACTTAATTTTATTGATCAATTTTTTTTACATAAATAACACCGGATAACAATGATAAAACACAAAAAAATATACACATTTCAATTTTGTCGACTAAACAACCAACCATACGTCACCATGTAATCTGTATGACGTCATATTACTGACTGGGGGGGACACGCACAAAAAGGACTGACAAGGAGAAACTGGAAAAACTATAGCCATGAGTTTTGCTTCATTTGAGTCATGTGACGTCATACAGACCATATCGTCATAAGTATGGATTAGGCGGCAAAATTTAAATGTGATTTTTTTTGTGTTTTATTATTGTTACCCGGTCATTATTTATCAAAACAAAAAAAAAATATCAATAATTAAGTTTTAACACTTTTTGAACAATATGCAAATACTTACCCTATTTATCTACCTACCTTGGAAATATTTTATAATTTATTTCTTGCAAAGGTCAAATCAAAAGGGATGTTGGTCCCGGATTAAATATCTGACTAAGGGTTAAATGTCAGGTTTCTTTAATCGAGTCATTATTCAGAGGAAAATAAAATTCAGGCCTAAAATAAGATTTTTTGCCGAAAAACGTGATGACCTGAAAATTATATCGCAAATATAATCAATCATTTCATTGTTGCTAGCATCATATACTTGAAATTGAGGGCTTATGTGTAAATAGAGATAATAAAACAAGATGTTCAAAAAACATAACGGCAAGTAATAATAAAATAAGTGAATTAAGCATTACATAAATGAATAAATATTCACAATTCTCAATTATTAAATATTTTGCCTTATTTCACAACTAGGTTCAACTTTTCAAATTTGGCTCTGGTCTGGATTTGGAAAGTAGTGGCAGGACACACTGCGTTTTCGCAGTCATTTGGGCAGCTCGTATGGCGGCAGTAACCACCCACTCACAGAAGAACACCGTGAAATAACAGCAAGTGTGCTGTTGGGTTTCGGTGAGTGAGTAAGGTATGCGAGAGCCCATTTCTCTATCCACTCCTAATCCCTTATCCTTAATCCTACAGCAGTCGGCAGCGCACTTGCAGCAGCTCTGGCGTTGCTCGTGTTATAGGCGACACCTACCATCAAGTGGACCGTCTGCCTGTCTGCTGATCTTAACATAAAAAAAATAGGTAACTAGTTGTGAATAGAAATTTGTCTCTATTCGAAGTCAATAACAACAAATTTAAAAAAAAAATCTATTTTCGCAACCAGTAACGAAATAAAGAAGAAAATTTCCTTTTGATTGGTTATGATATGAATAATATTACCAGAAAGTTACCAAAATGGATCAAAGGGGACAAGGGACATAAATTTGATTATGGCCAGCTATAGTGATGCTTTCGAAAGCTTTTCTAAGTAGCTAAACGCAGAATTAGCATTAGCTGGACTCAAAAGGTGACCAACGTAAAAGTCCTGCAGCTGATTGGCCAAAAATGCAACCTTATGTTCGCGGTGAAAAAGCATAAAATATCTTGCCTGGGTCATGTCGTCATCCTACCTAGACATGAGCTATACGACCTGCTTCAGATGGTGAAGATGGGCAAGTTGTGACTGAAGAGGACCGCAGCAAGAGGACCGGGATAGCTAACTCAGTTGAGCTGTTCGACAACAGACAAGTTCACTAGTTGAAGAGGCACGGCAAGAAGAAGAAACGCAGAATATGCCTTTGATAAGTATAGTATTTTCATTGTATGATGATGCGTGACAGTTCGTAACTGTCAATTTTAGTGATGCAACGTAACGACATTTAATCGATTGTTTGAAAATATCCAATCAGTTGTCAAAGCAAATGGAATCGAAATACCGATTTTAGATTTTCAGATTTAGAAATAAATTCTAGTAATTAGGAATAAAGGTTACGCTAAATAAATTATATAATACAATGTAGTCTGTTTAAAATATTAATTTATATATTCATTACTGTCAGAACTCGAAACTTGACAACTCGTATTAAACTCAGAACAAAATTTACTTTTGTTTTATTGTTATTATTAGTCAGCTTTAATTTTCTTATCAAAATACTATGTTTTTAAAAATATATGGAATGAAAAAATATTTGTTAAATCTCCGAATATCTAATGACGAACATAGAGTACTTCCGACATATCGAATAGTACTTATTACTTCCATGATCGAATATAAGTGAATATCCCTAGTGTCAATCCCCATTGACACAAGTTCCGTTCCACGCGTTTGACTCTTAAAATATATGTTTCTTATTATATTTACCTATTATAATAATAAATTAATAATAAAAGTGATCATTCCTTTTGTGTTTTTCGAATAGATTTTTTTTTTTCATACACGTGTTTGTTTAATTGTTATTTTTTTTTGTGTCGGTTTTTTTTAGTTGAAAACAGTATGTCACGCATATCATCAATTATCATCATACAGTGAAAATCAAATTCTCTCAAAGAATTTTCATTTGAACGGAGCTAAAAAATCGTCGTCACAAGATTACGTCGTTGGTCCGTAAGACTTACTTATCGAGTGTTGTAAATGCGGGACTCAAACAATTTGTTTAATCAAGGGGCCGACGACGTGTGTTTGTGATGTGTTATGTTTACATATACAATATAAGTAGGTATATGATGTTGTATATGTTATTGACACAAACTCGACACGGTTTTGTGACAATCCAACGTTTCTAATGAAAATAGGTTCAACCGAAATCGAAGAAGCTAAAAAAACATATAGATTACTTGAATTTGTATTTAAATGAATTGAACATTTTGTTATAGCATGGAGCACTGCGTTTAGGGTTACCATATCTCAGGATTTGTCCTGAGATTTCAGGATTTTTCGACTCTTCTCAGGATTCCGGCCGGATTTAGCAAATCTAGTGATAGCTCAGGATTTTCAATAAAACACAGGTTACATTTTAAAGATCTGTCTTATTAAACTACTAAAAATAATTTTCTTTTGGTAACGATTGAACAGTTCAAATCAATACTTATTTATCAAAGTAAAACAAACTAAAAACAATCTTCTTTTGGTAATAATTGCAGTTAATAAAATCAATACTTATGTATTAATTTAAAACAAACTTAAAATAATCTTCTTTTGGTAAAAATTGCAGTTAAAATCAATACTTATTTATCGAAGTAAAATGAACTAAAAATAATCTTCTTTTGGTAACAATTGCAGTTAAAATAAATACTTATTTATCAAAGTGAAACAAGCTTGCAACGCGTCGCGTAAAACGCGTGCGCAAGATAATAATACGTTTTTGAGAGAAAATTCTCAACCTGTAGAAAATCTCAGGACTTTTCCATGGAAATCAGGCCTTTTCTCCGGACTTTTGATTTTTTCATCTGGTAACCCTAACTGCGTTCGGCAGTCCGGACAACTCGTGAAATATTTCGGTGAGTGAGTAAAGAATGTCAAGGGCCATTGCATCATTATCGTTTAATTAAACCATGGAGTTCTGATGCTTACTTGCTCTGGGAGTATTATCAAGATTAAAATTGTTTTGTCTTGTTCCAACAAGTGCTTTGAGAATCATTTTCATTAATATACATCCCATCACCATCATCATCATCTCAGCCGTAGGACGTCCAATGCTGGACAAACGCCTCCTCCTTAAGGGGGAGACAAACGCTAAATACTAAAAATATCCATTGTTTAATGAAGATGTTACAAGAAATAGACAAGACAATTGGTTTGAAAAAAATATATATTATACTTAAACATGTGAAGAACCAATTGTATTAATTAGAATTTTCGTTAAAGTAATAGAAACTCCACAAAAAAAGTTAGAACATAAGAAGAATTTGACTTTTATTGAAAATTCTCTCGAAAACGGCTTATTGCACGCATATGAATCCTGTAGGTCTATTAAGGGGGAGACAAACGCTAAATACTAAAAATATCTATTGTTTAATGAAAATGTTACAAGAAATAAACAAGACAATTGCTTTGAAAAAAATATATATTATACTTAAACATGTGAAGAACCAATTGTATTAATTAGAATTTTCGTTAAAGTAATAGAAACTCCACAAAAAAAGTTAGAACACAAGAAGAATTTGACTTTTATTGAAAATTCTCTCGAAAACGGCTTATTGCACGCATATGAATCCTGTACCTATTAATAAGTTAATATCAGATTAAAAAATTGTATTAATAAAAAAATTTTTTGTGTGTAATGTTCTAATGGTAAAAACAAAAAAAACACCATTTCTAGGCCTGTTGAATTGGATCCGCCGCCAGCGAGTTCTATAGTAAATGTCATTTGCCTCAGTGAATCCCTTAACCTTTTCTCTGTGTCAGTGTACGGGTTAGTCTTCAAAGCTAGTTTACTGTGAATATAATGGAACCTAACTGTATTAGATAAGGACATTTAAGGTACCTTTCATCCAAAAACGGTACTGTTCCCGAAAAACGCGAACGGAGTTACGGGCAAAAGCTATAACTAAAAAATTTGGTAGTTTTGTGTGTACTGCAGTGTGTACTTTTACGCTACACATTTTTCAGTTAGTTTTTTTGTCGTTTTTTAAATATAGATTAATTTAAGAAACTTGCTTAATCAAACAAAAGTTAACTTTGAAAGCACTAATCTCTATATATAAAAATGAATCTCTATTTCCCTTGGTCAGAGCATCACGCGTGAACGGGTAGACCGATTTTAATTCGGTTTTGACTAATAGAAAGAGGGATAAACGTGGAATGTTCATATATATAAAAAACGGGACAAGTGCGAGCTCAACTGGCGTGAAGAGGGTTCCGTACGATGTTACCTATCCGCACAATATTGAGTGATTTACCATGTTATTTTAATATCATGGACTTCTTATAGGTTTTCCTAAAATCTATAACTAGAAAACTAATTTCTGTATTTTTTTTTAAAAAATTTTAGGTTCATTAGTTTAGAGATAGGTGGGGGGGGGGGGGGGGGGGGCGTGGCTGAATGGTCAATTTTCGTCTATTTTCTTGAATAACTTGGAAACTATTTATTTTAAAATTACAAAAAAATACATTTAAGATCTTCACAACAAGACCTTCCATTTAATGTCACACGATGGAGTTTTCAAAAAAAAATTTAAATTTTCCACCTTCCTCCCAAAAATAACCTCCCATATACAGATTTCATCTATTCACGTCACACCTCTGCGTTTGAGTCACAGAAATTGATATGTGTACCAAATTTCAACTTAATCAGTCTAGTAGATTCCGAGATAATGGACTGTGAGCCGACGGACAGACGGACACACGAGTGATCCTATAAGGGTTCCGTTTTTTTATTCGGACGTACGGAACCCTAAACATTGCACGGGGGGAACCCTAAAAATTAAGGGCGAAGCCGGAGGCGGGTCGCTAGTTTTAAATATTTTCAAAAGTAAAAGTACTATTTATAGGCATACAATGGTAAGTGCAAAGGTCGTCTCGTCTCATCATATTATACATTATAAAATCCAAGCTAACTTTGCTTAGTAAGTTAAAAAGTGAGCATCAATGAACTCAAAAGCAAAATCTAATACCTCCCTGCATTACAATTTGAACACTATTCATATGCAGGATGGATAGTGTCACATGACCATTAAAGCGTTCAGTAACATCATTTAAGTTTCTCACGCAAGAGGACACTGTTGCTAACTGCAATATTGGGGTCATAAAAAAGGCGAATCGCATATTCATTATGTATGAAACCTTTTAAAAATCCCGTGGCAATAATTTAACAATTTGAAATTAATTGAGTTATAAATTGCAATTATTACAGACATATTATATTTGGATTTTGTATATTGGAATATTTTTGAATTACATATAATATCTGAATATTAGACAACATTAATGTTAAGTATTGTTACTTGATATGTTGAATTATAATGACTATAAGAAAACATGGGATGATATGTTAACAAAACTAAAGTAGGATAACAGTGATTAAAGTTATTGAAATTATCGATAGATGGCGGGTTAAAAGGTAAAATTGTGGCATGTTTAATTATAATTTTTACGAGAAATAATATTTCGAGTGTTTTTGTAGGCAATATCTAGGAGAAAATTTAAAAAAAATGACTAAAAACCAACTGTGGATATAATGGCTATTTTGTACTTGCAGAACATTCTAAAATTGTCAAAATCTTTGTCTTTACCATTGACAAATTGGTAAACGTCATTTACAACAAATTCTAACTTCACTCAAAGGTAAGTCTATTTGTCTATTTGTAATGTAATCATCGTTATTCTATCCAAGCATTAGAACATGGCTACCGTCGCCTATAACAAAAGCACAGCCAAGTGGGCTACAAACCTTAATAGGATCAATGATATGGGAAATGGGCTCTGACATACCTTAATCACTCACCAAAACACAACAGTACACAAGCTGTTATTTCACGGAGGTCTCTTGTCAGGAGATGGTTATTTCGCCAGACTGTGCCATGCCACTATTGAAAAGCTCATTTCTAAAGTTGGCCCTGACGTTTAATCTCAATTAAGTTTAAGACAATTAAGTTGACGAAGGGACCCCTAAGTTAGCGTTAAGTACCTTAACAACTCGACTAATAGGTTAGACAAATTACTCAATTAGAAAGAACCGCTAATAATGCTGTTTTTGTGGCCATACCAAACAGTGCATGGATCTAACTTTGCATTTATACAAGACTTAACGTAAAGCAGAGTGCTGATGTAGTTTCCGTGTGAAGATAGCGTTTAGAATAAATTATTTTAAACTATAAAATGTTCTTAATTTATTTAAAATCTCCCTCGTTAGGTATTATTTTAATATTTTAAAAAATAATAATGTTTTAACGTCACGTGGAGTGAAATAGTTTTTTAAAATGCATATTTAGGATAACTTTATTTAGACCGACACGAAAACTTGGCCAAGCTCTATCTTCTCGCAATAGCGAACTATTGAAATGTTTCTAATGAATGATGCTTATGTAGGTAGGTCGAAAAATGTTTACCATAACATTTAGTCGAAACGGGTCATTATGCGATAAGGGCGAAGTTTTCAATTTTTGTGTTTTGCAAAGTATAGCTTTAGGTTAGCTTAAAGCGTGATTTAGAACGAAAAAATGCCACTAACATCAGAGCAGGTCGCGCAAGCAGATGCGTTGATCGACCAAGGACTGACACAGCGTGAAGTGGCTATTGTGTTAAATGTACCACGTTCGTCCATGCAGTATGCCTTGAAACGATATCAGGAGACTGGAGACTACACTCGAAGACCAATGGCTCTAGCATGAGTTTACGATACTACACTCGCTAGCGAGAGCGTAAAACATTTATATGGAAAATTGATAATTTGACATTGACAGTTCACGATTTCCCATACAAAAGTTTTACGTTCTCGCTAGCGAGTGTAGTATTGGTGTAGTATCGTAAACTCATACTAGAGCCTCAGGTAGTGGAGGCCTTAGATGCACATCTGCTCGAGGCGACCGGTTCATTGTCTTAGAGATATTGAGAAACCACTTCCTTACAGCAGTTAAGATTACAGCGGCTCCGAAACGTCACAGGCCTGTTGGATGAGTGGTTAGAGTGCTTGCCTTAACGCTCTGTTCTAGAGTTCCCGAGTTCGATTCCCGGCTTGGTCAACTTTGAAAAATGAACTTTTCAAATTTGGCTCTGGTCTGGATTTGGAAAGTAGTAGCGGGGCACACTGCGTTTTTCGCAGCCCGTCTGGCGGCAGTAACCACCCCTTACAGAAGACCACCGTGAAATAACAGCACGTGTGCTGTTATGTTTCGGTGAGTAAGTAAGGGATGCTATAGCCCATTTCCCTATGTCCTTTCCCTTAAGCCTACTGTAGTCGGCAGGTTATAGGCGACGGTAGCCACCTACCATCAAGTGGACCGTCAGCCTGTCTGTCGATATTGAAATTTAAAAAAAGGTATAAATGTAAACGAGCGCACGGTCAGGAGACGAATGGAAGAAGTGGATTTAAAAGCTCGCAGGCCAGTAGCACGCGAGAGCATGCCAACTGGACACACGAGCGCAATGGTCTAGAGCAGGAGTCACCAAATAGCGGACTACGGTCCGCATCGGGACCGCCCGCCGCGTCGCACCGCGTCGCCGCCGACCCATTTTGTACGGACCGCGAGAACACAGCAATTTCGATCTCGACTTACTGATGAACATCTCCAGGATTTAATGTCAATAGCTTGCACCAATTTTACTCCAAACTTCAGACAGATAGTCCGCAACAAAAAATGTCATTTTTGTCATTGATATGTAAAAAAATACATGATTTCCTTGATTACATTTGTTTAATAAATATTTTTTTAAATAAAATAAATAAAACACCTGCTATTAAAACGTGTGCAAGATTTAAAAAAACGGTCGATTTCCACTTTTAGTAACAATTTAAATGAGTGATAAAATTCGTAAATAATATTAAATTAAAAAAAATAAAAACCTCTTAGTGCTGTGGTTCGTTAAATTCAATTAAAAAGTTATAAGAGCATAGAAAATAATAATTCTCATTCCACTTACCCTAAAGTTATTCAATAAAATGATAAAAACTCAAGTTATCGCAAAACTCGTAAGTTTCCGTATCGGTGAGATAATTTTTTGGTTAAGGGGGAGACAAACCCTAAATACTAAAAATATCCATTGTTTAATGAAAATGTTACAAGAAATGGACAAGACAATTGCTTTGAAAAATATATATATTATACTTAAACATGTGAAGAACCAATTGTTTGTGTGTATAATAGAAACTCCACAAAAAAAGTTAGAAAACAAGAAGAATTTGACTTTTATTGAAAATTCTCTCTAAAACGGCTTATTGCACGCATATGAATCCTGTACCTATTAATAAGTTAATATCGGATTAAAAAATTGTATTAATAATTTTTTTTATTTTGTGTATTGTTCTAATGGTAAAAACAAAAAAACACCATTTCTAGGCCTGTTGAATTGGATTCGCCGCCAGCGAGTTCTATAGTAAATGTCATTTGCCTCAGTGAAGCCCTTAAGTAATTATTATATCCAGTTGGTAAAACATTTATATTTATAAGGTGATATAAGAAAACAAAAATACCTCTAGATATAAATTTCAACCATCATCCACGCTGGAAGAGGGTTTTTAGATAGACTGGCCTTATATACGGAAGTCCTGTCACTTCAACTTTGTGATGAAATTGTATATTGTATGTCAATTTTCGTCTATTTTCTTGAATAACTTGGCAACTATTTATTTTAAAATTACAAAAAAATACATTTAAGATCTTCACAACGAGACCTTCCATTTGATATATCACACGATGCAGTTTTCAAAATTTTTATTTTTTATTTTCCACCTTCCCCCCAAAAATGACCTCCCATATACAAATTTCATCTATTCACGTCAAACCTCTGCGTTTGGGTCACAGAAATTGATATGTGTACCAAATTTCAACTTAATCAGTCTAATAGATTCCGAGATAATTGACTGGGACCGACGGACAGACGGACACATGAGTGATCCTATAAGGGTTCCGTTTTTTTATCGGACGTACGGAACCCTAAAAAGAGAAAAATAACAGAGAAATCAATTTAAATACAGAGATTTAAATTGATTTCTCTGAAAAAAAAAAAAAAATAAGCTGAAGAGTTTGTTTGAACGCGCTAATCTCAGGAACTACTGATTCGAATTGAAAAATGCTTTTTGTTTTGAATAGTCCATTTATCGAGGAAGGCTATAGGCTATATTACATCACACTACGATAAATAGTATTATATATATAAGCAGTGTCCAGTACCGCGCGCCCCATGCGCACGCCGCCGTGGCCGAGTTCAGCTAGTGTGTAATATGTTTTATAACAAGTGTATAATAATACACTTGTTATATTATAATGTTTTATTATTATGACTGTAATTATATTACTTCTAATTATAATACATAAACTTTACATTGCTCTACTGGAACAGTTTACAACTATAACGAAATGTCATTTAGTATACGTATTAATTATGTCAGATGACAAATCAAATTAAGTATGGGTCTCAATGTCTCAATAGTCTCTGTCCCTGAGGGGCGTTGGTTACATCAATAGATTAATGTGGGGTACCTACCTACCTGTGTACTACCACCGACTTCCGAAAAGGGGTTGCGAGAACAAAGGAACACAAAATCGAGTTTCAATAGACATTGTAATACGCAAATGCTGCTTTTTAATCTACTTTTTTTTTAATATAAATAAGAATTAAAATTTTATTCGCTGGTTTATATTATAACCTTTATGGGATTTACGTGCGAAGAAATAGAAAGTCGAAATTGTATGTAGACTTAAGCCTAGAATATTCGAAGTCAACCTATTTTTGATTCAGTAGTAAACACTAAATCAAAACATAGGTTTTAGTTTAGTTTTAAATATCCTTAATGATTTTATTCAAACGATATTGACAATATTACGATATTGTCAACTACACCTGATAATAAAATACTTATTCCGAAAAACAGGGAAATTTTTATCGTTTTTCGGGTCGTGATTAAAATATATCACATTTTTACTAACGAAAAAAATGTCAAAAAATTAGTAATTTTATGGCTACTTTACCTCAAAACAATGTAAAATATTTTAAAAGAAAAATTGTTTTAAGCACCAAGCGCGCTCTTCTCAGCTTGTTTCAGTTCAGTAGGCGGCCGGACGTCTTCAAAGCAGGATTCTGTGTCGTTTTCGGTCACACAAGAAATGTCCAATTTGGGACATTTTGACAGTTACAAAAATTTTTATTGTTCCCAAAATGTCTACTTTAATGATCTCTGTGGACATTTTGTACCTTTTAATAAATATTCAGTTTACTATTTCCAAAATGTACCATGCAAGATTTTTGTAGTCATGTACAAAATACTAGCAGAAGTCGCCAATTTTTTCATTGACGGAACTTTCAAATGTTGTCCACAACCATTTTATCAAATATATTCCGTTCATGCAGACTAAGCACTAACAATAACAAGACGAACATAGTCCCTATTGTATATGCCTTGTGACCTAATAAAAAGTTTTAAAGTCCTAAGTACCGCGGCTTCGCTGCGTTCTCGATTTTTATCAATTGAAAATAATATTTTACATTATTGTTATTACGTGTTCCTAAGCTATTACGAAAATAAGTCTGTAAATATTGTTGTAGGTTGTATTAATAACAATAGTTGTAAATATTAGTTTTTAGTGAATCGGTACGCGCGAGATATTCAAGCGTGAAATGCTTGCGCTCGAATATCCTGGCCTTAAAGTTTGAGTGCAAATTCTTCTTGTATTAAATGGTATTTAATAATATTTCATCAAAATAATAGATAATGTAGTGTAAAATATAATTTAGCACGTTTATAATTCATCTGTATTAGAATGGCGGCAGTAACCCCTTCCTTACAAAAGACAATCATGACTTGAGGTCATAGTTGTATTTTGGTAAGCAAAACGTCTTAATTGTAAACTGACCAAGTAAGCAAAACGCCTAGGTCGTGAAATGTACAATTAGGCAAACGATTCAATTGTATAAGGTGTTGATGCTATGATGTCTTAGTTACAAGATGGGCAAGTAGATGAAACGGGTTCGGTTCAGGAGGTCATAAACGTCATAATTGCAAAACGACTACGTTGTACGAAGAATGAAAGATGTATTCAACCTATATCTCTGGTTTAGGGCAAAGCAGCTGATATACAGACTTTATTTGTGCTACAAAAAGGAGCCATTCGTTCTAGTTCCCGTGACTCCTTAAGGGAACTTTTTAAAGACATCGACATTTTAACCGTAGCGTCCCAATATAGAACGTAACCAGCACATTTACAGTTGTGTTAAATTAAATGCGTCAATATGAGATACCAGACTAAAATCATTAATCCTCTCACATTATCCCTTACCCTTTATCCTTACAGGGCTAACAGTAAACTTGCATCCGTCAGGTAGTACTTACATTTACAGAGGACGATAGTCACACATGATGAACCAGTAAATACTCGCGCCGCCTTTCTCATTAAAATTTTTAGGCAATAAGTGCCTATTTTTTTTAAACGCCCAGAACGCATATAAGTAGGTTAATGTCACCTGAAGAATATTAAATACAATTTAAAGCAAAGTAAGTCTACTAAAACAGCCACGGGAAGCAACCCCAAGGTCTACTCCTATTAGCGGTTAAATGATAAGTAGCAATTGTCGCCTGAAGACTATTTTTAGCGTCTTGTTCAATGTTATTCAAATGATAATATAAATATATAAATACGAGAAACTAATTACACAAATTCTTAATTATGTAGATTAAGGATTTTGCAGCATCCATCGCTAAGGGCCATAATTTTACAACGTCGAATACACGCCTCCACTACAGGCAAAACCACGGAATAGTCTTTGTACCTTGGTTTAAATATCTGCAGTTTATATCTGTTGACAGATATAAACTGCATGAAATCCTTCAGTACTTTTTAAGATCATTGCGATAGTCTTCACCATTGATTGTATAATCGTGTTCTGAATTGTCCCGCGAAAATGGGTGCAAAAAGCGATGGCTGGTGATTCCGGTCGTGGCTTGTAGCCTCGGATTGACGTCAATGGGGTGCAGCGTCAGCGCCTCGTGGATCGCATGATTTGGTGTCGCAACCGCGGGCCGTATTGAGGGCGATGCTAGTTCAGCGGTCGTCATGGACCAGGCTTGCGTAACACCTTTTCCTCTTGTTATTTGTTTATATATTTGTTTGTTTCTTTTGTTTGTAATTATTATTTGTTCATATAGTGTTTGTAGGTATTTGGCTGATATCTGTACCTCCTTGAGGAATAAAAGTTGCTTTCTTTCTTTCTTTCAAACACACAAACATCCAAACATACAAACTTTCGCATTTATTATAATTAGCAGGATTATTATAACGCCTACGTCTGCATAAAGCGAGTAAGCTTGAATTTATTTTCTCGCGCTTATCTTTTAATTTACGATAACTACTGAGATATTTTGTATAGAGGCTTTTCTAATGTGTATGAACTGCTTAAGATTTAACTAACGTATTTAATTTGATAACGATTAATACTGTATCCGTCTAAATAGCTTTTTATAAATGCCACATTTTTGTGATCATTTTTTTAAAAGTTAGAATGGGTATAAGTAAGCTATCCTTAAAAGACATCGCGGACTTTTTTGTAGACCTAAAGAGAAACAATCCCACCATACATTATTTTGTTATATATCTCAAATTTTGATAGATGAAAACGTATGAAAATCAATAGTTTCAGTAGTTTTTGCGACTATCGCGGACACAGACATACAGACGCGACGGGGGACTTTGTTTTATAATGTGTTATTTTGATATACAGACTATATTATTTTAAGGTTTCATAAAAACCCGTCAGTAGTTGTTGCGTGAAAGAGTCAAACAATCATACGTTTCACAAAACCTTCACATTTTTAATCAGATACAACTGTAAGTAAATATAACTATACATTTTATAACATTTTGATCATTTTGGTCTCGACATTAAATCTAGTGTTTTTGGAAAGTTTTTTTCTACGTACAGAGACACGGCTCGTTTACAATTTTGTTATAATATAGAATAGATTTCCTAATTGATGACAATGAGACAAATGGACTGTATAACAAAAATGAATTTAATATCAATTTCTAACTAAAATATACATGGTGAATTTTACAAAAATATATATATATATCTATATATATATTGACTTATCAATGACACATTTCCTTTTTTTTTTTAAAAATAAAAACAAAAAACCACCATATTCTTTAAAAAATATAAATTTAAAAAATATAAAGGAGTTCGCAACACTAATTTCATCCACTTTTTTAATTTTTGCTTGTAATATTAATACATAATTACTTTTCGTTTGTGTGTCTGTCCGATCGATCAAGAAAATTTTATTAAAGTAGGGGTGTACTTTTATTTATTGTTCACGCCGGCCGAGCTGTCATCGGTCGTTCCGTCATTTCGTTCAGAGTATCATTAGCTGTCGTTCGATATTCGTGATGGACGTATACTTTAAACATACCGCTCGAGAGGACGCGTATCGCCACCGTATCGAATATATTATTATTACCACACTAGCTGTGCCCGCGGCTTCGTCTGCGTGAAATTCAGAATGTTTCGCGGTATCGGATATTTACTTTACTTTTACTACTTTCTTTACTCGATACGCGTCTTTACTTTTACTGCCACTGTAGCTTCACGTCGCGGCCTCGCTTTACATATATCGTATTATCTCTTTTTAACCATACGTCCAAAACATATATGTAGTAAAAAGCAGATATCACATGTATTCATTAGGTACTTGTGGCGATAAACTTGCTGATTATAAGGATTCATAATTGTTGATAATATGGCCAATAAATATGACTTAAGTAACAATATAAAAAAAATTAATACATATAAGTTTTTGTGGCTTAAATATAAAACTACATAATTATGCTGTCGCTAACTTTTTTGTAGGCATTATCAAGATCTACAACTTTTCTACAGATAGTTTTTTTTTTTTTATTTTTTTTTTTTTTATGAAATCGAGGTAGCGCTTGACCACTATCTCACCTGATGTGAGGTGCAGATGTGGCCGAAGGTGGACCACGCTTACCTAGTAAATGCCCATTTACCCTAGTTTTGAAGACCCCGAGGTTGTAGTTCTGTGGGAACACAGACGCAGGCAATGAGTTCCACTCCTTAGCAGTTCGAACAAGGAAGGTGGAACTGAAACGCTTTGTTCGTGATCGAGGTACATCGACCACGAAGGGATGAAACCCCTGCCCACGTCTAGTGGTCCGCAAGTGGAACGGTTCCGGTTGGATTAAATCGTACAACATAGATGCACACTCTCCATAGTGTAGACGATAGAAAATCGATAGGCACGCTACTTTTCGGCGTACTTTACGTTCAATCATAGGTATCATAGGCATCTTTCACCGATAAAGCAGCGTTCGAAAGAAACCTTTTCGTTCGACCGTTTTTTCGTCGACTTACTTTGCAAATTCGTTTACCACGAAAAAACCTTTTCATTTTTCGGAATAATATATGGCCTATGTCCATTCTGAAATTCTATTCTAACTATTGCTGAAATAGTTGTTTAAATCGGATGAGTAGTTTCAAAGATTACCCACTACAAACAAACACACAAATTTACCTCTTTATTAATACATATTACTATTATAGGTTATAGAATATAGAAGATTATAGAAGATAGAAGATCTAAAATATAGAAGATTATAGAAAATAGAAGATCTTTCTAACACCTAATCCCGCTTCCAAAAATCTAAATTGCATTCATAATCGCTGTTCCTTTGAATGGTTTCGTGTCGCGAGTCAAGATCATCATCGACGGGCTGAACTGCTAGACGCGTGGATTCCACAAAGCGCTAGAAAACTGGGTAAACACGCGTCGTTTGTTAAGTTATCTCACGTGGAGTCATCCCAAGGTCTATGAGTATATCCATATAATACAGTCTCAAAAAAAATCACCGCGGGAGAGCAGACTAACCTAGATTATACAATTGGTAAATCAAAATATACTTACACCATATTTTGATACCAGTAGAGAACTCTTTTTCAACAATTCCCAAAACGACTTACTTTTTTTCATAACTTATACAGAAAGTAAAAGCATAGTCTTTTGAGACACCAGTAACTTAAGGTGAAGTCTTACTTTTTAAAGATAAATATAGATTATCCTTTAATGCAATAATTAGTGCCATAAAATTTGTACTCAAGCTGGCAATGGTTAAGAGGTTATTAACTTTAATTTATAGAAAAGCTCGCCTCACCTTCGCACATATACATAACCTTCCTTGCTTATCGTTCTTTCGTCGACTAATGCGTCGGGCGGTTTTCCTAATCCCTTATCCAATCCTACTGCAGTCGGCAGCGCACTTGCAGCAACTTTGGCGTTGCTTGTGTTATAGGCGACGGTAGCCACCTACCACCAAGTGGACCGTCAGCCTGTCTGCCGACCTTAACATAAAAAAATAAAAATAAAATAAAGGAGTTGGCGGGGAAAAGACAGGCGCACAGCGATTTTATTTTTTATAACATGTACTTAGCCGGGTTACCGGTTAAGTCGACCTAGATACTTTAGGGGCTTGTAGTTTCCATTACCGATTGATTTTACTATGAAATACCATAACTCCAACCTAACCGTTTTAAAGATATTGGACTTTTTAAGTTTTTTTATAAAAATTGCCGGTTTTTTGTCTAATGTCTTATATTTCTTTAAATAATGCCTCTAATTTATTTCTTTATGGGTTTTTGTGTAGATAAGAAGTTGCTTCATAGTAATCATTACCAAAATTGAGGTAACTGTACAAACTAGGTTAAATGCCGCTGCCACGAGTCAAAGGACCGGCAACATGAGCGGGAGTAGCTGGCCATACTTAGATCAGTAATGTACATCAGCGGCCATATTATTATAATCGCGCGGACGCAGTCCGCTGTATTGATTCGAGCGCTCGTTGCGGTAGCGCGTCATGACTCATTTTTATATTTTTTAATCACGTCGTCGTCGTCTAATAAAAAAAAAATTATATATTTATTTTATATTTTATGTTAATTATTATGTACTTATTACAATAATTAGCATAATTAATATAATTACTAATAATAAAGATGCATAGCGTGCACGCTGCCACAATTTCAACATCAATTGTGTTGCATAGGCAATCGACCTAGTGCGGTGCGTCGCGATTAATTGCGCGAGTAGAGCAGTCTGGACGGGAAACATCGAGGCAGCGCGAGGAGCATAGTTTGGCAGATGGGAAAGAGATGTATATAGCAAAGATCTAGGTAGATCTGTGGTTGATAGTCGAATGAAGAAAAAAAATTGTACAAGGTACTTTTTTCTTTAAGGAATATTGACAAAAAACAAAACTATGGCAGTTATATTGCAGATATGCTTAGAATATCTACGTTTATTCAGCTATCCAAAAAGGTATAATAATCTAGAGTTTTTCCAGCTTTCATAGACGATTCAACCGGTAACCATGTAAGTATACAATATTATATTGTTTATGTATAAAACCGCTAAAGACAACATTAATATTTAAAGAAAAATCAGTTCGCTATTAATTATATTATACAAGGCAATTAAGCAAAGCAATAAAATTAATTACATAATACAATATAAGCAAATAAAGTAATTTTTTTTCCTTAAGCAATATCTACAATTCCAGCAAGATACTTAAGTTAAAATTCATGTACTAACTTTGTATTAATTACAAATGTTAAATCTTGTTTCTCTTATAAAAAAAAAATCAAGATGTTATTGTTAGGTACCTCTTAGTACCAGCCTACACAAGTTCACAGAGTAATTTCCTGATCTCGTTTAAAGAAAACAAAGATTTAATTAAACCATGCGTGTAGGTAGTTAAAAACAACAAAGAAAAACCACGCCCGGGACTATTCCGTGACCCACAAAAGAATTTATGGTCCCGTAAAGCGACCGTTCTGGCTACTTTCGCATTTAGTCAACACTTAACTGATTATTTTCACTTTTAACCAAGCAAGAATCCATCGTTTAGGTGCTTTTGAGGATCATTTTGTTGCCCGTACATCTCTGTCCGACTGGTCAATACTGAACTCAGAAATGAAACTCAAAATAAATTAAAACATTCAAAGATGGTTTTAGAATGTGGTCATTCCAAGCGGAGACCTATCATTAATCTATGGTGGTCAATATAGCTTCCCATAGTTTCAATACATGTTGCATGCACATAACATGTTGCGTGCACTAAATGTCTAACATTTGAATTTATAATAAACGTATATTTAAGCGACTGTGCACACATTAACAATAATAAGGCTCGGTTTTATGTTAAACAAATGACTATTTCGCGACCAGTTCTCGACTGCAAAATGTGATTAAAGAATTATTGAAATTTCCAAAACATTTTTTTTTAAACTCATTAATGTTTTTTTATTTTTATTTAAAAACAATATTCGAAGTCTTTCCATAAAAGTAGCAGCAGACAGGCTGGCTGTCTTGCTGTGGTCATGAGCTTGTAGGATAAAGGATAAGCAGTTAAGAGACAAGAAGGAAATGGGATCTTGAATCCCTAAAGCGCAGAACACACTGGGCGGTAAGCGATCCGGGAGCGGGAATGCGAGAAGCTAATGCCCCGGATCGCGTCCGCCTTTTTTTTTACAAGAGGAATCCATCATGGATACCCACCGGCCTGGGGACAGACCGGTGGTTATGTTGGACTCCTGCACTGAGATGGTAGCGGGGTAGACCTAAAGACTTAACCTTTTGGCGTCCTCCTCATCCGCTATTGGTCGGACGAACACTGTTCCGCAGCTCCACCGCGGGGGTCCCCGCACACGGCTCACCCGAACTGCCAAGGTACGCCGTGCCTTTCAGGATGAAGCGGGCGGTAGAGTCCCCAACTACCGCCCTAGTCCTGTCAGGGGTCCAGATGGCGGGCGTGCGCCCAATACAATCGAGGACTTATTTTGTGCCGATTATGGTGTTTTGTTTAGAATTACAACGCATGACCTAACGTTGATTCTCCCCGCCCGGCTATCCACGCCTGCCTGTGATCAAATATGGAGGCCATTCCCTTTAAATATTATAAAATAATTCATATTAATAAATATGAAAATGAAATTGTTTGTATCTTACGCTTTCACACCTTATCTATTAAACCGGTCATAATGAAATTTTGCATACATGTCACGGGTGGGTACCTATAGTCCCCGTCTGGAGTTGTGCTTATTGTCACTATGATAGATTTCTTAGAACTGATGTCGATGTGAGTTGTAATTTGTTTATATAAACATTGAAACCTGATTAAAGGCGGCAATGCCGAAAGGTTGATAAGGTTTGTTTTTAAAAGTGTGCCATTAAGTTAGATTTTAAAAAATAAGGACATTTCATGTTGACGTTGAATGATTTTGTGGTAAATTCTAATTATAAAGTAAGTAAGTATATTACCATCTCAAAAACAGCTTAACCGATTTGAATGCTGTTTTCTCTTAGGTATTATAGCAAGCTTTCCGTAACATTTAGCGTATATTTCATTCCAATCGGCTTACAAACAAAAAAGTTATGCGCTATATCGAATACCACGCGTACGAAGTTGCGAGCTAAGCTAGTTCTTAATTATATACAAAACTAAGGTCGGCAACCCACTTGCACTAATATTATGGCGTTGTTTGTATTAATAGGGGACGGTAGCCATAGCCATAGTGGACCGTTAGCCTGTCTGATGAAATTTACAGTTAAAAAAAATAGGTATTAAAGAGTTTCTTTTTAAAGTCGCTTATTAAATTAAAGCAACTTCTGTGTAATTATTTCTATTTTCTTTTTATTTTGGGACAGTACCCTAGCTACCTAACTATTTTATGAACATTTGGATTTTTTAAATTAGAACTCGAAGTCACAAAGGTTCAATTGAGTACAACTCAATTTTGATTAAAAAAAACTTATGAGAAATGGCAGCAAGCAAGCTGATCGTAAACTGGATGCTGAGTGGCTTCGGTCTCCTATAAAACACAAATAATATCAAGGTTTTGTAAATGCGCTAGCAAGCTTGACAGTTTGGAAAGTTAAGGGAAAATGTACGGAAGAAAAAAGCTTCTGACATCATTATTTAAAGAACTAAAAAAAAACACGACAGATTTAAATAAAAGGGTGAATACTAAAAGGCTCAACGGAATGCAACCGATGTGATAACGTTTTCGCCAACGTAAGCCACGTAAGCGTCTGAAAATGGCTTTTTAATAACTTAATTTTAACATCGACTTTCCTAAATCTATAATATTCTGAGGCTAATTCTACTGCACCCATTTGAATTGACTATATCTTTCACTATTTAGAAGGTACCTACATTATTTCAGTTGGAAAGTTGGAATGTTTAGATAGGTACTTAGGTATTTTTATTTTTAATACACTTAAAAAACAATGTAACTGATGAATAAAGAAGTTCTTAGCATCATACCAGGAGTTCTCAGTTTTTCGTGAAAAATCGAAAAGAGCGGCCTGTAGCAAAAAATGTTCAGACTAATTTAACCTACATAAAATTTTCTACAAATGCTCCCGGGCGAAGCCGGGAAACGTCAATCTAGATAGTTACAAACTTTTATTTTATGTCTTAGACATATGACTTATAGGGGTTTTAATAATAACACACTTAATAAGAGATAAGAAACACAACACCGCGCGCGTCTTATCATTTCACGGTGGTCTTCTATGAGAGGGTGTATTGTCGCAAGGCCAATTTATAAAACAGTTATTAATTTAATAATAAAGGAAACAAACTGCTATAATATTAAATGTGATTAGATAAAGCAAAAAAAATAATAGAACATTCACCGAAACAGTTTTCAACGATAAATAGGTATACTTATGTAGCGAAAATGTAATTTTAAAAATGTCAACTTATAAGTAACTTTAATTTATTTTTAAATATTATTGTTTATTGCAAGCTCGGATTAGAAAACGATTTTTAGAATATATTGTTCCAAATTGAGGAAATCTGAATCCTGTAGTTTGTTACTACAAATGTTTTTTTAAAGAAATTCTGTAAATGATGGTGAAAACCGCATCAAAGCTGTAGCTAGTTTAGTTGAAGCCACCGACCTCCGAGTTTGATATTACGGAGAAGAGTGATTAAAACAATTCTGTCCCTAATGGTGACAATATGTCACTCGATATTATTGAACAGCGATTTTTCGATCTGAAAGAGAATGCCCATAAAATGCCTGGAATGGACAGAATTGACCAATAGTCCTAAACTCTATTTAAAATGAAATAAGAATTATCAAATAATACTGTCTTATATCTGTATAACTAGTTATAAGGCGAAATATGCTAAATATTTGCTTGTCGCTTAGTTAGGTACAAAGTTACAGAGCTATAGAGTGATTGATTTGTTTCCATTCCATTCATTCGTTCGTAAGGTAGGCTAGGCATTCATTTTGCCTTTCTCGTTATCAGAAAAGTAAACAAATCTAGAGCTGCCAACTCTGGTCAAAATTATAGTAATTAATTTTTAAAATTAATAAAAAATCATTTGTATAAGTAAACGTGGCTGTATAGCCTAAATTGTCTTTGCTTTCGAGAAAAATAATACATTTAAAAATCATTCATTCATACAATTGTTCCCCGTCTTGCTTGCGTATCCGCACTTTTCGGTGTTTTGATTAATATACGTTTTATATTTTTCGACAACTATAGCTTTCTAATGGATTTGTTTTGCCCTCTCAACATTATTTTTGTGCTAAATAACTGGATTTGACGAGTTTTGTTTAAATTACGCACATATATACGCACACATATGTTATATGAAAGAGGCCGTCGCCGTCGCCTTTTGTATGGCTGATATGAGCCATACAAAAAATGCCTAAAATGTTTGAAGTATCTAGTTACTAAATAGGTACTAACAAACTTGTAAAAAACGGTAAAAAACGATAATAAAAGAAGTAAGTTCATGATTTCATACTTTATTTCCCATCTATAGAGAATTTTAATTGTCTTCATAACATAATACATAGGTACCTACTTTAGTTAGGACCACTAAAATATTAAAATTTGTCTCCTAATTTAAATTAAATGCAAAATTACTAGAGTGTTACGGTTGCTATTAAAATAAAAACAGGAGTAACATAATTTTTAATAGTTCTAATTTAAATCCTAATAGATGATACTAAAATTGTTAGTTGAAGATTTTTTTTTAATATAATATTTTAAAAGTTTTAAAAATTTATAACTTAAAAGTTTTAAAAATTGATAACTTTATTAATCAAAATAGTTAGACGCCTTTAGGTCGAATCTGAAATACTTTAATAAGTAGTTATGACAGATTTTAAATAAATTGATTTTCCTCAAAGAACAAATTCTAGCTAAAAGAATAATATTCTAGCTAGAACCAACATGCACACATAAGCACAGCTTATCATGTCTGTATATATCACACACACACACACTCGGAATGTTTACCAAGTTAAAAAATACTGTATGTAATAATAGGTAACATAAATTCCAGATCGTACTACCACAGTTTTACAATACATTATGTATTGTAAAACTGTGGTACTACAATAGAGTGTAAAAACGATGAATACCTACTTACTTACAAAATTCTATTAAAGTTCCTAAAAAATGGTGCTATGAACTGTCGAAATAAAATAACGAAATTTTAAACCTTAAATATTCTTTGTTTTTAACTTCATTTGGCTATTTTAGAACTCAACGAAGATGGATCATAAACATCGTTGATCGTAAAATAATTAATTTATGTGATAAATAATAAACATATATATATATAATATATCTAATTAATAAAAACTGTTTGATGCTAATAAAAACTAAATATTTAATAACTTTTTTATTTTAAGATCCGCAGACAGGCTGACCAGACCATTTTATGGTACCTAGGTGGCTACCGTCGCCTATATTACAAGCAACGCCAAAGCTGCTGCAAGTGCGTGCCGACTACAGTAGGATTAAGGATAAGGGATTAGGAGGGGATAGGGAAATGGGTTCTGGCATCCCTTACTCAATCACCGAAAAACAACAACTTTTGCGTTTAAGAAGAAAATTTACTGGCAATACTTCGATAAATTAAAAAAAAAATAGGTTAAAAAAGTAAAAATAAAGATTATTAAATTAATTGTAAATTTATTATTTATGTAATTTTGAAGTCTTCGACTTGTTTCTATATGGATTATTTTTTAGGTGATTATAGGCACTAAATTTCCAAAAAATTACAATGATTAATTACCCTTTTATATGACACTTTTTTATGTTAAGGTCGTTAAACAAGCTGAAGGTCCACTTGATGCTAGGTGGCTACCGTCGCCAGTAACACAAGCAACGTCACAGGTGCTGTATGTGTGCTGCCGAGATGGAGATAAGGAAATTACTATATTAGGTATGTTAAATTAAAGTTATTTGTAAAACTGTTTCTAATTTGACATTTATAAAAATAAAACGTCTAGGTACTGCCTGGCTGGCTCACCGAGTTCGCGTCTTTTTGTCCACTTATAAACAGATTTACGTGTAATTTGGCAGGTTTCATAGATATTTAAGTTTGAAAGTATTAAAAAAAAATACGTGCTTCGCCCTCAATTTGTTCATTTTCGAATGTTATCACCATTCACAATATTTGAAATATTCACAGTTAATTAAGAAAGACTTTTATTACCAAATTCTCCAAAGTGTAAGTTAAAAAAAAACCAATGACCTGGTTTTGATTTATGTCCTTTTATAGCTGTATTACCTCAGGTACCTAACTGCCGAGATAAAGTGCGTTTCGGACAGCGTGAAATTTCGAGAACGGACGACCGATTAATTTAGCATAACAAACAGACCTAAGTATAAAAATATCTGCATAATATGACACCAACCTAATATTACTTTACAATAAATTAAAAAGTGCAACTCAATAATTAAAAATAATATATAATAAATTAAAATAAAAAAAATTCAAGACAAAATCCAATGAAAGCTTTCTTTTCTCAGTTTAATTATATTTTATGTTAATTAAATAAATAAAAATTACACAAAAGGCAAATAAACAATAAAGACCTTCGTTTGTATTATTAATAAATTATTCTCACAATTTTTACATCTAGTTAAACATTTAACGAGGCAATTGTGGAGCGCTTTAATTGTTAGCCAATTAAAATTAAATGACGGTCCTGGAAGCGGATAAATCGCATTTATTATGCAATTTTCTTCAACAACAGTCACCGATACTCGGTTTGTTAACCTTTACCATAAGATAACCTATAAAACAACCGATTCATACATACGTTTTGCACCTAATTCCGACGGCATTACGCGCAAAAACATTTTAACGCACATTTAACTCACCGTTTTAACTTCGCTGCTGTTAGATTTCGCTGTAGACATAGCCTTTATCATCCTGCTCGAGTTATCCAGAAGACACTTTTGGATACTCATTGCTCCTTTTTTTTTAGCACAATAAAACTCAACACACAAAAATTCACATCATAGCCACTGCGAACTAATAGCACGCCATTTCACACAATGGTGACACTAGACGACGCGTATACTATTGAGACACATAACATTTACACAATATTGTGTTGACGAGTGACCGTGTTAGGTTATATCCATTGATTTGACGTAAAAAAGTTTTGTTTCAAAAAATAAAAAGAAGGGAAACGCGCCCACCACGTTCGGGCGCCGCAACTCGACTGAAGTGAGGCTCTTGCTGGCTCACTGCTAAACGCAGCTGGTCGCTCGAATCAAACGAACGTCAATTGACATCGCTGAACAAAGAACAACTGGGGCTAGACCACAGCTTGCATCAATAGAAAGGTCAGTCCCAGATGTAGAAGCCAGAATACATTGAACTTGATCATTCAAAGATAAATCGAACAAAACAGAGCTAACATTAACATCTTGTAGTTTTTGTAAACAAATATTAAATCGATTTTATGTTGCTGTGAAAATACATAAATATCTAAAAAAAAACGGGACAAGTGCGAGTTGAACTCGCGTGAAGGTGGTTCCGTACGATGTTACCTATCCGCACAATATTGAGTGATTTTCCATGTTATTTTAATATCATGGACTTCTTATAGGTTTTTCCATAATCTATAAGTAGAAAACTAATTTCTGTATTTTTTTTCAAAATTTTAGGTTCAGTAATTTCGGAGGTAGGGGGGGAGGGGGAATGATCGGACAGACGGACACACGAGTGATCCTATATTATTCAATCATTATTCCTTAAAGGTGAATTTAAGTTACTCTGTTGTCTGTACGTTTGTGCAGGCTAATCTCAGAAACGGCTCAACCGATTTGAATGCTGTTTTCACTGATGTATTGAAGCATACTTCCCGTAACATTTTCCATTACAATCGATTTACAAACAAAAAAGTTACGTGCTATACCGAATACCACGCGTACGAAGAAGCGGGCTCAGCTAGTTAGAATTATATTTTTCATAGATGTCTTTATATAATAACACTGATGAATATTTATTATTTTATTTTATTTTAATAATAATTTAATTTATTTATTATTTCATAGCATGATTGGAAGCGTATTTAGTACCTTTAATATATTAAATTATCGTTATGAGCTTTTAAAGAGTTTATTATTAAGCATCATAATAATTTCATACTATTTCGAGTATACAGGCCACCGCCACGTCGCGCCTCCAATCGGACTGGTTAGTTAGGTCCTTTTCTGCGGTACATCAACACGCTCGGCTCAGATGTCCAAAACATACCGCGGCGCCTACAATATCGCACATGTCTGCAAAAAATTATACACAGCCGCTTGTGCCGTCGGGAAATAATGTCGTTTTCGAGTTTACTTGCTTTAATTTAGTTATTTTAATTACTCAATTTGTCAAATTACTTTAATTTGTTACATTTATACTCGTTTACGTTATTAAAAGGAAGCGTTATTGGCGTCAAACTTATATCAAAAATAATATTAACTGTTGTGTATCTGGTTAGTAGGGGAATATTTGGCTAATTTATAGTTGTACGATTAGGGATACTTTTCAACTTCCAGTATACTAACGCCATTTTGGTGCGTCCGGCTCAATAAAAATAGAAAAAAAAAAAAACAAAAAAAAAATGTGACAAAAAATCTACAAAAAGGTTCTTACGATTTTTAATTTAGTTAAATTCACCGTTTGCGTGATATATTGCAAACTAGGGGTTGTTTTGTATTCATCCCATGACATCTTATCCCACAGATATAAAATTCTTTGTTCATCCTAACTACATTCCTAACTTACAATATTTTAATGCAATGACGCCAAAATATTCTACTATTCAATGCTGTTTATGGAAATAAATTCATTTAGGAACATAGCACCCAAATACAAATAGCTGTAGTGTTAATAAAATTTAGATGAAAAAGATAAAAACAATATTATAGAAGACGGGTCGGGGGACGTCCATTACTGGACATAAGCCAGTATTTCTATCAAATTTTTCAATAGGATTGGTAAGAAGTAGCCTGGGTCCAGCGTTCGACCCACGGCCCTTACTAGTCTTTTTTTACATACTGTCCAACAAGGTATTTATAGCAATCTAGTAAGGCGTATTTATAGCAAGAACCAATCTGGAATAAATTCCCCCCAAGTGGACAATTAAATAAAAAAACGATTCCGTGAAATAGATCGCGTGAAACATTTGAACAGTGGACTAATAATAATAGTAGGGCGTGTTAAAGCGCCGCATGACCCATTAAAGCTCCCGGATAAATGCCCCCATAAAAGCATTATCTCTGTTTGCATATCGAACGCGAGAGAACACGCTATGTATACAGAATGTGTATTTACTCCACGTTTAATAAACACGAATAAATTCTGTCAAAGTAAGGTAAAATTATAATATAAACATGACCCATATATCGTTAGTGATATAAGAAAAAGCGAAAATTATTAATATTACTTACCATTTCACTACTAACTTGTCTCCCCCTCAAAAAGCCAAAGGGGGAGGGAGACGATGTAACCCCCGACAGAAGCACAGTCGGTCGGGGTTCAGGGCGACAAAGACAGAAACCGACGTACTTTCCTGGCCGTATTGAGCAGCACCGCTCTCTGAGTCTAGCCCGGGAGGGAACCGCCACGGAATCCGAACCGCCTCAGGTCGTCCCTGAGGCTGGCCGGGGTCAAACCATTTACGGACAGAACATCTGGGATGATTTCAGCGAGCCTACATGTCGACGATCTCGTGAGCCAAGTCGAGGTACTTCCTCCTCTTCTCGGTTTCAGCCTTTACGAGATCATCATCATGCGGGATAGTATAAGTATAGTATGCAGGATAGTTAAATGCCATGTAATAATAAATAAAGAAATAAATAGAGACATCCACCAAAAACACCCGTGACTGCTCCCGGTCTATCAATATGATATCAGGTCTATTCGCTAGAATAGTCCTGTCCGTGATTATGGGCCGGTCCCAGTAGAGCTTGGCACGGCTGTTCTCAAGGACTTATTATTATTTTTAATAAAAAAATCCTAATCACAGTCCAAATCTTTAAAAAAGTACACAAGGGTTAATCGCTTTGTTAAAGTATTTCTATTAAAATTCGCCATAGAAAAGGGCCGCCATTTTGGATCCCTTTCTTTAATTGACCGACTATTACATATCTATAGACATTTCTATATTCTTCAATTAAAAAATAAAATAAAAATAGGTATTGTTAGTAAAACATCAATAATTGAAAACAAACTTTTCATTTTTACAACATAAAAGAGTAAAGCAAGTAACAAGGAATACTTTCATTAGCGTCGATTACACGGGGAAATGTAAACCTTATTGCGTACGTCATAAAAAGATGAAGCGGGCCTATTTCAGCAAACAACCTTGCGCAACAAGTCCCAAACAACTCACGATATTTTCTTACTTTCCCGAAGTAAACATTATCCGACAACGATAAACCAAATCCGGATATTTTCTCTTACTATTTGCCGTTAGGGAAATTCCATTATAACATAAACTTCGCTGGTTATACAAACATGGAATCGTTGCGAAGCAATTTTATAGATAAACGTGGAGATTTTCTGATCCTTAGATTATATTTAATTTATTTTAGATATGACATTAATTTACTTATTAAATTAAATTAATTCCCATATGACATAAACTTCGCTGGTTACACAAACACTGAATCGCTGCGAAGCAATTTTATAGATAAACGAAGAGATTTTCTGTCCCTTAGATTATTTAATTTATTTTAGATATGACATTAATTTACTTATTTAATTAAATTAATTCCCATATGACATTTACTTCCTTAACACTGAATCGCTGCGAAGCAATTTTATAGATAAACGAAGAGATTTTCTGTTTTTTACATTATCTTATTTATTTTAGATATGACATTAATTTACAATAAATTATTTTTGGTGTTTGTGTTTGAATTTTTTTTTGTAAGTTTAATATAATTATAACAGTGTAAAATTTAAATTGGAATTTCTGATATATTCCGTTCTAATTGAATTCATATTTATTTTCTATTCCAAACGGATACCATTGTATTAACTAATACCAAAACAAAGTTCAAATATAAAAGGTACAGTCAGTTAAAAGTTTAGCAGTACTTCTTAGTGCCTGGGAGGCTAGGCTTAGGAGTTGAAATATTAATCTAATTTTGACATCACAAATATTCTTGAAGAAAGCGAGGAAGCAGTTTTGTTATATGTTTTTCTTATGTGTATGGGCACAGTATAATAAAGAGTACTGTATGGGAGAGCAGGCCGGTGTGACGTTTCACTTGTTGGTATGTGACCATTATTAACACCAGCAAAAGCCTTAAACATATCAAAGGATAAGGCACGGAGATTCCTTACTCACTCACTTTTTCCACCGTGGCCTCCAGTATGGAGGTGGTTTGGGTACTCGTAGGTATAACTGCGAAACGCTGTACGCTCTGTCACTAAAAATGGGAAAATAACAGATGCCATATGGCTATAGTATAATATTAGCTACATTTTTTCGATTATGAAAAAAATGCGCCGATAAATACTAACAGCCAACACGAGCATGAGATTTTATTTTTATTTTTAAACAGCAATCACATCGTGACAAGAATCAAAGTTTAAATATGGGGACGAAACTGCTGGTTAACTCTAATTAAATTAGCTATTTCGAAAACCACGATATTTCTTTTTACTAGGACATTTCCAATTTTAAAAAATCGTGTACTATACTTATTATTTTAAATACTTTAAAAATTCAATAATTATATACAGCCATGTATCTTTCAAGAAATAGAATGATAAAGCGTATAGTTAAAAAAAAAACATAATATCTACATAAAAGAAAATAAATAGGCAGCTAAATGTAACAGGTAGCTAAGAGCAAAACTCGATAACGGCTGAACTAATTATGCTATTTTTATATTAGTTATAGTTGAAGTCCGAGAATGGTTCCTATGAAGATAAAAATTGAAAAAAATTGCTCTAGCTAGTGCATAATATAAAATAGGGATACGTAAACGAACTTGTTATGCCCTAAATGTATTTTAACTTTAAAAACAACTCAATCAACCGTTTACAACATGTAATTATCAAAGCATTATTATACTTATATCTGATGAATTTAGAATGTAAATTGGCTTGCACATATAAGAGATAATAGTAATGCGTCAGATTGTTTTAACATAGGTACCTACTGTGTTAACATAATCAACATGATAACGTACAGACTTATCCTTGAGACTTTTACATGGCTGATCAGTCATGGATTATTAAGTATGTAAACTGTCTGAATGACTTAGTTCGATGCGCGAATATTAGTTTTCAGTCCATAGTTCCAATACGATGCAAAAAACATAATAAAAAAATTAAAATTAAATAAAACATAAATAATAATAATATTAATATGAAATCCTAGTTTTCCTTTTAAATGCTAAAAGTAAGAAATTCAAATTTGTTAATTTTGTGACCACAGGTAAATAATAAATTATAATGAAATTTAAATTTTATTGGCACCATGTACGACTAAAATTAAAATTTAATTAATTAATGCGGTACAAAATTAAAATTAAAACTAAAATGCATCAGGGCGTTATTTTAGAAGCTTGCCATTTAAAAAAATCATCCAGATCATAATGCACCTTATTTGAGCTTTTTATTCCTTTTTCCTTTTTACCTTATTTCCTTTTTATTTGTTGAATTACCTACCCCTAAATATTATCCCATACTTAGGCGTCGATTGAGCATAATCATAATAAGCAACAGATCCTGTTCTTTTATTGTTCTTTTTTTAATTGATTTTTCTCTCTTGGTTTTTTTTTATTGGTGTGTATTTATATGTCCTCTCTGTATAAAATTGATTTTATACTTTGTGGAAAATGTTGTTGATTGCACTATTATTTAAGTTTATGTATGTTTTTTTTTTCTTTCTTTAGTCTAATATACATGGTGTAATTGTTTGTTTTCCCTAATAAAATAAAATAAAAATAAATAAATAAATAAATCCTGAGGATTCGTTCAGTTTGTTTAAACATACCATTTTTTAACAATTGCACTCATTTGTTTGGAAATTATATGAAGTGTCAGAGAAAAGAGATGGATTTAAATAACAAAAAAACCCCTTAGCCTGCCCCAACTGTTGGGTTACCAGGTGCTAGAAAAGAGGAAAGACCGATCATTAGAAAAGAGACAATTGTTAAAAAAGTTACTTGCGGCAAGATTTTACTAGGTAACCCTGCGGCGTTGTTTACCTAACCTTTTATTTAAATCATATTTCGATCAAATAACAGATAGGTGCAGAATTTTACTGTGGGATCTTACACTAAAATAGCCACATTTTTATTGACTAACTAAATAGTTAATTTGTATATTATTGTTTATTTATTATATATTTTTCTCTTATTGTCCATTTTCAATGAAGTACTTAAATTATTCTAGCAGGATTTTCTTGAGAAGTTTTATGAGAAAACTATTAAGTCTCAGTAGATCATTTTTAATGAACGCAGATCGCTTTGATAATACAGCCTTTGCATAGATATATCTAAAACGTGTTGTCAAAGCCATTTCCTCATTTTAAAATATGGTTTACATTAATTCGGTTATCACACAAATAGGTATTTCATTGCCTTTGTTATCAGTGCTTTTATTTGACTGTAACTAGTTAATAAATTATATCGCGGAATTTAGCTTTGTACTCTCTTATCGCTAGTTTTAATGGTTGTAAAACTGGATTGGATTATTCAAGATTCAATTTCAAACAATAACTTACGTCAACCTTGCAGCGCCATCTTTATTTTCGAAATGAAATATTAAATTTGTCATTCTAATCATTATAATTTAGAAGCGACATATACAGAGTACTTTATAAAGTAGATGGATCATTCTTTAACAGATGGCGCTAGTATGCGTTTGAAGTCAAGCATGTTTTTTCATATGGCAAGGTATTTTTAATTAATTTTTTCTTCGTGCCGTTCTTTACGTGGGTGCAGAATAGCATCATTACACTTGACACCACCGTATCAAAACAAGTTTGTTATCGTTTCGTTCTCCGTTCGACCGATAAAACTGTGTGTTATTTTGACGTCTTCACTCGTAAGTTTTTATTCTACATATACATATGTTTTATTATTCTTAATATTAACATATTAGTGTAACAGACGTTTAATTTAGTATTAGCTACTTATAATATTTATTTTTTAAATTTTATTTTTTTAAACTTCAGCAGGTAGGTTGGTATCGTATTATTTTTGGGATGTAATAAGGAATCTACATTAAAATATATTTGCATGATTAACGGTTAAGTAAGTACTTGCTTACTTACCGTTAGTGTTTTTATACAAACTTCTTTAAGCATGTTCTCGTCAAGCACGTATACAGAGGGGGGTATAGTTGGGATTTATCCCCCCCGAAATCTGACTGAAAAAAAAAAACGTTTTTAGCAGTCTGTTTATTTATTCGCTTGCGTGTTCTTTCAATAAGTAGGTAAAATAAACGGCATCTGTGGAGCGTTTCAACGGCATCTGTGGAGCGGTCATTTTTATACCTAAAGAGAATAAAATCCTTCCTAAGGAATAGAATGGCGGGCGAAAGGCTTTACTGTTCTCGCTCTATTGTCTATTCATTCCGCTTTGGCGCCAGATCCTGATATGGTACTAGACGTAATGGCTGCCAGCGGAAACAGAAAAATACTTATATAATACTTATATAAAATACTTATATTAAAAATTATAGTACCTACAGTGATTACAGCGATTTTTACACAGTTCACATGGTTGTTTCAATGTTTGTCCCCCCCCGAACCAAAAGTCTGGATACGTGCCTGGTTCTCGCGACTTAGGTGCGTGGTTTATATCATACAACCACCCAATTGATTTGCGATCTAAATGTATGACACCAGCGGCAGTTAGCGCTTTTTTTCTTATATAAAATTCTCGGGAAACCTTATACGGGTAACACTGAAAGTTTTTAGAAATACGAAAACTAATAATAATAATAATAATAATGACATTTATTTCAGACACAGGTCCATATAGTGTTAGTAATACACAAAACTTAAAAACTATGTTAGTAAAGATACTTACCTATTTACAGTAAGACAGTGTGGTTCGTGTCCACATTTTATTTAGCTAAATAATGTAGGAAGCTGTTTTATTCTTATTGTTTTTGAAGTAGTGTCAATTCCTTTGTAAGTACCGTCGCATGCGATTTAACCACTGACTGAAGCAGTGGACCTACTTCTTTAAAAGTCTCCTTCACGGCGTTTCCGATCGCTTTCACTGCATCTTAAGGGCTCATAAAGCGAATTTCTCTAAGTTAATCTTTTATTTTTGGTAATAAATAGAAATCACACGGTACGAACTTGGAACTAAAGAGAATGAGTCACTAATTCCACACCTTCCACAGTCATAGTCCATAGGAGCATTTTCGTGGTGAAGAAGGATCCAACTTCTTGGGCGCTTCTGTCGAACATTTTCCAAGACAACTGGCAAACAATTACTAATATACCAGCCTGCAGTAACGGTCCTTTAATCCCCTAACGCAAAATGGTTGCAAAATGTCTCGTCTTTTTACTCCTTCCCCTTCACTTTTGTTGGTAAATCCTCGAAAGGAAACACCCATGGTACACACTACCTTTTGGTTTTGTGACAATATATCCAGGTTTCATCTCCTGCGACGATGTCAAATACAGCATTTGACTCACCTCTGTTATATTTTTCAATAGTTTCGTGACACCAATCTAAACGATGGCGTTTTTGGTTTTCTATCAAATTATGGGTTATCCATCTAGCGCAAGGCTAGATGGATAACCCATAATTTGACGTGACGACAAAATTCTATGATGATCGGTTGAGTAGTTAAGGCGTGAAAAGATAACAGACAGACAGAGTTACTTTCACATCTATACTTCTATACTAATATTATAAAGCTGAAGAGTTTGTTTGTTTGTTTGAACGCGCTAATCTCAGGAACTACTGGTTCGAATTGAAAAATTCTTTTTGTTTTGAATAGTCAATTTATCGAGGAAGGCAATAGTATTATATATAAGCAGTGTCCAGTACCGCGCGCCCCATGCGCACGCCGTGCCGCCGCGCCGCCACGGCCAAGTTCAGCTAGTTTATAATATTAGAATAGTAAGTATGGTATATAGTATATCATATTGATGCGGAATCTCGTGAAGATGTTTGTTATTCTTCGAATTCACACTTATATAGTTTATAAATCAGATTAATACATAAGATATAATATATAAAAGCTAGTACAGCTAGCTTTTATACTGTACAAGGGGCACACTGAAATGATCGGGAATAGAATATTTCGGATTGAGTTACAATAAAACCTTTTTTAGAATTTGAATACTGGCCTCTTAGAATCTTAATGACATTCAAACAATTAAAAAATATATTAAAAACAATGTTGGTTTAAAGTTATGACACGTCGTTAACAGAAATGGAGCTCACGCGTGAACATTTCCGTGCCATAATTTATCACAATTTTCGTCGCGGCTTATCTCAAGATAAATGTGTCAGCGAACTTGTTTCGATTTATGATGTTGAAGCACTGAGTCAAACGACAATATACCGCTGGTATGCTGAGTTCCGACGCGGTCGTGTGTCGCTCAGAACTGTTTCTTCTGCAGGTCGCCCAAGAACAGCGGTCACGCCTGAAAACATCGCAGCTGTGCGAACTATTATATTAGATGACCGTCATGTGACATACGAGCAGATTCGGGCTGTTATCAGTATCGGAATGACTGCAATTCAGTCGATATTACATAATGAGCTGTGTGTAAGAAAGCTAGTTTCCCGCTGGGTTCCCCACAATTTGTCCGAAGAGCAAAAGGCGGCTCGTGTAGATTGGTGCCGGAATACTCTACAACGCTTCAACGGAGGGAAGTCAAATGCCGTTTATAATATCGTCTCAGGTGACTAATCATGGATTTATTCATACGAACCTGAAAGAAAACATCAGTCAGCAGTTTGGGTCTTCGAAGACGAGGTCAAGCCAACGAAAGTGGTTCGCTCCCGCAGCGTGTCAAAGAAAATGGTCGCTACGTTTGTCCCGAAAAAGGGGCATGTTGCTACAATTCCTTTTCAGGAACGCAGAACGGTTACCGCCGAGTGGTATATCACGGTTTGTTTGCCAGAAATGATAGCCGAACTCCGAAAAAATAACCCGAAACGTCGCATCATCTTACATCACGATAATGGGAGCTCCCATACCGCTCGGAAGACAAATGATTTTTTGAAGCAGGAAAACGTTGAGCTGATGAGCCATCCTCCGTACAGTCCTGACCTGAGCCCAAACGATTTCTTTACATTTCCTAGAATGAAAGATTTATTACGCGGTCAACGGTTTGAAGACCCCGAAGCAGCTGTGGAAGGGTACAAATCAGCCATTTTGTCAACATCAACTTCAGACTGGAATTACTGTTTTAATGATTGGTTTGCACGAATGGAAAAGTGCATTAAGTTAAACGGAGAATACTTTGAAAAACAATAAAATACAATTTAGCTATACTATGCATGTGGTTTTTCTTATTCCCGATCATTTCAGTGTGCCCCTCGTATAGTTAACACGTGCTAAAAGCTGTTAGTGCATAATTGCTAGTTTCTCGCAGTAAAGCCATTATTCCTTCCAATAACTCCGGATAGTCAACCGCGTCTTATCATTCGCGGTGTTCATTAAGGTTCTCTTTCTGATTGGTTCAAAGTTTTGTGCTCTAAATAAGATCAACGTAAACGCAGCAAGCATGGCGGGTTCCAAATTTGCGAGACCTATTGACTCTCTTTTGCGCCACCACACTCGGTCTTTCGCCCTCTGTGCCGGTCTTTCGTCATCTACTACAAACCACTCTTCAATCCGAAAATCGAAGTCGCGGGCACCAGCTATCATAAAATAGAGTCTATATTTTACGGTATATATCGGAATGATCAGTGTGTATTTAAAATTTTGCTATACGTTTTTTATATGAACTTTTATTTCCCATTTTACAGATATCACAATGGGCCCGTTAAAACCGAATCCAGCAAAAGTATTACTGCGAAACGAAGTGACTTCCCGTATAGCGGCTTTATCCAGCGATGAAAAAAGAAGGCAGTCACAGATTATTTTCGAAAAGGTACATAACAAACTCTTGTTTCGGTTTTAAAAGTTTCAAATTTTTTGCCGCGTTTTGATCATCTTTCAACAAGAATACTACAAGCGCACTACGTAGAATACTAGTTTTTAGAAGGTTTACTGGAAGGTTAAAAATTTAACATTTTAAAAGTAACAAAAACGCTTGAGATCTTACCTACTTCAAATAAAATTAATAATGCAAGTCAATGAAGATTATAGAGATGGATAACTTTATTTACTGATGCTTCAAAAATAAGTGACACAGATGTCGGATTTGCTGTCTGGATCCCAGAATATCGAATCCTCTTACCTTTCAAATGCCCTCCACAACCTTTCATATTTACAGGTGAAAAGCTAGCCATTTTTGAATCTATTGAATATGTACATACTCTCATAGATTAAACAACATATTATTTTCTCTGATTCACTCAGTGCTCTCCAAGACATTTTAAAACTCTCCTTCCACTCTAAGAACAACTATTATAACACTTTAAAAAATAAAGAAAAATTATATGAGTGCGTCCTATTTGGAATAGAGGTTGCTCTTGCTTAGATCCCCAGCCATTGTGCTATGATAATGAGTTTGTAGACGGCTTGGCGAAAGAAGCAATCAGTTGCTCGTCCCAAACATTACAAAATCTTCCATTGAGATATCCGTGCTCTTACCAAACCCAATCATGTTCGTTCTTGGACTGACCAATAGCAGTTTTCTAGTCGACTAAAGGCACATTTTGCCTTTATTCAATCTCTTATTCATCCTAAACCATTGTTTTTTATGGATCGTTCTTTTGATAAGCTGGTTACTTCGGCAATCTTTCTCCTCTGTTGGCGCATACCTGTTGAGCGGTTTTCCTTGATTAACTGTTGGCCCTAATTCACGGATTTAATCAATCCGTGAATTATGGCCCTGGTGTGAATGTAGCTTAGCTAAACATATTGTCCTGAGTTGCTCACGTATACGCTATCCACTGTACGATTTCCTTCTACGAACCATACCTCGTTCAATCAATTTTAACTATCTACTCTCACCTTTCTTTACTCCTAATATCAAAATCCTCCATAAATTCATCAAGCTCAATATACATATTAAGTATATTTTTTTATACTTATCGATTAAAAATAATTATAAATATTGTTACACAAATACATATCTCGGGTCCCAAGTCTGAATGTCGAATCGCAAGTCTTGATGTCGGGGTCGGACCTCTGGGATGCAGGCCTCATTGGGCTCAGGAATAGCCGAAAACACGAAATAAGACTCGATGCTTGTAGTACACGATCGTATAATCCTATAATAATTAAAGTTCCAATGTAAATATGAACAATTAACCCACTGCAAATGGATGCAATAGCTGCAATGCAATAGCTAGATGCAATACACGTCTTCTCTTCGAGCGCTCTCTCTAGAATCTGGTCGTCCATCCATGCCAGTGTTGCCAGCCGGGTCCCGTTAAAAGTTACCTGACATAAATAAAAAAGTAACCTTTTAGCGTAAAAAGTAACCTTTTATTTATTTTTTGTGAAAACGTATTAAAAGTTGATAAAATACATGTTGGTTGAATTATCTTACACAAATATGAATAATGTAGTTGTATTTTCACTTTTAAGTTGCATTTCACCAACTACTTTTTCAAAATATCTGAAATTAAGAACAGAAAATCTAATTTGTCAGTGAAAAAAAAAAAAAATTATTTCAAATTTATCTAATCCACAAAAATGTACAGGATTCACTTACCAAAATTCTGTAAAAAATTATTATTTAGGTAGTTATGTAAACTTATGTAAACACACTAATTTGTGCACTTCCAAGTTTCCAACCCTTTTTCATACAAGACACTAACACACAAACAAAACTAAGAACTTCACAACAAAAATGACGAGATAAGCGAGTAGTAAAATCTGGAGATAACCTAGGAAGTGTATGTATATGAAACAAGTAGAGTAGGTGTTGCGCAGACTCTAAAACAACCTGTGTTTGAATCGGATTGATCGAGAGAGTAAGCAGATATGCCGTGAATAATTTGTGATTCTTTAGTATGAACGAGAAAGACATGTTTAATTGCATTACGAATTTTTGAGTTGTTTTAATTTGCGTTCTGTTCTACATAGGTTTTTGTAAGATATTATGAATTAATTCTACAAGATCCAAAAAATCACCTATAAGTAACCTTCTGAGTAGTGTAACCTCGAAGTAACCTGAAGGAGTTAAAAATCACCAAAAAGGTTACAAAAGTAACCTTCTGGCAACGCTGATCCATGCCCCTTTCTCTTTTATCTATTGAAAGACGCCCTCTCTTATTCGCAACCTCATACACATCATGGCTGCTTTTCCCGTGTTGACCGCACCCAAGATTACTACTTGACGTTTCCAAGTAAAGTGGTTAGATGGCGTTGCATGCAAACTGGAACGATTCTTAAACTCTCCTCTTGTGGCGCCTTAGAAATCTCCGACATATATATCCTATATGTATATATTTACGATGGCATTGAACTCGTATGCGTGCTCAGATTATGAGATTATGCATTTAAGAAACACATACAAATAATAAATTCTTCTTCCTACAGGTAATAAACCACTCGTACTACAAAACATCAAAAAGTATTGCTCTGTACATGAGCACTGACCAAGAAGTGGATACAGCTCCATTAATAGATCACGTGACGGCTAGGGGAGCTGCCGCATTCGTACCACAATACGCCGGCGGTACCATGAGGATGTTAAAATTGGAGACTGGTGATCAGAAGAATATGGAAATAACTAAACATGGAATAGCTCAGCATTCGGGAGAACAGAAGAGAGAAGACGCTTTGGATAGTGGTAAGTTCTGTTAAGGCTAAGGCCACACTATACATGCCAAGCTTAGAGCTTAGCTAGGAGTTACGCTTCTGTACAAGATACAAATGGTTACATACAAAGAGCTTAACTTGGTGACACGCAATTCAATTTCGCGTCGTCTTTTATTGTGAACAGAATAAAAAATGTTAAGGGTCTGAAGGGAATTGCAAGAAGACAAAAATAACTTTAAATTGAATAACTCTCAATTTCGATGTCTTCACTGCCGTAATTTCATCGCCGACCATTTCATCGCCATTTAGTTAAAATATTAGCAATCTTAGCTAATAATAATATTAGCATATCTTAAAAAAAAAAAAAACGTTACACACGTTTCTAGTACAATAAGTCTTGTAAACACATTTTGTAATAGACAGTCTATTTGTCAAAACTTGTATTCCGGATGTATTTGCTCCCCTCACATTTAATTTCAAAGATTCCAGAACCTAACCTAAATTGTTTTCAGTAAAAATAAGTCTTGTAACACATTTTGTAACCGACACTCTTTTTGTCAAAACAAGTAATTCCGTTTATTCCGAAATCACATTTATTAAGATTAATGTGATTTCAAATAAACTATGTAATTTGCTAAAATGAAACTAAAATACATCACATTTTATGAAAATTTACGTGTTTTCTGACGATAAACATCTGGTAGTAATTATTTTGCTTTCTACAAAACGAATGGCGATGAAATGGCCTGCGATGAATCGGCCGGCGCTGAAATAGTTCGACGAAGAATCGGCGGCGATCTATTAGTTTCAACCCGAAAAAAGGAGCAGAAAGATTGACGATGTTATTTATAGTGTAAATTAATTTTATAAAAATATTTATATTTATTTATTTTCAAAGTTGATGTATAATTTCCCCCCACACTAAGCTATGCTTGTATTGTAGGAATCAATCAACTACGAGCACAATAATCCATATTATAAATGGTACAATACCATAAATATCGCTTGTACATGGTATGCCATAAAATGCAGCACCCAAAACAATACAGCCTCCATTCATATATATAGTAATACAATGAACCTACATATTCATAGCAAATTGTACTCAAACGTATTTGATTTTCAGGTTTAGACCTGATAATAGCACCAGGACTTGCCTTTTCCCGTTCCGGAGCAAGGCTTGGACACGGCGGAGGCTATTATGATAAATACTTGGCTAAGCTTCGAGAAAATTCAGTCTCCGGACCTAAGGTATTTTTTTAAAGAAGAATGTTACAATTAGTGAGCTTAGAGTGTTTGACATTTCGGCCTTACAATGTAATAATAATAATAATAATAATAATTCATTTATTTGCTAGAACACTTGAATAAAGTGGGTGGTACATACAATTTTATATAGTACAAGTATTCTACCTGAGTACAGGTGTGCAAATATTAAATTGTTGTTCAAAGTAATCGGTTTCTCAAATAAGTATAGCTACACTTACATAAAAGCAATCATGTCAAATATACTATCAAATTGACAACATAATTTATAATACAAAATGCATATGTACAAATTATAGTCTATTTTTATAATTCAAATATTCTCTAACACTATAAAAACATTCTCCCTGCAACCATTTAAACAGCTCGGATTTAAATGCTTTGGTAGATGTCTGTAATTTTAATTCATTTGGTAACTTATTAAATACCGAGATGCACATGTTATAAACATTCTTTTCATATAAACTTTTGCAGCTTCGCGGTTGATAAAGCAAATTTTGATATTGCGATCTTTGCTGCCTCGACAATACATCTTTTCGATTTTTAAAGAGATCTGGGTGTAACCTAACGAACATGCATAAGTCCCTAATGTACATACATGGCAGAGGAAGTATTTTCAATTGTCTAAAAAGAGGCTTGCACGAATCTCGGGACCACAATCCGCACATAGCACGAATGCACTTTTTCTGTATTTTGAAAACTCTGTCTATTTCAACCGAATTTCCCCATATTATTAGGCCGTAACTAAGAACTGACGAAACATATCCATGGTATGCTGTAAATGCAGCCTCCCTTGAGACTGTATTCCTTAGTTTCCCCAGTGCAAATACGAAACGATTCAATTTGTTGCAAACAAAATCTACATGCTGTTTCCAATTTAGATTAGCGTCAATCATTATTCCCAAAAATCATGTATCATGTATTTAGTCACTTTTGCAGTACACAATTTTTTCAGCAGTTAACAGCAATGACGAGCCCATTGGATAAGTGGTTAGAGTGCTTGCCTTTACGCTTTGTTTTAAGATTCCCGGGTTCGATTCCCGGCAACTTTGAAAAATTAACTTTTCAAATTTGGCTCTGGTCTGGATCTGGAAAGTAGCGGCAGGGCACACTGCGTGTCGCAGTCATTTGGGCAGCCCCTCTGTCGGCAGTAACCACCCCCTTACAGAAGACCACCGTGAAAGAAACAGCATGTGTGCTGTTGTGCAGTGTGTAAGGGATGCCAGAGCTCAATTACCTATCCATTCCCAATCCCTTATCCTTAATCCTACTGTAGTCGGCAGCGCACTTGCAGCACCTGTGGCATTGCTTGTGTTTTAGGCGACGGTAGCCACCTACCATAATTAAAGTAAACCGTCAGCATGTCTATCGTTGTTAACATTAAAAAATATTGATCATAAATTTTGTTGCAGGTAATGGCGTTAGCGTTTAATTGTCAAATGATAGAAGAAGTACCAACAGACGAACGAGATCAGAAAGTGGATGTAGTTATAGCAGCAGACTAAGATTATTTTATACTATTAAATGAAAAAAAAACAATTTATACAATTTAAAAATTGCCTCAAGAAAATGTATGCCGAAAATGAGCTTATCTATAAATCTTATACGAAATAACATAAATATATATAAACAGGTCTATTTTCATATGATATTTTAATAAATATATACTTACAGAAATTATTTGTCCTTTTTTCATATTTTATTTCTCTATGTTTGTGCTTATGAAGTTATATTTAATATCTAATTCATTCGATCATATCTTACATTCTTCGCGCATTACTTCCCGTCTCCTCTCCTTCAAGTTATCAATAACTTTCCTAATTTATTCACGTAATTCAACAGGTTTCCACTTCATGCACACTAATCTCAGAAACGGCTTAACCGATTTGAATGCGGTTTTCACTAATGTATTGTACACTCACCGGCACAATTAACCGGCCACCCTGATTTTCTTGTTTATTAAAAATAATATGGAATTATTTACCAATATTATTTATAGGTTGTGTTTAGGTATATTTTAGCAATGAAAAAAAAAATATTTTTTTTGTGAATTGCTGTTATTGGCGAAAAACAATACATCAAACACTAAATCGTTTTTTTAGAAAATCTGATTTCTGTAGTAATCTTAAAATTTCAATGCAACCTTACCCTTAAACTTAAATTTAATAACGGGTGTTACCCCCCCGGGCTCTGATGACCTCCTGAAGCCTATTGGGAAGGCCATCCATGATGTCCTGGATATCTGACTGCGGGATGTTGTTCCATTCCTCAATCAGGGCAGGTTTGAGCTCTCTGAGGGTCATGGAAGCTGGTATCCGTGTTCGAACCCGTCTTTTGAGGTTGTCCCAGATGTGCTCGATAGGGTTGAGGTCAGGGCTGTATGCTGGCCAAGGTAATCTTTGAATACCGACCTGGTTTAGGTATTCAGTAGTCAGGCGGGCGGTATGAACACGCGCATTATCGTGCATTAAAAGGAAATTGTCTCCAATGAATGGTGCAAATGGAACGACATGGTCTTGAAGAACCTCTTCCACGTACTTCTGAGCATTTACACTCCCTCTATCAAACACAACAAGATCAGTGCGAGCCTCGTAAGAGATGCCGCCCCACACCATCAATGAGCCACCCTGGTATGGCACTGTTTGCACCACTGTGCACGGAACAAACCGCTCGTTCCGGCGTCTGTAGACACGTTGACGTCCATCTGGACCTCTTAAAGAAATTCTGCTTTCATCTGAGAACAATACATTCTTCCACTGCTCTATAGTCCAATCAGCGTATTGACGCGCAAACTGAAGTCTGTTTCTTTTGTGGGCTACTTCAAGTTTGGGGACCCGTGCAGGGCGAAATGCTCCAAGATCTTTTTCAGCTAACCTTCTTCTTACCGTTCTTTCACTAACACTAACATTTCTCACTTCATAAAGACGGTTACGGGCTTCAGCAGCTGTACAGAAGCGATCCCTCAACACATTATTGACAATAAAACGGTCGTCTCGAGCAGAAGTACACCGATGTCGACCTTGACCTGGTCTTCTCGTGTAGGAACCAGTCTCCCTGAACCGCCTAATGGCTTCCTGTACCGTAGTTCGCGGTACACCAAGAATGCGGGCGATACGACGTTGGCTGTATCCTTCATCAGCTAAAGCTACAGCCCTGGCTACTCCGGCAGCGTCCAGCGGCATAATTCTCACTTTAAAATGATGTACAGTCAACGTGAACTTGCAAAAAATTGAGATTAAGGTTTAAAACCTAAAACAATGAAAATCAGAGCGACGGACCACAATCACTATGAATGACAAATTTCGACTAATTCACTAAAAAGCATCAAACACAAGGTAGGTACTTAAAAAGTTCTGGTTTAAAGTGTTTCATGTATGTGTAACACTACCCACTTAACAAAAACATTCATCTTAACATTCCTCATAACTTGTAAACAAACGTAGTGGCACTTGATAAAGGTGGCCGGTTAATTGTGCCGGTGAGAGTAGCAAGCTAATCGTAAAATTTAGTTTTGTTTCATTCCAATTGATATAAAAACGAAAAAGTTACTCGCTATACCGGATACCAAATGTACGAAGGCGGGCTCAGCTAGCAAATAAACAGTATGCGTTTAGCACAACACAACAATTGTACACATATGTACATACTTCGCCTACCCTTAGGGTTGTCACTCATGAAAAAGTAGTTCATTTACTTTCAAGTTTTTAATATTAGTGTGTCTAATAAAAACCATAAATATTGATGAAAACAATTTATTTATATAAACATAATACAGACGCACTTTGTGCAATGATTACAAATTAAACTTATATGAAAAGATCATAATTTTACCTACTGAAAAATTTATAAGTTACAATGATTGCCTATTAAAACCAATCTGGACTTATGGTGTCTAGCTATGGGGTACTGCCTCCAACTCCAATACAGAAATATTGCAGAGATTCCAGTCTAAAATACTTAGAATTACAAGCACCCCTTGGTTTATCACAAATTAATCAATTACATCGTGACCTCAAAAAGACCATCGCTGAGGAAATTGTATAAAATTGTATAAAATCTACTCGAACATCCAAACACATTTGCAACCCAGATGATGCAAGGTGACTCTAAGTTCACACGTTTGAGTAGAAGAGCCCCCAGAGACCTTAGAGTATACATAAGCTAGAGGCCTATTACAGGGATGAATATTGAAATTGGGTCGTGTGTCACTGGACAGCAAGACGAATGACACTTTTGTGACCCTTTGCTGAATGTCTTCGTGACAGTATTGCAAAATTAAAAAAATATATACAATGATGTTGATAAAACAGAAGTTCTGTGTTGACACCTTCATAAAGTCCCTGTCACTTCTTATTTTTACGAAATAACGATTCTTAGGAATTCATGGAAAACAGTTTGTAAAGCCTTAAGAAACTTACATGGGCATTAAACTCAGGGCGACTTTTCGTGTGTAAAAGTCGTAGGTAACTAAAATAATGTGCCTTTATGACAAAAATAGGTGCCCACGAGCAATTCTTTTCTAAAAGGTGGTTGATTGCAAAATATGTTCTTTCGTATAAAAACTATATTTATTTTGACTGAAACACCCAACAATACAGACTCTAGAATGTATATATAATACGTAGTAGGTCTTAGAGGAGTCTCTAAAGTGTTACGTACATTTCAGCATGACCTGCGCAGCGTATAGATGGCGCCACTATAGCATAAAAACTATTACTAAGAGATGTCATCTTGTTCTCTGATGCGAACAATGACATAATGCCAAATATTAATGTTTTAACGACTGATTTTCATGGACATGTTATGATTATTATACTTAATCACAGACTCGGAAATAAATTTAAATATCACAAAAAATGAACAGCCCATACAACATACATTTTTTAAAATATTTAATAATTATGTACCCTAGTTTCAAAGTGTATCTTGTACAATTGAGAATTTTGACTTTATAAAATGGAGCATAACATCTAGTTGTCTATGGTGAGTAATGTACGCAAATAATTAGTGCGCTAGTGCGAATTTTTCTAAGTAAAATAATTATTCTCATAAAACAAATTATTTTTGTTAAAAATCATACTCATTAGTTATTTACAATTTTAATGGGACATTAACGTAATTAACTATTTTTTTGCCGCGACGCGTTCGATTTTGATAAAGCGTTGAAATATTTATTCAATGTTTATTGCTCATATATTTTTCTAATGCTTTGAGTTTGAATTTTTTTTTTTTTGGATGATCCCTCGGGATGGATGATTTTTATATTTTATTTCTAAGCCTTTACGGCTTAGAAATAAAATATAAAAGCCGTAGCGAACGTGGCCGAGTTCAGCTAGTTTATAATAATAGTAAGTAAATATTTATTGAAAAATATTTAAAAATTTAATGTTCTTAGATAAGAAATATAAATTGTAAAATGATTTAAAAACAATTCAGTTTGTTAATGAAAACATTTTAGATATTCTGTTGGCGAAAGGAATTGCCACAAAAGACACTTTCCCAACGCAATGCAAATTTATTGTTATATCTGTTTTATAACGATGTAGTAGTTAAAAAAATTCGTACTAGCCTCACCGAGGTAATTTCAATGTAATATGAAGTTTTTGAAGTAAAATTTCTTGACGCGCGATGATTGACGCTTCAGTGTTACGATGACTTGATTCTTCTTGTAAAGTTTCTAAATAACATCTACCGCTTGCCATATTTATTTGATCAGCATGTATTTTTTTTTTCAGACGAACTGACTGACAGACAGTTACAAACAGAAATATTTTAACAATAAACAATTTATACCACTGAGCATGTTATCACTTATTATATTAATAAATAAAAAAAACATGGAAAAGGCACAACTTTACAATTCTTGTGGCTAAATATTTAATACTAAATTCCCATTTTATTATATCAAAAAAATAATATAAAGCTTTATTAAAAAAATAGTTTTAGTAGTGGCATTGGTAATGTTAGGGTCAGGTCATGTTTGTATTCAAAGATGCCTGACGAAAAAATATGGTGTACCATGAGATGCCACAAAATGGACATGTTTTTGCACTTTACATATTATTTTAGTCTACTAATAACTAGTTGAACTAGAAACGTTTTTTTTTAATTCACAAGTTTTTCACATAGTAAGACCTAAACACTCCTTACGTTTAATCAAAATTAAAATGCTTTTTACAATTTACTACTTTCATTTACTTTTACAAATTACTTTTACACTTTTACTAAACTTAATTACGGTCTAGGCTAGGAGGGAACAAGACAATCGGTTTATTTAGAAGTTTCTTAAAAAAACTTTTTTTTTTTAAATTAAATATTCTTACCAAATCGTTAAATATTATCCAAAAGACTCGATATACCTATATATTTGGTATCAAATCTCACACATACATACATTAAATGTTGTTATAAAGAACCGATGTTCTTATAAAGTAATAATAGCGACAGCAAATAAATAAATAACACATGTTTATTATTAAGATAGTATGTAAAGAGAATGACAAAATTACAATAATTATTTTATTTATCAAATTTTATTGCACTCATATTTAGGAATTTTTTTGTAAACTCTCTCTTGTCTAAAATTCTATGCATTGAGCGAACTTGTCACAATCAGGGTTGTGAGTTTACAACGACCTGTTAGGGACTACACTCACTGCTTAAGTCGAGACGGCGGGCGTCGAGGCAGAGGCGCGTCGAATTTTGCGCCCTAAATTTACATGGAAAATGTAGAGAAGTTGCCTTGACGACGTGTATGAAGCGCACCGAGCGCCCCCGACTCGACTCTGTCACGCCTCCCGCCTCGACTCTTGCAGTGAGCGGCCGCCCATATAATTACAAAGAAAATATAGAACAGGTGATCTTGGACGCCTCCTACGCGACGCCCGCGCCGCCTCGACTCTTCTCCAGTAAGCGGAATCCCTAAGGTTACTTTTTGCTAATCGTTTACCTATTACGCCTAGTATGGGGGTTAGATTGTAAAACCTGGATGTACTTGAAATCTTTATGAAATACTATTTTTTCATGGAAAGATAAGCAGGCAGGCTGACAGTCCACTTTATTGCAGATCGTAACTCGTCGCCTATTATGAGGATTGAGGGCGTAAATTATGAGGATGGTAAGTACGCTGTTGACCTTGACAGGATAATAATAGGGAGATAGACTCCACCATCCCTTGCTTACTCACCGAACACAACTTTATACGTCATGCTGGTGATCTTGAAACGGCATGATCTTGTATCTGGTTTATACAGTGAGCTTGGTCTTCTAAAAATAACAATTGCTCCATATAGAATGCGGCGATACTTGGTACAATCTTTGTGGACGGATAGTGTATGTATGGGATATGTATGTGGATACATATTCATACTATCGCGGCGATACAACGAGTGAATAGACGAGAAAAACGTCAACGATACGTCTCGCGCCCGTCGCGAAACACGAACTACTTACAGCGCACTCGATGCGAGACGCAGCCTCATCATCATCATTCATAGAGATATAATAAAATCGCTTTTTTCTATGCTAATCTCAGAAAGGATTAACCGATTTGAATGCAAACTTCCCGTAACATTTAGCGTTTGTTTTTTTCCAATGGGTTTACAAACAAAAAAATTACGCGCTATTTCGAATACCACTCGTACGAAGTCGCGGGCTTAGCCATTCCATAAGAAATAAGAACTATTGACACTACTGATTCCGCTCTTGCCTGACAAAACGTTTGTGCAACTAATTGTGTGCGGACACGCAACGATTCGTCGCAAGTCGCGGCGATACGCAGGCGGAAGATTAATCGTCTCGTGAGTCCCAACGATAGTAGGGCGGACTCGAGGCGATAAACGCACTCGTGGAAGTGACATCTAACAAGTTCCCGTCCATCATATGAACATAGTATGTGCATCGTGGAACCGTTCGCGAACTTACCTATGATAATCCTTTCATTCTCTTACATACACTCCATAAAACTAATTTTATTTATACTTAACACTTAATTAATCATCGCATTACCATAAAGAATGATTCTTCGATAGTGAAATTAAAATGAAATAATTAAATAAGTTGTTGCAAGAATCGTTCTATTCTAAAATACTCTTATGAGCGAGAAAGAACTTCATAGTGTTGTATGTAATAACAACCCATAATTTATAAACAAAAAACATTAAAAATAGAACAAGTCCTGCAACTTATTTAAACTAAATAATAACATAATTTAAAATATAATTATATAAAATTATTTGCAATTATAAAGTAAAAGGTACGAATGGAAAATAAATGTTTTTTTTAATGTTAAGATCGGCACCTTGATGGTAGGTGGCTACCGTCGCCTATAAAACAAGCAAAGCCACAGCTGCTGCAAGTGCGCTGCCGAATACAGTAAGATTAAGGATAAGGGATTGGGTAGGAAAATGGGCTATGGCATCCCTTACTCACTCACCGAAACACAAAAGCACACGTGCCGTTATTTCACGGTGGTCTTCTGTAAGGGGATGGTTACTGCCGCCAGACGGGCTGCCCAAATGACTGCGAAAAGCAGTGTGCCCTGCCACTACGTTCCAGATCCAGACCAGAGCCAAATTTGAAAATAGTTTTTCAAAGTTGACCCTTCCGGGAATCCAACCCGATAACCCTAGAACAGAGCGTACGAAGGGGAAAATCGGAATTGTAATTTGTCATTTTTCTCATGTACCGAAAACCAGCAACAAACACTGTGTGCTTTTTTACGTTTGTTTATTAAATTGGTTTGTATTAACTTATTTTCGAATTCGTCGGTTTATGATTGAGTACTAGATACCAAATATTTTTACAAACTTAGTTATTGATAATCAATAAATTTAAAGTTACTGGAAATATTGGTACCTATAGATTCCTTCGATAAAGTTATTTGATATCTCTAATCTCTATATATATAAAAATGAATCCCCATTTCCCTTGGTCACGGCATCACGCGTGAACGGGTAGACCGATTTTAATTCGGTTTTCACTAATGTAAAGAGGGATTAACGGGGAATTTTTATATAAATTGCACGCCCGTAGAAGCCGGGGGCGGGTCGCTAGTAAACAATAAAATTGCGAAGATGTAATTATTGTAAGTGGCACATTGTTTCTTTTTTCCTTGAATATATATATAATAATTATAATTGTTTATAATTCTTATAAACAAAAATAAGAAAATATTGTTCCTCAGTAAAGTAAACTCAACGGAGGACAGCTCCAAAGAATCTTTGACCTCTGGACATCAGGAGCTCAACAGCACCAACAGCTGCGAGCAAAAATATAAGCGCTACTATAGCTAGCGCAGCTCGACACCTTCTTCTGCGGGTCTCGCCTTTGGCTAATCGTCTTGATAGAGCTTCGCCGCGAGGTCCGTCCAGGGTAAAAAGAGCACTTGCAGCCTGGAAATTAAAAAAAATGTCTGTGTTAGGTCTGTGTATAGCCCGTAGCTACTCAAGTTCACTGTCTATATTTTTTAAATATAAGTACTTAGATAAATTTATTTTTTAATTGTTAATATTTTCAACACATTTTTAAAAGCTTGTTTTTTAATATGTGAACCAATAGTAAATTAATATAAAAACATTGACATTTTCAATTTAAATGGGTTTAAATAGTCCGTCAATTTTAACAGATTTTCGGAAAAAATTAGCCAAAATTTTGCAGAAGAAATTCCGAAAGAAACTTAATAAAATAAAATAAATAACAATCACTTTCTTCACAACTATTGTAAACAAATCGTAGCATATCTAAACATAATGAGCTCAGAATCTTTTAAATCCCACGCTTCATTTTCGCTTAAATATAAGCTATTTTTAATAACCCTTCGAACAGAGTTTGTTTTTGTTTAAACTTTTTTATAAAGAGAGGCTTCTTATTTTTTTTTTATAAGTCTAATTTCTAATAATACATAAACAACAACGATATAGTTTTTTATCTATAGGTATATGAAAAAATGTAGGACATAAATTTTTCATTTTTCTTCATAAGTATTTACTGCCAGGCCAAGAAACCTACGTAGGAGCCATACCATTACAGTACGAAACACTCCAGCATATATTTTTTAAGAATAATTATAAGTTGAATTTTATATATGTATAATACCTATTTTGCTTTGATATCACACGGTTATGTCACAGTGACCTCTTAAGAGAAAACAATTTTTTTTAATAAAAATATATATATAATTTCTTTTTTATATTCTGTCCGTATAGGTCCCACGTGAGAGTTAATTTCAAGGCGCAGTTTTACAAGTATACGCGTCGCCGCCATGTCAAAATAACTGCGTATCTTATTAAGCCGAATGTCATAAAATTTTTATTGATTTTAAATAAAAACCATTATGCAACGGTAGCACTGAAAGTGAGTTGATGGAGGCAAACATAGCATGTATAACATGTCATAAAATACAATTTGCAATTACGAAATTTAGTCCAAGATAAAAGCGATTGGTATGTTTAAGGTTACACGCGCACTAGACAACTTTCTTTGCGCCAATTTTCAAGTATTATTTGCAATGTGCAATGCACTAGCCTATGTTTTAGAATCTTATGTTAGGTATCTAATATGGCTTTATACCTTTTCGACTACATAATTGATGCGTACATAATTGGTACTTAAAACATATGTTTATCTAGTCTATTATGTAAAAATGAATCCCCATTACCCTTGGTCACGACATCACGCGTGAACGGGTAGACCGATTTTAATTCGGTTTTCACTAATGGAAAGAGGGATAAACGGGGAATGTTTATATATATAAAAGTTGCATCCCGTGCGAAGTCGGGCGGGGGCGGGACGCTAGTCTACAATAAAATACGATTCAAATAGTTAAGGAATTTTTGGAGTTTACTCCATTCTTATGGACCGTTTTCATTTAAGGACCGGCGGTATGGAAATTTTATGAGGAGTAAAATTAATACAATTAATAATTGTTTTTCTGTATTAATTTTAGATTTGTTTCCGCTCGGACTCTTTTATGTATTACTTGTCTGTGGAAACGCCTCTGGAATATTTGTTAACTTTATTACTTCTTAAAATGTTATTTAATTTCTGTTTGTGTCCCTAATATAAATAAAATAAAAAGCGTTATGTTCTTCTAAGCAGTTTTACCCAAATCCGATAGTTGTCGCTGCTTCACCTAATTATATTGTGTACCTAATAGATGGCGCGTTTATTTACTCTCTTTTCCTATTGTATAGTTAAACACAATCAGTCGGGCGTCCGAGCTGACACACACACTTTTTTTTACAAATAAATACAGTTGTGGTTCCGGAGATAACTCTTCAAATATAAACAAATTAAAAATCAGTTTCATAATATTTTAAAGCTTACAAGCTTATAATATTATAAGCTTTATAATATATCAATTAGATAACTATTTCTCGGTAATTCTCGGTTTTTGTCGGACGATCGCATTCGGTTACTAGCAAATCGCATAGTACTATTAGGTAGTAAGAGTTTTTTCTGGCTTTTTTTCTTTTTGCTCAGCTCCTAAGGTGATATTATTTAGATTTCCCATAGAATTGTGCTATGAAATTAAAATAACGACAGGCAGTTCCAGAGGTTTGGGAGTTCAAACAAAAATACAAAAAGAACTCTCTTTAGCTCTGTTATTAGTTTAGAATTATTTTTTCTATCATCCACTCATTATATCATCCGTATATATTTAGAGCAGATTTAATATTTTTTATGCAAATGTTTGCAGACAGGCTAACGATCCATTTCATGGTAATACATGTCTGTCGTCATCTCTTAACACAAACAAGGCCATAAGATCGCAGGTGAGATATCAACCCTTACAGAATAAAGGATAAGGGATTAGGAGGGGATAGGAAAATGGGCTCTGGCATCCCTTACTCACTCACCGAAACACAACACACGTGCTGTTATTTTACGATGGTCTTCAAACACGAAGGATTAATTTATTATTGAGTTAATAACCGATCCGTGGTCCGACAGCGATGACTCTCTGGTGGATCTAAGAGTAATTTGCTAAAGAATTTGGTTCCATTGTGTTTTAAAATCTATAAATTCTCTCATCTCTTATCTATAAATTGTATCTCGTTGATAAATTTAAAAAACTTCACTTAAGGTACATAATGCAAATTTAATCATTGTTCTTATACATTTAGAGGAACTTTTTTAAAATCTAACAATAAATTACCTCGAATGATAATTTAAATGAAAAATCGGCCAAGAGCATGTGAAAAGTCACACAATCTGAAGTCTCCGTTACTCTATTTTAAAATGACGACATAATTGCATTTAAGTGTTCCTTTCGATCTTAACAGAAGGTCGAGTTAGTTTTATGCTAGTTGCGTGAACTGTTATGATATTGCGAATACATGTACAACCAATAAATATATAAGAAAACTTAATTTACGTAATCATAAGTACGAGTATGTAGATACTCGTACTATGATGAAAAGAACTTTGCAACTTTTCGCATTTACTGAGACAATTTTTGCTAAGCAAGGGTAACTGTCATTAATTATAATCGTTTGTCCTGACTGATTATATTATCCTGAATCCTGACCCACAGCTAAAAAGCTGAAATTAGCCTTATTTTATATTTTTGTATTTTGTACCTATTTTGTAGTGGCATAGCGCACTGCGTTTCGCAGTCGTTTGGACAGCCCTTCTGGCGGCTGTAACCACCTCTTACAGAAGACTACCGTGAAATAACAGCACGTGTGCTATTGTGTTTCGGTGAGTCAGTCTTCAGTATGGGATGCCAGAGCCCATTTCCTCATCCCCCTCCTAATCCCTTATCCTTAATTCTATTGTAGTCGACAGCGCACTTGCAACAGCTTTGGCGTTGCTTATGTTGTAGGCGACCGTAGCCACCTACCATCAAGTGAACCGTTAGCCTGTCTGCCTAACATTAAAAAAAATTCGTAAGTAAATTACATTTAGAGAAGAAACCACAATAATTTTATATCGTAAAACTTAAAAAGCTTTTTCTAAACAACATTTTCTATGTGTTTTGTTAAGATGCAAGTTTTATACTATGCAAAGATTTTCAACTGTATAGATCGGACAAGACGTAAGAATACGTAATCTGACATTTAGTACCACGTGGTACAAAATCACTCAGTCCATCACCAACTAGCTATTTAGCTACGCCATGGTCATCCTGATTAGGGCGATCAGGTTCAATATTTTTGTAGGAAAATTTTCCCAATGCCCTCTCTATATATTCTATATATTTAATCTTTTTGTATCTACGTAGGTATATCTATAGATATCTATACTAATATTATAAAGCTGAAGAGTTTGTTTGTTTGGTTGGTTGAACGCGCTAATCTCAGGAAATACTGGTTCGAATTGAAAAATTCTTTTTGTGTTGGATAGTTCATTTATCGAGGATGGCTATAGGCTATATAAAATCACGCTAAGACCAATGGGAGCGGAGCTTCAATGAAAAAATTTTCGAAATCGGGAAAATTTATCCCTTTTGAGAACTTCCTTTGCGTGCGCTGCGTAAACGGTTAAAGTTACGTAAAAATGATGTATGACGGAATTGTTCCCCTTTAAAAGTTCTAAAAAAAGTCCGCAACAGCATATATGCATATATCCTTTAAGGTTGACTCACTATAACCTTTTTTATGGTAATCAAATTTGTTCTAAAATAATGCATTATTAGCGAAGGTATTTTTATAAACATGATATTAATCATATACGTTATTCATAAAAAGTATTTTATTTTGAACAATATTGCCCTTGATTTTGATATGGTATTCACTAATGGAAAATAATGGAATGGACACTAATAGACGAGAGATAAATGAGTGACTTTTCTGTATATAATTTGCAGAAAAATTGAATTCGTGCGGATCCGGGAGTGGGTAGTTAGTAATGTATAAAAGAAACAAAGTTGTTCATTTCTCCAAATTCTGTCTTACCTATTTCTATGTCTGTATGATGTCATTTCCTTCGTTCGATTCATTAAACACAATAAAGTCGTGACAAGCCATAAATAGTTGCATCGGGTCTGATGATGTTATATCGAAGTCGAACAGATGCTTCAATGAATACAGGACAACCCAAATATAGTTAGGATTAAATTTAATTGTTAATGGCTCGGTCATGAATAATACTTTATTGAAATTACAATATTTTAGAAAATAATACTCCATTGCATATTGCTCTTTGTGTAAACGGTTACATATTTATTTAATACTAATTGGTGTTAATATTTAATACCGCAACTTTATCCGCTTTGAAAAATAAAAGATATACCTAACGCCTGACAAAATATGTAAAGCAACTATAACATCTGACTTTATACTTTTGGCATGCGTTGGATGCCAAAAGTATATATGTATACACTTTTTACATACATTTTTAAATAGTTCATTATACATTTTTAGATAGCTCGTGCCCGCGGCTTCGCTCGCGTGGGATATCCAGTCTATATATCCATCCTGAAATTCTATTCTAACTATTGGTGGAATATTTTTAGGGTTCCGTACGTCCGAATAAAAAACGGATCTCTTATAGGATCACTCGTGTGTCCGTCTGTCCGTCGGTCACAGTCAATTATCTCCGAATCTACTAGACCGATTAAGTTGAATTTTGGTAACATATCAATTTCTGTGACCCAAACGTAGAGGTGTGACGTGAATAGATGAAATCTGTATATGGGAGGTCATTTTTGGGTGGAAGGTGGAAAATTAAAAATTTTTTTTTGAAAACTGCATCGTGTGAAGATGTGTGAAGATGAAAATTCCAAAAATATTCCATTTCTGATTTTTGGTTACTATAAAATTGGATATACGGATAAAATTAAAGCAACTGAAATTATTATTCATTGGATAGCAACTACGTGGTTACTCTTTACTCTGTGGCCACGTTGCGTGTTCCATTAGTATTAAAATTTAAAAAATTAATAGTTACGACGTTTAAGTCATGTAAAGATGACTATAATAATTGCTATAACTATAATAATAGTAAATATGATGGAAATATATTTCTATACTTATATAAGTAGTCTAAACTTTTTCACATTTCCATTTATTTGGGCATTTATTTTGACATTGACAAATTGACATCCTACTGTAGTCGGCAGCGCACTTGCAGCAGCTTTAGGCGTTGTTTGTGTTATAGGCGACGGTAGCCACCTACCATCAAGTGGACCTGTCTGTCAACCTTAACATAAAAAAAAATCCATCTGGTTTTAAACACAGCCTACTGCATATATGCAAACTTATTCTATTTGCTCTTTGTTCAAGGAGTTCAATCTGTATCAATTACCTACATTCACAATCGATCTGTCTTTTGTCTCTAACACCTATTATTATTTACGTCAGTGCAACTGTCCTAATGAGACAATCGGTCATGGCGTCCGACATCAGAGTAGGTTTCAAAGATTTGCCCCAGACATTATTGATGAATTGTGCCCGAAGGATTGATGATGTGGTATATATATCTCTTGCGAATTTACAAATTAGCTATTTGTTCTTTCCAAAGTCATTTGTCATTTTCAGTCTCGACATTGCATTTTTTTTTATATTGTGTGGGTGGAGTTGTAAAATCTAATACCTATAAAACTGTTTTGATATTGTCTAGTACCTTAGTTCCCAAAGTGGTCCAGGTGGACCCCAGGGTCTACGGGAGACTCGACGGGGGTTTACGTTGGCGTGAAAAAAAAATGGGGGTGACAAAAAAACAATCAATTCTCACTTATTTAATTTAGAAAACTCCCCATTCGTAGTTGGAACTCAGCCGCAACGTAAACCATAGTTAGCTCTTATCTTCACATTTTTTGTTGAGTTTTGAGAATATGGTAGAAATGTAGCTGCAGGGGGTCCACCGGAACCAGCTAAATTTTGAAAGTGGTCTACGAGAAAAAAGTTTGGGAACCTGTGGTCTAATATACATACATATATAAACATAAGAATATAAAACTATTTTATTGATATTAAAGAGGCAAAAACGCTACAAAAATTAGCAATAGTAATATATTTATTAAGGGTGGCGAGTAGGCTGACGGTCACTTGATGGTAGGTGATTACCGTCATCTAAGGACACAAGCAACACCATGGCCCTAATTCACAAACGCCACTTAGCGATTCCTTACTTTGAAACCACGTCATATCCTCAAATTGTTACGATATCTGTTAAAAAGTTATTCTCATAAATACATAAATGCCATGACAAGACATTGACTTGTTTTGAGAAGGTAAAACAAAAGCGTGGAATCATAATTTACAAGTGTGCGATATTTTGTAACTAAATACTGATATTGTCGCTGGTTATAAATTCAAAATAAATAAATAAATAATTGCCATACAGAATCAAAGCCCAGCAACGCACACGCCCAGGGGTACATGTGCGTTGCCGACCCTGCAGGAATTTATTTACTGCTCGCTTGAAGAAGCCCATATTGTAGCTATTCCGGCTATTCGCCGGTCCGGCGTAGTGGGAACGTAGCCTTATTCGGCAAGGATGCAACTTCGACATGCGTTTGTCGTATATTCCGAATGTTTTCGGAATATACGCTATGAAAATAATATGCTTAGCTTTCTTTTTTTTCTATTGTAAAGCCTGTTAGGTCAATAACACAATATTTTAATATTGATAACAATATAGAAGGAATTTCTGTTCACTATTAAATTTTTTAGTATCACAAATTTTAGGAAAAAATTGTCAAAACTTCACATAAAAAATTGTAGTGGTAGAACTGTCCACCCACAAAGTGGACAGACGACCTGCTGATAAGGGTCGCGGGAAAATGGACGCCCTGCGGCTGAGATGACGAGAAAACTCGCCGTCTTGCTCGTAAACTGGACGGCACTGAAAGCAGTTCCTGTAAGGACTTGTGAGGCCTCTTACAAGAAGAGCGCCGTGAAATAACAGCATGGGTGCAGTCAGTTTCGATGTGTAATATCCTTTATTGACTGTGGCTCCTTAGCAACTGGACAGATTCTAAAGTGGACAGATTCTTAATTAGACAGAACGTGTAGGTACAATTCGCCACGAAAATACAAATAGGTAATTTTTTTTTCCGAAATGTTTTGTGATTCAAGAAATCATATGTCTGTTATATTATGTACTAGCGGCCCGCCCTCGGCTTCGCCCGGCGTGCAATTTTTATATACCCTAAAACATTCCCCGTTTATCCCTCTTTCCATTAGCGAAAACCGAATTAAAATCGGTCTACCCGTTCACGCGTGAAGCCGTGACCAGGAGAAATGGGGATTCATTTTTATATATAAGACTAGCGACCTGCCCCCGGCTTCGCCCGGCGTGCAATTTTTATATACCCTAAAACATTCCCCGTTTATCCCTCTTTCCATTAGCGAAAACCGAATTAAAATCGGTCTACCCGTTCATGCGTGATGCTGTGACCAGGAGAAATAGGGATTCATTTTTATATATAAGATAAGATAGAAGATATATAATGTGCAAACATTTGAGTTTTTTTAAAATAGGTAAGTACATATGTAAATACTTATATTAGCAAATATAATAACATATGGGCTGAAATAGTTTATGGCTAAATTGTCAATAGTCTTGTATGGATTTCATATATTCCTATAATTTATAGTAGAAAAAAAACAGATTAAAATAATTATTAAAAAAAAAAATTAATGGTTTCTTTGCTCATTTTTTTTCGCAAAAATGCAGGTCCAAAGTAGGTTCGCACCAGTTTTATAATGAATATAATAAATGAAAGTTCACGCGGCGGTTGCACAAATGTGTTAAAAAACAATTTTATTTATAATAATACCTATATTTATGGACAAGACTGGTAACAGAACGTAACATTATCAGACACTTATACTTGCCTAATGTCCGCGATTTCGTTCGCGTGGAATAAAATGTATACTTAGTACCGCGTCTATTTCTTTTTTACTTTAGCATTTTTATACCCGTCGTAACTTCTAAATTCTGAACGTTTGTTATGTAACTAAAGGTATGTTTGATATGTCATCGATGCTATCCATGTTTTGATTTTGAACAAAAAACTGTTATTAGACTATAAGTTTAACTATTAACTAAAATAGTTAAACATTTAGGCCTCCCGTAAAAAGCATAGCGTGTTTTGTAGGCATATACTATTTGCATAATCCAGATAACTCCCTATGTGGTTAACTACCCCTTGCAAGAAGAATGTTTTTCATCGATCATTAACTATTTCGTTCTCTTAACTGAAGGGTAGGAAGCACATTTGCAATATCCACCCTAGACATTATGGTTTTCCTCGGAGGCAACGCGACGGATTTCCATGTTTTCGCAGTGTACAAGATTCAAGAGTAGGTACTCAAGATTTTAAAATTCAAGATGTCAAAATTTGCACACCGAGTATTTATTGGTTGGTCATGAAGGAACAAGAAAACTTAATGTCACCTCTGGTAAACAGTTACCCATTGGTCATCGCAAATATATTAGTTTTATATTATACTTAGGTATTATTGTATTATATTATATTAATATAAATAATATAATATAATATAATATAATATAATATAATATAATATAATATAATATAATATAATATAATATAATATAATATAATATAATATAATATAATATAATATAATATAATATAATATAATATAATATAATATAATATAATATAATATAATATAATATAATATAATATAATATAATATAATATAATATAATTTAATATAACATAATATTATAGCGCGTAACTTTTTTGTTTGTAAACAGATTTGAATGAAACAAACAGTAAATGTTACGGAAAGCTTGTTACAATGCATGCCTAAATGAAAACTGCATTCAAATCAGTTAAGCCGTTTCTGAGATTAGCGTGCACAAATGCAAAGACAAACAGACAAAAATCTAAAACCTATTTTTTTACCTCGGTAACATATAAGTACAAAGTATACAATTTTTTATTTTAATATTTCACTTTTAATATAAACTTATAATATATATTTTTTGAATATTTATTTTTATAATTTTTAATCGTACACGGCTCGTTTACGGTTTTATTATCTTATGTATAGAATAAGACTACTTAGTCAAAACTCAAATTAAAAACGCTCAGTCCGAAACGACCCTTGCTAATTAAACGTGGAATAATTTTTATGGTGCTCCTTTATAATTGTTCGAATCTTTCGGATTTTTGAAAGTTATATGTTAATTATAACTCCTTGGAAATGTAATTTAATTGCTCGTTACTACGCACTGATCAGTCGACGTAAAATTGATTTAAAATTGGTTATAAATCAGTGAATAATATGTGTTTTTACTAAGTGAGACCTCGATAAATGTTTTACATTGATCGCCATTTGGGAAATATGTACTTATTGTACGAAGTTTAAGTGTTATACTATGCACAGTAATGAGGCGTACCTACCAAAACTAAATATGTATAATTAATTTTACCTTGTATTTCTTTACTTCATATTTTACATAAATTGCTTTACTTATAACTGTTGTACCTACAATTAAATTAATTTGGTATATAAAAATTTTGAAAAATAATTAATTGCTTAATAATCTAAATTATTTATAAATTGTATATCATTTATCAAGCTTAGAAGTCTGATAAAATTTTACAATTCTGATAAAACTGAGAAATTATTGAAAGTTTGAACGATGTTGAATGTTGATTTTGGTTGTTGGAAAATGAAATCAGAAAATACAAAGAGGTGTAGGCTCATCCGAGTTTTGAACCTACGTCGGTGGTATATTCATTGTTAATAACAATTTGGAAAAAAAAACATTAAAATTTGGTAACGAAAATAAGCTAACGAAAATATGTAAACTAGCCACAGGAAATTGTTTTCTCAACAAAATAAACACAAAATATTTTGATCTTTTTTTTATTAAAGATGGGTTTGCTCTTGACCAGCATCTATCCATGTAGGAAGGATGAGGCCGACGATGGAGCGAGCTCACCCAGAAGATGCCTATTCACTCGAACCTTGAAAAGATTTGGGTTATATGAGCTCAGAAATACAGACGCCGCCGCCGGCAGGGAGTCCCAATCCTTAGCAGTGCGCATTATAAAAGGTATTTTAAAGCGCTTGGTCCGAATTAGAGGGATTTCGACAAGGTAAGGATGGTAACCAGCCGTATGTCTGCATGTCCGATAGAAGAAAGGGGAAGACGGTATGATCTCATGCAACCCCCGAGCACACTCTCCGAAGTACATCTTATAGAATACACACAGGTAATTTTGCGCCACGTGTGCCAGGCTCTACAGCTTAGTTTTTATTAATGAACCGTCGCCAATGAGCCTCCTAGCTCTGCGATCTACCGAAGTGCGACAAGTTGTTATTTTGCTAAGCCATCCCAAAGGTGACAGCAATGCTCCATGCCAAGATCGGACTTGTTCCTTGTACAAAGAGATGAGCTGTCCAGGTGTGAAGCATCGCTTCACCCTATTTAGGATGCTCATCTTTTTGGCAGCTGTTTGGGCTTTGTACTCGATGGAAGTGAGCGAGCACAACCTCAATTTAAAATTTAAAAAAAATAAAAAATAAACTATTTTGTAAACGGTTTTTTTTTCATTAACATTTCCATACAAGTATTAGCAGTGAAATAACTATTCACATTACAAACTGGCTACTTTATTTATTAAAATGCTACATTACAAGACTCTTGATTCCAATCTTGTTACAAACCATGTTCATTCATATTTTATAAAAGTTAAGGCCGCAACAGAGAGCATATCGCGTACGACTCTCATTCGTACAAATGTTACAACAGTGATAAAGCGGGAGGCTACAGTTGATAAATGTTTTAGCGCTGAAAGATATATAGATTCGCTAATTTGTGTCGATGGCAACTATATGGATACTGTGACTGAACTAATAGACTTTAATATATATATTTTAGATATTCATCGTTCTAGGTAAATTTGCTTTAAAATGCCTAGATAGCATTTTATGATATTATGTGGTAAAATTTGTGTATCACAAGGTGTAAAGTAAAAAATCTAAAGACGGCGATACAGTGGACTGGGGCCGAGTTGTCCCCAAATCTGGATAATAATAATAATAAACCTTTAATTCAGATATTAACAGATATTAACATTAACAAAATGGTTATTAGATTGTTGTTATTATGATGTTAAAGAATTTTATAAAAAGATAGTTTATATTAACATAGTTTACAAACAATTAAACACAAATATTTGCATGCCCTTGGCGGGTAGGACATACTTTGTACTGTAACTGCTGTATACAAATTAAAATCCTGTAAACATATATGTGTTCGCGCAAATAAAGATCTATTTTATTTTATTTTATTTTTATTAAAATCCATATTAGCATCTACAAAAAATTGAAATATAAGTATACAACTAAGTTTATCTGAACTAAACTATTATTTAAGAACATAATATATATTTTAATAAATGAAAATTCTTTTAATTATATTCTTATTATTTTATCAGTTTCATTATTTTGCCGTATTCAGTCCCATCCAAAATATTTGTATGGTACAATCGACCTTATCCATAATTGTTTTCAGAATGCTATTGTTACTGCCACGCATCTTGTGCCATAAAGATGCCACAATAGCGTGGCAGTCTCAACAGCTCTTTGTGTATAAGTCACCCATAGACTGCTCGTATAAAAAACTAGGCAGAATGCCTTAAAAAAAGTAATTTTAACTTGATTATTACAACGAGCAAATCTGCGTTTGGGGATTGGAACCAAATTTGACACAATTTGAATAAAGCTATTCCATAGAGTCGATGTTCAGCAGCAACAGGTAGCGTAGGTTTGACAGACAGACAGACAGACAGACAAACTCTTTATTACTTACACAATATAAATGAAAATAACAAATAAATAAATACTACAAATAAGTGAGTACAGGCGGTCTTATCGCTAAGAGCGATCTCTTCCAGACAACCTCGTGGCAGAGGAGAAAACAAGAAAGAGAGAAAGAGGTAGACTTTTTCAAAGAATTCTAATTGTGTCATACATTCAGGTTTCAAGAGGCGACGTTTATAGGTGACTTTTTGTTTTAACACAAAATATCTAGGGGTATTCATATACAGGCGGTCCGGTAAATAGAAGTCGATATTGGATTTACCGATAGGGCAGACCATGGCCTGTCAGAAAAACACTATTTGACCCAATCGCAAGTCGCACCATTTTCGAAATATTGGACTTTTTAAGTTCTGAAAATTGAACATTTTGTCACTAATTCGTGCCAAAAAGTCTAAGGTGTAGAAGGTTTGCAATACTAATTATTGTTCTTAAGGTAAAATCAGAAATTTTTATTGGGTCAATTTGGTTTACTTGTGTATCTTTGACATGAAATGATCACACCAAAAGTCTGGAGTGGCCAACTATATTAATAAGTGATTCTAAAGAGGTAAAATATGTATACGTAATTTTATTCCTTTCCGAACGATATTCTTATTAAAAAAAAAACTGTTTTCAGAATTAGAATATTAGCTTTATTTAGATTAATTTTTGAACACTCTGTAACCAATTCAAAATTAGGTAGTTACTTAATAAGCCTCGCTTACATTTTACAATACCTTCTTAGCCATTATATTATTTATTGCCAATTTTCGAGTTTTCACTCTATCTTTTTAAATACATCAATCTATTAGACAGGTATTTTTTTGAGAAATTAAATTTAATTAAAATTCTAAATTTAATTAATTAAATTATTAGATTAGGAGGTATATGTGTAAGTTCGCCTTACCGCATCCAGATTTCACCGTTACAAACTATGGGCAGTCCGTCTGCTGCTGCCAGAAACAACGCGTATGTCATTGTGTATATGTGAGTAAATAAGGTCTATTCCCCTATCCCCTATCCAATCACTCCTTACCCCTTATGCTATCTGTAAGCTACGTATATATGCTTGTACCAGTAATTATGTATTTACAATTGGAAAATTATATTTACAATAAGCTTTTAAGCTGTTTCATGTTCGCTTCTTACTTTACAGCCAGTTCCCTATTCCTAGTAGGTATATTAATCAAACAAGTATAGAGGAATAAAACTTTGTTTACACCGTACCACTGAGGGTATGGTCGGTGGTATGGTGGGTCAAAAGAGTTACAGAGCATAAGAAAACTGTTATGAAATAGCAGTTTATTTTGTAAGGAAAATGAGGTCTATAGGTGATTTTATTTTTTAGTAGAATGTAGGTTTTCTCGGCCGGTATCCATATGAGTTGTAGGTTTCCGGGATGATGGCCCAGGTCTGTTGGAGCGAGTCTCGCTCGAGAAGTCCGAAAAGTGCAGAAGTGAAGTGCAGTGCAGTGTGTCACAGTTTGGTGCATTGTGGTGCAGTGATGTGATGCACTTTTTCTGCTAATACGGACTACACCACTGAGGATGTCAACCGCAGTTGTTGACGAAACGTTTGGAAGAATTTCCAACAGACCTGGGCCATCATCCCGGAATTATTTTTTGTTTTTTAATTGTTCAATTACGTTACTTTGAAGTGAATAACGTCCTAAGTACGTTAGTACTATTATTTATTCTGTGCCCAGCCTGGTGTGTGTAAGCGATTATAAATTTTACAGTAAGAAAAAAAAAGTATAATTTAGTCCAGTTTACAAAACTGATGGAGGTGTGGAGCTGTTTTATCTTGCGCAATAGAAATTTCTTTTGTATTTATTTATTTTAATTAATTTTAAGGTATGAAGCGACCATATTCTTATGCTTAGCGTATAAGTATAAGAATATGGTAATCAGGTGAGCTTTCAATAACCTTTCATAAACACGAAAACATTTGGGGCGTTCCGTGCGTCAGCGCAATTCATTTCAATAAGAAGTTGACTGACACTGTCAAGAAGTTGTCATCTGTTCGAACATTACAAAATTTAAAATCGGAGTTTATTTTGTTGCAAATGTTTTTATCAATGATCTTACGAAACCTCAAGAAGATTTGTAAAACACCTTTGGTGCAAGATGTTTAATTTATTTATTTAATATTTCATTTATTGATGGAAATTAATTTTAAATCTTCTTCATTTTACATTTGAATTGAAATCGAAATAGCTTGTCAAAGTCTTTTTTTGTCAATATTTTAGGCAGTTCTAATGTAGGTAGGTACAATCGAAATGGATAATAACGTGTTTTTAATTATATTTGCTCATCAGACGTCCGTATAAGCACACACCCACACACAACGCAAGCAACGCAACTCTTAAGGAGAGCTTACTATACCAATTGTAAATGATCACATATAATGCTATTTAGACGGATACCGTATTAATAATTAAAAAAAATAAACGTTAGTTACCTTAAGCAGATCATACACATTATATCTTATCTGGTAGGAGTTGATTTAGGGCATGTCCTGTATATCGACGATAAGCACCGAACTTCAGGTCTTTTTTTAATATATGCGACAGAGTCCGGAAATCTTCATTTCTTACGATAAGATTTTTTGTTTCCTTATGGGGTTTCGGTGAATTCTGGCTTTAACAGCATTAACAGCCTTTGTAGTTCTAACAGCACGCGGCCGTCCCGATCTTTTACGGTCATCGACAGAGGAAGTGTTGGTATATCTGTCAATAGTACCAAGCTTTTGAAGTGTCTTGAATATAACCGACGGCTCCATGCCCATTCTGTATAAGGCAATCATTGCAATCCTATTTTCTTTAACACCCCATTTCATATTATAACTTGATAATAAACACGAAAAAAAATATGCGAAATTGCGAGAAATCAAAAGAAGTTTTTGACATAATAAGCGCTTTCCAAATTCAAAATGAATAAAGAGTTGAAAAAAGAAAAAGTTTTTATATAACAGTATTTATGGCCAGACTAGTTATAGGATACTTTTAATCCTGGAAAAATTTCTGTGGAATTTTCAAAAAACGAACTACATCGCGTACGATGCTGAGAGTACAGCTAGTATGAAAATAATTACGTTTGAAACAGCTACTGAAAGCTTTAATTTGAGAGCTGTGGAACAGCTCGTTGTCTGTATCATCCGATAATATTTATTCAATGAACGATGTATGAATAATTTTGGAGTTTACTTCTTAAGAATCTATTTTCATATAAAGCCCCCGGTATGGAAATTTTATGAGTAAAATTAATACAAGTGTTAACTAAAAAGCGTTATGTTCTTCTAAGCAATTCTACCCAAATCCGATAGATATCGCCGCTTCACCTAATTCTATTGTTAGTATAATAGATGGCGCGTTTATTTAACCTCTTTTCCTATTGCATAGGCAAAGATAATCGTATAATCGTATAATAATTAATTTTACTGAGAGCTACATTTTTTTTTTCAATAATAATTAGCAAAAGACGATGCGTCAAATTATTATGAGTCTACAATGCGCTTAGTTTAGTACCGTTTGTTTCCCTAGGCACTAGGTGTCATGGTTTTTTTTTCTTACCCATAGCACTACCGGTAATGCCGTGTAAAAGTTAAAAATATCAGTTAAATTACTGCAAAACAAAATAGTGTCCTTCAATCATCCTATCGAATATGTATCAAGCATGTACAGAAAGATTGGCACCGAACTATCAGTCACAGCTCCCACTCTTGGACCAATATATTAGGAGAATGGCTGTAGCGAGATCCATTATAACTCAAAGCAAGTGGAAGCAGTACCAATTTTTACATTATGACCACAGCGACATTAAGTCGCGTGTAAGCGTGAGGTTATTAATTAAACGGTTGCGAAAATGTACGCAGAAGTGCGACCGGGCGTCGCCGTGTCAAGATCAAAACCCCTACCATGGTTTCAATAGCGACAGTAACGGTTTATTATAATTTAACATAACTCTATAATTTTTGAAGTTATTTTGACTTGGTTAAATAGTTTGACAAATTTGGATAAAGTAAGATTTTTCTGCATAAATGACACTATTTTCTAACTAAAGAACTCTTGACAATATTGTGATTGTTATAATTATCCTAAATTGATTTTATTCTAATGCGTAAACGACACGCACGGGATTTTATTCTGATAAGAAAAATTTGGAAATGTGACTGAAAATCCCAAAATCGGTATTATATAATTTATTTCTGAATAAACTTACTTACAGTTAAATTAAGATGCATACTTCTTAAAACATGAATATGTCTCCACAAAACGGTATCGTATGAAAGTGTATATAAATATGTATATACACTTGCAGTTTGCTCCATTTTATGTAGATATATTATGTTTTATTTGAAATTTTAATAAAGGAAAATTATTTATTTATTTATTTATTTATTTATTTATTTATTTAATTTAGGTTACATACAGCCATTATATAAAACTAAATTATGTATTATAATAAAGTACAAATAGGCCTAAAGAACCATAATTTGATTAAAGAGATAACTAAAACTAAGATAAGAAAAGGAAATTAGAATGGTATGTAGTGATAAATATTGAAAGAAAAAAAATAAAAGAAAAAAAAATTAAATAACTATTTTTTTAAAAAGTAATTCGCCAACTTTCTTTTTGAATGATGTTAAATTAATTGAGAATATGTCGATATCATTTAGAACCTTATTATAGTGATATTTGGAACGATGTAGGAAGGAATTCTTAGCATAATTAGTTCGACAGTAGGGAATGTAAAATGTGTCTCTTGATCTTGTCCCGAGTTTTGGAACTTTGAAGTAAATAGATTCTAAGAGTGAGGAAGAATCAATGTGATTATTTATTATTTTATATAGGAAGACTGCGTCAAGATAAGCCCGCCTATCCTTTAAGGAATACAGTTTGTGTCTCAAAGCGCTTGTCTCAATCGGTGAATACATTTCCTGTTTTATAATCTAACGATTTTATGAACTAGTATCAAAATGATCTAGTACTGAACCTAAACAAAAGGTTACAATAAACATTATACAACAACCTGGCGCAGCATAGCCTCTTATGCTCTTATGCCACATTCTATCATCCTCCGATGGTTGTCCCCATCCGAGCTGCCAAGGAAAAACTTTCTTTTTAATGTTAGGATCGGCAGACAGGCTGACGGTCCACTTGAGGGTAGGTGGTTACCGTCGCCTATAACACAAGCAACGCCACAGGTGCTGCAAGTGCGCTGCCGACTAAAGGATTAACAATAAAGGTTTGGGAGAGGACAGTGAAATGGGCTCTGAGGTAGGTATAGATTCTTTTGACCGATATTTTGGTTAGGGATTCTGTGGTGTCATAGTTGTAGGGACTCTTCCATCCAGGATGATCTGAGTCCGTCTGAGCATGCCGAATGTCTATAAGAGAAAGGGCATTACCCAGCTCTGGACAAATAGTTCATAAAAACTTTTGTCAGATGCACCCAAAATTCCTAGCAGACCTACCGTTTAATGGTTCCATGGTTTAGTCCATGGTTGTATGGATGTTTGTTACTTTCTCACGCAAAAACTACCGAGCCGATTTTGATGACATGAGACTATATAATTTATATTATAAAGATATACGGAGGAAGTCAACTCCAAAAACCACTAAATACATTCTTTTCCGTATTCATTGTATACCACATGAATGTATGCGATTAATATGATGTCAAATATATAAATAAAATACGTAGGCGGGATGATAAGTAACTAGCCACTGCTATTTAAAAAGTTAAAATTAAAAAAATATATATGTCATTTTTAAATTCGTGTCTCTGGCAACCTGTGTTCTAAATTTGAATTTGGTGGCGTGAAAATTTTATTGATTTTTTTTCATTTGAAAATATATTTCGTTAACTGTTTTCAAAATGGATAAAATTGAACAAAGAGCGGTGATAAAGTTTCTTCATATGAAGGGCATGAAGGGGAAAGATATCTATTACGAGTTAAAGAATGTTTTGGGTGAATGTGCTCTTTCTTATGCCACAGTAAAAAACTGGGTGGCTGAGTTTAAACGCGGTCGTACATGTGTCCAAGATGAAGCCCGCCCCGGACGTCCAAAAAGCGTCACGACTCCGGAAATGGTCGTGAAAGTACATGATAAAGTTTTAGTAGATCGAAGATTGAAGTTATCTGAAATAGCTGACACTACAGGTATCTCAAAACAACGGGTACATCATATCCTAAGTGAGGAATTAAATATGAAAAAGTTATCGGCCCGTTGGGTGCCGCAATTGCATACGCACGATCAAAAAATGATTCGGGTGCAAAACTCCAAAGAATGTCTGGACCGTTTTCAGAGTAATAAGGCCGATTTTTTATGTCGATTTGTAATAACAGATGAAACATGGGTTCATCATTACACGCCAGAATCAAAAATTCAATCAAAACAGTGGACTCAATCGAGATGCCCGGCTCCAAAAAAGCCAAGGCTGTAAAGTCGGCTGGAAAAGTGATGGCTTCCGTCTTTTGGGATGCAGATGGGATCTTGATGATAGATTACCTTCCTAAAGGTCAAACAATTAATGGAGAATACTACGCTAATCTTCTAGATATGCTTCATCAATGTAATCAGCAAAAACGACCAGGTTTGGCGAAAAAAAAATCATCTTCCACGAAGACAACGCTAGAGTTCACACATGTGCTAAAGCTATGGCAAAAATCAACGAATTGAAGTATGATTTGCTGCCCCACCCACCTTATTCGCCTGATCTAGCGCCATCAGACTTCCACTTATTCCTTAAGCTCAAAACTTTTTTGGGCGGACAGAAATTTGCCACAAATGATGAAGTCATGGCCGCTGTAGAGGAATATTTTGCAGGCCTCGAAAGAAATCATTTTATGGAAGTCATTACTGCTTTAGAACGAAGATGGAATAAGTGCGTAGAGGTTCACGGAGACTATGTCGTAAAATAAAATTAATTTTATCACGGAAAGTTAAGTATTTTCTTATTAGGCTAGTTACTTATCATCCCGCCCTCGTACATACATCAACTCTTTTAGTATTTTGTCGTTGACTTATCAAATTTCGGGCAACTGTTAACGAGTTATGAACAATTAACTGTCTATCTGTTATTAGTTACAAAGTTAGACATTTTTTATGCATCTAAGAAAACAATAGTAGGGGAATGCTGTTTTACGGGACTAGTACGCAGACATGTACTTCAAATCATGGGTACGGGAATCTAGGCTTGCCAAAGGTGTGGTGAGACATGAGAAATGAGACTCAATAATTGCTCAATTATTTACAGATGTTCATAAAACTCTTCTAGCCATGTATATGATCAACGTCAAATCGTAAGCTTTATTGACATTAAAATGTAAAATAAGCTTTCAAACATTTTTTTTAAAATAAACACTAGCTGGTGACCGCGGCTTCGCCCGGGTTGAAAAATAAAAAATAACGCCTGACTAATATGACAAATATGATCAATGTAACGCCTAACATCTTTATTGCAGTTATAACTTTGCCAGGCGTTAGATGATCCCTCGGGAACATTTTTTCTGGATGAAAGGTACCCTATGTCCTTTCCTGCATCCCTGACAACGTGTATGCAAAATTTCATGATAATCGGTTCAGCGGCTTAGGCGTGAAAAGGTAACAGACAGACAAACAGAGTTACTTTCACATTAAATTTATAATATTAGTAAGTATGGATAAATGTAGCCTAGAAATAGAAAGAAAAACCTAACCAGCACTGTAGTGGCAGAAACATGACAACTCGCGGATTCACGCGAGATAATTTTGCCTGCGAGTAGTCTAATAACTCGGCAGAACATATTGCGGTTAGCGATTATAAAATGAACTAACCTTTTTCCTAGGTGTTAACATGTCATTTATTCAATCTTTATTACTCATATACTTTTGTTATACGTTGATTTTTTTTTTTAATTTTTAAACGATCTCCCAGGAACAGTATCTTTTTTTATTAAATGTGTTCGTGATGTGGCTAGACAGATGGCGCAGTTTCGTGAAGTTTCTACTTAATATCAATCAGATCGTTCCAAGTATATTTCGACTAAATCGTCAAACGTTCTTTGTTGATCAATCTGCCTGAATTTTAATTAGCTATTTCATGAACTGACTGGGTATTTAGTATAAACTTCATGAAACGGCGGCGCCCTATATAACGATCTGCCCAGGCACATCACGAACAGCCGGATTATACGATCGGCCGCCGACATATGGAAAATTTCATGATGATCGGTTTAGTAGTTAAGACGAGAAGGCGTAACGAACAAACTAACTAAATTTCCTATCTATAAAATTAGTTAGAATAGTTAGTTCATCCAGCGTAAACACTCTCTTATGTAACACATATGTACTATTCTGATTGGATAAGTAAATAAAGGATGCCAGTGTACATTCCTCTATAACTTATGCTTTATTCAGGTTTCATTTCAGGTCCAAAGGTGACAAACACGCTTCCAATAAGGACTGCTTGCCATGCTTATTAATAAAAAAGTCCTTCTTTAAGAACAAAACAATTAAATGCAACATTTAGAACAAATAGAAAGCTTTAACTTGTCTCAAAGTCGAGTAGCGGAAATGCAATGTTACGTCACTCTGACTTGTGTTCGGAACAAGTAATTTATAAGCGGTAGCGTTTGATGGAAAAATGAACACTGAGCTACATAGGTCGGCGCTGATTGACGGCAAAGGATTTTTCTTAAACATATTATTTTTAACCTTATTGCAATAATTTTAACACTCACACTCCTTCGAGAGGCTGTAGCCTCTGCATGCTTCGGCACATTACGGCAATAAAGGAGTGTGAGTGCTTAAATTCTAAATGAAAATAACATGTTTAGGAAAATTGCTGTCCCGTACTATACTTACAGTAAGTCAGCTCCGGCCTTAAGAGTTATAAATCTCGATTATGAATTCTTGATAAGTAAGTCTTAGTTCTAAAATTGAGACTGACTAACTCAAGCGTTATGGGGTTTCCTGAAATATCCTGACTCCTTTTGGATCCAAATTACACGCTATTTCTTTTAATATTGTACCACACGAGTTGATATCAACTTTGGATTGCGCAATAAGCTTTTAATGGTTTCCTGTGAACTTCGTAGTTTATGGATTCAGTAAAGCACTTTTAACTGCATAATTGTTGTAATTTTACTGCACTAAACATAAATGCACTTGTTGAAATAAAATTAAGAAGTAGTTTTTCCAAGAAACAATTAATTTTGTTTACGAGGCACTTCATTCGTTTATAGTGAATGGGAGGGAAAACACTATGTTCCTAGTGCATAAACACATTAATAGTGAATTGTCATACATAAAATATAGCAGTTCTGGGAAGATACCTACTAGATACATTAGGTGTGTGTATGCAAAAATTAAATATGCTATCTGATTGAGTGTATCCCAATATTCCTGCAAGAGTAAGTAGACGATAGATTAAGGTTTATTTACACAGAGACGCGATTTAGTTGAAATTTAAGATTGAAATATGTATTTTCATTTTATAATTGACTAGCCGAGGCCGCGACTTCGTACGCGTTGTTGTTCGGTTTTTGAAAATCCCACAGGAACCTAAAATTTTTACAGGATAAAAAGTATCGTATATGTTAATCCAGGTAATAAGCTATCTGTGTGCCAAATTTCATTCAAATCCGTTCAGCCGTTTTTGCGTGATTGAGTAACAATTATCCAAATATAGACACTTTCGTATTTAGAGTGGGGTGAGGTATTATTTATTTAGAGTGGGGCAGCGCACTTGCAGCACCTATAGCGTTGCTTGTGTTATAGGCGACGGTAGCCACCTACCATCAAGTGGACCGTCAGCCTGTCTGTCGACATAACATAAAAAAAAAAAAAAAAAAAAAAAAAAGGTAACTGAAAATTATACCAAAACTAGATGAAAACCCGGCTTCGCTCGGGTGTAATGTGACTCATAATATGTGTACACATGTAGGTACAAAATGTAGGTTTCTGTAGTTATCGGTTCTCAAGGAATATTAAAGGCAAAGCGGCATAGATTTCGCTCAATGTTTGCGGCAAGACGTTTCGTTTTACATAGTCACATGAGCCACAGTTCTTTGTAATGGACACTTTGTTTTTAAAATGAATGAGGCTTATGTGCGCTAGTATGAATGAAACGGAACGTTTATTAACCACTCAAAATGTCATAGGTGTCAGTGAGTGACATGAGTATGGCGATTGCAATTTGTCCGTCAGCGCCATTAGAATTTAACAAAATACTTGATAATTCGAATTTTGCGGATACATGTTGTCGACTCGAAATCTTTATTTTTTTATGTTTTATCATTCAGGTAAAGTTTCAATCGAGTCTACCGTACCCCTTGACGAAATTATTAATATAGATATTTTACGTCCTGCAACCAATGCGCCATTTTGGATTGAGATAGTACATGGTGACGTAATCAATATGGCCGCCAAATTTTTGTGATACGATTCTACATTTGGCTATATAACTCGGGTTTATAATTTGGTATTAACCTATATTGTTTTAGTAAATTTTTAATTTTTTGAGACATTTTACTAAATAACTTGGAATCCGTTATATATCATATATACTATTTCTGTCATAAAATTACTGTTATAATATTATTAGTATTTACTTTTCCAAAAAAGTTTTTTTATTTTATTTGATACTAGTGGACCCAGCAGACGTTGTCCTGCCGGAATCCGAAAATAACTCTTTAACCCGATTGTAGCGCCACCTATCGTTCAACTGTATTTTTAAACCATCCAGGGACCCACTCAAATATACACACAAAATTTAATCCAAATCGGTACAGTCGTTTAGAAGGAGTTAGGTGTAAACACATGTACAGAGGAACTATATATCTAAATATATAAATTTTGTCTGTTTGTTAAATGCAAAATGCTTATGTTGCCACTGCTATATAGTTAGAATTTTTCTTTAATACTTAAAATTCTTAATTTATTTATTTTATTTTTAGTTCCCTGTGAACTCCTATACTTAAGTGGTTATTGCTGGGGGATATGGGTAAACCCCAGTTCATAGAGAAATGTAATGAGAAACTTATTTAAGCTTGACTTATTGTAATTTTGTATTATATTACTTCTCACTGTCGGGAACTGGTGTGGCTAAAGTAAACCGTCTAAAGTAAACGCCATAAGCAACGCCACAAGTGCTGCAAGTGCGCTGGCAACTATAGTAATATTAAGTATAAGTTGGTATTAAGTATAAGGTCCCGTATATATGGGACCGTATTTGACCATCCCGCCCCGTATTTTTCCGGTATTTCAACAAAATAATACGGAAAAGAGTGGCGCGGGCGCGGCGGCGTAGTGCAGGGGCGCAGGCATGAGAGGTGAGGCCATTGGACGGTACGGTGGCATTTGATAGCCACTATGGTTGGTATGAAAAAAACACATAGTTTGTCTCTCACTATGTACCTACACATGCGTGCTATGTATGGTGTAGTTGAAAAGCCGCATGTCGGTGTTGAGGGTGCGTTTCCACAAGAGATGTGCGAGGGAAATGTGTCGTGCGAGGATGTCTAGCTGTGCTGTGAAAATGTGTGGGGGTTTCCACCAAAGCTGTGCGAGGAAAATGTGTCGTGCGAGGATACGTTGCGAAGCTGTGAAATGTGTCGGCGGAGGAGTGCGGTGTAGCGGGAGCGGACTGGCTGGTGCTGGTTGTCGCTAAACCTCGCAACACATTCCTCGCAACACATCTCTCGCTTGTTTTTTACGTACAAAAACCTCGCTCCGCTAAGCAGTTTCCACCAGAGCTGTGCTGAACGAGATAAGGTAAATTAAGCGACTCTATTGGTTCTTGAAAAGCACATCCTCGCTACGCGTCCTCGCATATCTCTGGCGGAAACGCACCTTGAATGTGTTATGAGTATTGGGCATTGGAAGAGAAAACGTCCCGTATTGGTTCCTAGAAGTTATGGCAACCCTTAAGGATAAGGGAAAGGCAAATGGGCTTTGGCATCCCTTAACGGCACACTGCTGTTATTTCACTGTGGTCTTCTGTAAAGGGGGTGATGGTTAATTCCGCCAGACGGGCCACCCAAATGACTGCGAAACGCAGTTGCTGCGTTACATGTTTATATGATTTTTTAATATTGTATATCTAACTAATTTAAACAAATAAATCATCGATGTTGCCTGCATTTTGTATTGCAAAACTTCTTAGCATAAAAAGGTTGCGAAGTGTTGACGATCAAGAGAATGGTTTGGCGTCAAGAAGGCCAGCTTCTAGAGAACGGGCATTTACTCGTATAGTGTAATATTATAGTAACCATTCGCGTAATTGCTTTTAAGGGCCGTATCACTAATAGCTACATAAAAGAGGAATTTTAGCTAATACTGAGGAATAAAAATCTAAAAATAAACTCATAATAAAATAAGTAGACTCTTAAGTTATTTTCAGTATTTTTTTTATGTTTAAATCGGCAGACAGGCTGACGGTCCACTTGATGGTAGAACACAAGCAACGCCAAAGCTGCTGCATATGCGCTGTCGACTACAGTAGGATTAAGGATAAGGGATTAGGAGAGGATAGGGAAATGGGCTCTGGCATCCCTTACTCACTCGCCGAAACACAACAGTACACGTGCTGTTATTTCACGGTGGTCTTCTGTAATGGGGTGGTAACTGCCGCCAGACGGGCTGCCCAAATGACTGAGAAACGTAATGTGCCACTGCTTTCCAGATCCAGACCAGAGTCAAATTTGAAAAATTCATTTTTCAAAGTTGACCCTGCCGGGAATTGAACCCGGGAACCCTAGAACAGAGTGTTAAAGCATGCACTCTAACCACTCATCCACCGGGCTCGTCAGTAAGTACCAGTCAGTCAGTAAGTGGTCAAACAGCCTGGAAGCCATAGGCGCCAGTATAGTCCAGTGGTTGAAGGATAATTAGTTTGGAGCATTTTGTTTTAAGCATAAATATTCATTATCTATATCTACTTACCAAAAATCAACAACATCCTACACTTCCAAACTTATGACTATTTTTTATTATCCCACAACCGGACTAGTAATATTTTTTTGCAGCCGAACACCGTGAAATAATAGCACTTGTGCTAATGTTTCGGTGCTTGAATAAGGGACACCAGTTTTCCCTTATTTCCCTTATCTTTTATTCAGTTTACTTTTACACCTTCATAGCTTTTTTGGTTTATAGGCTAAATTTATACATAACTAAAAGTACTAACTTTTTTATGTAAAGGTCAGACAAGCTGACGGTCCATTTTATTGTAATGTGTCATACCAAATGTGATATGACCAAGTAGGATTTAGGATAAGAGTTTAGGATGGGATAGGATAATGGGCCCTGGCATCCCTTACTCACTCACATATCTGTAAGGGGTTGGTTACCGCCGTCATACGGTCTGCCCAATTTATGAGTCTTCTAATATGAATCGAAGATTGTGCTTATTTTTTAAATTATTAATAGTATGAAAGTAAAAATATTTTGATAATGTTACAACCCAAATGACATTATGTCAAATATAATTTGTTAAGACCATAATGTTGCTGAGCGATATTTTTTTTGCAATTTTCGTAGTTAAATGCAGATAACTCCATTTTAATTCTTAGGGAAGACAACAGAGAATTACTATTGCATATACTACAGGATGTTCTAACTGCCTACCAATTACAGAGATTATTGCGGCCATTATAAGCGTGGTTTATGTGCATCCGAAGCCTTGGCACACTTGATTTGTGTTCAGATATTTGCATATTCTTTACTTTAAACTGTTATACTTGACAAAGGAATACCTTCAATAACTGAAATTGTTCCTTTAGAAACAAGCTTAGTTTATATTTTATTTAAGGATAGTTAACATTGTCTGTATACTTTATTCTCTAGTAGGTAATATCTAAATTAAAATATGTGCGATTAGAATTAGGGGCGTTTTGACACATCTAAGTATTGTGACGAAATATCCATGAACGTTATTTACTTACTTGCATACAAACATTTTGGACTAGCGTCCCGCCCCCGGCTTCGCTCGTGGTGCAATTTTTATATACGAAAACATTCCCCGTTTATCCCTCTTTCCATTAGTCAAAACCGATATATATATACTACTCAAAACAAAATAAGGGCCACTAAGATTTTTTGCTGTACCATGAAAACAATAAAGACATTAAATTGTTTAACTTATGTAACTACAAAATAATGTTATTGGTTATAATATAGGCTAACAATTGTTTAAAATAATGATCATGAACTGTTTTTTTAAAGTTCATAATGAAATTGGCCATTTTGAATGAAAAACATGAACAAAAGAAATCACCGGAAAAAGACAAAATACTGTTCTTGTCACTTTTGTTTCTTCTTTTTAGTAACGAGTATGTCCTCCTCTCTTAACAATACACTCCTGAAGCCTCGTATGCATACTCTGGATCAAATTCCTCACGATTTCATCTGGAATCTCCTCCCAGACACGTTTTAAAGCGTCAATCAGCTGCTGTTGGTTGTAGACCCCTTGCTCATTCTCTCTAACCCTTCGTTTCAATTGGTCCCACAATTGCTCGATTGGATTTAAATCCGGACTGTTAGCTGGCCATGGTAATACCTCAATATGAGACCCTTCTAGGACAGTTTGGGTCGATCGAGCTGTGTGTGCACGGGCATTGTCTTGCATCAGGATGAGTCCAGGCCCCACTCGCTGTGCAAATGGGATCACTTGAGGCCTGATGACGTCTTCGATGTAACGTTCTGCAGTTACGGTATCCGCATTTAAAATGGTGAGCTCGGTTTTACCGTGTAAACTAATCCCACCCCAAACCATTACGTTGGGACCACCGAAACGGTCAACTTCGTGGATGCAGGACTCCGAAAAACGCTCGCCGCGTCGTCTCCACACCCTAACACGCCGATCATCATTAAAAAATTTTACTTTGCACTCGTCTGTAAAAAGCACCTTGCCCCACTGATTAATCCCCCAGTTCAAAAACTGACGGCAGAATCTTAAACGGTTTGCACGTTGAACCCTTTTTTTTTTTTTTTTTTTTTTTAGGAGGGGAAATGACGTTTACGCACTATCCCTCGCCGACGGGGACAGTCGACGAGGGGGAGTGTGGGACTCGCCCGGTGAAGTGACTTATCACCGGGAATACCCACTAAAACCCCCCCGGATTCCACCATCAGCGGTGATGTGCGGGTCCGAGTTCACAGTGAGGCCTTATCCTCGGATCCCCACGCACCGCTATGTTAGGCTAACCTAACCTAACCCAGCTTAGGGCAATGGCTTCGCCTCGCTTCAAATGTGGCGGCCCACTGGAATGCCGCGAGCCACCACGCGTCTTTATTGGGTGTTTCAGGGCGTCAGACACGTCCCCTTCCGACGCCCTGAGGTTGTCACGCGACGTGCGCCGCGGCATACGCCCGGGCACGTCGGCCGGCCCTTCGACGCCTGAGTTCAGCCTGGGGGTCTGCCTCGCGGGCCCGCTCATTGGCCTCTTTTCCACTCAGGGCCGCTTCACAAAACGTCTTGACGGCATTCCAGCCGTCAAGACTTTCAATCATCGCCCTGACGACAGCGGGTAAGGACAAGTCCTGTCCCACGACTGCCATCAGAGCCGCCCTCTCATTGACCCAACCTGGGCACTCCGCCAGCGTGTGGTCGGCCGTATCAATTGGCGCTCCACATTCGTGGCAGACGGTGGTTCGCTCTCTTCTAGCGATGTCGCACAGATACTTTCCGAAGCATCCATGCCCCGTAAGCACCTGCACAAGCCGGAAGGAGAGCGAGCCGGCCCGCCTGCTTATCCACTCCTTCAGCAGCGGTGCGATCGCAGACGTGGTGCGGTAACCCCACCCCGGCTGCATCGCCTCGTCGCGCCATCTCTCGAGTGCCTCCTCTTGAGCCTCCCTTCTCCATCGTGCTACCTCTTCTGGGGGTGGACTCGCGCCCCCGGCCCTTGCATTTGCTGTCTGGTGGTATACCGCCGCAAGGACCTCGGCATCCAGCTCCCAGGGAAGTGTCCCTGCGACCACGCATGCCGCCCTCCACGAGGTGGTGCGATACGCTCTGATGACCCTGGTCGCCATAACCCGCTGCGGTCTTCGCAGCAGGGCCAAATTATAGGCGGACAAGGAGTCAACCCATATGGGCGCTCCATACAGGGTCATCGAGCGCACCACGCCCGCGAAAAGGCGACGACACCCTACACTTGGCCCACCCAGGTTGGGCATCAGCCCGCTCAGGGCAAATGCCGTCTTTGTCACTCTAGGGGCCAGTCTCCTAAAGTGCTCTTTGAAGTTCCATCGACTATCGAGAACGAGGCCGAGAGATTTCAGCGTCGATCCGATGCCGATGGAAACACCGCTCACTATAATGTGGGCATCCGGCGGTGGCGCCTTACGAGGTCCGTGGAAGCAAATTGCTTCCGACTTTTCAAGGGCCACCGTCAGGCCCAGGCGTCGTATGCGCATCACCACTTGTGCGACTCCAGCGGTAGCTAATATGGTCGCATCTCGTAGCGTGCTTCCGCGGGCGACCACGAGCGTGTCGTCCGCGTAGCACGTGAGGTAAACTCCGGGAAGGGTAGCGCCCCGCAGTACCCAGTCGTAGCCGATGTTCCACAGAAGCGGCCCGAGCACCGACCCCTGCGGAACGCCGCACGACACATTGCGTTGACATACTCCAACGCTCGTGGGGTACACGACAGACCGACCCGTGAGGTACGAGTCCACAAGGCGACGCAAGTACCTCGGGAAGGCGTGGTATCCCATGGCCTCTGAAATAACATTGTGTGGGAGTGTGTTAAAGGCGTTGGAGATGTCCAGGGACACCGCTAAGGCAACCCCGCCTTTCCCAACCTCCTCCTCCGCAAGTGTCCTCACTCGCGCGATGGCGTCCATAGTGGACCTGCCCCGCCGAAAACCAAACTGGACATCTGCTAAGTTGCACGTTGAACCCTAGTCAGAGGAATTCGAACAACTCGACTTCTTGACATTTGCTGGTCTTCGTGCAATCGATTAGGTATAGTTTGATCACTGACACGGGTACCCGTTGTCAGCCGTAGGTGGTGTTGTAACTTACGGGCCGTTACTGTACGATCACGACGAGCACTTAGTTGGACGTACCGATCCTCGTGCGCCGTTGTTACACGAACTGTACCTGGACCGGGTCTCCTGGCAACACTGCCGGTCTCTTGGAAGCGATTCCATACATTTTGGACAGCTCTTCGAGAAAAACCCAACTGCAAACCCACGTAACGCTGAGAACGTCCTTCTTGAATCATAGTTATGGCTCTGGTTGCTGTAATTGTATCCATGTGCCTTCGTACTGGTAGCATGATTAACGCGAGATGGTAAATGAATCAATTAAAATTGAAAAAGTAAAACTTTTTTCCTAAAATAACCGAAACAAGTTAAGAAGACAATCGAAGAAAAACATAAGAATAATTTCCAATTACTTTTTTTCTTAAAACGATGGCCAATATTTTTCAAATTAGGAAGCATAAAAGAGATCAAACACCAAAGAGTTCATAATATCGGTATAATGCTACTTATCAGTTACTTTCAGTTTACTAAAGTGCAATTAAATGTAAATAAACTAGTGGCCCTTATTTTGTTTTGAGTAGTATATATATATATATATATATATATATATATATATATATATATATATATATATATATATATATATATATATATATAATATTTGCTTCTGTTTATTTGACGACCAAATTGCACAATACAAAAATGTCACCGCAGTGGCATTGCATTGAAATGTATTATGTTAATGAATTCATAAATATGTTTTGAAAAATTACCCAAATTAACTTTATTTTGTATTGGATTCCACACTTACAAAATGTCACAAAGGTCAAGAGTGGGATTTGTCTGTACTAACCTACATTTTTAAATTAAATAAAAAAAACATTGAGTAAATATTCATTTTATTTTTCAATTATCGGACACTCTAGGTCAAATTAATGACATTAAGAAGTATATAGAAAAGAAATATCTAAGTACTTGTAAGAATAATGAAGTCATTGGGCATTTGAAGAAAAATGGCGATAATTAATTAGACTATGGTGCCTTAGAACACTTTAGAGTGAGCGCACTGATTATATCATATTATACAACCAGGTAATGCAGCCGGCATCCTTGGAATCCTGCCTTAGAGATCCAAGCTAGATATCAAAATATTATAAAAGCGAAAGTGTGTTTGTTTCTTAGTTTGTTTGTTTCTTAGTGAACGCAGGATTTCGTCTGTTTGCTGATCTGAAGACTTTCACGGTGTAGGTAATAAGCAAAAAAAGATACAGCTTTTTAAAGCATTCTGTTAATCTTTTTACACCTGTAGATTTTGGGTTAATTATTCTGAACGAACATGCAACGACCTGTGTGTCCACCATAACGACTGTTGGGGTTTTTGAGGTGATGACTGCAGATACTGACGACTTTTTCGCGATTATGGGGAAACTGTACTTCTCTCGCAGCCTCCTGAAGGTGTTTGCCTATAGGTTGGTTTCGCTGACGCTGCGGACATTGGGAGCAATTCCATCTAAACTCGCCAACTAATACATAGTATACTTAACCTTCGGGCGCATATAGAATTACATTCGCAATAAAGTAATTCCTCTGACTGGAGCACTAAGAATCATTGCAAAGTGTGTCTCATATAAATAACGATATGTCAGGTCTGGGAACAAACCGTGAAGGCTTATCTGTTTATATTAGAAACAACTCAAAAAAATTTACGGTTTTTGTTTTTTTTTCTTAATTTATTACGTATTTACATTTATTAAGAAATTGACAAAAAGAATACTTTTTGCACATAGCAGATTTTGGTTTGACAACGACGATATATGGAATAATGTTAAAATTAATAAAATGTACGAGTAGGTACCCAATTAGTTAAGTTCTCATGTTTAAGTGGTTTAAGTGAACGATATAATATATTTTTTTTAGAATAAATTATTTAAACCAAACCTATCTATTGTTAGTTAGGTATATCTATTGTTAGTTAGGTTACCTAACCTAACCTAACTAATTATAGTAGTCAAATTACGTAAATTAATTACTAACAAAAGATTATACTTTATTTTGTACTAACTGAATTCGGCCCACGAGCACGCGCGATAAGACACCGCTTTTATACGAGTATATTACAATATTATTTTTCTAAAATAAAAGTAGCCTAAGTTACTCTTTATAACATCAGCTACCTTCCAGTGAAAGTCCTGTCAAATTCGGTACAGCCTATTCGGAGATAAACAAATAAAAAATTTTTTTAAAAAAATGTATAAATGTACGTGTATGTATACACTTTGATATACATTTAGTAAAAAAACAGTTTCAAAAAATATGACAAAAAGTAAATGAAGTGTGCATTATAAATGAAATAAAATGTAGAGATAATCGTCCAGTCTAAGTTATAAAAAAATGCTCGAATTACAAAAAATAGTCTGTAATATTAAATTACTTGCTAATTCCAGAACATTAACATTTTTATTATAACGCATTTTTCTTGTACACTGTACCCAGACTGTACCTACTTTTAATTTCATCTGGTTATAAACCTGATGCAACGATTGCCTGCGGCAAGGCAGTTCGCCGGTCACAAGCCTTTGCGACCCGCATTATTGAGCTTTGTTGTGTATAAAAACCTAGCTGAATCTTATAAACAAGATTCCAATGAAATACCGTAGAATTCAAAAGGAAAAAAAACGGGACAAGTGCGAGTTGAACTCGCGTGAAGAGGGTTCCGTACGATGTTACCTATCCGCACAATATTGAGTGATTTACCATGTTATTTTAATATCATGGACTTCTTATAGGTTTTCCTATAATCTATAAGTAGAAAACTAATTTCTCTATTTTTTTTCAAAATTTTAGGATCAGTAGTTTCGGAGATAAGGGGGGGGGGAATGGTAGGACAGATGGACACACGAGTGATCCTATAATGGTTCCGTTCTTTTATTCGGACGTACGGAACCCTAAAAAGCTGTTGAACACGTTTGTTTACTTTAAGTTTTTCACTATACCAACTGTTTAAGTATGTTTTTGTAGCATTATATATAGGTACATAAGTATGTCAATTCAAAATATTATATCAATTTAAATAAACGAATAATACTCCGGAACTGAGTTTTTAAACTTTGTATGCATAAAATAAGTTTCTTTCATAGAAAAATATCTATTTTGAATTTTGTGTTGTCTTGACACATTGGCGGATACAGGGGGGGCCATGGGGGCCAGGCCAGGAATTCCATATTTTTGACTTAACTTTTCAATTCCATTGAAGTACAATTCAATTCATATATGAACTGAATATAGAATAATATAATCCATATCAATCAAAGTTATCGAAAGTTTCATAATTCATGTCAGACATTTGAGACAGTTCAAATACGCGATTACGCGGGTTAAAAGTATTTGCAATACAACCATAATGCATCTCAACTAGTAAAAAAAATACACAAAAAAATTACTTGTGATATTAACCTTAACTCCGAACTTTGTCAGAATGCCCCCCCCCCCCCCCAAATGAAATCCTGGATCCGCCCCTGTTTTGACATTAGCAGTAAAAACGTTTTTCTGGTCAGTCACAATTAGCCTCTTTACCACAATTAGTAACTGCTTTTTTGGAGAAATTATGACATTTGATTATAAATAAATATAAATATTAGACATCTGAATTTCCGAGCTCATACAATCCAAATCTTTTCAAAAGTTACTATTAAGGATATTGTTCTTAATTATTAATTATCTTATTATACATAATCTTAATTTTATTTAGTGTTTTTTTGACGAACCCGTTGGATGAGTGGTTAGGGTGCTTGCCTTAACGCTTTGTTCTAGGGATCCCGGGTTCGATTCCCGGCTGGGTCAACTTTGAAAAATGAACTTTTCACATCTTGATCTGCAAAGTAGCGGCAGGTTACAATGCGTTTCGCAACATTCGGGCAGCCCGTCTGGCGGCAGTAACTAGCCCCTAACAAAAGACCACCGTGAAATAACATCATGTCCTGTTGTGTTTCGGTGTATGATTGAGGGATGCCAGAGCCGATTTACCTATCCCTTCCTAATCCCTTATCCTTAATCCCTGTGTTGCTTGTGGTATATGCGATGAACCTACCATCAAGTGTCTGCCGATCTTAACATAAAAAAAGTGTATTATTTTTTCCTTAAATAATAAAAGCGTCAAATAAAAACTTAATATTTGTAATAATATTTGTAATATTGTCCTACGGCTGAGATAGCCGTAGGACGTCTACTGCTAGACAAAGAACTCTTCCCTACAATGTCTGCTTTTTGCTTTATAATAGAACAGGTAGGTAATATCAACCAACTTTTTAATTTGCAAGAATTGAATTTTGCTTTTCTGACATTGTTGCGCTAGAAAGACAATGTCACATAACTATGATTCAAATTAACTCAACGATATGACATCAAGCTGACAACTCAATACAAAGCTTTGTTGTATTTATTTCCTATCTCTTACGATTACGAACATCAGTGAGTACTTTTCGCTTTCTCCAGGTGATATTTAGTGAATGTCAGAATGACAACATTAAAGGCGGAAAGTTATTTATAGTTACGCAACTAGGCATATTTGTAAATGTGCGTAATGTAATTGTGATATCTTTCAAACTTTGAACACGAAACTTCAATTATCTTCTTACTTGTTGAAATTTTTATTCTCTATAACAATTTTCGTCATACAAAATCGAAAGATTTCACAGATTCCTAAAAGTTATGTAATTAAAATTGATTTATAATTAAAAATGACAAGAAATTAGCGGGTAATTATTATTAGTCAAAATTCATTTTTTATCATTTCTTAAAGAACACAGCATACAGAGAAATATAGTAATTTTTTTTTTAATTAAGAAAACACTACAGAATTGTCAGTTTTGTGTGGAAATTTAATCTACGCCAACGCACTTAATTATTGATCCCGAATTAGGCGCATTCCTTTACCTGTATTAGGCGTGAAAGTCGCTATTCTGAGGACAATGTTGACGTTTAAGCACTTATTATTCTTACACTTAGTGTTTCTTAAAAAAATTAATAATAATTTTTATCTCTATATATAAAAATGAATCCCCATTTCCCTTGGTCACGGCATCACGCGTGAACGGGTAGACCGATTTTAATTCGGTTTTCACTAATGGAAAGAGGGATAAACGGGGAATGTTCTTGTATATAAAAATTGCACCACGGGCGAAGCCGGGGGCGGGTCGCTAGTTATATTATAAAATCGTAAGCGAGCCGTGTACGTACATTAAATATTTTTTTTAATATATTAAAACTTTGTACATTTCCCTATCCTCTCCTAATCCCTTATCCTTAATCCTACTGTAGTCGGCAGCGTACTTGTAGCAGCTTTGGCATTATTTGTGTTATAGGCGACGGTAGCCACCTACCATCAAGTGGACCGTCAGCCTGTACTAGCGTACAGAGTGCAACTTCTGTACGCTAGTACCATTATTTATTCTGTGGTTTTACTTCGATCTGCTTCCAGGAGGGTGTGCACATGTATGCTAACTGCACCTTTATTTTATATTCTTAACACAAAACTCAATCAATCATCATAAAAACAATTGAAACATAATTAAAAGTAGTCATTAGGCATTAATTCATCTTTGAAAGCCTTAATTCACCTTATTCAAGATAAGAATCAATATTACTTAATGAACCACTGTTGGATCAATAAATCCATATCGATCCATCGATAGCGGCTGTCGACACCCATTTGTCGATAAAAGGTCTCTAATAATATATTGTTAATGTCGATATTATTGGTCGATAAGGATTCAAAATTATTTCATAACGTATACTTATATTGATAGATAATAAGTTATTTACAATTAGTTAAAACACTAAATATCATGTCAGAATGTTCCGTTACAGTTTTTTAACATTCTAAAACATATTTGTGTATGTATTTTTTACCGAGTTACCCTGTTTTTACTACTTTACTTAGGTGTATCATCACTCCTTTCTATAAAAAAATAAAGGGTGGGGAGTCCCGATGCAGGACTCCTGGACGGTTACCTAAACCTAAACCTCTCTGGGTTCTGATAAAATAACACAATAAAAATAATGTTACAATATTTATAATAGAAGTTTCGGTTGTGTCGTAATATTTAAAATCTTTTAGGCACGTAGGAGGACACTTCATGGATACACAAATTAAAGTTTGACGTTTGATTGAAATCTGGCTAAACGCCAATATTTGCATAATCTTTCTTCTTGAAGTTAATAATTTATTTAAGCCTTAAGTAAATAAGATTTGCAATAGATACCAGCGAAGTACTTTAATGTCATTATTTTTGTTTGTTTATCATTATATCTTGTTTTATAAGTATTCCATCTTTGAAATTCTGTAGAAATTTATGTTTAAAATTCTAAACTTGAATATTTGTAAATCAATTTAATTGGCTCGTTAATAGTCCAGGAAAATTTAATAACAAATCAAAATTTTAATTCCACAGGAGCATTTTTGATATAAGCTTCTGGGAAGATGAAGTTGATTCCATTCTGTAGAAGGGAGATATTTTTATGTATATATCTCCCTTCTACAGAGGGGAGATCTGAAAATAATCTAAGTATAAGAGGCTCATAAAGAAATTGATGAATAATTCCATACGCTCTTACTTGCTTAGGATGTCCATTCAATTAGAATCATTCAATTGCGTCCGGGTTTTGAGATTTCTAAAGTAGTCAATAAACCAGGGGTCCAAAACACCCCCAAATCTCAACTAGTAACACCAGTTACTCAATTCTCACAAGAATTTTTCACATTTGCGTGAGTGAATGTAGTTCAAGAGCGTAATGTGGCAACGCGGATTGTTTTGCATATCACCTCACAAACCCACTTTTGCGATGACTTTCGACCTTATTACCAGCGGGTTATGTTCCATTCTGTTAAATTTCCATAGCAAAAAACAAAGTGGCAACTCGTCTCGAATGTAAATAAAACAAATTAATATTGCCTGATGGTACATAAACCTTATTACGATCGGCGTAATGACAGTAGTCGCTTGCTGGTCAAAGCCGGTTCGTAAATCTAGTGTTTTTGTTTTTTTTTTTTAAGAAGTGATAGTCCACGCATTTAGTATGAGAGATTTTGTAATAAACTGGACATTAGGACCGGATCATAATATGTATATGTAGCGTGTCACTTGGTTTCATACTCTACAAGCAAAAAATTAATTTAATTCGCTAGACGAAAACTCAAATAAGGTGACTCACCATCTATGGCGAATTTTCTTATGGCGATATTGTAAAATTAAATAAATTATTTAAATATAATTCACACTATTTTTATTTTAAACCAAAAATTACATTTTTATATTTCAAGAAACTTCATCATTCCTATAGAACGAAAAATCAATTTTTTAATTTATGACATTCATAGAAACCTACTTCATGCCAGTATTTATGAAATGTTGGGCTTGTAACCTTTCAACAGAGATGACCAAATAGCCAAACATTTTACTAAATAAATACCAACCGGATGGAGTTTTTATTGAATAACCCCTTTGTGTAATGCTCCCAGAGTAATTCGGTTCTCTTTATCACGCCACTCTGTTTTAATTATATTTATATTATTCTAGAAGTAATAGGACACGTTGCGTTTCGCAGACATAAATTGGTCAGCTCGTCTGGCAGCATTAAACACGCCCTTACAGAAGAACTAACAAGATAACAAAAACTATTGTGGCTCGGTAAGTGAATAAGGGATTCATTTCGTCATAATCACCTAATTCCTTTTTAGTAATTTTAATCATGAACATTTTCTTATGGCGAGATGACCAAAAAGCCTAACATTCGACTAAATAAAGCGGATGGAGTTATTATTGAATAATCACTTTCTGTAATGCTCTCAGAGTAATTCTTTTTTTATGTTAAGTTCGGCAGACAGGCTGACTTGATGGTCCACTTGATGGTAGGTGGCTACCGTCGCCTATAGCACAAGCAACGCCAAAGCTGCTGCAAGTGCGCTGCCGACTGCAGTAGGATTAAGCTGTTATTTCACGAATAAGGGATTTTGAGTGGATAGGGAAATGGGCTCTCTTATTACACGGCTATGTCAGTGGTCAGTGTCAGTGGTCGATATGTCAGTGGTCAGTGGTCAAATATGCCAAAGCAGAATGGCAACTTTTATAAAATACAACTGCATGCCAGATTGTTACTGCCAAATCGGTCATTGCTAAAGAGGCGCGTGACTACAATTATAATTTTTATATATTCCGTAACAGTACATTGTGACTCATTTTGAGTCAATCAATTGACTAAATAAAATTTGCTTTGAATTTCATATGAGCTTGCTGAAGCCATGATCCAAATCCGATGCACGTACACATATAACTCTGTATATATGACTATTTGACGAGCCCGTTGAATGAGTGGTTAGGTTGAATGCCTTAACGCTCTGTTCTAAGGTTCCCGAGTTCGATCCCCGACAGGGTTACCTTTGGAAATTAACTTTAAAAGTTGGCTCTGGTCTGCATCTGGAAAGTAGTGGCAGGGCACAATGCGTTTCGCAGTCATTTGGGCAGCCCATCTGGAGGCAGTAACCAACCCCTTACAGAAGATCGCCGTGAAATAACAGCACGTGTGCTGTTGTGTTTCGGTGAGTGATGAAGGGATGCCAGAGTCCATTTCCCTAACCCTTCCCAATCCCATGTCCTTAATCCTACTGTAGCCGGCAGCGCACTTGCAGTACCTGTGGCGTTGCTTGTGATATAGGCGAAGACCTGTACCTACTATCAAGTGGATCGTCAGGATGTCTGCCGACCTTAACATTAAAAAAATGTTTGTTTCTTAATAAAATAAAATATATAAAAATAGGACGTTTTTAACTGATTTATTTAGCCTAGCAGATGTTTATTCTGATTGCAAAAATGTAGCGCTGATTATGGCAAAAATGTATAGGGAGAATTCTATGTATGGTGTAGTAATGACTTTGTATGGAGTTTGGGAGCAATCAATGTTCATTTTTCACTTTTCAAGCAATCATATCTCTTGAAATGGTTGCTTAATTAACTTAACTAACTCGTCTAAGCTTAACTCGTCTCACACACTTTATTTTGTTCGCGTGGTATGGTCCCAGACGTGTAAAAAAAATTATAAGATCCGGCTCTGAGTCTGTGTGGAGCGATTTAAATTTTAAAAAATTTGGAAAATTAAGTAATCCATACTAATATTATAAATGTGTAAGTATGTTATATATGGCTGTTATCAAGCCAAAATCTGCTATGTGCAAAATACTTTTGAGATATTGATAGAAAACATTTTCTTGAAAAATTGTACATGAAGGTTTTTTTTAAGTATTTTATTTGAAACATAGGGTGGTTATACTTAAACTTGTTGGTCTTTTAAACGTCAAAATTTGTTATTTTATTTATTATATTGATAATAGAGTAAATTTTGTACTTAACAGATTCTTACTGCAGCACATAGCACGAGATTGTAGTTCGACAAATAATGCTCATCAGTATACGAAAAATAAGGCAAGTGAACTGCTACCACTACTACTAAGTCAAAATGTTGAAATCTCAAAAAATTGCACATTTGGTTTGACAACGACGATATATATTATTATTTATTTATTTATTTATTTTAAAATTTACAGATAGTTTACACATATAGTTATTCGGTGACCTTTACACTAAGCATAGCCAGAATTTAACAAGGTATAAAATTTAAAAATTAAACAATAGTCATTAAAAAGAAAAGGAGATTTGTGTGTGTGTGAGTGTGTGTGCGCCAGCAAAATCCTGTTTCAGATAGTAAGTTAGTGTTGTGACTTATTGGATGTCTTTCAGTAAAAGTTCAATATCGTCATAATGAAGTCCGAGAAGCCAATTCCGAACAATAAGTTTGATGCTCTTGGTATTTTATATTATATGACATAATAAAATTATGCTATATTATATTATGTCTGCTGTCTGTCGGTTACCTTTTGACGCCTTTAACTATTTCGAACTTCATGAAGTGTTGCATACACGTTGTCAAGCGATACAAAAAAGGACATTGGATATTTTTCATCTAGAAGAAAATGTACGTGTATAAAGGGGTCATCTAAAAATTATATTCAACGCCTGATTATACTTTAACAGCAATAAAGGTGTCGGGCGTTATATAGGTATTTTTTTTCAACGCGGATGAAGTCACGGGAATCAGCTTGTTAACCATAAAATTTAATGTTGCGAAACCACAGAACTAAGTTACACAATTCGGCACTTCCGTTTCCAATTAAGCCTCAGTACTTACTCAAGTATTTTAACTTAAAATTACTCTTTGTTCATAGATCTTATCATCTCGTAGCTACCTTATTGCGTTAGCAACATATTTAATTAATCACATTCACTAGCTAACATTATTAATTTAATCCATCTCACACATGGAATCACGATAATAATTCATGCTATTATTTCATTACAAACGAAATAATAGGTAAAATACGTTTATAAACAGGATAACTCGCGAGCGCACGCGAGTTAATTACACTCGAGTTGACTAATAACTCTAGCTCACATGTGGTATTTTTTAGTTAAGGTCGGCAGACAGGCTGACGGTCCACTTGATGGTAGGTGGCTACCGTCGCCTATAACACAAGCAACGTCACAAGTGCTGCAAGTGCGCTGCCAACTACAATAGGATTAAGGATAAGGGATAGGGAAATGGGCTCTGCTCTGGCATCCCTTACTCACTCACCGAAACGCAACAGCATAAGTGCTGTTGTTTCACGGTGGTCTTCTGTAATGTGGTGGTTACTGCCGCTAGACTTGCTGCACAAATGACTGCGAAACGCAGTGTGCCCTGCCAATACTTTCCAGATCCAGACCAGACCCTTTTTTTTTTTTTTTTTTTTTAGCGAGGAGAAATCCATTTACGGATACCCTATCGCTGGCTAAGCGATAGGGGTATGTGGGACTCACCCAGTCCTGAAGGGACTGGTCCTACTCACTAAAACTCCCCGGTGTCTCCTTGCCCTTTGAGCGGGGCGGACCGGGCTCTGCCGAGGCAACAACTCCGATCCACCCCAGGGCAGCCTAGTCATTGCTGACTAGGCTTACTCCATTGGGGGATTGCCCCAATGGAGACACCCAGGCAATCCCCAGACGGGGGGGACCTTGTGCATGCACACATAGCTTGCCAGCCATGTGTGCAGGTCCCCTAGGGCATTTGAAAACGAGCTTGGTATGCCCGCCTTCTCCTGCCCAGCCGCCTGCGTCTGAGGGAAGCGAGACCCGCCTCTTCCTCTCGCTCCCTCTCAGCTGCCTCCTTCTGCAACATTACGTGTTCACAGAAGGAAGCAGCTGCTTTCCAGTTTGTCACACTATCAAGCATGGCTTCGACCATGCTTGACAGTGTGATCCGTCCACAACCCAGCGCCGCCCTCAGCTCCTGGCGCTGAGATCCAGACCAGACCCAACATTTCAAAGTTGACCCTGCCGAGAATCGGACCCAGGAACCTTAGAACAGAGCGTTAAAGCAAGCACCCTGAGCACTCATCTAACTTAACATGTAAGCTCATGTCTGCTTAAATGTAAGCATTGCATTTGTATGCCAATAACGGAATAGGTCATTATTAAACAAAGTAAGATTAATTAAAAACTAAAATTATTTTCTAATTAAAAATTCTGTTTGAATAAAATTGTATATGTACAATATACATATGTATATACAATATCATTGACAGGTACTTAAACCTTTAGTTATAATCTTCATTATTTTGATTGACTTTAATAGCAATTTCTTAATAAATTTTAATAGCAATGCATAAACTTGACACGTTAGTTAAATCGTGTAGTGAGCCAAAATTGAATTCATAATTACAATAGCCCTTGTGCCCTTTTGTCCTTCTGCCCTTTATTTAATACGTGAGCAACTTCAATTTATCAAACACCTAATTATCGTACCTATGGCAAAATTATTAATGATGTTGCGATGTATAAATTTAACAAATAATTATAAACATTTTCTTGTAAAGCTTGTCACCCCCTTACAGAAGACCACCGGGAAATAATAGCACGTGTGCGGTTGTGTTTCGGTGAGTGAGTAAGGGATGCCAGAGCCTATTTCCCTATCTCCTTACTCTTAATCCCACTATAGTCGGCAGCGCACTTGCAGCAGCTTTGGCGTTGCTTGTGTTATAGGCGACGGTAGCCACCTACCATCAAGTGGACCGTCAGCCTTTCTGCCGATCTTAATATAAAAAAAGAGAACTTCGAATAACTTAATTATTTTATACATTTCATACGCGGTTATATGGACCAATTTAGTTTCGTTTTCTCTGTAGAGCTAGATATAGCTAGATAGTCCAATTTTGCTGTTAGCGCCTTAGGAGCATAGTCTAGCCCCTTTTTAGCTGGTCCAGTCATAAAATTACGGGACTTTCTCCATACATAATTTCTTCATAATTTTTGATTGCTTTCCAAAGCTATGGATAGCCACATGTCTTTTCCTAAACCCCTTTGTTAGCTAACTTCGACGTTCAGACAGCAGAAGAGAATGAATCTTTGCTGGTAAAATAAAATATCGTCGTCATAAAATGTACATTTTATATGAAAGCATTTTTGAGATTTTAAAATAATGACACATGCTCTGAAAAACTTATGATATACTTTATTTTGTCAACTCTTGTAATAAATAACATCAAGGTATATACATAAGTGACACAGTAAATAAACTGAGACGACGATAAATTTTATATTTCTGCAAAATATCACTTTTAGGAGGCATCTATATCAACGGCTTGCCCTAAATGGGCCCTGTACAAAATTTTGTGGAGGGGAACCCAAATGGAGAATAAATATTTTTTTATTAAACTAAAAATCTATCAATTTATTAGACGCAATAGGCCTTTAGACTTTATTTCTAAATATTTTTTGACAACTTTTGCGACGTGAGGCCGAGCGTTGTCATGTAAAAGTACATATAACTTAATCATGTCTCTCCTTATATTCCGGCCGTTTTTCTCGTAATGCACGGTTCAAACGAAGCAATTGCAGTCTGTACCGATCTCCCGTAATGAAATCAAACTATTAAAAGCTCATAGGCCGTACGCTAAACTTTAAACGGTTAAAGGTTAAACTTTATTGTAAGGCTAAATATTAATGTGAGATTGTGGATAATATTTTACGAATTTTTGCTTGCAAACGTCGGGGTCCCTGTAGCTCGGGGCTAGGTATATACGGCGGTAGCTGCGCCCCTGATTTATATTTAAACTTTTCAAAACATCATGAGAAACGATGGTGAATACACCATCGTTTCTCACGATGTTTTGAGAAGTTACCTAATAAGACGACAAAAGTTGTCTAATAAGACGACTAGAGTAACCTTCAAAGACCAATCAGCAGAAGTTTCCAATAAAAAAAAAACCTGTGCCTAAAAGTAGGATGATATATTACTTTTAATATATTATGTTAAAGTGCACATACCAATAACGACATCTCAGTGTTCTTCGGCATCATAGTGACGTCTCCTGGTCTGACTCCAGGTCCGCAGTAAGGAAGCGTTGGCCCCCTATTAGGGATCCGCGGAGGCTCGTGTAGAGCAAGCAAAGCGGCATGGAGACGAGCTCGTGCGGCACTGATGCCACCGGCTCCTCGAACAGCTGCTTCCACTACATCACCCACGTCTTTCTCCCATCTATTGAAGTAAAGACAAAATTGCAATTCAGCTACAAGCAAGCTTGACAAAAAGTAGGGTAGGTGGAAAGAGCTCCTTATCTATTCAATTGAAACTAAATTGAAACTAACATTTGAAGAATTCGTAAAAGAGCCTTGTCTGTATATGTCTGGACGTTAAATAGTTTTAAGCATTTTAGTCTGTCGTTTTGTCTATGCGTTTGTATGCGATTATCTTAGAAACAGCTTAACCGATTTGAATGCGGTTTTCACTGATGTATTGTAGCAAGCTTCCCGTTTCTAGAAAAGCGTGTTAAGTCGCGGGCACAGCTAGTGTCATATTATTTTTTTAATTCATGTTTCATAAAAACTGATCACTACCAATTTAAACAGATTGCAATAAGAAAATCTATTCATGATAGTTAAGTTACCTAGTCAAAAGTTCCATATCATATACATAATATTAATGTACAAAAGTCGGTACAATGTGAATTTAAAAATAAATAAATTGCAAGTTAAAGCAATAGGGAATATGCACATTTTTTTTATATTTTCATACGATAGGTTATATCGTTATATAACCGTAAAAAATATTCAGCGCGGCACTTTAATCACCAGCCCTTTTGGCGCGCTTGTCGTGACGTCAAAATCTACAATACAATCAAATGTTAAAAATCACAAACATCTACACGCTTGTTGACATTTCATAGACGTTGACGTCACATTTCATAGACTTTGACGTCACATTCGATCTGACCGTTTCAAGTATTTTGAATTTCCCACATTTTTATGCACTTTTTAATAATTATTTTCTTAACGAAAAAGAAATAATATTAAAAAATATTTACATAGACATAATTCTAAAGCAATAATGTTGATAAGAAAATATATTTAAGCCGTTTTTGAATTAGACGCATATTGCTACTTTAAATATAATTTTAGAACAGCTTATGTTGTTAAAAATTATGTTATGTTATTATGGTATAAACTATGTCATGTATATGTTTATGTTAGCTTATGCTTGTTTTATAAAAGTTATTTCGTATGAAACTTACTGGTAAAAGTAAAATACATACTGTCAATTTATCATTTATTTACTCTGGAATTGAGAGCTTATGTTAATTGTTCTTTGGTTTGCCAAGATCTTTACCGTAGACTCCTAATTCACAATAAATCTATCGACACTATTATATTATTTTATATTACCTGCAACCTCCTAAGCAAGCTCTAATATCTTCTTTCAGACTCCTCGAGAGGGTGCAGACGGGACTGTTGTCAGAGTCAGAAGTGCTTTGAGATCCATTCTTGTCGGAATCGGAGAGCCTCCTAGCTGGCTCCACAAAGTGATCGATCTTTGGTAAATTTGGTGAAACCCGCCCATGGCTCCCTCCGCCACTGCCATAACCTAGGAAAATAGTACCATTTTTCACTATGCACTTTAGTTAATTGGTACCGGTTAATTCAACATTGAATTTGTCTGTTTCAAACCGGTTAACAGGTTTTTGTTTTTTTTTTTTTCTCAAATTCAGGTACCAATTTTTTTTTTTCACTAAGTCGTATTTATAATGACCTTAAATTACGATTCTAAAATTAAAATAACCTAAGTAATTTGAAATAGACGAATTCACCGCTAAGGGCGCTAGGATCCTTTGATGGTTTTGGTATCTTAGTAATTAAATTATTTTGAATTTGAATTTGAATCTTATGTCCCATAGGACTTTGTCTTTGCCTGCGTCTGTGTTCCCACAGGACTACAACCTCGGGGTTAAAATCAGGGTAATGGTAATTAATAAATGAATGATGAAATGCTTTAAAATGTGCTTCTACGTTATTCTAATTCTCTATCTTTGGGTTCTAGCGTGTAATTCACTTAATGGATCAATGAAAAGTAGACTACAGTTTTAAAAATAATATAAATTCTACAATGATTTTTTAAATTGTGTCCATTTGTAATGTTTAGAACTATAATAATAAAGTAGCACCTTGAGAAGTTTTCGAGTTCAAGTTCAAGTAAGATTAAATTGATGGATGAACTAAGATGAAATCCAGGCTAAACTAAGCTGATTACAGATAAACTGAAATGAACTAAGCTGGAGTTCACGGATAAACTAAGACAGATGAACTAAGGTGAACTAAGCTAATTTTTCTTCGTTTTATAGTGTGTACGCAGACACATGAATTAAATAAAAAATTAATATTGACCTGAGGAAGTAGATGGAGCTCTTCTCGGAGTGCGTGCGGTTTCTGTCACATCACACTCGGCAGCGTCCTCCAACGAATCCACAATTATCACTACCTCTTGTTCTTCCTCTTCAGTATAAATTGGGTTAGATCTGAAAATAGTTTTACAATTAAAACATAATCTAGTAGAATTATCTATGAATAAGTCAAAATGTACATGCTAATTATGTTTAATATTATGTCTAATTTTATTAAATTAAACATCGGGTGTAACCGCGGGGCATAGTTAGTATTCAGATAAACAATGTTATCTCTTCTGCTATATTTTTTAGCATAGTTTTATTGTAAAAAATCTGCTTCAAGTACCTAGCCAATTTGATAGCAGTTGCATGCTGATTGCCCCGACAGTCATATGTATATTAAAAATCTCTAAATTGTAGACCCTGTACAGTTTTTTTAGAAAAATTAATCATGTCTTTTTTTCAGATTTAACATACTGTACGCCCCTAATGTAAAATACATTAGCTATTTTAAGAATGAATAAGGAGTTTTCTTTCCACTACAAATGAGGGCAAGAACATATATTTTGAAAATTATGCTAATAGCGTTCGCACATAACAACGCTGGTAACATGTAAATGACGGCCACCAATAAGCAATCTTACGCAGGAATGCACTAACGCATACGAATGCAAATGTTTCCTATGTTTTGCTATCACGTACGCAATCTAGATACGCATGGTGCATGCGAAATTTTCTTCGAGTCAATGACCAAACAGTCTCGATTCTCCGCGTTTTCAGTACAGGACTTATTGCTATAGGTATGTTTGCTATACGCTTTACTTTAGAAATATGAAAATTAATGAAAATTGAAACGCAGCCTTTTTAGGCAGCCGTTATAATCTAGGAGCTGACTGTCCCGTGGGGAAGTTCGTGTATAGATAATTTTTTTAGAAAAGTTTAGTAGGAGTCTTAGTAAGTATTTTAGACTTGGGTGAATATCCTCCACCTTGTATATCTATACTAATATATAAAGCTGAAGAGTTTGTTTGTTTGTTTGAACGCGCTAATCTCAGGAACTACTGGTTCGAATTGAAAAATTCTTTTTGTATTGAATAGTCCATTTATCGAGGAAGGCTATAGACTATATAACATTACGCTACGATCAATAGTATTATGTGTCCAGTACCGCACACCTCACGCGCAATCCACCGCCGTATGGGCCGGCAGCTAAGCGTTCCAGCTAGTTAATTATATTACTTGAATGACAGTTTTTGTGGTAGCACAGAGCACATAATATTGTACCGACTTTTGTACCGCGTAGTTAAATAAGATATATTATATGGTATTGTTTGTTCGCTTCGATTCAAACACTAGATGTGCACACACCCTTAATAGACGAAGAGATATCCTTTAATTTTGAAATGTGTTTATCTAGTTCAAATAAATTAATGTCATGCACGAAACGACAAAGACAGCAATAGAAATTGTCACTTTGAATTTTCAAAGGAAAACAGACCTTATCATTCTGCAATATTCAAATAATGTTCAATTTTAGGGTGATAAAGCCCTTTCCTGGTCGACTTTATAAAGCCCTTTCTTGATGAACATGATATTTCGTACAATTCTATATGAGATTGATTAAAATCCGTGATGACGGAAAAAATTATGGAAATTTAATAATATATAATTTATTTAAAATATATCCGGCCAATCAAATCCACGCCGACCAAGCGAACCTTGTTCGTCGTGTTAACTTTTATTTTTTATTAAAAAAAATTGTATCCGTAATCACGGAGCTTTCAGGATTGGTGCCTCCTCGCCTATTACTATGACAACAATCGGCGTGATGCGACATAGTAGCATAATACAATGAAATTTGAATTATATTGAAAGTACTTAAGGTATGAAAATAGTTTTTCAACAAGAACTTTATTTTTCAATTTGCATTGAATGAATGTGAATGAATTCAATGTGCATAACAATGAATTTATTGCAAACCAAATTTCCCAAACGCATAACGAAATTCAACTGTTAAGTGGCCATCTCGATCATGTGATTTAACACCGCTGTATTATTTTTTGTGGGGTTATGTTAAAGACAAAGTCTATACGGAGCCAATTGAAGCGATTGCAGCCTTAAAACTCAAAATTCGTGAAGTGATTAACGAAATAGACCCGTTATTTTGCCCAAAATTGGCCAAAAAGCCAAAAACTTTGATGAAAGAATCGACATCTGTAGCCGTGGTCGGGGTGGACATTTATCAGTTATCATTTTTCATTCATAATTGCCAAACCTTACTTTTTTTTAATACAGTAAAAATTTGTCATCTAAATTCATTTTTTTATTTTGATTTACAAAACAAAGTTCTTGTTGAAAAACCCTTTACTATATATTTTGTGAGGCGTTATATATTTTTTTTCAAAGCGGACGAAGTCGCAGACATAAGCTAGTATTATTATAAAAAGTTACCTGAGAAGCGGTGGCGGTGTGTCGTCGAGAGCTCGCAGGGGGTGCGGGGCGGGCGCGGGCGGCGCGGGAAGCGCGCGCCAACCGCCGCACGCGCATCCTCCCGCCTCGCACTCGCGTCGCCCTCCACCCTGTTAAACAACAAATTGCACCATTTACTCAGAATACCTCAGAATATCAACAGACAGTTATTTAATGTTGTTATGCAAGCAAGTAAGGTAAGGAGAACCAAACTCCTCTAAAAGGCGATTTTTTGTAATCTATGGTGGAATGGAACACAATCACTAACTGGATCTTCTATGGTGGATACAGTGAATATTTCCAGTAAGGTTTCACTACGTGAAAATTGGGATTTGCATATTGTAACTGCATGCTACTGGAGTCGGTCCATCCTGAGAATATTAGCCACTAATATATTTTTTAAGTAACGTTTATCAGACAGGCTGACGGTCTACCATTGTTACAAGTGACACGTTCGATAAACGACTGGTTGTCAGTGCGGTTACAAGCTCAGGCAGAATGCTGCGAGACGCTCTGCGACGCGACGTCCCGGAGCAAGCAAGAGTTGTACCTATGTTAAATTAAGGCGGCCTTTTGCATGCCTTTGTCGTGCCGTCTTCCAATTTGCGTCAGTCCTTAAAATCCCCTCAGCCAGCTGCGCCAAGACTCCGCGCGCAGTCCCTGTGTAGCACCGTTATTTCCGAATACCTTGAAGAGTTACCATTTTCCTCACTTTTCTGATTATCCCCAAGGGCTTTTAGTAACCCAGCACCAGAACCCCTTTTATTCACCTCATACGAAAGGCGTCTTTTTGTAACACATCTGATTTAAATAAATTTGGTAGTCTTGCACATTGTGAACAAGCACAGTGGTAAGGTTTAAAGTTAATAAAATATTTGTACTCGTTTGGTGGTCTAATAAAACAACATTGCCCAATTTGTGTCGCAGAGTACTTTACACTAAAATTACTTGTCATTATCATTAAACTAAATACCGCACAATCATCCTTGAAAAGATGTCCCAACACTTAACCACGCATTCCTACAACCACACCAAAAAAGTTGATCAAGCGTTGTCTAACCAGTAGGTACGCAATTTTTTTTTATAATTAAATCATGCCTCCGAACGCTACACGTGTAAAAAACAAGTGCTATTGCCAAATCATTTGATTGGCCGACTTTTAACCGTAGGTATATAAATTAGTGTTTTCTATAGTAGAAAAATCCTTTTTTTTTAATGTTAAGATCGGCAGACAGGCTGACGGTCCACTTGATGGTAGGTGGCTATCGTCGCCTAGGTAACAAAAGCAACGCCACGGTATTGCAAGTGCGCTACCGACTACAGTAGGATTAAGGATAGGGATTCGGAGGGGATAGGGAAATGGACTCTGGCATCCCTTACTCACTCACCGAAACGCAACAGCACACGTGCAGTTATTTCACGGTGGTCTTCTGTAAGGGGGTGGTTAGTGCCGCCAGACGGACCGCCCAAATGACTATGAAACGCAGTGTGCCCTGCCACTACAATCTCTTATCAAACTTGATCTAACTACTCAGCCGTTTGGTCTAATGAGACGAATTAATATTTGTATCTATACTAATATTTTAAAGCTAAAGAGTTTGTTTGTTTGGTTGAACGCGGTAATCTCAGGAATTACTGGTTCGAATTGAAAAATTCTTTTTGTTTTGTATAGTCCATTTATCGAGGAAGGCTATAGGCTATATAACATCACGCTACGATAAATAGTATTATATATAAGTAGTGAGCAGTACCGCGCGCCCCATGTGCACGCCGCCGCCGTATGGGCCGCAGCTAAGTTCAGTTAGTTTTTATATAAAAGAATTATCGTTATCATTTCAGGGGGTGCTAGTCCAGTGCCGTACATAGGCCTCTCCGATAATTTTCTAATGGGACTAGTCGGAAGCAACCTGGACGGCTATTACTAAGGTCGTCGTTTCATCTTGCAGGTGGACGCCATACATAGCGCTTGCAGGTCTGTGGTCTCCATTTGAGATCCTTCCGCCCTCAGCGAAATATAACATAACTAGCTAATGCCTGCGACTTCGTTCGCGTGGATTTTATCTTAAGATATGAATATATAATTTCATATCTTAAGATGGGGCTGTTCACTCACACCGCGGCATTTTTTTACTTTTATCATTTTTATACTTATCGTAACCAGCGCCGTCCCTAGCCTTGATTGCAGTAGAGCGAGATTGTTTTTCAGCACCTTTTGGTCGAGGCTTTCATTTCACATGAATATTGTACTTCTATTTTATGTTAAATAAACAATAATACCCAAATTTTCAAAAATAGACTTTAATTGCAAACATCAACTCTCAATAGTTTAAATTAAATTAAGTAGGTCTACTTAGCTTTTTTGACATTTTTGACGTTCTTATCGATGTAAAGTCAGGGTAAGAAAAGGATCGTTACCTGAAAGTCGACATTTGCTTGCACCGGACAATTATCAGTCATGCTAAAACGTCTGTTAGTCTGCTTAGTGCTTTAGTTTCAAAAGGTACTAAGAGTCTACGACTTGATAAAGGAATTAATTTGAAAACTGACGAAGCTTTTCGTACCCCGACTGTACAATTAAATTTTATAAAGCAGTAGGAACTATCAAAATTTTATTTTGGGCTGGAAATTGTTTCATTTGGCTTTTTGGGGCCCCTTGCCACCTGGCCCCTAGAGCGACCGCTCCTCTCGCTCTACACCAGGGCCGGCGCTGGTCGAAAGGATTCTAAAGTTATAAACGAAAGGCCCGATTTGAATAATTTAAAGAGGTATAATCAAATCAACCTTGATTATGAAACTATTTAGTTAGATAAGGATTAATAACATGATACGATTTGATTGACTTATTAATGTGAACAAAAAATGGTTATTGTGACTTAACTATTATAGTTAGACCTATACTCTCGCGAACTTTTTTTATGGGTAATGATATGTTCCCACTATAGCACATTTCGAAGCGCACACCAATCATGCCAGCAGAAAAATGTGGTTAACTTCGCTTGTCTGTTTGTATGTTATTCTGTGCGTTTATGTACGCTAATCTCAGAAAAGGGTTAACTGATTTGAATGCGGTTTTCACTGATGCATTGTAGCAAGCTTCCCGTAACATTTAGGGTTTGTTTTATTCTAATTGGTATAGAAACAAAAAAAGTTACGCGCTATACCGAATACCACGCGTACGAAGATGCGCGCTCAGCTAGTACTAAATATAAATGCAGGTGTGCTCATCATCATACGTTCAAGGTAAGAGGAGCAACACATTAGCTTAAAATCTTGATAATTCTTATCTCAATTCACAATTAGCCGTTTTGTTATGTAACAATCGTGCGATGATTATAATAAAGGTACGACTCCAGTATCAGCGGAAAGGAATGTCCCCATAAACATATTTATAAGGAAGATTTATTAGTATGTAAGACAGTAAATAACAACAAAAAAGATGATTTATCTCGTAACCCATTTATTTGCTACTTTTATTTGAATTGAATCTATTTGCTGGTAGAAGCAGAAGTTTCGTTTGATGGTATGTGGCAATCTGCGAACACAAGCAACAACAATGGGAGTGATAATACGCTTTTCTGGAAAATTACTCTTAGTTTTGAAACATTTACCATAAAGAATAACAATAATGGCTTACATTACTTGTGAATTATCGAGGGATATATTTATTAACAAAAGAAAAAAATAACAAAAGCAAAATCATATCCAATAAAATGATGAGGGTAACTTGAACAACATAATATATATATATATATATATATATATATACTGACATCAGCATCGAAGAACAAAGTTTTCCTTGTTTTACTTACAATTTTAACATTTCACTTAGAATTTGGAAGGCAATTAGGGCCTTATCAACATACAAATATCGTTACTTTTTATTACGTAATAAATTGTATTACTTACATAAGAAAATAAAGGCCTACTGGAGGTAGAGCAAAAGAAATCAGGTTTAAAGACATGACATACAGTATGATGTTAGTTTAACTTTGATTTTAATTTTATTGATTTTCGTAATTCAGTGTCCAATTCTGTATTCGTTTTATATTTGACTTAATATTAAAATTTCTACTTATCTACAATTTTCTTTGTTTTCTCATTTATAAAAAAATTTTTAGTCATGTTTAACAGTAATAAGTAAAAGTACCTTTTTTTATGTTATGTCGACAGACAGGCTGACGGTCCACTTGATGGTAGGTGGCTACCGTCGCCTATAACACAAGCAACGCTACAGGTGCTGCAAATGCGCTGCCGACTACAGTAGGATTAAGGATAAGGGATTAGGAGGGGGATAAGGAAATGGGCTCTGGCATCCCTTACTCACTCACCGAAACACAACAGCACGTATATGCTGTTATTTCACGGTGGTCTTCTGTAAGGGGGTAGTCACTGCCGCCAGGCGGGCTGCCCAAATGACTGCGAATGATGTTTGATTAGTCCGCTTTGATTTTCGCGACCACACCTTTATGTGACTTTATTTCCTTTGCACGTTCTAAGCACTTGTTATCTAAAGAAAATCGCAACTGTGTTTTTCTATTTGTTTAACTAATCAGTGTTTTCCTTTGGTTAATGAGGTTTTTAACAATTCAATTATTACGCTGAGAGAACATAGATTAATGATTGGTCTCCACTGGCGCTCCAACCAGATACCGCCCGTGCACAAATACATATTATGGGGCAATTAATACTACGCAGGAGTTGACGTATCTGGCTCCAACCTCGTTGAGGACATAAAAAAGTACACTTTGCTGGTGTAAAAAAATAAACAATTTCATTTATTGATATTAAATTCCACATAATTAGGGTAAAAGGTATCATGCTTCAACTTTTTTTACTCACATAAGTATCAGAAGTAGTCATTGCACACTAGCTAAGGTGTTTCTAAGGTCTTCCTTCTAAGGTGTTTCCATCTAGCTACAATATGGGCTTCTTCAAGCGAGCAGTAAACAAATTCCTGCAAGGTTGGCAGCGCACACGTACCTCCCCTGGTGTTGCTTGTGTCCTTAGGCGACGGTAGCCACCTACCATCAAGTGGACCGTCAGCCTGTCTGCCACTTTTAATAATAATGAAAAAACACTGGCTAAATTAGTTGCCGCACAACTGGCACTATTTTTTGTTAGACGGGCGGTATCTGGTTGGAGCGCCAGCGGAGACCAATAAGTAATTAATCTATGAGACAGAACTTATTAATATTGTTGCGATAAAAATTTTTTTTTTTTGTTCTATACTAACGCTTCTTACCAGCTCCGAAAAGATAGTTCCAGTCAACATTATTTGCCTAAAATCTTTAGCCTGCGTTAAAGAATTAGAAGCTTGCATCTATGAATAGCAGTTGAAGAGCCCGTTGGATGAGTGGTTAGGGTGCTTGCCTTAAAGCTCTGTTCTAGGGTTCTTGGCTTCGATCCCGGCAGGGTCTACTTAGAAAAAAAATTGCTTTCAAATTTGGCTCTGGTCTGTATCTCGAAAGTAGTGGTAAGGCACACTGCGTCGATATTTCTAAACATAAACAAACTGTTGCTCAAGTCTGCCCGAGTAAAATACACAAGTTAACTGTACTCTTTATGATTTTACACTTTAAATAACTTCACGTGCACTTAAAACAATTAGACGTTACTTAATTTAGCTAGACACCCGTCAAGTTAATTGTCATTTCTTAACGGCGTTATTAGTGTTACACAAACCAGTTATTTGCACGGGGATGGTAAGTAGGACACCACGGCTACTTAACGGCAATTGTTGGTCAACATTTCTTTCTTGTTGGTATTTGTAACCATTCATATTCAGGATACCCATTGCCTTTTGATATGAGTCATGTTGCTTATGTGGTATTTATAATTAAATTAAAAAATATTAACTAGTAAAAGGCACACTGCGTTTTAAAATCATAAACGGTGGCGACGGAAACCACCCCCTTCCAGGAAACCATCGTGAAATAACAGCACCAACATCTTTATATATTATTTACTGTATTTAAACGATCTCTCGGGAACCTAACATTTTACCAGGATAAAAAGTATGTTATCTACTTTTTATCCTGGAAATTTTATCCAAATCTGTTCAATAGTTTTTAGGTGAAAGAGTACAAACATACTTTTTTTTATGTTAAGATCGGCAGACAGGCTGACGGTCCACTTGATGGTGGGTGCTTACCGTCGCCTATAACACAAGCAACGCCAAAGCTGCTGCAAGTGTGCTGCCGACTACAGTATGATTAGGGATAAGGGAATAAGGAGGAGATAGGGAAACGGGCTCTGGCATCACTCACTCACCGAAACACAACAAACTTCTGTATTTATAATATTAGTAGGATTTTTATGTACATATTATGTACTATAATTATCGAACTTACGCAACGCCATCTAGGTCCAATTGTGGATCTAAAATACACACAAAAAATTTCATCAGAATCGGTCCTACTTACCGTTTAGGAGGACAGGGACATACGTATAGATATTATAGAATATATAAAGATTTTAATTATAAAAAAGAAAAAAAATACTGCTGAACTGCGTGACATACCCATAGTATATACATCTTTTAAGAGAGATGTATAGGAGAGGGTGTCTTATTATTTAGTAGAATTAAGGAAAAACGATTAAGGGATAGGGCTGGAATCCCTTATTCCCTCACCGAAAAACTGTTATTCCCTCTCCGTGAAATAACAGCATACATGCTGTTATTTCATGGTGGTCTCCTATAAGGGGGTGGTTACTGCCGCCAGACGGGCTGATCAAAAGACTGCGAAATACAGTGTGCCCTGCCACTACTTTCCAGATCCGTTTGATCATATCGAACATGTTTGGGATAATTTTAAAAGGCGGGTACGAAGTCGGCTTCTGGCCCCTATCTCCATTAATGAGCTGAAGATTGCTGTGGTCAAGGAGTGGGAGAATATACCACAGTCAGATATTCAAGACATAATGGATAGTTCTCCAAATCGACTGGAGGAGGTCATAAGAGCCAGATGAGGCAATACTCATTTTTATTAAAATTTTGATTTTTGATGTCAACAAAAAGTTTTAGATTGTTTGTCATAACTTTTGTTTTGTTTATGAATAGGTTATTTAAAACTTTTTTCATTATTAAATAATTAAAGCAGTAACATTTCTTTTTTCATCTGAAATTATCCAATCTATAATATGGCCAAGAAAAAAAATCATTCCAAAATAAGTTTTTGAAGTTACATCGGAAAATTTAACTGGGCGGTTAATTGTGCCTATGAGTGTAGTTGTAAGTAAGGGGCATTAAATAAATACATAAAAAGGAAATATAAGTTATTACTTATTTTAAATAAATATACATTATTACCTAGGAAACTATACAATCAAGGTGAACTCGTGGTAGCTAAGTCTAAGTGGTGATGAACTCAATGTAAGCCCACGCTTTTCAATATCAATATTTGTTCAGCTCTTTGTTCATTTATTTGATCAATTAATTGAGCAGGACAAAGCAAATAACATAAAAGCTGGATCATTTTTTGTAACAGGTACCGAGAAAATTGAATTGAGGTTAAAATTACCAATAAAAAAACCAACCAAACATTTTATGGCCAAATCATATCAATTATTATGATGTATTCCGATGGTTTCATTGTGACAACTTTATTGAAATCAAAGTAAATATAGGTACTTATCACACATACAATAAAAAATGTTGTTTGTCTATGCATTTTGTGCTCCCTAATTCAGTTTCTGAAATCGGCTTAACCGATTTAGTATTTGTTTCATTTCAATAGGGGATCGGACAGTAATCAGATTAAAATCTAAAATGTACTTAGAAAGAAAATATATAATTTATCGAATAATAATTTAATATAATTCATTTAAATATTTTTAAATGAAGAAATAAAATTTTATTATTTACAATATTTTTAATCTATACTGAAACACCAATCACAGTGCGTGACGTCATTTGTGGGCAATCATTGTCTTATGCCAATGCAGCTGTTTTGTTATGATATGACCACAAATGACGTTACGCGCTCTCAGATGAACTATCGTGGCGTTTTGGCGGCATTTTCAAACAAACAATATTAAAACATGATTTTGTGTACCTAAAAGGCTATAAATAAATAAAATAGTATTTTTTATGGGAATAAATATCCATGAAGATTAATTTAAAACACTTTCTGAAAATTTGTTTACCTAAGTTAATTCAAATAATACGCGCTACTAAAACATTCGTAGTTGTTCCGAATACCACGTGTTTGAAGTCGCGGGCACAGCAAATATTATATAGTACTTTTAACTTTACTTGTCCCCCGCAGTTTAAATCCAAAATGTGGGGGAAACGATAGACAGATAGATAGTCTTTCGGGGTTCAAGGAGACAAAGCCAGGAACCAATGCACGTATCTGATATCGAAGTGCCTTTGGTAACCTGGGCCAGGACTAGGAACCGCTACGGATCCCCAACTGTCTCAGGTTACCACCGAGGCTTGTCGAGATAAAGTTGACATATATAACGACTGGGATGATTTAAGGGAATGCAACTCAACTGCTCCCGGTCCATCAACACAATATCAGGTCTATTCATTAAAATAGTTCTTTCTGTAATGATAGGCCGGTCCATGTGGAGCTTGGTTCCGCCATCAAGTAAATACATTTAAATAAAAAACAGGAATAAGGAACAAGGCAAAGATACGGAAAATGGCTCTGACGTCAGTTGGTACGTACGCTTGGAACCACAAAACAAAAATGCACATGTGGTTTTTTTTTCACATTGGATTACTGTAAAAGAGTGGTTACTGCTGTCAGATCTGGCTACTCAACGGAGTCAGATCTGACAGTGTGCCCAGCAACTAAAACTTGATACAAAAATATGTATTTTTGTATGAATTGATCTCAAATGACCTCGATTGTGGAATACAAATCCATTGAAAATACGTACATTCCTTGTTGGTTTTTTTTAACCAAGGAATTTTATTATTTCTCTCGTCAAATATTTCATAACATGTTTGAAGTTAATCAAATCGCATAATTCATAAGTTACAACATCTGACAATTCATCAAAACTAAGAAACGAAGGCCCATTGCAAACATAATGTAAAATTAACGATCACACAGAATCGAGTGAAGATGGGAATTTTTAATGACTGATGTATTCTCGTTCCGTGCATTACACGTATCACTCATGGACACACGTTCGCTACGAACATCATACAAAACTTCAATGTTCAATCTGTATTTACTAATATTATTATTAAGAGAAATGATTTGTACATATTTTTGTATGTTTGTAGTGAATAAACTCAAGAACTTAAAAAAAAATTCACTTGTAGAAAGCTACATTATCAGTGAGTAACATAGGCTACTCACCCTTCACCCTTTCCCCCTTTACTCCCCTCCATACATACAAATATTAAAAGTTTTCTATAGGTGAAAGATTTTAAAAATTCTTTCACCTATAGAAAACTACATTATCAGCGAGTAATAATTTCTTAATATACGCGGACGAAGTCTTTTTTTATCTAATAATTCGTGACAGTTAAATATTTTAATTGCAACCTCTTAATTGTAAAGGAAAACCAATAGTCAACTTGATAACAGATGACTACAGTGTTTTATTAAAGGGAAAGACTCCCTTTTTATTTCAAAGATAGAAATGCGTTGCCGATCCTGATTAAGGGGACAAAGGTTCAGGAATCTTTACTCTTACGAACTCTTAAACAGTAAAATTAAAATTAGGCTATTCATTCATTTAAATACTATATTGCAAAAAGCTTTTTATGTATTACATTATTATAAGCCCATTTTTTTAATAGTTAAAAGCGCTCTTATAATAATTATTAAATAGATTCAATATTATTTAAAATATGTAAACTGTATTTTGATAAAATAAATTTGTTCCAAGATATATTTGCTACAATAAGAGACTGTGTGTATCACTTACAGTTACACAATACGCTTTTAGTGTAATATAATTATACATACACGCTTTGATTGAGATGTAACAAAGGTTCTTTTCGCTTTATATGTCCGATTATTGATTGATTCGTGAATTTGAATAAATTTTATTAATGTATTAAAATCACAAAAGACTTTTAATGATCGTACAGATTACATATTAATTCATAACTATCTAAGTTTTGACGAGTCAAAGTCAAAGTTTTGGCGACCTGTAGTTTGGAATAAAAAGATAGGCAAAAAAGCTTGTTAACATTTTGCGATTAAATATTATTTTCTACTTTATTAATCATTTACCTACTTTGAAATGCTTATTTTCATAGTACTTATACGTGTAGAGACGAAATCTTTTTTTCTTTTTTCTTTTTATATCTTTTTTTAAAACTAAGAAAATAATAATAAAAAACAGTTGCGAACAATGACCATTCATGCAACTACATCTATTCTATATCTATACATATAATAAAATCGTAAACGAGTCGTGTCTGCACATTAAATATTTTTTCAAAAAAAAAAAAAAAAACAATTCCTACACGTTGTACTTATGTTCCCGAGCATAAAAAAATAGTTTTTAGAATTTTTGTTTATATGTCTGTTTGTGCGTTTGTGTACGCTAATCTCAGAAACGGTTTAACCGATTTGAAAGCGGTTTTCACTGATGTATGTAGCAAGCTTTCCACAACATTTAGGTGTTTGTTTCATTCCAATTGGTTTACAAACAAAAAAGTTACGCGCTATACAGAATACCACGCGTACGAAGTCACGGGCTCAGCTAGTTATATACTTATTTTGATTGCATTAACCTGCTTATATATTAAAGTATATTACGTTATATTTTAGAAGCAGTTGCTCCAAGGGCCGGGTTTGGGGGGCGCAAATTTTTTTTTTTCTTAAGTTTTTGTCGAAAATGCCAACCTAATTATAAATATTCATTATTCACTTTTTCGGAACATTTTAGTTTCGAACAGATCTATAAATGAAACAAATAGTCGGTAATTAAATGTAGTTACTCCAGAAAAGGTAGCGAAAGACGGAACTAAAATCAATTTCAAATCAAAGAAGCGTTTTATGAGATTTACTTTTAGCGCCCTGGAGCAAAATTTTCAAACGCCTCTCTCTCATATTATGGGCACGTGAGGAATTAATTACACAAACCTGGAAATGAATCATCTGGAGTTTTGTGTATGATTTTTTTTTTCAGTTTTAATAAATAATGATAATGAATAATACTTTTATTAGCTATATGCATGCAATGTTTAGTTGAAAATTCGCAAAGTTATAATGTTACAATCGATCGTTCAAAAAATGAGAGAGGGCGCTTGAAAAATTTTGCTCCAGGGCGCTAAAAGTGTAGCTAGGCCACTGACTTCTGACGTTCAAAGATCGCTTGTTCATTATCTTCTATCTGTATTAATATTTAAAATCGTGACTCGAGATTAAAACGATACATTGAGCGACTGAATTCCTTCACCGATGTTCTCGCGTCTGACAGAAAGGTGTAATATTTGATAATGGACATCAAGGTTAGGTACATTGATATGTGGCAGAGCCTTGGGCTTAATGCAAACTGTACAATATTTGTGCTAACGAACGAATTACTTAACTAAAATTAAAATACTCAGTATTATTCTGTACATTTATCTGCTATCTGTACAAAGAGAAGATGGTGTTTTTTTACAAGCATTTTTGCTTGATACGTGATTACAGTCAGTTGGTTTTGGTGCTGGCTGAAAATGAGCGCTGTAGGTGTTAGTCTAGCATCTCAGCACAATGCTGAGCCAGTATCCGATACGCTACCGCGAGGACACACACATTAATTTCTGTCCTATTCTTATATATAATGTGCCTTTCGTACAGTGAATAAAAGCCTTTCTTTCTTTCTTTCTTTCTTTAATTTTATTAACGCAACCACCGGCGACATACACTATCTATTTATGTATAAATTTATATTATGTATAAAAGAAAGTCGTGTTACACCATTTATAACACGCGAGAATGGCTGAACCGATTTTTATGCTAATTGCTTTGTTGAATTTGTCTCCGCTCCGAATAGCAGATTAAATGTTAAAACATGTGAAATATTCAAGAAAGAAAAAATGTGAATAAAATACATTTTCTCATACATTTTGTATGGAACGAGTTTTTATTCTGAGACGGTACGAAGTTCGCCGGGTCAGCTAGTTTTCTATTAAATTTAAAAATTACGTTACACATTTATTGAGTGTATACTAATCAAGTTATAGTAATGAAGTAAAATAAAATGAAATTTATAGAAAGCGAAGAATTCCTTTGAAAGGTTATAGTATGAAAATGACTAAAATTGCAGTAAGACCATGCAGGCACAAAGTCCATATCTTAGAAAGACTATGTAGAGAAAATCTGTATCAAAAAGTTACGTCAATGACTACTTGTTATACGACGAGGCAGCAAAAGAATAGGTTTTAATTTATTTTAATTCTTGCAGGCCAATTTATTCATAATAATTGTGGGTTATAGAAGACATAACGGTTAAGTCAATGATTTACTCTGAAGAATTTGATGGAGAATATTTTGAGAGGTCGCTAGATTATAACGTTCACGTAACGCAACCGGCCAAACTCTTGACAAGAAAATTGTGCGCGCTGGAAAAATTTCAAAAATTTTACTTTATCCATACATACATAACATAAAATAAAGTTCTAAATCACCCAACGGTTTGATACGGTTTTCACTAATGAAAAGAGTGATAAACGAGGACGGTTGTGTACATAAAGTTGCTGAAGCTCAAAACTTTAATAAATTGAGCTTTTACAAAGATTAACTTTATATAATAATGTATATTAATATTATTTACAATTTTTTTTTTTAAATAGAAGTGCTGCTGACATAACCCATAATTTTCCAGTACAGAATTCCAGAATTTTGGATCCAGTGTTCTAAAATTTGTTATTTAAAACTAAAAGGGTTTTTATCGAAAATAAAGTATAATCAGTACTATTATTTATTCTGTGGTAGGTATAAGTAATTTTAGAGCACTCAAAAATATAGTTTTTAGAATTTTTGTCTGTTTTTCTGTGCGTTTGTGCACGCTAATCTCTGTAGCGTCTTAACCGATTTGAATGCGGCTTTCACTGATGTATTGTAACAAGCTTCCCGTAACATTTAGGTGTTTGTTTCATTCCAATTGGTTTACAAACAAAAAAGTTACGCGCTATACAGAATACCACGCGTACGAAGTTGTGGGCTCAGCTAGTTTCAAATAATTCTATTAGTGTATTCCGTAAATCTATTCCGAAGTCGAAAGGAGGAATCTATTTTGGTGTGAGCGTATCCGAACTTCCGTTGAATCGATTTTATCAATTCAACTAAATTGATGGTCCAAGTGCATCAATTTAATTTAATTTTGTTGTTTATATGTGTATTTATTTATTTTTTATTTTAAGATCGGCAAACAGGCTGACGGTCCATTTGATGGTAGGTGGCTACCGTCGCCTATATAACACAAGCAACGCCGAAGCTGCTGCAAGTGCGCTGCCGACTATAGTAGATTTAAGGATAAGGGACTAGGATAGGGAAATGGGCTCTAGCATCCCTTACTCACTCACCGAAACACAACAGCACACATGCTGTTATTTCACGGTGGTCTTATGTAAGGGAGTGGTTACTGCCGCCAGACGGGCTGCCCAAATGACTGCGAAACGCGGTGTGAAAATATAACAACCTATAAAATATATAAATAGTCAGCAATCAGAATGTTAGTCTTTAGGTACGCTGAATATTTTTTACCAGAAGTGTAGAGTAAATCTTCTAAAGTCTTCTTGTAAATTTAACCAGATTTATGGATATCCCATACATGGATATCGGAGTATGGGACTCCACCAAAGCGCACATTTATGCTATTTTTCACATAGCATTGGTACAGTGACGTTTGAAGTTGTGCCGATGAAATCTAAAATTAAAAGATACTTTTGTTTATCTATCAATTCGGATTCATGTATTGTCAATGTCACCGTAGCCATGCTATGTGAAAAAAACGGGACAAGTGCGAGTTGAACTCGCGTGAAGAGGGTTCCGTACGATGTTACCTATCATGCTTTTTAAATGAACGCACGATATTGAGTCATTTTCCATGTTATTTTAATATCATGGACTTTCCTATAATCCATAAGTAGAAAACTAATTTCTGTATTTTTTTCAAAATTTTAGGTTCAGTAGTTTCGAGATAGGGTGGAACGGTCGACAGACGGACACACGAGTGATCCTATTAGGGTTCCGCTTTTTTATTCGGACGTACGGAACCCTAAATACTGTAGTTGCAGCTGTTCCCACTGGTTTACAGTGACATTTACTATTTCGTCGGAGCAGTGCCTGACTTAGAGTTCTGAGAGCCTTAGGCTTACTATGGATAAGCTCCCCATCAGAGGTTAATTTAATCAGAGGTTGAGAAGGGAGCTCAAGTAATTTAAAATCTTCGAATCACAATCAGTCAACGAAAGAGGAACAAGGAAGAGCGCGTAATTGTTTTAAATTCAAGTTAGTATTTACGCGCGTATTTTCAAATTACCAAATATTTTATTCTATTAAGGGATTCACTGAGGCAAATGACATTTACTATAGAACTCGCTGGCGGCGGAGACAATTCAACAGGCCTAGAAATTTTGTTTTTTTGTTTTTACCATTAGAACATTACACAAAAAAATTTTTTTATCAATACAATTTTTTTTATCTGATATCAACTTATTAATAGGTACAGGATTCATATGCGTGAAATAAGCCGTTTTCGAGAGAATTTTCAATAAAGGTCAAATTCTTCTTGTGTTCTAACTTTTTTTGTGGAGTTTCTATTACTTTAACGAAAATTCTAATTAATACAATTGGTTCTTCACATGTTTAAGTATAATTTTTTTTTTTTCAAAGCAATTGTCTTGTCTATTTCTTGTAACATCTTCATTAAACAATGGATATTTTTAGTATTTAGCATTTGTCTCCCCCTTAAGGGATTCACTGAGGCAAATGACATTTACTATAGAACTCACTGGCGGCGGAGACAATTCAACAGGCCTAGAAATTGTGTTTTTTGTTTTTACCATTAGAACATTACACAAAATTTTTTTTTTTATTAATATAATTTTTAAATCTGACATTAACTTATTAATAGGTACAGGATTCATATGCGTGCAATAAGCCGTTTTCGAGAGAATTTTCAATAAAGGTCAAATTCTTCTTTTGTTCTAACTTTTTTGTGGAGTTTCTATTACTTTAACGAAAATTCTAATTAATACAATTGGTTCTTCACATGTTTAAGTATAATATATATTTTTTTCAAAGCAATTGTCTTTTTTATTTCTTGTAACATCTTCATTAAACAATGGATATTTTTAGTATTTAGCATTTGTCTCCCCCTTAATAAGTTATGCTTGCGAAGCTACCCAGCGCTTCCTCGGACCTCGCATCGCACCCATTCAGGCTTGAATTCTCCTACCCAGGACTCAAGCCTGAATAGCCTGTCAGTAAATCAGGCCCTGCGTCGGAGTAAAAAATATCGTTAAGAGTAGCATCTTATTCTACTTTGGTCGTCATTCCTCTCTTGACCAACTGTTTTTCATTCGAAGAGTTTGCATACTTTTATTTAAGCTCGCCAATTCTAAGAGCTTTGTTGATGAATTTAGTTCTCCTATAGCTTCCTTCTATCTTGCAGGAAAGCCATTTTTCATCAGACTAACAGTTAAGAGACACTAAACATCTTAATAAACGCCAATCTCTCATCAATTAAACCTATGATTATTAATTACAATTTATTCATAGAAGCCACGTCCACTTCCAACAGAATATTGAAGGCAATTAATTCGTAAACATTATGCGTTGACCCCAATTTTATCCTGTTGTTTATTAAGAAGTGTCATCGGTATATTTAAATAATTCGAACCTTGGATAGCATTCCACTAATGCGAGGCATTTATCAAGTATTTTAAGTGCTTTCTATATTTTATCAATATCAAAACTTCTTCTGTTTGCTACCTTCAGTAGATAAACATAAGAGACACTAGTTTCTACTTGGTGGTAAGTGACAACGATTAATTAAGATGTCACGCCATGAGAATAGTTAGCTGTAAGACCCTTCAAATTATGTATTCCCTTGAAGAGTATGATGTTGTAGGAACATCTCAGAGATTGTTCATAGGATCCCGTTACTACCAAACCGAAAATCTTTGTCCAAGTAATGAGGATAAAATTCACATATTTGATATGGAAAATTTACTAAGCTACATATCAAAACAAAATGGAGCTACCAAAAACTTAAGTCATAATTCAAGTTATAATTTATAATTTTACCATTTTTAATGTTGTTTGCTCAGGTGCTGCATAGTATCAGTCTCGTAATTCGAACATAACTTAGCTCTACGTAATATTACATCGCACGCTCATCTACTATCACACAACGAAAAGGTGCAATCGATAATTAAATTATTCAATCTATAACGATAACACAACTAGTTTGTGCTTAGTTGTGTCATGAGATTTATTGGCACTTTTTTTATTTATTGGATTTTTTTATGTTAAGATAGGCAGACAGGCTGACGGTCCACTTGATGGTAGGTGGGTACCATCGCCTATAACACGAGCAACGCCAAAGCTGCTGCAATTGCGCTGCCGACCACAGTAGGATCAAGGATAAGGGATTAGGAGGGGATAGGGAAATGGGCTCTGGCATTCCTTCACTCACTTATCGAAACACAATAGCACACGTGCTGTTATTTCACGGTGGTCTTCTGTAAGGGGGTGGTTACTGCCGCCAGACGGGCTGCCCAAATGACTGCGAAACGCAGTGAGTGTGCCCTGCCATTACTTTCTAGATCCAGACCAGGGGTTTGGGCTGGCCCCGGCCACATCCTCCAAGCTACTGGGAGATTAGATGAGCAATACTTGAACTATTGCTCCATGATTCTTGTATTGAACACCAAGTCATGATTTGTTTATTGTTTAGTGTGTAAGATTTTATTTTATTATTATGTATGACTCTCGATGGTTGATATAAATTAAATAAAAATGAATAAGATTACAATAACATTATAATATTTCTATAGTATTTTGATATATTCATTATAATATAATAAATTACGCCAAAAGAAATTTATTTTTTAGTTATTTACTATTCAAAGTCGTGGCCTACAGAGATGTTAATTTTGATGTCATGTTGTTTTTTTATTTAGCGTCGCGTTCGCTTATCAGATTTGGTATTAGATGTAAGAATACAACCCTAGTGTCATTGGAGTTTTTAACAGTGGTATATATAGTTTGTAATACTCGATACCTTACTTCAAATATAGCAATGCAAATCAATAAAAATTGTAAATAAAAATTATCTATGTCAGCCACTATTTTGAGGTTGGTTTACTTGGCAAATTAGTCAATTAGTCAATTAGAAAAAAAATAATTTAAGCTAATTAGAATAATTTAGTCATTAAATTATATTTTTTTCTAATTGACTAAATTATTCTGTTCAGAAACAATAATTCTGTTTTATTATAAATGGTAAAAAGTATCAAAACCATTCCTACAATGTCCACAAACTATGATAACTATGCTATTCAACAATACAATGACAATGATCTTTTATTTCAATTATAAATATTTTTTATTTTTTATTAAAGTTGGGTTTACTCTTGACCACCATCTATTCATATAGGAAGGATGAGGCCGGTGAGGCCGACGATGGAGCGAGCTCACCCAGAAGATGCTTATTCACTCTAACCTTGAAAAGATTTGGGTTGTATGAGCTCGGAAATACAGACGCCGGCAAGGAGTTCCAATCCTTAGCAGTGCGCATTACAGGTCCGAATTAGAGGGATTTCGACAAGGTGAGGATGGTAACCAGCCTTACGACAATCTAATGACGTACAATAAATAGTAAAATTACAAAGTGACATTTTTGATATTTCCTAACATTTTCGAATGGTTAATATCTTGCTGTAACGCCCTGAGGGGTCCCGGGTTTGATTCCCGGCAGGGCCAACTTTGAAAATGATATTTTTATAGTTGGCTCTGGTCTGGATTTGATAAGTAGTGGCAGGGCACACTGACTTCCGTAATCATTTGTGCAACCCGTCTGACTGCAGTAATCAACCCCTTACAGAAGACCTTTGTTGAGTAAGAGTCTGCAGCGCACTTAGCACCTGTGGCATTACTTGTGTTATAGGCGACGGTAGCGAGAATTACAAAGTATGTCGTATGTCAAATGTATGAGGTTACCACCTACCATCAAGTGAAGCTTCATATATTTAAAAAAATATACGTATTCTAAAACAATTTCCTTTGTCATCTCATCATAAATTAAATGGTCATCTTAAATTCTTTCAATAAAAATCAGCCCAGCACCACAGTAGGTATATAATTTTTTTAGTAATATCATGTGACACTGTTTAAGGGGAGCACCGTGATAATGATAGTGATCGGGTAGCATGTTCCTTAGTAAGGAACGCGGTCAGTCGGTTTCAATGTCACTTGTATAATGTGCCGTAACCGAGTGAAAAGTGCTGTAAGGTTGCGTCAGAGGAGGACGGTTATAAACAAAAGGTAACCAATATATGCTTATGAAGATCTGAATTATTGTTATAAATAAAAATAATCTAACACCAACAACAAATAAATAGCGCTTTTTATATAATTCTATTGAAAATATCTACCTTCCTATATGGAAATTTTCAAAACAAACAACTGCTTTATTTAATTAATAAAGGTATTTAAAAGCACCAACCGTCTCTATTTACATTTATAGTTCTTCCGAAGTATTCAACAGATTTTGTTACTAGTTTCACAATAGTTTAGGAGATTCCACAACAACAAAAACAACAAATTCTAGGTTTTGTAATCAAGTGTAAGTTATTCAGGCACTATATTAACTAGACAGATTAGGCAGACCAATTCCACAAACCTTACATAGCCTAAAACTTAGTGCACGTAGTGCCTAACCTGTGCAATAAAACATAGTTCAAGTTGAATTGAAATGTATATTTTTCACAAAGCAAAGAATCGCCATCCCGCCCCCTACTAGAGACGGTATTGTCAACACTTTCCATACAAATCCATAGTGTCAGGGAGCGTTACCGTTTATTCAAGTATTTAGGTTTTCGCACGATTTAGGTTTTGTGTTCCAACATAATCTCGACTCGCATTTTTAAAAGCTAAAATTGCATTTAATTACTTACTTCTCATATGATACACCACGATTTTGCTTATTCACGTTTTTACTTTGATTATTACATTAAATCACAGCACAAGGAGGCATTTCTATCGCTTTTTTATATAATGTTTACTCCACAACGTGCAAATAGAAACTGGCGGCCAAATGCGCCTTGAATTACGCTGAGCGCAATTGCGGTGTACAATAATTATTATTATTACTACCGTCTCTAGTAGGAGGCGGCGCGGCGGTTCTTTCCTCTGTGGTATTTTTATCTTAAATTATACGAATTAATTTACTAATACTATACAATCAGCAATAGCTGAATAGATCAAATAAAATAACAAATAAATATTGTTTTTTAATGTAAAATTTAAAAAGTTGGTTTACATTGCATATACCCATCCATTCTTGCGGTCAGTCAGCTGCGTCTGTGCACACAAACTTTGTTTGCCGGTGTGCCGAATTACAAAGTATGTCGTATGTCAGATGTATGACGTTGCTTGTCTCATGCAAATAACGAATATGTTTATTATTTTGTGTAATAATCACAGAGTATGTTCTAATAAGGAAATATAATTTAAATAACAATATGCATTTATATCAACATTGTGAGGACGATCTGCAACCCGAATCGAATATTCGAACCTTTTGCGAAGTTACCTGCGACAGTGAACCGGCACTCATTAAGGGAATCATTGATGACTTTTGGCAAGTTTAACGGTTTCATCGGACAAGTTTAGTGATTTTGGAAGTCATCTTGGTTTGTGAAAATAAAGAGTTCGTTTCGCCATTACATGGCAGTTTGACTCACCCAACACGTAACAATATTTTCAAACACAATTAGATACTTGGTAAAAAAAAGAAAATATAAAGCAATTTCAACTGAATTGTGAGGAATATACAAGTCTTAAATAGAAGTGTGTATGGGTAAGGAGCAAGCCCTTAGCCCTACAAGTATGTTGATGGTCTTACATGTGGATAAAGAGATATAATATTTAAAATGTTAATGTTACGAGCGCACATTTGCAACTTCTCAATCTAGTTAGTGAGACCCGCTTCTGGGAGGCCAACTAAGATCGATTTGCTAACGCAGCAGAGTTTCTAAAACACTAAAGTCAAATTCGAAGGACCAACATGTAGATATGGGTAAGGAGCAAGTCCTTAACAATACAAGTATGTTGATGGTAGCAAATGTGCGCTCGTAACATTAACATTTCAAATATTATATCTCTTAATGCACAATATGAGACCATCAACATACTTGTATTGTTAAGGACTTGCTCCTTACCCATACAAAGTGTAAATAAAACTACGGAATGCTTAAAGGCCACATACATATTGCATATTAAGGGATTATTTCATAAGTATTGATATTATTCAAATACAAAGGCGCATAGTCAACACTACCAACATAGTCCAAACAAATATTAATTAATGGTGACAATATTACACAGACAAATAATAACCACCGGTGACCCTCAATACCACGATGTTAAACAATTTTTAAACATAAATAGTACGCACGTTTTCACATAAGGAGGTCGCATACTAAACAAATACCTAGCAGATTAAAAATTTAATCTGAACGAAATTTTTATCCTTAAACGGGCCGCGAAGAACCAATGTAGCTTTTATTAGAAAAGTGCTTTTATTGGAGAATTTTATTGCAAAATTGCTAAAACTTTGTTTAAAATCCTTTAAAAAACGTGGGAAAAGGATATCCCATTACCTGCCTAACAACCATAAAGACATGTACCTACATAATATATAAAATTGAAATGTAATAAAATATAAGAATAAACAACATCTCAAAAAATGCTTCGTGTTATCTGTCTTTAGTTCCCTATAATTCAATGATATCTTCGCATTTTATCAATGAAACACTGTACTTATTGGTCAAGTGAATTCAAATGGCAGCCTAAGGTACATTAGAGGTTCGGGTCCAGTATTATATCTATGTTGTGTTATGTGGTTCTACTTAAGACAAGGATTAACGTCAGACCGAACACAATTTTTACCAAAATGAGCGCAACTGAATTAAGGTGCAATATTGCACAACAAATATTTGTAGAGTCTCTGAGATAACCGAACAGTTTTAAAATTGGAAGGTTTTTCTTAAATATTGCGTTAAATATGTAAAAAGAAATAAAAGTAGCCGATTAAATCTTGAGTACAGAACTTAAGTTAATTAATAAGTTTAAGATAAAGTAGTTGCCGTTTAGTACGAAACGAAAGTTTTTTTTGGATAGTAATTTATTAGTATAGATTATTATATAAATCTACCCGATTCAAACTTTTTTAATATAGTCTATTATGCTCTGTATTTTTATCTAAATTTTAATTTTACTCTAACGAAAACAACACTTTGCTGCTAAGTCCTCGCATTAAGTTGTATTTTCATTATTTATGTGTTTTTACAGTCTTAAAGCCCTACTAAGTTTAGGTGTAACAATAACATGTTGGAGGTATTAGCCTGGCTAAGGCTTAATTCGTATGCTTATTATACATAACTAGCTGAACTCGGCCACGCTTCGCTGCGGCCCATACGGCGGCGGCGTGCGCATGGGGCGCGCGGTACTGGACACTGCTTATATATAATACTATTTACGTGATGTTATATAGCCTATAGCCTTCTTCGATAAATGGACTATTCACAACAAAAAGAATTTTTCAATTCGAACGAGTAGTTCCTGAGATTAGCGCGTTCAAACAATCAAACTCTTCAGCTTTATAATATTAGTATAGATAATTTATATTTTCTAAATTATAAATGATATAGTCCACCATACATAATGCCACTCAAAATAACACTGATTTAACCACGTTACCCAACTCCTTAAAAATGCTAATTTAAAGTCACAACAACTTTGCTTTGGCATTTCGTTGAGTGGAGTAAGCAATGCAGCCCATTATCCCTAATATTAATCCTATAGGTAAAGGTCGGCAGCATTTTAAAGAGCCCCATGGCCTTGCTTGTGTTTTTAGGTTACCTACCATCGAGTGTCTTTCACAAAAAAAAATACACACAACAAAAACAACAAACAAAATATTATCTTAATTTTTATTATCTTACCGAGTACCTCAAAAATCGAACGTAGCTGGCCTAAAAAGGCCCTTTTTTATACTAAAAGCAAGAATTCATTTACGAAACATATATGCAGACTGTGTTACAATAATCTCTCAAATATTGACTTATTTAGAAAAGCAGTTCATTAGTCATTTCAAAGTAATTTTTACTGTTAGTTAGCTTATTGGATTTCTGGCCTTGTTTTGGCTTACTAGAAAAATATTATTTGTATAAATTAGGAAACTATAAGTAATAGGTCTTGAGATATAAATTTGTTTTCCTGTTTCTATTTTTTGTTTATATGACTGCTTGTTCCTTAATAAAATAAAATAAAAAACGGACATGACATGTCTACGAAAATGCAGATCTATGCTTCACCGTTAGTAGAAGTGATTATAATCAACGCATCACACTAAGACATTTTCAACTTAAGAGAGTAATAAACCTAACAGGTAGTTAAAGGGTTTGTGTTTTTTTTATGTTAAGGTCGGCAGTCTGACGGTCCACTTGATGGTAGGTGGCTACCGTCGCCTATAACACAAGCAACGCCACAGGTACTGTGAGTGCGCTGTCGACTACAGTAGGAATAAGGATTAGGGTTTGGGAAGGGTTAGGGAAATGGGCTCTGGCATCCCTTACTCACTCACCGAAAAACAACGGCAGACGTGCTGTTATTTCATGGTGGTCTTCTGTAAGGGGGTGGTTACTGCCGTCGGACGGGCTATCTAAAAGACTGCGAAACGCCGTGCCACTACTTTCCAGATTCAGACCAAAGCCAACTTGGAAAAGTTCATTTCCAAATTGACCTTGCCGAGAATAGAACCCGGTAACCCTCGAATAAAGCGTTAAGACAAGCACCCTAGCCACTCTTCCAACAGGCTCGTCAAATATCGTCACACTGCAGACGTAACTGTATCCACTAGCAGATACTAATGCAGCATCTCTGAACACCTAAAATTCAAACCATCACCCAAACAACCATTGTCCATACACTACCATTAGTCACACTTCCTCAAATCTTCTATCCCAATCTTCTTCACCATAGATTTATAGGCTAATACAGCCATAATGTGAACCTAAATAAAAGTTACTATGTAAATAATAATTAAACACTCTTCTATGTATACTTATAATGCCATTAATATACCTGTAATTACATTATAATGATTGTACATAATCAATAAGTATGTAACACTATTCTCATCATGTATATATCGTCAAATAACAAAATGTAATTAATCACCTAGCCAATAAGTCAATCATAGGAAAATAAGTCTAATATAAGCTAACGTTATTGTAAACTAGACTAATGGTAAAAGACAATATACTCCCCGCAGGGGCGGTGTACCCTCTGCGGGAAAACTTAAAAAAAAAATCGTCACATGTGGCATGAAGTAGGACCATCTTTGACGAAGCTCTGAGCACGTGCCTAACAGAAACAGAGGCAATTTCAATATTAAAATACATATATTTATCTGCTTATAATTTCAGTATATCGAATACATCATTTATTAAACGTGAATTGATACCCTTTCAAGATAATAAAATAAAAATGAATCGTTAAATGTGTTCCTAAGCGTAAACTTAAGAACGGCTGGCTCAATTCTGCTAATTTTTTTTTTCCAGTATTCCTTGAAGTTCCAGGAAGGTTCTTATGAAGAGATAAATTGGAAAAATTGCCCGAATAAACGTAAAAATCTCAATTTTCTTTTTCACATTTAAACAGAACAACGTCTGTCAGGTCAGCTAGTATATACGAAATACCCATTGTAACAGTATAGAGTTTTTTCGCGGAAATAGAAACATCAACATTAGTGTTTTATTTAATTTTTTACTAATACTACACAGAGTATCAAATATTTGACACCGCTGTGTTATGAAAGTGTGGCGTTTCAGAGTTTTATAAAATAATCCACAAAGTCTATGTTAATTAACCGATTGGATTACGATAATTATGAAAACATCGGTGTGTAATTTTAGAATGGAAACGATCGGTTTTGTTTCAACTCTTCTAGAAATAACACTTTATTTTTGCAACTAAAGAGTTAAATGATTAAATTTTATTACTGTTTTTGAACAGTTTGTTTTCTTAATATATTTTGTAGATATTGTTAACAAACCATATTCCAGTATTACTTAGTATTATATGTATACTACTTAGTACTTTACATCAAAACAGGTGTGAAGCAGAAATTGTGTTATCAGTAGCAGGCTAGCAGGGCTCACTGAGTTACAATTGGACAGTGGCTCTAGCATGAGTTGTCGTCAATCAACTAGGTGAGAGTAGCCACTTATCAGCAATTGAAAATTCAGTTGCCTGCCACTGTTTAGCATAAAAAAATGCGGAAATTTTAATTTAATTTTAATTATTATATGACTGTCAAACGTGTTTATGATGGTTGGCTGAATAAATTATTAATTGTGTACTTACTTTACTTGTATTACAAAGGAGAGTCAGTTTTGCAGGGAGATCAATCCATCAGTTTTTTTATTTTCGTTTAAAGTTTGAAACTGGTACCATTAGGTAAAAAGAAATTAAAAATTTTACTGGGAAAATATTGTAATTTGGTTAAGGGGTTTTATAGATATTTAAGTTGAAAGTATTAAAAAATCCAATTGTTTCAATTGGTTATGCATACAGGGGATCGGACAGTAATCAGATTAAAACCTAAAATGTACTTAGAAAGAAAATATATAAATTTTTACGATTTTTTATCGAATAATAATTTAATATACTTAATTCATTTCAATATTTTTAAATGAAGAAATAAAATTTTATTATTTACAATATTTTTAATGTATACTGAAACACCAATCACAGTGCGTGACGTCATTTGTGGGCAATCATTGTCTTAATGCCAATGCAGCTGTTTTGTTATGATATGACCACAAATGACGTTACGCGCTCTCAGATGAACTATCGTGGCGTTTTGGCGGCATTTTCAAACAAACAATATTAAAACATGATTTTGAGTACCTAAAAGGCTATAAATAAATAAAATAGTATTTTTTATGGGAATAAATATCCATGAAGATTAATTTAAAACACTTTCTGAAAATTTGTCCGATCCCCTATTTACAAAATCTGAAATAATCACAGGAAATTACTGAAATTAAGAAAGACTTTTATTATCAAAATCGCACCCATGAAGATTTTTCTCATAGATTCAGCATTCCAAATCAATATAGTCGTTAATAAATACATATTACATCGTATCTAATAAAAATATAATCGCCTTCGTCTGTTTCTCCGCAAACTCCTAATTCACCCAGAGTATTACGGTTTTCTCTAATGGATGGAAAGAGCTATTAACCAGGAAATCTTTGTGTATATAATTTGCAGAAAAAATTGCATTCGTGCCAAGCCAAGCGCGGGTCGCTAGTATAGTATGGTAGCTTCATAGTGTTGCCCAAAAGTCTTGCAAGTCTTGCAGTCTTGGTCTTGTTCTTGCATTTTTGCAAGACCAAGACCAAGACCAAGACTGCCTAATTGTAGCAAGACCAAGACCAAGACTGACCCTGCAAGATTTAAGCAAGAACAAGACTAAGCCTGCAAGACTCTTGCGTCTTGCAATTTAAATCAAACCACTGAGACCACGCGAGCAGAACCGCGGACACAGCTAGTTCATTATACATCATAGGTATTGTTTTACTATATTTACATCCGGTAAATTGCTAGGATGTATTTATTTATTTGGGGTGTTATATTGATTTATTTTTTATTATAATTTACGTAATAACTACGTAAATTATAATATAGTATAATTTACGTAAATATCTAGTAGAATTTTGCTCCGCCCCTTTATTTAAACATTTTTTCATTAAATTTATAAACTGAACTGTTATTGGTAACGAATTGTATTATTTGATAACCGAAAAAATAAAATGTAACTACTGTACTGGTGACAAAATAACAAATAAAAAGAAGTCATAATCTGGCGACGATACGATAATTGATATATTTGCTGACAGATGCTACTATTTTGTTTTGAGTACGGAGCTATTATTTAAGGGACAAATCTATTATTTTCACAACAAAGTTTTATTTATAGGACAAACTACGATTTTTTGATAATACATTTATTATTTTAGATATATATTGACATTAATTTGTAAATTCATACCTGGCGACCCATTTATTTAATTGACAATGAAAATATTTCGTGCCGACAGATCTATTAATTAGATGATAGGTACAAGTTGATGACAAAATATAAATTTTGATGACGGAAAATATAGTTCCCAAAAAAAATTTAGGTACCGTCAATGTAGGTAACTTTGCCTGGTCAACAAACTTTGCCTATTGAGGTGACTTGTTGGAGGAAACTCAAACAATAAAAAGGAAATAAATATTAAAATATTTATCCATAAATTGTAAAGCCATAGATCTGACATTGTAATCTAACCAATAGAATAGACTACTGCATTTGAAAAAAGAATAATTAAGTAAATCAAAAGTAAATACATAAACATAAGTAATATTTCATGTACATAGATGATTTCATTACATTTAAAAATTTAATATTAAGAAGACATCAAGAATAGGTAGTAAAAACAACTTTTGACTCTATTTGATTTTCGCCGCAATTGCGTAGTTGTATCGATATGTGTAACCAAATTCAGCTCTTAAAAGTATGAGCACTTAAGTTAATTTTCAACAAACATACGCGCGGTGAAAATTCCAGTTCAAAGTGAATTTAGACATGCCTGCCTCGCAGCTTCCTTGTGTAGCTAATGATGCCCTAAATCTCTACGGTTTAAAGTCTAAATTAGTTTGCACTGTCATAAAGCGGCAACTTTTGTCGGTTCTCTTTCTAGATTCTACACAAAATTGACTTAACTTTTAACGTGTTTATGAATTTATTTAAAAAAGAATTTAACAAGTTACAATCTATTTTAACATGGTTTTAACCAAATCAATTGCATACTTGATTGTGTTATTTATTTAGTTTATTTAGTGCCCGCAACTTTGTCCGCGTGGAAAAATCATGGGAAAATAAAGTTTTTTATTAGAAGACCCCTTCGGAACAGTACTTTTTCTGGGTGAAAAGTACCTATCCTATGTCCTTTCTTGTATCCCTGACAACGTGTGTGCAAAATTTCATGATGATCGGTTGAGTAGTTAGGGCGTGAAAAGGTAACAGACAGACAGAGTTACTTTCACATTTATGATATTAAAGTATGGATTACGTTTTGCCCGCGTCTTTGTTCACGTAAAGTTCGATTGGTATAGGTAATGATTATACTTATATTAGGTAGGTATAATTATTACTTAATGAAAATTTATCTGCAAGTAAACGAACAGCCACCCTCGTGATCATGACCCTCATGTTGTGGATGTGTCCGGTCCGCGTAGATACTGGATAGGTAGGTACTTACCCACCTACTTACATCATAGGTATCTGATTAAATTATAGACTAGCTTTTGAACGCAACTTCGTCTGCGTCTGCCGTCTGGATAAAAGATAAAAATGTGTCTTTTTCTGTACACTATCTCTTTGAAACAATGATACCTATTTCAATTTTATTTTCATACCTACATACGAAGTTCATACCTACCTACGCTCTTGTTCGTGCTCTTGTTTAATTAACTTTAACTTATATAACATTGGTACTTGGTAGGTACTTACCTAATTAATTAATGAATTTTAATGCATTTGAAAGAAATTTTGTAGGTAGGGTAGAAGGTACAGTGGGGTACGAAAACTAAAGCGAAAACTTTCGTAAATTCATTCCTTTATCAAGTCGTTGACTCTTAATACCTTTTGAAACTAAAGCACTAAGACAGCTCAAAGACGTTTGATTGAAATGAAATGAAATTTTGGCATGACTGATAATTGCCCTGGTGCATCGATGTTTAGTAGGTTAGTGATAAAAATTGTACCTAACCAATAAAATTATACAAACATTATGTAGGTACTTATCAAGTTTATATTAGTCCTGAACCTGATATACTTATATTGTCTTAGGTTTTATTCTATTCAGCAAAATTTAAAACTCATCGAGTCGAGTATAGCAAGTTAGCAACAGTTTTTGCGCCAGTCAATTTGGTGGTTAATCTCTTTTACTTTACGCGATATAAACCATTGGTCGGTCGGCGGTATTTATGATTACTTATTTCATAATCATTGATGGTTCTATGGGCCTTTTCCATAGAAAATAACACTGGCAAAATAATCCGCAAAATTACGCGTGTACAATACTTGGTTTCATTTTGTTCGTAACGGCAGTGGTGTCCGCTTACACCAAGCTAGAACAGAACAAGGGATCCGTGGAGTGGATGCAGATATTTATAACTGTGTCTGTATAATAGTAATGTCTGAGCGGGTGTTACTTATGAAAATTAATAAAAGTGGATTATACCAAATATAATATATAAAAAAATTAAAATTATGAAAATGAAATACTTACTAAAATTACATGTTTGTTAAATTAACAAGTCAAAGTCAAGTTAAAATAATTTGTTCATTTGAAACTTTTACATGTACTTACTTAATTACTCATTAACGTCAAAACAATAGAAAATTAAAAATGAAGTTTTTGATGGTTATAACGGTTTTTATTTTATTTGTTAAAAATAATATTTATATATAATATTTTTATAATATTGTTATAAAAATATTATATATAAATATTATTTTTATCAAATTCAATAAGTAGCAAACAAAAACATTAAATTACTATAGTTAGCAACCGACTCTACTAATTTCGTTAATCTCGCCGAGCAACACGACCAACCAATGAGTCACTACTTACGTACCTGCAAAATTTTTATTAAAAGACTGCGACACAGCATTTGACACTGTTTGATCGCCGCCGCTCGCACATCAAAGGTTGCCGATATTCCAAAGAATAAAATAAATTTACTGGTGCTCAGAACGAATACTAATACAGATTTTGTTGTCCTCGCAAGAAATATTATAGTCGTAAAAATAGGTACATATTAGATAATTTATTGTAGTGATATTATTGTAGTAATATTATGTTATATTGGACTGTAGGAGTGTAGGTATATCAAATTCTATCATACTCTAGTAGCTAGTAAGTATATAAATACAGCAGGCAACATACCTAGGCAAGTTTGATTTAATTAATGTTAATTCCATCGAAAGAAGAACATAATACACAATATTATTTACACAGCTATTTTATTGTTAAGTAGGCATACAATAACTGGTCACTTCTGTATTTTTTAATCTTCCAAAGAATCATTGTTTTATCAAAGAATGCCGACTTTCCTTTATCGGTGTTTTGGCGTGTGCTTATAAATAGGAGTTATTATTTCAATTTCATTTATTCCCAATTGAGCTTCCCTTCGAGTATAGTGCATTAATTGTTTCTTCCCCATAAACCTGCTCTAATCTATGTTGACATGAGTGAGAGTGACGAAGATTCAAATAGTTCTAGTCGGAGTAGTGAGAGTTGGAGAATTAGATCTAAAAGACCTAAAAGCAAATTCGATGAGTTTTTCGAAATAATTCATGCGTCCCAAATTGCAAGGTGTAAATTGTGCCAACATAAAAAGGTTGAGATTAAAATGAAAAATAGAAACACTTCAGGCTTAAGGAAGCATCTACTATCTTTTCACGCGAAGGAATCGCAAATATTTCTTCCTTTGAAAAAACCCACATTAAGTGGAGATATATCAAGATTTTTAATAACCGCTGGAAAAAGTAGACAGGTAAGAAAAAATATATTACATAAATACCTACTTAATTAATTACAGTAATTTACCTAAATAAAGTCGCTGTTGTTCGCCGAACAAAACAATTTTTTTTTACTTCTACCAACGGGTATTTATTTGTTTACCTTTGTATGTATCGTATATACCTATATTTTTTTATGTCAAGGTCGGCAGACAGGCTGACGGTCCACTTGATGGTAGGTGATTACCGTAGCCCATAAATAACACAAGCAACGGCACAAGTGCTGGAGTGCGCTGCCGACTACAGTAGGATTAAGGATAAGGGATTGGGAAGGAATAGGGAAAATGGGCTCTGGCATTCCTTACTCTCTCATCGAAACACAAGAGCAGTCAGCATACGTGCTGTTATTTCAAGGTGGTCTTCTGTAAGGGGGTGGTTACTGCCGTCAGGCGGGCTGCCCAAATGACTGCGAAACGCAGTGTGTCCTGCCTCTACTTTCCAGATCCAGACCAGAGACAACTTTGAAAAGTTCATTTCCAAAATTGACCCTGCCGGGAATTGAACCCGGGAACCCTAGAACAGAGCGTTAAGGCAAGCACCCTAACCACTTATCCAACGGGCTCGTCAATTAATATGATTGTTTTTGTTATGTTAAGGTCGACAGACAGGCTGACGGTCCATTTGATGGTAGGTGACTACCGTCGCCTATAACACCAGCAACGCCACAGATGCTGCAAGTACGCAGCCGACCACAGTAGGATTAAGGATAAGGGATTGGAAAGGGATAGGGAAATGGGATATGTAATTTAATAATATTATTAAGTTATATGTTTTATTATTTTATTTCAGTCAGTATCTGAAAACCGCAGTGACAACTTTATGACAGCTACTGTTGATTGGATTGTAAAAAAATATCTTCCCTTCTCATTTTTCGATGACGAAGATACACAAGAATATTTTCGATTGATTTGTCCGAATACAGTATTTCCTAAAAGGTCGACACTTAGAAGGAAGGTCAAAGAGCGATTTGAAGAACTACAATCGCATGTTAAAAATCGACTACAACAATACTCATGTAAAATGTCATTTACCATTGATGGATGGACGTCCATTGCTGGTAGGAGTTACTACGGGGTCACTATTCATTATATAGACAACGAATGGAAGTATCGATCTGTAGTCCTTGATTTTATACCATCGCGCGGTGGACATACTGGGGTAGATATTGCAACGATTTTCCACAAATGTTTATTGGAATATGACATTATTAATAAAATACAGGGTATCACAGTCGACAACGCAACTGCAAATACAAAATTTATGTGTGAACTTGGCAAACTGCTACATTTTGATTCAGACAATCAACATTTCCGGTGCTTTGCTCACATTTTGAACCTTGGTGTGCAAGATTTATTGAAGACCTTAGCATTAGACAGTGAAACTGACAATGAAGAACAGGAACAGTATGAAGACTACCAAGACAAAACTGAGGAAGATGAAGAATATCGCCAAATATTGCAGACTCACGTACAGCTATTACAAAATTACGCAGTATTTCCAGTAAAATAAAAAGAAGTGAGATACTTAAGAGGAAGTTCCAGTCTGCTTGTGAAGCAGCTGGCGTGCCAACAAATCTGAATCCCATACTCGACTGTCCAACGAGATGGAATTCCACACATGATATGATTGGATTTGGTTTAAAAGTTAGAACTGGCATTAACATATTGTGCACTTCTGTCGTCGAATTGAATGTTTTTCAAATCACAGAAATTGAATGGCAAATACTCGAAAAAATATATAAGTTTCTAATAAATTTTAAACTTTTATCAACGAAACTTGGTGGAGAAAAATATGTTACATTACCACTTGTCATTGTATCATTCAATCTCTTGCTCGACAAAATTGAATCCATGGTAAAACAATTAGATGAGAAACCTAATCGAACCGAAGTGGATGAAAGGCTTGTTCTGGGTTTCCAAGCAGCCCGAGATAAAATGCTAAAGCATTATAAAAAGAGCAACTGGATTTACTGTACCACTTTAATTTTAGACCCAAGGCACAAAGCTCAGACTTTTGATATGACATTATGGGGGAAGCAAATTAAAACAGAAAGCCTGTGCAAATTTAATGAACTTTATAAAGAGCATAAAAATCTACACTCGGTGTATAAGTCTCCACCAAGAAATAAAGTATGTGAATATAATGAAGATGAAGATATAATAGACTTTGAGAAACTGTATGCACGTCCCTCTACGTCATCTCGATCTGGATCTGGTCTTCAAGGCTTAGTCATTGACGAGTTGGAGGAGTACTTAAGTAAACCAAGAGCCGCCAGCTCGGAAGACATTTTAGAGTGGTGGAGGACGCACGAGACGGAATATCCGATTTTATCCAAGATGGCTCGTGATTTTCTTTCTATACCTGCAACTTCAGTACCTGCTGAGAGATTATTTTCTGAAGCATCGTTAGTAATTAGAAAACATAGAAATAGGTTAAGTGATGAGTCAGCCAGATGGTTACTCTGTATTAATTCTTGGTCAAAAGAATTAATATAAAGTTAATATAAGTTGCATCATGTCAAAGCTATTACTAATTTGTGTTTTGTTTTTTATTTAAATAAATTGTAAATTGCATAGATTGTTTTTATTCTACAACTCTTCTATTCCATATAAGGTGAGGGCCTATCACTTGACAGACAGTCTTTAAAATATTGTCTAGTTAATTTTATTAATTTGGTTGGTCTTTATTTAAGCCCAAAATGTACCTACTGTTACCTTGTTCTAAGATGTAAACTAACGTGTTTAATAAATGGCAATAGGCTAATAGGTGATTGCAAGACTTGCGAGACTCTTGCTGCAAGACCAAGACCAAGACCAAGACTGTGAGCGCAATACCAAGACCAAGACCAAGACCAGGTATATTGACGCAAGACCAAGACCAAGACTGGCTAAGTCTCGTCTTGGTCTTGCATTTGGGCAACACTACTTCTTATATTTTGAAATTTTTGATCCATTTGTTGCTTAAAACTTCAAATCACAATGTATTGTTGGACTAAATATTGCTATCTTCTTGTAGAAGACAATATACTCGTATTTCTTTGTAAGCTCAAAAGTAAAGAAATTTTTATTTTATCCCCATTTTAAGTTTTGTCCGAGTCTTGTTTATAAAGTGAATCGGAGTGTGAAAATACTTGACCATAAAACCATACAGTATAAGACACAATGTAACATATCTTTGTGTGTTCTACCGGCTGTACAATGAAGCAACTCTGAGTTTATACCAACAAATATAGACGCGAAACTCATCCACTACTTGGTTTATTGTACCAATAAGTACGGTCTGAGTGAGGGTGGGTAGAACTTATCTTATTTAATTTAATTAATATGGGCTTCTTGAAGAATTCTTGCATAATCTCTGAATAGTTTGATTCCTAAGGCTGCAGTTAGGCGGACGCAAAAAATTTCTTTCGGTGGCCGCGTACTTCAGTTCATTCGCAGCAAATTTAAACTCTACTGTCTAGACAACAACATTCAAATTCTTCGCATCACACAACCGCGCCGTGTCAACGCGATTGGTCGAAAACACCCGTTTAAATATTCCGATGAAGATTGTTAATAAATTCAATTTTGCATAGTTGCAACAAAATTTATCGCAACAAATTAAATTTGATACACTTAAAGTTTAATATGAAGAAGGACTGGAGAAAGCCAAAATTTTTATATAATATGCATTCATACATTAAATTAATTTAATTATAATAAATGCCATTGAACGTTCAAGCGATGTTGTTATATAAGAAAAGGTGGAAAACTTTGAAATGTTTTTTTTAGAATATTTTAATTAATTAATTTAATTATTTTTTATATTTCGTCCAAATACAGGCTGTCCCATAAAACTTTACTAAAACTGAAACTGGTGTTAGCCCTATTCACGTTAGATGACATATTAAAAGTATGGATTCAGAGATTTTTTCATCTACTACTGAACCTGCTGAACCTAAAATTTTGAAAAAAATACAGAAATTAGTTTTCTACTTATAGATTATAGGAAAACCTATAAGAAGTCCATGATATTAAAATAACATGGTAAAACACTCAATATTTTGCGGATAGGTAACATCGTAAGGAACCCTCTTCACACGAGTTCAACTCGCACTTGTTTTTTTTTTACTTACATGCCATTTCCACAAAAGAAGGAACATTTCCAAACCGTTTTGTGTTAAATGTTTTCAAAGAGTAGTACTATTGAAAGATATTAAGTAGGTATTTTTCAATAACTTTTATGATTTCTTTCAAAAACGAAGAAAAATACTGAGGAACAGGCTCAATTTTTTTTTTAATCTTCTGACTCCAGTTACATAAAAAAATATACTAAGCCTAAATCGTTTGACTACCTTATAAACTTTCCTACTTAATACAGAATTCAGAATAGTATAATATATATAAAAATGTATACATATAAAAAATTACGGTTAGTTTGTTCAAAACACAAAATCTTCGGAATAGTAAAACATATTTTCATGTCGTTGTTTCTTTAATTTTAAACAAATCCTTAAAAATATTTAAAAAGAAACAGACGACGATAAATTTATTTATTTTGGAAATGTTACGGTGAAGTGGTTTCTATGCAATTTAATATTACAAAATTTACCAGCCTTTTTATGTAAATCTAAATTGAAATTTAAAATCCATAGTTACGAAAACATATATTTTTTTATATACGTAATGCAACCTTGGCATTATCTCGTTCTACTAGGCTTGAATTTCGCAAGCCGAAACATAGATTATATCCGAAGGATATATCGCTTAGCCATATTTAGAAAGCATTAGACGGATAAAAATAACAAATACCTTTAATCCTTTTCACACGACTCCTTCAACACAAAGCATTTATTTAATTAGGTTAAATGTAAATAATATGTAAGCATAAAATTGAATAAAACTGCAATCTCAATTATAATAAAAGTGTGGGTACTTTTTTTAAACATATAATTAAACTCGTTTATTTCCGATAATATTCAAATAAAGTTAATTTATCTCCGTAATTGAGTCCATTAGTCGAGTGGATGGATCGCTCTGACTCAGAAGTCCCTGGTTCGATTTCAGGCAGAACCAACATTGAAAATGCAAAGTTGGTTCCGGCTTGGGCATGGCAAGCAGTGGCAGGGTACAATGCGTTTCACCACAGAATACAGAAAACCACCGTGAAAATACAACATGTCTGCTGTTGTGTTTCGGTGAGTTGGTAAGGGATACCAGACCAGAGCCCATTTCCCTATATCTTCCTAACCCCTTATCCTTAATCGTACTAAGGTCGGTCTATCATCAAGTGGACCGTAAGCCTGTCTCACGATCTTTATATATATGTATGTACGTACATATATAAAAGAACATTAAACACCTTTCAATCTCACGCCTCATTTAATAGCATTAAAAAAAAGCAAAAAACGTGAGTTTATAAGTTGATTAATAAAAAAATTAATTATGTAAATCTGTATCGCTTATAATAATATACAAATATTTATTAGTGAAACATTTTTTTGTATATGTAGGGACACGATTAGAGTCCCCGGCATCATCGGTCCCGAAAGGACACGACCAGTGGCTCTAGCATGAGTTTACGATACTACACTCGCTAGCGAGAGCGTAAAACATTTATATGGAAAATTGACAATTTGACATTGACAGTTCACGATTTTCCATACAAAAGTTTTACGTTCTCGCTAGCGAGTGTAGAATTGGTGTAGTATCGTAAACTCATACTAGAGCCTCTAGATTCTTCGTATCATTGGTCTCCACACTTGATCACAGATAGGCGCGAATATTTGATCCATATTTGATCACGTTAGGTCACGCGCTGCAATTCCAAACAAAACGCCACAATCGGCACAAAATAAGTCCTCGATCGCATTGTCCACCAGCCAATCACATCAAATCAGATAACACTCCACCAAACACGTAGCACCAGTCCCTTGATGTCAACCGTGAACCGATTGCCTTCCCGTGAGGTACCCCCCGGCCGACGTGCCTCTGCGCTAGCGCTCGGTGTTGTGTCAGAGTCAACGACAATGACATTCCGATCCCGCTGTCCAGTTGACAAATGACAGTTGTCAGTGCTGTTCACTCCCGTAAATCAAAAGCGCCGACATATAATTTGAACGCTACCCACTATTTTTATTATGTGTCAATAGTAATATTAATATATTTGTTTTGCAGTGAATATTTGTGTTTACATTTACATAGTTACTATACTAATTTGATTGCCTTATTCGGAAAATTATGGAAATAGCCTATCTAGCAACGAATGTCATCCTGGGGAAATGATGAAGGTTGTTTTTTGTAATTGAAATGAATGTTTTTTTTAATTTAATTATTATCTATTCTATACATATTATAAAATCGTAAATTATTTACATTAAATATTTTTTCAAAAAAAAACAACTTGTATTGTACTTATGATACCAAGGTTAAAAAAATAGTTTTTACACGCTAATCTCAGAAACAGCTTGGCCGATTTGAAAGCGGTTTTCACTGATGTTTTCACGAGCTTCCCGTTGTTTGTTTCATTCCAATCAATTCACAAACAAAAAAGTTACGCGCTATACTGAATACCATGCGTACGAAGTTGCGGGGTCAGCTAGCATTGTTACGACTAACTATGGGACGTTCTGAAAAAAGCGTTCGCGTCGGCCGAAAATCTCGAACGTTCCACCCTATCGATGATAGCCACGCCCCTTCCCGACTAGTATCTAGAAATTGGTCTTTTCTAGTGAATTCGAAACACATCGAGGGGTTTGAAACATAAAACTTCCTAAGTATTTATTTTTGAATTTCTTATTACAACAATAATAATTTCGTTCGCCATTCCATTTTAATAAGAGTAACAACTTGCCCATTGTGTTCTGAATCTGCTTATAAATATATATTCTCACGATAACAATTATACAATACGCATTTCTTTTGTTTTAATTCCATTGTTCCCAAATTGTTATTTAAAGAAATCTCTCTCTTTCCGGTGACAGTGACAGTTAGGTGAAGTTTCGTAATTCTTGCAATTATATTTTTGAAGTCAAGCATTACAGACATTTGTCGTAGGCTATGTCATGGAGATAATTAGGTTTTATTATACCTAAAATACCTTCCGTAAAAAATTACCTGAAAGTGAAAACCTCGTCAAAATCCGTTGCGTGGTTTGAGAACATACAGACAGACAGACAGACGGGCAGCGACTTCAAACTATACTATGTGAGGAGTCTAGGCGTGCGTCATAGAAGTATGTAAGTATATTTTTTCTTTTTTATCTTTATACAAGGTAGGGTGGCGTCCAGTCTCGAACTACGAGTATGTTAAGGAAGTTTTGATGTATTTTTTAATTAAAAAGTTAAAATATGTAAAAAATATAAAATAAAAAGAATTTTTCAATTCAAACCAGTAGTCCATAAAAAAAATTATCTAAGAAAAATTCTTATAAATTACAAATAAAATAATAGTATAAAATCTAGAAAATTCGAATCACGCTCTGCGCTGGATTAATATGAAATTACTGTCCGAAAAAAAAATCCTATTTCTTAGGTTTTTAAACATTAAATGCAATTTTTATTGCTCCTATATTTTTGTCAAATGTTGAATTTTTTATTTTTATAATTTTTTAAATGATCCCTCCGGAACAGTGCCTACTTTTTTTCTGGATGTGAGATATAACCTATGACCGATGATTGGATGAGCTATTATAGCGTGTAAGCTTAACAAACAAACTCCTCTGTACTCCTCCTATACCGCTGGACCGATTGTAATGAACTTTTTGTGAGTTTTTGAGTGGATCCTTGATTAATAATGAAAATGGACCTGATAGATGGGGGTACGCTTTTTTTAGTTTGACCAGGACAATGTCTACTGGGTCCGTTAGTTTATTGCATATGTCTGAATTATAATTCAAGTATTTTATACATAGCTTTAATTTTTATGAAATACTGTTTTTTTTTGTGTTCCTAAATATAATGTTCAACGTAAATGTCTCAGCCATTTTGTTTTTGAACACAAAGCAAATGCAATTGAAATGCAATTGGATGAGTGGTTGGGGTGTTTGTCTTAATGCTCTATTCAAGGGTACCTGGGTTCGATTCCCAGCAGGATCAAAAACGAACTTTTCAAAGTTGGCTCTGGTCTGGATCTGATAAGTAGTGACAGGACACACTCCGTTTTTACGACAGTAACCACCCCCTTCCAGAAGACCACAGTGAAATAACAACACGTGTGCTGTTGTGCTTCGGTGAGGGAGTAAGGGATTCCAGAGCCCATTTCCCTAACCATACCTAATCCATTCCTTCGGCAGCGCACTTGCCACACTTATGGCGTTGCTTGTGTTATAGGTGACGGTAGCCATCTACCATCAAGTGGACCGTCAGCTTCGCCTGTTGAAATACAAGGTCACGGGTGCTTATGCGCTGTCGACAATAGCATAGATAAAATACTTTAAGTAGTATTTTATCTATGACAATAGCAGAGTTAACGATAGGGAAATAGGATCTGGGATCTCTATCCATTAACCGAAAAACAACAACACTCGTGCTGTTATTTCACGGCGGTGGTTTTCTGTAAGGGGGTGGTTACTGCTGCCCCCTTACTCCTTCCTAAGGGGGTGGTAGCTCCTTTTATGACTGCGAAACGCAGTGTACCCTGACACTACTAAACTTAATTTTAAATGATATTTTTTTTTATAATGTTACAACTTTCATATTAAATTATATTACTTAGATGATTTTTTTAAATATGTTGCATGAAATATCTTTACATATAAAATTATATGTGTGTATGTTCCCTATGGACTCGCAAAACAGCTCAACCGATTTTGATGAGACTTTAGACAGTCTTCGAATTAGCAATGCGGGTGATACTGTGAAATTTGGTAGCGATCCGATAAAGAGATTTTTTTTGTAAGTAATTTTGTAACATGTTTTCCCTACAAATTAATACAAAATTAGATTTTTATCTATTTAAAAATGAAGATGAAATATTCAATGCCTGATAAAAATATAAGAGCAATAAATCCTGAATATTTTAACACCTAACAAAAAAGCGCGCGTATCAAAACACAATTTTTACCAAAATAAGCGCAACCTAATAACCTGAGATCTCTTATTAAGGTGCAATATTGCACAATGAATTTTTGTAACTTGTCGAAGATAACCGAACAGATTTAAAATTTTAAGGTTTTTCTTAAATATTGTGTAAAATATGAAAAATGAAATAAAAGTAGCCGATTAAAACTTCTGTACAGAACTCTAGTTAATTGATAAGCTTAAAAAATAATGTAGTTGTCGCTGAAAATTTTTAGTACTGTGACGAGAAACCTTTTTGGGCAATAATTTACTATATTTTTTTTCCGATTCAAACTTTTTTAAATATAGTTTATTATGCTCTGTATTTTTATCTAAGTTTCAATTTTACTCTAACAAGTCAAATTAGGCGACGAAAATAAAGCTTTTCTACTAAGTCCTTGCCTTAAGAAGCGTAATTATTGATGTAAATAAACTCGTAACTAAGTTATAAAATTAATTAGTGACATAAATTTTAGTCTATGAGTAAGTTATTGACTAGCTTTAGCAAAAAAGTTCATATAAAACTTACGTTTCGACAGATGGTGTTTTGAAAAATTTTGCCTTATTCAACACACACATAACAACCGATTCACTGTGAAAATAACACTGCGTTCTGCACTACATGCTTTAGTTTATACACAAAAAAAAAATCACTACTCAAACAGACCTTCCGAGACCAATTTAGAAAATCTCAACCGGAGAAGAATCGTAGGATAATTTTTAAATTTCGAAACGGCCCGCTGCGGCGAACAACCGCGAAAATTTCAATTCAAAATTGATTGACTCGTATTAATTTGTCGTGAAAATTATCGTGCAATTTTACTTTCAATATTGATTAGAAATATTTTCAAGAAAATGCCCCTTTCATTGCTAAATTATGTCCGGAGTCTCGTGTATTTGGAGATTTTTACTTGAATTAATAAGTATGTCAATTGAACGAATGCGGGCTGCCGAGTCGGATGCGCGCGTATATTACGCAATGACAGTACTGCTAGGCGCGTATTGGCGCAGCGAGCGAACCGTTGAAACTGAAAGTGGTTCCAGACATCTCTTCGCCCCCACTTGATCTGACTGCCGTTAGGTAACAGATGATTACCATTAAATAAACCCTTAACATAGACTACATACGAAACCCACATCCGCTGCTATTGAAGATTGTTTTGTCACGTATTGCAAATACAGTTTCCGCAAGAAACCGCGTTAGCAACTTTATTGTTTTGAAATAATTCAAAATTTTATTGTTATTGTATTTCTTAAGAGCAACCTCCACACGAGTCTTTTATTTTTAAGATAAAGAGCGACAGGCGGACTGACAATCCATTTGATGGTATGTGGCTAATAGTTAAGTATGAACGTCACCGTGTGCTGCGAACACTAAGAGAATAAGAGATATAGGCGGTTCGGCTCTAGTATCTTTGCTAACACAGAAACAAGCACACGTGCTGTTTTTTCAAGGTGATCTTTATAAAGGATAATTTTTTTCTTTTTAATTTTAAAGTCTTTTACTTTACAAATGCATGTCAGCCACATCATCTCCCGAAATTATATCTATATACAGGGTGGTAATTTGAGATGGGTCAGTAAGGGCAGCTACCTAAACCATTGTAGCTAGAACAAAACACTCTTAGGAGACTATCCATTATTTTAATAGTTACTCCCATCGGCATTCAAAGATTTTGGAAAAATGGTACAGTCAGCGGGAAAAAGGTCAATTTTCACGTTTTGTTTTTATAGCGCCAATCGATTCTGTTACTTATAAGGATCAATTGACCCTACTGGACCACCTGAGCTTAGAGTACTAGAAACGTCAAAAATCTCAAAAAACTACTTTCATACATTTCTTACGGAATGAGATTGAAAAATAAGTTCAAATATTGTTTTTAATTAAAAAATGCGGCAATCACTACAATTGCCATACTTTAAAAACAAGTAAAGATCGTAAGTAATAAATCTACGATAGTAGTTGCTATAATTGTTTGCCGTTTTGACGGTTTCCGTAATGAGCGTGTGTATATACAGGGTGGTAATTTGAGATGGGTCAGTAAGGGCAGCTACCTAAACCATTGTAGCTAGAACAAAACACTCTTAGGAGACTATCCATTATTTTAATAGTTATTCCCATCGGCATTCAAAGCTTTTGAAAAAATGGTACAGTCAGCGGGAAAAAGGTCAATTTTCACGTTTTGTTTTTATAGCGCCAATCGATTCTGTTACTTATAAGGATCAATTGACCCTACTGGACCACCTGAGCTTAGAGTACTAGAAACGTCAAAAATCTCAAAAAACTACTTTCATACATTTCTTACGGAATGAGATTGAAAAATAAGTTCAAATATTGTTTTTAATTAAAAAATGCGGCAATCACTACAATTGCCATACTTTAAAAACAAGTAAAGATCGTAAGTAATAAATCTACGATAGTAGTTGCTCTAATTGTTTGCCGTTTTGACGGTTTCCGTAATGAGCGTGTAACCGCTGATATTTTGTTTGCGTTAATTCCATACACCGTTGTTGTGACAGCGTCTTTCAATTCTTGAACTGTAATGTTACCTACTTTTTCTTGTAATTTCCATTTTTGAGATATCCAAAAAAAAAATCAAGAGGTCTCAACGACCACAACGACAGCATTTGTATTTGTACTTCTTCCATATCTTTAAAACTTGGTTATGGGAAATGCCTACTTCGGCAGCGACTTCAAAGCTTCTACGAGTGTTAAAATTGCAACCGCCATTTTTTTATCAAGAATACATTGTTGTCGTAAGGATTTTTCTTAAAGGAGCTACACTCTACAAGAATATTTAGGAGATTTTTTATAACTTTTGATATGGGGTATAGGGTATTTAACCTTATACCATTCCATGGCAGCTGATATTATTAATAAAATATGCTTCTAATAAATCTATGCGATCTAAATTTGAAGCCATTTTCACAATTTAGCTGACATGCAATAATAATAATAAATAACATTTGTTTCTAAAACAATGTTTTCCTTCCAAATTCAAATTAAAACATTGCCTAGCCAGTTTCAATTGTAGTGATTGCCGCCTTTTTTAATTAAAAACATTATTTGAACTTGTTTTTCAATCTCAGTCTGTAAGAAATGTATGGAAGTAGTTTTTTGAGTTTTTTGACGTTTGTAGTACTCTAACCTCAGGTGGTCCCATGGGGTCAATTGATCCTTATAAGTAACAGAATCGATTGGCGTTATAAAAACAAAACGTGAAAATTGACCTTTTTCTCGCTGACTGTACCATTTTTCCAAAATCTTTGAATGCCGATGGGAGTAACTATTAAAATAATGGATAGTCTCCTAAGAGTGTTTTGTTCTAGCTACAATGGTTTAGGTAGCTGCCCTTAATGACCCATCTCAAATTACCACCCTGTATATATGGTACACTAACTGAGCCCGTAACTTTGAATGCGTGATATTCGGTATAGCGCAAACTTTTTTGTTTGTAAACCGATTGGAATGAAGCAAACACTAAATGTAAAGAAACGGCCTAACCGATTTGAATGCTGTTTTCACTAACGTACGAGTATTGCACCAACTTTGCACGCTAATCTCAGAAACGGTTTAACCGATTTAAATGCGGTTTTCACTGATTCCCGTAAAATTTAGTGTTTTTTACATGTGGTATTCGGTATACCGAATACCAAATGTAAAAAGTTGCGGGCTCACCTAGTAAAAAATTAAATTATTGCCAGTAATGTGTTAACACAAAGTTAAAAGTCAAAGACAATAAAGTTTATCTATCAATAGTCTCTATATCTGTACATATTAAAGAACTAGTGGTCTGCCTCCAGCTTCGCACGGATGCAATCAGATTCCGTTCGCTTCGTTCGCGTTGAAAAATGCAACACTTTTTGCTTTATTTCAATCGATTTACAAACAAAAAAGTTACGCGCTATACCGAATACCACGCGTACGAAGTTGCGGGCTCAGCTAGTCTATACTATGTAAAGAGTATAAAGTCCTCTGTCTGTTTCTCCACTAACTTCTTTTAAACCACCCAACGGATTTTGAATACGGTTTTTTATTAATGGCCCAAGATCCCAGGCATGCCAATAGCTTATTTTCTAAACGACAAAGTGGGAGGAATCGAGTGTGTACTTTGAACGTAGGCATAAAATAATAAAGAATATAGAATATAAATATTGGCAATAAAGAATATAGAAATAAGAAAAGAATTAGTTAGAATAGGAATAGACGGGAATCCCACCCATATACATAGTAAGAAAGAGATGAATGCAAGAAAGAAATAGTATGAAGAATGGAAGTGCGGATAGTAAACACAGGCTTCAGCGCATGATGCTGGAGGGATTTGTACAAAAAAAAAAAAAAAAAAGAGAGAACGTAGGCATACCGTATCTGCTGTTGAGTAGATGGCCAATTTAGAGCTTTAGTGCTATTAAGATAAAAAAAAAGAAAGAAAGAAATATGTAGTTGCTTAAAATGTGAGTACAAAATAAGATCTTAATTTTACATATGCACATTCTGCCATTAATAGTGGCGTACAATTATTTGTTATCAATAACAATTAATATTTTACATTGCTAATATATGAGTAACTATGTTATAATAATATATCTATCTTAAACTAAAACCTTCATCTAATTTGTAAAAAAATTTGTAAAAAAGTCATTTGTGCAATTTATTTTTAAATTTTTCTAATGGGAGCTAACTAAAGTAGAAGAGCTAACTAAGCTAGAAAAAGAAAGGTAAGTAAAAATTGGACCAATTTCACTAATTTTCTAAAGGCTGATTTTTATATATTATGTTTTGTAGAATATTATTACAAAATAATAATCAGCAATGCCAGACCGCCAGACACTTCCCGTGGGCCATAACTTCTGCGAGACGCATTCTGAAGCGTGTCGCTGGTTGCGTACGTGCGCCGGATTATGAAATTTGCACAATCATTCACATAGCATGCAAAGCCTATACATACATATACATAAAAGTTAAAGTGGTGATTTTTATCCACAAGAAACCCCACTCGTACATTTGTTTATTTATAACACACCAACAGCCTAAAATAAGAGTAATTTAATAAGTTAAGTGCATTAAAATATTAGTCACAAATTGGTTATGCAAGCCAATTACAGGTGTGACAACATTCAGTAACGATTGACATTAAAAAATAATAATAATAAAACAAATTTAAATTAAAAGAAATTAATACACGAGATTGGTTCTAGTCTTGAGTCACGAGATAAGCTAAGACAGAAATTTTAAAAAGCCTTAGTTGTAAATTGTACATAATAATTAACGCTATAAGTAGGACTTATGATTACCATATATTACCCCTTACCATGTGATCTAAGCATCACTTTAGAATACAGGCACCTGAATCTTCTGAGGCGACTAAAAAAGGTTCCAGCGATTATTTACTAAAAGCCTTTAAGCCTTTGGTGATAAAATCCCTGGAGGATCTGGTAGTACCCTAGGTATTCAGTGAGAACGATCTTCAGACAAGATCGTACGATAATATTATTTCATATGATATGTAAGAACTAATTTACACATCCACTCAGACGCCATCAGACACTGTCCGTTCATTCTTGGAGAGAATATTTTGTCTAAGCCGAAACGTCTCACGTGTCGGAACGTGTCTGAGGGCCTGTGCCCCAGAATCTGAACGTTTCTATTACGGTAGATCTAAATAAATTGTTTCTGACGGTGTCTGAGACGGTAGGTACGTGTCTGACACGATCGTGTCAGACAGGATATAAACGGACCTTTATAAGGATGGAGTCACCGTGCTCTCCGACTAGGTCGCAGCTGGCGACAATCGGGGGGTTTAAAGTGTGTAAAAAATCTCACATAACCTGGTTTTCACAAACCGGATACCTATGGAGGGTTTTCTTCTCGTAAAAGAAGAGGAACTTATTATATTTAAGATTTTATAAAATCAAAATTTGAAGGTTGCGCAGCACACAATAGTTTTGTTATTATTCGCTTAGCAACTGTTTAAAGAAAAACATGTTCGTACGCAGTGTCCATTTGCATGTGATTTCACAACGTCTGCCTGTATTACGCCTAACTTGTGCTGCTTGCAGGTAGGTCGAGCTGGGTCGAGCTAAAATTGGAAACTGACTTCCTTACGGCAGTCCCAACTTCCACTATAAGGGAACTGAATCAATAAATTTTAAAACTAAATGTATGTTCAATCAGATTCAAACTGAATGAATCTCAAACATATGATTTTTATTTCTTTTATGTTTTACTAAAGACTTGCCGCAGGAAAGATTCACGCGAAAATATTTTTTTCTGCAAATTATACACAACCCTTTCTCATCTATCGCTCTTTAAATTAGTGAAAACCGTATCAAAATGCGTTGTTAGTAGAGAAACAGGCAGAAGCAGACATCGACTTTATATTTTATAACTAGCTGAGCCCGCAACTTCGTACGCGTAGTATTCGGTATAGCGCGTAACTTTTTTATTTGTAAACGGATTGGAATAAAACAAACACTAAATGTTACGGGAAGCTTGCAACAATACACCAGTAAAAACCGCATTCAAATCGGTTAAACCGTTTTTGAGATTAGCGTGCACAGACACACAGATAAACAGACAAAAAAATCTAAAAATTATTTTTTGTTGTTTTATTTTATTTTATTAGGACACCAACGCAGTAAACAACCATCCTTAATAAGTAAACACATTTAAAAATACATATAAAATACTCCACTAATAGGCTAACTTGGCATGCATTAAAACGAAAACAAAAAACATATCTCGGTAACATAACTACAACGTGTACAAATATTTTCTTTTTAATATTTAACGCACAGAAACGGTTCGTTTACGATTTTATTATATGTATTTATATATATAAATATTCTATATTCCATCATATTAAATTGGGATCTATAACAAACAATGGATCAATGGATAGTACCTCTCAAAGTTAGAAATACCTAGAAGTTTACACGGTAATCAATAGTTCTAAGTCTGTAAACGAATGCAGAATGTATCCAAATTACCCATTTGCTGGAATATGCTAAAAACGTTCCACAATAAAAACTCAATGTTTTGCGCAAGTGTTACGAAGCGAGCTAACGATATGACAGTTTCCTGCACATCATCTGAAGTCGCATTGTTTTTATCATCTCCAAGTGGTTCTCACGGATGTACAGTTCATTGTGAATTCGCCGTGGTGTGGTATACACTTGATCAATCCCAAAGTCTTTGTTGCTCAACATTATAATGACTGACAATTAAATTATTTTTTATCGTTTTAACTCTTTTATTTGCAATATTTTTATGAAATTAAAGTTATATACGTTAAATTATACAAGCATAAATTTAAAAAAACGTTTTAATTTTAAATTATTTTTTTAAACATAGATACTTGCATATTTATATACATACAAATAATTAAAGTGTTAATTATTTTTAAGGTATCTAGACTTAAAAGCCTCAGGAGCATTAAACAAAGCAGAAGGACGTCCCATTCATTTTTTTTTTATTAAAGATGGGTTTGCTCTTGACCAGCATCTCTCCATGTAGGAAGGATGAGGCCGACGATGGAGCGAGCTCACCCAGAAGATGCCTATTCACTCGAACCTTGAAAAGATTTGGGTTATATGAGCTCGGAAATACAGACGCCGGCAGGGAGTTCCAATCCTTAGCAGTACGCATCATATTGAAATTATTCAAAAAACTAAGAAGCATCATCTCGTCTTATGTCTCAGTGTCTTCACCTTTAAAAGCCTTTTAATCACATGCTATCTATTACTTACCTTCGACTTATGTCGCTACAGGTGGGTACAAATGATCATGTATAAAACTGAGTTGGTCGTATTCCAGTGGCTTGATCCATCCAATAAGTCTAAAATTCTGTTAAACACCGTTTGAGACATCATCTTGTCTCATGTATATAAAATATGTCTTAACTAGTTAATCACCTTTCTGTGCCTCTAATCACTTTTAATCACTAAGACGCATAGTTTCAGCACATTTCCTTCAGTTATGTGTTTATTTTGGTAGGTTATTTATTAAATAGGTATATTAAAACTCAACAATTATACTAAAATACTAATTGAGAGACAAAAAGGTGAATGAGTTGAGCCAAGTATCTTGAGCATTGACTGAAATCAATTTGTTCAGGGGTGGTGTAGTGTAATTTTAAGAATAATTATTCAATATGAAACGTCTATTCTGTATTGTACCCTAATTAGAGCTATGATTAGTTGACTCCTGACAATGTAAATTCTTATTGGTTAAAATAACGATAATCCAATAAATTTTCTTTCTCTTTGTATGTGTATCATGTTTGTGCAAATAAATGTTCTATCTATGTAGCTATCTAAACGTCGAATATACGAATTTCTGAAACACGTGAAGTCACCTTAATATAATCATTGTTCAAATAGGTAATCAAACACACGCGAGTAAGAGTACCTATGTCTTTATAAATTATTGATTAAAAAAAAATTATCAACCGTTGAATTCATAAATTAAGCTTTATGGACATTTTTAGTTTTTTAAATTATACCGCAAAAACTGATTCCGTTGTTTGGTTCGTAAATAAAAGATGTCAGGGCCCACTATTCTTAGTAGTAAAAAGTAATTTGTTGTAAGTAATAGGTGATTTGTAAGTATCCTACAAATGCCCGGTTAGGGTAAAGACTAGTTTTCAAAGATAAATTTTTAAAGGGCTAATTCTACAAATGACAACTGAACGTGGCATGAAGTTAACGCTCATACAAACATAGAATATATACAATTCAACATTCGAAACTGGCTGTTGAACTGCCTTTTCGAGAAAGGCCTGGAACAAGGCCTTTTCGAGAAATAGTATCTTCATGAAGAGTGAATTGGTTCATTTTGGATCAGGTAGGAGATATTTTACGAAATTATTATCTATCGAGACTCCTGCCTTGTTTGTCTGTTCTTCTGTCAGTTGTCATGGTTGTTTTGAAGGATAATTAAGTTTCCAATAGCATAACCATTTCCTTTGGTCCCACGGAAAAGGCCTTGAAATTAAGGCCACGACCAGAGCCAAAATAATCACACCTAAGGATATGACTGCTAATATTTCCAAAATAAAAACCCAATATAGGTAATGTAATCTTTAATGGTCGTAAATTTCCATCACATAATTATTATAGCTTACACAGCATTTACGGTTGTACATAAAGCAGGTACATATTTTGATAAGTACGTTTTACAAAAAATATTTTGTTACTATTACAAAAATAAAGTTATAATATGCTCGTGGACGTATAATTACATCCAAATAATATACATACATATCGTATCTCATTATAATAGTTATTATCTTTCATAATATATTTTATTTGGCAAAATAGATTCTCTAACTTTTTTATACTACTTGTCAACCCATTTAATACGACAAAACTTATGGAGAATGTGTGTCTATTCGGTATGTCAGTACAGCGAGCCGAGTAGATCGATGAAGAGCGCCGAGCACCCGAGCACGTTCCACCCGGCTGTCGGTCTTTTTGGCGAATCCCTTTGAATTTTACATAAACAAGTCACGTTAACGCGAGCACCGGCGCATGCGCATGCGAGACGTTTCGCATTAGTTGTTTTATTTGTTGAGTAGCCATTAAAATACATAATTTAAGACTAGATTAATAGCACTTAACTGTAATATGGCTCTAATTAATTTATTGAGTCCTGAATGGGAAGTTGATGGGAACGGGAGTTTGATTTAATGAGGGCGTCGGGTTTTTTTGTTTTTTATTTCATCTCATTTTCATTCATTTTAACCTGAGTTTAATTGCCATATCTGTGATCAGATCATAGCAAATTCATTACCTTTCCTGGTCGAGTATTTCCCATAAATAAACTTTGAAAGAACATTTGTTTAATCTATTTAGAAAATTTAATAGAGTGGCCACGATTATTATTCAATAAAAAAAAAAGTAACTGCAAAAAATTGGTTTCAAAATGGGGTCGCACCGACAACTATGAATGTTTATTTTTTAAATTTAAACACAAATATTATGAATTAGGTGTCGCATTAAATGAGTGTTTATTGCACGGATAAAATTTATAATTAGGCACGCGATTTTAAAGTCTACATGAGCTTGAATTACAGGTGTGTTAATGAAATAAAATATATATGAATCCAGAGGAAACTGTTGAGACTAAGACTTGTCGAGTATTCTTTGTGATTCTCATAATAATCACCGATGCGGTTTCAAAATTGAAATCATATTGGATTTCGCTTATTAAAGTTTATAAATATTCATTCGCTAACGTTTTAACCTTCTAAAATTAAATTCATTGTTATGCGCTATATAATTGTATTTTATTTGAAAAAATAAATAAATAATAAAAATAATTTCATTATTTTTTTTGTTAGCCAACCGCAATAATCCAAGCTCTTGCAACAATATCACACGTACTATAGTTAGTAAGTCTATATATAGTCGCCGTGACGAGCTGTAAATTATGTAAACAAACATTCAGGGGTTCACAACATTTGAGTTGAATAATAAATTATATGTAAACACAACAATTAACCAAAACGACACTGATTTCTAACTAATAAGAACGAAATTAGTAATAAAATTCAATATATAACTTGATCGGCAGCTAAGCCCATGCAAATTTTAAACTCGAATGACGTATGAGTATGACTCGTCAAAATTGCGGACAAATGTTTACGTTACCTTCTTTATAACCCAGTCAAATTAAATTGCTCGCGTATTCGCTATACAGATACGTTTCTTGATAATTGCCCGTGTGGCACATTTGTTTGTTTACATTATTTACAGCTTCTCGTAACGGCGTCTATATGTACATACACATTATTTTAATTAAATTCTTAAAATTAATTTTTGGATAAAAACGAACCATATATTTTAATAACATGTATGGTCGTATGTTAATCTACTTGAATTTAACTCGTTCCTTTTTTTTTAATATCTGTTAAGGTTCTTTTTTTTATTTTTTATTTTAACTTCCAACCATTTTCGCCCTACACTACATTACCAATTCCAACAAGTATCTAAACACTAACAGACAATAATTACAATTTATTATGTAAAATCATTATTATACATATAAAATAGCAGTGAACATAATTAATTCAACATTTCTGACTAGATTTCATGAGAACACGTACGCCATTTTGCAAATCGCGCGTCATAGGTCCAAAATGGCGTCCGCATATTTTTACATGCTACGTTCGTTTTGAATCTACTTTAGTGTACATGTATACAGTAATATTTAATTGCTGTGAAAGAAAAAGTCTAATTTGGCAGTAAGGTTAATAAACATCTTGGAATTTACATCATAGCTGCTCATTTTTAACTAAATAAAAATAAGTCTTAGCCAACTGTGTATGGAATCTTACACCTAAACAGGGTAACAGCGTGTAAAAAAAATTGAAGTCATTAAGAAAGTTATAGCGAGAGAGAGTTGAAGAGTTTAAGAGTATTACAGGTGTAGAGAGAGTGAAAGAGTTTAAAAGAGTTAGAGTTAAAGAGAGATTTTAAGAGTTAATATGCAAGTTTTAGAAATACATTTCAGAGACTATGTTTCTTCTCTTACAAAATCGGTATTTCCATAACATGCTGTCTGTAGTGTAACATCATTAAATTGTGGCATTAAATTAGTCTTCAATCCCGTTTAGGTATAAGATACTTTTGACAACTACATATAAACTTAAAGAACAATGGCGAAATAGATGTTGAAAGCATTCTGTGGCAATAGAAAAGTGACATCAATTTGAATAGAAACATTTAAATGAATATTTAGTATATGATGCCAATATTACATATTCATTTAGATATTCATATTCAATTAAATGTTTTATTTAAAATTATTTTATTTCCAATCTGGTAGACCATTTCTATTAAAACAATAGAAACAAACTTCAAGTGTTCTATTATGACGTCTACCTTTCTATGTCTAACATCTTCATGTTTTCGTTTCTTTTCTTTTCAAATACATCTTTTCAAATCATTTTAATTTACAACATGACATATTTTAACAAATGACAATTTTTTCATGCTTAACCCCAAAAAAATTAGGTCGACTAAAATAAGTTCGCCACTGTTGTTTAGGCTGTCAAATGACATGTAATATAAAGTCACTAAGATCTGCCATAAGATATGTAGAAGCCGCCTTTAGCGGAATAATTTAGTAATTATATAGGCAATTTGCCATAGAATGATGGTTGATGATAATTACATACAAAATCACTATTTCATCTTGAAAATTAATAAAATTCGATACCATCACTTGTGCGCATTTGTATTAAAATATATATTTATTTATTTTTCAAATAATATACGTACACACTAATTTATTTAGACAATATCAGAACGAAGTGGATCGTATGGAATACAAATTTACAACCCAAAGGAAATTATAAAAAACACTTTACTCGTCATAGAGAACTTTCTACACTGCCTCACAAATTAACCATTACTCACTAATTTAAAAAAACTCACATATGAGGTATATATTCGATTGAAAAGAAACGTACACTTCGCTATATCAAAGAAAAACAAAATTGCAATAAAAAAATCACACGCTATACGTTAGGTTTGCATTTAATTATTATTGAAATAAACATAGCTCCGTTCTTGATTTAGTGAACAAATCGAGGCCCTTTTAGGATTACTGCTTCTATTCTTATCCTACATTAAAACTACTTTATCACATGTTTAGACGTCCATCACAATTAGCGCGTGTCAGAGAAAAATCTCGTCACAATTGTGACCAAAACCAGGTTACCTTTATTTCTTATCTTTTGAATTCGAAATTACATAATCAAAAGCAATTTGTTATGGTAGATATAATTTGATATAGATGTAGCCATTCGTTGACACCCGTCTTTGAATTTACATGGTGAGAACAAAGACCTATTCTTTTTATAAAATCCCAGGTTAATTTACACTATCCACAACTTCGATTAGGTGTATTGTTGATTGAAGATCCACAAGTTCTATTAACCATCTATTGTTATAAGTTCTAATGTAGATCTGTTGTAGAATGAAATTAAAAGAACTTAATTTCTTTTTTTCTTTTTAAAGGGAGTATGAATGAAAGTAATTATTAAGTAATCTTTGTAGGTCAACAGCACTAAACTGACTTATTGGTCGTAGACAAGCTATTGATTACATAAAAAAACGCTTTACGTAATCGCATAACTGTATATTTGAGATATTTATTTTAAATATCTGTGTCATTTTATTGAGGTTGGTCTTAAAAGTTCGCGCGGTAACAAAGTATAAATAAATCAAAATTAAAAAATGAACCTATTACGAATAAGTTCATTTAGATATATTTTTTCTGGGAATTGTGTTAAATTTCTGAATGTTCGAGGGCCGCATCGGAGTATTAGTATAGTATAGAGTATCATGACGCGAGGCTGCGTCATGAGTCCGTGCGGCTGGACGCGACTATTAGTGAATTGCCAACAAACACAACATATATTTCTACAAGACTCTGCTTCATTCATGTCTTAAATATTTGCATTTTTTCTTTAAATGACCATGGATCAATAACGTTTCAAAAAATAATAGGTATATATTTTTTGTTTTAAATAGAACTAGAGTCGAAAACAGCACGGACTTTCTGGCCAATTAAATACATTTTTTTGCCTTATGAAATAATAAGAGTAGGGCTATGCCCACTGCTAAGTCTTGCTAGTCAAAGGAGGTAACGGTTACTACCCACAACACATTTTCTCTGAAACACGCGATAATACTATACACTAAAAATTTCAACGATTTACAATTAATATTTGAGCCATTAGTACATAGAATATATTTATATGACATGCCACCTGAACACATCTAACCCTGTGTTCGATAAATAACTCAATATAACGACTTCACAATCACGCAATACACACACGCACGAGAATTATTACAATCTTGCTCGTTCCCGAGGAATCAATTAAAGTAACTTGAATACAAAATGGACGCTACGACAAAATGGCGGATGTTTATGGCGCGAAAATGCGTTTGTCGATAATGGTTATTATGATTAAATTCTTCGATGTTTTGATATGATTGAGACTTACTATAATTCTTAAATGTGACTACAGATGATTTCTTATATATATTTGCAAAACGCATGCATAATTACCAAAATTTTAATATAAAAAAAAAATAGTAATAAAGTTTTGTTACAAAAATCTAATTTCGTTTAAAAGTAATGTAGGCTTACTACTCCTTTCAAATCACAAAAAATAATTATTATCGATAAATGTGATCAATTCTAAAACAAATATTTTCAAGAAATGTGAACCGATTTTGCTTATTTCAACGCTAGGAGAGTATGTACTTAGTAAATCAACATAGATTTTTCAGTATTCACGCTAAGAGTTGATTTTTCGGATTAATCAATAATATTATCATTGGATATAGTGTCATTCATCAATGGAAATTTGATGTAAAGAGTAAATAAATAAAAAATACATTTGACATTATGCTAAAGTGCCTAGTTCCAACAGGTTAGACAGTTCGGCGCGTGGGTGATTTCAAAAGAAATTACAAATTTTTGAAAGGCCCTTACGCATGCGTTCAAAATCAACGTATTCAAAGCATTCCTGAATTATCTATTTTTTTAAAGCATATCATTGGCACATAGTTAAGTTAACCGTCCACTCTACATAATCGTCGTAAATGTGATTGCAATAGAGATCGATGTACACAGACGTGTTTCAGTCAATTGTATCCTCTGTATCATAGTTGTTTTTACGTGTACTAATATAGGGGATCAATGTATTCTTGAGCAGAGGCCTTAAACTTCTTCAGAATCGGCTATACTATACCTTTTTATTGGTTAAAAATTTATTTTTTCCTTGTAAACAATTACATTGAAATCGTTTTCAATCTAAATAGCAATGTGCGTCTAAAGGCGTTTAAAATTAAAAGTCATAAAACAACAATGATACAAGGTCATAGAACAGAAAGGAACTAACACATATAGTTACGCATTGTAGCGTTCGAAGACACCCAGTTGTAAAACAAACTACTCCGCATGTGTACCCGTCTCTTTCTAGCGAATTCGAATAGAAAGAGATAGAGTACGATTCCAAGACCACGTCGCCGAGGCACGCGTCACTATGCAACTGTCTCTTTCCATAAATGCAATTAGAACGAGACAGCCCGACCTGAGCGAGGTGCTTGGTATGCCTCTTGGTCCAAGCTCCGTATGAGTATGGAAATAAGGTTTACACTCTCACAGCTTGTTGACGCCGTGCATAGTGAGGAACGAGTGAAGATCTCGCGGCACCTGCGCAGGGTTGTATTTGACGCCGTGCGAGGCGAGAGCAGCCGCAGCCAAACAAGAGAGTCGAGGGTTAATTGCTGAACGGACAAGGCTTTCTGCTGGACCTGAAAATTGGAAGTTTAAAACTTAACTATAAAAAAGCAATAAGAAATCTATATCTATCCTAATAATACAATTGAAGCATCTAATTTTCAGCATCCATACATGATTAGGTTGTCCCGCGACAGAGGCCTGCCTCCTTTAGATGTAACAGACAGAAAACCCAAACGCAACTTATGTACTTTCAACTTCAACTAAAAACTTTAAACTTTGTTATGGATTGTTATGGATTAGTAGTGATTTATTTATTTATTTATTTTATTAGGAAGCCAACGCAGTATACAATCATCCTTATACATAAACACATTCAAAAATTAATTTACAATATCGTATACTCCACTTATAGGCTAACTTGGCATGCACTAAGACGAAAACAACAAAAAAAATTAAAATTAAAAAAATAAACCAATAATAAAGGAATAAAAAAACAAAAACTCATAAAACAACAAACCATTATGCAGTACGTGATAAAAGAATTTTTTTAACCCTTCTTTTAAAACATGCGGAGGAATACTGAAAGATATCTACACCAGTTCCCCTAATTAAATTATTGTAGGTGACGACCATTCTGCTCAAGGGAGCGGCTCCGCCCAGATTAGTTTTGGCGATTCTAGGTCTGAACGTTAGCCTGTTCTTAATATGCGACCTAGAATTACTCTTTGGTACCGCCAATCGCACCCTGCTCAGCAGATTTGGGCAATCGATCCCTCCATCCATAATATTCTTTAAGAAAGAGAGATCAATATAGTCCCTGCGATTGGACAGTGACAATGTTCTATATAATTTTAAGAGATCAGTGTAGCTGTTAACTTTTTTTAACATTTTGTCCTTGTATGCTAAGTGTCGTAAAAATTTCTTCTGCACTCTCTCTATCCTATTCTTATGTATTTGATAATACGGATTCCATGCAACAGAACAGTATTCAAGTCTGCTTCGTATCAGTGAGTTAAACAGTGCTAGTTTGGTAGAAGACTTTTTAAATTCCTTTGTGTTCCTAATAATGAAACCCAATAATTTTAATTTTAGTGATCATTCACTAAGTCGTAATAAATATAATTTTTTTGTCAATACACAAGTATTGGTCTAGTAGGATTTACAGCTTTGTTATAATTATAATACGATTTAAGCAAGCACTCAAAGCGGTGTTTTAATACTTACGAGAATTTTAGAATTCCCTTTCATTGAAGTATTTACTTTGTTGTTTGAAAAAAGTTATAAAAACTATGTATGTTCACATACAAATTTACGTGGTATAAACACCATATACTTATCACACGAATTCAGCAAGTCAAGACTTAATTTTCGTCTCAAAATAAATTATTATAATTATTATAAAAGTTAAATTATCAAGAATTATCAAGAAACAGGCTGAAATATAATTTTTAAAATGACCATAAACAACACGTGTGTTTTTTTTAGTTTTTTCGATTAAAATTGCTAGTGCTGAAATGCGCACGGAATTTTTGTGCAATGCTAGTAGCGAAAAGCGCATGGAACTCTAGCATATATGTACATTACTATATTTTTATAGTAATACATATATTATTACATATATTATTTTTTAGAATTTGCGAAATTTGCTATATATTGACACATTTTTAGCCCGTTCGTTCATCCATTCTCCTCACCCTGTTTCCTATGCTGTATCCTATCAGCGTTGGTAGTGCACTTGCAATTCATCGTTATAATCTCAGCCGATGTCCACTGCTGGACTTGGCTCTATAATTTTCGAATAATCATTCCTGATTATCTTACAATGTAACCTTATGCATAGCTCGCTAAGCTTTCTTGCGGGACCCATAGTTGAAGACCACGTTTCAGGGCCATATGTCTACACTGGCAACACATATTGGTCGAAAACTTCCGTTTTGAGGCTAAGGAATTTTGGGCGAGAAGATGTCTCGGAACTTCCCGCATGTTGCCCATCCGATCCGCCGGTATAGCTAGTAGACGACGTTAACCTCCTACCTCCATATGGACCATTGAGGGGGTGCAAATAAATGAAGAGAAAGAAGTTTGTACTAACCTCCCATGGAGGCGACCAGCGGGGTGATTCCACTGGAGTCCATAGCGTCTACGTGAGCGCCTCGCACGAGCAATTCGCATACAACTCCGCAAAGTGCCTCGCTCCATTGCTCCCGTTCTTCTAATATGACATTTTTACAGAATTATCACATTTTTACATAGAAATAACAACTGGCTGGCCCCCGCCTTCGCACGATTGCAATTTTTTTCTGCATAATATATACACAAACCTTCCACCTTTCCACTAGTGAAAACCGCATCAAATTCCGTTGGGTGGTTTATAAGAAGTTAGCAGATAAATAGACGCGTACAGCGAATCAATTTGTAATATGTTGGAGAAGAAATAATCTACTTTTCCATCGGACTCTTGAAAGAGCGACAGGAGCAATGTTTGTATATATATAATTTCCAGAAAAAAATTGTACCCGGGGAATCCGGGAGGAGGTCGCTAGTTATTTTTTTAAACATTCCTTGTCGCAACCGACCGATAGAGACAAGTGTACTAAAAAGTGGACAAGTCTCTACCAGGAGACACAATGGTAAAGACAAGTGGATCATGCGTTTCATAGTTCCATGACGTAATGACGAATGTCCATAATGGTTTATATTTCACGACTAAATATCCAAGTATCACACAAATATAAAAGTTACGCTTCAATTTTGAATTTGTTAAAAGTAGCCAATATTCTTCACCCAGGAATTAAGCCATCTAGTTCAATGATAGGGAACTAAGTTTCGAATAGATTGCAGGCGACATCTGGTAGGGAAAATAAGTAGAAAATATTAATTAATGTGAAATTGTGACTGAGATAAAACGTTTGCTATATTTTTATCCAGAATATATGTTCGTGTGTATATAGATTTTACCAAATCCGTTCAGCAGTTTATCAAACATCTTCACAACTCTTCCCAAATACAATATTTTAGTGAATAAGAAGTGAAATAACATTATGTAGGTTTTATTATTGAGTTTTTGGGCTACAATATGTGAGCCATTGTTGAATTGTCGAACAAATGCGAATGAAAATATTGAATAAATAAGAAGCACGAACTTACCGGGTAATAGATGATGCGAAATGAGAGCGATATGTAGGGGGGTCTGTCTTTCGTCGTCCGCTGCGTCTACTTCCAGACCACATTCGAGGAGCAATCTTGTGGTGCGCATGCAAGGGAATCTATGCGAACATCATAGCAAATTATTTTCTTGTCTATATCATAATAAGTGAGGTACGATCGACACTCAAGTCTTTTTCAATTCCCTATTCCGCTATGGCGGGCAGCGTAATTGTAGCACCTCTGGCTTTTGCTTGTGTTATAGGCGACGGCAGTCATCTACTATATGAACCGTAGGGCTGTTTGACGACCTTAACATAAAATAAAATTAGTAATTAGAAATGATTATGGTTTGCTTTAAAGCATGGTAAACCATACCTCCTCAAATAAAGAAGCAGCCCGGTAAAAGGCGATGCAGAGCTACCTTCTAGGCGAAAAACTGCTGTGTTTCGGTTCATGAATAAGCCAGAGTTAAACTGGCTGTGGCAGTGCCATTCCCCTATCCTTATCCCTTATAAATAGTATAAATGTTGGCAACACAATAGCATCCGGAATGGTATTATCTGCGTTTCTAGGCGACGGCAGTCACTTATTATCACGTGAATCATGCGCCTATCTCCCCATCCTTAATCCTACTATGGTCTACAGCGGACTTGCAGCACCTATGGCACTGCTTATGCCTGCTTTACGCAACAGAGCGTGTAGTGTAACACTTCGTTTGTTCAGTCATTGAAAATATCCAAAAAGTCCATGAAATTTGTGCAATTATACAGACAAATTAATTTAGCTGACAGAGCGTCTCTCATAAAGGTATCTAGACGTTAAATGGAAGCTTGCCATTAAATATAGATTAATATTCGTCAAAATTATCTGGTGTCTTCTGAACTGAGTTGTTTCAAAAGTAAAACAGAACCCCCAACCATTATTCACATTCTCATTCAAATTATCTTTTCTGTCTTCAACTCTTCCTCAAACACAGTTAGTTCGTCGAATAATAAATCCACAAAGTTTGCTGACAATATTTTTAATCGCCTTCGTTTCAGACGCAAACCCAATTTTTTTTACGATCAAATGTGTAGTCACCTCAACAAAGTAAGAATGATTACTGGACAAATGTGAAAGGCGCGATCCAGTACCAGTACAATTCCATCGCTGTTGAATTGTTGGACTAAATTAAAATACTGGGTTAATGTAAATTTACATTATGATAAATGGCTGCAATCACCTTAGATTACACATAACACCAGGGGATGCAAAAACGCTGCCTGTCGATCCAGAGCTTTGGTCGATACGTTAAAATAGACAAGGTGTAAATAGGAAAATCGAGTACTGAAATCTAAAAACAGTATACATAAGGAGGAATACTGACTGGCACACGTCACTGGTGTGAAAGTCGTCGACGGGCGTCCTATCAACGGCGAGATGCAAGAGGGTCTGACCGGTGCGCAGGCGCACCTTTCGCAGACCGAAAATGGCGCGGCGAATCAGACTATTCGAGTCATCCTGCTAAAAAAACTTTCCAACGTTACTATTAAACATTGCTATTGTGGCATCACACGAGCTCTCAGAACCCTGAATTTGGTAGCTCATAAAATTGATATTTTTACTTGTATTCTCAGTGAATTCTCAAGAGCCACATTATTCATAATACATATGTCAAACAAATTGCTAAGTCAGGGGCGACTCGAATGCGATTCAAACCTTCCTCGTTGATCGCTCTTTCCACTAGTAAAAATCGTATCAAAATCCGTTGGGTGGTTTTCCATAAGTTGGCGGAGAAACAGACAGACGCAGACAGCGACTTTAATTTATAATATGAAGATATGCACATTTCTAAAGAAGTTCTTAATATTAAAAAAAAAGTTTGTACAAGAAGCTTATTCGATAACATTTAAAGTTCTTGCAAATTTAACCAACTGTAATACAGTATAAATAATGCTTCAAATATCTTCACTAAGGCAAAAAGTGAAATAATTATTAATTTTTTTTGTTCATATCATGAAAATTGGTAACAAACATCTAGAATTTTCTCTGAAGTTACTTTATTTACTGTCTTACGTCATTTCTCTGAGGATTGTCCAGTAATCTTGCAGCAACCGCGACCAGATAGAGTGAAGTGCGTATGTTGCTCTCATACTCATCCTGTAAATGGAGATGTTTCATTATAGAGGACGCTACTATGTACACTGCGCGTTTAAGATTTTGCGACTTACTGTCAAGGCCTCAGGGTCGGGATGCGACTGTGGTTTCGCTAGTCTTTTGCTACCTCTTCTTAATTCTTCAGCGCACGCTTCCAAAACGTAACATACCTGAAAATATTATATTAACCAATGCAATACTAAATATCTAGCTGTATTTAGTAATTAGTATCTAATTACTAAATACAGCTTCTCAGTCTATGTGAGTAGGTTCATTATTGTTTGCAAGAATTCCTGTACCACTGATTTCTCTTTCGAATTATTTATAACTCAAATATGAAATTAATTATTCATATAGGGATTGGAACTTGCGTCAAGCTTGTACTTGTCGTCAGCCCAGCTATGGTTTCATAACACTACGACACTATTGTCAATGTTGTGTATATATCCATATATACATTAATGACAGTAGTGTGATAGCTTTAATTAGTTCAACACCATCTATAAAAGTGTATATGCTATATCATTCTCCTGGATTTTATTGACGATATCTAGATTGTGCGGTATACCTTTACTGGACGAATTCGAAACATTACCCTTTTCAAATTCAATATCTCTTTATTTTAAGAATCGTTTTTGAATATACGTATTTTAAGTATTTATATTTTAATTCTTATATATATATACAATAGTTCTGTCGAATTCAGTACGAGTGCCCAGTGCTGGTATTCTCATACTGAAGTATAATATAATTGCACAAGACTGACAGGCTTCTATACAGTGTTTGCCTTCACCTTCAGAGTGAGTGACTTATCTTTAATCTATACAAGAAAAGCAAAAAAGCCTCAACGATCATTGTAAGACTTCCAGCCAAATCAAAAATTTACAAAATTACTATATTTTATAAATACCTATTACTATATTTTATTTACGTAGATGTAATACCATGTATTTTTTGTGATTTTTAAAGCCAATTAAGCCAACTAACCTGTTCTAGGTGCAATTCTATGCCGATATGTATCATTTGTGAAAACACTTGAGCAAACCTCAGCAAATCCTTCACCACTGACACCTGAAAACACGATAAGAATTAAATAATGTAAGAATTATATTATTATTATTCTTTTACTAAAGAGCACATGTTTTTTATGGTAATTGGCTGTCTACGGCCTTTGAACGCTCAGTCGGCTCCGAGTGTATTTGCTCAAATCGAGAGCATCCACTGTATGTGAAAGAAAATGATTTCCGATGCACTCCGCGCCGCTCCATATGGAAGTACACTCAGGGATGCCAGAGCTAACTCCCCAATCACCTCCTAAGGCTGAATGCAGATCGATAACTAAGCTAACTTAATTTAGCTTAACTTGCATAGCAAAGACATTTATTCATACTTGTATGCAGACTGCAATCCATGCAAACTTGCATCCATCCGTCAGGTATGCGAGCTAAGCTAAACTAAGTTAGCTTAGCGTTCGGTCTGCATCCTGCTTTATACTTAACCCCTCAAACTACCAAAGTCAGCAGCACAATTAATAGACTACGTTAGCCACATACAACCAAATACAACCAGCGCAAGTGAGAATGGATTAAAGTGAGACCTGGTTCTGCTGGCGCAGCAGCAAGGCGTGCCTCCACAGTGCCAGACATCGGTCGAAGCGAGCCTCGTCCGCGAAGACCGCGCCGCGGAAAACCACTGGGTGGGGCAGATCGGGGCAGCTGCGGCCCAAGACTCGTTCTCTTACGGCTAGCCCTTCCATGTGTAGAGCGTGAGGCGAGCTCTGCAGTCGCTCCACATCCTCAATTATTTAAAAATCCTCAATTAACACACCGGTTGATCAACAAAATACCTATTTTATTATTCCTCAACTAGCTGAGCCCAGGCACGGTGCAGCGCTGCCGTGCGCGTGGTGCATGCTGTACTGGACGCTGCTTATCTCAGCTTTAGGACGTTACGACCGCTATATGACGGCACCGCTATCCCAGGAAACCAGAGCTTAAGCGTCAGCTCATATAGAAAGGCGGCGCGGCACGCTCGTCTTAAGATAACAATGCAATATAGCTTATTGCTGCACAGAAGAGTACACAGTTCAGTGATACGTGCCGCGCGCGCTTCGCGCTTACGTCGCAGCGAATCGTGGCCGGATTCAGCTAGTAGAACATATATCTTTTGTGACAAATCACCGACTAAAAATGGTTCTATACCTCTAAAGTGGTGCTCTCTCTCCAGTTGTCATACGCTGGTATCGGGTCGGCCGGTTTCTTTAGCAACAATCCATAACGCGTGTCGTACCGCATCGCCATTGCTCTGCGTAAATACTGGTACGCCATCTGTAAGTCGACAGTTAAACCATTTCCTAATCACCATTATACATTGCACAATATTTAAAGGATAAAACATAAACATATGTTGAAAAAAAAAAAAACAACTTAGAACTAAACTTCTTCTATAAGAAAAAGAAAGATTCATCACTGCTGAATCTCTCCACTGCTGAGATCTCAACCTTTCCCAAGGCTTTGCAACCAGCCGCTTATCTCGACACCTTTCAGATGTCGTCTGTCCACCTTGTTGCAAGGGGCTCACGTTGCGTTTTCCAATTCGTGGACTCCATTCGAGAACTCGTCTACCCCACCGAATATAGTTACTTACAAAAAGAACATAACTAAAATCAACTTCAAAAAATGTTTGGGCTCTTATAGATGTTTAAATAAAGACACATACATATACAGTAGACACTGTTCCACTCCGTGCGCTGTAGCATGGTGCGGGTGACAGTTGTCGGTATGACGTTGACATCTGTCAATACCGCGTGACTAGGGATGTAACGTTCTGCGATTAATTTTTATCGCTATCGATACTCGTAGCATAAATCTCGTTCTCTTTATTATTGTTATGAAAATATTTTAAAAAGAAAATTATTTGAATATAAATTGTTTAATTTATTAAATAATTCAAATTTTTTTGGTATTTGATATTTTTTTCATTACAACATTAAAAAAAATATCGACTATCCATCGTAGCAGTACATCCCATCACTAAATACATCTTTGGCGTTACGTTATACGCATAACACTGCCTAATTTTTCTTTCAATATGATTGTATTTGTAGACTAGAACTACTACACTACTACTACTAATTTACTACTACAGTTATTAATGTGATTTAATATATTACGAATGTGGTGCAGGTGAATTACTAAATCATTATTGTAAATCGCGGCAACTTTCAAACGAAACTAGTCGTAACTGTCACCCGCACCATGCTACAGCGCACGGAGTATAATCAATGGATTTTATTTCACTTTCAATCATACTTTTCTACATTGCCAGTGAAAGTTTCTATTTGATTCCATGGTATGATAATTTGTATTCTATATTAAAGAATTAAGATGCCATAATATAATTACTTTTTGGCATAATTGGAATAACTAAAAGTGTAAAACAAAAAATAAACAATACAGCTTTGTTAATTATTTCACCTTTTCAAGGACAATAACGCTGTCAGTTATGACTTCTAGCTTCTTGAATCCAGTTGTCTATTATAATTTGACCCTTTTTTTCATGTTGACAATGACGACGAGGAAGGGTCATTGGAGCTAGTCATTCATTTGACATATCCGACAGCATAAATACAATACATGACAGCGTAAAAACGATGCATCTTGTATTTCAGTTTTATTTAGTCTTTCCCACACTGCTTTGGATTTAAAGTCTCAAATTACTTATTAATGGATGAGTTAAGAAAAGATTGAATCAAATCCACAATTGATTTGTTTAATGGATTAGTGTATAAAAAAAACAAAACACACCACCTCCTTCCACAAAAAATACACAAAATATGGACGATCATATTTTAAAATTCTGATCCAGTTATTAAAGAAGAACATAGCCACTTTTTTTAAGAAAAACTGGTAATTTCTTTAGTATTAAAAAAAATCTTGTCCTCCTGAGACTTAACTAGTTTTGTAGAAATAACAAGACTCGATAAAATTCATCAATAACCTTGTTCCCTTCGCCAAATGAAAGGAATGATTTTTTGGCGATTTTGTGCGAATGCATTTCAGATACCTCAACAAAAGCAGGAAAGTCACAAATATCTCTTACCCTAAGGCAATAATACTCCTTGTCATTGGCGAATGAAGCGCCTAACAGTTCGTAGGCCTCTATGATTTGCAATCGAGAAACTCCGGGCAGGGTCACTAGTATTTCCACTACGGTGTGGCGAGCTCGTTCAGCCGCGCACTGTAGTGGGGTCATACCTGAAAGTGTATAGTTTCATTTTAAGCCCAGTGTCTTTGAGACAACAGTTTGAAATAAAGAGATAATAAATAAGGGCGCATGCGCTTACTAAAGTCTGTTCATTCTTACTTGAGAGAAAAGGTAATAAATATCACATAACGATATTAATTATTTTTTTAATATATAAAATTAGACATTATGCTGTCACTGACTTTTTTGTAGGCAGTATCAAGCTTTACAGCTTTTCCATAGAAATCAATCATATATCCTGTCACCGTTAAAGCAGCGCTCGAAAGAAACTTTTTCGTTCGACAATTTTTTTTTGTCGACTAACTTTGCAAATCCGATTGCCACGGAAAAGCCAATTCATTTACGGAATAATATATAGCATATGTCCGTCCTGAAATTCTATTCTAACTATTGCAATATTAATACAATATGATACAAACTTTACCTCTTTGCAATATTAATACAGATTTCAAATACGAAAATACTTCCGAAACGGGTGTCTAAATCACGCTTTCTCATTACTTTTGTAAATCAAATTGATACAGCAAATTTCCGGTCGGTAAAGCTCTCAAATCTAACTGACAGACCCTCCAACAATCCATGGCCCTATCGACAGTCAAGTCATACGGGCCGAATCATGTACAAATTGTTTTTTCGTCACTCTGTCCCTTGTCGTTCTCCCCGTTCTGGGGCCATCACACCACAGCTGACTGATGCGTGGACCTCGAGCATCGCTTACTTTCCCTCATCTGTGGATGCTCCTTCTCCTATGCCATTTGCGCGCGAATCTTTCAAGCCTTGCGTAGTTCGCCGCCGTGGAAACGGGATCCCGGTAGTATGTAGGCCCCACGCTATCTTGGTAAATCCCATCCATCATTTCATTCCGCATGTCGTCGTACAGAGGACAGGATAACAAAACGTGGTGCAAGTCCTCATCCTCCGTGCCGCACTCACACATACTCTCCTCGCACAGTTTCATGTCATACAGTCGTCTCCTAAAGTATTCGTGACCGATGAGGATCTGCGAGACTTCATAGTTCAATTCAACTCAGGTTACCCGGAGTCGATCCGTCACGTTTGGAAAGTAATGGTAGAGTTCATGTCCCTTCTCCTCATTCTTCCATCGCTCTGTGCCATTCCATCCATCTTAGTTTCCGCTTCTCCCGTGGGACCAGGCGTTCGGACGCCTCCGCGACACGACCAGCACGGCTCATCTCCAGGTCAGCGGGCAAAACTCCGGCCAAAACCGGAAGCGCCGTTGTGCTGGTGGACCGGTAGGCTTTAGTTAAAAGTACTAAGGCCCTTCTTGCGAGCGTAAAGTGAATAAAGTGAAAATAGTAAAAATACTGACCATTTTCATTGGTTAACATTTGCGCCTGATACGCTATGAGAGCCCTGACGACCGTGGGGTGGCCGCATTCTGCCGCGAAGTGTAACGCCGTCGCACCACACAATGCGCGCTCGTCCACTCTCGCCCCACAATCTAATAGAAATTGCACCTAAAATATAACATTTTCAATGTACATTCTACACACAATTTCGATACACTATTTCACTGTGTTAAATCTAAAATCATAACTATACTGATGTCAGCATAAAATATGAATTGCAACTGGTTATTGAAAACAGTCTAGCTAGATTATGATAACGACTTCACATTTCGGTAGCGTTCTCTTTGGGTGCGTTGGTGTCTTGATATTTTAAATTGATGTGTAACATCTTACTGGCAGCCATATTGATAATTTTGGCGGCTTATTTAATTTTTTTTAATTCAAGAATGAACACCTCTAAACTATGCATTCTAGAAACCGGTTAAATAGCCTAACCAAGTAGTGACGCTTGACTGCTGCTGGTTCTAATCCGGATGCGCCTACACTTTTCATTCTTGCATAAACTGTAGCCCATCTGGTTAGTGTCAAATAACAGTATGTGTGCTACGTGAATCAGTATGGAATGCCAGAGATCATTCTCCTATTTCCTCCCTTTTCTTTACGCTATCAAGGTCGCCAGCGCACCACTATGGCGTTGCTTAAGTTATTAGGTGATGGTGGCCAATCCACCATCAAACAGTGAACCTTCAATCTTTGTTAACCTTTAGAAACCGTCCAACCGTGCCAAAGAAATTTTTCAATTTTTTTTTAAAGTTCTGTAACCCCAGATAACAAAAAGGTAAATTGATTCTAATCCTTTAATTATCCATATAGTGAAATAGAACAAAAAAAGTCTATTTCAAGTAAGAATGACAAATAATTTGGAGAGTACTTTCTTTATCTATATTATAGCGACATACGCATTAATTAATATTAATTCCTCCTCTGAATAAATTCCAATATGCAATCATTTCAGTGAAACTATTTACAACTATTGACGTGATTCTTCCGAAATGAAGAATAGAAGCGGTTGACCCCGCAGCTAACCTTTAACAATAACTTGTGATAAGACCGAAACAAAGTACGTGAATAAAATCATTACCTATAAAATACAACAATAATGACATATTGTTTGATAGTGTGACAAAGTTGTGATAACCATTTTATTATTACACTCAAAGTATGGCTCATTCTGAGTAAAAATATCTATTTTAACAAATCCAGTATTATAAATGACCATTATAATAGTTTAAACCAAAAATTATAACAAATTATATTTTCATAAACTATCAATTAGCCTAAAGACAATTTTTCAACATGGACGAAGTCTCGGGCACCAGCTAGTATCACTCTTGATGTGAAAAGTGAAAATCCAATAATTAGAATGTCTAGAAAAATGTTGACTACCCCTGAAACGCCACTTTGACAGTGACATTGACTTGGTTACATTTTAAATCTCGAATTCTATTTCTGGCTATACATAAATTTAACCCGAAACATCGTCTCAGAATGAAATTAATGTTATATGTATGCCTCTTCAGTTTCGTAGGCTTCGTAATAAACGTACTATAAAATAAATGTATTATAAAATAAATGTAAATAAATGTACTAGTAAGTATAACTTTCATTGAAAGTTTTATAGAAAGAAATCTTCCGAAAAAAAATCTAAATCATAGTGAAAACCTCCCTTAACGATCGATTGATTTAAGACTGAGCATTGTGCTCTATTGGTTTTTATACTGTGATATTAACTACTCACGACTTCCAAGTGTCCCTTGTACGCCGCTATCATAAGACATGTGTTGTTATATTTGTTCGCTTTGTGTACGTCTGCTCCATGCCTGACGAGATATTTAACAATATCCAGTCTGCCATCAAAACAGGCCGCGCGGAGGGGTGTACTCAGTGTTTTCGTGGCGTGGTTTACGTTCGCCCCGGCGCGAACTAAACGCTTCACAATACCAAGATGGCCGGCGCCGGCTGCACACCATAACGCCGTTGCACCTGAAATTAAAAATAGTGGAGATATCATCATCATCAGCTCACTCTGTTGCACATGGCGTTTCAACTGTCTTCCTATCCAAGACTCTGAGTTTTAATGTCAATCAATGCATAATTAACGATAATAACTTTGACGAGCCCTTTGGGCGAGTGGTTAGGGTGCTTGCCTTAACGCTCTGCTCTAGGGTTCCCGGGTTCGATTCCCGGCAGGGTCAACTTTTAAAAATGAAATTTTCAAATTTGGCTCTGGTCTGGATCTGGAAAGTAGTGGCAGGGCACACTGCGTTTCGTAGTCATTTGGGCAGCCCGTCTGGCGGCAGTAACCACCCCCTTACAGAAGACCATTGTGAAATAACAGCACGTGTGCTGTTGTGTTTCGGTGAGTGAGTAAGGGATCCCAAAGCCCATTTCCCTATCCCCCTTCCTAATCACTTATACTGTAGTCGTCAGCGCACTTGCAGCAGCTTTGACCTTGCTGGTGTTTTAGGCGACGGAGCCACCTACCATCAAGTGGGCCGTCATCCTGTCTGTCGATCTACACAAAAAAAAAATTAAAACATCATCAAAATAGGGTGCCAATCTTTTTTAAGTGTTGTAAAATTAAAAATTCAACACCTGACAAAAATACATGAGCAATAATAATTTATAGGGAAGCAACTGATTATGCGACTTCATTAAATCAGAACGTTTATCATTCACACTGTTTATATATGAAACAAAATAGAACATAAATCAAAAATAATAATAATATTAATGTGATGATGGATATTAATATAATAATTTATTTGCTGAATATAGGTAATTACAATGGATTTACAATAAATAAAGCTCACTACATTCTACCCCTTGTGGGTATGCAAATATTTTGGGAATATTACATAAAAATACTAATTAATGACTATTTTTAACTGAATTATCAGACGTAATCTTTCAAATTATAGTAACAACAGGTAATTGTTTGATTTTCTTCTAAATATATTCATATTAATTTGCTTAATGTTGTTCGGAATCTTGTTATATATAACTGGCGCTAGACATAAAACACTTTTATGCATCAGGGCTGTTTGTGCTTTGCGAATGAATAATCTATTTGGATCTTTTGAGCTGTTTTACTGTTACCGGAAACTCGTCTAAATAAGCTTTACATACAACCTCATATATAAACAGTGAAGGCAGTGTCAGTATTTTAAAATATGTAGGTTATAACTATCTGTTACTACTAATTTAATAATTCTTCAAACACACTTTTTTTTTACCTTGAAAAAAAAAATGTCAGTTGAGTATCCCCAGAACAGAAGTCAATTCAAGTCCGTAATAGGCTAATAAGAGTGCGTCAATACAGTTTTAGATGATTCGTGTTACCTTCTGACCCCTCCATATGAGATTTCCAATTAAAATTATTGTGAATTTTAAGTCTAAGAATCTTGGGTGAATTTCTTTTATAGCTTATTATTTATAGATATCTTTGACATTGAGATTTTTTAATTATAGCGCTATCATCAGCAAAACGACACATAGGATGACCATTCACGCACAGGTCTTGGTAGATGCTATAAATAATAATGGTCCTAAAACACTACCTTGTGGAACGCCATATATATCAAAGAACATTCCTTAGATAAAAATGTTTTATGTGTTATCGCTGTTTATTCGAGTAATCTCAGTAATTTGTTTACTGTTGCATAAATATGATCTTATCAGATTTAGTACATTACCTCTTATTCCATAATCTTCGAGTTTTTCAAGAATTACACTGTCTACTTGATCAAATGCTTGCGTCATATCCATGTATACAGCACATATAGTAGGGGCAAGGAAAAAAATTTTTATGAAAAAATTACATTAATTCCTACACAATATTTTATTTTGTAGTTTGATTAAATATTAGCTTGTAAATGGTATTTTCGAATTTTCGTCAAAATTATGTTACAATTTGTTTACATATGTTGTCTTTTAAATCTGAATGTTAACTTTTTAATTTTTAAATTTGTAATGAGACTAAATACTACACAGGCGATTTAATTTAATGGACCTATAAAAAACATTAGAGATGATATCCAAAAAAATCACCCTTTTTATTTCTGGAATGTGACAAAAAGGTCCCAAAAGGGAAAAAAATCATAACTTTAAAACAAATATTCAACAATCGGTGATTTTTCAGCATAACATCTCTTTATTTATGATAAACTAAAGCAAAAATTTTCATTCAAGTGTTTTATATTTAAGACAGTTTTATTTGTTATTTATACGTAAACATTAATTCTACAGTCATTATTATGCAAGCACTAATAAAATAATAATTAATAATGTCTCAAATTTAAATTATCTCCTGAAAATACGTAAAGCATTTCTAGTAATTGTAAAAATAGTAATGAAAATTTTAGCAAAAGGGTCAGGTGTGAAGCGAGCGGCGCTGCGCACTATCAATGCGGTCCAATTCAACAGGTTCAAAGTTTAAGCTGCGTTAAAATGTCTTGTTAAAGACACGGGTCTTATATAATAGGGGATCGGACAGTAATCAGATTAAAATCTACAATGTACTTAGAAAGAAAATATATATTTTTTTACGATTATTTATAGAATAATAATTTAATATAATTCATTTAAATATTTTTAAATGAAGAAATAAAATTTTATTATTTACAATATTTATAATCTATACTGAAACACCAATCACAGTGCGTGACGTCATTTGTGGGCAATCATTGTCTTATGCCATACAGATGTTTTGTTATGATATGACCACAAATGACGTTACGCGTTCTCAGATGAACTATCGTGGCGTTTTGACGGCATTTTCAATGCATATGGGAATAAATATCCATGAAGATTAATTTAAAACACTTTCTGAAAATTTTTCCGATCCCCTATTATTAAAATTTTTATGACTATTATGTAACTAAATTTGTGGACCTAATTTTCGAAAATCATATACTTGAGATATGATGAGTAGGTATAAGTACGAGTAATAACTTAACCCATTCAATGCATTGACAATTATGTAATAAAATCGTAAGCGAACCGTGTCTCTGCATTAAATATTTAAAAAAAATTCGTACACGTTATACTTATGTAACTGAGGTCAAAAAAGTTTTAAGAAAAAAAATTTAAGTTATTTTTGCCAGCCAATGTGCAGAAAATCGGACACCTTGCCGAGATAAAATTCCTCACCACACGAGGAAAGACAACGCAGATAATTATTCATGAGTTGTTAGTTGTTTATGGTTTTACTAGCTTTGCCCCTAGTAAAACCATGGTGTATAAATGGTATGGTCTTTTCAAGCAAGGAGAAGACTCGATTGAAGATAGCCCTAGAGACCCAGACGGCCGATTGAGGCCACTACTAATATATTGAAAACATAGAAGGGTAACATTAAATAAGCCTTATTTATCTATCTACTATACATATAAAAATAAATGTTTGTTTGTACATAGTAGAAACGCAGTGAAGTCGCCGGCAAAAGCTAATTATTGATATAAAAGAAATATTTATGTGGGCGAATCTTTTTGAATGGACCAATTAGATATAAAAAGGCTTAAAAACTTTTTACAAATCATATTTACCCTATGCAGACTAATTACTTTCTAATGTCGCTGTTGCGAATCGAGGAATTATACAGGGTGACCCGGAAATTGCTCGTATTCCTCTCGGGAAACGAAACTATATTGGAGTAATTTAACCCCAGTCACTTACGGGTCCAAAATTAACCATTTTCACGAAAATCGAGTTTGAAAATATTTCAGAGATTATCAGGATTTTTGGTATTGGAAGACTGTAAAAAAAACAACTAGTAACATAATAACCGGAAATTTTGTACCATTTAACAGCTAACTAAACAAATAACATAATAAAATTAAAGTGTATTCCAAATTTGTTGGTAATTTCTTAAGTTACGCGGACGAAGTCGGGAACAAAAGCTAGTAGATTATATTATTATGTAAACTAGAGTGTGTCTGCGACAGTACATCCTATTGAAATAACTGATTTGTCCCTAACCCACCTCCAAAGCTTTTGTCATTTTCAATCATCTAACTTTTCAACTGTGTGATATCGAGAAGCTGAATAGCTTCAACATTCACGTGCTGATTAAGTTTTTGTTGATAAGCTCAGGGCATTTTTAATAATTATACTGAGAGGTTCCGATGTGTTATTTTTAAATGTAGGTAAGTATTAATTTAACTTACCTATTAAGAATACAATAATTAATACATGATCATATCGTTCTCAATTTCATAAGAGATTCTATGATCACCACTTCAAGAGGAATAATTCAGAGGTGGCGTTTAAATTCGCGAGACCACTCTACATTAAAAAAAACAACAACAAAGGAATATAGATGTGACGTCATTCAATATGGCTGAGAGTAAACAATCATTTCATTGAACAAATTAAACTACCCACTGAAAAAGTAATGGCTCAATGGATGATCATTTCTCGCGAGAAATTAATGCGCACATTACTATTAGCGAATTCTCAGTAACGTTTTATATGAGTTGGCGTTTGTTGTGACGTTTTGCACCTGTGGCTATCAACTCTACAATCACGAGATAAGCTAATATTAATAACATTAATAAAATTATTGTCGATCTAGTAAGAGCTTTGAGTATTTTGACTTAGTCATAGAGGGTTTTTCTACTCTCTATTATTTCATTTTCCAATGTTTTCTATTCAAAGTAAAAACTTAAACCAACTTTAACTCACGCTACAACCCTAAAAAGCACAACAGATGGCGCTTAAAAATTTATTACTAGTGTTTTTTTAGAGATTATAAAGAATATTGGTATATTCTTCAAGAAGTATCAAAACAAAGTTGAAAATAAAATATGTGTGTGATATATCACACACGCAATATTCCCTGTAGATATTTATTTTATAGAAGTTAGGATAAAGGAAATCAATCAAAACCAGGCCAATGTTTTTTTTAACTTACACTTTGGAGATTTTAATAGTAAAAGTCTTTCTTAATTTCAGTAATTTCCTGTAAATATTTCAGATTTTGTAAATGGGAATAATATTCGAAAATTAATACATTGGCCGCGAAGCGCGTACTCGATACGTTGTTCGAGTCAGTGCACAGTTCACACACATTTTTTAATCATACTTAAATAAATATCTATGAAACCCCATTACTAAATTACACGATATTTTCCAAGTAAAATCTATAATTTCTTTTTACTTAAAGGTGCAAGTTTCAACCGTTAAAACGAAAATAAACATAAACTGGTGGCCTGATCTATCTAACAAGCCCTTTGCAGCATTAATTTGATATATTTTTCTTTTGATTGGCTGTTTATTTATGGTCAAAGGAAATAATAAATAAGACCATACTAAGACTCAAAAGGTTACGAGGAAGTACTGTAATAGTCGACTAATCCGGAAAACTGAATGCACACGTTACCGAGAGAACGGCTGACATTATAAAACGAAATTTTATGTGCGAGTGAAACCGCGCGGCACAGCTAGTGGATGTACTTGTACATTTCAAGAAGAAAACGGTAAAGAGAGTACGTTAATCAACACAGATGACAATTGCGATATTCGAGGGAATCTGTGAACCTATGTATATATATCACTGTGAGAAACTAATAACTACAACCAAAACATATGAATAGAATTGAACTCTTTAATAAGCACAATTTTAATTATTTGAAATTTTGCGAAACCTCGACTTTTTCATATTATGATGAAAAAAAATCGAATTAAATTCGAATTTCATAGCATGAAGCTATATCAAATTCTTCTGAATCCCAATCCTTTTTATCAACTTTTCTCGTATATAAACAAAATAAAGTTCATTATGTTTGTTTTTTCCAAGTGGCCAGCATTACCAGTAGTGGCAGGGCATACATTTTGTAGTCAAAATGCTAAATCAAAAAAGCCTACAGAAGACCACCGTGAAATAAGCATGTGTGCTGTTATGTCTCCGTGAGTGATTAAAGAGCGAAAGCCCATTTTTATTGCGTGAAATAAGCATGTGTGCTGTTGCGTTTCAGTGAGTGATTAAAGAGCCAAATCACATTTTCCTATCCTGAAATAAGCATGTGTGCTGTTGTGTTCCAGTGAGTGATTAAAGAGCCAAAACCCATTTTCCTATCGTGAAATAAGCATGTGTGCTGTTATGTTCCAGTGAGTGATTAAAGAGCCAAAACCCATTTTCCTATCATGAAATAAGCATGTGTGCTGTTATGTCTCAGTGAGTAATTAAAGAGCGAAAGCCCATTTTTATTGCGTGAAATAAGCATGTGTGCTGTTGTGTTCCAGTGAGTGATTAAAGAGCCAGAGCCCATTTTTCTATCCCCGCCCTTTAATCCTAACCGTGATAAGTTCGACAGCGCACTTTCAGCACCTACGGCGTTGCTTACATTTAAAAAAAAACACTACTACTTTTCATACTTCTTACGACCTTAGATGTATACTCAGTTTACAACCTATTTATTAATCATTGAAAATCTTGACAAAAGTTTGTGGATTGAAATTCCAATGGTAATGATTCTCGCTGGAGAATTAACCTTTCATAGACGCAGCACTGAAAAAATCTGAAAATGGTTCTAAGATGAATTAAAAAAAATATCTTAATAGGTATTTCGCGTTAGTCACATTTTGCGCTCGATTGCAAATAACATAATTTAATCTAAGCAGCACCAACAAAGAGATCTGGATGCGATCCAAATTTAACTTGTTTCATTTGGAATGAATAATTCCTTTCCTTTGTGTGCAAAATGATTCCAAATATAACGTTATTCTTCTAAATATAAATGGCACTGCGTACAAGTAATGTAGGCATTGGTTTAAAAGAAAAAAAACAAAGTCAACGTACGCAGATTGTTGACAAAAATGTGAGAAAAAATGATAACATTGTGCCAACTCTGCGAGATTCACCGATTCACAATTTCACACTTCTAGATTCTCGGAAGAATTTTTCTCAAAGTTTTTAACGACTCCAAGAGCTTCCCAGATTTAGCTTTGTCATTTTACAGTGCTAGCGTAAACTTTTAATAGGCGGTAATTAAAAATACGATTTACCATTGAAGGAGCAAGTAGTGGCAGGGCACACTGCGTTTCGCAGTCATTTGGGCAGCCCGTCTGGCGGCAGTAACCACCACCTTACAGAAGACCATCGTGAAATAACAGCACGTGTGCTGTTGTGTTTCGGTGAGTGAGTAAGGGATGCCAGAGCCGATTTACCTAATCCCTTAACCTTAATCCTACTGTAGTCGGCAGGCGCACTTGCAGCAGCTTTAGCGTTGCTTGTGTTATAGGCGACGGTAGCCACCTACCATAAAGTGGACCGTCAGCCTGTCTGCCGATCTTAACATAAAAAAAAGCTTTTGAAAAAGGGTATTCATTAAATCGCCATTGACATGTATGCACATATATCGTCGTCAAAACGAAATCTTGCTATGTGCACTTCTTGAGATTCCAACATTTTGAACTTAGTGAATAGTTCACTGCATTATTATCTATCGTATAAAAAAACTGCTAACTACGACCTCTTAATAAAATATGCGATATGCAGAAGTTGTATGTACATGTTATATACATAATTTACTCTATTATCAATATAATAAATAAACCATTAATTTTTTATGTTTAAAAGATCATAACAAGTTTACGTATAACAACAACCCTAAGTTTCAAATAAAATATTTTTTTTTTAAATAAACCTTAATATAAAATTTTTCAGGACAATTTTTTTTGTCAATATCTCAAAAGTATACTTTTTGCACATAGCGAATTTTGGTTTGACAACGACGAATATACTATTTTAAGTTTAATGTATAATAAATTCTTATTTATTTATTTATTGTAGACAATTGTAAACATTGAAAATCTTAATCTTAAGTCATTAAAAATTATATCTACTTTCATCCTTTTTCAGTATTGTACTTTATATAGAAACAATTTAAGTACGATGTTTTATTAATGTAAATATATTTTATTATTGGAATTATTTTTGAATTAGGTATTTGTTGAGTGATCAAGATTTTACTCTATAGAGGAAATTTCAATGTTTTAAGTTTTCTGAATTATTTGATATCTTAAAATGAATAACACAATTTACTTAATTTTAATTTCAAAAATTCAATTTCAACGCTTTAAACGAGATTTAAAAAAACTGCTCTGGCCGAGACAGGGCCGGTATAGTTGTGTATCTCTGAATAGTATGTACATTTTTTTAAAGATAAAAATTATAGATAGCGTTAAATAAGATTCAATTCTATATTATTTCATTTTAATCTAAATACCAACAGCATAGCAAAAGTCATTAATTCACACTAATAAAAGCAAACAAACATGTTTATATTATTAGCTAGATACGAGTTTGCAACTATTATATTTTATCATTGTCAATTTTAAAAAAAATTGAAAGAAATTGAGATTAATTAAATCAATAAATCAACAACTATACAGATAACGAAGAGAAACTAGACTTGACTTAAGACTTATTTAGAAGTCAAAGTACTTTATGACACTATAATTTAAATTCGATGTCCATAATGGAATTGTTTTATACACAGTCTATTCAATCAGAAATTCATCAAATTAATCAAAAATTAAATACGATGTCAAGATTTGCACAATCCGTTAATCATGAAGGAACATGAAAACTAAATGTCATTTCTGGTAAACAGTTACCCATGGTCATCTCATATAAATTATTATTACTATTACTTTTTACTATGTATCACACTTTGGCATGTGAAATATGTTACGAAGGGTTGTCCAGTTTTTATCTATTAGTCCAGGAAAATTTACTAACAAATCAAAATTTGAGTCTTTAAGGGTATTTTTGAAATATCGATGGGTGAAAGAAATTTTAAATTCCATCCTGTATAAAGTTAAAAAAATAGGTGATTTTTCCAAATTATACAAAAATGGTGTAAGAGTTAGAAAAGAGGTTTAGTTAGGAAGGTTAGAAGATAAGGGTCGATACTGCGATTTTTTTTTAAAGGTGCGTATATCATACAGAACACTTAAAATAGCACAAGTACCTAGTTTTCGGTTTTAGAAGATTTGATTAAAACATATTATATAATTAGACATACTCCTAATATATGAAGGATATAAGTTATTAAAAGAAGCATAAAAAATTATGCAGTTTACATTAAAATTAAGCACAAACAATGATACAAAGGCCCTTACTCAACAATAACTACTTATGTCAATGAATCTTTCTTATAGGTTGTATGTATATTTATTAAAAAAAAAATTCAAATTTTATTACCTTCTATAACATATTCGTCAAATTTAACTGTTCCTTCTGTCTCCAGTCTGACCGGTGGTCGGAACTTCTCAAGGAGTATTCTGACAGCACCTTCGCGGCCATGTCTGGCTGCAGTTATTAGTGGAGTGCATTTGACACCTTCACTACAAACATCCTGAAAAAGAAAAGAAACTTCATTGGACAATTTCAAGTCCAAGCTTTCTATAGACGATTTCTGACAGATCGACTCAACAAAAGCTTAATCGGTTGATCGGTTGAGTAGTTTCGTAGATTACCTCCTACATACAAACATACAAACTTTACCCTGCTTTCAAAATTACAATAAATAAGTTTTCCCTGTATCAATTAAAAGATCAATTAAAGTCTTTTAATTGGCATCAATTAAAAGACAATTTGCTATTGAATTATAGGAAACTAGCTGGTGCCCGCGACTTCATCCGCCTTGAAAAATAAAAAAAATATAACACTATTGATGGCGCCATCTATTATACTATAATAGAATTAGGTGAAGCAGCGACATCTATCGGATTTGGGTAGAACTGCTTGGTTATGCGCCTGTGCACAGTATGCTCCGATTTGCAAACTGTCGAGAATCTAAGGACAAAACATTAACGGATTATACACCTATAGATTCCTCAGGAGGTTGATAGATGAATACCGCATGAAAATACGTTCAGTAGATTTTGAGATTATCACGAACATACATACAGACAGACGCGGCGGGAGATTTTGTTTTATAATATGTAAGGATAAAAGTCATGAATTGCTATAAATTACAATACTTGTCAACACAACTAACAATAAAGTCTTACTAATAGTCCGGGTCCTATTGGGAAAAGTGTGACAATTTTGAGTACAGCAATGCGACTTGGTACGGATGTTATACACGTCCACCTGAGCCTAAACAGTCCGGTAGGCAGACTGAACTCCGCGACAGGGAGGGGGGAGGGGGGGTCAAAGTACGGACCTCCCGGCGCTCAGAAAAAAAATTATAGCAGATTTATTTGGACTATTTAATCAAGTTTGGTGTCGTTATCAGGCAAATCGATAATGCCCTGTTCATTTGTCATACCAGTTTTGTAGGGTTCCTTAGAAAAATATGACGCAATACCTAAAATAACAAACTTTTAGTAGTAAAATAATGCAAACAGAGCCTTATATCTTCAGATTTTTGTATGAAACTTGGTTTATAAAAAATACTCTCTAAAAGTCCATTTAATGTAGATTATAAAAACAATAACAATATATTTACATTTAACTATTTTTAATGTAAAATAAAATTTTGAACGTACTGCGACGTTCGTCAGCGCAGCGCTGCGGTACGCAAAAAAACGTAGTGCTATTAACAAAAAATAAGATATCAGTAGATTTCATATCTATAAATAGAAATGTAAGTACCTACTCATAATAATATTATATTTGTATAATATTATTGTTGACAGAAAGAGGATAAAACTTGGGTGCTACTGTGGACCCAAAATCCTATGGCTGCTCAAGCATGCCTAGAAATGATTAGATGTCGGTGCTTGAAATCTTGTGGTACAAGATGCAACTGTTTCAAACGCCAGCTCAAATGTACTGAGCTGTGTAATTGTAGAGTACTTATTAATATTTCTCTTTATTTTTAACAATGTTGCCTACGACTTCGTTTGTATATAAAAGATGATAATTTTATATGAAAAATATAAAATATAATATTAAAAGAAGAAAGACAAAAAGAAAGGAAAAATAAGAAAAAATCATTAATTTGTATTATTTGAGAAATAAAAGAATATTACAAATATAATATTATTATGAGTAGGTACTTACATTTCTATTTATAGATATGAAATCTACTGATATCTTATTTTTTGTTAATAGCACTACGTTTTTTTGCGTACCGCAGCGCTGCGCTGACGAACGTCGCAGTACGTTCAAAATTTTATTTTACATTAAAAATAGTTAAATGTATATATATTGTTATTGTTTTTATAATCTACATTAAATGGACTTTTAGAGAGTATTTTTTATAAACCAAGTTTCATACAAAAATCTGAAGATATAAGGCTCTGTTTGCATTATTTTACTACTAAAAGTTTGTTATTTTAGGTATTGCGTCATATTTTTCTAAGGAACCCTACAAAACTGGTATGACAAATGAACAGGGCATTATCGATTTGCCTGATAACGACACCAAACTTGATTAAATAGTCCAAATAAATCTGCTATAATTTTTTTTCTGAGCGCCGGGAGGTCCGTACTTTGACCCCCCCTCTCCCCTCCCTGTCGCGGAGTTCAGTCTGCCTACCGGACTGTTTAGGCTCAGGTGGACGTCTATAACATCCGTACCAAGTGGCATTGCTGTACTCAAAATTGTAACATCTCCATACAAACATTCCCAATAGGACCCGTACTATAAAGGTAAATTATTACGACAAATGGCACATTACATGTCACCAAATATAATGAATGCTCTTTCATTCTGTCTCAACTATCTTATGATTGCATTAACTATTATCATTTTTCAAATAATTTTAAAATTTTAGTAAGAAGAGAGAAATCAAAAAAATATCCAGAATTATAATCATAGGATTAAAAATAGTCCTTTCACATACCTAACTATACTAACATTATAAAGAGCTAAAATTGGTTATGTTTATTTGTATGTAGGAGGTAATCTTCGAAACAACTCATCTGATTTAAAAAAATCTTTCACCAATAGGTAGAATGGCGTTTCAGGGTGGACATAAGATAAATATTCCAAGCGGACGAAGCCGCGGACAACAGCTATCTAAAAATAAACATCCAATGCTTGCCTAAAGTATAATGTTAGAAATCAGGCTTTATTTTTTTTATTTTTCAATGGCAAAGTCGTTGGCACCAGTTAGTTTATTCATAAATTAGTTTCTAACTACCACAAATTGTTATATTATTCTTCGAGTTTGTTCTGTATTCCCATTCTACATATAATAACCTTCATATTAATAATTGAGTAAATATGAAAATTCTGAAAGATAATTCAAATATGACAAAAATAATAACAATTTATTAATACCTACACGTCAATGCAAGCAAGTCAAAAAAAAAACACAAAAAGATGCCAGGAATGATGATCCACTTGACACACAGATAGCTGGCACAAGCAACACCAGGGGCAGGGGAATGGCAATCCTGCAGGAATTTGTTAACATCACGTTTGAAGAAGTCCATATTGCAGTGAAGTGGAAACACATAAAAGTGAATTGATTTCGAAGATCGTGACATGGGACAAACTTGCTCACTATTCGGACCATATGCAGCGTTCATAATTCATTTACTTTACATGACATTTACCCATGTACTGTGTTAATTTTTGAAAAAAAAAAAATTTATCAAAGTGCGGCGTCAAATCATCAAACGCCAATCGGCGTAAAATTTTAATTACTCATAAATTTACCAAGTGAAAACTAATAGATGCTTGCAACATTTCTACCTAAGTATATCATACATTTATTAAAGTGCAACAATATTTTGATCACCGTTTGAGGAAATAACTTAGCTTCAAATCTAATACCACAGTCTAACCATACTTAACGTCATACAGTCGGGTAACACTCAATGTTGGAGCCTGCAAACTGAAGCGAGTTCGCCGAACGTTGCTCTACGCAAGTACATTCGTTGCCTGACTGTATGACGTAGATATGTTTAGACTGTGCTAATACCATCAGTTTCACAGGAGTAGGAATAGGCATTTTTTATGTGTAAACTAAATGTGACTCATCAGCGGGAAAGGAACAAAATATGAACAATGTAAATTTGTTAATATATTGTAAATACGTTAATTGTAAACAAACGCGTATCAGCGACGCTCACAACAAGCGCGCGAGCACGACTGACGGATTGACCCCCTGGCCCCGCCAAAAAGTAGCAAATATTTTTTGTATTACACATAACCGCTATGCCCCCTCCCGTCCTTGTCACGTAACGACAGTGTTGCTCTAAGGCTTTTTACTAAATGTAAAAAATATACAGTATACTTGTAAAAAAAAAAACAATTTTTTAAATTTTTGTCCATCTTGCCTTTTTATTCCAGCTAATCTCCGAAATTGGACCGATTTTGGCCGGACTTCCACTGGCAAATGGCTTGATTTTATAAGGAGTAACTTAGGCTACTTTTTCTAGAAAAAAATAATAATATTGTAACATATATGTATATAAGCAGTGTCCAGTACCGCACGTCACGAAGACTGTTATCTTAACATTTAATTAGTCAAATAATAGTGTCACCGTTTTATTTGCAGTACAACACTCGAGAAGATAGCGCCTTCATTACCATTCAAAAGATGTATGATCAAAACTTTGAAAAGGATATCTCTTGACAATAGAATATTATGAAATATAAATAAAAATGAAATAAAATAATCTTCTAAATATTTTTTTTATTGTTGTGTTGAATGGAACTAAGCTAAGCTAAGAGGTACTCCTTGTCGTAGCAGTAACAGATTAGACTTCATATGTAGTACTGCCCTCACCTCTGGGCTGGGATGTGAAAATAACAATTGGATTCTTAAAACACTTTACAAATTATAATCACCATTGCTCACATAACCGAGATTAGGAAAAGCACAGGTGTAATCATTTTTATGTGTTCTATCATCTCTAGAAGGGTGAATGTTCTGGAGAATAGAATGGGCTGCAGAACAAAACTTTGGGAGAATCTGTCTTCCGAGGTGTTCCAGCTTCACTAAAACATGTACTTCTTCAATTGCGCTGTAAACAAATACTTGCAGGGAAATCATAGCACACCTGTATTCCAAAATGATAGCACAAGTCTGCTGACTACAGCAGGTTAAGGATGATGAATTGGGAAGGGTTAGGAAAATGAGCTCTGGCATCCCTTACTCACTCACTGAAAGACGGCCAGACGGGCTGCCCAAATGACTGCGAAACTAAGTGTGCCCTGCCACTACTTTCCAGATCCAGACCAGCCCTAACTTTGAAAATTTATTCCCAAAGTTTAACCCTGTCAGGAATCGAACCCGAGAACCCTAAAACAGAGTGTTAAGGCAAGCACCCTAACCACTCATCAAACGGGCTTGTTGAATTCACATTTATGTAAATTTGTTTACCAAAGCAATATTTACACCAATTATTGTTCTTTAAAAAATCAAAAAGATCATTCTCAACACAATTATATTTGATTCTGTTACTGTTAGTTTTTTAGTATCTTCATTGCTGGAGAGGCAATGAAGTCTTTTAATTCATCTATCCCTTATTAAAATCAACCAACTTTTAGTCTAAGAAAGGTCTGTTTTAGAACTCCAAGACTGATTTTAAAAATAGGTTTTAAAACTTAAAACAATTGGTATATAATTTTTCTTTACTAGTTCAATGACAGGACATTGAATTCTTCCAAATCGAAAGAAAAAGCGTAGTGCCAAACGGAAATAGCGCTAACCTTTTACATAGATTGCGCGTTATCAAGGTTACCTAACAGTAATAAAGAGATACGACGACGCAAATTCACCTATGAAGGCGCACAAAAATAATTTAATAACGCACACGCATTCGCACACAAAGCGCAAAGGCAACACTCTGTCTGATTTAAACGATAAAAATAGAAAATAACGTGACTAAACAAGATTTTTCAGAGTACACTAACATATAGAAAAATAAAAACAATTTCACCAAAACAAAAGAAATTGTTTAAATATAATTTTCTTATACTCACGCTGTTCAAAATCTCGTCTATTTCGTCAGTGTTCTTTTCATATAACAAAGCGTAAAGGGTTAAGGACATTCCATCTCTAGCTGCGAAAAACACCCGTTCTTTCAGAGAAGTCGATTCATCATCAAATGATAATTTATCCTCCATAGTCACCATTGAAGTCCGAAACCAAATTAATATATTTGCGCACAAATCACGCTTTTTATTAGTATAAAATAATTCAACGAAAACGTTTTGGAAACTCAGAAAATCACCTTCCCATAAAGAAATTCGGGAATATACTACAAAAATACAAGTTTTGCGTTCGTTTTGTCAAAGTCAAAAATGACAATGTATGGTAGACCCATGGTAGACCCATACTTATCTATGGGTAGACCAATCATCAATATACGACAAACAAATTTCATATATACGTTACTTTACTCTATGCTACAAAGAAAATCGATGTTAACCGTAGTAAACAATGTTTTGCGATGCAGTTCTTAATTTAATTACATTTTAAAAATAATTTTTATTATACTGAAAATATGTGATTATTAATTATTAAGTAATAATACTCACTTACTATTTTATTGAAAACAAATTCGATTTGCAACTTTTAATACATATAAATCATAATTGATCATAATATAGTCAGAGTTACATAGAAAATCGGTGTTAACCGGAACAGACAAATGTAATTAACTAAAAGAACTGTGGTGTTGTAAGAATTTCTTAGTTTTGTCACATGATTAAAAAATATTTTTTTTGTTACTGAAAATATGTATTTATTATATAATACCAACTTACTATTTTATTGCATATTCGTTTTGCAACTTTTGCCACGTTTGTCCAAGTGGAATTATTTCGACCAATAGGAAAGCGACGACGTCTCATTTTGACATTTTCATTTTTTGCTACTTTTTTTTTGACGTGTAACCTGTCGCGTTTTCTCTATTTACAAAATTGTTTGAGATTTTAAAACCTTGTCCTAATCTACATAACTACATAATGTCTAGCGGTCAATGGGAAGTTGTTGGAAAAAGCAAGAAATCGCAAAATGGAAAAGTGAAAATCAACAAAGACGACGAAAAGAAACCATTCAAAAATGGTCCTAAACTTGAAGATGTTGGTAAGTGTACTGAACTTTAATTTTCTTTGTTATCTTTAAAAATTTTAATTATTCGCTACTTGTTTTAGTGCCGCACTCTCAAATAAAATCCTTTTATGCGGGCATGGAAATTGACGATGACAGAAAACCACAAAAAGAAAATAAAAAGAAAGAGGGGGATAAAAAAGGCAAGAAGCAAGATAAAAAAACGGAAGCTGCAAAACCGAAGCCCCCTAGAACTCTTGAAGGTGCTTTTGAGGCGGTAAGTTTTATTAAATTTCATCCAAAACGTTAAGAGCCGTTTCTGAGATACCCGAGGTTCATAAAGTCGCCTAAAGACACATGCAGTACCATTGGAGGGTACAGGTAGGCTACTGGCCCTGCAGAAATTTGTTTACAGCTCGCTTTAAGAAGCCCATATTATAGCTAGTTGGAAACAGCTCAGAAGGCAGATTGTTTCCAAAGTTCCAGGGGATTAAGTTTCTACTCATCCGGACTGTGTGTGTAGTGGCACCTTCTCCAAGTAATGCGTATGAACTCCGCATAAAGAAAGTATTGATAAGTCACAAAATAAAAGAATAAAATAACACCTGGCTTATATGAATTATTTTATAATATTAACAATACTTTTTAACAGCATTATGCACCTAATATTATATTTGTAGTTTATGCATATACATAGATTACTAGTTGAAAAAGTGCCAAAAAAAACTTGTACCTAAGATAAACTAAGTAAATCTTTTGTTTTTCAGATTGACTCAACTGAACTATCCAATATTATTGTAACTAACAGAGTGAGATTTTCCAATGCACCATTGGTTTGGTTGAAAGAGATTGCAAACTTCTTAAACTCCAAGACTCAGATTGATGTAGAAGATCCAACATTCTCCAACTATCCTGAGACCTACCCTCTGTCTATTCTACCAAATGAAGTTAAAAGTTTATTGGATACTGTCATTCAAGATGCCGGCAAAGCAAATGCCCAACTATTTTACGAGGGAACCCTAACCGCTTTGGCTAATGATATGACTAGAGGTAAAATGTTACATCCTATCTTTTTTAAATTTATTAGAACGACAGACAGGCTGACGGTACATTTGGTGATAGGTGGCTACCATCTCCTATAAAACAAGCCATGCCACAGCCACAAGTGTTGCAAGTGTGCTGGTAACCATAGCAGGATTAAGGATAAGAAATTAGGAAGGAGTAGGGAATGGGCTCTGGCATCCCTTACTCACTTAACGAAACACAATGGCACACATACTGTTATTTTATGGTGGTCTTCTGTAAGGGGATGGTTACTGCTGCCATATGTCTAATGACGCTGTCTAATGCTAAATGATGATTAATTTTTTAGTGATGATTGACATAATGGCCATAGACTTTAACAACTTCAGCAAGTTGCTGTGGTACAGTCAAATGCATAAGTATCCAAAGAATCGTTTCATAAATATGCTTTTAAAAACTTTTATTATAAACATATAATAAACTGTCATAAATATGTTTCTAAAAGCATTTATGATAAATATACACATATAAACTGCCATTAATATAATATGTCCCATCAATTTTTGGGACATTAATAAAAAATATTATTATTATTGATAAAAAATTTTAACATTTGCAAAGACATATTAATGAGGAGAAAAATATTATATATTTCATGATTACTTTAGTACCCACATGTTGTTGACATGGTTTAGTAGCTATATATTTTTGCATTCAACTGTACCATCGATAAGATGTAAAACAAAATAGAGGGTTAGGGACCAAATGTGTGTTGGCAACAAGCACTGAAACGCAGCAGCATATTAGTGGTTACTTTACCGTGACTTTCTATAAGGAAGTAGTTACTGCCAAAAAAAATTTGAGGTCTGATTTTGAATATTCTATATGTTGAATATACTATATTCCCAAGCATTTGTATTAATACCAATAAATAATGTTTCCAGGTCAAGCTGCAAATGGGCATAGAGTGCTCATCCAACTTTTAGCAAAACATTTTCCAGAGTTCTCCATAGTCTCCATGGCAAAAAGTGCCATCCTGAGAAATTCATACCAGAACAGGCCTCCAATTGGTCTCTCATTACTTTGGGCATTTGGACAAGGTGGCCTCCGTGATTTTTCTGTTGGGATGAAAGGTAAGAACCCTGTTTGAAATAAAAAGTTTGTCAATAACATATTATTTTGTCTAGTATTTGTAAAACTAGCTGCATCACACGGTTTCAAAGGGTCATAGCGTGATGATAAATAGCCTATAACATTCTTCAAGAATTGGGGGTATCAAAGGACTTTCCAAAGTTTAATGCAGTCAATTAAACAAACACAAAATCTTCAGCTTTATTATATTAACTACCTGAGCCCGAAACTTCGTACGCGTTGTATACGGTATAACGCGTAACTTTTTTGTTTGTTAACCAATTGGAATAAAACAAACACTAAATGTTACAGCAAGCTTACTACAACACATCAGTGGAAACCGCATTCAAATCGGTTAAGCCGTTTCTGAGGTTAGCGTGCACAAACGCACAACAGACAAATATTCTAAAAACTATTTTTTTGACCTCGGTAACATAAGTACATGTAAAATTGTTTTTTTTTTTAAATATTTAATGTAGACACGGCTCGCTTACGATTTTATTATATGTATAGATATAGATTGCTTTTGGCAAATGAAAACTTAAAAAGTAGTCTACAAGTACTTTCTCAGTCTTAATCTTAGTGTCTAATTTCATCAAAATGGGTTCAGAGGTTTTATTCATAAAAATGTAATAGACACTGTTACATTTATTTTTGCAATAATTATAAAGGTAGGTTGTTCAAAAAACCTGTGAAGTAAAAAATCTGTCTGTTTAGAATAAGGCTGTAAAATAACTATCTGATGGCGTAATATTTGTAGCACATTGGATGAGTTGTTAGGGTGCTTGCCTTAATGCTCTGTCTCAATGGTCCAGGGTCAATTTTGGAAATGAACTTTTTGATGATAATTTAGAAAAAAATGCAAAAACAGTAACCACCCGATTACAAAAGACCATTGTGAAATAACAGCATGTGTACGGTTGTATTTCAGTGAGTGAGTAAGGGATGCCAGAGCCCATTTCTCTTCCTCATCCCTAAACCCTACTATGGTTGGCAGCACACTTGCACATCTGTGGCGTTTGTATATCTGTCAGCCTGTCATCAGACAAGCAACGGTTGCCACCTACCATCAAGTGGACTGTCGACCTTAACATATGAATAAGATTTTATAACAAGCAAGAAGTTTTTATATCTATAATCAGCAACCTGCTCAAGGTTACTAAGATAAAGAGATTTTACTGATAAGAGATCAATATACAAACAGAAATGTGTGTGTATACATGTGTATGAGTATAATACAATCAAGTTCTAATTTAAGACTTACCTTAGATTGAATATAGTTTTTTTTTTAATGAAGGTCGTCAGACAGGCTGATGGTTCACTTGACTACTTATAACACTTATAACACAAGCAATGTCAGTTGTGCCACAAGTATGCTGTCGACCATAGTAGGATTAAGGATAAGGGATTAAGAAGGAGTATAGTGAAATGGGGTTAATCATAAACTTGAAAATATAAGTAGAATTAAAATGGGATTTTAGTTTTTTATTTTATTGATACAAAAAATAATTCTTTCAATGTACATTTCGGCTTTGCTAGTTTTTGTATTGTATTCTGGAACCACCATTGTGGTAATATTTTCTGCTGCCATTTGTGAGTATTGTATCTTCCAACACTACAAGTTGTCATATTAAATGTAACATTGTTCAATTTTTAAGGAGAAATTCAAATTTGTATAAACACAATTGGTTGAGTTCAGACGCTTGCCTTAATGCTCTGACTTGAGTCTAGAGTCCTGGGGTCAATTCCCGGAAGGACCAACTTTGTAAATTGATTTTTCAAAGTTGAGAGGTCTGGTTGTGCAGCGTTTCGCCCCCTGTCCCTTGTATGGTTACCCATAACACGAGACTAAGTGCTTACTTTGGGAGCCAAACAAATGGTGCGTTTAGTTTCAACTCAACTTGAAACTCTAGCTGTTCTTGTTTTTGTTTCAGCTTGGCAAGACCTCTTCCTTCCCTTAATAGACCTCAAGAATTATTCCAAATATGTCGTTTCATACCTATCGAATGTGCTCGATCAACACACACTGACTGACAGTACAAGAGTTAGTCAAGACCAACTGTTGGCTATGTTCGATTTGATAAACAACAAAAAAAATAACCTGCCAAAAGACTTACAGTATGACCTCATTAAGCAGTTAAGTAAATATAAGGTGAGTTAAGCCCAAATGGCAGTTTAAGATCAAGCTCTTGTCTGTGGGTTTAGCCATGTGTTAAAAAATTTAAAATGTGAAACTATACTGAATTTTGTCATAATCGGTCCAATGGTATAGCTTATGCTATGAAAATGTAACAGATTTGTTTCGCAAATGTAGTATTAAAAATTTAATTATATTTGAGATAAAAAAATTAACATTTAAAATAGATGAAATATTGAAAATTACTATAATATTGGTCACAATGGTCAATATTTTTTAGTCAGATTAGTAACAGTAAATAGCAGATAATAATTCACTAATATGTTGTCCTATTCAGGATATATATTTCAAGAAAAGTGGCAATAAATTACAAGTGACTTTCAACCAAATAATGAAGAAGCTTCCGAACCAATATCTCAGCGGTCCCAATCTGGATCCTTACAATAAAGTGTTACTCGACTGCCTTATAGACTGTTTGAATCTAGACGACTCTTGTAATGAAACTTGGAAACAATTATTCAATAGGTGCAGCAAACAATCGGCAACACTACTCGATTATATTGGTAAGTCTTTTATTAAAGCGTCATCTCGTAAAAGTGGTATCTGTATTGTTGCCGATGGATGATAATTAACTGTTATTAGGCATCGTCCCAATTCGCTACGATCGTACTATGAAACGATGCGTTTTCGTCGACGATATTAAATACACAAATCTCTTAAGAGTTTCCTAATTGAAGCTCGCACGCAAGTCATCGCGTGAGCACAGGGAATGCTTAATAACGATCGTACGATGGTTTGATCGTGCGATCGAGCAAACCTACAGATCTCTTTTTGGTGTCCTAATTGGTCACGCGTCATCGCGCGAGCACAGCAACGCTAGAGGCGATGATCTCTAATATTTCTGGATCTATAAAGTATATTATGTGGTCTAAGTCTTCTTTTTTCAATTTAATTTGTAATCTCCAAATCAATATTGCCCGACAGCAAAAAATGTGCTTCTCTGTAAACAGCCATTGTTGAAATGGTGTCAAGGCGCCATTACACATGTTGGACCATCGCGCGACGAAAAAGCATCGTTCACTCGTACGATGTAGCCAATTAGGACGACGTCTTAGAGCTCTATATGAGTTAGGTCATATAGTAGTTAAATAAAAAAAATTAAAATCACTTAAAAAAGTTAATGTTGTAGATAATATTTTTATTTATGTTATTGTTTAATTATGGCAAAAATATAATATATTTTTGTTAAAATATATAAAATAAATATAAATTTTAGTTATAATTCAACTGTATTAAAAGGATGCAAATTACACCACAATATTTATACCATTAATAAAACTAATACTTCATTTTTCCAATACGAGGGGCACACTGAAATGATCGGGAATAAGAAAAACCACATGCACGGTATAGCTAAATTGTATTTTATTATTTTTCGAAGTATTCTCCATTCAATTTAATGCACTTTTCCATTCGTGCAAACCAATCATTAAAACAGTAATTCCAGTCTGAAGTTGATGTTGACAAAATGGCTGATTTGTACGCTTCCACAGCTGCTTCGGGGTCTTCAAACCGTTGACCGCGTAATAAATCTTTCATTCTAGGGAATGTAAAGAAATCGTTTGGGCTCAGGTCAGGACTGTACGGAGGATGGCTCATCAGCTCAACGTTTTCCTGCTTCAAAAAATCATTTGTCTTCCGAGCCGTATGGGAGCTCGCATTATCGTGATGTAAGATGATGCGACGTTTCGGGTTATTTTTTCGGAGTTCGGCTATCATTTCTGGCAAACAAGCCGTGATATACCACTCGGCGGTAACCGTTCTGCGTTCCTGTAAAGGAATTGTAGCAACATGCCCCTTTTTCGAGACAAATGTAGCGACCATTTTCTTTGACACGCTGCGGGAGCGAACCACTTTCGTTGGCTTGACCTTGTCTTCGAAGACCCAAACTGCTGACTGATGTTTTCTTTCAGGTTTGTATGAATAAATCCATGAAAGCGTTCCCTCCCTCCGTTGAAGCGTTGCAGAGTATTCCGGCACCAATCTACACGAGCTCCCTTTTGCTCTTCGGACAAATTGTGGGGAACCCAGCGGGAAACTAGCTTTCTTACACACAGCTCATTATGTAATATCGACTGAATCGCAGTCATTCCGATACTGATAACAACCCGAATCTGCTCGTATGTTACATGACGGTCATCTAATATAATAGTTCGCACAGCTGCGATGTTTTCAGGCGTGACCGCTGTTCTTGGTCGACCTGCAGAAGAAACAGTGTTGAGCGACACACGACCGCGTCGGAACTCGGCATACCAGCGGTATATTGTCGTTTGAGTCGGTGCTTCAACATCATAAATCGAAACAAGTTCGCTGAGACATTTATCTTGAGATAAGCCGCGACGAGAATTGTGATAAATTATGGCACGGAAATGTTCACGCGTGAGCTCCATTTCTGTTAACGACGTGTCAACTTTAAACCAACATAGTTTTTGTTTTTAATAAAAAAAAAAATTGTTGGAATGTCATTAAGATTCTAAGAGGCCAGTATTCAAATTCTAAAAAAGGTTTTATTGTAACTCAATCCGAAATATTCTATTCCCGATCATTTCAGTGTGCCCCTTGTATCATTGGTAATTTAAAATAATTTTGCGTTTTTTTTTAAACATAAATTGCTTGCTTTGCTGTGTTTATTAACTTTTCTCAGATTTTTTTGGTCAATTTTCAATCATTTCCTCATGTGTCACTCTAAAAACTTATGTTATTATCGTATTATTATGAGCATTGTTAAGGGCAGTACTCAACTTTCTATATTTCAAAGGAATCTCATAAAGTTTCATATGCTACCATAATATTACAAAAAGCAATTTAACTAATGTGTTGTTTTAAATGTAGACCACAGTTGGTCAGAAGTAAGCCCAAAACTGAAGTTGAAATCATTGAAGAAAACAGTTACGTTGTACAAGGAAGTTTGCCGCGACGCTTTAAAAGGAAAGAAGAAGGATGAGACAGTAGTCAAAGCGAGCAAAATATGCCAGGTGAGCGATTCATATTTTATATTTTTCTCAATAAAATTATCATTTTATTTTAGACTAAACTTAACAGTAAAGTAAATAAGTATAAATAAAGTAGGTATAGTTTGAAACATTTTAAAAGCATGAAGAACACTTCAGTTTCTACTTCAAACATAACAATGCAAGTCAATGGAGATTGTAAACATTAGGCACTACAAGTGGTCTTAATACTCTAATATTTTCCTAGAATTTAAAATCACACACCAAAATTAAAATTATAATAATTCATTTTTATCATTAGAATCAATATCTAAAAAAGATTAATTTTTCGCGGGCTATCTACGCGGGCGAGGACTCATTTAAACGGTCTATCCACCAGACATAGATAGTATAGATGACGCAAGTTCATCAAACTGTATGAAATCCAAGCGTACCACATTTTTAGTGCCTACCATGACGTCACGAGCACAATTTAGTGATGTTAAAACACAAACTAAATCGTTTCCCCTCACCCCGCAACGCAACGACGCGACGACTAGTCTATCGAATAGAGAAGTAAAAAAGGAAAGAAAAACTTCGCTTTATTATGGCTCACTTTTCAAATGATTATTTTCAAAAAATTTCAAAAATAAAACTTAAAATAGGAAAACAGTCAATAAATAATATGGTACATTATATTTTTTTCAACTCAGCGCACTTCACACCGTCAACAACTGTTAAATATTTTCATACCCAGTGTTGCCGTTTTAGCTATTTTGTGGCTAGATCTAGCGGCTTGCCAAAAATAATCTATTTTAGCCACCAAAACGATCTAGCTACTTCTAATTTTGCACAGTCTGTTTCAGACACTCAATAGGGGATCGAACAGTAATCAGATTAAAATCTAAAATGTACTTAGAAAGAAAATACATATATAATTTTTTACGATTATTTATCGAATAATAATTTAATATAATTCATTTAAATATTTTTAAATGAAGAAATAAAATTTGATTATTTACAATATTTTTAATCTATACTGAAACACCAATCACAGTGCGTGACGTCATTTGTGGGCAATCATTGTCTTATGCCAATGCAGCTGTTTTGTTATGATATGACCACAAATGACGTTACGCGCTCTCAGATGAACTATCGTGGCGTTTTGGCGGCATTTTCAAACAAACAATATTAAAACATGATTTTGAGTATCTAAAAGGCTATAAATAAAATAGTATTTTTTATGGGAATAAATATCCATGAAGATTAATTTGAAACACTTTCTGAAAATTTGTCCGATCCCCTATTCCATAATTATGATTAGAAACCAATTAAAAATATTTAAAAAATATTGACGAGCCCATTGGATGAGTGGTTAGGATGCTTGCCCTAACGCTCTGTTCTAGGGTTCCCGGGTTCGATTCCCGGCAGGGTCAACTTTGAAAAATGAGCTTTTCAAATTTGTCTCTGGTCTGGATCTGGAAAGTAGTGGCAGGGCACACTGCGTTTCGCAGTCATTTGGGCAGCCCGTCGGCGGCAGTAACCAGCCCCTTACAGAAGACCACCGTGAAATAACAGCACGTGTGCTGTTGTGTTTCAGTGAGTGAAGTAAGGGATGCCAGAGACTATTTCCCTATCCCTTCCCAATTCCTTATCCTTAATCCTATTGTAGTCGGCAGAGCACTTGCAGCAGCTTTGGCGTTGCTTCTGTTATAGGCGACGGTAGCCACCTACCATCAAGTGGACCGTCAGCCTGTCTGCCGATCTTAATATTAAGAAAAGAGATTGCCACAACTATGTTTTTCCACCTGAAGTTTTAAAAAAAATTATAAAAACGGTCAAACCAATAAAACAAATCAAAATACCATTCACATCATCACACATTGCCAAAGAAATCCCAGACTTACGCGTTGGGCTGCGCGCTCCGCTATACTAAGAGGGAGGGAGAGTGCGCAACTTCGAAATTCACCCCTGGCGAGCTAGTTCGAATGAGCCCAAACACGGGGGGTCTCGGTCGCACCGTTTCTGAGTCTTCACTGGGGTGAATGGGGGTGATTGAGTCTGTATATGACAAAACCACCTCCCTATCCCGATGGTTTAGGAGATGTCGCCATCCCTTTATGCAAAAGTCCCACTTTTGTATTGAGGGTGTTACCACGATTAGAAATTTCAAAAACGTTGTATGGAGTGTAAAAAATGTATGAATGGGATGGGTCGCTGTGTGGTAACCCCCGATGACCCTCTATGACATTCCGCTAACACCGCCCCTCTGTGACTCATAGTTTCCGAGGACCTCTCATCGACTCTTTACCAGGTCGGTGTACCGAGGGTCCGAGAGATGGCTGGAGTTTGCGACGTCACCCACTATCCGATAGGATATGATAGACCACCCTAGATCGACCCCTTTTGGGTGTGAAAAAGAAGCTCTTCCGGAAAACTGAAAAATTGTATGGAGGCAGGACGAAGGGATGAGTAATCCGAAAATCGGGATATCCTGAGATCTGAGACCCTTAGGGATTGATATGCGCCATAGTGACCGGCGGGATACCTTTGACCGTTTATTGGATATCGCCTTTTCCTTTTCGCCAAAAGTCCCAGTTTTGTATGAAAGGGGAATGAAGGGGCGGGATAAAGGGATAATGATGATCCTGGCCGATGGAACTTGGGGGGGGGGGGGTGATCGTTATCCCCCAAAGTGACAGCAGAAATCCAAGCTTTACCCGGCTTGTCATTTTCATTTAAACAATAACACTTTAGTCAATAAATCAGTCAGTTCATAGACACATTTATTGCACGAAATACATTGTAAGTAGCACGCGACGCGAACGACAAATCAAAAACGCGCGAAACATTAAGGGATTCACTGAGGCAAATGACATTTACTATAGAACTCGCTGGCGGCGGAAACAATTCAACGGGCCTAGAAATGGTGTTTTTTTGTTTTTACCATTAGAACATTACACAAAAATTTTTTTTTATCAATACAATTTTTTAATCTGGTATCAACTTATTAATAGGTACAGGATTCATATGCGTGCAATAAGCCGTTTTCGAGAGAATTTTCAATAAAGGTCAAATTCTTCTTGTGTTCTAACTTTTTTGTGGAGTTTCTATTACTTTAACGAAAATTCTAATTAATACAATTGGTTCTTCACATATTTAAGTATAATATATATTTTTTTCAAAGCAATTGTCTTGTCTATTTCTTGTAACATTTTCATTAAACAATGGACATTTACAATGTATTTAGCGTTTGTCTCCCCCTTAAGGCGACATACGCACACCAGGAGCGCGACAGCCATGCTGAGTTTTCACATTCAATGTGAGCGAAACGGTAGGCAATTATATCACGGCACATATGGAGTGACAGAGGTCTCCCTCTACGCTCCATAGTAAAGTAACATTCAAAGTTAAGTATATAATCTGTGCCTTATCTCTTTTTAATTACTCTGTGTAGCATTCTTCACTGATCCCACAAATTTAAATTTAAATATTGAGTATGGTATGGCATGGCCTGGCCTGTGTCAATTGTGTGTGTGTCACTGTCATCAGTGTTGCCAATGCTACGGCAATTACCGTGTTCTACGGCTTTCAGGTCAGAAAATCACTAAATCTACGGGCTACGGCCTTACCCTAAGGCCGTAGCAGAATCTACGGCTTTTCGCAAGTTCTACAGTAATTAATTGATCCTACAGTATATCAATTAATTTATTGAGCGTTTACTTTTAGAGTAGGTATAGGTCTACCAGAATCTCATGGCAAATAAGGAAATTAAATTTTGCAGTGCTCAACACTAGGGAAATTAGAGTGCGTTCCAAAAAGCGAAAATCACTGGGGTGAATGAATCGACAAGAATATATATATCCTTGTCTGTGATTGCTGTTCTAAAAGAGACAGACTGTTGTCAAATTGTTCACTGAGTGATTTTCACGTTCTTTGGAACGCGCTCTCCATAGATATTTTTGTTTAGGTATAATTTTTCTAAACAATTAGATAAGATCGGCAAATGACACGGCCGACAGTCGATGCTTTTCCTTATAAACACGGCTTTTTTATCTAACATACACGGCCGCCTCAAAATTTTCGTTGGCAACACTGGGTGTCATGTTCATTTCATAAAGCAAAGACAAATGTTTGTGGAGGTTGAAAGTGAACGAAAATAAAAAATACTTTATGCAGCGATCCGCGTTCAGGGTTTTTAAGAAATAAATTGTTCTGCTTTGTTTCTTCGGATTTTAAGTATGTTAATTTGCAATTTTAATATTTCAAAAATGTGCGAGTTATGTGAAATGTAATTACGACTATTCTACACGGAATACTTGTTGGGCGGAAAGGTACCAACAGAATACGACTAAAGGCGTAGTTTGTTTGCATTTCGTTATTAAACTAGTAGAACTAGATTTTAGTTCGTAGAAAAGAAAGTGTGTGATTCTAACTGTAAAGGTGTTTCCTATTAAATCCGTTATTTAGTCTAAAAGCTATTGGTGTAACCTTTTGTACTGATAGTGTCGTGTTTTTGTCAAGGTAAAACCTTCCCTTTTTAAATTAGACGTTCTGAAGAAGAACTAATGAAATTACAAATAAAAATTGAATTTAACTTCTTAGTTCTATTTTTAAAATAAAAGTTAAGTATTAATTGCTTATCGAAATTTAAAATTTAATGTTTTAAATTTAATTCAGATTTTTTTTGTCATTTACATGTATCTATATCTCAATTTCAATATAAATGTACCTATACTAAAATTTATACATACATCATTCATAGGAGTGCTCCACTTAGGTAGGTATACTTAACCAAATTTATAATAATTAACATTATTATATTTGAACTTTAAACTTATTTTTACTCAACCTTGAACTGTAAAATTTCTATTTACAATTATTGTACTTACATATTATGAAGTGAATGTATCCACTTTATTCAAATCAATTCGTTTATTTTTTCAAAAATAGAATAACAAGATCACTTTTCTGATGTTGGATTACATATTTTATCAGGGTTTTGGAAAAAGCTAAGATCCTGAGAAGAAACCCCGAAGAAACTCAGGATACCATTCTTTTTGTCATCATAAAAGATTATATATATATAACAATTACAATTATTATGCACAAATCACAGTATATACCTACAATACTTTTCATAGTATGAGTTTAAATCCATATTGACCATAAATTTAAACCCAGGCTTAGTTATCGCTTAATTAATCAGCGATTTTGTAACCTTTCCAATAGAGTTTGGTTTTGATTACACTTTTAAATTTATTTATAGGTAAGGCTCTGATTATCTCAGGAAGGTTATTATAACACTGTACCTATAAAATTACATTGACCAATAAAAGAATTACTTATCTTGTGGATTCGCATCTTATGTAAATCTATACTAATATTATAAAGCTGAAGAGTTTGTTTGTTTGAACGCGCTAATCTCAGGAACTACTGGTTCGAATTGAAAAATTCTTTTTGTTTTGAATAGTCCATTTATCGAGGAAGGCTATAGACTATAGGCTATATAACATCACTCTACGACAAATAGCATATATAAGCAGTGTCCAGTACCGTGCGCCCCGTGCGCACGCCGCCGCCGTATGGGCCGCAGGGAAGCGTGGCCGAGTTCAGCTAGTCAATATCATAAACCTAGTATTAATATTGTTAATAATATATTTTCTATTAAATTGACTAGTATTTTTTCATAAATAACAGTTAAAATCTTTAATTTCTTGAATTTTTCTCGGAGGGAAGACTGCGGATCTAGTTGGTAGATGGCTTTAATGGTCCTTTTTTGTAGAATGAAGATTAGTATTGATGTCCGCAGCATCAACCCAAAAAGAATCCCATAACACATTAAACTGTGGAAATAACTGAAATAGCTATTCTATAGCTGTACCTAACACCTTTTTTTCTCATATTGAATTCTTATAATTATTTTATGGTTTAATAATTTTAAAAGGTAAGATGGAACATTAAAATGCACAAACATTATAAATAGTATTGTTTGTGTATGACCATTGACCCTATTATACAGAAAAGATAACATTTCTGATTAAAATATTAAAGCAAGTTATCAACTGGAAATGTAGACATTTTACAACAATGTTTACATTGTTGTGATTCTATATTGTGCATAAATTCTTGCAATTCCTAAGTATTCGCAGTAGGTCTATTTTGCCCTTAAATTCTTCTTGTGTGTACCCTTAAATGTGAAGTGTCAATTAATTTATTTGTTCCCTGTTTTTATACTGATTACATTTAGCATGAATAGATTACAAAAAAATTGTAGTTATTTACAAAAATAAGCACAAAAAAAGTCTTGTGTTGGTCCCCAAAATATTTGTCCTGACTGATTATCAACTTACAGTCGAAACCACTAAGTCCAGAAAGCTGAAATTTGGATCATTATTTTATAATGTAAGCATCCACTAAGAAAGAATTTTTAAAAATTACAACTCTGCAAAGCCAGGGCGGTTCCTAGCATTCACTGGCGTTCGCTTGCTAGGTGATAGCCACTAGTGACTAATGTGTAAAATTAATGTTTTCAGGATATTCTAGAGAGAATGACAAGTACTAGAAGGTTCCCTTGGCTGTGGGCCAGTTTCTTCCTTGTGTTGGCAATAGGAGGACTGGTAGGTTACGACGTGGCAAGAGTCGGTGGCAACTTCCCTAGTAAGTTTGGTTTGGCCATATACATAAAATCTCAACTAGCGTTTTGCTCTTATATTTTTATAAAATATAGCCTATTTTTAATGTGATTTATTAACAGTATTAATGTAAAGTTGCATCAAAATTCTTTCAGTAGTGTTTGCACTAATTTGTGCATGGATAACAAAATATCCTTTCTTTCTCACAAACTTCCGTATTTACAATTTTAGTAATAAGTATCGTAATTGGTCTAAAAAAAATTATTTAGGATATTGGGTCATTAGCTAATGCAAGATTTTTTATGGTAGGATTTTTAGCATTCTACTTGCAATATATTTTCCTGAATTAAATAGACAACCATGAAAATGATTGCTAAACTTGCAAGATGTTATTAACTTATTCTGCTCAAAAATTAAGACTAAATGTTTCTAAGTGTTTCATATGACTTTATTTCTATAATTTATTTAAAATTTATTTCTAAATTTTTTTATGTTCTAAAATTATACTTAATAAAGTAACAATACTAGATCTTTCCTGGACTATATCAACTGATATGGATCCTCATAGTCTACTGATAATTGATTACAAGGGAATGAGGATAAATTATCAAAAATGAAATATTTATTTACCTTTACAGAAAGCACAACTGGCCGCTTACTCAATGACGTAGGTCTATTGGAGCAAAGCCAACATGCGTGGCAGAAGACTTTGTCAGCATCGGCTCGTGGGTATCTTTGGTTGGAAACAAATGGACCCATATACTACTCGCAAGCGTCGGAATTCGCCAAGCCCTACGCTCAGTTATCCAAAGATGTGTTTACTATAGCGCTGAAGAAAACGGGCATTGTGTATGAGAACATTAAAGGTTACATTGTGGAGAAAACTCCAGTCGTCTTATCGACCATAGATCACTATGCTCCAGGATTGGTGGAGAATGTTCAGAGTTATACGGCAGCGGGATATGGAACTGTCAAGAAGTATTCGGGCGATTACTATACTTTGACAGCTGATTATTTGAAGACCAAAGTCTTTGTGTAAGTCTATTTTCTTTTTAAAGGTCAAGAAATAAGGTCACAGTTCACTTGATCATAGGTGACTATCGTAATAATACAACGCCAGGTGCTGCCGAAGCCACCTATTAAAAAATGGATCTCTGGCGATTGTATAAAAACTGCATAAAGCTAGTGCGCATAGTGTTTGTTTTTATTAGATTTAAAATTGTTTTTATTACATTTCAGTGGAGAATGGTCACCGGAAATTCTTCAGAATAAGACGCAAAGCGCTCTCAATGTGACAAAGACCCAAATGTCAACATACTTCCACTGGTTCAGGCAGCAAGTCCACGTCTACTCAGAGATACCTTGAGGTGACGCACACTCACACGAGAGACACACCGTAACACACATTCACAGGCGGAGGTGTGTGTTTTATGAGAAATTTCAAAAGTAAAAAAAATCACATTAGCCGCAATTACCCCAAACAATTCCTTTTTTTAGATCTCATTGCCCTTAAAGTTAATTTATTAAATGAATAATTATTTTCCTAAAATTGCAATTGCCGCAGACATTTTTAATTTAATAAACACAAATTGGATACCTCACTTCACAAATGATTCAAGTGTGACTACTTTTAAATTAAATTTTTTATTTGTTTCATTAACTGAAGCAAACCTTCACATTTTTCAAACAATAAATACAATAATATTATGACTTCTTAAGATTAACAGAGATGTCTTAACTCCATCCAAATACATGTGCTGTGATTAGGGTGAATCTTAATGTTAAGACTTTTTCTTAAAATGTCTGATCTTTTCTCACGACTTATGAAGTTTTGAATGTACACATAGAAGATACCAAGCTTTTAATTTTTTTTTTTTTTTGCTCGATTTTCACATGCTTAGATCATTTGTGAACCTAAAGTATTTAATAGTAATATTAAAGGCTTTTAAAAAAATCTGTTTGCATAAATAAAATGAAATAATCTTGAAATTAATTTTTTTGCGCTTTTACAGTTTTTAATTTTAAAATAAGAACAGTTATATTTAGTGCGAAATTTTTTCATATTGCCCCACAGAACACTAATACTATAGAACCCAGTGCAACCAAATTCACATACAAAAGCAACGTAAAATTATACAAGACAATCTCATGATATGTCTCATCTTTATTAAGAGTCTTTGTATAGTGTGTCAAGCGTATCTTGGCAAAATACTTGCATAAGGAAGTTCAGAATACTAAAATATAGTACTTTATTCCATTAAAACAGTGAATGACAGCGCTTCAGCCAGTGTTGCCCTGCATACCAGTTACCTCTCGCTTATTGCCAAAATACACTTGACAGACTTTTTGTACCATTTAAAACGTACTTCTATTACATAAAATCTGAAGTTTATAAAGTTTTTAAATAGGTGAAGATTTGAAACAGTGATGTAAGAAAATTACTAAATTACTCTGTGTGTCACTCCTACCCCATGAAGTAATCTCATATTTCACGCGTATCATTAAAAAAAAATTATCATTACTCATCTCCGCCTGTAAATGTTCTTAATTATTTTCTTATCAACTTAAATATCTGCCTCGAAATTTTGAACCAAATATTATAATGAATTATTTAAAACAGCGAAACTTATTTTATGTATTCATTCTTAACATAATATGTCAATAAGGAATATGTATTTACTTTTAATGCATAAATGGTTCTTATAATTTATATGTAAATGAAATCTGTTTAATTTACAAATATTTATGAATTAATGCTTTATTTAGTTGTATTAAAAATGAATATATTAATGTTACAACACCAAAAAGCTTACTTAAAAGATTATCGTTTTTTTTTTCATTTGCTGCATTCTCAGTGACGTCACAATTAAATTAATAGATAAAGTTGTCCCACAGATTTTTTTAAATGTTTACAAATAATACCAATCTAATATAATTTCAATAGAAAGTGACGTAACGCATATTTTAATGCAGAATACATTATCATAGTTTCTGCCATTTCATAAAATCTTGTATGCTTAATGTTTTATATTTCTAGGGTATTTTTCGACGATTTTTTGCATTAAAATTAATATATGTATTCCTCAAACAAATTTCGATAAAACGCAATAAGAAAATCATATCAATACTAACGAAAACGAATGTCACGACAACTTTTTAAAATTATTATTAATCGGGATTTAAATGTACACATACACATTCCTTTCGCGCATTTAATTTGGATTTTTTTTTTTTACTTATATAGAGTTACCTACGAGAATGGTGTCCAAAAATGTTTATAGCATATATTTTGTAATTTATATCTTTTTGTATTTGTTAAGTATGAATTTTTGTATTGCATTCTAACTTATTACTATAATTTATGTTAGGTTTGATACTTGACGCACAGCGGTCATTGTGCACCGTTTCTCAAAGGTTTTGTGTGCAGTATCTTAAGATTTTGAGATCAAAACATTTTTTTTTCTAATACACTTCCCGCTAAATTGGCTTTCAAATTATTATTCCTATGACTTTTGTTTCATAGGAAATTTGGTTAAATTCTTAAATAGCAAATTTAACGCTACGGTCTAGGTTACTGGTTCTAGTGAACAGACTTATTAGATACTATCACGTTGGCCACACTTCAACCGACATATGCCTAGTTTTTTTTTTTTTTGATACGTTGAAGCCTATTGTTACTTATACTCTTCCATTCAACATTTTAACCTCATAATTTTCATAAATATTATATCTTCCCTATTGCTGCTGTTTTGAAAATAAATTTGTTCTAACAAAATACAGCGTAAAAGTGAATTTTGTGTCACCAAGCTAAGCGCCTTGTATATGACCATTTGTATCTTGGACCTACACAAACATAGTTGACACGTATAGTGCGACCTTAAGCCTAACCTTTGAATAATAATTGTGAAATTGCGGGACAGTTTATGAAGAACATTTCACCAAAACTTTGAGAAATGCTGTTTCTGTTTCAATGTTTTTAACACATAGCTCGGATGTGACGTCGTCAGCGCCCACAGCATGTTGGATATTGTAATTCTAAAACATCTAGTAAGGCTGTATGCTCTTGAATATTATATTAATTAACCGTCTATTCTTTACTCGTAAAATATGTTTTTATTTTATATTTTCACACTAAGCTGTGAACTTACGTGAAACTGGCATTTCACTAATACAAGTAATTTTTGCATTTAAATATTATATCCTTTCATTTATCTAAGTTCGAATGAGTATCAAAATGTGTCTTAAATTCTAATAACACAATATTTTTATGTACAAATTATTTATCTTTATATTTTCAAAAATCACGTTAATTTATTATATCTTTTTCAATTCAAATAATTATATTGTTAAATGTAACTTTTTATTAACAGTAAGTATTTAAATTGGTAACAGTAAATCAATCGAAAGAGGTTTGTGAAATTTAATGAGTTTTTTTTTTATTTATACTCATTAATGTGAATATGAATTAAATTAGTTAGATAATATAAATTTTGCAGCAAATAATTGCACTGCTTTTTAATTTTTTCTTGGGTATTTTTTTTTAAACTTTAAACCTAAAAAAATACCTAGGCAAGGAAAAATAAAAAGGATTTGGTTTGGTATGTATCTTACGATGTAATACTTGTATTTGAGCCTAATTAATTTCGTAGAATGCTTAAACTTAAAAGAATTGTGTTACAAATGTAAATAATGATAGTATTTTGAAAGTTGTCACGTGTTTAGTGATTGGATTTAGATTGTGTTTGAGGGTTTATGAATCACAATAAAATATTGTTAGTGATAAATTGAGTGGTTTTATTTCGTGATTTTTGAAATTTCACTTTTTATTTACAAAAGATAAAGTGTAATGCATGTAAGGGGCAGTCCACACCTAAGCGGCGACGCGAAGATGTTTGACGATACGTATCGCGCGACGTGAAGATGGTTCACGACGTTTGTAGTGTCTCGCTAAGCCACGAGAGCATCCCCATCTTGAAAAACTAATAAAAGGCTTAGCTCTGCGACTTATTTAGTCGCCCAATAGATGTCGATACAGCTAGATAGTCTATTTCAGTTACTTTCACAGTTTAATGTGTTATAGGATTCTTTTTTTGGGGTAACGAGATAACCTACCTAGAGCACACACTAGGTATTAGATTACACACTTAAGATTTTTGTAAACTGGGCTAGGTAGATTAATATACAACAGCTTTCAGTTAAAAACATAATTTATTAGATATACTATTAAATATATTAATTTCACTTGCTGAAGAATAACCTATTCGTATTGTCATAAATAGCTTTAGCCAATTCATTGATATCTTCATTGCGAATTGCAGCTAATATTTCCAAAACTTGCCTGAAACAAATAACACTAAATTAGACATATAACAGAAAAGCTTTGTTTTTTTTTTATTATATTGGTTGGCAGACAGGCTGACGGTACACTTGATCGTAGGTTGTAACCGTCACCTAAGGACACAAGAAAAACTCGGGGGTGCAAGTGCGCTGCTGACCCTGCAGGAATTTGTTTACGGTTTATATTGTAGCTGGATGAAAACATCTCATCTAGTCAACCGGACTGTGCGCATTAGCACCTTTGATGGTAGGTTGTTACCGTCACTTAAGGACACAAGAAAAACTCGGGGGGTGCAAGTGCGCTGCTGACCCTGCAGGAATTTGTTTACGGTTTATATTGTAGCTGGATGAAAACATCTCATCTAGTCAACCGGACTGTGCGCATTAGCACCTTTGATGGTAGGTTGTTACCGTCACTTAAGGACACAAGAAAAACTCGGGGGTGCAAGTGCGCTGCTGACCCTGCAGGAATTTGTTTACGGTTTATATTGTAGCTGGATGAAAACATCTCATCTAGTCAACCGGACTGTGCGCATTAGCACCTTTGATGGTAGGTTGTTACCGTCACTTAAGGACACAAGAAAAACTCGGGGGTGCAAGTGCGATGCCGACCCTGCAGGAATTTGTTTACGATTTACTTGAAAAGCCTTATATTGTAGCTAGGTGGAAACACATCTACTCATCCAGACTGTGGGCAGCAGCGACATCTTATCCGAGTAATGCGGATAAACTGCGCATCTATGGCGCGCAGTACGGTCGTAAAAAACGAATATCAAAAATCATCAGCCTGATTGTAATAAAGAATCCTTTGGCACATTTTTTAAATCAGATTATTGAATTTATTTAATCTTTCAACTTACACAATATTAACAGGTTCGTTTCGTCCCTTGACTTGTTGGTTTGATTCAGGGTCATACTTCTCTTTTTTGACGGCCGAAAACTTCGTGACAACGTGACAAAAGCCAGGGTGTGTCTGCTTCACCTCACACCAAGGGCAATCTGTCTCTATCATCAGACGATCTTGAGGGATTTTTGATGCTACCTCTAAATTTTCTTGAGTCCGTAATGAACTGAAAATGTAAATACAATACGTATATTCTTGTTACAATGGATTCAAATTTGAACATCAGCTCTCTCCACTTTAGTGTAATAAACCTTTCGTGAACAACTATTTTTAAATACCATTAATTAAAGAGTTATTTCGTGCTCATTGAATGCAAAGGTCTCGAAAGGAGTTGGCGAACAACTTTTATGTTAAGGTCGGCAGACAGGCTGACAGTCCACTTGATGGTAGGTGGCTACCGTCGCCTATAACACAAGCAAGCTGTAGGATTAAGGATAAGGGATTAGGAGGGGATAAGGAAATAGGCTCTGGCATCCCTTACTCACTCACTGAAACACAACAGCACATATATGCTGTTATTTCACGGTGGTCTTCTGTAAGGGGGTGGTCACTGCCACCAGGCGGGCTGCCCAAATGACTGCGAAACGCAGTGTGCCCTACCACTTTCATTCTTGGAATGAAATAAACACTAAATATTACAGAAAGCTTGCTACAATACGTCAGTGAAAGCCGCATTCAAATCGGTTAAGCCGTTTCTGAGATTAACATGCACAAACATACTGATAGACAAAAATTTTAAAAACAATTTTTATGACCTCTGTAACATAAGTTACAATGTGAACAATTTTTTTTTTTCTCTTTAATACAGGCTCGATTTCGATTTCATTGTGTGTATAGATTGGCTAGTGGCTACAACTTCATTCATGTCGATTTCATCTTAAGACATAAAAATGAAATCATATATGTGCTTTAGAAAGAATTATTGTAAGTAGATGTTTACTTCGTAAATAAAACTTCAACTTTGGTAGTTTGCTATGCAATTAGTAATTAATTTGAAATTAAATAAAAATAACTTTGACTTCAATGCAGAGGCCTTATTCTCTCAAAGATTTAATAGTCCTGTTGCTTTTCAATTGGACTAATTAATTAAAAATTTCATCTCCAACGGACTAAAGTGTATATATGTAAAATTCTCTATCAGAATTCAAATACCAAGACTACCATTAAATAACAACACTTGTGTTCTGATAAGGGATTATTAAAAAATAAACATACCATCCATTTATTCCAATATACAATCCCAAAGCCAGAATCTTGTCTAGTGCCTCTTGTGTACCATCGAATGAATGTACAACCCCTCCAACAATGTGGTGACGATTCCTTGTTAATATCTCAACTAAATCATCGGCAGCCGCGCGGCAGTGTAAAAATAATGGTAAGTTGTACGCTTTGCTTAGTGGTAGTTGAAATTCAAAGTATCTGAAATTAGTTACTTTACATATTATGGTAAATAAATAATGTTACGTGCGGGGTAAGTTACAATACCGTGCAAGGGCGAAATGAATTATTTATTTTCACAAACCAAGATGACTTCCAAAAGGGCTACACTTGTCCGATAAAACCGTTAAATTTGCCAAGTTACCTGCAAAAGTGCGACTCATTAAGGGGGAGACAAACCCTAAATACTAAAAATATACATTGTTTAATGAAAATGTTACAAGAAATGGACAAGACAATTGCTTTGAAAAAAATATATATTATACTTAAACATGTGAAGAACCAATTGTATTAATTAGAATTTTCGTTAAAGTAATAGAAACTCCACAAAAAAAAGTTAGAACACAAGAAGAATTTGACCTTTATTGAAAATTCTCTCGAAAACGGCTTATTGCACGCATATGAATCCTGTACCTATTAATAAGTTAATATCAGATTAAAAAATTGTATTAATAAAAAAAATTATTTTGTGTATTGTTCTAATGGTAAAAACAGAAAAACACAATTTCTAGGCCTGTTGAATCGTCTCCGCCGCCAGCGAATTCTATAGTAAATGTCATTTGCCTCAGTGAAGCCCTTAAGGGAATCTCAATGATTTCACAAAAGCTCTGAAGAGTCGCTTTCGAATCGCTGTTAGGCACGCACCTGTCCCTCCCGCCCGCCGGTTCTCTTATTTATATTTGGCGCCAAACGTCTCGATTTATTTCAAATTTACTAGAAATATAAACAAAATTGTAAACGGATTTTTTTCTATTCCGTGATTGTAAACAAGTCCATTGAAAGTTCGGGAATGCTATTTCTGTTGAATGTGAACTCTATGTTGTAAACATAAGGACCAATTTCCTTTGCCACTATCGATAGGGCGTGACTACTATCGATAGGGTGGGATTTAATAAAATGAAGTTTTAACTGTTTTTTTTCTGTGCATTACTGGTTAGATAAATAGAGGCTTTTTTATTTATTTATAATCCTATCCACCAAAGAAATTTCCAGCATAGCTTACTCCACAGCTGAGCAACTCTAAAGTTGAATCTGTCCTGCAGTGAGAGGCCACGTTTCGGCACCATACGTCATAACTGGCAGGATGCACAGATTATATAACTTGGTCTTCAGACATTGCAACAGAGGTGACAAGAATATATCATAATATAAAGAAGAAAAAAAATCAGCCTCCCACTGGTGGGCGACTTTAGTAGGGATGTTGGTGGTAAACTGTAATGTGTATACTAACTTAAGCTGATTTTCCTTATCACAAAAATGCAATCTCTCATAGTCCAAACCACACTCTCCAATTGCAACTACTTTTTCCTTATTAATCTCTATTAATTTTTTTAGCTCTTTCATGTATGTATCAGGATCATCAGCAAACTCTTTACATCTGGTGGGGTGACATCCTACCGTGGAGAACAATCTTGCTGAAACAAATGTATTAATTATGCATATTTTATACAATTTTATACAAGACATCCCAATAGATAAGTTATCATAAAAATTGTCATAATTATCACAATCATTGTAAATTAATGAAAGTAGATAATGTTTCATTAATTCAAATTTAGGTGTAGATTTAAGTTTTTAATTTAGGTTACATTTATTTTCAGTTTTATTTTATTTTTGATAACTTGATCCCATAGACACTGCTTTCCAGTTTTATGGGACATTGTAAATAATTGTGTAATTATTTCATTAGTAATAAATAAATAAAAAATATGAAAGAACTAAATTAGAGAAATTTTCAAATGAAAATTGGATATTTCTCTGCAAACATCATTTCTACAATGAATACAAAACTAAATGGTGACCAAATATTAAAATAATAATTTGTAATATAAAAATAAAATAGTTATTGTATGACTAAGGAAAATGGATTTTAGAAAGTATATTTTATCTTTAAATAAATTGATATAAAATTACATGAAAATAAACGTTTACTAAAATGTACAATACATGTTTTCAAGCAAATGGACAACACAAGACTATTATTTGTACAGGCACTTAATCCTATAATTAAATAAAGAATAATATATACACAATGCCAGTACCTATCTACATTAAACCTATTCCAGTTTATATAGCTTTAACATTATTTACAAATTTACTTGATAGTGTTAAAGTTTTAACTTTTATTATTGAATTAACTATTATTTATAAATGTTATATGAGATAATTAACATTTGCACGCTAAATATTCGGTTGAACATATTGGAGCAATAATTGAACATCATGGATATGGTATTAACCATACCCACATATGATCATGGCAAATAAAGTTTATTATTATTATAAAATGAAATAAAAGTAGCTATCTAATGTTACCATAACACATGAAAGTAATCACAAGGGCTAAATTTCTATTATTTTGAAACTTATACAGATATCTACTCACAATCACTAAATGATAGAGAAATTACTTTTTTACTGTCTGTCAAACTTCCACCCGTGATAATGATTTTCTCCATCCCCCCGTCCCAACAGCGGCTAAGTACTTTATCCAAATCAGGTTGGTGTTTCTTAGATCCATGGTAAACGCCTTGATACATTTCATCGGTAATATTTGCGCCGATGTCTGAAAAATTATATACCTAGCAATTAGGAAATTTTTGTCTGTTAAATTTGCAGCATTAACAGGATTAGATTTCATGTTACGTACCTATGTATTTTCTAAAAGAAGTCATTCTCCTCATTAAAATCAACTAAAGGTGGACCTAAATTATTGATGTAATTATGAAATAAAAAAGTAATATTAATAAGGTTAATACAATTTTAAAATAGACAGTTGCTTACATACAATTAATAATGTTTTTTTGGTAAATTAAGAGTTAATAAAATAAAAATAACAAATCTCAAACACAAAATAAATCAATACCACCAATCACCATATGGGCAATATGGGTAACAGTGTTGCCAGCCGGGTCCCGTGAAAAGTTACCTGACATAAATAAAAAAGTAACCTTATAGCGTAAAAAGTAACCTTTTATTTATTTTAAAAATTGATAAAATATATGTTGGTTGAATTATCTTACACAAATATGAATAATGTAGTTGTATTTTCACTTTTAAGTTGCATTTTACCAACTACTTTTTCAAAATATCTGAAATTAAGAACAGAAAATCTTATTTGTAAGTGAAAAAAAAAAAATTAATTCAAATTTATCTAATCTACAAAAATGTACAGGATTCACTTACCAAAATTCTGTAAAAAAAAATTATTATTTAGGTAGTTATGTAAACTTATGTAAACACACTAATTTGTACACTTCCAAGTTTCCAACTCTTTTTTCATACAAGACACTAACACACAAACAAAACTAAGAACTTCACAACAAAAATGACGAGATAAGTGAGTTGTAAAATCTGGAGATAATCTGTCTATACCTAGGAAGTGTATGTAATGAAACAAGTAGAGTAGGTGTTGCGCAGACTCTAATATCAACCTGTGAAATTTGAATCGGATTGATCGAGAGAGTAAGCAGATATGCCGTGAATAATTTGTGATTCTTTAGTATGAACGATTAAGACATATTTAATTGCATTACGAATTTTTGTGTTGTTTTAATTTGCGTTCTGTTCTACATAGGTTCTTGTAAGATATTATGAATTATTTCTACAAGATCCAAAAAATCACCTATAAGTAACCTTCTGAGTAGTGTAACCTCGAAGTAACCTGAAGGAGTTAAAAATCACCAAAAAGGTTACAAAAGTAACCTTCTGGCAACGCTGATGGGTAACAAAACAAAGTCAGCATTTCAGCAATCAATATCGGCACCAGTGTTGCCAGAAGGATTTTGCCACATGCGTTCTGTGGCTCTAGCATGAGTTTACGATACTACACCAATTCTACACTCGCTAGCGAGAGCGTAAAACATTTATATGGAAAATTGATAATTTGACATTGACAGTTCACGATTTCCCATACAAAAGTTTTACGTTCTCGCTAGCGAGTGTAGTAATGGTGTAGTATCGTAAACTCATACTAGAGCCTCTGGTACGCCGATGATCTAAAAATAGTACGCATTTTGACTTCTGAGTGATTTACTTCTGAGTACGTAAAGCGGCCCCGTTTCTACGGGCATATTTTTTTACGCGAAAATGCGTGGTAATGTCAAAATACTGTTATCCTCATGTTATCCTATCCAAAGATAATTGTATCTACTAATACAACATCTTTGATCCTATCGGTTAGTTTTAACACCAGCGCCCTGAACGTCAAAAATACACCCGCGGAAACGATGCCTAAATAGTAGGTAGGAACTACAACTTACGGCGACGACACAGCGAGAGCGCGCTTGCTTATGTCATAAGGTCGTATGCGACAAAATGTTTTTTATTAAAAAAACTATAATGTATTTTAAGAAATCCAACTGTAAAATTAAAGTGTATGTTTATACTAATGTACTTAGAAAATTTGGAGGTATAAATTGGTCCCGTTTGCCTGTAAAATATAAATCTGTGTTTTAATAGAGGTTTCTTTGAAATTTTTTTTTCTCTGTTATAAAAGTTTACCCATCGTGTAATCCAACTGACAAAATGAAGTCAGTAATATGAAGAAACAGATTAGGAACCAAAAATCATTTCATATGTTTTTTCATTGTTGAGAAAAATCTAAATCCCTGCCACCAAAATTTCCAATACATCGCCTTAAAATTAGACAGGTTTGGAACGTAGAAATACCTAAAAATACCTATCCCTAAACATACAATGCCCCTAAAAAAATCTCATCCCTCTAAATTTGGGGGGAAACCCCTAAATTGAGGTCCTTGTTTTAGTTAGCATAGTACGGTACACCCAGGTACACCCACAGACAAAACATTTTTGAATTCGCAAATCTCGCTTTTCATTTCACTCAACAAATCTTTAATAACGTCAATGATGACTTGAAATCTGAAATAAAATTGTATCACAGTTTCATATTACGCTAAAGTTTTTTAAACAACTTAGGCGTAACACTTCTATTACTGTGTAAAGCTTGAAAAATGTTTTCTTTAACTTAATTTAATAATTTTGCTTTGTACTTTGTTGTGAACCGAAATGACAACCTTAATTGTTATTTCTTCCTCGCTCGCACTTATTCGATGTGCCGTTCATTTGTTCTCACTCCTGTACTAAAAACTGAAGACAAGGACGAGGATAGATGTAATTTTAGTGATTACATACAATTTTAGCAATAGCAACAGATGGCACTGTATCATATTTGTAATTTTTTTAATGTTGCCACCTATTAATTGTTTTGTTTTCCGTCCAAACTGGGTATTAATGTTTCATCAATTTATTAAAGTACGCAAACTGGCCACAGACTACGCGAGTACGCTATACCCTTTAATAGTACGCAATGCGTACCCTAATGGCAACCATGGTCTAGTATGAGTTTACGATACTAACTTTTGTATGGAAAATCGTGAACTGTCAATGTCAAATTATCAATTTTCCATATAAATGTTTTACGCTCTCGCTAGCGAGAGTAGTATCGTAAACTCATGCTAGAGCCACAGCACTTCAGCAGTTAACAACACAAAGATGCTGTTGCTGGCGAGTGGCGCAATGCCACAGAACACTATTACTCCTTGTAGCGCAATGCGCAACGAGCGTCTCAATCCCAAAACGTCGTCTTCGTCTGATTGGTCGTGTTTGACGTTGAGCTTGAGTCGTTGACATAAAGATGGACGTTTGACGTTTTGGGATTGAGACGCTCGTCCAGGCAGCCAAACAGACTAATACAACATCTTTGCAGGCAGCCCCTGCTTCCTGGCGCCATCTGTAAATTGGGTACCTAAACTACTGTATACATTTACACACACGAATGTTTTATTAGCTGTGAAGATCATGTGCAAATGATGCTCGGCTTCCATATTCAAATAACGAATTTCTCTTGAAGTAAGTCGAGAGTATTTTGACAAATTTTGTATGCAAAACAAAACTCATCAAAATCCTGATCGGCTATAAGAGAACTTCGTTATTTGAATAAGGAAGCCGAGCATCATTTGTACACAAATAAGACATAATAGGGAATATGCGTCTAATTCAAAAAAGGCTTAAATATATTTTTTTATCAACATTTTTGCTTTAGAATTATGTCTATGTAAATATTTTTTAATATTCTTTTTCGTTAACAAAATAATTATTAAACAGTGCATAAAAATGTGGGAAATTCAAAATACTTGAAACAGTCAGATCGAATCGAATGTGACGTCAGTCTATGGAATGTGACGTCAACGTCTATGAAATGTCATCAAGCGTGTAGATGTTTGTGATTTTAACATTTGATTGTATTCAGTATTGTAGGTAGACTTTGACGTCACGACAAGCGCACCAAAAGGGCGGGTTTTTAAAGTGCCCCTAGCTCTTAGTTAATTTTAACTTTTTTTGTTACCAAATTTCTGTTTTTTGGCGCTGAATATTTTTTTACGGTTATATAACGATATAACCTATCGTATGAAATTATAAAAATTCCCTATTATGTGTGGAAACTGGGTAGGTTGGTCAATTCGTAAACATTTCAGGGGTTAAATAAAACTTGCATATTTAATTAATTATTTCTTTATTTTTATGTATTTGTGCTTATTATAATAAGACTAAGCAGAAATTTTGATTTCATCATTCCCATCATAAACTATTTTTCCTGCCAAAATTCTATGGAAAGGCACCAACTGAAAATTAATACATTTATTACTGTATCTTCAAAAGAAATTTTAAAATCTTTTTCGTGTGTTATCCCGTAATAAACTATTAATTATTTTAATGCTTCCTTTTGTATAATTTATCGGAACATTAACTAAATAATTTGAAACTATTCGTCTGAAAATATTGCGTTATTTTTTTGGAGGGATATACAAACCGTATTTTCCCCTTACATATTCTCTAGCTTTAATTAATGATTTTTTCTTTGCTACTTCGTCGGCTTCTAAATCTTGCCTGCATGTTTTACACGATTTACAAATTTGAATAAAACATTTGCGCAGCACCCAACCGCAAACATAATTGCTTATTTCATAACCCGCCTCTCGCATCTCAACATTACAGTGTGAGAGTCTATTACTAATAGGCATTTGTGGAGGCACGTTTTCTTTATTAGAAGAAACAAATTTAGTATCAACATTAATTTCTTCCAATAAGAAGTAGAATAACTGCAGAAACGTAGCAACAGCCTCGTCACAGTTTGCATTTATAGAATGTGATGAAGAAAAATTATTTAAAAGGAGTGACTTATATGCCCCTTCAAATGCGATACAATTTGGTGCTACGTTTCTTGCGCCTAAGCTTCTTATGTTTCCAAAGAAATTTTCTATTGGGTTTTGATTGAAATTTCTACATAAAATTGTCTTATTTAATGCTTCTTATTTAAGTTCTCCCAAATGGCTTTCATACCCTCAACAGTTCTGATAAAATTTAGTACAGATGGCACCGTTTTCACAATTTTCCGAATTTTTTTTAATTGTACAAATTTTATATTTTTTGAAATTTTTATTCCCTCTTCCCAAAGTTTATGATGAGGAGAATGTTTTTTCACACCTGCCCTATAAATTTTCCCATGGGAAACATTAAACTGGTTACCATTCAGACTGTCAAATAATTTATCTATAAATAATACTATAGGTGCAATATCTCTAACTTCAGAGCTAATCTTTCCAGACACAAACAGATGCTCGCTACGATTGCGACACTGTGGCTAAAGATTTGAGCTGCTATTTTTACTTTCATTTTGTTAATTTTATCTATATTAACATGTCATGTTCTTCAGTTATTTTCTGTAATATTCTTGGCTCGCCACATGACTTATCAGCCTCATACAACTGTTGAAAATACTCCCATTAAAGGACTTTTCTTTATTGTCATTGAAGTCAAAGTAAATTAAATCTTTATTCAATATGTTGTTACGCAGCCCTTTAAGTAAATGCGGTACATCGAATAATGGAATGACAGTAGCATTGCCAATAACTATAATGTCTTTCTTCCACTCTTTCCCTCTTTTTAAAAACATTTCTTTAGTTTCTGCAATCAAACCATCGATTCACATTACTTTGGTCACAAACAGTGGCTATTACTTTTAAGCCAGTAGCCGTCTTTAATGGCATTTTTTAATTCTAGTTTATTTAAACTTTGTGTGAAGTAATTTGCTACTGGCTGTTTTTATTTATACCTTTTTTTGTAATTTTTTTTTTATACCTCTCACCATAAACATAAGAACGTGATCGGCGATTGATTGATTATGATTAGTTATTGTTGCAAAGCTCTTAAGTTTGTCATTTCCAACATCATATTGTATTTGAGGCGTGATGTGCATTTCATCGAAAATCAAAACACACAGCTTGTCATCTTCACCCAGTTCTTCCACGGAGTCTTTGATTTTACTAAATATATTACTGTTAATTCCTGGTGTAATTTTTATTTTTGCTAGCAAAATTTTAAAAGTTTTTTCAGCTGGCAAAACAAAACATTTTGATAATAACCTATATCCTTTTGGACTTCTCTTATATAAAGAAAGAGATAATATTTTTTCATCTGTGGTGAAACGGGGTCCCTTTGCTTTTTTTTTCGATTCATAAAACTGTATTCTTGTGAAGAGTCTTGCCGGCAAAGTCATTCTCTCAGTCACTAATTGAAATGTCTTTTTGTTATCGGCATTTTGAAAAAGTTTATCGGCATTTTGTAACTTCGTTCTAAAATAATCTCCTCTTTTTCTTAATCGTAAAATTTCTCTTTTTAAAATTTTCACCTGTTTATTTGTATCACTCCATGGGTTAAGGATCTTAGTGATTTATTGCGTGCGCCTGTAATGAAATCAAAACGTTAATTAGAAGCATTTAATCTTTCAATACCTAATTTGCCCCTTTGTTATTAAAAATGAAGGAATCATTTATTTTCTCCATAGGACAGGCTAAGGCTAGTGTGGGGAATAGAAAATTGAATTTTGTAACATTTAACAAAAACACTTGAGTCCCTACTTCTAATACATATAACAATGCAAAATAATGAAGATTGTAAAAACTATACTCTATGTTAGGCACTATAGGGGATATTGATATTTTTAATATTTTCCCACATTTCACACATTTTTATTCAAAAAACCTATTCACTTACATCATTGGAATCAGTTTCTGAAGAAGATTAATTTACCACTGTATTGATTTATGATGGACTTTGAAGTTCAATTGAGTTAAATTTATTTTCTTCTAATTGACTAACCAAAAGAGCAGCCATTGCAACTCTGCTCTTGTGAACCGGCGCTTTGTCTTGCAAGAGCAACACACCCTTGGTCAATTTTCCTCGACGTTTCTCCTTGATGGCCTTCTTTAATTTTTCTAGTATCGTTGCGTAGTATACTCCGGTTATGGTCCTTCCCTTTTCTTTGTAATCAATCAGTATTATCCCCTCACAATCCCAAAAAACGCCCGCCGCCTTTTTTCGGTACCCATCTTGCACTGACTTTTATCATACCCAGATGTATGTACCTAGGAATCGCAAAATAGTGGTATCTGATACTCCAACTAATACAGATAACTCTTTTTTCTTCAAACGGGTGTCCTCCAGTACAATTATTTCCATTTTTTCGATGATGTCTGATGTGGCAGCCTCAACTGGCCTTCATGAGTGGAGGTTGTCTTCAATTGACTCATGACCATGTTTAAAAAGACAATGCCACTTGTAAATCATTGATTTACTAGGGCACTGTTCCCCATAAACTGTTTTCAGTTCATTCAAAATGGTCTGAGCGTTCTTTCCTTGCTTGGTAAGGAATTTTATCACAGCACGGTGTTCAATTTTCTCCATAGTTTCAGTTTTCTTCCAGATTGACTTGTTTAGCAGACGAGTGTTCGTAAACGAATGACGCAATAGAGCTGAAACACAATTTATATACTAATGATGAGTCCCCATTTAGTATAAGTATACACTAAGCGATCGCCCCTATCCCCACTCCATCCCCTCCATTCCACGAACTTTTGGACCTCCCCTTGTACACTGTCTTAAAGATTACTGTGAGCATAATACTTATTGAAGTTAACTTCCTAAATTGGTTTAACTAGGAATCAAACCTAGAACCTTATGCACTATAATGCAAAACACAAAAAATTACGTTTTTTGTGTTTTTCATCAAGTTTAAAAAATTATAATAAATCAAATTAACAACTTTTATGATGTACTGTTATCAAGAATATGATGCAATAGAAAAGATTTCACGAAACTCTATGGAACGGGTTTCTGAATTAGTATATAATATATTCATTTAGTTTCACAGCACATAACTAAATAGATGTGTAAAATATATTCAACATTATTTAATTAGAAAATGAACCTCTTAAATAAATAATGTGTACCTGGCTGCATTATGGTTGATGATTTACATGACTCAACATGACTTAATGAGGTAGATGTGGAAGTTACCTCCACAATCCGATTCTGAAGAATAGGATTGTCTACAGCAATGCTGCTACCTGCAAAAATAAAAAAAAGCTTGATAATAATCATAATAATATATTTAATCTGAAGAACTTCAGACACATTCTCTGGTTCCCATTTCTGGGACTAGAGGAATCATTGTAAACCATATTGGGTGGCAAAATATTAGACGAAGGATAACTTGTCTATCAGCTATTTCGGAATGTTAATTATTATGTATATAGGTATATAGTTATATATTATAATGTAAAAGATGTGTTTATCTCTCGAAAATAAACCTAACATAGAAATGTCAATGCTAACATCAATTGCATGTAGAATAAGCTAAAAGTTAAAGTAATTTTTTCAATGAAAGTGGCGATAAAATGAGGCACTATTCAAATAATCTAACATATAAAATAACTATTTATTACCTGTCTGCATTATAGAAGACATATGCTCTAATGCTGGAGACGGTGCTCGCAAGCAATCTGTCTGAGATGTTCCTGAAAAACAAAATTAAAAATTGAAGATTGCAAATAAAATAAATAAATAAAAAAACACCCAAAAATGGTTTAAATAGAAGTTATAATAATGTACCTGGCAAAAATAATGAAGGAACAGCAAGTGCATTCAAACGATTGTTCCTGTTTCTATCTTTGAATGTAAAATGTACATCGCAAACTCTCTTTGTTTTATTAATTTTTTCATTGGACAAGCCCTTTAATAAAGGTCCAGCTAGGTTCACCCAGATCTTGAACCGGTCTGGATCTTTAGCAAATTGTGGAAAACGGTGGATGGTGCGACCTGCAAAATGAAAATGACTTATACAAATATGCTTTTACTACATTATTATTTAAAAATAGAGTGCCTCACCTGTGGTTGTACATCCAAAAACGCAACGCTTGTTAGTTGGCATAATAATAAAGTAATATTTAATATAGTATTAGTTGCACAGTGTAACAGTGGAAGTTTTTCAACAAACAGGAGAACACAAAAGCGTCAACTATCACGAAACTTAACAATTAAAAGTTCACAAAATCACTGAATTTAAATACTAAAAGCGTCAAACATATCGCAAAGTGTACAGCAAAGGAGGAAATAACTCAACTTCACGCACTTACAAAGTAATACAAATGGATAAAGGATAATAAACGAAAATAAATAACGAACGACAAAAACAACACAATAATTACGAACATATATACTTTCATACTCAAATACGTAAGTATCACTATATAGTTTGTGACTCTCAAAGACTACAATATGTATTAGCGGCTCATTAGCGGTAATATCAGGTATATAATATACTCTCTAATACGCCATTTGTTTGCAAAATGAAAATTGCATTCATGAATTCGTGATTGATCGTGACGTGAGCGTCTATCGTTTCTTTATGGCTATTGGCTATGGCAATTGGCAATAAACTTACACTACTGACATGGAACCACAGACTATCATAGATGCTAGCATGGAACCATACATGACATTTGAAAATTGACAAGTGAAATGAAGTTACATTAATCCTTATTACACCATCATAAAGTTGATAATCGCTAGGCGAAAACGTAGATAGAATAAAGAGCCATCTTGTTATTTCATTTCGTAATTAACCCAACACAGTAACCCAATCTTTAGAACCCAAAACATAGATGGCAAACCAAAAATAACGCTATCCACGTTCTTATAGCGAGTTTCACCCCCCTGCAATCTACTATGTTCTAAGTTCTACTACGGTTGTTTTCATTGCAATCAACCATATCAAATATCAATCAACAAACAAACAGAATTATAATAGTATTCACAAACGATTTCCGATCGATTGACTACCGGCAGCCCTATTATCTAACTCCGTCTGCTGTGCGATAGACGACAGGTTTGTGTCAAATTGCGCAATTTCACAGTAAGATCTTTGCGACTCTACCTTAGCAAACAGAACTAAGCGTACTTTCACGCGTCTTTTTTGTTATGAATTGCAATTATTAAAAAGTACATAAAAAAAATATTTTTTGCATTTTTTTTTCATTAATTTATTAAAAAATAGGTCATTACTAAGTGGTTTTAAGAGCGACTGCATTAAAAAAAATTTTCAACAGAAAAACATATGTATTTGCAGTGGTAAAATTCATGAAACTACAACTTTTTAAACCACTTTAAATAAGAAAACTAAAGCGTTTATCAAAAAAGTAACCAGTTTAGATTATTGCTAACGATATGAGAATAAATGTAAACTGAATATATTTCGTATTTTTGTTATAATTTTTACGTAGCATGTGCTTGAATGAGACCTTCAACGCGTTCAACCTAAATAGAGGCATTTTTAACGCCCAATAGAGCCATTAAAATGTGCATCAAAATAAAATTAAAAAAGTGTTTTTGAAATTTAAAATCCATCACTTTCAATAAATATAAAATATATTTCATTTATTCTTTTGTTAGTAACTGTAAAAAAACATTTATTTTCTGTAAATTATGCAAGAACACTAATTTTTAGGAGACTCGAGCCTTAAGTCACAAACGAAATGAAAGGCGTCACAAACGTTCACAAACGATTGATCAAAGCAAAATTTTAATTTTTTGAATTTTTTGGGGCTAATCCGTAGGGGCTTCAGTATTTAGTATAATGATACAGAACAATCGGAAAGAAATGACACAGAGCAAATCACAATTTATTCGGTTTTTTAGTGCTTAGGTTGGATAGTCGATCCATTGTAGGTACTTTCCTACTACATGAATGAAAACAGAATTTAAGAAAAAGAAACCGATTTATATTCGACGCGCATTGAAGGTCCGTAGCCGGCGGCGTTAGCCACGTTAGACTATATGTGGCGTGGACCTCGGCGACACGACATCAGCTTTGTGAGGCATCTTTCATTTTCTAGTCACAAGAAAATGTTTCATTCAAGGAGCTTAATTATATACTAATGTCATAACAAGTATGCAATGCAAATATCTATCAAATAACGACAAAAATCAAAATAGACGAACTTTCAGTATTTCGCCTCACAATTTTTTTTTAAGATTACGTCATACCTATAATACCAGTCGCTATTTTAGCTACAATTGACCTACCTATAATGATAGTCTTTCTATGAGAAGCTTCTCTCAGCAGATGTGTTAACTAGAACTGTGAGTATGATCATTGATAAAATAGCACCTGGTTAGGTAAGTGGTATACAGGGTAAAGGCAAAGTTTTAAAAACTGTGGTAAAGGTATCTATAGCCGCCGTGCCGTCACGAGAAGGCGTAAATTATATAAACAAACATTCAGGGGTTCACAACATTTGGATCGAATAATAAATTAGATTTACCTAACACAACAATTAGGTAACCAAAACGACACTGATTTCTAACTAATAAAAACAAAATGAAATAAAAATCAAAATTAGTAATAAAATCCTATATACATATATTATAACCTAATCCGCAAAACAACAAGCAACCCCAAGCGCATTTTAAACTCGAATGGATATGTTCTTTGACAATTGCCCGTGTGGCAAGTTTTGTTTGTTTACATAATTTACAGCTTCTCGTGACTTCGACTGTGTGTATAGGTATATTTCTAATAATTCACATCTCTGGATATAGAATTAAATAAATAGAAAATTTTATTTGTATTTTATAATAGAAAATTAGAAAAATCTAGTTACGGAGCGGTAGCACCGGCGAAATTTCGACATCGTGTCTATGCACATGTTCCAAGAGAGCTTTTCTGAATATCACCAGCTTATACATGTGAGAACACTCTAGGAACCTGTGTATATTACTTTCATTAGTTATTGTTAGCAACTGAAATACACATCGCTTCTCTAAATCCTTAAGCATATTACAAGCAGCCAGTAACAAAAGGTTTAACAATCCTTCTTCTGTATTCGGGAGTACGCCTAAATACAAATACTCCTTTAGATGGTTCAATGCGCTTATGTTTGCGTAATTCATGTCAATTTCATATGTATTTGTTACGTTGGCATTGCTTGGATTTAAATCCTTCAATTTTTTCGTATCTGCCATACCCTTTCTGTCATTCGAAGTCGAAGTAAGTTTATTTCGCCAGAACTCACTGGCCATGGCTAAGATCACTTTGTGTGTATCCAAAAATCCATCATGAGCTCGCAATTGCATATCTGTGAATTCAGTATCATCAAATAAACTAGGAAATGTACTAGCGTTTGGCTTTATATCCAACAGAACGTTGATATCAAATTGTTCCACCCTTGGAATTCTTTGTGAAAGTACCCTCCAATCACCACAGTCACTTTCAATTGTCTTATTGATGTTAAGCGCGTTACTTCCAATTTTGATAACGTAAGTCAAGGGATCTTCGGGTTCAATTTTGGTAAATTTAATAAGGACGCAGTTAACTTGCGGATGATTTTCCGGCCGTGGCGTTGGTGCGGGCGTTACGTGAGCAAATTTCATTTGCATAATTGTTGAACGACATATAATGTGTTGTTTACCATAGCAAAGGCCTTGTCCGCTGTACGTTAAATTTAATTCGTTCCATTTATGGGATACGACTTCTTCGTGCATGGAAGTAGCGGGACTGTAAAATAACAAAAAAAATCTATATTAAGTACCTAACTAGTTTATTTTTATTTAATATATAATCTTCTAGCTGAACTTCGTACGCGTGGTGTACGGTAAAGCGTGTAACTTTTTTGTTTGTAAACCGATTGGAATGAAACAAAAATTAAATGTTACGGGAAGCTTGCTACAATACATCACTGAAACTGCATTCAAATCGGTTAAGCCGTATTTGATATTAGCCTGCATAAACGCACAGACAAACAGATAAACAGACAAAAATTCTAAAAACTATTTTTTGAGCTATGTAACATAATTACCCAAGCAGCACATTAGTGAATTTTGCAGCTTATCTTATAGCTTTATGTTCTAAATGAGTGGGTTAACAGTGTTTGGTAAAACTTATAACTTTAAATACAACTCAAAATTGTATATAAGTTCATCCTCTCACTTGTAGTTGCTTAGGAACGTTTGTTTCTGTTTTATTACTTATGGTTGGGTAAAGTAGATTTTGCTTCTTAAAGTTGCATGCAGGTTTTAATTGTCACTATATAAGAAGCAATAGTGCTATATAAGGCCCTAAAGTCACTTATAAGCAACGTTTACATATAAGTGGGAACATACCCTTATTTGGAACTTTTAATTCCAAATGACAAGTATAATAGAGTAGTATATCAGCAATAGTGGCTAAAAAGATAATTTTACGGCTCTTTTGGAACCTAAAGTGATTGCAACTTTTAAGGCCTAGAAGTACCTTATTGCCACTCCAACGCATAAATAGGAGTCTCAATAGACTCATAAAAGTCTCAATAGGAGGTTTTTGAAACCAAAAGCAGTTATTTTCACTTATTTCAAACCACTAACGATCTAACAGTTCCAAAATTAGGACATAGTATTTTATTATTTCTATTGCCCTTGTCAAAATAACATTATTCGTCCTACAAAAGAGCAAATAATTAAAATAGGGCCAATTTTATAGATCACATTTGACATTTTTCAGCTTAGCTTCATAGTGAAGCTTCACTGACAGCTTCTGTCATTATTTCAATAAACGTCTATTTTTATCTGAAAAAATTACTGTGCAACATTGAACGCTATTATTAAAGAATAGCGTTCAATGTTTATTGAACGTTTATTGAAATAATGACAGAAGCTGTCAATGAAGCTTTACTATGAACCTAAGCTGACAGATGTCAAATGTGATTTATTAAATTGGCCCTACTTTAGTATTGGTAATAACATTCACTGCTTTGCCACTTGCAAGATACAAATAAGTGATTTTCAGACCTGATAGTTCCAAATAGAGAACAAATAAGTGAAAATAAACACTGTAAGATCTTTTTTGTTTCGCCATGTTTACAAATTGGAGTCCTTGAAAATGAATTATTTTAAACAGAATTTTATCACACTTGCGCATAATCACAGACTTTTGATAGTTGTGACGATGTTACTTTAACATTGTACGTAACCTACAATCATTAGGTCAGGTTTTTAACAGTTTTATTTCTTATCAGTATCAATTCCTTATTTGATTTAGCACTCTCTTTTTAAATATTCCTGATCAAATCAAAGGCGCATCGAAATTTACAAAGAAACCATACTATAGTTTCACAGTAACAAAAAATTCGCAGGAATTTCGTGCTTGTTTCATTGCTTGTATAACGTGAAGTTTTAATCATTTACCCAAACAGAGGTATAAATCTAAAATTAAAATGGCAGATAACATTCACTTTTAAAAAACAACTTATTGACAAGTTGCCACACCACTCAAAGGAACTTTGGCGTCTTATTTATCACTCATTGACCGAACTGAAATTATTAATTCGGTCAATGAGTGAATAAATAGTTCACTGCGCATAACTTTCACCCATAGTTCTAATAGACACTTAAGGTAATCGTGAGATCTCTTATGGATTCAATTTAGAACCAAAAATAGGCTGCAATTTTTCTCCCCGTGGTTCTATATTGGTTGCCTAAGGGTTCTTTCCACCTATATAGAACTTAATCATGGCTATATATTTCACTTAAGTATGTAAATAGATATGATATACGAGCTATTTCCCACCCAGTTGTGCTACTTGGGTAGGTACGTGTACATTTTTTTTTTTCAAAAAAAATATTTAATCTACAGACACGACTCGTTTACGATTTCATTATTTATAATGTATAGATTATTAGCTGGTGGCCGCGACTTCGTCCACGTTGAAAAATGAAATATATATCTATACTAATATTATAAAGCTGAAGAGTTTGTTTGTTTGAACGCGCTAATCTCAGGAACTACTGGTTCGAATTGAAAAATTCTTTTTGTTTTGAATAGTCCATTTATCGACGAAGGCTATATAACATCACGCTACGATAAATAGTATTATATATGTCGGCGGCCGATCGTATAATCCGGCAGTTCGTGATTCGCCTAGGCAGATCGTTTTATATGGCGCCGTTTCATGAAGTTTTTCTTAATATCAGTCAGATCGTTCGAAGTATATCTTTCGACTAAATCGTCAAACGTCATTCGTTGATCAATCTGCCTGAATTTTAATTAGCCATTTCATGAATTGGCTGGGTATTAGGCAGAAACTTTATGAAACGGTGCCTAGGCACGATCTGCCGGATTTTACAATCGGCCGCCGACATATACATATAAGCAGTATCCAGTACCGCGCGCCCCATGCGCACGCCGCAGCCGTATGGGCCGCAGCGAAGCGTGGCCAAGTTCAGCTAGTATGTAGTGTTTAGTGTTTAATAACGCTTGCGTCTGCATCAAGCGAGTCCCGTCAGCGTTCGCGTTTGCGTTAGTGCGAGACCGCTTGAATTTATTTTCTCCCGCATAATTTTTAATTTAAGATATCTCCTAATAATTAAAATCAAATGATGTCAAGGACAATATTGTTCAAAATTAAATACTTTTGATGAGTAACGTATTTATTTAGATAAGGATTAATATCATGTTTATAAAAACTTTCGCTAATAACGCATTATTTTAAAACAAATTTGATTACCATAAGAAAGGTCATAAACCATATGCTGTCGCTGACTTTTTTTAGAACTTTTAAAGGGGAACAATTCCGTCATACATCATTTTTTCGAAACTTTAACCGTTTACGCAGCGCACGCAACGGAAGTTCTCAAAAGGAATTAATTTTCCCGATTTTGCAACATTTTTCATTGAAGCTCGCTCCTATTGCTCTTAGCGTGATAGCCTACAGCCATCCTCGATAAATGGACTATCCAACACAAAAAGAATTTTCAATTCCAACCAGTAATTCCTGAGATTAGCGCGTTCAAACAAACAAACAAACTCTTCAGCTTTATATAGTATAGTATAGTATAGAAGTATAGATAAATCATAATCTGTTTCCGTTATTGTTACAGTATCATGTATATTTGTTTTGCTATGGTTACCACTGTATCACAAAAATAGGTACATTGTATACACTCGGTTAACGCAGTGTGAACCCCGTTTGCAATTCTTAACGATTTGGTAGCGTTTAACTTTTTAATTGAAATATTTATGTACTTATATGAAATATGAACTTTTTTTCGATACGTTGATTGAGATTTTTATTTTATTTTTATGTTATGTCGACAGACAGGCTGACGGTCCACTTGATGGTAGGTGGCTACCGTCGCCTATAACACAAGCAACGCTACAGGTGCTGCAAGTGCGCTTCCGACTACAGTAGGATTAAGGATAAGGGATTAGGAGGGGATAAGGAAATGGGCTCTGGCATCCCTTACTCACTCACCGAAACACAACAGCACGTATATGCTGTTATTTCACGGTGGTTTTCTGTAAGGGGGTGGTCACTGCCGCCAGGCGGGCTGCCCAAATGACTGCGAAACGCAGTGTGCCCTACCACTACTTTTCAAATCCAGACCAGAGTCAATTTTGAAAATTACATTAAAATTTCCAAACTTGACCCCGCCGGGAATCGAACCCGGGGCCCCTGAGACGTTAGGCAAGCGTCCTTGCCACTCATCCAACGGGCCTTCACTATCTTTCGCAATAATGAAAAAATTCCCGAATATTTTTTCTCGATTAAATTTGCTGAAGTAATATTTTAAATCAGTAGGTATTTTTATGTCCTAGATAGATTTTTTCAATAACATCAAAATTTTTTCGTTTTATCGTTATTGTTAAAGATTTTATTTACTTCTTTAACAATAACAAGTAATATTTATTTTTTATGTTCATTAAAATGATCTCCTAGGTCAGCAGGGCCTGGGCGTCACAATTTTCCCTCGACCAAGAAAAGAACCAATGTCTTGAATGTTTATTAATTTTAGAAAATTTTATTTTTTAAACTTATTATTGTAAACTCTTCAAAATAACCTGAAGAGAGTTGAATTGTGTTTTTTTATGTATTGATTGTTAAGGATAAGGAATTAGGAAAGGATAGAGAAATTATTTCGCGATCTAGAACTGCCTAATATTTTTTTTGGAATTTTAAAATTAATGTTACTATTATTACTACTTTTAATCCTAACAATGAAATCTTTTTAACACTATCCTCAAAGGATAAAAATTATATCATGCTTAATTAAACGTAGTCGTAGGCAAGCCAGGGATATTTTAAGGGGTAGGTAAGCTAAACAAATACACGTCTGATTTTTATAGTAATTTTTTTTAAATTATGAACTGTGTGCTTCTCAAATGGGCAAGGTAAATAGGTATGACTACCATGCTATCTTACAAACACGCATGGATTTTAAAAACCTTACCCCGTATGTCCAAGCAATCTATTATCCATTTAATATCACCAGATTTAATTTTAATTTATAACGATTTTGATTTACTTTTGAAATTTTTTAGTTTAATGCAGTCGTCGGGAGACGCACTAATGTTTCGTGAATGTCATATTACAACTGATAAAATTACGCCAATAATGATTACTTATCAATGCTTGATATAAATACATACAGGCTGATTGTATATTCAATTAACATTAAAGTTAATAATTTTAAATGTTTCAGAGTTATATCCCACGAATAAAATTTTAATTAGAATTTTATGTTTTACTTAGGTATTAGTTTTCGGCCATGACATGACCCTGGTTTTTTTAAAATTTTATTGCTTAAGAACTTCTGATTATATGTAAAGGTTACCAGACGGGCTGAGGTAATATATTTATACCGTCCCCTATTAAAACAAAGAACGCTATAGGTGTTGCAAATTCACTGCGAATCTTGATAGAATAAAGGATTAAAGATCTCTTACTCACTCACCGAAACAACACAGCACAAGTGCTATTCCTTCACGGTTGTCTTCTGTAAAGCGGTTAACGATTGCTCAGTTTATGACCGCAAAACCTAATGTGCATTGCCTCCAGTAAAATTGTATACTTAATTTAATTCTAAGTGTCTTATTTAAAAATATTATTTTTAAATCAGATTCTGGAGATTTCTTAATTAGACATTCTTAATTCCGATTCAAAAATCTAAGTGATTTAACGTTTTTTTAATTGATTATGTATTTGCTAATAGTTTCTTGTTGAAAAAGAAAATATGACTAATATAGCGCCTGACATCTTTATCGCTATGACGATGGAGACGGTACCACGGCGCGACAGTGGTGCCATTTCTTATACGTATATTTTACACTATTCCTCGGAAACCTAACATTCTTCTAGGGTAAAAAGTATTCTATGTATTCTATGTCTGGTAAACTATCTGTGTGCCAAACATCCAAATCCATTCAGTACTTTTCACATGAAAGAATAACAAATATATATACATCCTCACAAACTTTCGCATTTATATAATATTGGTCTTATAATATATATTTAAACAAAACAATAATTTTATTAAATTTATCTTTATCTATTAACTGTTATATGAAAGGTCTGTTTTGATACTTTCAGGTATAGATCAATTTTTTGAATGTTTTTGAAATCTCGATCTGAGATTTCAAAATTCAATGTTACTAATTGATTCATTCTGGATCTGGTGAATGGGTCTAGTGAAATGATAAAAAAAAAACACATACTGTATCTACCTATTCATTAATGTTAGGTACAAAGGCAAAGCTGATAATTTCGATATTTTTATTTTATTAAAAATTTGCTTTTATCCGTGATACCATATCTGTAGGCTATGTCCATCCTGAATATACAGTATGAATATCTGACAAATAATTCTGTAGCTTCCAATGACTATACCTTTCTTATCTCGATGTGCTATTAACGAAACTACTTTTATTTAAAGCCATTTTCTCACTAGTCAATCTGTGGACAAGGTGCGCGTTGCAATAAGGACGCATTGTCAGATTCTAGCAAGTTGAGTTACTTAAATGTTAATAAATTTCTAATAAATGCTTATAAAATTCTGAACGTATACATATACTTAGGTGACAAGTGTGTCCTTTTTCCATTTAGAATGAATTATGTTTTCGTCTGGAATTAAATTATCTAAGCATATTTTCCTGACTAAAACAGAAATTTACTTTAGGTCTACAATTATCAGATTATATTTTCATGCAAGTTGACGCAAAAGTTACCAATCTTCTATATAGTGTTACGATTACCTTATAGGGAAAAAATAAATTAAGAAATGTTTACGTTGAGTAAAGTTTGCTGTGTCCAGGTGGGGTTAAAAAATCAACCTGTATGTCACTCACTCATCATAACACACACACACAAACAAAACTCACACCCCTGTACTTATCCATTTCGATAAGTAATATTGTAATATTTTTATTTTATTATATAGGTACCTACTTTAAGCATTTCGTGATTTATGTAAAATTCAGTTTTCTAGACTTTCTAGTAGTTTTGGCTATTGTGTAGTCAGTCAGGACAAAATGGGAGCGCGGACGGGCAAAAGCTACTAGTTAAATATTTAGAGACTTACCTTGGCTATTTTGTAGCTCTCTACCCCTTTCAATAGTGCCTGTTAGTGGATGGTCACAAAAATAATAAAAGTTCAGACAGCGTAACGTCTGGCTTCACATAGCAGCACCGTTTTGTTCTAAATGATATGCGTTGGTTCTTGAATCGATGTCCTGTGTTTCCATTTAGGTTTGTCACATAATGTGTGATGTCATTACTTTTTAAATAATTATGCTATTTATATGGGTAGCCGAATACAGCGCGTTACTTCCGTCCGTATAATCGATATACGGGGCCTTCCCCTAATTTAAAACAATTTCTCAAGCGCACTTTGAACAGATTTCATTTTATGTACAATAGTGACCGAAATAAAAGAGTTTTAAATGAACCTAAGCATAATAAAAATATGTCTGGAACTCCAAAAACAAATAATTATGTAAATAGTATTGATCTACTAAAGAAATCGTCAGATAAAAAATATGTACCTACTTAAGTACCTATATAGGATGGGCTGCCGAATCTCGAATCCCGCTCGGTTCTTATTTCTACAGACTGTTTGTCAATTTTAGTTGTCATCATCATCTACCCTGATGATGTCCACTTCTGGATATAGGTCTTCTCAATAATTCCTAATAGAACTGGGCGGAAGCAGCCCGAATCCAGCGTCGTCCCGCGGTTTTTTTAAAGATTCTATCCAACTAGTTAGAGCCAACTTCGAGAAGGAGGTCAATCGTCGAATCCAGCTCGGATGGACAACGTTCAGGAAGATCCGAGACATATTTTTCCTTTACTGCGTCTCGACCAATGCGTGCCAATAATGACATATGGTGCTGAAACGTGGTCTCTAACAGGGCCTCGTAAGAAAACTCAACGTCGCTCAACGAGCTATGAAGAGTGCTATGCTCAAGGGCAGGGTTACACTGTGAGAATGAATCAGGAATAAGTATTCTTGGCCGAATGAAAGTTACCGACATAATTTGGCGGATTAGTAAGTTGAAGTGGCAGTGAGCAGGACACATAGTACGGAGAGCCGACGGCCGCTGGGGCGAAGGTTATCGAGTGGAGGCCACGGACGGGCAAGCGCAGCGTAGAACTTTCACCCACAACGTGGACAGACGACCGACCTAATCCGACTCCATACACATCCGCTTGGATTGTGAACAGTGGCGTCGCTTTTCCTGGATGTACCTTGTATCAAATTTCGTCGAGGGGCCCTTTTACCTGAAGTAGCCAATGGAAAGTAAATATTATTTAGACTCCACACTCTTAATTTAGCCAGTATGGCTTAAAAATTGAAGTGAGATTGTCGATGTTGTGGAATTGATTGAGATTCCGCACAGGTCGGAGACCCGGGGCCCATATAATACATATAGACTATAACTATACTATAAAAATTTATAATAAACAACAAAAACTAAAAAAAAAAATTTTCAAATAATTGATCGGCTGTTTTAGATTAGCTTCTTTATTGGCGCGATTTATAGACAGGCGATGTCTGTTTGGAACCGTGTAAATCATAAGTATATACCTAGTTTAAAAAAAATAAGTTAAAGAAATTTATATGAGGACACAGTAATGGCGTGAAATCAAACTGCATTTGGAATGTATAATTTATTAAAAATAAATGAAGACAACATTTTTATGTAATACACAATATTAAGGCATTTTTCAATATAATTAAAATATTTTTACATGTAAATTACTTTCTAAATGCAGGAAGCCTTTTAGATACCCGAACCCATTTATAACTTTTAAGCCAAAAATTAATAATGCAGATAATTATTCAACATTAATACGACAGAATGAACAAGTCTATACTTTATCTATGTCAAACAAATGTGCATTAAAGTTCAATTTTGTCACCTCTACCACCTTATGAAATCGTTTGTCGTTTGTGTATCGTTTGTCATACAAACTGTCGCTAAACGCACGCGCGTATACGTTTCATAGTACGAGGCAGTTGGTTCACAGTAAAGTGAATATAAACTTTTATGCACTACTATATATTTGCCACGGTTTATATATTTGCCCTAAAATGTACCAAAATGGTTTCGTTTCTTCTTACTGCCAAGCTTATAAAAAATAGGAAACTAATAGAAATAGAAAACTTTTTACTGGAGAAAATTATGCGAAACCAGCGAGGTTTGTATACAGAATGTGGTGGAACTATCGTTGGTTGATTGGCGGAATAACTGTGCGTGTTGCCAGGCGACGTCTCCAGTCCCACCGGATAATTCCGCTGTTAACACTACCGTACGGAACGTGCGTTCGTAACTGACTGCCGTCTCTGTAATTATGATATCACAGTTTATACAGAAACAGCTTTTTGTTGCATAAAACTATAGAACAAGAATTTGAACGGTAATGGGGAAGGGAAGAGACGCGTTGGGCGAACGAGGGAAGGTCCGTTTATATCTATCTTCAGACAACGACCGTATCAGACACGCACCATCTCAGACACAGTTTATTTGCATCTAGCGTACCAGAAATGTGCTATATCAGACAAAAACATACAGTTCTGATTCTGGGGCACAGGCCCTCAGACACGTTCGGACACGTTTCGGCTCAGACAAAATATTCTCTCCGCGAATGCCGTCCGTGCGCGAACAGTGTCCGATGGCGTCTGAGCGGACACGTTACGCTAGATATGAATAAGTTCTTACATATAATAGAAATAATATTATTTTGTCTGACATGGTACGTGTCTGATACATTCGTTGTCTGAAGATATAAAAAAACCTTAAATCGTAGTTACGAAACAATCCTGAAGTGGACTGGAATTGCCTCAGTCGAGCAACTGTTCCAGTTGGCTCTTGACAGAGACAGGTTTAGGGAATTGACGGCCAACCTTCAGAACTGAAGATAAATAGGGAGAGATTTTAAGGTAAGGTAGACCGACAGGCTGACGGTCCACTTGATGGTAGGTGGCTACCGTCGCTTACAACACAAGCAACGCCACAGGTGCTGTAAGTGCGCTGCCGAGTGCTATAGGATTAAGGTTTAGGGAAATGGGCTCTGACACACCTTACTCACGCACCAAAACACACCAATACACGCGCTGTTATTTCACGGTGGTCTTCTGTAAGGGGTTGCCTAAATGACTGCGAAACGCAATGTGCCCTGCCATTACTTTCCAGATTCAGACCAGAGCCAACTTTAAAAGTTCTTTTCCAAAGTCGGCCCCTGCCGGGAACCGAAACGGGGAACTCTTACGAGTTTCGGTTGAGTATTGTAACTTTTTGTATATTTTATATTCTAATTGTTTGACGTGTATATTATTTGTATTAATTAAATTAAAATAATGTATTTGACGATGCCATTGTATAGCTACTGGTTGCATGCCAGATTCTGATTAGCGTGAAAGGTATCACTTAAACTATCACTTGTACCGCTTTTTTTAGCAAAATTAATGAATTTGTGTTTGAATAATACTAATTGTGTGAAAAAAGGGAAATCATGCGTATATAAAATATGATAAAATTATAGTAAAGAAAACGGAAGAACCCAAGGATAATAGAAAAAGAATGCAGTCTGCATCACCTGAACAGAATAATCAACAAAAGAAACTTTCTTGGAATTCTTCGAGGAACAGCAGAACTAACGCTTTTGACATAATGAGGAATAGATCAAACTCACTAAATTTAACGTCATCAGCAGAAAATGTAATGTAGGAAAGATACACCAACAACTGGAAACCAACACAAGACAGCAAAAGTAATGTAATAAAACACCTCCCCAAGCCGGTTAGTCACCGTGGGGTTAGCGACTATCACCTTCCAAAACCACAAAATGAATTGATCAAAAATAAACAAATTAAAAATAGGTTTCATATTGCAACCTTCAATGTGAGAACACTCAGAACTGAAGAATCATTAATACAGTTAGAAGAAGCTATACATAATATAAAATTTCATATTATTGGATTAAGTGAAGTAAGAAGAATTGGAGAGGAAATCTTAGATAAAAAGGATTACATTTTTTATTATAAAGGAGAAACAAAGGGGTTATTTGGGGTCGGATTCCTAGTGAAAAATGAGCTACGAAGCCACATTGAAGAATTTAAAGGTATTACAGAGAGAATAGCAATGTTAAATATAAATATTCCAGGTTATAAAGAAAAGTGGTCAATAATTCAAGTTTATGCGCCTACAGATGTAGCTAGTCAAATAGAGAAAGACTCCTTCTATAGAGACCTAAATAAGACTTTAAACAACACATATAAAAACGTAATAGTAATGGGAGATTTCAACAGCTTACTGGGAAAAGATGAAAAAACATACACTAACATAATCGGTAAATATACTACTGGAAGAAAAAATGACAATGGAGATAGATTAATAGAATTCGCAATGGAAAATCAACTATATATAATGAACACATTTTTCAAAAAACGTTTTAATAAGAAATGGACCTGGATGTCCCCACAAGGTCAAAAAGACGAGAGGGATTTCATATTAACAAATAATAAAAAACTATTCTTAAATGTAGAAACAATGAATAACATCAATTTTAATTCAGATCATAGATTGATACGCGGTCAAATAATATCAGAAGCTCCTAAAAGAACAAGAAAACACATACTTAATAACAAATATCAAATTCCTCCCATGATTCCTGAAAGAATACGGAATAAATTGTCCGACAAATTAGCTAATATTGATCAGTCCATTAGCATACAAGAAAAATACAATATTGTAACAACAGAGTTAATAAATATGAATAATCAATTCAGACGTATGTCACAAAAAAAGGATAAAGTGGGACCAGAAGCAAGAGATCTAATGAGAAGTAGAAAACTATTACTAAAGTCGAGAAAAAGAAACAAAAAAGAAATAACAGAGATAAGTAAGAAAATAAACGAAAGTATAAGAAAGTTTAGACATAAAACCAGGATAGAAAAGATACAGAGTAGCATTGAAAGGACAGGAGGAATAAAAATGGCGATGAAACAGCTTAGAGAAGAAAAGACATGGATACCATATATTAAGGACAAGAATAAAAAACAAACTTCTAAAAGGTTACACATAATGGAAATAGCTACTCAATTTTACAAAGACTTATACAGTGACGATGATTGTGAAAAGGATATATTAAAACATGAAACTTATCCAACTATCTATGAGGAAGAGATTCCAAAATTCTTGAAGAGAGAAGTGGAATTCGCTATTCTAACACAAAAGAAGTCCAAATCCCCTGGAGATGACAATATTACAAATGAACTATTAAAGGCAGCCATCTGTGAAATTCTAGATCCACTAACTCGACTTTTCAATGAAATTTTAAAGTACGAGACAATACCAACTCAATGGACAAAGACCACAATTACCCTATTACATAAGAAAGGGGATAAAAGTCAAGTGAACAACTATAGACCAATAAGTTTGATGAGCAATCTTTATAAAATATTTTCAAAATTAATATTGGGACGCATAACAAAAATTTTAGACGAAAATCAACCTAGAGAGCAAGCAGGATTCCGGAAAAATTTCTCCACAATTGACCATATATTAGTAATTAAACAAATAATAGAAAAATATCATGAATATGGAAAACAATACTATATAACATTTGTAGATTACAACAAAGCTTTTGATTCGCTTAGACATGTGGAGATATGGAAATCACTCAAAGAACAAGGCGTCCCAGAAAAATATATAAGAATAATAAAGGGAATTTACTTAAATAGTAAAGCAAGAGTTAAATTAGAGAGAGTTGGGAACGAATTTGTTATAAAGAAGGGAGTTCGCCAGGGAGATCCTTTGTCACCAAAGATATTTACTGCCGTCCTAGAGAGTGTATTTAGAAGGATGAATTGGGAAAAATATGGGATTAATATTAATGGTGCAAAACTCAATCATTTAAGATTTGCAGATGACCTTGTAATTATAACAGATAACCCTGCGGACCTAAAAATCATGTTGGAAGATCTTGACACACAAAGCAAATTGGTTGGCCTCACTATGAATATGACAAAAACAAAATTAATGACAAATAGTACAGAGGAGCAAATTGTTGTGAAGGGAAATGTAATCGAATTTGTTAAAGAATACGTTTACCTAGGACAGATAATATCACCCTTAGACCAGACTAATAAAGAGATCGACAGACGAATAGGAAACGCATGGAATAAGTTTTGGGCACTTAAAGAGGTGATGAAAGCTAAAGAAATCCCGACAAATCAAAAATTTAAATTTTTTAATAAGTGCATAATACCTGTAATGACATATGGATGCCAAACTTGGACGTTGACAAAAAGACAATTCAAGAAACTCGAAGTTTGCCAAAATCATATGGAAAGAAGTGTGCTTAACATAAAGTTAAAGGATAGAATTAAACTCTCAATAATTAAAGAAAAATCAAAAACAAAAAGAATAAATGATATCGTAAAGCAACAAAAATGGCGTTGGAGTGGACACATGATCAGACATAACGTCAGTAAATGGACCAAAGACATTGTGGAATGGTACCCAAGAGGATCATTACGGAAAAGAGGAAGACCTTATCTTAGATGGGCAGATGACCTGGACAAGACAACAAACGGAGCTTGGCAAAAAACGGCAAGAGACCGCAATAAGTGGAAAGCTTTGGAAGAGGCCTATGTCGCAAGACAAGTTGGAGTTGTTGGTGATAAATAATATATTATGCTTTCTTTTCTTGTTAATTAACTTCAGCAATAAAGGCTATTTTTATTTATTTTTATTTAATTGTGTGAACTGTGTCCAAAAATAATTGTAATCTATGACAAAATTTTTGAGATAGGTTTTGAATTTGACTATTTTTACACGTAAATTTCATGTAAAAATCTCATCCTATTTCGAACGACACAAGAAGTTATAAATGAAATAAATATATAATTGAATAAGAAGTGAAACTACTCCAAATTAGTGTAGATTCTGTTACTGATTTTATGAAGCGATGTTCAGTGTATGGCGATATTATGTAACTAGTGTAACCTGATTCCTTCTCCACTTAACGGGTCCAATTGTGAATCTAAACCATTTTCACTAATGGAAATAGCTATCAACGAGGAAGGAATGCATCAATGCGAAGCCGGGCTCGAATCGCTAGTGTCTTATAAAAGAAAATTGATGCCAATCTTTCAATTTGGATCAAGTTACACAATATCAAATTAAGTAGTTTTCGGACAAATACCGTGAGACGAGTTTTTTAATTTATTAAATTAATTATTTTATTAATTTTATCATATTTTTGTATCATACTTGGATTTTATTTATTTGCTAACAAAGAACCTGCCGGGGTCACGAAGTATAAAATTTAATGACCTGAGAATCGTCGCTTGTGGGAAAACGTACAAACGACAGTTTACTTGTTGTTCGTCGTGCTGTGGATCGTCGGAAAAAGCTCTACCGTGACATAACAGCACGTGTACTCTTGTGTTCCTATGGGTAAGTAAGGGACGCCAAAGACTTCGCTTGTTACCTCACTTTATCAAGGTATTCCTTTGGTGTTGCGCTCCTGCCTTCAGCATAATAAAAAAGGCGACTTACCACCGAGTTCCAACGGTGTGGGGTCGTCGTCGTCAAATTTGACCGTCAACAGTATTTTGCCATTCTCGTACAGAGCAGATTTGAGAGACACTCTAAGAGAATTGAACGTGACGTCACTATTCGCGGTCGACAATCGCCACGATATGGACCCGGTACTTTCACCCTCTGAAAAACACGAAGAAGGATCATGGTCCATAAAAATTACCTCACGCCCTATAGCAGAAAAAAGTAGGTATGTATCTTATTAAAAAAAAAGGTACAGATGCTTCTATGCACAGCCCAAAAAGTAATGAATTAATTTAATAAACAAATAATTGACAATTAATTGCACCAATTTTATCAACATTACATTAAAAAGCTGAGGAATGATACAAAAGATACGTTGCCAGTTCTCTGTCCAATAATTCTACAATTATTATAGTTTGAATAACATCGAGCAGGTTGATTTTAAAATACGTTACTATCTAATTTTAAAATCTCCTCCTTTAAATTACAACTGTTTTTTTTTTTTAATTTGCTCTAAAACCCGAAATAGTGTAAAGATTCCGTATTGGTAGGAATATTGTTCCAACATCTGCGACTGAGATAAATGTGGATATATTCACATTAAATAATATATTGTGTATTAATAAAATTGTCTGCATTGAAATTAAATCTATGTAGGAAATACCAGATTCAGAAAGGCTATATGCTTTCTATTCCCATGATTAAAAAAAAAATAGTTTCTTAATATTCACCATCTTTTTTATATTGGAAATATACTGATCAAATCGTAACACAATCAAAACAAGCTTAGGTTGAAAAATATGTGCCGAAAAACCTAACTAATATTATAAATGTGAAAGTGAGTTTGTTTTTTGGTACGATTTCGGGCCTTAACTACTCTACTAAATTTGCATACAAGTTGTTAGATACAAAAAAGGACATAGGTTATTTTTTATACAGGAAAAAGTACCATTTCCGAGGGACGCGGACGAAGTTACTGGAAAAAGCTAGTTGCCCTACATCTAAGACATTCCGTATTTATCATTGTAACCTTTATTCTTGAAAAAAAAAATGTATTTATCATTGTAACCTTTATTCTTGAAAAAAAAAAATGTACCACTGATAGTAAACAGATATTATGTAACTTGACAATTATTAAAAGCAAACATACCTAATCTAGCCAAGTAGACCTGTTTCCAGTCGGTCTCGTGTTTCCTAAACATATTCCTGCAGGAGTATACCCCGGCTGACCATTGCGCCACCTCCTCAATATCCACATCCTGGTTTTTCACCACATATTTGTCCAGTGCTGTGCAGTATCTGATAGGACGAATTTTGTATTTTGTTTACTTAAATTGTCCAGACAAACATTGCATTTAACAAATAAAATTATATATATACATACATACAGTAAAGGTAGAGACAAACTGGTCCCACGTAAGCAACGTATGCGAGGCAACGTTGGAGAGTTGATTGTGTACTATTGTTTATGGTCGAATTTCGATCACTGGTCGACCTCTGACACAGCAGGCAGAGCTACTGCAGCTGAGCCAATCGGTCGTCAAAAATCGGAGACTATTTCCAAGATCTTTGTGGATCTCTGTTAATAGGCTAGTCTCGTAAAGCAAAGATTAAGGAATAAAATAAATATTTTTTAAATATACATAATATCCGGGTAACTTTTGAACAACATTATGTAGGTAGCTACTAAGTCTTAACTTTTCGAAATCATGTTGAATTTTACCGATTATATCTTAGAGCCTTCAAGATTCTAAGCAATTTAAATGTAATTAGTAAGTATCTCTAAGCGAAAACTGGTCACAAAAGTTCAAAACAGAAAAAAGTCAACGGCTTTAACAATCGTTTTGGTGTAGAATTTTTTGCAATTTCGTCAGCAATAAATTGTAACTGATGTCCATTTTATTCCACTTCAATTCAAAAAATCTTAAAAGCAGTTCCAAAGATAAACCTTACACATTATAACTGACAAACTTAATGGTCCTCAGCAAGCTCAATTCTCCATACAAACGTAGTTACGTCCTTATTTTAAAATAACGCATTGCATTATCATGAAATTTTGTAAATACAATGAGATAAGACATATCTATGCCTGAAATTAGTTAATGACTCTTGAAATGTTATTAAAAAGAAAATAGAAAGAGTACAAGTTTAGCCCCCAAAACCCTGTTCAGTTCGGCTGAATACTACAGCCAAAATATAATTTAGATCGATGTCCATTTTATTCCACTTCAATTCAAAAAATCTTAAAAGCAGTTCCAAAGATAAACCTTACACATTATAACTGACAAACTTAATGGTCCTCAGCAAGCTCAATTCTCCATACAAACGTAGTTACGTCCTTATTTTAAAATAACGCATTGCATTATCATGAAATTTTGTAAATACAATGAGATAAGACATATCTATGCCTGAAATTAGTTAATGACTCTTGAAATGTTATTAAAAAGAAAATAGAAAGAGTACAAGTTTAGCCCCCAAAACCCTGTTCAATTCGGCTGAATACTACAGCCAAAATATAATTTAGATCGATGTCAAAATCTATTTCCTGTCGGAAATAGATTTTGACATCGATCTAAATTATATATATATTTATATTTATATTTTGATGTCTCGATTAATCTATGTTAGTTTCATAAGCAAAAGCATTTTTCGAAATTGATTTGTGGTTTTCAAATGAGAACGAAACTACGAAAATCAGTTAAAAAACTACAAAATTTTGATGCGAATCTGCAACGAATCACTCTAGCGCGGGGGAACGGTATGATGTGGGGCGGTAGGCGCCGCCCTTTGTCCTTGGTTTACGCCCTGTCTCACTCTAGGTGAAACAACAACATTTTAAAGCGTTAGCGCGTGATCTCAACGCGGAGTTGAGCGCTGCTTACTGGAGACTCTTAAGCTTTTTGTAATATTATTAAGTAAATATACATATATACGTACTGAATGGTGTAAAGGCCGGGCGTAGCAAAGCGGAATGTGTGTCCGTCTTGTTTGTTGGCTACCTCCCCTCGTTCCAAGCGCCATCGCTTCGAACCCGATATTCGTCCACAGCTCTCGTAGTCCGCAGGCTTTCTGTTGTAAAACAGTAATATTGAAACACTATTTTGTATGAATACAATCTACTATCACACACTGCTATTTAGTAGACAGGGCACACTAGGTTCCATAGTTATAATCTAGAACAAGAACCATTCCCCTTACAGAAGTCCACAGTGAAATAACAGTAAGTGTGCTTCGGTCCTATGAGTAAGGGATGCCAGGAACCAAGTAGCAATTTCAGTGTCAGTAGTGGCAGGACTGACCGAGTTCCGCAGTTGTACATTTCGAATTCCATCCGAAGTTCTGTAAGGGCATGTCCGTACAAAAAAACTACCGTAAACACCATCTTTTCTGAGATCTTTCGTTCGTCAGCAAAGTATGACAGAGATCACTCTCTTATCTCCACTATGACGAATCGAATATCAATTAATCTATACATACAATAAAATCTTAGACGTAGCCGTGTCTGTACCTACATTAAATATTTTTTTCAAAAAAACAATTTGTACAAGTTGTACTTAAGTTACAGGGGTCAAAAAAAATAGTTTTTAGAATTTTTGTCTGTTTGTCTGTGCATTTGTGCATGCTAATCTCAGAAACGGCTTAACAGCTTTGAATACGGTTTTCACTGATATATTGTAGTAAGTTTCCCGTAAAATTTAGTGTTTCTTTCATTCCAATCGGTTTACAAACAAAAAAGTTACGCGCTATACCGGATACCACGCGCACAAAGTTGCGGGTTCAGCTAGTTTATAAATAAAATTAATTACAAAATTTAAAAGCAAAGCCGAGAGAACCCTCTGTTCATTAAATGTCATTTATAATAAATCAATTAAATGAGCTGTTAATCTGTGGAAAAAAAAAGTAAAATAAAAAAAAAAGTTTCAATGTGTAGTTTTAATGTGTACTGTAACGAATTTGATGACCACCTTTCAACAAGCAATTGCACCAGCTCCTCTAGACACCTCTTCGTCAGGAATCGTCTCCTGGCGTCGGAGACCTGACGTTGTCTGTGCTCGCGCAACAAAATTATGCTGTTTATTAACTCGGTCTCATTACACAGGCTCCTTCTTTTTAACACCTGCAAATAATTAATCAACTTTAACAAATAATAAATTCACTTATACCACTTTAAAATCAAGTATAACTCCAAAAAGACTGACGCAAGCTGATGCGCCTGGTCCCTAAGTTGCTGGAAAATCCGGCTCGTTGGACCAGAAAATTGTTGGTGTTGTTGCCTTGTAAACAAATATAACGACAAATAATTAGAGTGCTTTTATGTAGGTTTTGTCTCGATGCTTTCCTTCATCATGTGATCATTCATATGCCTTAGAAAAACACTCGAAAAGCAGGTTTGACCGAGATTAGAAAAGTCAATGAACATTAATAGTGGTATAGTGGTCTTCGCAGTACCTGCTTGTGGTCCATGGTGTATCTCCAAGTGACATCCTGCAAATCGTCCCTGGAGACGGCGATCACATACGATATTTTCTTCCCCCATCCGTGGCAGTATATCAACGGAGTGTTCAGTTTGTTCTCGCAGGGGTCCACATGCAACCAAGCGTTGGACTCGTAGTCAAATATCTGGAAAGAGTTTGTGATGAACAGACGACAGGATCCATTGAATGCATATTGTATCTAATCTGAGGTTGAATTTAATGCTTTTTTTTCTTAATATAGGTCGGCGGGCAGGCTCACGCCCAAAGTGAGCCACCTCCTGTAATATAAAAATAAGTGATCACAGTGTCATATAAGCAACACTCTAGCGAATTTGGCGAAGACTAAAGTATAAGGAAAAAAGAGAGATATGGGCCCAGATATCCTCACATACCATAAAATGTTACACATGCTGTTATTTCAGCATGTGTAACAACAATCATAAGATTGCGAAACTCGATAAACAGGCAGTTATAAAATTTTACATTCAATATCCACTTTACATTCATTCTTTTATATTTAAATTTCATATCATTAAGAAAAAAAGAAAGAACCAAAAGCATTTAGAAATTAATAGTTCTTTTATACACAGAAACGAGTTTAGTGGCTGAGTGTATAGATTAAAGCAAATATGGCTTAATGTACGGGTATGTATACATACCTCGCACCACACGTGGTCGGTGGTGTCATATACGTAGCGCGCGTCGTAGCGCAAGGCTCGCAAGAGCAGAGTGAAGCAAGCCGCCCATTCGCCGCAGCGGCCTCGGCGCGTGCGCAGCAGAGTCCGTAGCGCGTTGTGGCGGGCGAAACGGGCCTCGCTGCCGCACGTAGCGCACTTCGACACCTGTGACCCCCCACTATCTATCACTGCGTGCACCAGTCAATGTTTTTGACACGTCTTCATCATGATCATCATCTCAGCCGTAGGACTTTCATTACTGGACATAGGCCTCCCCCATAATCTTTTAATAGGTCAGAAGCAGCCTGGATCCACCGTTAACCCGCGGCCCTTGTCAGGTTGTCTGTCCACCTTGTGGGTGGAACGACCTACGTTGCGCTTGCCGATCAGTGGCCTCCACTCGAGAACCTTCCATTTTCAGCGGCCGTCGGCTCTCCGTACTACCCACAGCTACCTCAACTTACTGACCCGCCAGCTTATAATGGTAACTTTCGTTCATCTACGAATCCCCTTATCTGTGACATCAAATCGGGAGACTCGATCTCACAGTGTAATGCCGAGCATAGATAGCGCTCTCCATAGCTCGTTGAGCTTATTTAAGAGGCCCACATTTAGACGTTTCAACGCCATATGTCATCACTGGCTTCACACATTTTGACACGTAAAGAAAGAAAACAAAACAATCAGTTTAAATCATCAGCCAGCTTAGTTGTCTTTCACAGAAATAGAATTACTGTTTTTCAGTTGGCGTCAGTAAAAACAAAACATATAATATAGGTTACCAAATTACACAGACAATGACCAATTGGACAATTGTAAAGCTAATATAGTATTTTATAGTCACCACTTTTATCAACAATAACCAGGCAACAAAAAAATTCCATGCATCCATAATTAGGTTTGATGAACAAGAAGTACCATCTTTGGTGACTTAAAGAATTTGCTAATCAAGTTTAGAACACATGTCTATAAGAGTGAGAAGTTTTTCAATGAATGTAGGAAATTAAAAAGTAATTATCGATTTTAATCGTTATCATACTGGTGTGTGATGATAGGGTTTCGAAATATATATATTTTGCCATAAAATTGTAGCTCCCAAATAATGTTGTCAAATACCCAAGTGACATAAATCACTTGTATTGTTTGAAACCGAATAGTAGAAGTATGTGTTCCTAAAATAGAGTTTGTATTCTCAAGTTTTTTTTTAGATCAAGGTCAAACGGGCTGAAGATCCACTTGATGGTAGATGGCTACCATCGTCTATAATACAAGCATCGCCACAGTTGCATCGCTACTTTCCAGATCCAGACCAGAGTTAACTCTGAAAATTTCATTTCCAAAGTCGACTTGCCGGGGATACAAACCCTGACCCCCGAGACAGAGCGTTAAGGCAAGCACTCTAACCACTCATCCAATGGGCTTGTCAACTTTTATATTATAGTTTAGATCACATTGGAGCAGTTTCTGTCACAATACTTTGTCCAAAGAACCCCAACAATAGCATTATTAACAGCATTTACCTGCAACAACAGCATTATACTACAATATAATTAGTAAGAATGCAAAACAGGTTAGTTACTACCTAGTGTATAATGTATTTTAACTTGAACTAGAAATTATAAGGAGCCTTGAAACAAACTAGTATCTCTAAACTTACCTCTATTAAGCAAGTCTCATTTTCGACTATACCCATTTCTTTCCTCACAAATTTTGTAGCACCCGAACATTTTTCGCAAAGTGGTGTGTCCATCCAAGTGAAGAAATCTTCTTTAAACCAACACATCAACTCGAGGAGTAGAGCTATGTCGTAGGTCATATCTTTTTCATTTATTTCACCTGCAATTAGTTATTACATTTCATATATTTGAAAAGAAATCAATTAAACAAACAAAAAAAAGAAGCATTTGTCACTCGTAAACAAGAACTGCTAGTTTTATTCAACTGCATGTCATTCTAAACTTTGCCTACTACATCCAATCATAGATTTTTTATAATACAAGTGTAGGTTTTATCTACAGATATTATAAAATAAAAACACTATAAAAAAATATTTATATATATATAAATTTTATAAAATAAAATAATTTTCTGTCTATTTCCCCACCACCCAACAGATTTCAATGCGTAACCCAATTCACTAATGATAATTTACATTTATCTTTGATAACCCGTTATAATTAATATTAACCATATTCATATTTGATAAGTAATAGAAATTATTTATGAATATCTAAGGAATATATTTTAAGGAATGAAAAGTGTAGTAAAAAAAACAAACAACAAATAACAAATGTATCTACATTTGTTTATTGACATTCTTATTCTCTTTTTTAATCTTCACAAAGACAAAAATCTGGCATATTGCATTGGATGTCATCTAACCATAATAAAAATGGTACACCCAGGTGTAAAAAAAAAAGTAAAAAAAAAATTTGTTGCCATAAAAAAATACATATAGAAAATTTCCCCAATTAAATACCTGATTTTATTGATTTCTGATGGTCCCTCATCCTGTGTATGGCTTTCATTTGTAGTGAATTGATTGGTATTTGCTGACGAGTATGTTTCAACAGTTCCTCATCTTCATATTTCAGTATGTCATTAAATAAACTCTCAACTTTTTTTAGAAATGCGTTATGGGTGTCCTGTAAATAATTTCATTTTAAAAATAATTATTTATGGAAATAACGTTTCTACACTGAATATTGATAAGTAAATGGATTACACCTTTTATCAGTATTTAAGCAGAATATTGCTTCTTTATGGCAAATTAACTTTTTTCTGTAATAGCCTATGTCTATGTCTATCTATGTCCTTCTAACTGATATCCAGGGATAAATATAGCTGTGGAAAGGTAATCAGACATACAATTACTTTCTCATTTACAGTATTACTATAGTTTCTTTTATTTATTAAATAAATGAAAAAATAAAACTACCCATTTTATTTAAAAAAAATGATGGTTGATAAGGTGATGCTAAAATAATTTAAAATTATTATGAAATAAACAATTATCACTCATTAGTGACCTGCTCCGGTTTCTTTCTCACAGGTACAATTTTATGGTAAATTTACATAAATAAATACCTCCTTTGTAAAACTAATAAATAAAATTGTAGTGTCTGTTTGTAATGTTAAAATAAGTGCTTTTTACTAATTGTTATCAAATATATAACAAAAAATAGTATATAGCCTGTAACAAAAAAGCTTTTTAAAATTTTAGGCTGTCTTTTCCGGCTAATCTCCGAAACGCCCGTATCGATTTTGACGGGACTTTGAAGGCAGATAACTGATGTTATAAGGAGTAATTTAGGCTACTTTTATTTTAGGAAAATAAATTATACACGCCACGCGCGAGCCGCACGCAGAGGGGCCTAGTTCAGCTAGTTCACAGTAAATGACAAAACACATTTTTTAAAACCCAGATATGTTTGATACATTAAGTTCAGTTTAAACTCAACACTAGCCAGCAGTTATACTGCAGTGTCTATTTTCAGTCCCAAGAGTACGTAACCCCATTTTATATTTTACTAGCGTTCACGCAGATAATTTTTTTATTGCAAATTATGTACACAAACTTTAGTGAAAACCGTAAAATCCGTTCAGTAGTTTAGAAGAAGTTAGCAGAGAAATATTATAATATGCTATTAAAACGTTATAATAGCATAATAAATGAAAGTCAGCTTACTGCACATACTAGATGCCTATGCTTTGCCCATCATAATTAGTCATCAACTCATTTAGGAGCTTTGACAGAAAAGCTATGACTTATTGGGCATTTAAGTATTTAAAGAAATTTATATTAATATTAAAAGACACTTTGATTTTAAAAAACATACCAATACATGTACTGGTGAGAGATTATCTTGAACACTTTCCGATTTGAAGTCATTTTTCCTAACACAACGCAATGTTAAATAGTTTCGATCAACGGCACCATAGCATAGTGTTAATTTTCTTTCAATGACAGCCTCGGCCACCTTCAACTTGTTCAAAGTGTTTTCTTTTGGATATGTCAGCTCACCTTGAACCTGAAAGAAGACAAAAATACATAAAAGTTTATACAGGTGCCCAATACAATTCACAGTCAATAAAAAAAATATTTACTTGTTTTTTTTTTTCACAAACTAACTGACACAGCTGTCCTGTCAATTTCATGTAAAAATGTCATCCAAATTTCCGATTTTTCCAGTGGATTCCAAGAATTTTCTTCATACAAACCTTCTCCGGACAATTATGACACAACAAAAAAAAATCATCAAAATTAGTTGTGCCCTTCATACATGTGGCAATTGATTTTTATTTGTGTACAGATATAAAGACTCAAAAAATATAATGACCACACAAAAAAATATTTTGATTAAAAAGGTTATGTTACCTATATATTATGTTACTGTTATTTAATTGTGTAATTTTTAATTATTCATTAATCTTTTGTGTTATAATAGCATTAAAAACATAATAAGTGAACATTATTAAGAAAAATGGAAGCCCTCAAAATAAATTACTTGTATTTTAAGGGAATTGCTCACTTCCAAAATTTAAAAATTCAAAATAATTTATTTGCTGAATATGCTTGTTATACACAAGTTGTAAATTTTTATACATATATGACCACATATTCAACTGACAAGCGGTATGCAAATCTTAAAGACAAATTTAATATCATTTAAGGGCTTCACTGAGGCAAATGACATTTACTATAGAATTCGCTGGCGGCGGATCCAATTCAACAGGCCTAGAAATGGTGTTTTTTTGTTTTTACCATTAGAACAATACACAAAATAAAAATTTTTATTAATACAATTTTTTAATCTGATATTAACTTATTAATAGGTACAGGATTCATATGCGTGCAATAAGCCGTTTTCGAGAGAATTTTCAATAAAGGTCAAATTCTTCTTGTGTTCTAACTTTTTTTGTGGAGTTTCTATTACTTTAACGAAAATTCTAATTAATACAATTGGTTCTTCACATGTTTAAGTATAATATATATTTTTTTCAAAGCAATTGTCTTGTCCATTTCTTGTAACATTTTCATTAAACAATGTATATTTTTAGTATTTAGGGTTTGTCTCCCCCTTAATATGTTTAAATGTATTTATGTTAAGGCATAGTTTGCATCTTTGCACTATATATAGTCTCTTCTCTTAGAAATTCATTGAGGGAATAATATGCTTTTTCCACCAGAAAATTACGAAAGTTTTACTACACTGCCAGATTTCTAATATTTCTTATATTTATTGGAATTTTATTGTATAAGTGTGGTGCCATACAAAAAGCACTTATTATTTTTTTATTCTAGTTTTTTCAGGGACCATACAAAGTTTACCATTATGACGTGGACACTCCATGAACTTAAATGTGTTAGAATTTTCTTTTATGAACATATACATTCAAATATAAACACTGAAGGCACAGTCAAAATTTTCAATTATTTGAAATATATCTTACATGACTCTATTTGTTTTAAAATGCACATTGCTCTAATACACTTTTTTTAGCTTTTACTCTACTGAAAATACCCTTTAATTTTCAGTAGTTTCCTCAGAAATTCCATTTATATTATTGCAAGATTATAGACATATTTATTTTACTAATATCACATAGATTATTTCACAAAGTTATTTTCATTATTTATTGATGATGCTACTGTAGCTATGAAAAACATGTTGGATGTAAGATATTTGGAATATTGTGAATACAGAAGAAAGCAGACTCTTTCTAGGATAAAGAAAATAACTTTTTTCCAAAGGCATATTACGATTAAGCCTTATTTTACTATTCATTATAGTACTACATTATAATACTATGAGTAATAGGTCTACATATAGGTACACTTTTTATCTTGTTTGTTTGAAGATTTAAGGAAATAATATACAAACAAATGGCGGTAAAAAAATAGGATACACTGCGTTTCGCAGTCATTTGGGGAGCCCATCTGGCAGCAATAACCACCCCCTTACTACCGGTAAGTCAGTAAGAGACCATTTTCCTATCCTTTCACAATCTCTTATCCTTAATCTTGCACCTGTGACGTTAGTTGTGTTATAGGCGACGGTAGCCACCTACCATCAAGTGGACCATCAGCCTGTCTATCGACCTTAACATGAAAAACAAAAAAGAACTTACGAGTGGAATGTTATTTAATAAAAGAAAATTATTAGATTTATGGAATTTATCTTTGATGAATATTTAAACTACTCAAGAGACATTTAATCCGACTATAATTTTCAAAAACATTAATTTAAATGAAAATGTATTCAGATTGGCATCAATTTGACGCGCCGTTATCGTTTACTGTACCTACCTCATTAAAACCGAGATATTTCAGGTAATCTGAAACTGCTTCTGCTTCCAACTCATCTTTAAGACCATAATGTTTTATTGACCTCAAGTCGTAATCGTGAGGGTTTTGCAGTATGCCATTGACGAGCCGCAGCACTTTATACAAGAAATTCTGGTATCTTAAGGAGTCGCCAATATTTTGTTCTATTAGGGCTAAACGCGCCATATCTTCCATTTTAATTTTCTGGTAATTGGTAATTACTAAATGCTAAATATATTCAATAAATTGTTTCAATTTATTTCAACCGCAATCTCGCAAAATCATATTGACTTGTCAATTTTGAATTTGTGATTGTCATTATATGTCGTCTTGTTGTCATTGTGAAGTGACGTTTCAATTTTACGTTTAAAAACCGTATAAAATATTAGACATAAACATAAAATAAAAGTTAAAAATAGTTATAAAAAAGCACAGTAAATTTTTTAAATTATTTGTTATTAGGATGTTATGATTTATTTTAATATTTTCTTTAAAATGATTTCCTCGTATGTGTATTACAACTTGTTATTGATATTTTTCAGACGTGTTACCATGGAGTTTTAAAACAATACAAAAGATACAAAGGTCTTTGTAATTCATCAAAGAGTATATAATCACTACGTTTTATAATTCATTTGGATTAATTCAATTCGAATTTGATTCAATTCAAATTCATTTGAATTTCAGCGATTATTTATTAAATCATGAAAAAGCAGGCAGTGATAACAGAAAAAAAAATTAATGGTACTTTTCAATAATGGGTGATTTTTTTTTATTTGTATGTTATAATCGTTTATTTAATAATCGAGTTATACTTCAATAAAAAGTCTGAAACCGTCCCTGAAGTAGGCATACCGGACTGGTTGGCCTGGTCTGTTGTTATTTATCCCCTGCTATTAATGCGAAAATCATGCGCCACGAGCAACTGATAGTCTTCATTCAATCGGAGGCTAAGTTTTATGTTCAATGCTGGGCGCATTATGTCGACATTGTTAGAGGTATATGGCTGCCTCGCTCAGTGGGAGAGACTTCAAAGGTGGAATTGGTCAGATGCAAAGGTATTAGTTCTGAACAAGTTCTGAACGTTATGGATATGATTACCTACACGGATTCCGTTTGGCCTGCAAGGTGTGTTAACCACACAAGAGCTTTCTATACAGTAGCTACTGCTTTAAAAATTGTCTCATAACCAACCACATACATATCTTTCACTTAAGGTATTAATATTATATTGAGAACAGACCTTCCTGTGTTTATGTGCTTTAACCACCGGACCTCAACAGAAAAGGCCTTTCTTTAGTATCCTGGTACAAGGATAATATTCCATTGTGGCTTGCAAAACCTTTGCAATGGCTGCAGCTTAAGCAAATGGATACCTTAGAGGCCAAAGTAACTTTGTCCGGTTCCCAAAGTCCCTAAACTTAAGATGTCAGTGAAAAGGTCTGCCATCTTAAGTTTGGGGAGATTCCCGCCCAGCTCAAAAGTTATTTATAAATGATCCATCGTAATAAAGTCTACTACCTAGTCAGCGTGTTTAATTGTCGTAATTGTATAATGTGTTTGTTAATATTAAATGTGTAATCTGTACATTTTTTAGAAATTAGTCCTGGTTCTCGTAACTGGTTACTCCACGCGCGGTACGTGAGGGGAGAGCATGCAGTGTGCTTGGAGCTGGCCGACGATTTGCAAAAGAAATTTGAAAACACGCATAGATATGCTTACTACATCAAGGTCGGTTATCGAAGACAGCTTATATTTTATCTTTTGTCCCTTATCCTAAAACGATGCCCCTCGCATTTACACCTCTTTACACTTGCAGGTTACTAATACCTAAAGGCTAAAGGCCGGCAGGCAGGCTGATGGTCCATTTAATGGTAGATAGTTACGGTCACTTGTTAACATACAAGCAATGGCATAATACCTATAGGATTTGTAAGTGCACTTGACAGGATAAAGAACAAGGAATAAGGATAGAAGAATGGGTTCGGCATCATCCAAACACAACACACGACACGAGGTGTTATTTCACGGTAGTCTTCTGTAAGAGAAATGGTTGCTGACGCCAAAGTGGCAGCCGGAACTGCGGAACTCTTGTGCATTTTGTAGGCCACTGCAGCCACCAACAACAAAGTGAACAACAGTCTGACTGCAGAGATTTATCATAAAAATTCTATATAAGCACTATAGTTTGGCCGAAAAAGCTTTGCCACTCCTAAGGAGTTCACATGAGAGCGATATTGTTGGACAGATCGATTGCAATATTTTAAAACGGTCGGGATAAAGCTTTCTCTATATTTATTAGTGCATTGTGTTTTTCATTTATCAAAGTAGTCCCGCCAAAGTTAAAATTACAAGGAATTACTTTATCTGCTTTTCTTTTCTTGTGTCTAATATTTAGTCACTTTCTCGAGATATCGCACGATCCAGTTCTTCTTCTTCTTTCTGTGCCTCTAAATTACTGAACGTGGGCAGCCAATTTCTTAAATCTCTCCTTGTCCTTCGCATGCCGAAACAATTGTTCCACGGTTTTAATACCGGTCCATTCTCACTCTCTGATGTTACGTAGCCATGACAACTTTCTTCTTCCAACTTTACGCTTTCCTTCTATCTTTCCCACCATAGTAGCCGGTATCTCTCATGTCGCAATATATGGCCTAAGTACGCGACTTTTCTCTGCTTAATGGTACGAACCAATTCTGTCTTTTGGCCATTCGTGTTAAAACCTCATTTGAGAAGTTATCTGTCCACTTAATGAGGAACATACGGCGATATGCCTACATTTTGAAGGCTTCTATTCTTTTTCAGTTCACTGTCCAGGCTTCGCAACCGTAAAGGACGACTGGCCAAATATAACCCCTGTAGCACAGGGGTCATTATAGGGGACAGGGGCACACGGGACAGGGGCCATTAAAGGCACGCCGGGAACACGGGGCCTTTTTTGTTTCGACTTCCATTAAAATTGACAGACTAGGGAATTGATAGTTGACGGTAGTTTCCTGTTGCTTTCCATCATCAGTTCTTTTGAGGTTATTTAATCTTCTGGGCGGCTGTAGCCCCTTCTAACCCTCGAAGATTATATAGTTATACCGCCAATGTTCGGTCGCCCAGAGCCTCATCCGTTTTCTAGCAGGGAGCACCACGGCTGACTATAAGTTGCAGCCGCTGTCATCCGACGCGTACAGGTGAGGTTGACATTAAGTTCGGATAAGATATTAATTTCCGTTCTCCCCTTACTCCCATCTCTGGTTATTTTTTTGGATATTTTTTTATCTCTTGTGCGGCTGATCTAGGAAGTATAGACGACGGACAGAGAGCAGCGGCTTTCTCTGCATCGTCGCCTCCCCGCTTATATACCAGGCATAGTCAGCAGTTCAGGTCAAACTATAATGTAGATACTAAATATTTTTAATTAGTTCTTAAAATGCGCGATAAATGTCCATTACGAACTTTAAATTACATAGGTATTCAATATTGTTTTGCAGGGATTGGTGCTAGCAGACGCTGGTCGTCTTCAGGAGGCCTTAGAGAAATTCCACAGTTGCATAAGACTGTATCCACACGATCCCGAGCCGGTAAAACAGGTCGCTAAATGTCTGTAAGTTTTAAAAACATCCCATATTGGTTTAATTTAATTTATATATTATTATTTGTTAAATTTAATATAATATTCATTAAACAACTACAATAATTAAATGCCAATATTAATAATATACCCATTATTGTCCACATTGATAAAAAAAAACATTACTGTCCGAAAGATATAAGTACTTACATTAAGTTAACATTCAAATACGCTTCTTTTAAAAGTTTTTTTTACTAAAACATGTTTTGTTTCCATCATACGTAGCTCCATTATAAACTATTGATTGAGGGCGGAGTGCTCAACCGGTCTACTTGATGATAGGTAGCTACCGTGGCCTATACGAATTCAAGCAACGCCACAGATACTGCAAGTGCTCATCCTTAATCTTGCAGCCCCTTGGCGTTGCTTGTGGTATACATAAAAGAGACACAATCAACAAGCCCAGCAACAAAAAAAAAATAACTAAGAGACTGACACGTTCGCAGGTTTCGACAGGGCCGTTTTCAACTTTCCCTGGAGGCCTATTTAGAGGCTGACAAGTTATCCAAACATCCCGACGCTGATGTTTATTGCGCCCTAGGTAAGCTTTCATAATATACTAGGTTATGTTTTAATCACCTTTGGCATTTTGGAAAAGTTGGCATATTGCGCGAAGCCTGTACTTATGTACAGGCTCCGCGCAAGTGCTAGTCCCTTCTAGTTATAGAAACGTTGGACGAGATAGCAAACCTCTATCAGACAGAATGCATATATCCTAGCATCCTTGTCCTTGCCGATCCTCAGGAAGTGACTAACAGTAACCACCATGTTACAAAATACCACCGTAAAATAACAGCATGATTGTTGTTGTTTTTCGGTGAGTGAGTAAGAGATTCCAGACCCCCTTTTCCATATCCCTTCCTACTATTTTCCTTAATCCTACTAAAATCAGCGTCGCAATTGTAGCATCTTTGGCATTGCTTGTGTTAATAGGCGACGGTAACCTCCTACCGTCTAGTTGACGGTTGATGGTAGATGTTTACCGTCGCCTATAACACAAGCAACGCTAGAGGTGCTGTAAGTGCGTTGCCGACTATAGATAGTAGGATTAAGTGCTGTAATGGAGTGGTTACTCCAGCCAGACGAGCTGCCCAAAATGACTGCGAAACGCAGTGTGCCCAGCCGCTACTTTCCAGATCCAGACCAGGGCTAACTTTGAAAAATCATTTCCAAAGTTGACTGCCGGGAATCGAACCCGGGAACCCTAGAACAGAGCGTTAAGGCAAGGTTATAACTTACATACGATTATTTAACATTAAGCTGAATGCGCTTGGAACCTTGGCGAAACTGAACGTGGGATAGAGTGGGCGCGATCAGCAGTGCAGGCGGGAGGTGGAGAAAGGGCCGGTGCTCTTCTAGCTCGGCTTCTTCTGGCATGCGATGACATTCAAGGTGCTCTTACAGCTTACGACCAGGCATTGACGTAAGACTTCCTGATATTATTACTTAATATCCACAATTAGGTATTCATAGCAGCGAGGCACGAGGGAATTTGCCTCACTAAAGGAAAAAATATTTGTTCTTGTTAATCCAATATTTTAATATTAAAAAAGAATTAAATGAATTATTATAATATATATGGAATTCTGATTAACACGTTTTAGATTCATAGAATCGGAAAAAGTTCATTTGTAAATCACTGTTTCTTAAAAATATTTTATATCGTTGAAGAATTTGGAAATTTGGAAGTAGCTAATAGTATTTTGTTGTATCAGCACCAAAAATCTGTAAAACATTTCTTAAAAATTAATATTAATTTTACTTACAATTAATTAACTTAAATGAATTTTCCTAAAACATTAATTTTAGTTCTAAAACCTTCTAAAATCCCAAAACCTAAAACGTTGTTCCGTAAAAATATTTTGAAAATACTGGAGTAAAGTAAAGCCATGGAGACAACGCAAACAATGTAAAAAACCGACCCATACTGAGTTTTACAACATCGATTGATTATATATCTCTGTCCTTTTCCTTCCTACGTAAAAATGTCAGAAGCGGTCGGCGCTATCTGTTTCATGGCACAGGAAAGAGATCTTGACAACACTTGGTCAGCACTATATTTTTACTACCATATCGAATACGTAGGAACTACTAGTAAAATATGTGTTTTATTAAAAAAATATTATGAACACCTGAAAGATTTATTATTGCGTTATCTCCATAGCCTTGCTTTAATTTTGAAATTGAGAAGTGGCTATAATGGTACTTTTTTGCATCAGCGCCAATGCTTGCGGGGCCGACACCCTTGCAGCCGCTGGAGCGCTTCGTCTGAGGGCTGGCGACCCTCGACAAGCGTTCCAACTTCTAGGAGCCGCTTTGTCTCAACAACCCACTCAGCATGCAGCCGCACTCGCGCTGGCTGCCATGATGCTTCAGCATAGAGACTTGGATGCAGCCCTGGCGAGGCTCAAGGCAGCCTTGTCGGCTCATCCGACTTGTGTCGCCGCGCATTCTAATTTAGGACTTGCGTTACTAGCGAAGAAGAAGTTTGTAGCTGTAAGTCGTTTCCAATCTTCACAATTCAGAGTTTGTACTCGTACTAGATATAGATATATTACGTACATGTATATATGTATAGTTATTTCTTTAAATGTCCAACAGCCAGGCTGATGGTCCACTAAGTGACTTTTGGCATTCTGCAGTTAAAAATTGGGCAGCCTGTCAATCGGCAGTAACCAGCCTTTTACAGAAGGCCACCGTGAAATAACAATTAGAGTTCTGTTATTATTTTGGTGCGTGAGTAAGGGATGTCAGAGTCCATTCCACTTATTCCGTAGTCGGTAGCGGACTTGAGGGTCTCTCTTTATTGCTTGTGTATTAGCAGACAGTAGCAACTTATATCTAGTTTGTAACATTTTAAAGGCAACGAAAACACTTGCGACATTGAATATAACAATGCAAGTCAACGAAGATTGTAAACAACAATTGTTCTATATTTGACACTGCAAGTGATTTTTATATTTCATAATTTTTTGTTCTCTAAGAGTATTGCTACTTATGTTTCATAAGTTGTCATCACAGAACATATATACTCTCTAGCGAGAGGTTTTCATAAAAAGCAGTGTGTAATGCCACTCCTACTTACGATGTCTTTGAACTTATTTTCAGGCCTTGAGTTGCCTTCACAGAGCAGTGTGGTCAGCTCCTTTAAGTGCTCGGGCTGCTCACGATCTCGGACTCGCCTTGTTAATGTGTCGACGTCCAGCTTCTGCTTTCTGCAGATTGGCTACCGCCGCGGCATTGCAACCTACTCAGCCTTATACAGTAAGGAAGGTTTTTCAACAGTGCCATTTTACATATTTCGACAATTTTTATCAAGCGCTTCTTTATTACTATCGTTATTTTTAACAGCCGACATACATTCACTGCTAGACTTATAGTCCTTCCACATAGTCTACCAGAACGCACGACTCTACAGCTCAAAACCAAATGTTTTTCCAAGACTTTTACTCATAGAATGGAATAAAATTCATTGCCATCCAGGCATTCATGATATTCTGACTAAAATTAAGCTAATCAAAAATTAATACTTTAGAAATAAAGAATATATTTTTACAAAGAACTCGAAAACATATTTTCAGGTTCTTCTAATAGGGGTTGCGTTAGAACGTCTCCGTGATGACAGAGCTGATGCAGCTTACGCCAGAGCCGCAACCCTGGCGCCAGGAGAACCCCTCATCAGGTTGAATCTGGCTGGAAGGCATGCTCGTGCTGGAAGGTTAAGCGAAGCTGCAGAGGAAGCTGCGATTACCGCTCAATTGCTCCAGAGAGATGAGAAGCCTGATGCTCAGGTACGAAGGTGTTATCTAAAAATTTATTTATGTTAATTTATTTCCATACTTACAGCGTAGTCTACATAGTCTAATGCGATGGATTTACCTATATTTAATCTTATATACATATATAGTCTACATAAATAAAAATGATTCTCTAAATGTGCCGCTAAGCGCAAAATTCTAGAACGGCTGGGCCACACGGCAATTTTTTTTTTTTAATATTTATGGGAGATCGAATTTTCAATCATGAATGCAGCATGAAAACTGTATCATAAATGCAGCGGAATGAGCGAACAGTCTTAACTCTTAGCCTGATTTAGAGTTCTGAAAGCCCTAAAATGAGGCTCTTAGGGCCTCATTACCTACGCTGCCGGGTATGAGGATTTCCCAAGTTAACCCCCCCCCCTCTCTCTCTTCCAGACCTGTTCTGCCGGTGCCTAAGGCAAAGTTATCGAAATTTGTTCAGCACACATCACAGCAGAATTTAAAAAGGAAACAGATACAGATGTCTGTATCTGTTTCCTTTTTACGTCCATGACCTAGAATCCACGACCTAGGTACAAATGAGCTCCAAGCTCTAAGCTCTTTGAGAAGCTTTAAAATCTTCGAATCACAGTGGATCAACGAAAGAGTAAGAAGGAAGAGCGCGTAATTGTTTTAAATTCAAGTTAGTATTTACGCGCGTATTTTCAAATTACTAACTTTTATTCTGTAAATAAGTGGTGCTTGCGAAGCCACCCAGCGCCCCCTCGGAACTAGCGCGTGACCCAAGCCTGAATAGCTTGTGGGTAAATTAGTTTTTGTATAAATATAATTACATATTCATATCTTAAGATAAAGTACACACGAAGAAAGTCGCGGGCATCGGTTAGTAATATATAAAGAAATAGATATTTTTAATACTTAGTATTTATTTACATTTCAGTTGGCGAGTTCTTTGGCCACTCTGTTCGCATTACTTCAAGATTGTGGCGTAGCCATGAAAGAAGTGACTTGTATACCTCAATCTGATGATCATCATTCATCAGTTGCCGATGACAACACAATTGATAATGCCCAGTTGGCTTCTGATGAAGTTTAAATAAAAATTTGTCCATATAGAATATTTTTATCAGTGTTTCAATTTTTTGCTTTTCTACCCATTATAGTTTGTGACATTCTAAAAGTAATAAAAGCACTGCGCACTGCGTTTTCGCAGTCATTTGGGCAGCCCGTCTGGCGGCAGTAACCACCCCCTTACAGAAGACCACCGTGAAATAACAGCACGTGTTTCGGTGAGTGAGTAAGGGATGCCAGAGCCCATTTCCCTATCCACTCCTTGCGCAGCACAGCAAGCAACTTTGACGTTGCTTGTGTTATAGGCGACGGTAGCCACCTACCATCAAGTGGACCGTCAGCCTGTCTGCCGAACTTAACATTTAAAAAAAAATACTTCAAGCATAACAATCCTAGTCAATGAAGATAAATGGTAAGATAAGTATCAAAACCGTTCCTACAATCTCCACAAACTTAAGATAACTGTGATATTCAACAATACAGGGGAATACCGACAGGGAATCGCCCGACCTTTTGTTTCGTTTAGGACACGTTGAAGTGTTATATTTACTTACTTTTAAAATGTTACAAGCTATTTGGACTAATTTTTTTGGAAAAGATATAGTAAAAAATGAAAACACGAAGTAAGCATTTTCATCATATTTTATTGCTTTTGAAAAGGCACAAAAGCAGTGTAAGCTTAGAAAAAATTGTATGATAATTACGGAGATTCGCTGACTGAGCGCCAGTACTATGTTCTGGAGATTTTGATATCAAAGATGCTCTGGTGGTAGACCAAATAACTACCGATGACAACAAATGAGAAAGCAATGATCCTAACCAATCGGCCATATCACTTTAATTCAATTGTTTTCTCGCATTTAAAACAGTTCGGATACGTAAGCGAACTCGATATTTGGGTTCCTCATGAGTTGTAAGAAACGAAAATCTCACATATTAAATGTGAGATTTTTTTCTGAAATGTAACAAAATCAGCCCATTTTTGAAGAAAATCATAACTGGCGATGAAAAATCCTATGTCTTCGATAACAACGTGCAAAAACCAAAAAAAGTTTTATTGTGTGCTTTGTGGGATTAGGATTATAAAAGTATTGTTTATTTTGAATAATTTCAAGGGTACCAAGGAATCAACTAGCTGACTCCGGCGGTGTTGCCCCCCGTCGTTTATTTTAAATTGACAAAGGTTTGCACGTGTCGACGTTTTTTGGTAATGTTCGTTTTCCGTTTTATCGCATTTTATCGCTCGTAAGCGCTGTTACTTCGATTTCGCTCAGTGAAAATTTATTTTTTTCCATGACTCTCCACGAGTCCATGAAGACTCGTGCGCGGTACAAAGAGTGTCTAATGGAGCCAAAATGTCCGTGATTTTCAACCTCGCACTGATTAAGCCGCTCTAAGCCGTTATTGTGCGCACAGAATGTTAGTAGCTCGTCTTATGACAATCCGTGAGGGTCACACTTGTGTACACTTGTGTGCATTGTAGACCGCAATTTTACATTGTTTCTTACGGTTTTTTTTGTGATATTCGCAGAGATATCACATAATTTTCGATACCCCCCCCCCTCTACGCCTCACGTAAATAATGGACGCCCCCTTATAAATACACATGGTTTGATTTTCTGTGTAATTTTATTACACGTTATGTTACCACATAAAAAAAGATTAACTTTATTGCCCGATATGTTTTTATTGGTTTTTCTTTACATTATTATTAACTGTCAAATATTTTTTTCACTTGGGTTTTTATAGGACTAGGTTTATTATGTAATAAATATGAAGCTGTTGTTACTAGTTTCATATGCACATATTTTTTTTGTATTGAAAGTTAATAGCCAGAAAGCGGAAAAGCCACAAATGGAGGAAGCAGCGGAGTCAGAATTTAAAGAAGAGGTAAATCAAAGACCAACAATTAAAATTCAGTCTTACGATAGGACGTCAGATAAGTTTCGCAAATTTAATTGGTTGCTGTAGGTTGACTGAAGAAAGAGTGATTGTGTTGGTTAAATCTAAAAGCACTGAGAGGTAGGGGTAAGACTAAAAAGTCTTATTTTATATTACTTCATTTTTACCAAAAAAAAAACATTTTTAAACAATATTATTAATTAGTGTTAATCAGCGTATATGTGGGTGTGTATTTGTCCTAATTTTCTCCGACAATGAAACGGCATATATATTATGCCATATATTATTTATATTTATGCTCCAGCCATTATACGATTGCCGTTTTCCATACATTTTCTATATCGTTTAATCGAAAATAAAGTTTATGCAATGGACATAAAAATGTAAAAAACGCATTTTTTATAGAATGACCGTATTACAACGTAAAGTGGGGAGGGTCACGGAGGGTGAGTAGCCTATGTTACTCGCTGATAATTTAGCTTTCTATAGGTAATTTTTTTTTAATCGGTCCAGCAGTTATTGAATTTATTCATTACAAACACACAAAAATACATACTTACAAAAATTTACATTACTTCTTTACTTTACTTTACTTGTACCTAAAAATTTACATATATTGTAAACTACAGATATTTTTAGTTTCAGAAAGATCGTATCGCTAGTTTGGTCATTTTGCCCCCATTAGTACTGGGCTATGACGAGCTTTATGAAGACGATGAAAAAGAATCAAAAGGCTTACCCAAACACGATAAACCAGGGGAAAATAAACCAGAAGAAAAATCAGGGCAAGATAAACCAAAAGAAAAACCAGACAAAGACAAAGCAGAAATAAAGAAACAACAAATAAAGAAGAAACTAAATAAAATGAGAATGAACTTTTAAAAAAATAAATAATATTTATTTTAATTTGTTATAAATTGCACCTATTTATTGTAAATATTCACAAAATAGGGACGTGCTAAGACTATTCATATACAAAAAACTCGGTAGTGGCAGAGCATACTGCGTTTTGCAGTCATTTGGGCAGTAACCACCCCCGTACAGAAGACCCCCGTGAAATAACAGCACGTGTGCTGTTGTGTTTTGGTGAGTGAGTAAGGGATGCCAGAGCCCATTTCCCTATTCCTTCCCAATTTTTTATCCTTAATCCTATTACAGTCGGCAGAGCACTTGCAGCACCCGTTGTTATAGGCGACAGTAGCCACATCATACCATCAAGTGGACTTTCCATCGACTTTAATATAAAAAAAAATATAGTTCATAAAGTTAATTTTATCCATGTAATATCCATACATATATACGCTATAGATATCCATCTATAGCGTATATATGTATGGCGAGCAATCCAGTTCAGGCAATGACTAAAGAACATTGCGTTCAGGGCTCATCCCTTATGATTGCGCTATGTCGCGCACTAAAAGGTCAAGCATCTTCCCGGCTGTCGCTTATTTCGTTCCCGGGCGTGACGTGGAATGAATTTAAAGAAATGTTTATAGCCCGTTTTGAATGCGCGGATATCTCGAGCAATTTCAATTTTGAAACCCCGGATTCTCGAGAAATTTCAATTTTAATTATTCCGCAATTGCGTACCGCGCACCGCACATCATTTTCCTTATTACGTATATGAATCCCGCTGTAAGAAATGACTTTACAAGATCTGTCACCATCTCCCGGTCTATGACTTTTCTAGCCCGTACGTCTGTAGGTTCATTCATCGCTTGATGACTCACTATCTTCTTTCACAAGAATAACAGAAGTAAATGAAACAAGTTGTTTTAATTTTTTAATATATTTATATCGAAGTACGGTAGGGTGTCCACGTTGTACGTATAACACAATGAAATGACAAAACAATGGAACGATGGAGTGAATGAAACATTTATAGCCGGACCTGATGTCCTCTAGATTTGCCTCAAGGCACTTCAATTTAGTTTGCCGTCTGAATACTACCAGTTCTTTCAAAGTGTACATGAAATGTGATAAACATTTTCAATTCGAATTTTAATATTGAGGATGCCATAATAGGATGAGACATTTATCGCTATCATTTCAATTTATAATATAGTGGTTACCTACCATTTAAATGACACTTTATTTTTTACTCTTTTTGGCCAATTTTCAATCCAATAATCGAAATCAAATAGGTTTATAATGATTTCATATTTTAGTCCTTCTTAAACAATTTCGAGTTTTTAAAATTATTCATTTGTGTAATATCCATACATATATACGCTATAGATATCCATCTATAGCGTATATATGTATGGCGAGCAATCCAGTTCAGGCAATGACTAAAGAACATTGCGTTCAGGGCTCATCCCTTATGATTGCGCTATGTCGCGCACTAAAAGGTCAAGCATCTTCCCGGCTGTCGCTTATTTCGTTCCCGGGCGTGACGTGGAATGAATTTAAAGAAATTTTTATAGCCCGTTTTGAATGCGCGGAGATCTCGAGCAATTTCAATTTTGAAACCCCGGATTCTCGAGCAATTTCAATTATTCCGCAATTGCGTACCGCGCACCACACATCATTTTCCTTATTACGTATTTGAACCCCGCTGTAAGAAATGACTTTACAAGATCTGTCACCATCTCCCGGTCTATGACTTTTCTAGCCCGTACGTCTGACTTAGGTTCATTCATCGCTTCATGACTCACTATCTTCTTTCACAAGAATAACAGAGATAAATGAAACAAGTTGTTTTAATTTTTTAATATATTTATATCGAAGTACGGTAGGGTGTCCACGTTGTACGTATAACACAATGAAATGACAAAACAATGGAACGATGGAGTGAATGAAACATTTATAGCCGGACCTGATGTCCTCTAGATTTGCCTCAAGGCACTTCAATTTAGTTTGCCGTCTGAATACTACCAGTTCTTTCAAAGTGTACATGAAATGTGATAAACATTTTCAATTCGAATTTTAATATTGAGGATGCCATAATAGGATGAGACATTTATCGCTATCATTTCAATTTATAATATAGTGGTTACCTACCATTTAAATGACACTTTATTTTTTACTCTTTTTGGCCAATTTTCAATCCAATAATCGAAATCAAATAGGTTTATAATGATTTCATATTTTAGTCCTTCTTAAACAATTTCGAGTTTTTAAAATTATTCATTTGTGTTAGTATTAATTTGCGAAAATTTAAAATATCTCAAAACTACAAGTAAAAATAGCTGTGAAAACTGTCCAAATTAGATTAAACAGACTCTTAATATTAAAAAAAAATGTGTTATATGTTCGAAATAAGATAACTCTTGGGTGAACCATAGTAATAAAAATATTGTGCAGTAAAATTGATAGTCTAGGATCCTGCATTATTTCTGTGCTCCGTGGGTCTGTAGCCCACAGAGTTTATTAATTTACACGGTCTATGCAAACCTAATTCGAATACCTTATCGAAAATTCGAAATATTATAGAATATAATAGGCACATTTTAATACTACGAAAGTATATTTAACAAGCAAACATTTGCTGAATCACTTTAAACAAATTTTGACGTTCAATGAGTGTTGATTCATACACATAATCATAGAGTCACACCAAGACCGGCGCAAGGCTAAAAATTTATTGCTCCATGTTTAAATTATTTGCTTTTCAAACAATTTAGAGTGGTCTATGCGTCATTAGATTGTTTTACGGTGTTTAAAGGCGCCACAGATTGTAAGTTGGCAGTTATTGTTGCTGTTAAGATTTAAAAAAAAAAACAATTGTTTCCTTGACTAGTCTATTACTTGACAGATGAGATATCTCATCACAATAAAAGGAATCTTGACAGTAATTGAGAGTTTAAATTTACAAGGCCAATAATAATTTATAATCGTCTTCAAGAAATAAGAATATTCACCACTAAGAATGAAAAAAAAAATCTATGTCTCTTGAGAGAGTCTTGAAAAACAAGTAATAGAAGAACATAAATACAATAAATAAATTAATAGAAAAAAATGGAAGGATAGACGATGTAATTTTTAAGAAAAAATCAAAATTCGGTTACAATTTTGAACAAAAGCAATTTGAAACAAATATTAATGGCACTTGTTCAGAAGATTATGAATTTTAAAACACCGTAAATTCAATTCCTGACAGACAATAATAACGATTACATCAACACCATCTCAAATTTTGTATACAAAAAGCAGTTACACATTTTAATAATAATATTATTATGTATTGCATTACTAGTAAACGTAAGACTTCTTATTATGTACAAACTTAAAGCGATTTAATTATTTATTAATTGGAATTAATTTGGAAGTCGGTAAACGGTACACCGGCTCTAACTAAAATAATTATCTTTTTTATATTTACACTTATAAACAATGATAAATTTGTTGGTTACATTCTCGCAGTTTACTTTACACTATTAAAGGCACTTGGACACACAGCGAGGCTATAAATATAAATTTATATTTTTAAAGGCAGAAAATAATACTACTCGCTGGACGGCACAAAATGGTTTGACGTCATATTCGCGAGAAAACATCGTATGCTGGTTTAACAGTACATGAGGGGGGCTTATCACATAGTTAGATTTAAAAAAAAATATATCTAAATCTAGCAATTTAGATTTAAAAAAAATATCTTTTTACCCCCTTTATATAGTAAGGCGACGAAAAAATGCGGTTTTACTGACACATTAAATTCTCATTCTACCCTCGCTGTGCGTCAAAAGCCCTTCATTTGACACATCACGTGGTTGGCAATTCGCTAAATTTTACCGTACAATAGTGATTTGTAGAGATATCAGTAACTTAATGAGATCACAAGAAACTGTAGAAATATACATTTAATTGCATTACCAAAACGAGATTTATTAATTATGTGCTAAGGTCGATATTTGCTCAACCCACACATACAAGACAGTTGCTAAGGAGATGCGTTGATTTGGAGTTAATTGAGGTTGAAATCGCGCGATCTACTATTTTTTGTATAATCCATTGATGGCGCCAATTCGTTTTAAATGAAATTAAATTTAGCAAGGTTATAATTTCGAATTGATACATTTCAATATTTCAACGCATCATCTTTCAAATGCTAAATGTCTTAAACAGTATAAAAGTTTTATCCAGTCATACTTAATAACCTAAATCCTAATAAAGTCTGAACACTATTATCTTAACCATACCTCTTTATCTTTAACGATTACCTTTATAAATGCACTTCTTTTTATTAATTATCTATGCTACCAAGTCTGAAATTTACAAGAAAAAAAAAGACAACTGACACTACAAACTCTGTGCTGTCAAATCTTGTCTGCAGTAGTTATTCTGTGTTTTTTTTTTGACATTATGCTTTAAATTGCCATTAAAAACTAAGTTTCCCTTAACAAGCGGAAAAGAATATTAGCTTAAAATTATAAATATTAAAGAAAATCAGATAGCGAATACTCGATAAATACTGAACGAAGATGGCTTGTCTCACATTTAGTTGGACTTAAAATATATTTCTTTGGTGTTGTGTTCTGATTTCAATGGACGTTACATTTATTAAACTATAACTTAGCGATTTGTGCAAACACCGCCACATTCAAATACACCTGTCGCTTCATTTACATGTCATTTTTACATTTAAAAAATAATGCAACATCTGCACAAACCGTGAAGTGTAAAAAATAATGACCTATATATACAAGAGCTTATATTTACACGGAGTCATTGAGATCATTACATTACTTATTGTGTAAAAATGACATAACGAGGTATTACGAATCATTTAAATTAAAAAAATAATACTTCATTAAGACTGGTTTGGTTCACGTGACCATACGATGAGGTAGGGTTGCCAGTTTGCGTCAAAATTTTGCCTAAAATACTCCTTTTGAATGTTGCAAAACAATTTATTTACAAGGGTTATTATTGCACGTATAGTTTACGATTGCACGCGGAGAATACTACCGTACGAAGGTTCGATTCTTTGGTTGTTTCTAGTCCGCCACTTTAATGTGCTGGTGCTTGCTAATCTCTTTCATCCGAACCGTTCTTTGACAAGAAACATGAGTTTCTTCTTGCCTTTGTACTTGAGTTTGATCTCTTGTAGTAGCCCCGCGAACTGGTGTGGACCGTCGTGTGCCAGCGCAAAAGTGTCGCGCGCTTTACCTGAAAATAACAATAACATACCGTCATGAATTGGTAAAGCAATCAAAATGAGCGTCAAATGCAATTTAGAATCTAGAAACCAAGGTTACGAATCATCAAAAGTTTTTCAAATAACTTGTTTGGCTAATATAGGCTTTTTAGGGTTCCGTACTTCCGAATAAAAAAACGGAACCCTTATAGGATCACTCTTGTGTCCGTCTGTCCGTCCGTCAATTATCTCCGAATCTACTAGATCGATTAACACATATCAATTTCTGTGACCCAAACGCAGAGGTGTGACATGAATAGATGAAATCTGTATATGGGAGGTCATTTTTGGGGGGGAAGGTGGAAAATTTAAAATTTTTTTTTGAAAACTGCATCGTGTGACATATCACATGGAAGGGCTTGTTGTGAAGACCTTAAATGTATTTATTTGTAATTTTAAAATAAATAGTTTCCATGTTATTCAAGAAAATAGACGAACCCCCCCCCCCCCTTATCTCCGAAACTACTGAACCTAAAATTTTGAAAAAAATACAAAAATTAGTTTTCTACTTATAGATTACAGGAAAACCTATAAGAAATCCATGATATTAAAATAACATGGTAAATCACTCAATATTGTGCGTATTATACTCACTCAATATTATTGCTGATTATATTAAATAATATTAGCTTTTTTAGTATAATCGGCGCAAATCTTCTTGGGCTCTGGCGATATCACGCGTCAATTATGCGCAGTAACCGATTTTGGGACTGTTTGTGAGGTATTGCGACGCAGGGTGGGTGCCACGGAATGTGCGAGACGCAATGGTAACATTGAGACGCAACGATTACCTTTAATCTGCACTTTATTACTAATAAAACTAGCTGAGCCTGCAACTTTGTACGCGTGGTATTCGGTATAGCGCGGAACTTTTTTGTTTGTGAACCGATTGGAATGAAACAAACTCCAAATGTTACGGGAAGCTTGCTAAACACACCAGTTAAAACTGCTTTCAAATCGGTTTAGCCGTTTCTAGATTAGCGTGTACAAACGCACAGACAAATAGACAAAAATTCTAAAAACTATTTTTTGACCTCGGTAACATAAGTGTAACGATTTTATTATAAATTAGCGACCCGACCCCGGCTTCGCCCGGCGTGCAATTTTTATATATATGAACATTCCCCGTTTATCCCTCTTTCCATTAGTGAAAACCGAATTAAAATCGGTCTACCCGTTCACGCGTGATGCCGTGACCAAGGGAAATGGGGATTCATTTTTAAATATATAGATATAGACAAAAAACTATTCCCACCTTCGCACAGATGCATTTTTTTTGTGCAAATAATACACTCGTTTATCGCTCTTTTCCTTAGTGAAAACCGTATCAAAATTCGTTGGGTAGTTTAAAGTTAGCGGAGAAGCAGACAGCTCTTTATTTTATAATATGCATAGATTTAAAAGTGATTGTCAATTTGTTACATCTAAACTACTGACCCGATTTTGAGGAAATTTAAACTCAGGCGGAGGGAAATGGAGTTGTTTTTAATTTTTCAAGTGAGCTGTCAAGTAGTATATTATAGTATAATGAAACTGTACCGAGAAAGTCAACGAAGTCCGCGTAGTGGCGTGGTGAGATGTGTGCGAGGCGCGCATGGGTGGTGGACGCGTAAGCGCGCAACGCGGCCTCTAAAAGCGGCCGCAGCGGAGTGGGTGGCCTAGGCGGAGCAGGCCGCGCTCCGCCCCGCGAGCAGCCCGCGGCCGCCACGCAGCAACGCCGCAGCACGTCCGACTGCCAAACAATACTCATTCAAAACGGCTGTACAAGACTGTTTCGAAAGTCCTTGTTATTTTGATTAAACACAAACTTTTTAGCAATACAGTGTACTATATTTTCATTTTGTTCTTTTTTTACAATTCTCTGACCACATATATAAATTCGCAAAAGTAAGAAAGATGAATAAAAAGTATACTGAAATGAAACTGACAGCGCTATGTCTAAGCCAATGAGTAAATAAATAAACATTCCTTACAACTTATTGTAGTTAGTATTTAGTAGTGTCCCGCAGTCAAAAAATGGGAAGCCAGTCTGGCGGCATTAATCAACCACTTACAGAAGACCACATTGACATAACAACATACATCTGATTTGTGTTATACAAGTATAACATTAGTTGGATTTAAATGGTACGAATCAGCAAAAATGCTTCGAAAAGACATTATTTTTTAATGTGACTGAATTTAATATCCATTTGGTATTATTAAGTAAGTAAGTTATTGGTACCAAATAAATAAAGAATTTGACAGGATGAGGCTGGGCTTATATGTGATTTCACAGATGTTTATCTGTGGGCTATAACTTTGCATTACTTTTTTATAATATAAATTTTAACTTACAGAATGAAAATTACTTTTTTTTTTCTTATCATTCAACCAATATTATCGGATATATTGATATTTATTACAAATAACCGATTTTTACGAACCCTGACTGGAACAACCTTCAATCTATACTATTGTGAAACACAGCCATTTTGTTATAAGTTAAATTTGCACCATGCGTGACCTGCGAGACAGCTATTCGATAGAAATTCGCAAGGACAATTTAGAATCATATGCAAACTTAAAGAGTCAGCGCTATTAGCACATATCTTGAGAGGTTATCCTGTCCGATTAGGTACAAGTACTTAATTTGCCTACGGCTGAATACTGAACAGAAACCACTCCAGGAGTACTAGTTGAGGTGGTCATATTTGTTAACTTACGAGGACAGGCGCACATTGCACATTCTTCACTAAAAGCGGCAACATCGCTTGCAACTCGGCACGGCCTAGTGAATGGGCTAACGCCACCGCCCAGTGGATATCCGCTATGGCTGGATGGCTATCCTGGAATTATAATACAAACTTTAAGTATCTCTTTTTCTCTCAATCCCTCTTCAGTCCTGAAAGTTGGCCGTCAACTCCCTGAACCGGTCTCTGTCAAGAGCCAATTGAAACAGTTGCTCAACTGAGGCAATTTCGGTCCAGTAACCACGACTTGCTCCTACGCCCAGCGCGTTTCCGTCTCTTAACTTACTTTAATTTAAGTCCTTTTTTTTTTTTCGCCTATAACACAAGCAACTCCAAAGCTGCTGCAAGTGCGCTGACGACTGCAGTAGGATTAAGGATATGGGATTAGGAGTGGATAGGGAAAGGGGCTCTGGCATCCCTTACTCACTCACCGAAACACAACAGCACACGTGCTGTTATTTCACGGTGGTCTTCTGTAAGGGGGTGGTTACTGCCGCCAGACGGGCTGCCCAAATGACTGCGAAAACGCAGTGTGCCCTGCCACTACTTTCCAAATCCAGACCAGAGGCAAATTTGAAAAGTTCATTTTTCAAAGTTGACCTTGCCCGGAATCGAACCCGGGAACCCTAGAACAGAGCGTTAAGGCAAGCACTCTAACCACTCATCTAACGGGCTCGTCATGTAAGTAAGTTTTAAGTATGTCTGGACAAAATTAAGTAATTAGTAGATAAAAATTAAGATTTTTTAATTAAAACAACGAAATCGAAAAAAATTTCACTTATTTAAGGTGGCGCTGTACGAGCGTGGGAACTCAGTAATAGGTATTTGGGAGAATTTGTTGTCTCCACTTGCTATAATGCGAATAACAGAAGACAGAATGTGACGCAACAATTCAACTCGCGAAATAATACAACATACGCCGGCAATTCCAATATTTTAGAAAAACCTTTATAGATGGTAGCTACTGACATCCCAATTTCAAATGTACATTAAAGTAGCGTCATTTCTAAGTTTAACATTTTTTCAAAGAAGCAGAAAAAATGTCAAAATTCTTTGAGGCTTATACCAACTAAATACATACTGATACATTTACATATAGAAGATATATTTTTTGTTACTAAATATGCACCTAACTTAAAGGTATGCACAATTACGCAATTATTAAAGCTATTAGTTTACAATAGAAATTTATACTCAGATGTGCGGTATTTTTGAATGGAGACAATAAATTTTGGTGGGAATTTGAACATTCCCCTTATAAAATTACATTTACTTACCTGGTTGTAGTGCAGATGTAGATTGCGCATTGCGAGCGTAGCGAGGCGCATGGCGCGAGCGGGCTGACCGCGCTGCTCCATGTAGCGAGCGACCGCGAACAGTTGGCTCGAGGCTAGCGCGCCACGGGCGGCCGCCTCGCCTACGGCCGCGCACGCAGCCTCGAAAGCGCCCGCCGAGCCCTCGCAAACGGTCAACGCACTTAGCGCGCACCCGGGCGGATCTTTAGCTGCGCACTGCAGCGCTAATGTGCGCGCGCAAGCACTCAACTTCTCCTGCTGCTCGAAACTGAGTCGCAATCGCACTGCGGTTCCAGCTGACATCGCGGCCGCGGCAACGGGTCCCGTAGCTTCGGTGGGCGTGAACAGCTCGTACCAGTTCTGCATTATGGACAGCAGCGCGTCCAAGCCCAGTTCCGTAGCGCACGTCACTAGCCAGCGGACCATCTCGCGGCGTCGCCAGTTCACCGACGCGAGTGTCATTCGGAGCACCTGCGGTTTCATACGACGATAGTAACTTAGCAATTTCCATACAGGGAGTACCAATTTGGTACAACTAATATTTTCGGTTCGATCCGCGTTATGCGAGTAGTGAATCGTCGACGATATTGCAAAAACTCTAAAATCTATCGGAATATCCAAATATTAATCCAAATGTATCCAATAATTTTTCCAGATGATCTAGCAGAATCCAATAATATTTATGTTCCATACAAATTTTACATATCTAATTTTGGTTAAATGTAGACATGACTTATCTATTATATAAAAATGAATCCCCATTTCCCCTGGTCACGGCATCATGCGTGAACGGGTTGACCGATTTTAATTTGGTTTTCACTAATGGAAAGAGGGATAAACGGGGAATGTTCATATATATAAAAATTGGGTCGCTACTAATTTATGTATTTTGCATAGGTAGGAATAGTTGCTTGTATTGGCCCGGTTAAGGAATATAAACCTGTTTTAATTTTTTCCATTTTTCTCTAAGATCATATATCTATAACTAGCTGGTGCCTGAGGCTTCGCCCGCGTTGAAAAAAAAAACGCCTCACTAAATATATGAGCAATATAACGCTTAACATCTTTATTGCAGTTATAGCTTTGCCAGGCGTTAGATGATCCCTCGGGAATAATGCATTTTTTCTGGATGAATGGGGTATCTATGTCCTTTTCCTGCATCCCTGACAACGTGTATGCAAAATTTCATGATGATCGGTTTAGGCGCGAAAAGGTAACAGATAGACAGACAGAGATACTTTCACATTTATAATATTAATAGTATGGATAACTAGTAAACTAATAGATAGTATATTTAACTAGGACGTAATGTAGTAAATGCATAGAAACGCGTTGAAAATCATAATAGCGTTTAAGGATTTTTTTAATTAGTGAAATTTTTTATTATTAAGACTCAATATTCCAAAATTGAAATTAGACTCAATATTTCGCGATGTGTAACTTGCGGTGGGGTTAGCAAGGTAGTTAGACAAAGAAAAAGAAGGCACCTGTAGTCCCAGCTCGAAAGCAGCGGCTAACAAGTCGCGGTGATGGTGCGGCGCGTCCGGCGGCGCAGCGTGACGTAGCGCGTCTTGAGCCAGCCGAAAGAGCTGGGCCGCCGAGCGAATGTGCCGCTGCGCTGCCGCTAGTGCCGCTCGCAGCCGCCCGGGGTTACCGCGTGCCGCCGCTGTCGAGATTAATGATAATAATAATAATAGCCTTTTATTCCTAAACATAGGGTTACAAGAGGTCCCTAAGTTCGGTGTGCCTTTTGGCATAGGCCTCCTCCAATTCCTTCCAATGTGTCTTGTCCCTTGCTACTCTCAACCAGAATGGTCCCGCAGTCTGTTTCAAATCATCTTCCCATCTCCTGACTTGACGACCCCTAGTTCTTTTGCCGTCTCTTGGTGATTTGTTCGCAAGTCACCCTCTGTGTGTCGAGATTATCACATGTTAATTTATATTATAGCCATCAGAAAAAGTGGTCAAGAAGTACGAAAATTAATAAAAAGGCGGAATCGCTTTCATTAATTCGGTTTTTAAATAGTATCTGGAAGTTGTTTTTTTTTTCTATCATTACATAGTAAATACTATGTATATATTATATAAACGCGCCTAATTTCTCTACTATTTACATTTGGCCAAATTGCAAAAGAAAATTCAAATTCCATCTCATTATTTTTTATGATTTATTTTTACATTATTATTTATTTTCACTATTTTTGAAGTGAAACTCCTTTGTGTACGTTGAGAGTAATGTCAAGTTCGAATATTGTGTGAAGCTTCAATGTAACGATAACGTGACGCTTCTTGTAACGTTTCTGCATGACATCTACCGCTTACTTATATATTTGAAAGAAGTTTCACTTCTGACAACTACATACATATGTACGTGTATAAATACATATATCCTATATTCAATCACATTCACAAAATTTCTTTGAAATCGGTTGGATGAATTCCGAACGAACACCATAAACGTTATTTTTATAATTCACAGTATGTTAGTACTTTATAATTTATAATTATTATTTATTTACCTTTCTCGCCCATACATACTGGCATGCTACCTGCTTATATGAGTAGAGGCTTTTTTTGTCAATTGTGACTTGGTTTTAGACCCTTTTTCTAAATTACAACTTAAAAGAACAAATTAAAAGAAAAAAAACGATATGATAAGAGCCCGGTTTTTTAGGTAGCGTACAATAACTTGAAAATTTAAAATAAGACATTAGATAAAGAAAGATTAAGTAAGAGGTTACCAATTAGAGCACTGGCCAGCGTGGCTTGCTGCTGCTCGGCGTGCTGCAAGGTGTGCCAGGCCCCGGCTCCACCTGCCGCGCTGGCTGCAGACGCGCCCGCGTCCAACGAGTACGCCTCTTCCACCATTGGCAGTCTGACGGTCAAACAACGTCGTATGTAGAATTCTAGATGCAGCATTTTAGTTCATATTTAAGTCGCGGGACTTGTTTGGACTTTATTACTACATATTCCCTTATGCAACGCGTGATGGTTTTATCAAAGGCGAAATTGTATGTGAGACACAAAACACAATACGAATATTTTCTGAAATTTCGATGATGCATTTTCTCATTGCGAAACATTATACATAATAATCATAATATAAAACTTATTTATTTAAACAGATTTCACTGTGGGTTAAACCGTGGCTCAAACTCCCTGTATTCAAATACTTATGATAGGAAGTTTCTAGTATGTTTTTGTATCAGTTTTATCATTTTTTTTCGTGTTTGTAAGTCACGAAACTATAATGGATGTTTTCATAAGGTAGAGATGAGATGGTAAGATGGTTTTCTTTTCGTTCCTTAAATAGTATCTTTTAATATGAATAACATCATTCATGACTTTAGTGCATCACATCGACGAGCCCATTGGATGAGTGGTGAGCGCTCTGTTTCAAGGATACCGGGTTCGATTCCCGGCAGGGTTTATTCGGCTTTTCTGGATCTGACTTTGGTCTGGATCTGTAAAGTAGTGGCAGGACACTCTGAGCCCGTCTGTCGTCAGTAACCACCCCCTTACAGAAGACCACTGTGAAATAACATCATGTGTGCTGTGTAGTTTCAGTGAGTGAGTAAGAGTAAGAGAGTAAGTCCATTTCCCTATCCCTTATTCTTAATCCTACTCTGCAGTACTTGCAGTGTTGCTTGTGTTATAGGCGACGGTAGCTATCTACCATAGTCCACTTGATGCATCAAGTGGATCTTCAACCTGTCTGTCGACCTTAACTTGAAAAAATAAATATCACCAAGAGCCCATGCATACAGGGCTTCATGTGCATATATTTAAGTTGAAAAAGTAGATTGTTGAATATTGACGCAATCTATACGATAGCATTAATGAGTTCTTTTTAATAAAGTATATCACCCAAACACAAGGATATTCGAGCGACAAAAAGAGAGTCGGAGGGTGATTATCTATAGTTTACCTCATAGCTCGTAATCCAACCCTGTATGCCAGTTCTGGTTCAGTGGGAAGCAACGTGAGGAACAGGAATCTTGCGAAGGTGTGTGCTGGAGCAGACCGCGGATGGACCCTGGCTCCGAGACACGAGGAAGGTCCACCCGACAGTAGCACTCGTGCTACTCTCCCGCAGACCAACGCAGCGGCTTCTCCTTCCACACGCTGTAGCTGCGCTATTAGTCGCTCTTCCTGAAATTTTAACCTTCATCAGGCATTGATAATTTTATGTAACGAACTGTTAGGGGATGCAGGAAAGGACATAGGGTACCTTTCATCCAGAAAAAAGTACTGTCCCCGAGGGATCAACTAACGCCTGGCAAAGCTATAACTGCAATAAAGATGTTAAGCGTTACATTGCTCATATATTTAGTCAGCGTTATTATTTTATTTTTCAACGCGGGCGAAGCCGCGGGCACCAGCATGTAATAAAGCGCTGAAACCTTTCGTTTTTTTTAAATAGGTTAGTATTATGTAATATATTGTATATTAAAAATATTTTTTATGCGCGAAAATACTAGCAACATCCGAAGTAAAATCCTGCTATTCATCTGATTATAGAGAACGTCAGAGGAAAAAGAAGAAAAAAAAAGCCAGGCAGACTGACTCTCATTTGGTAGCAAATTAGCCATAGAGCATATATTCCAAAAGGAATTTATGACATCTCTATCTATAGGCAAATCCTGCAACGCGTTCTAATCACAAGACATATTTTACATTAAAGAAAAGGCAATAAATTTTATTTTTTATTAATTACATTTAAGTAACGTTATAATACCTCTACAGGGGAGATATAAAGCACTTCTGTGCTTTATAGGAGCCGCAAGCAATTACTAGTATATAGTTTGTAACATTGTAAGAGTAAGTTTAACTGTTGTTAAACTGTTATTTTAACTGATGAACACATTTCAACAGAGTGCTATAATAAAACTAAAAGTTGGCTGAGTTCCTACCTGAATGCCACTGTATTGTAGAATACCATACCTTTGTTAGACCTAACATAGATGACAATTGTGGTTTAGAATATTCATTGATTTGCATTGTATTAACTGTAGTAGGGTCTCAAGAGTTTTCCAGGTTACAGTTCGACAGACGCGAAAAATTTCCTGAAGCCGTACTTGTATTGATTCGAAGCTTTAAACTCTACTGTCTAGTCGATAGCATTCAAATTCTTCGCAATCACCCAACAGCGCGCTGTCAACGTAATCGATCGGCGCGCTCTCCGTTCAAATATTCCGATGAAGAGTCTTTATAAATCAACTTTACGTAGTAGCAACAAAGCTTATTTTTGTATGACAACAGACTGACTAAAGAAATAATTCGTGTCATATAAACGCGCCTTACTCGTAAAATGTTAAATTATACGCCAAGGATTTTTTTAATTCTACCGACCTGTTTACAGTACCGCTCCTGGGCGTAGAGTCCACTTGGGAGCATCCTCTGCATGCCCAGACCCAGGAGAGCCGCCTCAAGGGCCAAAGCCAGGTATGTCTCCTCGGGGTTCTTGCTGCCAGCGACAGGCACATGTTGATATCTACCAAAAAACATAATTAATATAGGTACAACAAATTTAATTTAATATTCAAATAACTTTGTTTCAGGCAAATGGTCCATGGTTAGTGGAGAAAAGCTATTTATAATATTTTAATTTAATTTACATAAATGGAATTTAATTCACATTTTAATTTAATTGACATAATCAATATTAATGGAAATTAATATTCATTATAAAAATTTAAAAATTCATAGTGGCAGGGCACACTGGGTTCTGCAGTCAAAAATAGTGAACAGTCGTGAGCAGAAGATAAACGTGAAATATCAGCACTGTCGGGTTCGATTCCCGGCAGGGTCAACTTTGGAAATGAACTTTTGCTCTTGTCTGGATCTGTCAAGTAGTGACTGGACGCATTGTGTTTCGCAGCCATTTGGGGAGCCCGTCTGGCCACCCTCTTACATAAGAACACCGTGAAATAACAGCAGGTGTGTTGGTTGGATTTCGGTGAGTGAGTAAGGGATGCTAGAGCTCATTTCCTTATCCCTTCATACCTTAATTCTATTAAGATCGGCATCCCAATTGCAGCACCTGTGCTGTGGCGTTGCTTGTTCTATAGGCGAAGGTATCAACATTCTATCAAGTGAACCTTTAGCCTGTCTGACGAACTTTACATAAGAAAACCTGTGTTGCTCTTCTGTTAACGGGTGGTTGCTTGCACACTTGTTTCCCAGTTTATGAATGTGGAATTCAGTGTGCCCTGCAAATTACTTATCATAAAGAAGATGATAAAACGTTACCTCGGAGGAAGACCGGTGTTTGGTTCTTCGTCGAGGTAGGTGTGGAGTCTAGGCGAAGCTCTCTGGTCGTCGGGAGCGAGGCAGGCATCCGCCAGACACTCGTAGACGCACCAAATAGCTTCCAAAGTCCATCCGGTCCAGCATCTGCTGTCTGCACAGCGTTAAATGCAACTTAATTATTTCTGCTGTGACTAAGCCGTGGCAGTATCATGGTAGAAGAGGGGTACGGAGGTAAAAACCTTGAGTATAACTATACTATACATGTATACTATAAGTATAACTATATAATACTATAGTTAATCATTGCAAATGTGAATTTGAAGATTGGATCCCCCAAAACCGACTAAACTTTTTTTAAGAATCCAATTTGGTTTTCTTTTTTAAGTCGGTTTGCCTTTTGGTGAAGGCCTCATCTAGAACTCGCAATAATCGTTTATCCATAGCCTTCCTTGTCGATAATGTCTCCATCGTGCCATTTGCCTGATTTCATCTTTCCATTTGCCATTTGCCTGATTTCATTCTTTCCATCTCGAGGGTACCATGTAGTTACTTCTTTCGAACATTTATTTTCTAGCTCTTAAGTGGATATCCACTTTAATTTCTTCATTGTATTTGTTTTATATGTATTTTAAGGAAGATATAAGATAATTTAAAACATTGGTTTAATGGTATGTCTTTTATTAACCTCACAATCTGTTTGAAATCCAGTGTACACGGTGTTATATTTGATGTCTGTTACTTTTGTCTTTTCTCTGATAACTGAATAAATTTTTACAGGACCATCTGTTGCCGGATTGCGATGGCGCTTGTATTGTTGCCGATGGCTGATGATTGGCTTACATCCAATAGTATTGTTACGTGCGGGGTTAGTAAAAATGCCGTGTAAGGGTGAAAGGAGTCGATTTATTTCTGCAGATCAAGATTTATTCCAAATATCACAAGACTTCTCGATTAAACCGTTAAATCCGCCAATGTCGTCGCTAATTCGTTCAAAGTGTCGCTAACTATCGGCGTCGATTATTGTTTCGGACCGTAAAGACTAATTTCCTTCTGCACTGTGGGCGTGGTTACCATGGGTAAATATTAGGTACATCTTTTCCGAGAACGTTCCATCCATGCCCCCAACGTCAACTCGCGTTTCTTCGAGAAGGTTCTGTAGCCAACCGTAATAGTATTATTATAACGATCGTGAGTGCACGTCGCGTCGTCGTAAAAAGAGAAAAAAAAAAAAAAACAAGTGCAACTCGGTCGCCCAGGACTATTAAATTATGTTAAAAACATAAAATTGAAACAAAGAAAATGTGTTAAAGCGTTTGAAACATTGGTTGATCACATTGGTTTATACTTCGCACGTGGCCCCCTCAACGAATTTTTAGGAATGTTGAGGTAAAGATCTAGGTGTAGTTATGTTATTCTAGAAATTATTCTAGAAGGTACTTTTAATACCATTTTTCTTTCGCATCCGAACTATACTTTAAAATGTAACTGGCTAGTAAGATTGATTGTATTACCCCGGCCGATGCAACGTTGCGTGTGTGAGAGGGCGCAAGTGGGCCCGCCCGAAGAACAGGCGCCGCTGTCCATGTGTGCGCACACGAGCGACAGGCGAACCCGTTCGCCGCAGGCGCCCGAACACGAGTCTGGGTTGGAGCACCCGCCCCCGCTGCTCGATGACGCCTCCCCCGCGCCTACTTCCTGCCACCGCTGCTGCGCCACTTCCTAACAACCACGCAAAACACATTCATCATCATGATCATCATCGTTAGGGATCTCAGGATCGTTTCCCGACAGAGTCAACTTTGGAATAGAACTTTTCAAAGTTGAATCTGATCTGGATTTGGAAAGTCCCTGCCACTAATCCCTAATCCTTAATCCTACACTATGGTCGACAGCGCACTTGCAGCACAACTGTGGCGTTGTTTGTGTTGTAGGTGATGGTAGTCATCTACCATCAAGTGGATGGTCAGTCTGTCTGTCGATCTTAACATAAAAAACATTCTTCATAATTTTCCATTAGGACCTTTCAGAAACAGCCCGGATTCAACGTCGTCATATTATGGGTTAAGAAACACACATAGACTCGCATAATGATACGAAAATAGTGTATTACATAATAGAAAGATTTTTATAGATTTATAGATTAACCTTTATAGAAAGGTTGCATTTCATTGTAAAATTTAAAACACCAGCCGTTTCTGCCTGCATAAAACCTGCCTGCGTGTACAGGGCAATTACTGCGTATAATGTAATATTTAAAAACATCTCGTGTCCAAATATCCCAAGAATACAGAAAAACACAGAACAATTGTGTTCTGTATTCTAAGATCTGGGGTTAACCGACATTAGTTTATTGTTCTCACGTTATGATAGTTATGTGATCCAACAACCATTTCTATCTCTTTTCTTCTGAAAGCAATTCATAGATGGCGCAAGTGAAACGTGCCTTATTCATATTCCAATACTTTAAAATTTCGCACATAAATTTGCCTGCTTTTTTGAATAGCACTGAATGTTAATAAAGAGCAACCCTTGTTAATAAAGAGATGTATTTTCATAAACTAAGTCTAAAGAAGTTTTACCTGTCGATGCCTCATGGCCCGGGCTGCACTGACGGCCAATCGCAGAGCAGCTGGAGCGCGCCCGTGAGCCCTTAGGGCTTCGATGCGGGCTCCAACAACTGGCAAGTGTTCTGTTTCCAAATATATAAATACTATAGTATAGTAAAAATACTATCTTCGTACTAATCAAATGTCTAAATGTCCAATCAAAGAAGTAAATTTTGAATCCTTACACAATCCCCTTATGTGTATCAATCAGCCTTTATATTATTTCGAATAATTATATCTCATAAATTTTAAAATAATGCCATGCCTTACCATGCCACAATGGTTGTCCAAGATCATTATATTTAGGATAAGGTTGTAACGTGTGTAATCCCATCATCCCAGAACCTCCAGCTTTCTCCGGTTTCTCAGGGTCGCAATATTCATCGCTGCTGAGAATGTTCTTTAAATGTTCATTCTCCCACGATATATCTACCGCATCTAAGGCTCTGTAAAGTGAAATTTTGCTATAAGCACTCTCATTACAACCTTTTCTGGGCATTTAATTGCTCTTATAGATAAATGTTTTGACATAAACTTGAAATTATTTTGAAATACTAGTAAAATTGAAGAATCCCAATTGGGAACTATTATTGGGCCTTGTCATGTCATGGGGGTAACTGTAGTAGACGTATTAATTGACCTAATTTAACTATATTATACTATGCTTTTTATGTTCAGGTCGACAGACAGACTTGACGATATTATACTAGTCTGTAACACAAGCAACGCAATGGGAGCTGCAAGTCCGTCGCCGACCATAGTAGGATTAAGGATAAGGGATTAGGAACGGATTGGCTCTGGCATCCCTTACTCACTCACTGAAACAACAGCACATATGCTGTTATTTCACCATGGTAAAGGGTCTTCTGTAAAGGGGTGGTTAATGGCGCCAGACGTGCTAGTCACTATTTAGTTAATTGTAACTATTTGAATAATTTATATTAAAATTACTAGTCTAGACCTAGTCGAATGCCGCTGCTCGTGGTCTTGTCAAAGACTGCTGCGTTCCTTATTTCCATAATTATTTAGGATTATATTTCCTGATATATTTTCAGTTTGAGAAAATATAACTTCTCAAACTGTATTTTGAGTATACATAGAGTTGAGACATGATCTCCTTGAGCTTTTAATCTCAACGTATTTTCAGACAAGTGAGCTTTCAGTGAAAGAAATAACTAGCATATTCATAGTTTTAAAGTTGTTTCTATAGTTTTAAAAAGTGAATGGTGCCTTTATAATATTTCAGGCATTTCAATTTAACCTGGAAATTAACTGTAAGACACGTCTCTAAATCATTATAATTAAAAATGGGCGGAATTTAACGGTCGTGCGAGATCTTTTCAAACGAATGTTTTAATATTTATTTAAATAAAAGTGACTGCTTGAACACTCTTTTCGAGTGTCAAGCCCAGTTATACCAGGGTCTCCTCCCATTTTTATAACCCAAGTATATTAAAATTCCATATAGCTACAATTCTATTGAATTATATATTGCTACACCAAACAAAAATGATCAATTCAAGTGCTGTTCTTGAATTTTATTAACAAAAAAACTACTTGTATTAACTCTCTGAGCGTATGCGCTTTGGGCGGCAAGGTCGCGGCGGCCAATGAGACCCTGCTTTAGTTCGTAGATTTTAAAATCGAACGCAACTTCGTAATTCAATCGATAATTCTTACGATTTTATCTCCCATAGAAGTATTAAGTCTTGGTTGTAGTATATTATATTAACTCTTTGAGTATAAGGAAATTTAATAAAATAAACAACTTACTTGTGGAATACAGTACGGGGCGTAAGTTGCCCAGTACTCCTTTGGTTGTGAAGTCTTAATCTCTTACTTGCTTTTCTATATTCACGTTCATAACTGCAAAGGAAATACTAATTCAATACAACATTAGTGTTCATTTTTTTTAAGTACAACATATTAGAGATGGGAAATGATGGGTGAAAACAGGGTATTCCCCTAAAACACTCTGTACATAGAGCCGGCTTAATAGGGTAATAGGCTCTTGCAACCCTCAATTACACACTGAAACACAAAAGCACAAGTGCTTCGATCGCTGGGTGTGTTATTTTGTAAGGGGTTAGTTACTCCAGTCAAAAAGCGATGGGCAAATTAGCAATATGTTCTTAAAAATTTATCCGTACTTGTTAGGCCTGGGTTCGTCGTCTGAACTCTCGGAATGGGATTGTACAACTTCTCTTCGTTGCCTCTCCCTATCTCTTTCTCTTCGATCACTGCAAAATGAACTTAGTTAAGCCAACACATCTATACATATAATAAAATCGTAAACGAGCCGTGTCTGTAAATTAAATTTAAAAAAATAACTTGTAAACTATGTCACCGAGGTCAAAAAATAGTTTTTAGAATTTTTATTTGTTTGCCTGTGCATTTGTGCACGCTAATCTCAGAAATGGCTTAACCGATTTGAATGCGGTTTTCACTGATGTATTGTAGCAAGCTTCTAGTAATATTTAGTGTTTGTTTCATTGCAATCGGTTTACAAATAAAAAAGTTACGCGCTATACCGAATACTACGCGTACAAAGTAGCGGGCTCAGCTAGTACATTATAAAAAGGATAGCTACAAAGAATCCGACAGTGGCCTAACAATGTGAAGTATGATAAAATTATAAATTACTAGCTTTTGCTCGCGAGCAGTAAAGACTGATTAAAAAACATTTATTTAATCAATCTTTGCTGCTCATATATTTTTGTCAGACTTGGAATTTTTTTGCTTTTATTTTTAGATGATCCTTCGGGAACGGTGTTTTTTTATGGATGAAAGGTACCCTATGTCCTTTTCTTTATCTGTGACAACGTGTATGCAAAATTTCATGATGATCGGTAGACAAATTAAGGCGTGAAAGCGTAACAAACAAACAATTATAATATGCATTAGGATATTTTTTGTCTTTGCTCACTGGTCAAAATTCGAAAACAATCAGTAAAAAACAGTGAACCAGTAATTAACGTATTAAATAGGTTTCAAAGACACACTCAATCGACGACACTCTATAATATTATGTTCAATATTATCTAATAGAAAAAAAAATATATTTTTATTGATAACAAAAAAGCTCCGTCAATAGCAGCTAAATAAAAAAAAAATTCAGAAACAAACAAGAAAAAGGTATTAAACCTCTATGTTATTACCTATTTATAGATAATGGTATAAAAAAAATAGTGTCAGTCAAACCAAAAGTTTGCTGACAAAATAAAAGACGTGAAAAAAACTCGAGTTTTCATCTCTTTTCTAGCGACTCTTCCTGTGCTTCGCATGAGTGTAATTTTTTCTGCAAATCATATACACAAACCTTCCTCGTTTATCGCTCTTTCCATTACTGAAAACCGTATCAAAAACCGTTCCGTGCTTTAGAAGTTAGCATAGAAATAGACAATGAATTTATTTAATAATTTGTATAAATATAGATATATATTTCCATGTACTTTATTAGGTAACGTTTTTATTCAAGCAATAACAAGCATATGTAACAAAGATGTAAAAAATGTTATACATACCTATCTCTGTCTTCTCTCTCCCTCCTCTCCCGATCTCTCTCCTCTCTGTCTCTAAACCGTTCTCTATCCCTGTCCCTGTGATCTCTGTCGCGATCTCTCTCGTTTCTTTCTCTTTCTCTTGCGTACTAAAAATCAATTTTGATTTAAATTATAATTACACGTGTAATCTCTAATTCAAGTGTGGATTAGAAATATGTGTCTTAAACTGAGAAAGAAAATGTGTATAATTCTGAAAATATATCCTTTCAATCTTGACAAATATCTTGGTTTTTAATGGTTTAAAAACTCCACACAAAATAGAAGGCTATACCACAGTGTAAAAATATACAGTGATGACGCCTTTGGTGTATGCATAAATGCCAACACCGCAAGGGCAAAGCCACGGCACCTAGGGTCGTCACAGAATCTTTACAATTTAAACAAAACACAATTTTATTACTCAATGTTTAATACTTCACTGATTTAATTTCCGTTTTTCATTAATAATTTATTAATTAATATTTATATATAAAAGAAGAAACTGACCGACTAATCGACCTATCAACGCACACACACACACAAATTAAAACAACTAGGCGTCAGCTACTACGGTAGCTGAAGGTGTCCCGAGCTACTACGGCCGTGACGTATGCAACTCGGGCTCGCCCTACCCGCGTCGCGCCCCTCACTCCCCACAGGATTGCCCTGTCTAGACGGCTACGTCGGAAGACTGTATTGGTTCGTAGACTGTGGCTATGCCCAGCAGTGATATGTAATAATATATGTATTGTATGTATACACTGATACAAATACGTACCGATAAGAAAAAATATTGATTAAATAGTCCCAAAAAGAGAAGACATTTCGTTTAAAAAAAATTTATACTGTTGAAGAAACATACCAATGAAAACGACCTATAATCAGGGTCTTCAGTGGGACAGACTTCCACCGCCGACCACTTGTCTAACAGTTGTCTCCACTGCATCCTGTGATTTTTATTACTCCCGGGATCCAGCACTATGCTGACCCAAAGAGCGCCTAATTGTTCCCACAGTTGCCTGCATTTTTCAGTCATCGGTGTGTTTTGGTTTCTCCACAGCAACAGACGAGGGTCCGAGAGGAACTGTTCAGTCATGAGCATAAGCATTCTTGGACCGTTTGAGTCTTGGGCGCGAAGCATTTCGCGTACCTGCAAAATAAACATTTTAAATTTTTTTTGCTACTTGTGATTATGAATGAAGTTGTGAAGAAATTTTATGAATGTAGGTATGTTCGACAATTGGCTAGCAGATACTTCTACTATTGCTAATTGTTAGTTATAAATAGCAATTGAAAATAGAACATTTGAGGTTTCTTGCTGAATTTTCCACCATAATATCAGCATTAATTACCCTAGTTTAATTCGATACCTAGTCCACAACCACATTAACATGTGTGGAAGTTCTGTGGGAACATTGCCTGCGTCTGTGTTCCCACAGAACTACACCCTCGGGGTCTTCGAAACCAGGGTAAATGGGCATTTACTGGGTAATCGTGGTCCACCTTCGGCCGCATCTGCACCTCACATCAGGCGAGATAGTGGTCAAGCGCTACCTCGATTTAATAATAAAAAAAAAACTGTCTGATAGTACCTCTACAATAAAATTATTTTTTCTAACACAAATCTTCCAACAGTTGATCCAAATTATACACAAACTAAGTCTTTTTTTTTTAAATAAAGTTCGCTTTCAAGAAAGACATTTTGGTTCGGAACATTAACTTCCATTTGGCTTAAAAATAAATGATTATTTATAAATGGGTGGGCCAAGATTAGATGGTAAAATTAAGGAAAAGTATGCCATAATAACGAATTAAAACAAAACAAGGTACATACAATTTATGATTTTACCAATCTGTTATTAATAAACGTTTCCTCAAGGGCGTATAACTGGAATATACTTGTATATAACTGTCTTAAATAATACAAAGAACCCTTTGAAACTACAAGCTAAATCAGTTTTGTTCGCATTCTTATAACGCTAACACTATTCACAGCATCAACAAAAGAGTACTTTGTATGAATCTTGACCTTACCTTAGAAAACAGTGAATTGAGTTGTTTGTTTGCATTGTAATATGTTCCCTGTAGTAGATAGGCCCTCACTTGTTCACACACCTGAAAAGAAACGTTCAAATATAAGATTTCACAATGACATTACTCTTTTCAAGATATTAGACCTCCCTTGCAAGTTGAGGATATATTTTTTAAATTTTAACGACTTTGTGAATGTATCTATCTCTTCTTAAGCTGCTTTAGAGTCAATTTGCAGTGCAATCCAATTATAAAATACTAAAAACATCCATGGCAGGTCAAATTTAGAGAATAAAAAAAAAACTCAAAATTATCAGTACTGTTAGGCTGTACTCTAGACAAAGTCGCGAGAAAAACGCATGTCTATGATAAAAGTTTTGTAAAAACTAGTTCAATATACTAGCTACTTTTTACTATTTTCATAGATATATAATTTAAGCAACAACTACAAAATCTAATTAAGTAGGATTTAATTAAATGGAAAGAGAGAATGATCAAAGTACAATCTTACCTGTTGCTCGTCTAAATGCCAAGCGTGGTGTGCATCAGGCGGAGGCCCAGCTGTGGGATCGGGGGCCCCACAAATCCTGTTGATCGCTGACTTGGCTTGCAACACTTCGTCAGCTAATCTCTGTGCCGTCGGCAGTACTTCCGTGTGATGTTCAGCTATCAAATATTGGACGAATTTCTGGAGCTGTTGTCTCTCCATTTGCAATAATGTTTCTGAAAGTATGGAATTTTTCTTGTAGCTTACCTATACCTACTTTATTTGTTCATCAAAACAGTCAAGGTTCAAAACCAATTGAACAATGTTAAAAATAGTGTCAATTGTTAAAGAAAAATACCATCATCTTGTTATATCAATTTAGTTTTGGTAAATAAATGGACAAAGGAGTTATTTGGCTTTTAATTACAGTTCTTTTAACATTGTTTTTTAATTATAATAATAATTGTCCTAAAAATGATAAGACAGATTAATAAACGAATTTCAAAAGTTATACACTGTCTACATTTTTACTTTTACTTTTTTTTTTAATTAAAAAGAAAATCTGTAAGGAATCGGGATCAAAGATGGCCAGTCTCTTTTGAGTTATCTGATTCGCCCGTATTAACCTTTCACTATCTTGGACCACATGCAATATTTAGACAATCTAACGGATCCCTTACAAACTTAAGTGTAGAGAAAGAAAACAAGACATTTTAAAAATACACTTTTATTTATGCAATAAATAAATTTGTTGTTACAGAAAAAGACAAAATTAATGAAACGATTGCTGACGTTTATTTTCGATAAGTACGTTAAATTGTGGAATTGCTTTCTTTCACTTGAAAGTAATCCTAATTGGTTTATATTCTTTAAATTATATTCCTAATTTTTTTTTTAAAAAGCAAGTTACTTTATTCAATTTTTTTACTGATCTCGAGCAGTATTTTTAACGTCTTCATGGACCCCCATTATCTGATTCACGGACCCCAGGATAAGAAACTCTGCTCCTGTTACCCCTGTTACATGAATGATATGTCCATGTCGTATGACAAAATTAACTTTATGTCCATACCTGATATAGGCACTCGTAGACGCACAGAGTCCGCATTTCTTATTCTGTACAGAGCGAGGGCAACCACGTGCTGACACCAAAAGATGTCGCGCGCTTCGCAGCTGCACGTCACTCCTGTTATTTTGCATCTGGAAATACATTGTAAAACTAATAAGATTTTATGAAAAATACTTTTTTTAAGAAAAAGGGTGACACACAAAATAACAGTCAACAAGATGGTGATATGTTGGGGGATGTAAGTAAGCTGCCGATCCCCCTGATGCACAAGCGCAGTCACATCCTAGGAAGCCACACAATGGCTTGTGAAGATGTGAAGAATGCCTCTATCAAAAAAGTACTACAGTTTCTTAACGTGGTAGGTATAGGTAGAGAGCTTTAGTTCACGTGGCGATCACAATATTTCCAGCAATGGACGAAGTGATGCTGGTCTAGCAGACAGAAATAGCCACTAAGACAAGAATAAAGAATAGACAAAAGCTGCCGATCCTTAAATATCATACATCTCTTACTTAGGTATACACCGACACACAACAGCAAATTGCCACAAGGGCTGCAAACAGCGAACTGAAAGTTATATTTCGATGTTTGAAATGCATTCATTTCAATTACAAAGCCTTTTGAGTGGCACTAAAAATGGCAAGTACGCAAAGTACTCTTCATTGCGTAGGTACTGCAGTCATGAACTTTGCAGTCATCGAAATATAACGTTCTATATAGCATGGCGTTGACAATTAAAGGTAACTAGTATGAAGGGACTGTTTCCATGCATTTCAGTTCGCTGATTTCAAAGACTTCGTATTTTTGTAATATATCAGACCTCATAAATATTAAGAGAATTTAATTTCGATTAGAATGAAGGAGTTTCGATTAGAATGAGAATTTTGTAAGTTTTTTAATATTTTTTTTGTGAGTCAATTAAGTGAGCCCGTAACTTCGTAAGCGTGGTTTACGGTATAGCGCATACTTTTTTGTTTGTAAACCGATTGGAATGAAACAAACACTAAATATTACGGGAACCTTGCTACTATAAATCAGTAAAAACCGCATTCAAATCAGTTAATCGTTTCTGAGATTAGAGTGCACAAACACAAAGACAGGCAAAAAATCTAAAAACTATTTTATTATATGTATATACACACGGAGCATATACAAAGAGGAGATGTTGTTATTGAATTTTTCTATAGAGCGGCGCGTGACTACTGCGCGGGGCAAGGAGGAAGTTAGACCCCGCCCAATTATCTTAAATTGCCAATGAAAATTGACTGTAGTCTACAACAAACAAGCGCCGCCACACCGTGACCATTGCCGACAGCAGACTAACCAAGACCACGCCCACAAAAAATGACGTCAGGACCTAGTTTGAAATCAGTGCACAGTTGTTTAGGCCATCTCCTCTTTGTATATGCTCCGTGGTATATACATATATAGATTTCAAAGATACATTATTCCAGATGAACAATATTATGTATTTTGACAAAATTACACCAGAACAAAACTGGAGAACGGTACAGAATAAAATATTCCGAAGTCATAACTTTTAAGTAGTAACTGCAATAATGGGATTATTAGGTGGAAGTTCTTGGTGGATTTGTAGGCCTTTAAGTGTTGTTCAAAGATTAATGGTTTTCTAAAAGTTTTCCTTCACGGTTAAATCAAACGATCATTATTTTAAATTCACACATAAAATCGAAAAACAATTAGAGAAAGGTCGTCTGTAATTATAGATTGTTCTGTTGATGATCGCTGATAGACTGTATGTGTATTCGAAATTGCTGTACTAGAGATATGTAGCAGTAGGTAGTTAATAGAAAATTTCATTTTTATATTTCTTATAAATGTTTCAATCATTAATTTAATAGTTTTAAATTTTATAATTGTTTTTAGTTCTCTTTTATGTCTAATAAGACTGTATACTTTCATCAATGATGGTAATTTGTATAATGATGTCTGATAAAGTAGTGATGCCCAAAATTAGTCTTGTTCTTGCATTTGTTAGGTTTAGTTATTTACCTGAAATAAATAGGATATATTTTTTGTTTTATTTAAATTTAAAACCTAGGCCAATTTTGATGGAAGCGAAGAGTTAGACATATCTGCTGCTAGAATATGAGGAATCCTAATCCTACTAATATTATAAATGCGAAAGTTTGTATTTTTGGAGGTTTGTTACTGAATCACGCCAAAACGGCTGAACAGATTTGGATGAAATTTGGCACAATGTAGTTTGCTATCAGGATTAAAATATAGGATACTTTTTAACTTGAAAAAATGTTAGGTTCTCGAGGGATCACCTAAAAATATAAAAAAAATCGGCACCACTGTCGTTAACAGTGGCGGCGCCACCGTCATCACTGCGATTTCATTTTTCAACGCGGAGTCGCGGGCACAGCTAGTATTAATATATGTTTAAAATATCATAAAACGTAAAAATTCTGTATATTGGTGTACCATAAGTTGAAGAAGCTTTAAATCATTGTTTAACACCAAAGGCGACAAAGGTCCTAACAAAAGCGGCACATTGCCCTTTCTAATAATAAAAAAGTTCTTTCAGATGTCTCCAACAATAGCCCCCCGAGCTCTTTGTGAACCCTTTATTTATTTTCATTGTTTCCCGTGAAGTAATTTCAGTTTTTTATACTTCAAATGAATTACTTCCCTGTTATTTTTACAGCGGATTTAAAAGCATTTATTAATACATAATATAGTATATATTACCTCATATCAACTATTTCCATTTTCTCTCCAGCTAGTAGGTACATTTGCTCCTCAGACCTCTAAACCGTGACAAGGTTATCGGGGAGCGTCAATCGCTAAGGTCTTACAAACAAATTTTAGCCCTAAAACTTATAATAATCTCCGCTAGTAGAGATCGATCGAAACAATAGGGGCCAAACCTGTCCCGTGTAGCAAACATGCTAGAGGAAGTGATTTTTAAACGCGTCGGGAGATACCGGGTATATGATTATAACTAGCCGTTAGGCAAGATGGGAGTCAGGCCTTCTTCTTCTCAGTCATCCTGAACGGACTTCCCGATCGCACTTATGACCCATGGAAATATATTAGTAATGTGTTTAACTGCGAACTAAAGTACCCGACTACCTGCGCGTGCGTTTATCGACATTTGCTGCACAAACAAACCATCGAAGGCTCATTGGATGGGTGGTTAAAGTGTTTGCCATTTGGGTAGCAGGTCTGGCGGCAGTAACCACCTTTACGTAACGTAAGGGATGCAAAACTCCTTGCCCTATCTCTTCCTAATCCCTTATCCTTAATGCTAGCATGGTCGCCAGCGTACTTGCAGCATCTGTGGCTTTATTTGTGTTATAGGCGACGGTAGCCACCTACCATCAAGCGGACCGTCGGCCTGTCTGTCGACCTTAATATAAAAAAAAACCTTAAACTTTGCGAATACTATAGTTTTCATGTAGACAGTTACATTCGTCCTTAAGGGATTCACTGAGGCAAATGACATTTACTATAGAACTCGCTGGCGGCGGAGACAATTCAACGCGCCTAGAAATGATGTTTTTTTGTTTTTACCATTAGAACATTACACAAAAAAAAATAATTTTATTAATACAATTTTTTAATCTGATATTAACTTCTTAATAGGTACAGGATTCATATGCGTGCAATAAGCCGTTTTCGAGAGAATTTTCAATAAAAGTCAAATTCTTCTTGTGTTCTAACTTTTTTTGTGGAGTTTCTATTACTTTAACGAAAATTCTAATTAATACAATTGGTTCTTCACATGTTTATGTATAATATATATTTTTTTCAAAGCAATTGTCTTGTCTATTTCTTGTAACATCTTCATTAAACAATGGATATTTTTAGTATTTAGCGTTTGTCTCCCCCTTAAAGTAATATTACCTAGCATAGTGGATCAAACCCCTGGCTTCGACAGGACTCATGCAGTATAGAATTCAAGCAGGCTCGCAATTCTGAGTCTTTTCGATTTAATACGTGATTACAAATGCGTGTTAAAGAAGAGTAGTAATCTTCCAAGGCACGCCCTATTAACCTACTAACCAAAAGACGTGCACGCACAAAGGTCGCAAGTTAATTGCCTTAAAAAGAATGGTTCCTATTGACTGCAACGAGACGTTAATTATAGGGTAGATTGTAAAAAAATATTGTTAGATCGTTTAGAAAATTCGACAGAATATAATTATGAAGTCAGATATGGTTTATATTAGTTATCTTTCGAATCACTTTTACAATAAATGTTTGCTATTTTAATTTATGCTTGTAAAAATGCGTCCAACAATATCACAACGATTCCTTGTTTGTCAAAATTTAAACGTTGCTTGGGAGATAGATATTAAATTTCACTTTATTAAATATTACATTAAATATAAAAAAAAAACCATTTATACACGTTGTTACCATTTACTTACGTATGTTACCGAAGTCAAAAAAATAGTTTTTAGAACTTTTGTCTGTTTGTCTGTGCGTTTGTTCGCGCTAATGTCAGGAACGGATTAACCGATTTGAATGCGGTTTCCATTGATGTATTATAGCAATTATAGCAAAAAGTAATGTAAATTTAAAGAATTGCGTCCAACATTTTTTCGATAAAAATGCAATAAAATAATTCTTGGGTTGAATTGGCTGAAACTTTAGTTAACCTATATATTATTTATCATATGTAAAACGATGCTGATTGAAAGTTTACATAAAGTTAAAAATAATCAGTATAGGCAATTTTAATTTTCCAATTTAAGTTGACCTCAGATCTATATGATCAGTCATATTGAGTAGGGTTCAGCTTAGGCTGGAAATTTTTCATACAAAATAAAATCGTTCTTTGCCTACTAGGTATGCCTTTGTGCACGCTAATCTCAGAAACGGCTTAACCGATTTTCATGTGGTTTCCACTAATGTATTGTAGTAAGCTTCCGGTAATATTTAGTGTATATTTCATTCCAATCTGTTTACAAATCAAAAAGTTACTCGTTATTCCGTAAACCACGCGTACGAAGTTGCGGGCTCAGCTAGTTGTAAAAGAAACCCAATGAGAGTCTAACGTTTGGGGCTAGGGTTTGAAAAATAAAAATTTGAATTAGTATAAAAAATTGAATTTGAATCATCGCGTACTCTTCCTCCTAGATACATTAGCAACCAATCTTTTGTCGGTACATTGTCCGCCGAATAGATATTTTATCACCTAAGAAAAAAGCTAGGTATAAATAATATAGGTGAGACTAGGTAAGCTGATATTTATACCCTTTTCGTAAAGTTGCTTTTCGCAATTTGGTTTTGTTTTAAATATACCTAATAAGGTACTAATATAGGTAAATAGTGCAAGGTGATTAAGGCTGACGCACGTCTACTTCATTCTCGTGAATGAGGTAGATGTGTATGTCATAATGATACATACCTGTCAAAAGATACGGTGACCTTGTAAACTTTTTCTGGCTCGGAACATGGGGCAGTCGCCGGAGTGCGTACTACACCGCTCAAGTGAAAACCTGGAAACAAAAATTGTATGTATGAGATACAAGTTATATATCATGTTTAACTTAAAGCGCGGTGGAAAACTTAAACGGGATACATTTTGTACACGTCGGTGGCAGGCTCACTTGATGGTAGATGGCAAGTGGGTAACGTCTTAGTGCTTACAAGTGTGCGCTGTCGATTTTGAGGATAAACAGTAAGGGATAAAAACAACATCTCCCGTAATGCTTACATAATTATGTAATAAAAACATAAAGATCGTTCTTTTGTAATCAAGTTAAAGAAAAAAAAAACGTATTTTGGCAGCTTACATGGATAATGCTGTTGCTTTCTTAAAGTAACATTTAACAAGCGACCCGGGTTCGCACTTATGACTTTTTTTTTGCAAATATATACAAAAAACCCCGTTTATTGCTCTAGTGATCAAACCGAATAACATTGTTTACCAGCAGTGACCCCTATTTTGATTTGACTAGTAGGTATATATGTTACAATAACTTTTTTTGTACCTGACTGTACAAAAATTAAGCATGATACATTTTGGTAATAGTAAATTAAAGATTTGAAAACAATGTTTCTTTGATTATTCAATTGATAACATGATTAAGGGGTTTTTGTATTTAATATTTCTTTAAAAAAGTTGTAGGTTGAGTGTTAAGGTACCTACTTCACTTCTGGCTCTATCTATGTTATCTATGTTATTATCTATGTTATTAGTATTTTATCTATGTTATTTTTTAGTTTCATTTCCACTAGCCTCAAGCCTTAGAATTTAATTAATACAATATTTCCGAAAAACAGCACGAATTCAAGTGTTTTGAATCCATTTTTGAATAGAAACCTATATTTGTATAAGTAACAGTTGGAAACATCATATCCTATTAATAATATAAAAGCAATTAGTTTTGCGAGGATGGATGTCAAATTTACATTCATCCTCGACAATATAGTTTATACATCAGAATAACACGTAGCCTATTTATAAAAATATGCGAACGAAATAGCCAGCAAAAGTTATGTAATATGTATAATACTTTATGTATAATACTTTATGACCAAAATAAGAAGATTATACAATAATTGTTTATACTACTTACCTACAATTTGAAAACTTTTTGAAGCGCAATACTATACTTTTTTTAAGGTATACCTTTACCTTACCGACCTCACTTTAGCTTCATGAAGTTCATATAAAAAGTAAAGTAACGTGGTAACGTATTTGTATGATACTAGCTGAACTCGGCCACGCTTCGTTGCGGCCCATACGGCGGTGGAGTGCGTGTGGGGCGCGCGGTACTGGCCACTGCTTATAATAATACTATTGATCGTAGCGTAATGTTATATAGCCTATAGCCTTCCTCGATAAATGGACTATTCAATAAAAAAAGAATTTTTCAATTCGAACCAGTAGTTCCTGAGATTAGCGCGTTCAAACAAACAAACAAACTCTTCAGCTTTATACATATATTAGTATATGTATATGTGTGGTACAGGAAAAGTGCAGGTAGCCAATATTATGATAAATAAAAATATTGTGAAAGAATGACAGCTACCAAAAAAAATTGTTATTGTCAATGGACAAGTGAAAATAGATGAATTCAATGCCGCAACAAGCAGTAGTCACGGCTCTGGGTGTTACATTTTCTCTTTTTCTGCGCAAGAGTACAATGCGCCTTTTGTAATGGACTGAGCTGCGAATAATGTTGATCATGGACACGAATAGAATCTCGCAATAGGCCAAAAATCCAAGTAACCAAGCCTAAAAAATATTTAGAACAGTTTTAATGGCGCAAAATCGAACTGTTAGGGTCAATTTGTTAAGATGAATAAAATAATAAATGTGATCAACCTGTTTCATGATTGAGGTCTTGGGGTCGAGAGTGAACTAAATTTTACTTTTATATGAAAGTTAACTGTGGGGTCTTAAGCGAGACGAATATGAACAACATTTTAGGGTCAAGGGGAAACTATTGAAGGAAGTCCTATGATATTCGAGAATTGACGAAATTAATTCTTACAATTGATTTTATTTTATCTATACCTACATATAATAAAATCGTTAATGAGCCGTGTCTGTACATTAAAAAAAAAATGTGCACGTCTGAGGTACTCTTGAGGACTCGCTTATAAAACTGGATTTTTTTATTACTAGCTGACCCAATAGACGTTGTCCTGCCCGAACCCGAAAATAATTCTGTAACCCGATTGTGGCGCCACCTATCGCGTCTAATGTTATTTCCAAACAATACATATGTCAAAATGACGCGACATTTCACGTCAATCAACGACGGTTAAATTATTTGAATATTGTTCATACAAAAATACTAAAATTGCAATAAAAAAATGGGGGATGCGGGTAGGAGGGTGAAAAATACTTTACGACCTATTCTCATATAATAAAAATAATTTTAAAATTATTTTTATTATAGGACTGGACAGTCATTTTCAAAAGTGTAATGGCATTTAATCTTAGTTTCTAAATTTAGAATTTGTTTCAAATTTACTATGAATGACTAATAACGTTAAACGACAATTAAAAACCTCATTCTATTTGCATTTATTTTACGAGTCTAATAATGCCAATATTTGTAAATAACCATTGCAATACCGATGGAATTTACAAAATATGTACCGGATTGGTTTTAACGATGTATTTTCCTACTGATTGCAGTGTTTCAAATATCCTGTTGTCGTTACGACGATTTGACGAATTGAATTTAGCAGATGAATTTAATATCGCTAAACAACTGACTCTCATCGTAGTGGCTGAACACAGTGAAAGCCATAATTGAGAAATTATGTAGGGGGGAGTAAAAATCACCACCTTACAGCATGTGTCTTATATTTTTGTGTCGGTTAGTGAATAAGGAAGAAGCCAAGATCCCATATCCCTCATGTTATCCTTCATTCCTTTAAGGGATAGGACCCGGTGACTTGTAATATCTACAGGCATTTTATAATATAAGGCGGGCTCCAAGCTCTTACAATTGCAACCCTCTTTCTTTGGTTATATACAATTTAGGTTAATTAGATGAACCCTTTGGTCGAGCTGTTAAGATGCTTGCTTTAATGGTATATAAATGAACTTTTCATATTTGCCTCTGGTCTGGATCTGGCAAATTGTGGCAGGTCACACAGCGTTTCCCAGTCCTTAAGGCAGCCCGTCTGACTACAGTAACCACCCCCTTACAAGTGTTTCGGTTAACGAGTAAGGTATGCCAATACCCATTTCCTCATCCTTTCCTAATCCATTGCAGAACCTGTGGCTTTGCTTGAGTTATATCCGACGGTAGCCACCTACCGCCAATTGGACCGTCATCACACTATCTGACGATTTTGGCATAAAACATATGCAATTTGTGTGGTGTAATAGTGTAGAGCGAATAAATGCATCATTAAGTAACCCCTAAATGGACTCTTTATCCTATTAGGATTGACAGAGTGTTCCTAAGCAATGGTAATCACCTACCATTTCGTTAATTTGTGAGCCTTTCACTGTTATTTATCCTAAAAAGATACTTTGATTCAAAAAAAGTATAGTAACTGTATCTGTGTTACAACTTTCAACCTTCTTCGAAATAAAAGGCGAAAAATAAAAGCAGATGTAAGAAACATTTATTTTTCCGTTCTTAAGAAATTGCTTCGATTGTACGTTTTTCTTTTCACTGGCGCAATAGCAGTGTTTATTAAAAAAAAATTCAATATGTGAGCGTAACATACGTCCGTGTTTTTAATTGGCGGGAACCGAACGAACGCTCTAACTAGCCGAACGATAGCAATTCGTCAAGCTTTGAAATTCGAACGCGGTGTCTGATATGATGCAACTTTTTTTTGTTTTTTCTTTCTTCATGGCATATTTATAAAACCAAAGTGTGCGAAACAACGACTAAAAATATATTTATTTTTAAAGTCAGTTCTTCGCACAATAGGGAATATGCACATTTTTTTTTAATATTTTCATACGATAGGTTATATCGTTATATAACAGTAAAAAAATATTCAGCGCCAAAAAACAGAAATTTGGTAACAAAAAAAAAAGTTCAAATTAACTAACACCTACGGGCACTTTAAACACCCGCCCTTTTGGCGCGCTTGTCGTGACGTCAAAGTCTACAATACAATCAAATGTTAAAAATCACAAACATCTACACGCTTGTTGACATTTCATAGACGTTGACGTCACATTCCATAGAATTTGACGTCACATTCGATCTGACCGTTTCAAGCATTTTGAATTTCCCACATTTTTATGCACTTTTTAATAATCATATTCCTAACGAAAAAGAAATAATATTAAAAAATATTTATATAGACATAATTCTAAAGCAAAAATGTTGATAAAAAAATATATTTAAGCCTTTTTGAATTAGACGCATATTCCCTATTCGTACGAAACAAAATTGTGCAAACCACTACTAAACCATTTTGTTTACATCCAGGCAGTCACGTTCGCACGTACTGTGTAGTCAGATAAATACGAACAATTTCTAGATCTATTGGTATAATTCTTAAATACTTATTAAGTATACATTGTGTCTTTAAAGTTTAATTAGTATTAACTAAGTCGCTATCTGCGGCTTTCTGTAATTTTTTTTATGGTAAGGTACTTTACAATTAATGTAAAGTAGGTTGCCATTGCCTATAAGGGCCAGCGGACAACGCACACAAGGCGAAGTGGAACGCAAAGCATTTTTCGCTGTCAAACTAAATATGTATATTGCTTAATGCTTATGCTGAAACAATTTCGAAAATAAATTAACACAACAGACACTGTCATTTTCAATACCTTTATTTAAATGACTGGGTTAATAAATGTAAGCGTGAGAAATTCAGTTAAAAATTTCGTTTAGTATGCACTGATATCACCGCTTAGGTGACTTTAAAGAAAGATCAAGATTTCAATCACAAAGCCTACAAGCGGAGAGACTGTGCCTTTTATAAAAAAATAATCAATTACTCGACTACACGCTACAATAAATCGATCGATTGGCGAGTGTGCAAATTCATTGTTCTGTGTAAAAAATGAGGTTCGTTTCAAAAGGGATTGCAGCATTTGGTTGCGAACAATTAGCATCTAATTTCCCGTTCTCAATGCCTTTGCCAAAGTATTGTTAACTTATTGTCGCGAAGTTTACTCGATTTTGAGGATTTTGTGAGGCAACTCTTTCCAACATGGCGGACGAATTAACTGAATTTTTTTTCTAATTTATATTTAAATAAAATTTGCTGTTATATTACTTTTAGATAATATTTTTGATCTGAAAGGAGTAGGCATGTGATAATGTGGAAAGTCGACATAAATAATCACAGAAAACTCAAATCAAAATAAGGTATGATTATGAAATTTTCGTTACAAAACCTGTAAGTGCAGTTACAGTTGACAGTTGACAGTAGTAACACGTAGTTCTAATTACTCCCAAATTTTAAATCAATTAAATAGTATTGTTTGTTTTATTTTGGAATTTAAAAGAGTTTAAACAAATAGTGTAGTGTCTGTGTTTACGTACTATATATTTATGTGATTTAATTATGATTATAAGTCACTAAAAATGGACTAAATGGACCCAGCTACTTGTGATTGAGTTTTTAATTTACCCACCTGCCATAACTTTTTGTGCCGTAACTGTTAACTTGTTATTTAATGAAAACACAAAATTGTTTATATAATTATTCGTGGAGTGTAATAACTATCGTCGAAGTGCCGCTGAACGTTGCAAACTATTTTTCAATTGGAAAAAAGGAAATTAGTTCGTGTAACTAAAAATCGTCGCTGGCTTATGTATTTCAATTTTGTAATGTACTGCATAAGTCTGAATAGCTGAAACACTGTACGCTCGCCTCACGTTATCAGTGTGCTGAGTTCAAAACCTCTTAAGACTATACTTGCTCGACCGTTCCTTGAAATTTAATTTGCTTGTTTTATTTTTCATAATGGTTAATAATTGTTCGGCATGTAACGCTGCGATACTGGTGACTCAAAAAAGAATAAAGTGTTCTATTACTACTTGCTCTCTCCACTATCACCAAGATTGTGTCAAATATGCTGAAACACAAACTCACAGATCGAAATGGGTTTGCCCTGTGTGCTCATCATCCAGGCCCAAGGAAGGTGATAATACTAATACGCCTGTACATGATCGGGTTGTTGTTGCGAGGGATCCTATGACGTCACTGCTGTCTCTTCGAACGCCTTCGCCAATAAACTCGGAAGAAGACTATCCGCCTGCTCTTAGTTTCATGACCATAATGCAAGAGATAAAATCCCTACGAAAAGACATGTTCGAGAGTTTCAATTCACAACAAACCAGTTTGAAACAGAATAATGAAATATTAGCGTCTATAAAAAAAGATATACATGACCTAAACTCTAAGTACTCTGAAATGCGAGAAGAACTCGATGGAGTGGTCCAGACTGTCGGATCTTTGTCTAACACCCAGGATGAACATAGGGAACGTATGGTGGAACAGAGGGATTTAATAGCTATGGTTAGTTCAGAGAATGTTAAACTGAAGGAAACCATTAGTTGCTTAGAGAATAAAATTTCTGAAATTGAGCAGCGTGCAAGGGATTCGAACATTGAAATACATGGTGTCCCTGAACACAGGTCTGAAAATTTGATATCGACCGTTAATCAATTGGCGAAGACTGTATCTTATAACATTTTGGACAGTGAAATTTTGGCGGTGCATAGGGTAGCTAAGATTGACACGGAATCAAAGCGACCCCGCTGTATAGTGGTCAAACTTAATAATCAACGCACGCGGGATAATTTTTTAGCGTCTGTAAAAATATTTAATAGCAGAAATGGCAGTGAGAAGCTTAATGCATCGCACCTAGGTATGGCAAGTAATCAAAACATTTACGTACAGGAACATCTCTCACCTGCTAATAAAAAATTACATGCTGAGGCAAGACGCGTAGCTAAAGAAAAGGGCTACAAATACACTTGGATACGAAATGGTCGAATATTCGTTCGCAAGGAGGCTGGGTCTGCCATCAAACTAATTCGTAACTCAGATTCTCTAAACTTATTATAGGATCTCAACTTATTATTATTGCTATATTTTTTATTGTTTTGTTTCATTTACTATTGTTGCCATAATTGTTTTAGATTTCTAAATTTTTATTTTTCACTTTTTAACTTCTTTTGTTTATATGTTACATCTCAATATTTATTACCAAAATGTGAGAGGCCTCAGAACCAAAACAAATGATTTCTATTTATCTGTCTTAAATCAAAGTTACGATATTATTGTACTAACAGAAACCTGGCTTAACACCACAGTTTACAATAACGAACTGTTTGATCAGCGTTATAATGTATTTAGGCGTGATAGGTCTGCAACATCGTCAGCTGCGTTTAGGAGGGACGGAGGGGGAGTTCTTGTCGCTGTACTGAAAAAGTACGAAGTTATGAGAAAACCTAAATGGGAATCAACATGCGAGGACTTATGGCTTCGTTTAAAACTCAGCAACCAAACCATTATTAATTTTTGTGCCATCTATAACCCGCCTCCTGTATCTTTAATCTACATGGATACATTCTTAAGAAACATGTCCCGTGTTATTCAAAAGGAATCCACGACTTCGTCTCTAAATCTTATAATCGGTGACTTCAACATGTGGAGTATTGACTGGCAGCAGGAGTTGAACTCACCTCTCATAACTGCTTCTACTAATGACAATACATTATGTAGCCTTTTTCTTGATACCATAGCTTTCAATGGTCTCCATCAGTGTAACCTAGTGAGTAATGCCAAAAACAGAATCCTTGACCTCGTCCTTTCTGACAGACCATCGCTTATTACAGTAGAACCTATTAATGACCCTTTTGTAACCATTGACCCTCATCATCCCGTATTACAAATAGTATTACAAAAAAAGTTCTCACCTTCACTTAAGCCCAAATTGCAACTGAAACAAAATTTTTATACCTGTAACTATACTAAAGTTAATTCCGATTTACTAAAAATTAATTGGTCCAGGACATGGGAGTCATCTGGTGATGTTGACTCGATGGTTTCATTGTTTTATAAAAGTATTTATCCTATAATTGATGAGCATATACCTAGTCGCAAGTTGAAAACAACGAAATATCCTGAATGGTTTAATAAAGCTCTAATCACTGCATTAAGAGAGAAAGCTAAATTTCATAAAAAATTCAAAAAATACGGTAATTTAATGGATAAAGTAACTTATAATTTATTTAAAAAACGTTGTAAAGAAATGATTAAAGAATGTTATGATTTTTTTTTAAGAAACACAGCAGAGAATTTGCGAAAAAATCCGAAAGGATTTTGGAGATTTGTCAGAAACCAAAGGTCAAATAGAGGAGATATACCAAATGAGATGACTTTTGATGGCGAGTCGGCTGTGGGTGGCAGGGAAATTTGTAACCTTTTTTCCCGGTTTTTTAACTCCACATACATGATTGTAAATAATCTCCCTTCCCAGAAAACTGGTTCTTATAGTCAAATTTTTCCACAAAATTCGATGGGAGAAATTACTTTTACTGAGACAGAGGTTCTTCTTAGTCTTCAACACCTTGATTGCAATAAGGGCCCAGGCCCAGATCGAATACCTCCGATTTTTATTAGGAACTGTGCCAAAAGTTTGAGCAAACCGCTTACAACTATTTACAACACATCAATTAGCACCGGTCACTTTCCCGCCAAATGGAAGTTGGCTTACATTAAGCCTATTCATAAGTCAGGCAATGTAAATGATGTTTCTAACTATAGGCCAATTTCAATCTTGTCTGTTATGGGAAAGATACTCGAGGCCTTGATACAAAAAAGACTAATTCGTTATTTGACTCACGTAATTCATCCGAATCAGCATGGTTTTCTCCCTCAAAGATCTACAGCGTCTAATCTTATGAGTTGTGTGGTAGACATATCAGAAACACTCGACGGTGGTGGTGAGGTGCATGCTATTTACACAGATTTCAGCAAGGCTTTTGATTTGGTAAACCATGATCTTTTGTTGCATAAACTTGATTGTGTGGGCATACATGGCTCTCTGTTGCGCTGGTGTGAATCTTATATACGGAATCGGTCTCAACTTGTTGCACTTCGTGGCTTTGAATCATCGGAATCTATAGTGCCATCTGGAGTCCCTCAGGGATCCCATCTTGGACCTTTATTTTTTACTTTGTTTGTTAACGACATTTCTACGGTAATAAAGTCAAAATTTAAAATGTTCGCTGATGATTTGAAGCTGTACCGACCTATTCTGGATGATACTGATGTTACAGCATTGCAATCAGATATCGACAACGTGGTGACCTGGTGCGAGGTCAACAAAATGAGACTTAATATAAAGAAGTGTTTTTTCCTGAGACTAACTAGGAAACGTCAGCTTACCAATGTGGTTTATAGTATGGGCGCATCGAAACTTGAAGAGGTTGGAGAGATTAGGGACCTTGGGATAATGATCGATGGGGCATTGAGTTTTCGTTCTCATATTGACAACATTGTGAATAGAGCGTCTAAATTATCGGGTTTTATATTTAGGCAAATGAAATTGTTTAAGAATCCTCATCTGACAACTCTCATTTACAATGCAAATGTGCGTCCCATTCTGGAATATTGTAGTGTAGTATGGAATCCCACATACCACGTTCATATCGACCGCATTGAGCGCACTCAAAAGAGATTTTTGTATTGCTTAGCGTATACCGATGGAAAGTGCGACAAGCTGCAGTCTTATGAACAGCGAGCTAAGGAATATGGGCTTTCAACTTTGCGAATGCGAAGGAGGATTTATGACGCTTTATTTGCCTTTAAGTTGATCCGAGGCTATATTGACTCGCCTGATCTCCTGGAGCGCTTGAATTTCACGGTTCCGAATTCTTATAGTCGCCTATGCAACAGAAAAACCCTCACTCCGCCTTCATCGAAGACGAATTTGGGCCAACATTCTCCTCTCCCACGCCTATGTAGGGCCATTAACGCATTACAAAATAACTTTGATATTTTTTCTGGTTCTTTGGCCTCTTTGAAGGTTGAACTAGCAAAAGACACTGCTTAATATTATGTACAAATATTTAGTTTTTAAGTTTTTTTTTTTTTATTATTATTTTTATTTATTTAGGTACTTATTTTGTATTATTGCTTTTTCTTTTATTTTTGTATTGGATCTTTATGTTATTATTATTTTAGTGTTTTATATTGTTTATTACTGTCACTTTTATTTTGTTAAGTTGTGTTTGCATCGTGAAAGGCACAATCATTGTAGAGTTTTCTTCCAAATTACTGATATTATTTTTTATGTTAGATTGTGTGCTGTTTTGCAAACCAAATAAAGAAAAAAAAAAAAAAAAGAAAAAAAAAAAAAAAAAAAAAAAAAAAAAAAGTGTTTTCTTGGTTAATAATCATTATTTTAATATGAATATTGTACTGTTTGCTATGTGAGTACCAATAAAACAGAGTAATTTCACAGACACAGAGTAGATTATACATAACATATATATGTATAATGTATTCTATGACCTCTTTGAATAAATATATTTAATGAGATTAATAAATTACAAGGCATTGTATTATGTATCTAGATATGTATCTATAGGAATTTGTATTGATTAAATCGCTAAACACCAGTACCGTACTCTAGACAACAGAATTTAATAATAAAGACTAGTGGTCGAAATTCTAATTGCTTGTACAAAATATAACATATTATTAATTTATGTATGTACATCAAGCAAACTCTAATTAATTTTTAATTGTTAATGTAAATATACATTAGTACCTACCTACTCTAGAAACTATTTAAAAAAGGAAGGTATGAAATCACACAAAATTTCAAATTCACTTAGTAATTCTGTCTTAATTATTTGTTGGCAACCATTGCAGTTGCCATATTGCCATCATTGGCAATATGGCAACTATTTCACCACAAAGTACGAGTATTATAATTTGTATTGCAGTATAAACGTAAATACATTGATTTGATTTAATTTGTAATATTTCAATTTCAATTTGAATATATGTATAATATAGAAAATTGTTATAATCATTACGGAGGTAAACTTTTTCAAAAATGAGTCAAGTTTCGAGGGAGTCAAGGAAGGTGGCTACGTCACTGGTCCGCGTTTCAGAGACGGAAACTAGGTGGCACTTCAAAAAAAGAATGGTTTGATGTATTTGAAAGGCAATCTCAAGCGTGTTGGTACAGCTGTAGGGTTTTTGCGATTCGTTATCAATAAAAACGCGTGTCGTGTTGGATTTTATTACTTTTCAGTGTCGAAATGATACTGTTAAATTTAAAGTTATAGGTGAATTTTATCATCAATTGTACTTTGAAAGTACTGGGGACGTATTTAAAATGAGATTCGAATAGGGAAGTGAGTACTTGAAAACGAACCAACTAGTGTTGTAGTGCAAGGGCATAATGCGTTTCTGGATTATTTTCGTCACTTTCCCCCCGAGATCTGGGCGGAAGTCTGAAGGTACGCCTAGGCTCTGACAGGGCAGGGAGCGCAGTCCTTCCCGCGCGGTACCTAAGCCTTACGGGTCGCAGATGTGGTATTATAACGTCCCTGCGACTCCGTTTACGTACGGCCTAGAAAGTTATTGACGAGTTATGCCAGAATTTTACTGTCTTAGCCGGTATATATGTATACTAACTATATATATACGGAATATAAATATATACCGGCTATATAATTCGTCAGCAGCCCCTACGCTGATCCATAATGATTTATCCCTTGTAGTGGCAGGGCAACTACTTTTCCCAGTCATTTGGGCACCACCGTGAAATAACAGCACGTGTGCTGTTGTGTTTCGGTGAGTGAGTAAGGGATGCCAGAGCCCATTTTCCTATCCACTTCTAATCCTACTGTGGCGGCAGCGCACTTGCAGCAGTTTACGCGTTGCTTGTGTTATAGGCGACGGTAGCCACCTACCATCAAGTGGACCGTCAGCCTGTCTGCCGACCTTAACATAAAAAAAAGACCACAGTGAAATAACAGCATGTGTGCTGTTTGTGTTTCGGTGAGCGAGTAAAGGATTCCAAAGCACCTTTCTTATCCTCTATTAATCCCTTTATCCTATTAAGGTCGGCAGCATACTTACAGCACCTAATGGCTTGTGTTCATTAGGCAACGGTAGCCATCACCTACCAACAAGTCAACCTCGTTAAGATCGTCAGCCTGCCTGCCGAATTTTACATTAAAAAAGAACATTAGAACCCTCGTTAGCTCGTGCTCCAAAATATCTATTCGGATGTCAAAACCGTCGCGAACTATTAGGAACTGTATTCTTGAAATTCTTTTAGCAGTTCAATTTAATTTAAAATGTAAGTTAAATACATGTACATGAACACAGGGAAGTGATCAGTTATTAGTAGCTCGCCCACTAACCACATCTGTTAACTTATTAGTCAAACAAGTTGTATGGTGAACCAGTCGACCTCATAATGCTAAACCCGATAAACTGGCTTGCTTCGCCAGTTGTATGCAACAAAGCAAGGTTTTTACTTACTCAATAACGCACTATCTTCTCTATAGACGGGATAGTCCGGTAAACAAGACCATCGCGAAGTAACAAGAATATATGGATGACATGCAACAAAATCTATTTTATTTTTTTTTATTTTTTTTTGGACCCATAGATTAATAATTATTAGTCTCTGCTGGCTCCCCAACCAGATACCGCCCGTGCACAAATATTATACGGCAATTAATACTACGCCGGAGTCGGCGTACCCGGATCTAATCTCGACGGGGATATAAAAAGTTACACTTTGTTGGTGTAAAAAATAAACAATTTCATTTATTGATATTAATTTCCACATAATTTGAGTAAATTTGAGTCTACCTTTTTTTACATACACAAGTAAGTATCAGGACAACAAATAGTCAATGTACATACACTAGAGAAATAGTTGCCGCACATCTAGGACTATTTTTTGTTAGAAGGGCGGTATCTGGCAGACAGGCCGACGGTTCACTTGATGGTAGGTGGCTACCGTCCCCTATAACACAAGCAACGCCAAAGCTGCTGCAAGTGCGCTGCCAACTACAGTAGGATTAAGGGAAAGGAGATAGGGAAATGGGCTCTGGCATCCCTTACTCACTCACCGAAACACAACAGCACACGTGCTTTTATTTCACGGTGGTCTTCTGTAAGGGGGTGGTTACTGCCGCCAGACGGGCTGCCCAAATAACTGCGAAAAACGCAGTGTGCCTTGCCACTACTTTCCAAATCCAGGCATTAATCTATCTTTGGACCTATAATTTTTTTATGATAAGTTTGGCTACTATCACCAATACAAAATGAACACAAGATAATGTGCAATTGCGCTGTTAACTTTATTGGAATAAGGTCAGAATAACAGGCCTTATTCTGACCGAGTCTGTCTGTATGGTCTCTCCAACTCCTAATTTAATGCAAAACCGCATTAGTGGAAACGTTAAACGAGGTATTTTTTATATAAATAACTAGCGACCCGCCCCGGCTTCGCCCGGGGTGCAATTTTTATATATATAAACATTCCCCGTTTATCCCTTTTTCCATTAGTGAAAACCGAATTAAAATTGGTCTACCCGTTCACGCGTGATGCCGTGACCAAGGGAAATAGAGATTCATTTTTATTTATAGAAAGATTTGCAGAAAAAGTTATTTTCTAAAATAACTTTATATGTTGACTTTTATGCAATACTTAATGCTGCCATCGCCTATTAAAAGAAAAAACGCCACGGGTGCAAGCGCTTTGTAGACCTTCGTAAGGAACGGATACAACAGCATAATTCTGTTGTTTTACGGTGGTATTCTGTAAGGTTTACTTTATTCAAGTTACTTTAATTGTAAAATAGCGTTCCCTACTATTTTTTGTGTATGTATCTAAATATTTATACATATTTTAAATTAAAGTCGTTCTCCTCTATTGTCTGTATCTCCGCAAACTTCTCAACCACCTAACGGATTTTTATATGATTTTCACTGATGAAAAGAGTAATAAACAAGAAAGGTTTGCGCATATAATTTGCAGAAAAAATTGCATCTGTATGAAGCCGAGGATGGGATATTAATATCATAAATGCGAAACTAACTTTCTTCTGTTTACGCTTGATCCATTTTGACGAAAATCGTTTATAGCTCGAGACCTGAGAAAGGATTTCGGTAATTCGTGTGGTCGAAATTTAAAACCTATTCGGAATAGACAATACGACATTAAGGGCAGTGAAAGTGTTGCAAATTACAGAGCTGGCGCCCGATGGTATTCTAACACGCACAACTGTTACAGATCACTCGTATATTACTCGACCTACGTAATTTAAAAAAGTTATATTCCAGAGACACGAAATGGAATTCGACCCAATTTCGTAAAACATTTATGTTGTTTTAGAGAAAATTGTTGGTTATTTATTGAATCCTCAAGGTAAAACTCTTATAAGTGACGGGAGCTGATGTTTTTCTTCATGATATAATGCGGCCTAAATACACATAAAGAAACCAGGAAAGAATAAGGGAAATAGGCTATTACATCTCTTGGACATCCAATAATAAATGATAAAAATACAGTATACAAGTCCCTAGGTAAAATTATAATTCTATCAATGGCCTAAATCACAATCGATTCGGGAAAAAATTACATATTTTTTAGCTAATAAACTATACTTAAATAATGAAGTACACAAAAATATACTATAAGTGCTACTTACAGTGATAACAGGGTTACCGGTTAGTCGATTTAAATACTTTAAGGAGTTGTAGTTTCCATCATTACCGACTGATTTCACTACGAAAGACCAATACCTACCCCAAACCTAACCGTTTTTGAGATATTGGACTTTTAAGATTTATAAAAATTGCTGATTTTTTGTCTATTATTTCCTACTTCTTTAAATAATGCCTCTAATTTATTTCTTTAAGGGTTTTTGAGTAGATAAGAAGTTGATTTATAGTGATCATGAAATTGGATGTAACTGTACAAAGAAAAAAATTTATACAAGGCGCTTTTTTTCATTAAAGAATATTGAAAAAAATAACTATGGCAGTTATGTTGCAGATGTGCTTAAAAATATATCTACATTTATTCAGCTATCCAAAAAGGTATAATAATCTAGATCTAGAAAACTTAAATAAAAGGCTTTAGATTAGATCCAACCACTTCTACTAATTTTGATGTCCGAGAACTTGGGATCTCGCAGTGGAAATCAGTCGGTAATGAAGGAAACTACAACCCCCTAAAGTATCTAGGTCGACTTTACCGGTTTTTCAGACTCTTGGAATTTTTTTGTTAAAAACACATTATTTATTTGTAGTATAACCTCTACAGTTAGAAAACTAAGGTTAATTTGGTGGACGCTATAGCTCACACCTGTCCACACAAGAGAGGCCTTTACAAAACAGTAATATGTGTAACTAGAGACTCGCCCCCGCCTTCGTATTTTACGCAACTTTTTGCGTATAACAGGATCAAAATTTGTCGGGTGGTTTAGAGAAACCAAGAGTGACATCACTATATATAAAAATGAATCCCCATTAACCTTGGTCACGGCATCACGCTTGAACGGGTAGACCGATTTTAATTAAATTTTCACTAATGGAAAGAGGGATAAACGGGGAATGTTCATATATATAAAAATTGGAACTCGGGCGAAGCCGAGGGCGGGTCGCTAGTTATATTATAGTATGTAAAGCTTAGTTATTTATAGCTTTAAAAGTGTATTTAACTTCTTGTAACAAATTAAGACGTCTCTAATGACAATTGTACTAAGATCAAATATTTTCATCAAACATCAATACCAAACCAGAGACATTAAACCAATAATATCAACAATACTTAAAAAATATATTACCACAGCCATTATTAACTTTTTAAAAATTAATGAAGTAGACGCGAAAGAAAATTCCAACCATGAACGGATGGCAAGAAAAGTTATTTGCCTGATTTCAGTAGATCACTATTCTGATGCTAGATTAAAGGATTGATACTGTGTTAAAAATGTCCCTGTAAAAGTTGTAAAAACTAAGTTAGGGTAGTACAATGTAAAATAGGTATACAACATCTGATGTTTTTGGTACTTAATTCGGTCAAGTTATTCGAATTCGGGTCAATAGCGAGTTCAAGGCAGTTTCATTGTGTATGCGATGTAGATATAATAAAATAATAAAATTGAAGATATTTACGGATTGTCAAACTTTGATCACTAATCAAACAACACAGAGAAAAACTGGAAAGTTGTCAGAGCGCCATGGAGTGAAGCATGACAGGGATAAAGAAACAAGACAAAGTCAGAAGTAGTACAATAAGAGAGAAAATTAAAGTAGAAAACATACATTTTCACATGATCAAAGACATACAAACCAAATGGAGCACTGTTGTCTTTGACTGGTACCTACCCCAGAGGCGGCATAAAACAATTCTTAACACAGTTACTATACATTTATTTGTAGTTCAGAATAAAGGCCCTGTTATTATTATTTAATGGGTCCTCCCATTAGCCAATGTTGTAATTTTGTGGTAATATTTGATAAGATAATACGGCAGGTTGTCTATCACTAACAGTTTCATACTCGTATTTCACGCCCCACAGATCAAGCCTCAATGTGCAGAGGTATGAGCTGTAGTCTACAATGCCAGATCTCTATATACCTACGCAGGTTTGATCACATTTTTTTTATTACCGTTCACCCCATTGGGCTATTTACTGTCTTACTTTCCACTGACTTATATTGAATTTTATCGCTGCTACAGCAGAAAATTCGTTTCGAATAATACTTCAAATATTATTAATGGCGGCGGCTACTAAGCTGCAGAGCTTGGCACATAGACGCAAAATGTCTATGTGTATTTTGTAAGATGTGCCTACTTCGAAGATTGTGCTCGGGAGCTGTAAAAGATCATACCGCCTTCCTCTTTATTCTATCGGACATTCAGACGTACCTACGGCTGGTTACCACCATCAATTTGTCTAAACGTCACTGTCTCTAATTCGGACCAAGCGATTGAAAACATCTTTTATAATGCGCACTGCTAAGGATTGGAACTCCAAGCTCATACAACACAAATCTTTTCAAAATTCGAGTGAACAGGCATTTCCTACACGGCTAGGATGCTGGTCAAGAGCAAACCCATCTTTAATATTAAAAAAAATGATAATATTTATTTACTGAAAATTATTTTATTATTTATTTATTTATTTAATATATCTTTATAAGTATACAAGCACACCGAAATTGTATTCAAGGGCGTCGGTCTAGATATCAATAAACAAGAGGCCGGAAAGAGAAGCAGAAACAACTTTTTCTGTTCTGTTCTGAACTTCAGTTTTGACATATTATGCTTAATATATTTTGAAAAATTAAAAAAGTGGCTGATAAAATTATAAAAATGTAGGTAGAAAGTTGTCAAAATACCCACCGAATCACAATTTTAAACAAGGACTACTTTCACGGTTTTATTTGGTCGTCGAGGCAACGCCATAATTCACGCTAAAGACCAAGTGAAATCTTGAAACTAGTTGAACCGGCCACTGATCAAATTAATCTTGCACCGATATATTTATCGATATACGAATTATTAATACTTACATCTTGTTGCGGAACGAACTTGTACAATTTCGTTCACGAAAATTCACATTGGTCGAGTGGTTAAAGTGTTGTTTTTTTTGTCTCAGGCATCCCGGATTCCAGGCAGAGTAAATTTGGAAATGAACTTTTCAAAGTTCGCTCTAGTCTGGATCTAGCATGTAGTGGCAGAAGACCACCGTGAAATAACAGCACGTATGTTGTTGTGTTTCTATGAGTAAGGGATACCAGAGCACATCATTTTCCCTACCCCTTCCTATTCCATTATCCTTAATCCCAGTAAGGCTGGCAGCGGACTTGCACAACCAGTAGGATTGCTTGTGTTATAGGCGACGGTAGTCAACCTAAACGTAGACACTTCAGGGCCACTAAAATTTTAGAGAGAGCATATACTCAGTAGTAAGTTTGTACACTTATTTACTCATTTTATATTATTGAAAGTGTCCCAGTATTATATTAACCTGCAAAAATTGATTTTTTAAAGAAAAAACGGGACAAGTGCGAGTTGAACTCGCGGGAAGAGGGTTCGCACAATATTGAGTGATTTACCATGTTATTTTAATATCATGGACTTCTTATAGGTTTTCCTATAATCTAAAGTAGAAAACTAATTTCTGCATTTTTTTTCAAAATGTTATGTTCAGTAGTTTCTGAGATGGGGGGGGGGGGAATGGTTGGCAAGACGGACACACGAGTGATCCTAGTTTTTATTCGGACGTACGGAACCGTAAAAGTGCTCATAAATCACAAATGCGTACGATTTTTAATCAACTTTAACTCATAAATATTGACTGATCAATAATAAAATAAACATGTACGTACCTACATAAAAAGTTTATTTCGTTTTCAGAATCCAGGGCGTCATAAACCGGTCGAAACTGGTAATTTTTGGGTAAATGCCATAAATTTAGCAGTAATAACAGTACGCGTTCGGGCGGCTGCATGCTATTCATTTTTATTTATGACGCTACTTGTTTCACATTCAGACAGTTTATAACTTTTGTGCACGACTGTATTGTGATTTTTATTTTTTTAAATATATTTTCGCTATCTATGTTGCGTCGGATGTATTTTATGGCTCTTTGTTTCGGTAATTTGTAGCTTTTACCCTATAGAGTAAACTTTCTTCAACAAAACTAAAACTCCTTCTTAGTTTTAAGAGAAAAACTAAGAAGAAAAAAAGGCATAGCTGCCTCTCGCTTCAAATCGTTAAACAAAAAGCAAGTAGGTTAGGTATATTAAATTGCAAATCTCCGAAAGTACTTTATCGATCACAATAAAATTTTACATAGGTACACTTTATCAGGCATACAGAAAAGGACATAATCTTTCATCCCGAAAAAAGTGCCGTTCCCGAGGGATCATATAAAAATTAAAAATTCAATACCTGACAAAAATATGGGAACAATAAAGATCGAATAAATGTTTCAACGCCTATAAGGGGAGCGGACACGGGTAAAAGTTAGAATTTTATAAAATAATATATAGCTACCTGTTTCACGCTACTTCCTCTGTGTAACTTTGTAAAATATAAGGGGGAGATAGGAGCGGAGATGTGTCTTCGCAGCAGACGTCGAAGAAATTTTGGAGCTGAGTAGTATCTTTCCTAATAAGCCCCTAATTGCTTCTTTTTCATAAACATAATATTAGCTAACAATTTTGTTCTAATTGTAAATAAATTTAAGTGTGCAGTGAAATCTGTGTTTCCTTAATAGGATAAGCTTACCCATTCTCTCAGACAGCGGGCGCCCTACAGAGTCTCTTGTTCATTTCGGCTGAGTAAGTACGGTGGGTAATTCTCTTAGGAGCTGCAGCGAGCCCAAAAGCCCACTGCAACCTGAGGGGTTACAATTGGCGCCCAACGTGGGGCGCCAGTTGTAGATTACAAAAAAGCCCTTTATATATTTTTATTTACAGTTTACTAGGGGCCCGTATCCGGCTTCGCATGGTTTTTTTCTCCAAATCAATACACATTATAAAACAAAGTCCTCCACCACGTCTGTATGTACAAGTATGTTCACGATAATATCAAAAACTACTGAACGGATTTTCATCTATAGGTGTATAATTCGTTAAGGTTTTAATCCTTGGGTTACCGAGGGTTTGCAAATTGGAGCACCTATGCATATGTGCAGACCAAGCAGTTCTACCCAAATCCGATAGATGTCACCGCTTCACCTAATTCTATTGATAGCCACATCAATAGTGTTATATTTTTTATTTAAAAAAAAAAAAAAACAATTTGTACACGTTGTACTTATGTTGCCGATGTCAAAAAAATAGTTTTTAGAATTTTTTGTCTTTTTGTCTGTGTGTTTGTGCACGCTAGTCTCAGAAACGGCTTAACCGGTTTGAATGAGATTTTCACTGATGTATTGTAACAAGTTTCCCGTAACATTTAGTGTTTGTTTCATTCCAATCGGTTTACAAACACAAAAGTTACACGTATATGTATCGCACATTGAACGTTAATAAACGTAATTTTAAAAAAAAACTAAAAATAGATTACATCAAACATAATAACACAAATTATTAATTCTATTTTCTCGAGAGCTCAATTGAGATGCCCCACTTTTAGCAGCGGCGCGTCGCAGTGTGCGTGAAAGGCGTTCCATCACAACCGGTTTGTTTACATTAATCATTGAGCGGTACGCTTGTGTGCGTCGAGACGCCCCGGTCTACTAGTGTGAGTCATATCGCTTTACGTCACTCTGTTTACATTCGCGTTAGTGTGCGTGCGCTCGATTTGTATACCATCTGATTGAATGTGTCTCTGTGTGAGTAGACACGTCATGTCGAGTCGGGAGCCAGCCACGTGCGCATGTGGGTGTGTTCGCGTGCCGACGTGACGTCACAGAGTATTTCGTCACGCGACTCTGTGTCGCTGTGTGCGTAATCGTATTGTTTCTGCGTTGGTGTGCGCGTTGCAGGCGTGTCAATTCAATGTTACATTTTTGTGACCTTAACCGTCAGGTACGTTGCAACTCGAAAGCCTTGTCCTATGAAACATACCCACGAGGAGGCCTTCTGTAATCACCGAAGAATTCTGTACCTACTTATACAATTTTATCGTTTTCTTATACAATAGGTATGTAATAATAATAAATAAAGCCTTTATTCGGATCAACAATTTAAAATTACGTAGGTATAAAAATTAAAGGTCCGTTATTTGTTTCTTGCTTGTTGCGTGCACTGATCTAACTTATAATATATGTATATAATATATATAATCTCAATATACTTAATAGCCTCCTCCAAACTTTTCCATTCGCGCCTATTTTGAGCTACTCGGTTCGACGTCGTTCCAGCTACTTATCTCGTCATTCCACTTTTTCTGTGGTCTAACTCTCTTCCATTTTCCTTTCCCTCTTCTTTTTCTTGCCCATTGCCATTTGAGTCTTCTGATTTAGTATGTTATGTCTGGATCTTTGTCTTATTTCTGATGACACGGTTGTTTAATCTGTCGGACTTCTTCACATTCACCATACTCCTTTCCATTGCGTGCTGGCAAGATGCTAGTCTGTTCATCGAGTTCTGCGTTGAAGCCCATGTTTGGCTGCCGTACATGAGGAAGTATGCAGGTGTTAAAGACTTTACTTTTTAATTTTATATTTAGGTTTCTATCTTTCATGACTTCTCTCAAGCCCCAGTAACTTTTCCAAGCATTTGGTAACTCTCCTTTCTACTTCTTTGCGCACTGGATCTCTTTGTGTTATTAGCTGTCCCAAGTAAATATCTACAATAGGTATGTATCGGTGAAAAATTATAAATTATTTTCGTTATTATAGCGTTATCCATGTGATTTTTTATGAATATTTAAAATTCCTCCTTCATCCCTTAACCTAATAACTTTAAAATACAGACAGCAATAATAAATCCAATTGCATTAACAAAACGCAATCAAAATTATATCATTAAATGCCTAGAATATTTTAATCTTAATAGATTTAAGTGTGCAAAAATGGACAATGTAATAATCTTCTATCTTATCTTATCTTCTACCTCCCTAACTTTTAATTTTAACTTTAACAAAAAGTAACATGAACAATTATGTAAAATAACATTCCCTACAATATTTGTCTGAAATATTTTTTTCTAACTCTTACCGTTTTTGTATAATTTGGAAAACACCCTATTTTTATTTTTTCATACCCCTTCTGCAGGATGGAATCAAAAATTTCTTTTACCCATCGATATTACATATACACTTCTAAAAGTTTATACCAAAAACAAAGATTTTCAACTGTATAGATCGGACAAGACGAAGGAATCCGTATATGTATAACCACCTGGTACAAAACCGCTCAGTCCATCACTAACTTTACAAGCCTATTTAACTACGCCATGACCATCCTGATTACGGCGATCAGGATCAATATTTTTGCAGGAAAATTTTCTTTCAATCCAGACCAGAACCAAATTTGAAAGTTCATTTTTAAAGTTGACCCAGCTGGGAATTGAATCCGGGACCCCTGAGACGAAGCGTTAAGGAACGCACCCTAACCCATTGCCCTAACCACTCATTTAACGGGATGAAATTTGATTTGAAAAACATTCTTTATGGAATTGATGTTGGTAGTCTTCTTTAGTCAAATAAAGTTTTTATGTAATTTATAATTTTATTAACATACGACTATAAAACGGCCATAGATTTTAAATTCACTTAAAGTAACTTAATTAAATTGTTTATTAAATTAAAATTATAAAATTTCCACTATATGCGTTATTTTATGGACACTCTAACCAATAGCCGATTTATCGGGAGCGGTTTTTGTGCAGAAAAACTTTCAAATAAGGAAGGACCATCTCGTTTAAAAATAGATCCTTTCCTGTATGTATTCTAAACATTAAAGTTCAATAACATTTCTTGAAGTGGGTAGGTAGATAATATGTACACACACCCACACGCACACATAGTATGGGGTGGAGAGAGAGCGAATGATGGGTAACAAGTGCTAGCGGACGAAGCACCATCTGTGACTGTTGCGAATCGCTCCTGGGGGATGTATTATTTACTTTACAACATTTGTTTATGTCTCTTCGTTAAAAATCAAGCTAATTTAACACTTAATACCACCAAGCTTAGGTTGAAATCAAACAAGGTGTCGGATTTATTTTGTCAGCTATATTGTCACGAGTTTCGATATTTAAAAACGCAACTCGTGAATTGCATAGTCAAAATTTACGGTTTGAATTTTTTTTGGGGGTGGTAATATTTCAAAATGATATGCGGCAATAGCAAAAAAAAAGTTTAAAAAAATAGCTTTTACCAAATAAAAAGCACATATGCTGTTGTAATCATGTGTGTGCGAGTAAGGGAATCCAATGGCCCCTCTTTAATCCCTAGTTTACTCGAAATCCTTTATCCTTATAGGATACTAGCTGATCCAGCAGACGTTGTCCTGCCAGAACCCGAAAATAATTCCGTAAACCGATTGTGGCGCCAACTATCGGGTCCAATTTTATTTTCAAACCATATGTTAAAGTGAAGACCTATTCTCATACCTACCAAATATACAAAAAAAATATCGTAAAAAAAAAGTCGATGTCACTTTGTGAAATAATGTTGTCATGTTCAATATAATAGGGGCGTTCAGTTTTCGTTCAATCACAGGAATTAACGATGATATGAATGAGTACATCGTTAATCTTATCTTATTATAAAAAAAAACTGTTTTACTGTATGCGTTTTATTTACTGTATCTGTTTCTGTTGTATCGATAAATTAATCTACAGCAGGCCTACCATGAATGTCATTCGAAGTTTTCTCTCTCTATCGTACTTATATAAGAAGTTGCAAGTGGGACACAGAGGGTAAACTTCGGATGCCGTTCATGGTAGCAAGGCAGAGCCATCTATTACTAATTCATCAAACTAACCTATAAATAGACACTACTGTTGTATAATAAACATTAAAACTATCCTATCATTTAAGTTGGACCTAATAACAGATACTTACGAAGTTTGATCAAAGTCGGTTCAGTAATTTCAGAGTTTATCGCGTACATACATCCTGACACGAGATTTTTATATATAAGATATCAGAGTGGACAGTATACTTGTACTTTCGCTTTTTGCTTGTCACACCGTCAACCTGTCTGCTACGTTTTTTTTAAATTAAAGATGGGTTTGCTCTTGACCAGCAGCTAGCCGTGTAGGAAAGATGAGGCCGACGATGGAGCGAGCTCTCCCAGAATATGCCTATTCACTCGAACTACGAAAATATTTGGGTTGTATATGAGCTCGGAAATACAGACGCCGAAAGGGAGTTCCAATTAGCAGTGCGCATTATTATAATTTTATTTTTAAATTGCTTGGCCCGAAATTAGAGGGATTTCGACAAGGTGAGGATGGTAACCACGAGGATGGTACGTTTTATCATAAAAAGTGAATTCCGTTCCGTAGAAATAAGTCCTATAAACATTCAGTTGCCCTGTAGGATATAATTTATACTCTAATTGCTGTATATGTATAAATTAACATCCTTTAGACATGTACTTAAAGATTTAAGTACGTTTATTTTAAAGCGAGTCTTAAAGTACTCCACGAGAACACCACAGTGCGAAGAATTATAGCAGAGACCCTTTCTTTATATTTTTGAATATCCTCATAGACAGGATGATGCACATACACACGCACATACATGGTCTTCGTAAACAAATACATTTTTTTTTAATTATATGTGTTTTTTTAATGTAAAGGTTGTCACAAAGGATAAGCGTTAAGAAGATGATAAGGAAATGGGATCTGGAATCCGTTACTCAGCACACGTAAGGTGTTGGGTTACTGTTGACAGCTGGTCAATTATGCTTAAGTGATGTAATGCTAATGTGATGTCAATATGATGTTGATGCTAAGTTGATATCGTTTTTAAATGGTATTATGATAGTTTCCTATGTCACATCAAGATCATATCAAGATCATATCACAGTAGTAACCTGTGTCGCATTTTAGTATTGCCATCCAATTTACTCGATTGACTCAATGCATAATCGAGCAATGATTTTCTTTAAATTATGCATATTGTTTTAATATTCTACGAAGTAAAATTATTACGAAGATAAAAATACCAATAATAATAAATTTAGAGCCGGTTTACCTATTTAGATTCTAAAGTAACTGAGAAATAATCGGGCAACACTTCTCCCGGCTGTAATCTGTTGACAAAGAGTATATAATCACTACGTTGAGGTTATGTTATTTGTACCCAATCTTACCCAATAGTTTTTATTTTGATTGAAAAGGCTAATTTATTTGACGGTGCATATCACATATTTTAGATAGACAACTCTAAGTAGAGGCTAAATATAAATTTCAATAAAGGTTTAATAAAATTATCAACTTTCAGAATTAATTATACAATGGCTGCATCGAGAGTCAGTGTCTCACAGCTTGAGAAGCTTCTGGATTTCTTAGAAAACCATGAAGACCTCGCTTTGGGACACTGTCGCTCAAACGAAGGGCGACAAAGAAACAAAAGGCTGTGGAGTGAAGTGGCGAGCACTTTAAACAGCATAGGAGATGGTGCTAATAAGGATGGAGCCGGTTGGTCTAAGGTATGTCTGTTTTGTTTTTTAAGATTGTGAACATTAAAAAGATAAACCGTGGGATCATTTTGTTGTCTATCAAACTTTTTTAACAGCCTGTTAAACAGAAAGTGAATAAGATTATAAATAAATGCACTCAAAAGTCATGTTACTATTCATACAAAAGATTTGCAATTCAAAATCTATAGGGTAAATATTATTATCTAATTGTTAGGTTAGGTTGTTATTGATATAATTGTGTTTGTTTCAGTATTGGACAATTTTTAAAAACAGGATGAAAAATAAAATAAGGTCCAACCGTCAAACTGGAGCAGGGCCATCTAATGTGGTTTTTACTCCTCTAGAAGAGAGAGCAATGATAATCATTGGCAGTGATGCTGGTGCGCCTCTCAGAGGAGTACAAGTAGACCCATTTAGAGCACAGGTTTGTTTTATGGTCTTTTTAGTAAATTTATTCTTATATAATTTTTAACGCAAATGGATTTATTTTTTAAGGGATCCTCAGAGGTGCAAGAAGAGATTGACCTAGCGGAAATTAGACAGGAGAATCAGGAGAATGTGGACATCATTCTTGATAGGCAAGTAATGTATGCCACCATCAGCCTTATATTGTGCCTACCATTCGGGCAGTTTGTACTAATATTATTTATCTTTTCAGTGAATTTGTTGATGAGAATGTTGATCAATTTCTTGAACCCCAATATTCTCATCCATCTCCTGATCCTTCTGCTGCCCCAGTGACCCCTGCTCCAGCCGCAGCCTCTATACCTCCAGCGGCCCCAAGACCAATCCGGCGGCAAAGAAGTAAGTTTTTTATTATTTAGGAAATCAAGTTATTGAAAAAGGAGCGAACTTATTATTTTGAAAGTCTAATGTTACAATTACAATAATAAAAATAAAAAACTTTTTGTTATAAGTTATTAATTCTTAATTATTGATTCTTATGTAATTCTTCGTGTATTAGTGTTATTCTGTGGCATATTAATAATATTACATTTAAATAAAAAGAATTGAAAATATGTAACCTCATGCAGAAAGATTTTTTCACTTCTTTCTTTATTTAAAATCAATAAAGCGGTTATAAGCTCAAATTCTGCATAATATAATATTACATTTATTTATATTCCAGGTCGTCCTCGTCTTCACTCACTAAGTGAAGCGAGGGCGGATATTTTAAGATTGGAAGAAGCACGTATTGCTGCTGAGGCACGGCATGCAGAGGTTTTGCAACAAATTCCTGCTGCATTACATGCCATAGCAGCAGCTATATCTGAGCTAGCTGCGGTATTACGACGAGAGCATCAGGTGCCTGTTTTATTTTCTTTTTCAAATCAAAGAGGTGCCTGTTTTAAATTCTTTTTCAAATCAAAGATCAGTGGTAAAAATTTCATCATAATCATAACTTAAGATATCTAAACTGCATGCTTAATTTCATCCAAACTAACTTTTCATGTGTGGTTGAGTCACAAACATCCAGACTTTCATATTAGGCAGTATGAAGTACACTATTAGGCATAAGACTTCCCATTAGACTTCTAGAATGATTGAACGAAATTTATACACATTATGACATTATTACAAAGTATTTATATCACTTTTGTCGAAGCTTCAAAGTAATAACCCTACTGGTATTTCTTAACGTACGTTAAGGGATAAGAGAGATAAAAAAAAACGATACAATTGTATAACATTTATGTATACAATGTTTTGTAACAATATTTTTTAAACGCCACATTGATCCTCCATAGCATCTTTGTTGAGAAGAATCAATAAGAAATTTATACTTAAACATATATTATTATGAAGAACACCCAGTGGACTGTATGCAGCCCCAATGGCGATTGCTATTTCAAAATTAATTTATTGCACTCTTTCTTCATTGCAGATATAAGTGCTTCTTATGCATTTCTGACAGCACCGGATCCGACTCTAGAACCTAAAAAAAAAGTTACGACATAAAATTCTGTTTTGATGATACAAAAATTATAAAAAACTTTTTTAACTTACATATGCGTTCAATTAAGGCATCACGTTCTGCTCGTCCAGCTAATAAGGCTCTATTTACACGCCTGTTGTGTGGATCTTGTAGACTCCTGAAACAGTAGATATGAAAACTTCCAAACATTGCTTGTCTTGACCATTGTTAATATCAAAATTTTTTACAAAAGGTAAACCGATCATTTTTTTTTTGTTTTCAAGAATAGTCAGTTAGTGCTTCTTTTAAAAAAATTGTAATCTTGATTAGTTACCTCTCATAATTAGCTTGTCCTCTAGCATGAGTAACCTCTTCATGATGAACCCGGTTTATTTGCTGTTGTTGCTCATGTTGCTGCTCATGCAACGAGAGAATAGGCTGTATCAAACGAGCTCCATGTGCAATATTGTGCAAAACACAACATGCATTAACTATCCTAGAAGCAGTTTGTGGGTCATAATGAAGAGTTCTCGCAACAAGTAAGCACCTAAACCGGGCTTTTAGCACACCTATGCACCTTTCCACACAATTGCGGGCTGACATGTGCATTTTCGTGTATACACTTTCCTTCGAGCCTGGCGTGGTATTTAATATCGGTGTCATAGTGTGCTTTCTTTGAGGATAACCAGAGTCACCTTAAAAAATAATGCACATGCTGTAAAATTTCTTATTCAAACTTATGTTTCTGTTAATGTTTTTTATGTAAGGCTTATTGTTATTAGTTCAGGTACTGTAGTTTTCTTTATTTATTATTATAAAAGTTAGTATTTTGTAACTTTATTTAAATTGTTTAGTCTTAATAAGAAATGTAAATATGAAATAGATGTATATAATCATAATTGATATTTTATTTACTAACCAAGAACCCATACTGTTTCTCCATTACGACAACACTCTAATAAATAATTATAGAGTGGATGCATCTGCCACACTGTTGCATCATTTGTTGCTCCAGAGTAACTTGCATCCACACTTAAAATATTGAGGTCTGAGTCACAAATCTGTAACAAATTTATAATTGGTACTTATCTATAAGATATAAAAGTCTTACAAATCTTACAAGAGTGTGTTATTGTGACAAAAATGTCTCGTATCACAGATAATAATAATACTAGTCATACTTACAATTTGCACATTGAGAGAGTGGTATTGTTTACGATTATAAAACCTCTCCTCATTGTGTACAGGTCTTATAATGGCAATATGTGTACCATCTACACAACCAATCACTCCCGGAATACCACATTCATTATAAAATCTAAAAATAAATAAGTTGTAAGTACATGCTATAATTAACTTCAGTACCTACCTATATTATATTTAAAAACAAAAAGTTGCAATAAGCACAACTTACTCTCTCTTCACTTTTTCTCTTTCCTCACGTATAAGTGGGAATTTTATATATTTATACAATATTTCGGGAGAATTGAGGGCGTTTGTTACTTCCCGGATTATGTTGGACACTGTAGGTTGAGATACCGATATGTGTGCACCTTCACCGACTATCCTTTGATAGGAACCGCTTGCGTAAAACGCCAACGCAGTGAGCACCTGCAACAAGTAGATCTATGATTGCAGCCCGAAAAAATATTTAGCGTATAACAAGTATTGGTAGGTCTACATCTATTTGAAGTGTACAATCTTACATGACCTTAAAGCGTATACATACCTTAGTCTCAGCGCTAATTGTGTCTCTTCTACGTGAACACTTTAACAAAGGTTTTAATTCGTCTATTAAATCCCGTGCAAGGGGTTCAGTGAGGCGATACCTATCTTCAAATGCCTTGTCGGGAAGGTTAAATGCATCACATAAATCTCTTAGCATTTTGCGTTTTCTTCTCAACCTACGCATATCCTCGGCATGAGCACGCTCTAAATAGTCCATAAACAACCCGAAACGAGCCATTTTACACTTTTAAAAGAGGAAATTGATACAGAAAAACCACCTTTCAAACTTGATAACTCTGTATCACGTCTGTATCACATTTTTGACGTTTACGCGATACTGGTTTATGTCAAAAAGTTGACTATAATACGCATCTAAATTGATATTAAGTTGATATCACTTTGAGAAGGTGAGCATAATACGCAGAAGTTGATGTCAAATTGATGTCAATTTGATATCGCATTTTTCGGAGAGCATAATACGAAATAGTCTGTAATGTAGAGTTGACATCAAAGCAACATCATAATTTATAAGCATAATTGGCCAGCAGACGGGCTGCCCAATTAATGCCTCTATTAAAATACTCAGACTAGAGCTAACTTTGAAGTTCAAACTTGAAAGTTTAATTTCAAACCCTGAGTAACTTCGCTAAATTATCTTAAACACTCGACCAATGGGCCCGTCAAAACTGCCATCAATCCACTCATAGTAGAATCAGCTCCCAGCTTTCTTGACACACAGATATAAAATCAAGCTTAAAATTAAAACTTAGATGAAAATACAGAGTATAGTAGACTAAAATACAGAGTATATAGACAAAAAAATATATTTTCTGAGAGAAAAAAGTAAATTACTGCAAAAAAAGCTTTCAAGTCACAATATAAAAAAAATTACAGTGACAACTACATTACTTTTTAAGCTTATTAATTAACTTAAATTTTAATCCGCAATATTAATTTATCTTAAATACCAATTTTAAATGTGTTCGATTATTTCCGAGAAGCTATAGCAATTTACTGTGCAATATTGTACCTTAATTCATAGACTATTAGGTTGCGCTCATATTAGCAAAAATTGTGTTCGTTCTGAAGTTAGGTCCTTGTCTTAAAATAAGTGGTTCTCCGTTCAAATTTTAAATCCAATATTCCAGTAGGCGTACTACACAAACGCAATCGCTTTCTGAACACACCTGCTCACACACAGGTGCCGGAAGTCTATTAACACTTACACCAATGAGTATACTCGCACGTTAAACCTCTTTGTTTAGCTTTGAAAAAGAAAGCATTGGCTGGCAAGTGACATGGTTTCAGTCGAAGAATATTAAAGGGCTATTTGGCAGTGTACTTAGGTACACAAACTTAGTTGGCGCTAATGCCAATAAAAATCCTTTGTTTTTCCCTATATCTATAGAATCACACAACACAACCCAGTCATCACCACGAATTACAGCTGAACAAATATAAAGTACCTCAATAATACGCTATAACAAAAATACAATTCTATTGTTGTATTTAAATAGGAAATTTATGGGTACAGACTTACACAATTACACATGCTTTAGTAAGTAGCTACTGGCTAAAAATATTTTTTACACAAAAATAAAGAATTAAAACAATTTAGGAATATTGAGTATTATCTTAGATCAATAATAATCTTAAAGACGACGTACATATCTTTGAGTTTTTTAAGCCATTAGAAAAAATAAAATAAAGTAAAGCAGAAAAGTGTGCAAAAATATTTTTATTTATAAATAGCTGAGCTACGCGTGGTATTCGGTATAGTGCGTAACTTTTTTGTTTGTAAACCGATTGGAATGAAAAAAAAAATACTAAATGTTACGGGAAGTTTGCTACAATACAACAATGAAAACCGCATTCAAATCGGTTAATCAGTTTCAGAGATTAGCGTGCACAAACGCACAGACAAACAAACAAAAGTTAAAAATATTTTTTTTCGGTAACATAAGTACATCGTGTACAAATTTTTTGTTTCATGTGCAGACACGCCTCTTTTACGATTATAACGATTATATAATTTAAGTATATGTATTAGATATGTAGATGGGTTTGCTCTCTTGGCCAGCATCTAATCGTGCTGGAAAGACGAAGCCGACGATGGGACTAGCTCACCCAGAAGATATCTTTCACTCTTTCACTCGAACTTTAAAAAGATTTGGTTTGTATGAGCTCGGAAATACAGAGGCCAGCACGAAACACGTCCTCATGAAACTAGCAACTCATATGAATCATTTTAATTTTGTTTAATAACAAAATTCCTACTATCATTAAACAGTTATCTCATCTCTAATCTCTAAATACACTCACACCAATAGGTTTTTAAATGTCATTGACTCACACCGACAAAAAAGATTAAGACAAAATTGCTGTAAGCCTGTCTCTTTCTTCCCTTGCTCTTCAAAACAACACAACGATGAATAAAAATGCAACCGTATGAAGCCAGGGCGAGTCCCTAGTATATGTATAATAATCGCTGAAAAAAAAGTATGAAAAAAAAAATCGCTGTACGTCCTGTACGTCTCTGTCTGTTTTTCGCTCATTTCTTATAAACTACGCATCAGATTTTGATACGGTTATCACTAATGGAAATAGTGATAAGCGAGAAAGGTTTGTGCGAACCATGCGAAGCCGGAATTTGATGCAACTTCCCGGTAATATAGTACCGGGAAGTAATATAGTACGGGCGGCGCGGGCGGCGCGGCGTGCGCATGAGGCGCGCGGTACTGGACACTGCTTATATATAATACTATTGATCGTAGCGTGATGTTATATAGCCTGTAGCCTTCCTCGATAAATGGACTATTCAAAACAAAAAGAATTTTTCAATTCGAACAAGTACCTAGATCCTGAGACCTAGCGCGTTCAAACAAACAAACAAACTCTTCAGTGTATATGATAAAATCAATAGCAACTGGACGCTTCTTGTGATTTGCGTCAATATTTAACTTGACTAATGAATATAAATCCTAATAACCTTTAAATGCGAAAGTGTCTGTTTGGAACGTTTTCACGCCTGAACCGATTACCATGAAATTTCTCATACACGTTGTCAGTATTACAGAAAAGGACCTTTCATCCTGAAAAAAAAAATACTGTTCTCGAGCGATCATCTAAAAATAAAAAATAAAAAATTCAATGTCTGGCAAAAATAATTGAGCAATAAAGATTGAATAAATATTATAACATAAAAAGAGGGGCGCGGACGAATGCGCATGCAAAATCTAGTAAGTACTCATGTAAATATTTTTTAAACTTAGATCCGATAAATTCAAATTAAATTTTATTGTTTTAGTTTATGGAAATGTAAATTTACGAGTAAAATAGAGTTGTTTAAAAGGGAATTGCATAAATGTGCACAGAGCACGCAAAGAAAGTTATCTTTCTGTCCCGCATGACAGCTGTCACAGCTTTTTCAACGGACTCCATTTGCAGGCACATATTAAAATGCTCTGTAAAAAAAAGTAATGTCATGTAAATGACCCGGTATTAGCCGCATGCTAAATAGCGTCCGGACATACAAATTTATTGTTTAAAGAGGTTTTTTTAAAATGTCAAGTAAATGAAAGGAAGAAAAAAACCGTTTGTGCATGCGGGCCAGATGGGCGCGAGTTAGGGTGACAACGCCTTGCGATATACGCAATACGCAGGATATGTCCGTTACGTGTCGATGGTTGCGATCATTATCTTGTAACTGTTAATTTTATTCGCAATACGCGCCGGTAATTGTGTAAAGAGAAGATATGAAATTTTGTTTGCAATTAACTGACCGAACTTACGCGAAATAAACTTGTTATCTTTGACGTCACTCACCTAAACTAATACGTACAACTTTCTACTAACTAGGAAACTTGCATACTACTAACTACATTACTACATCACCATACATTACATTACTAACTAGGAAAAAAAATGGCTTTTTTTTCCGAAACCCTATTTAATTTGGTAAATTTAATTGACGATCATAAGAGTTTCTTGGAGAAACCTAATTGATAAATAAATATTTTGATTTTGATTAAAAATTCGTTTAACATAAAACATATATTTGTCAGACAACCCAAAATATTTGTATGGGACTATCGGTCCATTCCATAAATAATTGTTTTTAGAATGCTATTGGTATTGCCACGCATCTTGTGCCACAGGGATGCCACACTCTTTCTTCTTATGGCATAAAAATCATCAGTATGATTTTGGGCAAGCATTTCTGATGCACTACCTTATGAATCGATCCATATGACGACATACGCAAGCAATACCTGCATATATGTAGCTACTTTTTGGTTCGACAGATTTTGTGTATGGCCCGATGTCTGCATTATGCCAACCACACACGTTCAAGCCTTTCGATCAATCGGCATTAATACATGATAATCGACATGGCGTGGCGGCTTGATCATTCCAATAATACGGTATCGTCATTTTGGTATGTCATTTTGCATGACAAGTATGGTTCTGATGCAAAATGACACCCATACATAAAACTAGCTTGATAAAGCCAATCGTCGTGTATAACTGATATTAGGTACACTTTAGAGAACTAAAAACTGTTCAAAAAAATTAGCACATTTGATAGAACATAATGAAGAAGTTAGCAAATGCTTTAAGCTTTTATGTTAGAATAATGATCAATATATAAATACTTAATCCATGTGTGACGAACAGACAGACTCACAGAAATCGTAATAATTGCATTATTCCGATTTATGCGGTATAAATAGTACGGTATAATTGCGGACTATATGCGGTATAAATAGTAACTCCATAATAACGCTTGTCTATCCATAACGTGTCTATTAAAAAAAACTACTTTTGATAGTTTTCCGAATAGCACCATTCGTAATCACTTGGGATGCTCATGGGATGAGGAGGGTGAATTTTTCAGAGATATGAGCACATCTTCTGTGGCTCTAGCATGAGTTTACGATACTACACTCACGACTACACTCGCTAACGAGAGCGTAAAACATTTATATGGAAAAATGACAATTTGACATTGACAGTTCACGATTTTTTTTCTGCAAATTATATATAAAAACCTTCCTCATTGATTGCTCTTTCTATTAGTGAAAACCGCATGAAAATCTATTCTGCAGTTTATGAGATTATCGGGAACATACCTACTTACATAGCGACGCGGCGGGAAGTTTGTTTTACAATATGTGAGGATTATTATTAGAGTGCACAACAAGACATAACAGTTACATGTGCTTTTATTTTACGGTTGTCTTCTGTAAGGGGGTGGTTTCAACCTAGTTTCTGACAGCGAATTGCAGCCACTGCTACAATTATGTTTCTCTATTTTGTGAAACAAAAAACTGAGAATTTACTTCGTCTTAAACAACTTTAAACATTTTACTCGTTCTCACAAATTAATGAGAAAAAAATTAACCACACACCTTCTATTATTGAAGCCAGGGTTCCATGTGTATTGTTTAAAGTGCAAAAACGCATAAAATCCATTGTACTATTTTTCAACAATCTTTCGACAGTTCTTAACAATTCTTTTCAATATTTCTGTTTAAAGAACCCAAAGAATGCATAATTTTGTCACACCTATAAATTAAAAAAGTACTGTGGAGGTATCAATTTCTTGCACCACGCTACTAGCTAAATAAGCGTGGTTGTCAATTTCTTTTAAATATTCTCTCACCTTGAAATTTCAAAACTATAAAACTTATTGAGGAAAATTAAGTGCAGTATGAGATTTTGTACTCAGTATATGAGATTTTTGTAAATAATATTTTTTAATGTCGAGAATTTAAAAAAAAAAAACTATCATTGTATATTATTATTTAACAATATTATCATGATAGCGGGAACGTAATAAGATTGGGAAAAAAGTTTCTTTCCACTTTATATGAAAAATCAAGACATTTTTATTTTTTAAATTTTATAAGTTTACAGTCATAGATTTTCAACTGTATAGATCGGGCAAGACGAAAGTATCCGTAATGTGACATTTAGAACCACCTGGTACAAAATCGCTTAGTCCATCGCCAACTTTACAAGGCTATTTACCTACGCCATGGCCATCCTGATTACGGCGATCAGGAACAAAATTTTTGAGGAAAAATTTCACAATGCCCTCTCTATACATTTAATCTTTTTGATTACAAGTATAAATGTGCCATTTTGTTCGATGACTTTTTTCCATCTTGTAGGTAATTACATGATCCCGTTACTATATAGAAATTTTGGGACTTCTGATCAAAAAATGCGACAAGTAGTTTTAGCAGTCCTCTCTTGACGTTAACATGACACTGCCTAAAGAGTTCTGAAGAGACCGAAACAGGTGGAAATCTGAAGATGCAAGGTCAGGGTTATATGGCGGATGCATTAACACCTCCCAGCTAAACTCTCTTAATTTTTGCTGAGTGGCTAAAGATGTGTAAGATGGTTTAGAGATTCATTAGATTCACTCATTTTGAAAGAAAGAAAAACAAATGTAAAATAGCTGGAAACAACATTTTACTAATTTGTTTATTTTTTTAAATATAAGCTTTTGTCATCAAGACCATCACATACAAATAGTACAGTTAAAGAGATTTTATTACAATTTTATACATACTATATGCAAAAATAATTTTTCCCCCACCTAATAGTAATATTTTGGTTTGTCCCAGTTTTTATGATCCATCAGATCAGCACATTTGCTGTAATTTCACGGTAGCCTACTCCAAGCGAATGGTTATTGAAGGGCAGCCTAGTTAAAAAAATTTAATTAAATTATAGTTATCTCAAGAAGAAATTAAAATTAAGTACGGAACTTTTAAATTTCTTTTTAGAGACATGCCTAGGTACGTACATATTTATTTAAAAAAATGTCACAGTACATTAAATATTGAATATTTTTACTGTTGTTTGCGAAATTACAAATGTTTTGAAACGTTCATTTTCGAGAAGTGCAGCATTCGTGAGATATTTGAAATCGGTTACAATAACAATATTCAGTGTTCTAAATATTTATTGTCAAGCTCACCTGTATTTCTTGCAATAATAAGAAAACATTGCAATGGCACATACCTGAAACGAAAACAAACAAATTTATTTAAACAATAAACAACAAAGTAAAGAATAAATCTAAAAACAATTTCATGTACTATCAGAAAAAAATACGCGGCCTCATTTTAAAACAATATAATTATAGATTTTGTTAGTATAATAAAATTTATGTTAGTATAATAAAATAATTTCGCAACTGCAAAATTATTTCTGCAGTGAATTTATCCGTATAAAAAAATTGGTTTCTGTAAACAATTTGGTCCTGGAGAGCAGTAAGCATTAGTATCAATCATCAATCGTATAATATGCCCGCGACTTCGCCCGCGTCCAAAAACGAAAAATGAGAAATACCTGAGAAAATATATGAGTATATAACGCTCGACATCTTTTTTACTATGACGGCGGTGTCCCCCAACTTATATATTTCTAGATGATTCCTCCGAAACTTAACATTTTATCAGGATAAAAAGTATCCTATAGTATCCTACAGGTTACTTTGACGAGCCCGTTGGCCGTTGGATGAGTGGTTAGGGTGCTTGCCTTAACTCTCTGTTCTAGGGCTCTCGGGTTCGATACCCGGCAGGGTCAACTTTGAAAAATCAACTTTTCAAATTTGGCTCTGGTCTGGATTTGGAAAGTAGTGGCAGGGCACACTGCCTTTTCGCAGTCATTTGGGCAGCCCGTCTGGCGGCAGTAACCACCTCCTTACAGAAGACCACCGTGAAATAACAGCACGTGTGCTTATGTGTTTCGGTGAGTGAGTAAGGGATGCCAGAGCTCATTTCCTAATCCCTTATCCTTAATCCTACTGCAGTCGGCAACGCACTTGCAGCAGCTTTGGTGTTGCTTGTGTTATAAGTGACGGTAGCCACCTACCATCAAGTGGACCGTCAGCCTGTCTGCCGACCTTAACATAAAAAAAAATCCTATATCCTATATGCTAATCCAGGCCATAAACTGTGTGTCAAATTTCATTAAAATCGGTGGATCCGTTTAGGCGTTGAAAGAGTTAACAAACATGCATCCACACAATCTTTAACGTTTATAAAACACTAGCTGGTGACCGCGGCTTCGCCCGCGTTGAAAAATAAAAAATATCGCCTGACTAAATATATGAGCAATGTAACTCCCTAACATCTTTATTGCAGTTATAGCTTTGCCAGACGTTAGACGATCCCTCGGGAACAGTACTGACAACGTGTATGCAAAATTTCATGATGATCGGTTCAGCGGTTTAGGCGTAAAAAGGTAACAGACAGACAGAGTTACTTTCACATTTATTAGTATGGATTAGTAGGAAGTAGGATTCTGTGCACCAGTCAAACGTTACTAATTGTTCTATGTACAAACGAAACTTTTTTGATACTCTACTTATTTTTCAATTGCTGCGTAGTTAATATACAGGTTGTAGTGAGTAGTGATATAATAAAGCTGGGTTGAGGACCTCGAGGGGTATACGAATCGTTTGAATTATGGAGCCTCCTTATGAGTAGCCCAATGAAATTTGCAGGATAGCTACTTCACAGATAGAGGAAGTTTTTGAAATCTGTAGGACAATTTTTTTTTGATGTACCTACTTTTTTAAAAGTCTTTAAAGTTGAGAAAAATACTGAGTTATTTTTTTTGCCATTTTTTTTACTCTTTGCCAAGATCTAAATGTTTAGATCAAGATAGTAAATGTTATTGAGCCGGATTAGCCTGTCCATTAGCTTACTAGAGAAAAAAAAACAGGCATCTATTACAATAATTCATTTCACTATAATTAAAAACCACGTGGTACTCGGCGTTAGGTAAAAAATAAAAATAAAAATCATAACTCGGAAAATAACAAAAATCGCAGAACATACATTGATTGATCGAATACCCTTCGAGGTCCTCTACCTTCTAGCTTTATTATATCATTACTTCTTGGGACATCCAGTAGAGTGTGGCTGTTTGTTAACCCTTTATATGTGTATTCGGGTTAATATTTAACATATGGATATCATTTCATATTAAAGTAATTTATATATTTAAGTAGAGGGAGAATTATCAATATTTCGATTCACAGGATTGCATGCAGTCCCGATTCGCTTATTTAAAACAGTGATTTGAATAGTTGTTCTAAAAGTTCCAACTCGAAATTCTCGTTCTGTATTTGCTTGTACGATTTCAAATCTCATAACTTGTTTCGAAATCGCTGCCATGTCTTGTTCACACGACTGTGCGCAGTACTTGGATATCTGTGCGTCTGTCAATCATTTTTATTTTTATAAGGTGTTAACTGTTGTCTGTCTTCACACGAAAACAAAACTAGTTTTCCCTAAATAAATAACAGTACCTAAAATATCAAGCACAAATCTGTCATTTGATATTGTGTCTAAATGAAAAATTTATGAATAGTTCAATTGCAGGTAATAAGGCCATTTTTATTGAGTACTAGCTGAACTCAGCCACGCTTCGCTGCGGTCCATACGGCGGCGGCGTGCGCATGGGGCGCGCGGTACTGGACCCTGGTTGTATATAATACTATTTATCGTAGCGTAATGTTATATAGCCTATAGCCTTCCTCGATAAATGGACTATTCAAAACAAAAATAATTTTTCAATTCGAACCAGTAGTTCCTGAGATTAGTGCGTTCAAACAAACAAACAAACTCTTCAGCTTTATAATATTAGTATAGATTTTAGTCGAAAGATTTTTTTTAATAGATTCAAAAACGTATTTTTGGCTGCATTAACTGCACGACAACTAAATAATCAATCGACAGTTGCGATGTAAGTTATATCAACTGCACTAAGCAGCAAATTGTAACTTTTCACCCGGCTTGCAGTCTAAATGCCGTCCATCTGAAAAGAGTCTCCGAACTGCAACACAGAAGAAGGATTCTTTAGTTGTAAGCCGTTGAATTTTATCAACAGTTCACCTAAACTGCTTAAGACATTTTTAGGAAAATCTTTTCTCGATTTGAAACCTTTAGATATTATTAAATGGTTGCGAGGTAGGCTTCATCAATTTTTTTCTCCTTCAAGAATTCGAAGGTTGACGATATTTTTTTTAATAATTTAATTGTCATCAACATTAGCGAATTATGTATCTAATTATGAAAAATATAATTCATTTATTAATTAATCGTTTAATGTGCATTAATTTGTTGATTCTATTAAATGTATTCTGAAGTAATAAACATGGTATAAAAATTTTCAACAAGAACCGATCAACTACTCCTTCTATTTATTAGGAAGTGAAATTCAAAAAGAGAATCGAGAGCTGTCACAATTTAGAGGGTAGTTTTGCACCTGTGTTAACCAGTTGCAAATGAGCGATTTGTTGCATGCGTGCATGTTGCGGCTCGATGCACGCGATTTACGTGTCGATGTCCGGGCGTTTGGCGCGAGTTCGGTCCAGCGATTGATCTGAGGGGTCAGCGAACTTTCCCCGCACCTAATTTGAATTCGCAGGGTATTATCGCGCGGGAACTCAGTAATTGGATAACAATGAGGGCGCCGGCGCCTCCCCCATACGACTCGTGGTCTCCCAGAGCGGGTGAATCAAGGCATATTTTATGGTGCTGGAGTAGCGACACATGTTCTTGATATTAAATCTTTAGCTCACAGGGAGCGGCTCGCTTAAGGCAATAATATACGACAGTGCCTTGTAAAAAAACTCCAAAATTTTCAATTGGCTGGTTTTATTATGTGGTGTAGTTTTTCTAAAACCAAATTTGCTGCTAAAACAAAGTTTTTCTTTATTCCAGTAACATTTTTATTTGCAAACTTTCATCAACCTACATAGAAATTAATAATAATAAAAAAAAATGATTATTTTATTATTATTAATTATTTTTTATTATTATAATTTTACAATGTATCTATGTAGGATGTACAATACCTACATCCTACATAGATACTCACACTTTTGTCGACAAGAATATCCGATAGAATTGTGGCCTACGGCAAATTCAAACCGAGCCAGGGTATCATTTCCTCAAATTTTGTTTTAATCGTTTGTGTCTTGTTATGCATATATGTTGTGTTGTGTAGGAGTTATTGGTTGCAGTGGAAGAATTGATAAGCAGTTATGCTTTGTAACAGTATGTATATTTACATTATATACATGAGAAGGAGTATACGAGTATACACAGCTTAGAAGTTGTTAGACATTGACTGACAGTACTAATTGTTTTTATAATGTACTACATATTATGTACAGCCGCTCTCTCGTAGGTACTAAAGCATAGAAGGTGATTGTTATTTTTGTTGTTTATATATTTGTTTGCGTGAAGAATATTTTTCTTTTTTTTTAAAATATGTTAATGAATAAGATGTAATTATTTAATACTGTAATAAATTAATTTAACACTTTTTTATAAACTACAAAATTTGGTTTTTTGGTTTTGATTTTGTGGTCTCAACACTAATGAGCACTTAGTAACAATGTTTCTGTTCTATAAGAGAAGAGGTGGAACAAATAATTACAGTGGGAGATGTTTCATTGTCACGTACAAACGCGGAGGGATTTGGTAGAACGTATAATTCAGCGAGATGGCACGGCGCATGCGCACCGCTAACATCGTTATGTGGCCAGTGCAGAGGGCAGGCACCTCTACAGATGAACGCAAACACCTCATTCCAAATGAGTGAAATACAACACTAATGTTCTATGACGTCACATGCGTACCAAAGTTTGTTTATTACATAATATGTTGGTGTAGGTGTGCGTGCGTGAGTGACGTCACACTTATAGACAAATATGGAGAAAAACTCGAAACATTACCAAAATCGATCACAATCTAATAATAATATAGGCAGGAAAACCTTACCTATTTTTTTATTATTGAATAACATGGCTAGATCTCTGATCAAAAATAAAATTTTGAAATTAAAAATATCTTAAATTAAAATACACTTTAACATCTGTATCAGTCTATAATAAAATTGGTATATTTTATATCTCTCACAGCTGGTACAGGCTAAATGTACCAATAATAACCAAATACATAGGTATTAAAAGATCTTCGTAAACGTTCAGACGCAAACGTTTTTTAGAGCATGTAGATTTTATGTAGTACCATTATTTAAAATACACACATAAAATAGAAAACTTTCAGGTAATTTGAGAGCAACCTCTAGTAGAGTATTCTTCAAATCCCTCCCACATTGAGTCGCCCAACACTAGCCAGCATCACTGAAATTCTATTACGCGTTTTATACGCGGGGTGCGCCTTAATGCGGCAGAGGGGGGTAATGTTGTAAAACGTGTCCAGTGTGACTTGAACCGCGACACACTAAACCCCCCCTTTTGGGTTTTTTATTAAATCGAGTCAAATGGTGGGGGTTATAATAAGTTGGTGTCGCTGTGGAATAGTAAAATCTGTGTTTCGCATAACTTGCGAGTTCGGGAGGGTGTTTCTCAGTTGGGACGATTCGTTTCGCGCAGTTTACTTTAAATTATAACAGTATGCGTTGGAAGGGTGTTTTTTTTTAATATATTTACTCCTGTCTTGGCTTGACAAATTGGTCATATTAAAATAGTCTGTCCCCTAGGTTTAGACTCAGTCGTATACATTAAAAATTATTTCTTAGGGAATAAGTCTGGGACTAACCATCATCTGCGTTAAGAATGTTAGATCTGGTTAAGAAAATTGAAAAAGTCCATGACATAAAAGAAATATTTAAACTCATGGATTAAATGTACTTTAATTAATTATTAACCAAAACTCACCAATATAAGTACAAGATTAAGGATTTATCACCGAATTGTCGCAACCAAAGTAAGTAAGTACCTACGGCAGAAAGTGTGTTACGTAAAGGTTATATCAAGTCTGGAGCCTTTCTAGGGTCTGTATCCGCCAAAAATACGGAAATATGAGACTAAAGTTAGGAATTAAAAAAAAATATAATTAAATAATTTAGATATATTTATATTAGTTTCAAACAAAAATAAATGTATAATCCCCACATTGAACAGGTCGCATGCTCTGTTCTCTTATGTTACATGCAGACGCAAAAAAATACATTTCAAAAAATATAAAGCAGGTATAAACTTTTGCATCATATATACATACAAATCCTATGTGTAACTACTCACTCACACATACTTAGGCTGCCGCTATTGCGGTTATCATGACAAGCTGAACTCTTTAAGTCTTTTTCAAACGTGCTTGACAAATAGTAATTATTGCGAAAACTCAGCTCATAAAGCACCAGACACACCTCACTTTCGTGTAACAGTATTTAGGTGAAAAGCAAACAGCAAAACGTGACGAACAAAAGGTGTCTCCACACGAACGTGCTCCTAACAATCCGACCTCGAACCGAATCCATTCTAGAGGATTAGATGTAGGTTATGTCCGATCACGGAGGACATTAATGCAGAAACACGGACCTTTCAGGATAGAAACTCTAGGTAAACTAGCACTTAAATGCCTTGGAAATCTAGATTTAGTGCTCACATTGGATTTTCATTATTCTGTATTAAATAAATAAACGCTAAGTTTACGTAAAAATGTAGGTATTATTTATTCATATTAATATAGTGACCACAAATTTATCTAACCCTTATAATAAAGATGTAATGAGGAGACTTCAAAAATTTTAGAATCCATATATAAATTTCTAAAACCTCCATATTATAATGAGAGTTCTAAAAATGTTCCAGTCCCTTGAGTCTAATACGCACAAAAAGCAGCAATTACGTATTAAATCAGAACTTATCACCTTGTATTCTGCGGACACTTCAATGAAATAAGGCCTAGTACACACGAGCATGTATTTATACAAAATAATAAATGAGATTTAACAACATGCGTAAAATTAGAAGCGAAAATACGTTTATTTAATACTAGCTGTGCCTGCGGCTTCGCCCGCGTAACATCATCTAACGATTTTAATTTTTTTTTTATAAAAAGTAGTTTTTGTGGCTTAGATATAAAAGTTAGACATAATGCTGACTTTTTTGTAGGCATTATCAAGCTCTACAACTTTTTTATAGAAATCAATGCTATATCTCTCACCGTTAAAACAATGTTTGAAAGAAACGTTTCCGTTCGATCGTTTTTTCGTCGACTTACTTTGCAAATTCGATTACCACGAAAGTCTTTTACGGGAAAATCATGACCTATGTCCATCATCAAATTCAATTCTAACTATTGGTGAATTTTTTTTTAATCGGATGAGTAGTTTCGAAGATTACTCCCTTCATAAAAACTTTACTTACCACTTTATGTGTATTACTATACATAAAGACTGGCGTACCGAGAGCTCCTCTAAATGTGAGCGAAAACTTTTTCAGACAAGAGACAATTCGTCTATTGTGGAAGTACGCATTGATGTGGGTTTTGTTTGAAGAGAGATTCCACAAGTAAATGAGGCCCTGTAGTCGAATAGGCACTGCCAGAACAAATAAGTTTCAAAATGAAGCAAGGAACCTTCGTTGGTTGACCGTAAAGTATTACTTTTCATATGAGATCTTAATCATTTTTATAGGTCAGTTAGATAGGATAGAAAAACCTAATGGTCCATTACGTGAAAATCTATCTAGCCCACAAAATATTTATTCAAATATCCATGTGTGTGTATTCGAGCGTACCAAACGGTTATCATTATCACGTTTGAAAATAGAACGCACGCGAACCAAGCAAGCGAGTAATCGGGGAAGAGCTTTTATATGACGACCAGTATAATTTGCCCTGTTAGTTTATATGCTCGTTCGTTTCTATGGCCGGTTTTATGATACGCCGCAGGGGGGCGTGGAGGGTCTATATATGGTAGTATTAGTTTAAAGCAGTGTTTTTCAATCTGTGGGTCGCGACCCCTAGGGGGGTCGCAGAGCTTTACTCGGGGGGTCGCCGGCTGAAAGAAAAAGTCGAGGTTCTTACACAACAAAAACACAATTTTAGTGAGAAGGATGTGCTTGTTTATTTTTCAAAAGTTTATCAAAATGTGGTGTTATTTTTGAAACGTTAATAATCAAATCATTTTCTAATTGCAGTCTATTTCTCTTTTTAGTTTTAATGTCTACCATTGAAGAAAATGTCAGTTCACACAAGTATGAAGTGGCGAATGGCACTAATAATTTAAGAGCCTCACTTGCCAGCTCTGGATATTCGCGTTTTCTCTTTATCCAAAATACGTCGGCACTTTGCGAATAAAATTCCATTTTAAGCATGCCATCAGCAGTTAAATCTAAAAGACATTCTTTCATTTTTGTGGTTACATCAGCGAGATCGATTGATTTGTCCAAAAAAGGGTTTAAAATCCATCTACGCCCATTGTCAGTTTCAGAGTGCAAGTCTGGAAAGTATGTCAAAAGTTTCTCTTGTAAATTATACAAGCTCTGTATCATGCAAGGAATGTGAGCCGATACTGCAAAACTTTGGTCTGTTGCATTATCTTCAATAATCCTCTGAACACATGGAAAAGATTCAAACATTTCGTTTTGCAGAGAGGTTGTCCACAAACGAAGTTTTGCGTGAAATGCTTTTACTTTATCTTTAGCTGTTAAAATATTTTCTTCTCTTCCTTGAAGGTTCTTGTTCAAATTGTTAAGGTGGCTAAAAAGATCTGCCAAAAATGCTAATTTCAAGAGCCAAATAGGGTCAGAAAAACGATAAGCATATTCAGATTTTGCATCTTGTAAGAACATTAACAATTCAGCTCTCAGTTCCAGAACCCTTGTCAATACCTTTTCTTTGGATAGCCACCTGACCTCTGTGTGATAAAGGAGATTTTGATGAAGCGAGCCCATATCTTCACAAACTATTCTGAATAGCCGGGTTTGCAAAGCTTTACCTTTGATAGAATTCACAATTTTTATTACCTCCTTGAGCACGTCATTTAAATCAGAGGGTACTACCTTAGCAGCTAGAGCCTGTCGATGAAGAAAACAGTGTGTCTAGGATACGTTTGGCATTATCGATTTTAATTTTGCAATGAGTCCGCTATTTTTGCCAGTCATAGCTTTAGCGCCATCGCTACAAATAGCGATACATTTTTTCCAATCAATATCGTAGTCGCAAGTGCTTTCTAAAAACATATCGTACAAACACTGGCCAGTAGTGTTTGCAGGAAGTGCTTTGCAAAATAATATTTCTTCCGTGATACTGTCATCTGCTTCAAAGCGCACAAATACAAAACTGTGCACAGTCGGAAACATCTGTAGATTCGTCAAACTGCAAAGCAAATTGTTGGCTGTTCTTTAATTTTTCGACTACTTGTTCTTGAATATCCTTGGCCATATCATTTATTCTGCGTGAAATAGTATTGTCAGAAAGTGGTATGTTTTTTAATTTGTTTGCCTCCTGCTTACTGACCATAATTTCAACCATATCAAGTGCAGCTGGCAAAATAAGATTTTCAGCAATTGTATGTGGTTTCACTGCTTTAGCAACTCGATATGCGACTTTGTAGCTAGCTAATAATGCTGACTCGTTGACACTGGATGCCTGAAAATAAACGAAACAATATAAAAGTGAATAGTCAATAAAAATTAAGGACGCGGTACCTTTGCACACCGAAATTAAGTGCCTATGTATTAATCAAAATGCAAACAACAAAGAAATAAACATCTTTAAATATCAACAGTAAAAATAGCAACAATTAGAATAGAATCGCCTTAAGCTTATCGCTTAATTAAGTGCATTGAGAATCTTAACAACACTTCGTGGAGACTAGAAAAACATTATTTTATTACTTACCTGAATTATAGTATTTTGCTGCTGACTAAGAGCTTTCAACTTTCGTTCAAAGAACTCCAACGGCTTATCAGCTTCTTTTTGATGCTTGGTTGTGAGATGTCGCATAAGCTTTGATGGTTTCATACTCTCACGTGATAAAACATCGCAGCAAATTACACATTGAGGTTTATTATTTATGACTGTGAACCCGTATTTCAAATAACTGTCATCGTAATGTCTATTTTTTTTCGGATTTGATTCACCACCACCGCTATTGACACTCGTACCAGATGTTGAAGGCTGCGATCTTTTAAGAAATTTATCCATTTTACAAACGCGCGGAGCAAGCGAAAAAACAAAAGAATGACGTCCGTACTCATCGGTGACTGAGTGAGATGAGAGTTGAAACAAAAGAACATTGCGGGTGGCGCGCGCGGGGCGCTTACTGTCGCTGCAACAACAATGCGGTGTGGCAACGTCGCCGTCGCCGACGCAGTTTCGCCCGCGTGGAATAATAGATAAATGTACCAAAATATGAAAAAATCATTACCTAATGAACGTATGTAGTCTTTTAATTAAATTATTTCTTTGGCTTTCTATGACACAAGGGGGTCGCCAGAATATTTCAACCTGTAAAGGGGTCGCGAAATCAAAAAGATTGAAAAACACTGGTTTAAAGGCCTCGAGGCACGAGCACACATGTGCCTGAACAGATAAGCGGCATCCCCACTCGAAAACTTGTTTAGACAGAGCGATAAGTTTGCTGTCTGAAGGGGGCGTACGATGGTTTCGTGAGTATTGCTTCGCTAGATCGCTAGTCACGAAAATGTTTCTAGACAAGTTGATTGGTCAGTAAAAAAAACTATTTTATTTGTTATTTTTTTTAAATAGTTTAAAAAACTATTTTATTTATATGGTACCCGCCCTGACTTCGTCTGTGTATATAATTTTAACATTAAATTTTAATTGATTATGTTGTAGATCTATAAATGTTTGTTACTCAATCACGCGTAAACAGCTGTAATACGCTGTAAACGCGAAACTCGACATGAGTTTGTTTATGTCCAGGATTAAAACTCAGAATAATTTTATCTTGGTAATAAGTCCCATGGAATTTCACACTTTTATTACGGAACTAGATGACGCCTTGCATTTTATTTATATTTAGAAGTATTTAGTCCTAAATTTTCCATCATAGAACTAGAGGGCGTAAATCTTTGTACTTAATTCATTCAAAATCATAATTTACTACATTACTGAATACCGCATAGTGAAAACCGCATCAAAATTCATTGCCTAGTCTAGAAGAAATAATTGAACAGACAGATGTTTAGACAATATGAAAAAAAAAACACTCCATAAATAAACAAATAAATCAACAATCGATGTGAGATTTCGTATTTGCAAATGTATTAATGTTAAAAAAATTACATAAATTATTGAACCAAGAACAAAATTTGTTTAACGTTAAGACATCAGTCAAGTAACCACTGAAGTTTTAGTCCGGTTTACCATTACAAAGTGTAGCGAACTCCCTTGGCTATAAGGCTTAGGCCATAACATAAATTCTTGGCCCTAATTCGTCGAGCAAAGGGCTCCACACTCAAGGGAGAAATAGGGATTGCTCGTGTACGCCTCTTAGCTATTACTCTTCATTATGAAGCCTCATTTGATACAAAAACCATGCTAATTACGTACTTCCACTTAGAAAGCATTATTTCTTTGCCTATTTTTATTTTTTAATACTAGTCTATATAATTCACAAAATAGAAAATTAGGTATAATTACTTTTGAATAATCCTTTTATTGACGATCACATTATTTTTCCTATTGATAAATAAAATTATATTTGGATTTTTTTTCATAGCTTCTTCTCAAATAAAATTATCATTAATGTAACCTATGAATTGAATATTTAGAAAAGTTTGAAAATATTGAAAAGATTATTGTACGATTATTTCAATTGCTTTCATTGGTCAATACAATTGCTATTAATTAAAAAATTACTTATGTACAATATTAAAACTCAGTAAAAACTATTTCCGTCGACTCTCAGTTTCCGTCGGGCGAGTTCCTCTTTAGTCGTCAGAAGTAGACATCACTAGTTCAAAGATCGATATCAAGAGCCGATGGCGCCAATGTATGCTACCCTCAGTGAACCAGTCAAGTTAGACCTATCAAATATTAGGTAGCATTACTCCTGCGGCGTAGAGTTATAATAGCGGTGAGGGGGTGAGGTAGGCCAATTTAAAATTGGGGAGGCCTCAGTTGTTCCATTTAAGGAATAGGGACCGTGAGTCGTCTGTTGAACTGTACATTATTTGAATTAATAAACAGGAAATTGAGATGTGTTGAAAAATCGATATTGTATGATTTTTTTTTTAATTCCACATTTATTGAATAAATTAATGTCAGATATTATACATGGTAGCATCCTTTATGTGTCATTTTATTTATTGACACTATAATAAAAAATTAACAGAATACATTTAGGAAATGAAAGCTAGATATAGAATTCCAGACAGAGTTCTCATGTTTAAATTATCCGAGTGTTCAGGTAGGTCACCTGGTTCTATTTAGAAAACTATTTTAGAATTTACAATAGAAGAAACATTTATTTCCAGAATTTAAGTTAAGTTTATTTAAGTTTATTCAACTAATTTAAGTTTATTCAAGAAAAACAAAAAAATCACATTCGATTCACACTTAAATGGATTCGAATGTCGCATCTAATTTAAATTAATAGTGGAATGTATAAGAAAATTCAATCAAGCGAGCTCGTATTTCAAACCCTTCGATATCCTCTTGAGAAATGAGGGACAAATAACACCCCTACTATGTTTAATGAAATATTAATAACTAGAATAGAGATTAGTATAGGTATGTCTTAGTTTCTATAGAAGATGGTTTTAAGAGTTACCTGTCTCAAATACTTTATTTTATAATATGTTTTCTTATAGCTATTTCATATACTTCAAACATATATTTCTAGATTTTCACTTTAAGGCGAGGACTTAGCAGAAAAGCTTTATTTTCGTCGCCTAATTTGACTTGTTAGAGTAAAATAAAAACTTTAAAAAAAATCAGAGCATAATAGAGTATATTTCAAAAAGTTTGAATCGGGCAGATTTATACAATAAATAATATTTTCTGAGAAAAAATAAAATAGCAAATTAATGCACATAAAAAAACTTTCTTGTCACAGTAATAAAAATTTTCAGCGACAACTAGGTATATTATTTTTTAAGGTTATTACTTAAGGGCTTCACTTAAGCAAATGACATTTACAATAGAACTTGCTGGTGGCGGAGACAATTCAACAGGCCTAAAAATGGTGCTTTTTGTTTTTACCATTAGAATATGCAAAAAAAAATAATAATACAATTTTTTAAACTGACATTAACTTATTAATAGGTACAGGATTCATATGCGAGCAACAAGCCGTTTTCGAGAGAATTTTCAATAAAAGTCAAATTCTTCTTGTGTTCTAACTTTTTTTGTGGAGTTTCTATTACCTTAACGACAATTCTAATTAATACAATTGGTTCTTCACATGTTTAAGTATAATATATATATTTTTTAAAGCAATTGTGTTGTCTATTTCTTGTACATCTTCATTAAACAATGGATATTTTTAGTATTTAGCGTTTGTCTCCACCTTAATTTAAGTTCTGCACTAAAGTTTTAATCGGCTACTTTTATTTTAAGGTTATTTTAAAAATAACTTTACAATTTTAAATCTGTTCGGTTATCTCCGAGAAGCTACAAAAATTTGTTGTGCAATATTGCACCTTAAGTCGTAGGTTATTAGGTTGCGCTGATTTTGGTAAAAATTGTATTCGGTGTGACGTTAGTCCTTGTCTTAAAAATTGAATTAAAAAGAAAATCTCGAAAACAATATTTTTAGCAGCTATGCAGGTGTCACCGAAGTAATTAATTCAAGAATCAAGAAATTTTTAAGAAGCAACATTTCGCTGCAAAGGTCGATCAATAGATATTAATACGAATACTGGAAATACTCGTACGAATACGTGTATATAAATGTCGATAAAATATTATTTGCAATATCAGAATATCTTTCATAAGAACATAACTACATATATAATTTTATTATAAACGAAACCGACGCCCGCCCTACTACGTCCGAGTGCAATTGGGGATATATAATATGTAGCCCATGTCCATCTAACAAGATTAATTAACCTTTCAAATAGTTCAACAATTTTTCAAATAGGTGCAATATTCCGGATATTTCCCTCCACATATGAGCAAAGTTACAAAATCATCATCTTCTCTTAGTCTACTTAGTGTAAAAATTATATTATGGTAGGTTCCTATATATATATTCTGATCCAATTGAGCTTGTCTGCTACATTCATAAGCACGTTCCTTGAGTAGTATTTCTATAGACGCCATCAATAAACCCTTATCCCTAGATGGCTGTAAAGGCAAGCTATACGAAATTAAATTAGGTTGAGTTCGGGCCCTTTGAACGACCTGAGATTAGCGAAGATTAGAGCTCCCCAAAGCGGGTTTAACTACTTATACATCTGTTGTGTAGGATCTTGAACAAGGATCAAGACATACATACGTATGTCTTGATCCTTGTTCATATATCTTATATATCTTACTATATCTTTACGTACTATTCAAGCCAACTACATTGAATAGATCCTATTAAAAGAATTTAGCCTTATAGTATGAATATAGGCATCTCCTACTGGAACGGTAATACCTCACTAATTTAACAGTGGATAGCAGCAGCAATCATAAATGGGATAGCAGCAAAATACCGTACCAAATATTACAATTGATGAATCACAGAGAAAGGTACCTTGCAGGATCAAGTAGACCGTCAGCCTGCGGGCATAGCCGTTTAGTGTCTCGTTTTTGCATTTTTATGATATAAAAATCTCAACGATCACTTGTCTAAAGGTAACTCGTCCGTGTAGTCGAGTCGATATAAATATACCTACTTATAAACTGAGATGATATTAACATTTGACATAAATGGTAACAATTTTAAATAAGCTACGAAGTATATTCAAAATTGACAATTTTTTTAAAGAAATCACATAGATAATTCAATTTTCTTTTTGGAACGAGTTAAAAAATTATAAAAAATGATTAACTCGCTGAAAATGCAAATGTATTATATTATATTACATAGCTTAGATTAGATTATAATTAAATTAAATTAATGGGTTTTTAATAAACTAAATAAAATAATGTTAATAATTAAAAAAAAAACTTAAGTACATTTACTGACTGCTCTCAAACGGTGAAGAAAACATCGTGAGCAAACCTGCATACGCCAAAGAAGAATTTATGGCTAAGTCCATCAACCAACCCGCACTGGCCTAGCGCAGCGTGGTGGACCAGCCTATACGCCCTTATTGAGAGGGTAGGCCTGTGCCTCTGCAGCGGGGACATATAATAGGCTGTTAATGATCATGATGTTGAATTATATTAAACTAGCAATCCGACCTGGCTTTGCACGGGTGCAATTTTTTTTCTGCAAATTATGTACATACTTTATTAGTGAAAACCTTATCAAAATTCGTTGGATTGTTAAGAAGAAGTTAGTGGAGAAACAGACAGAGGCGGGACAGCGATTTTAATATGTGTAGATAATAAATTTTAATATATATGTATAATAAATAAAGAAAAAGGACATTAAATAATCGACTGAATTTCAGTACGAATATGAGTGCAGAAATGAAAGAGCTTAATAACAGGCCGATGGGCTTTGGCTTAGCGCGCCGGTATCCATTTTGGAGAGCAACACGACCGCAATCCGGAAATACCGTCACAAACCGACATACCGATCATTCGATTGATGTAGTGCTGAGGACATTCAAGGTTGTAGATATTAAGAACCTTTGTTACAAAAATCAAAATATACGTTTTTTTCTTAATTTTTTGACGGTATAATATATCTGGTTTTTGTCCTATATTGAAGAGGACATACATAGATCATTTTAAATAATTTGAAGGCGGGCCGTAATTATTTTTATAGTAAAAATGGAAAAATTGTGAATGAGGATTTGATTCTACGCAAATATTATTAAGAGATTTAATTCGTTTATTTGAATAATGGGTAATTTCTGAAACTACTTAAATCTTCAGTATGTACTATACTAAATTTTATTTCGATTAAACCATGTTTTCACTTCAAAATTTAACATAAAAATCATGCCCAAAATTGCTATCTTTTAACATTTTGGTCACTATTGTAAACTGAATGCATGGCGGTAATCAAAATTAAGGAAGGTAAAAGTCGCGGGGCAGAGCTAGTAAGTAACAATATTCAGAAAATATGTGCCATTTAATTAAAAAATATATTTTTTGACATACTTTGAAAATAGAAGGAACACACATAATAATTATTATACAATCTTATATAATTACCAAGCAAGTTAAATAGCGATGGTTTTGTTTGTTTAATCATCATCTTTAGCCATATTTTTAGTTAGTGCAAAGTGGAAAAATAATTAACCTACATACTTTACCGGACGTGTTAAATTAATATAAATCGATTTTAAGACGTGTTCTTCGGAAATTCTTCGACGGGAATTCCAAACGTTAAGTATATTATTACGATGCAAACAAACAACACGTTGGAATCCAGAGGTTAGAAATGCAACTATTAATTTTTTTTCTGGTGCGTGTTTTATAAGAAAACACTCAAAGAAAATATCCATTGTAAATTAAATATCCATAAGTAAATGCAGCGTTTCCTGCGGTAATATTTGGCAATAATTACTACAAGTGTCTTACAAGTTATGTATGTCAAACACAGAATATGATGATACTGTTATTGATGATACTGTTAACTTTTATTGATGATACTGTTACAATGAGACACTTAATTGTTGATAATAATTAATTGAAAATGTGTTAGTGTGGTTTTATTTAATTGAAGTTATTTTTTTTAAAAGGAAACTTTTATTGGAAAATTGTTAGAGAGCTTTTTTGTTTCTTTTATAAATCTACTTTTTTTTTTCAATTATATCCCTACATATAAAAATGAATCCCCATTTCCCTTGGTCACGGTATCACCCGTGAACGGGTAGACCGATTTTAATTCGGTTTTCACTAATGGAAAGAGTGATAAACGGGGAATGTTCATATATATAAAAATTGTACGCCGGGCGAAGCCGGGGGCGGGTCGCTAGTATTCGATAAAATACAACATAATAAGTGTCTTTTTTATCCAAAAATCGTACGACAAACTGACAATCTCGCCAGCTAAACTTGATGGTACTACATGGCCACTGTCACTCAATTGTTTCAAGTGCCTACCTTGAGAATTAATACTCAGTCATCCCTTAGTCACAAAAATTAACCTTGGTATTCTGGTGGTTTCTACTGCCTAATTAATGCTTACAGAAAGAAGTGATGCTCTGCAAATGTTCTCTAGAAATTTTTTAGCTGTAATTTATTTGCATACCAAGACTCGAATAAATAAAAATATTATTGTATGAGAATACGTATGATATCATGTCTAAACCATGCAGAGGGGACGTATTTTGTATGCTACTCACATTGGGTGAACGCTTTCAAATGCAAAATATTCAGTACTTTTACACCCTGCGTGGACAGGATGGGGTGGCTCAGGGTGGCTGTAGTGTTAAGGCGAGGACTTAGCAGAAAAGAGTTGTTTTCGTTGCCTAATTTGACTTGTTAGAGTAAAATCAAAACTTAGATAAAAATAGATAGACTATATTTAAAACAGCTTGAACCGGGCAGATTTATACAAAAAAAAGTTTTTTTTTTATACATAATATATTTTATTTTAACTAGTGGCAGGGCACACTGCGATTTTGGGCGTCCCGTCTGGTGGTGGCCTTAGAGAAGACCACCGTGAAATAACTGCAGATGTGCTGTTTTATTTCGGTGAGTGAAAAAGAGATGCCATTCCCTTGTCCCCTTCCTAATCATACTTAGATCGGCAGCGCACTTGCAGCAGCTGTGGCTTTGCTTGTGTTATATGCGACGGTAGCCACCTACCATCAAGTGGACAGTCAGCTTGTCTGTCGATTTTAAGATTAAAAAAATCCGACAAAAAAAATAGTAAGTTAAAAAAAAAAAGCTTTCTCGTCAGTCTAATTCAGACCAAGCGCTCTTTTATAATGCGCACTGCTAAGGATTGGAACTCCCTGCCCGGCGGCGTCTGTATTTTCGATCTCATACAACCCAAATCTCTTTAAGGTTCGAGTGAATAGGCATCTTCTGGGTGAGCTCGCTCCATCGTCGGCCTCATCCTTCCTACATGGATAGATGCTAGTCAAGAGAAAACCCATCTTTAATTAAAAAAAATCAGCGACAACTACATTATTTTTTAAGCTTATTAATTAACGAGTTCTATACTAAAGTGTTAATCGGCTGCTTTTATTTCTTTTTTGATATTTTATATAATACTAGCGGACCCGCCCCCGGCTTCGCCCGGGATGCAATTTTTATATATAAGAACATTCCCCGTTTTTCCCTCTTTCCATTAGTGAAAACCGAATTAAAATCGGTCTACCCGTTCACGCGTGATGTCGTGACCAAGGGAAATGGGGATTCATTTTTATATATACAGATAGACTAGCGGCCCGTTCCCGGCTTCACCCGGGGTGCAATTTTTATATATAAGGACATTCCCCTCTTTCCATTAGTGAAAACCGAATTAAAATCGGTCTACCCGTTCACGCGTGATGCTGTGATCAAGGGAAATGGGATTCCTTTTTATATATATAGAGATTTAAGAAAATCCTTCCAATTTTAAATTTGTTCGTTTATCTCCGAGAAGTTACAGAAATTTGTTGTGCAATATTGCACCTTAATTCATAGGTTTTTAGGTTGCCCTCATTTTGATAAAAATTGTGCTCGGTCTGACGTTAGTTATTAGACTAATGTAAAATCAGTCTAATAATAATTTTAAAATCAAATTATTAATCTACTTTTTATTTGCAAAAAAAATGATAATTAAAATCTTCAACAGAAAAGTCTGCTTAAAACACTTAATCATGGGCACCCTCCGACATTACCATACAGACAAGTTAAATGTAAACTGGGCAATTGGAATTAATTTTAGCGATACTGCTATATGCATGGAATATACATTTTCCTTTCACAATGTAAATTATAATCATTAATCTGGTACACTCAGAAGTAGTGAATTCAGCTATTATTCTGCATTGCATTATTTCATCTTAGGGTAACCATGTATCATTTTTTTAAACATTTAATAGAGTAAATTTAAAGGGCATTTAATTAACAGATTTTAATTCTTATATAAACAATAAATTAAAGTAATGCCAAATAAAAAGGGAAATTAATATACTGTGGCGATATACAATCTAACTATAAAATTTAGACTTCGTCCGCATCCCTCGGGAACAGTACCCATTCTTTTTCTGTCTGCTATTAATGCAACCTATTTTTATGACGATCGGTTGAACTACAACATATGTATAAACAACCTCACTTTCGCATTTATAATGTTGGTTCAGATACAATGTAATCTATACTAACATTATTAAGAGAAAAGGTTTGTATGTATGTACGTATGTTTGTAATGAATAAATTCAAAAACTACTGGACCAATTTTAAAAATTCTTTCGTCTATAGAAAGCTATGTGCATTATCAGCGAGTAACATGGGCTACTCACCCTCCCACCATCTCCCCCCTTTACAACCCCCCATCCATGCAAATATATGTTTGTAATCAACCTATAGAAACCTTTTTTTTTATAGAACTTTTTTTTTTTTTTTTTTTTAGAAACCTATAGAACCTATAGACCTTTCACCTATAGAAAGCCTTATCAGGACGAAGTCGCGTGCAACAGCTAGAATATATATTTCACTTAATATATTAATATTTCTTTTAATTTTTTTATAATATGAACACTTATTTTTCTGGCAAGACAGCCAAAACCGAAATAAATATATTTCGGTTTTGGCTGCCTTGCCAGAAAAATAAGTGTTCATATTCTAATAAGAAGGAAATTTAAGAGGCATATGCCTAAAATGAGTGTTGTATCCAATAGCTATAAGACTCGATGTAAAAATACACTTGTTACTAGCTGAGCCAGCAACTTCGTACGCGTGGTATTCGGTATATCCCGTGATTATTTTGTTTGTAAACCGATTGGAATGAAACAAACACTAAATGTTACGGGAATCTTGCTAAAATACATAATCGAAAATGGCATTCAAATCGGTTAAGCAGTGTCTGAGATTAGATTACACAAACGCACAGACAAAAATTCTAAAAACTATGTTTTTTTACTTTGGTAACATATAAAACGTGTATAATTTTTTTTTAAATATATTTAATGAATACAGACACGATTATATGTATAGATATAGATAATTTATGGTAAAGTTATTATTGCGAAATGCAAATTTATGGAATAAAGTATTTTAAAAAAAGAATCCATTTGAAAAGGTAAATATTGTTTATGTGTTAATATTGCGAAGCATTGTAATCGAATTAAGTATCGAAAATTTGTAAGCAGGCGTGAGCTATCTTTAGTATATTTATCTTCACCCCGAGCCTTTGATGAGACTAATGACAGGTTAATGTACCTGGTATTTCTGACATGTCGCCCGCAATGAGTCAAGTATGAGCCGGAACAAAATAAAAACAAGTTTAAAACAATAGGCAGAACCTGTTTCGCGTGTAACGGAGCGACCGGTCGCGTTTTCGTTTGTTGTGAACCTTGCTGCGTAGCAATAAGACTTCGTTTTAAATGATTTCAATTAGGAATAAGGAACAACCTCTGCCGAGACGTTTATTGAAAATGTAGTCTGGACTGGAGTGATCGAATTATTTAAAATTGGAAATTGAAATTCAATATCTTACTTGTCTGCATCAGCTAGTACGAAAATTTCTCCATATAGGTTAAAGTTTCTGTATTCTGCTTTTAATGCAATAAGAACTATTTTTAGTGAAGGTAATCAGATGGTGCAAGACAGGCACTTGATGGTAGCCACCTACCATCAAGTGGACCGTCAGCCAGTCTGCCGTTCTCAACATAAAAAAAATTGCAAAAAAAGAACATCTCTACGGAATATCAACATGTATCCCGTATACAAATACATATCTATACGAGAAGTAGTATAAATAAAATGCAAAAAACTTATTTTAAATAATATATCGCTCAATATTAAAAAAAAAAAGAATTTACAAGAAGAATTCTTGAATACTTAAAGTACCCGCAATAAAATGAATTAAAAGTTGTTCGTGAAAAAAGTTTTACTTCGCATTCTCATTACTACGACCGCCATTGTCGTAATGCTGTCTTGAATAGTCCATTTCAAAAACCACCCCAAAAATACCTACCCCTATTGTAGTAGAGCACAAAATAGTTCTCAGTAACTCAACGCCGAATGCAAGTGTGTGCATCTGTTAATCTAGACATGGCACGGAGCGGGTTTTGGTTGGGACCGCAGGTATAGAGAAGAAAAAAAGAACTTGATGAAAAAAGTACAAAGCTTTCTCTCAGAGGGGGTACAACGATCATACTTTTACGGTTAGGACCTTCAAATTTGCACCTTATCGTGTAGTCAATAAGATTTTGATGAATGTAAACGTATTTATGGTATAACGCCGCTTCGCAGGGGTCTAATGACACGCGAAGCTTTTTGTGGGGTGGTTTTTTTCGACAGACTTAATTAGTGTTTGATTGTTTTTTACTTTAATTCTATTTTAATCGATGTCTGTGGTTATTGAGTGCGGCCGAGATTTTTTGACTTCGGAAACATGATTTTGCTATTTAAATAAAGATCAAATGGTTTATGATGGGAAGACCACTATTTGCAGACAAACTTCATCGCTTAGAGAATGCGTTTATTTTTTATATGCAGCGTTTTTTTTTTAATTCAAATTTATAACTAGAAAAAACGTTATAAAATCATAAGGTCAATCACAGGCCAAAATAACCAACAAAAAAGTCGTCGATACTTTATTGTATAAGTGACACTCGTCAGGTTCAAGTAAAATTACAGAAAAAATACGCAGCAAATTGTTGCCAAATCTCCAGTGAACTGGCCAAGGCACATTGGCAGAGACATCAACTGTTGTGCCAAGTGGTATCGATTGCCATCCCTACGAGGTATCGTGCCAAGACGTGTTCCGTATTTGTTTTTGTAAATTACCATAAAAATATTACATTGAGGTAATGAAGAAATAAAGCGTACCATTATATGTTACATTCGATTAATGATTTCGACAATTTCGTCGAAATTTGCGACGGTGGCGCTGCGGGAAAGGCGCAGCCTATCATGTCGAGAGGTCCGAGTTCGTACCCGGTCATACCAATGGTTTTTTTTAAACTTAAGTGCATTTTAGGAAAACATCGTGAGGCAACCTGCATACGCCAAAAAAATTCTAAGGCAGATGTGAAGTCCACCAATCCACACTGGGCCAGCAGCGTGGCCAATCCACGCTGCTGATATACTCGTTTATTGGCTATATGCCAATATGCCCTTGTTGAGAGGGTAGGCCTGTGCCTCTACAGTGGGGACATATAATAGGCTGTTAATAATGTAAGTGATGATCAATTAAAAATTTTGAAAGCTAATTACAAGTTATGCGTTCTTAGGTCAATATCGTTTATTGCTTAAAATAACTTAATCTATTTCTTTCACTAAGTTCTCAATAAATTTTCTTTATAGACTAGAAAATATTACATTTCCCAAATTATTCCCATTTTTGGAAGCGAATCGTGTGTAAAGAGTCATCATTATCATACATATTTTATACAGGACAGGAAGTTTCTTAGTGGACTTTGATTTATCAAATGTAATAACTTTCTTTGTTCAACAATCGTGGACTCAATTGACATAACTTTCTTTGTTCCACGATAATGCGTTGTAGCAAATTTTATTATCAGTAAGAAGAATTGAAAATATGAAAAATTGAAATTATGAAAAATTAGGTCCGAAATATGTCCATTTTTATTAAATCGCTTTTGTATAATAGGTAACAGTTATTTTCAAATTTATAACATTACTAGCGTTCCGCCCCCTGCTTCGCCCGGGATGCAATTTCTATATATAAGAACATTCCCCGTTTATCCCTCTTTCCATTATTGAAAACCGAATTAAAATCGGTCTACCCGTTCACGCGTGATGCCGTGACCAAGGGAAATGGGGATTCATTTTTATACATAGAGATTAGACTGACGCGCCCCAGCTTTATCCGTTGAAATTGGGTGTTAGTACATGTAAATAATACTATACTAATATTATAAAGAGAAAAGATTTGTATGTATTTATGTATGTATGTTCGTAATGAATAAACTCAAAAACTACTGGACCGATTTTAAAAATTCTTACACCTATAGAAAGCCACATTAGCAGCGAGTAAAATAGGCTACTCACCCTCCCCCCTTTACGGCCCCTGCATTAAAAAAAATCCACGAATAGTATTTTATAAAGAGACGCGGGCAATGTCGCGTTCAACAGCTAGTAATATAATATATAGCCTATATATGCCTCTAGGAACAACGTTACCTTTGAAATAAGTTCAGCAGTTACCGAGATAACCCTCCATATATGTACGATCAAAATTAAAAATTTTCCTTAAAATATTCGTATACATAGATTATGAATTATTTTATTTATATTTATTACGTTTTCAACAACAGTTATAGGATTGTTCGATTGACGCGTTAAAAAAAAAAAAAAAAAATTGTAATGTTTTCTGTGTTTAAAAATGTTATAGAATTTATTATAATACTAGCTGAACCCTCAACTTCGTACGCGTGGTATACGGTATAGAGCGTAACTTTTTTGTTTGTAAACCGATTTGAATGAAACTTTTTTTTGGAAATGTTACAGGAAGCTTCCTACAATACATCAGTGAAAACCGCATTCAAATCGGTTAAGCCATCTGAGATTAGCGTGCACAAACGCACAGACAAAAATCCTATACACGGCTCGTTTATGATTTTGGCTTATTGGCATAAAGACTGTAATGATCATAACTAAGCCAATGGCCAGTAGGTACCGTTTAGATCAATAGAGCTGATCTGAGGGCCCCTTAAAGTTGGCGTTCATCAGGGAGAAACTGCATAGTCTAGCTAAGCCAACATTCCAGGTACATAATATACTGTACTCTTTGTATGTGAATTTAATAAAATATACTCCTAGTACAAAACACAATGTTTAAAAATCGAAGTATCGTCAAATTTACAAATATTAACTCTAAGCGTGTAATACATAAAATGGAAAAATAAAAGCATTGTTGAAAAGGCTTTTACAACAATGTATTTGGAATTTGAACGATAACTTTAGGAGTCGCGTCAAGCTAAGCCATGAATCAAGCGAAAAGTTAGCGCTTATCTCTGACCTCCCACTTTGGACGGAGGTAAAGTTTTTAAAGCCCACTAAACCACATTGTTGTTCGCTGTTACACCGACAGAAGTACATATATGTACTTATTTCATGACAAGGGTAGTTCTTAAACTCGTCCCAATGATAGATAGGATTATCTTTCCTTTTTAATCTACTCCGCGAATACAAAAAATTCAAGTCCACTGCTGGACAAAAGCCTCCCCCCTAATTTTCCAAAAGGACCGATCAGAAGCAGCCTGGATCCACCGTCGATTGGCGGCCCTTATCAGGTCGTCTGTCCACTTTTCGTGAGGACGTTCTACGCTGCGCTGGCCGGTCCGTGGCCTCCATTCGAGAACCTTCCGGCCTCAGCGGCCGTAGGCTCTCCGTACTATGTGTCCTTCCCACTGCCACTTCAACTTACTAATCCAACGGGTTATGTTGGTAACTTTCGTTTGTCTACGAATCTTCTCATTCCTGATTCAATCTTGCAATGTAAGCATAGCCCTCTCCAAAGCTCGTTAAGCGACGTTGAGTTTTCTTACGAAGCCCATAGTTAGAGACCCCTTTTCAGCGCCATATGTCATCACTGGCAACACACATTGGTCGAAAACTTTTATTTTAAGACACTGAGGAATTTTGGACGAGAAGACGTCTCGGAGCTTCCCGACGTTGGCTCTACCTAATTGAACTGTTTGTCCCAAGTAGATGTACTTGTTAACAACTTCGAAAGCTGAATTTCCAACTGTTACTGGGGGGGAACTGTTACTGGGGGAGAATGAGGAGAAGGGACGAGAGCTTTACCGTTACTTTCCGAACGTGGCGGATCGACTTCCGACCCGGGCAACCTGGGTCGAACCGAACTATAAAGTCTCGCAGATCCTCACCGGTCATGGATGCTTTAGGAGACGACTGTATGACATGAAACTTTGCGAGGAGAGTATGTGTGAGTGCGGTATGGAGGATGAGGACTTGCACCACGTTTTGTGGTCCTGTCCTCTGTACGACGATCTGAGGAACGAGATGATAGATGGGATCTACCAAGATAGCGGGGGACCCGCGTATTACCGGGACCTCGTATTCACGGCGGCGAACTACGCAAGGCTTGAAAGATTCGCGCGCAAATGGCACAGGAGGCGGAGCACCCACAGTTGAGGGAGAGTGGGCGAAGCCCGAAGCCCCGCATCAGTCAACTGTGCAATGATGTCGGCCCCAGAAGGGGAAGATTCGACAGAGGGACAGAGGAAGAGAAACAATTTGTATACGATTCGGCCCGTATGACTAGACTGTCGAAAGGGCCATGGGTTGGTGGTGGGTCTGTTACTGGGGTGGGCACAACAAAAAAATATAAATCGATATAATCCCAATCGATATATTCCTAGCGGAGTCAACTTTGGAAAAGACCTTTTCAAAGTTGACACTGGTCTGGGTGTTTAAAGTAACGGCAGGACATACAGCCCCCTTACAGAGGACCACCGTGAAAATAATAATGGCGGTATAAAAATTACAGTAAGTATTATCTTTTACCAGAGAAAAGATATTAGTACAAGTACTTTTCCGACAATGTTAGCCACAATTATTTTACCAAAACCTATTTAATGGGATTGATTTTTGTGACACTTATTCTCCATGTAATAAGGAATCAAATTTGGATAATATTAAAATTGGCACTACAATAAATTAAAGAGCTTTTTAATGATTTTTTGTTAATGTGAATCACAAAAAAATATAAATGATTGTATTCGACAGCAAAATTCTTTACATAATCAGAAGACAAATTTTAAAAATTTAAATTAAAGCAGATATACCGAAATCCGTGACACTTTTACCACTTCAGTTTCAATTTCAGTTTCAATTTCAATTCTACTAACTACAATTCAATTCTACTAACTTCAGTTTCAATTTGACGGAAGATTTCTGATATATATGATAGAGAAAACCATTAAAAAAGTGGTAAACATTCTAAAAGTAGAAATTGAACATTTACTTATCAAAATTGCGTCGGCTAAATCATCGATGGGGAGGGCAGGTAAAACTGCAGCAATTTGTTTTATTATTGATACAAAGTTATTGCTGTAAATTATACATGATTGTATGTGTTCGTGGGTCGAGAGGCCCTCAGTCGCGCTGGAGGGTTATTTATACTTTTGATTACTTTTAAACTGTTAGGACAGAATCCTTTATAATTTTACAAAAATTTAAAAGTTATCATACGTATATTAATGTGTTCCGATTGCGTCGACGGAAGATTACCAGTTATATTCTTATTAAATGACTTTAATGAGAATTCTTATTTAAGTTATGTTATTATTAGTCTCTTTAAAAGAGTTACCAGTAGACTATAATGTATATTGAATAACCTACACCTGAAATTGCGAGACATCGCAAAAACTTGCTTAAATACCTAGGTAAAACTATAAAAATAATTCAAAATAAGGAACAGTAGGGCTTCATTAAAGTTCATTCAAGGCTTTATTCATTAAATTAACTATTAATGACCCCAAAGATCATTAGGTATATTACTTTTCTGGTTTTTGTTAAATAAATTTTGAAAATTTAAAAGGCCTACTTAAAAAAATCTTCATAATCGAAGGCATTGTTTTTAAAATTTGGTTTTTCTTTCCATATTTCTACCAATATATAAAACAAAAACAATGAAAATTGTTTTTCGTCTACACGCGCCATGGGATTAACACTCTAATAGCCCTTAACCGAGGGTTGCTTTTATATTTGAATTTTACCAGGAGCTTGAATTTACAGCTTGATTCTATGCAGGTTGACGACTTTTAAGCCCAATATCACATTGATCCAGAAAAAAGTTGGGTTCTAGTTTCTTAGCGGTGAGATTCGTCACCTCATTTGGGCTTAGTGGCTATAATACTCGGAAAGGTGCTATGACTACGCAAACGCTGTGACTTTTGGTGAGTTATATTTATAGTCCGTGTCACTGTATATAGTTACATATAGTTCAAAACTTACTTGTTACTGATAATCTTTAATACCTGGAACAATCTTTCAATCTAGCGTGATTCTACTGAATCAGTTTACGATAAAATTTAAAACTACCATCACAGTACAATGTGGTGAAATTCCTACTAAAACAGGAGGGATCCATGACCTTGCTTCCGTCCAGTGAGTGCTGAGTGCATCAACAATAAATTCAAGACATTATCAACAAAACCATCGCAACAATACAGCTGTAAGCGGTAATAATCGACTTCCGTTCATTTTGAATCCGCACCTATGCCTTCTTAAGCATGGTTCAGACTATGACAGTATTCAGTCCAATTGCAAAATGCTAAAGCTAAATTTAATTTACTATTATTTTATCTACATTTTTTTTATGTTACTGCCCCAATCAAGATAAAAGTATGAAAGTAGTCTAATGACTTGAATTACGAGTGTTCATGAACTAGATAACTAACGTTAATGACATAGTTTGTATTTTGTTAGTAACTTTTAATGATAAAATATTGTAGCACTAATGTCTTATTTTTACATAGAAAACTATTTGGCCAATTTGGTCAAAATTACAATTATTTTTAATTTTAAAATTTTAAACTTTTTTATAATGTTATCTAATAACATTTATAATTTTATAATTTTTATAATTTTATCTACATTGTATTGTCGATATTGTACCATAAATACCTTTAGATTAAGTTAACTCAGTAATAATACAAACTTAATGTCAATAAAATACCTAATAACGTGTATTGAATAAATAAACAAAATAAAGGATAGGTACAAAATATAAAGAGCAATTCAAGACTAAATGACTGTTTAAAGTGTAACTTTTAAGTAAGGAAAGTAACAGAAGACAGTAAAGTATAAAAACTATAATCCCCGCAAATTGCTAATGTGCACAATCACAAGGTACAGCGTGACGTCGTCCGCAACTGAAAACTCGCCGTACAGTATTCCTAACGATACTGAGTGTCAAGAGATGACGTCACCAAAATGGCGGCCAGGCGCATTAGCACTTTGCGGGGATTATACTTTATTTTCTGTTACTTCCCTTAAATAGTGTTACACAGTTTAGAGTAATGCAGTTTCTTGTATGTGTGCGTGTACGAAATAAAATTCTTTCTTTCTTTCTTTCTTTCAATAGCTCTGAAAAATATAACTTTAGTTATCTGTTTGTGCTAAAATAAATAACAAGCGCACTGTGTACTACGCCTTATAACTAATGATAGTTATGACCCCGTGGATACCAGGTGTTATTGTTTTTGTTTTAAGGCCCCCAAATTGTTCAAAGCATCACAATGGAGTATTTAACGTATAATCCTTAAACATGAGAATTCACCATAATGTATGAGTGTTTTGGCCGCCAAATGCCATAAAAAATTGACAACACTCTACTTACCTATAGTCATCAAATATATACCATTGTAAGTAGTTATTAAATTTGTTTGTATGGAATCACATTCAAAGCCATTCAAGTGATTTTTTTTCTTATTTTTAAGTCTCTTGTATAACAATGTATCCTGTGTCTGTATCTCGGTGAAACTATCTGTTTGAGATAATATTTAAGTAAGTACATGTACATACATACATATGTGCAGGCATTATATAAATACTTTTATCGAATGGATCCAACATTTTTAGGTCGATGGTTAGATGTGGAACAGCATACGATATGAAAAAGATATCAGAACGTAAATGTTGAAGATAAAATTGTATACTTGTGCACATAAATAAAGTAATCCAATATCCACAATAACTAAATAATCCAAAAACTGGATCGATTCTTGATCTCTCACCGCAAATATTCGCCTATGAATATGTTCTTTAAAAAATCTTTTAAATTTTATAAGACCGTACCAAAATCGACCTATACGTATTTTAAGTAGTTATACTTCCATAAGAAAAGTCACAAAAAATAGGACATAATGTCTAATTGTGTTATAATATCGGATAATAAAGGATAACTACGTGCTGTAAGTATCAGAATTTTTCATTGTTTTTACATAAATTATTTAAAGTTGAAACATGCGTTTTATGTTATACTAGCTTTTTCGTCGCGACTTCATCCGGCATGCCTTTTTCTTAAGTATTTTTGTCAGACGTTGAATATTTTTAATTTTTTTATGAAAGGTATCCAATGTCCTCATTTGAATCCTTGACAAAGTGTTTCAAGATTCGGTCCAACCGTTTAGGAGCAATTCAGTGGCATACAAACGTACAGACCAATTACATACTAAAGAAGAACAGGCTGATACTACAATTTCATATAAAAAAATGTCACTGTACCGAATTAAATTTTCCTAGGAGACCGGGTGTTTGTACCACTTTGGGTTCCGACTGTACCAACACACCCACACATAATACATTCTGATCAATATATCTTTCATATGTAGCGGTAGGCGACACATGTAGTTCGCTAACTCTGACACATCGGAGGCATCGATCACGCAAATGGAATTGAGTATAATATTACTGAAACTCACTCACGGCAACAACTCGAGATATTCCACCAATAAAAAGCGCCTCTTGGAAGACCTCAGTTTACAATTTTAGTTAGATAATAAATCTAATCTGTATCTATACATATTATAAAATAAAGTTGCTGTCACCGTCTATCTTTTCTTCGCTAATTTTGATACGGTTTTCACTAGTGGAAAGAGCGATTTGCAATAAAATTACATCCGTGCGAAACCAGAAGCGGGTAGAAACCAGAAGCGAACCAAATTACATCCATGAGAAAAATAAAACTATATTTAAAATAAATTAATGAAATATTATCTGCTTTCTTTAAATTAATTAATGAAATTTAGGTTTAGGTTTTTAATTTAGATTACATTTATTTTTAAATACAGTATTATTTTTGATAACATTAGTTTGATCCCATAGACAAACTGCATTCCAGTTTTATGGGACATTGTAAATATTTTTCTAATTATTTCATGTATAATAAATAAATAAAAAATAAATAATTAAGTAATAAGAATACTACAAAACCACAATAATAAGTATTTTCTTCGCAGACAGATGGAACTCTCCTCTTATGTATAGAAGGATCCTCTTTATTTAGTTGTTTAGTAATATTTGGTTAGTTGTTTAGTTGTAATATAACAATAGTTATCTATCATTATATAAATGTAACAATAGTTACATTTATATATAACAATAACCAACAAAACTGAAGAGTTTGTGAACGCGCTAAACTCTGGAAGTAGTGATCGGATTTTAAAAATTCTTTTTGCATTTGATAGCCCAATTTTTGAAGAAGGTTTTAGGCTTATAAGCGTTATGACCCTTTGAAGCCGAGCAAAAAGAAAAAAAATCAGAAAGAACTTTAACAAAACGATGTGCATGCCTTTGTAAATTAAAACACGGGTGATGTCGCGGGACACAGCTAGTAATTAATAAAGGTTGCTAAGGTTAGGTTCGAAATAAATCATTATTATTAAGTTATTCACATATAAAAAAGATGTACCATGGACTAAAAAGAAGCATAGAGAACAGACATCGTTTCTTTTCGAACGCAAGAGTATGCAAAACGGCGTCAATACGCACGATATTAACATGCACAGACAGACTGTCCTAACAAAAACATGGCCATGACCGTGAATTAACACTAATAATCAAAGTACACCTAGGAAATTAACTTCGATCAACACTTGCGATCTTCAAACATTATTACCATCTTCAGATGCGTCACGAGTTATTGTCACAGAAACATTTCTGTCAACCGATAAGCACAAAAGAAAAGAACATAAATATGAAAGCGATTTTGTTTTACGCCAACTACTCACTCGATCATCATTAAATCCATACTAATATTATAAATGTGAAAGTAACTCTTGTCTGTTTGTCTGTCTGTTACCTTTTCACGCTTAAACCAGTGAGCCGATCATCATGAAATTTTGCATACACGTCGTCAGGGATACAGGAAAGGATATAGGGTACCTTTCATCCAGAAAAAAAGTACTTTTCTAGAGGGATCATCTAACGCCTGGCAAAGCTATAACTACAATAAAGACGTCAGGCGTTACATTGTTTATATATTTAGTATGGCGTTATTTTTATGTCTTAGGCGTTTTAGCTCCAGCTAGTTTTGTATACATCACCAATGAAAAGAGTAATGTGACGAGGAAGCTTTTCATAATATAATTTGCAAATGAATTAATGCACCTTGTTGTATTTATACGATAAATACAAGGCACTTTTCAAAAAATTGCACCCGTGCGGATCCGGGGGCAGGTCGCTAGTGAACTATAAGTCAGATACAAATAATAGATTAAACACACTCAAGTATGTAATCTGATTATAGGTTGTATTCATTGTATTATTTAACTCTACAAAACATCTTATTAAACGAAACTATTTTAAATTAATGAATGTAGCTTGTGGCACAGGTTATATTTATTTATTTCTATTTTAAAGACTTGAAAGGAACACGAAAGTATATACCTATCTAAAAAACTTTTTTTAAATATTTTGTTTAATTTATTCAAACTTTTTTGCTCATTCACTGACATTTTTATATTTTTACTAGCGACCCGCCCCCGGCTTCGCCTGGCGTGCAATTTTTATATACCCTAAAACATTCCCCGTTTATCCCTCTTTCCATTAGCGAAAACCGAATTAAAATCGGTCTACCCGTTCACGCGTGATGCCGTGACCAAGAGAAATAGGGATTCATTTTTATATATTAAGACTAGCGACCTGCCCCCGGCTTCGCCCGGCGTGTAATTTTTATATATCCTAAAACATTCCCCGTTTATCCCTCTTTCCATTAGCGAAAACCGAATTAAAATCGGTCTACCCGTTCACGCGTGATGCCGTGACCAGGAGAAATAGGGATTCATTTTTATATATAAGATAGAAGATTGATCTCTCGGGAATAGTTTTTTTTTCTGGACGAAAGGTATACCATGTCCTTTTTTTATCCCTAACCACGTATATACAAAATTACATGACGATCGGTTGAGTCATTTTTAAAGAAGGGTGGTAATGGGCTCTGGCATCCCTTACTTACACACCAAAATACAACAGCACATATGCTGTTATTTCACGGTGGTCTTCTGTAAGGGGGTGGTTACTGCCGCCAGACGGGCTGCCCAAATGACTGTGAAACGCAGTATGCCCTGTCATTACTTTCCAAATCCAGGCCAGAGCCACCTTTGAAAAGTTCATTTCCATAGTTGGCCTTGTTGGGAATCAGAGTGTTAAGACAAGCACCCTAACCATTCATCCACCCAAATGTCGAGCTTTTTTGTGTACCCAGCTTTCTTCAAATGTGTCAAAACTGTTTTGTTTTTCAGCTATAGTCAATTCCCAGTTTTTCAGCTAAGTCGTAACTGATATGCCGATCTTGCTCCACTTTTTCAAAAATTGCGTCCATTTTATCCCTAACAGGGCGACCAGAGTGAGGTGCATTTTTGACATTAAAATTCCCAGATTGAGAAAGCTTAAACTTTTTGTTACTTAGTTTTACCATATATACTTTTACTGACACTTCGGCGCCACCGTCATCACAGCGTTAAAGATGTCATTACATTATTTATTATATTTCTCATTTTTGAACGCGGAAGAAGTCACGGGCATCAGCCAGTAAGATTTAAATGTATGCCTTCCCATTGGTGTGTCAATAAATGAATAAATAAGACATCTAAACTCAAATAATCTTTTATCTTTCCTTCTTTATTTGGAAGAGTTGCACACCAAATGTTTGCATCTACATTTGAAGAACATTTTAGACAATAAAGATAAAAAATGCGTTTCCGTCTGGGTAATAAGTGTCTGTGATTTCGCGCACTTAGACCGGAATGATCTATTCTTTGCTATCGTCAACAAAGGAAAATCAGTTAACCACGCCACGGCAAGCGGCGAATCAAAGTGAATGATGTTCAATTTGGCCTATCATCAAACAAAAACAAGAAAAAAAAACCTCCCATTATTTCAGCTACAAGAGGCAGAACAAAATCAGGTTTCTCCGGCCAAGATGGATTCTTTGGATCCACGTTATTAATGTTGTAATCTGGCAGAATGATCTATTAACTTTTTAATACTTGTTGCTTCATAATAGTGTATAATATCCATCACGATGCTCGGAATTGTTGGCTACAGAGAATCCATTTATAATTGTCATTTGTAATGATAGGTTTATTTAAAACTAAGTAACATGTAACATACTTTTGTCGGTGAGGTGGATGAGGGCTTCGAAAAATATTTGTGGCTTTCTGGGTGAATATCTAGCGTGCAAACCTTTTTTAGAGAGCTAGCAGCTTCCTTGCACAGAGCAATTAGCATAACTATTTAGCGATGAAATGCTAACGGCAAGGAACTGTGGTACTAAGAGCGTCTAAGCAGAGGTGAAATTTATTTTTTAGGGTTCCGTACGTCCGAATAAAAAAAAGGGAACCCTTATAGGATCACTCGTGTGTCCGTCTTAGTTTTCTACTTATAGATTATAGGAAAACCTGTCCATGATATTAAAATAACATGGTAAATCACTCAATATCCTACGGAACCCTCTTCACGCGAGTTCAACTCGCACTTGTCCCGTTTTTTAGATATATGCCTTATCTCTGAAGTAATCTTTTATCGATATAATATATTCTAACTATTTCCTCAGCTTTTTCATTTTAACCTATAAATTTCCTCAAGAATTTGGCAATGAAATACAGAAAGAATTTTTAAAATCCGACTGGTATTTCCAGAGTTTAACGCGTTCAACCAAACAAACGAACTCATCGGCTTATTATATTAGTATAGTAAAATAAAGCTGTAGAGTTAGTTTGCTATGCTTTCACGCCTTAAAGTAAATCAACAACAAATTTTTCGTACACGTTGTCAGAGGTACATAAAAAGTACGATCTCGAGGAACCAACTAAAAAAAAAAAAATTCAACGCCTTAGAAAAATAAATCAGGAGCAATAAACAGTGAAGAAATGTTTAATCCAGCGAATAAGCGTCTACTCCAGAAAAAAGTAGGTACTGTTACCGAGGGACGAGAACGAAGCCGCGGACAAAAGCTAGTTATTTATGAAAAATATAAATATTTTATTTCATTTTTCATTTAACAATAAAGTTTTTTTTTTTTAATATGTGTTGAGGAAAACAATTTCCAACATCCACAATTATGGCAATTTTTGAGATGATAAATACGAAAATGACTGTCTGTCGTTTTTATGGCTACGAAATTTGGTTTCAATATAGCTTGTAGGTACATGCTTTAAGTTGCATTGAGATTAAAATGTTGAGCAAATTATTGAACGAGAAGTTCAGTTACTCCGTTTTATTATATAATAATATATAAGTAAGTTGTATTAGAGGCAATTGGAGGATTATTAGTGTATACCTGAAATTATGTATCTTTGAAATAGTAAAAATATGTATCAAATATATATATAATAATGTATATCCTCCATCTGTTAACATAATCCGCTAATTTTTCTTCATATACTAAACTACTAAACTGTTGCGCCCGGTTTAGCCCGGGTGCAATTAAATATTATAATAAACAAACTTACAAAATCTCGTTAGTACAGATAATTCGTTGAATTTATTTATATTTATAAAACTGTAATAAATCTAATAGGTGATATTAAAAAATTAATATATTTAGTGAATTGTTTAAAAAAAGAATTGAAACTAATAACTATACTCCGGCCATTATAAGAGTGCTGTTCTGACAGGTGTCAATTCCATATATTTTCTGTATCGTTTATTCGGAAATGAACTTTATGCAATGGACATAAAGAAATGTCAAAAACGCATTCATAGAATGACCGTACTATATAGAAATGCGCGTTCGGTAACAATATAATGTTGTCTTCCTGTCGTTTGATTGGAGCTAATTGTGGTGACCTGAACCTTTTACCCTCTTTGTCAATTGACAGAAACCACTTGACCTCTCCCTTCTTCGTAAAAATAGAAATTATCTAGATGCTGGTCCGTGAGAGTGAGACGGAGCCGCTTCAAAATAGCCGCATGTCTCATAAGTCGTTCATATTCTTTACTCCCCGGATTCTTAATTTAAATCATGTGGAGTCAGTGTAAACATTATTACTTTGAGAAATTGTTATGATTTCTAATTTCAAGGCAACTATATTTATTTTAAGTAAAAGTTAGGTTATGCTTCGTTCAAACGAAGATTTTTTTTTATCTTTAATATATCTTTGGAAGATAAAATGTAAGTATATTATATTTTCAAAATAACAGTTTCCCGTCTTATTTCCCGTTGCCCCATAAGGTTTGGCAAGAATCAAAGTATGAATTGTTTGGCAAATGGTTTGGCAGACTTAAAAAATGAAATTTATTAGCTTTTATTCTTTTAAAATAAACCTATACTCTCTTTATCCCATCCTTTAAAACTATCAAGTTCGGCAGCTCATTTGAAACCTATGTGATAATCATGATAGCGTTAATAGGCGACGGTAGCTAAGGAAAACCAAAAATCTATACAAACAATAAAATCGTAAACGAGCCGTGTTTGTACAGTTTGTACACGTTGTTTTATGTTACCGAGGTAAAAAAAAAAATGGTTTTTATAATATTTGTCTGTTTGTGCGCGCTAATCTCAGAAACGGTTTAACCGATCTGAATACGGTTTTCACTAATGTATTGTAGCAAGATTCCCGTAACATTTAGTGTTTGTTTCGTTCCAATTGGTATGCAAACAAAAAAGTTACGCGCTATACCGAATACTACACATACGAAGTTGCGGGCTCAGCTAGTCTTGGAATAAAAATGTGAGGAGAGACAACTTAAGCTGCAGTTTTATTCCATAAGCAACAAAATGGTCTACGTCTAGAGGACATCGCAATAAAAATTTACATTTAAATAAGCAGTCATAAACTAAACATTGTTGAATTTATTAACAGCGAGCGTAACGAATAGACTAAAGCCCAGCATAGACGAAGCTATAATATTAATTAATTATATTTTATATTGTTGTTATAATACATATTATAGTAACGCATATATTGGGATATTTATATTCTACTAGTGTTCCGCCCCCGGCTTCGCCTGGAATGCAATTTTCCATTAGCGAAAACCGAATTAAAATCGGTCTACCCGTTCACAAGTGATGCCGTGAGCAAGGGAAAAGCTACGCGTTATTCCGAATACCACGCGTATCAAGTCGCGGGCACAGCTAGTAAGCAATAAAGATAGAAAAAATATTTCAACACATAAGAAAAAGGGACGCGGACGAAATACAGGAAAATGTTATTATTATATATTTATATTTTGGCATATTAATATAATATTATATCCACGTCTGTGCTGGGCCTTAAGAGTGCACGAATTTACAAATGACACAGACGTTATTTCCATGACTAGTGCGAAGCCAAAGAAAATAAAGCGGTTAGTTTGAAAGCGACATAAGAAAGCCAACAAAATGCGTTATGTTGCGTAAATCTAATAGTGTTGATTAATTTGTCAACCGATACGGTTTCTGTCTGGTCTTATTTCATGTACCTACTCATTACAATCGTAATTGGCCCACAAATGACCACTGTTGAAAATGGCTTCTTTAATTGATCGCCAAACTCTATCCACTGCCAGCATACCCATTTAATAAGCTATATGGGAGTTTGTTGCTATTTTGTACCGCAAGAATAGATTTTGTTGCTCCATTAGTTTACGAGAAACGACCGAGATACTGACGTAATATTTTTATTCTTTTTTTAAATGTTTATAGTACAGATAAAGAGTTTTAATAATAATAATAATAATAAGACGGTCTTATAGCGAAGAGCCTCGACCAACATCTCAAGGGGCTCTCGTTAGATGGCTGGATCAAGGGGCAGATCCAGAAAGCAGTACTTCTTGACACGGCACGAATTTTCAGGAGGTTCCTCACTCTGGAGCCCTAACCACCGGTAGCTTGGGCTTTGCCCCGCTACCTGCGGCAAACTAGTTTTTTGTAATATATGTATTTTTTTATAGATACATATTGTAAAAAACTACATATGAATAAATGGTATAATAATAATAATACAATATACAAAGAAAGCACCTATCGAACCGAATCAAACGGCATATTTTGTTGCTCTAAGATAGGCTAGTAAGATATACAAAAATCTCAACCCTTCGTGGAATATGAACTACCTGGATACTCGATTAAAATGGAGTACTGCTAGGTATGCTAGGTTTTTTGAAATTTTCAAAAATCGCGGATCCTTACTTTATAAAATTAACCTACGTTCCAATAGCAGCTCTCTAGACTTAGTAGTTTTGGCTGTGCGTTGATAGGTCAAACGATTTTACAAGTACCTATAGATTATGACAAGTATGTATAAATGGTCTATTCCCATTATGTCCCACAAGAAATGTCCAATTTGGGACATTTTGGGAATTACAAAAAAATTATCAAATCATTATTTTCTTATTTTATTTTTTAGATACTATCACCATATAATCCCTTAAATTCCACTTACGTTGAGTAATAGGTAACATGGAAACGGTTTTTCTATTGAAAAAGATATGGCGAAATTTCACCACAGCCTGAACTTTTCAAACGATTATAGTTTTTCCGGTTCAGTGTGAAAAGCTGTAGCCTGTAGCAGATATCAAACAGCAAATGCTTGCCTCCACAAATACAACTCGGAAACTAGTTCTCCTTCGAAGATACAATTATGCATTTATGCAATATTTTTACCAATCAAAAATCGTCCCTATTTCGTCCACGTTAAGAGCCTATCGAAGTTCCCAGATTGGTTATTTGCTACTAAAACGTGGAGGTGCTTTACAGGCAGGGCTTTGTAATAGGTCCGCTATAGCGAGAGCTTCCTCGCCTCGCGAGGCGGTTGTTAGAGTGGACGGGAAAGAAGAGTCTGTTCGGTGCATGTGAGGTCTATTTACGATGGCACTCAATACGAGGTCGTGCGACATAAACGGTCTTGTGTAGACACTATGAAACACTGTTATTGGACAGAAGAGCATTCAAAACTCACGTTTGTCTGTCCGTCAATCGGCTCAGTATTTCTTTGTAGTTATGAATCGCGATTGTATTGACAGATGGTTTTTTCACAGTAATGGCGTTGTTGAACTTTCAGCAAAGACTCACTCAATTATTACGAGGAACCGCGACTCGATATCTATCAGAAATATGTCTGTCGCTATACAAATTGTTAATTTCTTTTATTAAATTTTAAAGCATTTTGGCTGTGTGAAATTATTTGTGTTTGTGACTCTCATTCTCTTCATTAACAAACCATAATAACTAATATATATAACAATACATTTTCTATATTAAAATAAAACTATCAAACATAATTTCCTTTTTTACGGTCTCAAAATTCATTCTGATTTTTATTTTTTCACGTCAAATCAAAAACCACTCTATTTTTTCTAATTCGATATTTTTGAAAAATCAAACCTATTTAGTTGCAGCCAGTATTTAAGTTCAAAAATTCATTAAAAAAAAAATCGAATTAGAAAAAATAGAGTGGTTTTTGATTTTGACGTGAAAATAAAAAGAAGAATGAATTGTTCTCACAAAAAAGAAAATTATGTTTGATAGTTTTATTTTAATATAGAAAATGTATTGTTATATAATATTAGTTATTATGGTTGGTAAATGAAGATAATTTATATGTATCTGCACATACATCATGAAAACATTACAGTATTTTATTTTTAAAGAATAAACAGATCCCAGAGATATGAAGAAATAGAAGTAGGTTTATAAAATTTTCCTATAACAGTGACATTGGTGGAGGTACGTGTATTATTATTAAGCGATTGGTTTTATAACTTCGTAATATGGTATAATTTTAATTAAAAAAAATATATTAAAAGAGTGTTGTCTGTTTAGTTACAGTGTGTCTACAGTGTAATTGGTCAAAGCAATAACATCTCACTAATAATATCATAAATGCGAAAGTTTCTGAGGAATGAACGCACGCATGAATGTTTGTTACTCATTCCTCCAAAAATTACTGAACAAATTTTAATGAAACTTATATTATAATACAGTAATATATAGTAAGAGGCACAATTAACCGCCCACCCGGCTAAGTGGCATAACTTTCTTTACAATAACTAAATGCTTATAGTGTTATAATTTGTTAATTGGGTAGTTTATGATAAATTAAGGCAATTCATGATCCTTTTTAAAGATACACTCACGTGCGAGTCTCTGTTCCGGCTCCAACTCCAACCTCCATTAACGAGCTAAGATTGCTGTGGTCGAGAAGTGGGAGAGCCCATTTCCTTATCCCCTCCTAATCCTTATCCTTAATACTTCTATAGTCGGCAGCGCACTTGCAGCAGCTTTGGCATTGCTTGTGTTAATCTCTATGTATAAAAATGAATCCCCATTTCCCTTGGTCACGGCATCACGCGAGAACGGGTAGACCGATTTTAATTCGGTTTTCACTAATGGAAAGAGGGATAAACGGGGAATGTTCTTATATATATAAATATTGCACCCCGGACGAAGCGGGGGCGGGTCGCTAGTATAATATATAATATGTATACCACAGTCAGATATTCAAGAAATAATGGATAGTCTTCCAAATCGACTGGAGGAGGTCATAAGAACCAGAGGAGGCAATACTCGTTTTACAAAAAGATATACGCAGCCAAGGTCGCGCGCAATAACACTAATATACAAAATACGCGAAAGTTTGTGAGGATGCATATTTGTTACTCATTGCCACACCAACTACTGAATACATTTTAATGAAACTTTACAGTGATTTAGTTTATACATCGGAATAACACATATGCCATAATAATAATAATTGATAAAGTCAAAAAAAAAATTAATGTATAAAAAAACTATGTAAGTAATGTATGGAATTTTGAATTGTGTAGTGGTAGGGCACACTGCGTTTCGCAGTAATTTGGGCAGCCCGCCTGGCGGCAGTGAGTACCCCCTTACAGAAGACCACCGTGAAATAACAGCATATACGTGCTGTTGTGTTTCGGTGAGTGAGTAAGGGATGCCAGAGCCCATTTCCTTATCCCCCCTCCTAATCCCTTATCCAATCATACTGTAGTCGGCAGCGCACTTGCAGCAGCTTAGGCGTTGCTTGTGTTATAGGCGACGGTAGCCACCTACCATCAAGTGGACCGTCAGCCTGTCTGTCGACATAACATAAAAAAAAATCCAAAATAAATTAATATAGCCTCAAACTAGATTTGAATATTATTAATTTTTCTTAATCTATACATTAAAAGAGGTGAAGTTTGTATGTTTGTTTGTTGAAACTACTCATCCGATTTAAAAAATTCTTTCACCAATATTCAAAATAGAATTTCAGGATGGACATAGGCTAAATATTCCAATAGGGTATCTATAAATGAAGATCAAACCCTTGCCAAAAGTTTAATGTCAGACTTTATATTATCGTGTTAGCAAATAATATAAAATAAAATAAATTTTTTATAGAACTATAAGAATTTATTTTAACTTATCTTGTGAACTAATATAAATGCAAAATTTATATGCGATATTTATAAATTAATTGTTAAAAATAAAAATATACCTGTGAGAAGCCGTTATATATCATTGGAGGTATATTTTCTGTGTTTGTGTATTTTTTCTGTCAAATTTATAGTATACTTTGTCCTTTTGTTGCAAATAAAATTTATTCTATTCTATATATTTTTTTTATGAAAGCGTTCATTTTAAATAACTTATTTCGGTTTGTAAGACATGACAAGATTGTTGGCATAATAACAAGTATAAAAACGCTTTGTAGAGTAGTTACTGGCTGGGCACAGAAATATAATAGGCAAAGATGACGGTCTGTTCCATCTGACCTTTCTAAATTGTGAATGACGAACAATCAATGAACGTCGAACGAATTATAAGGATTGAATGTTACAATTTGGATCTGTCAAAACTTGTTATGATGAATTATGTAATACATAGGTAATATTCTTGCTTCGCAAGTAGCTACTTAACCAATTTGGAGCGAATTATAGTGTACCTAACTACTTCTAGTTATGTAGTAGGTAGTAATGTGGTGAGTTGTAGTATTGGAGTCTAGCTTCATTAGTTTTTGAGATCTATTGCCGAATTCACAAAATTTGACATAATAATGTATTAGCGCCTTCGCACACGTACCGTCACGTAATCGTATCGTACACTGCGCGTATGCTTGCATGCAGAGGCTCTAGTATGAGTTTACGATACTACACCAATTCTACACTCGCTAGCGAGAACGTAAAACTTTTGTATGGGAAATCGTGAACTGTCAATGTCAAATTATCAATTTTCCATATAAATGTTTTACGCTCTCGCTAGCGAGTGTAGTATCGTAAACTCATGCTAGAGCCACAGTACGAGAGGAGCGAGTCACACTTCTCGTTATCGTCGCGGTGTGGATGCAGTGTAATGCGATGGAGATTTTTTTAAAAAAAATTTAATTCATAAACAAACGGTTACATTATAATAAGCTGGTGGGTAATGTCTTAAACTCTTGATAGGGTTGTCTAGACAATAAGTTATGATACATACTAAGGTATATAAAAAACATAAATTGTGGACAATAAGTCATATGTAAATATAATAAATAATTAATAGATTATATATTAATATAAATAATAATAATGGAAAAAAAAATCAAATTAAAATCTATAAGTAGGTAATATGAAAATATACTCGTATGTGGTAAGTGTGAATGAAAAAGGAAGCAGACGTAACCGCGGGGAACCGTTAGTATAAAATAAAACTAAATCTAGAATTAGGAATAAACCAGATTACATAATTTGTTTGCTGTAATACTTGCTTAGTTGTAATTACGTAATTTAAACTCTTTTCGCACAGTTATTTTACCACACTCTTCTGTAATGTACGAGTAAGGTAGATTAAGATAATGTATGTACCTTATCCGTGCTGTTAACGCCTACCTATCCGAAATGATCTTAAAAAGTAGTCTTAAACTTAATTCTAAGAATAAACAACCGTCAAGAAGCATAGAGACGAGGTTCTCAGGAAACTGGTTACGAATTGAGGATATCAAAGATCATCACGCCGCATGATTCACGCTGTAATAAACGTCTGGGTTGGCCTTCTGGGAATATGTGCCTTGAGACACACGAAAATGTTGCCATATAACAAAACATTGCTTATTACAAACTAGTTAAAGCCTGTAGTAGAAAGAGTGCGGATTGATTATTTTAAAAATTAATGCATCCCAATCCCATTATGGACGACAAAATCGATTCCGATAAATAAATAATCTGTGACAAAATCGCCACTAGCTAGTTCAAAATCTATTGAAAAATTCATTCCCTAGTTAGTTAGTTGTTTGCGCTGCGTATACTGATTTCAAATTTGAAATTTATGGGGGAGCGATGGACTTTTAAGTTTCAAGCGAAATAGGTATTGATTTTCTTTTTTAAATTAGACAATTCAGTTTATTTCAAATAGTATTATAAGTAGAAGAATACACATTTTATCAGATATAAAATATTATTGACTAGCTGAGGCCGCAAATATTTAGTATAGGGCGTAACTTTTTCGTTTGTAAACAGATTAGAATGAAACAAACACTAAAACTAACAATACATAAGTGAAAACCACATTCAATTCGGATAAACCGTTTCAGAGATTAGCGTGTACAAACGAACAGACAGACAAAAATTCTAAAAAATGTTTTTTTGACCTCGCTAACATAAGTACAACGTGTTCAATTTTTTTTAATAATATTTAATGTACAGACACGTAATATTTGATGTACAGGCTCGTTGACGATTTTATTATTGTATGTAACGATTTTTAAATTTTTTGGATATGTTTAGCAAACAGAATGTTTACGAATATTCTATTTCTTTGTAAATAAGAATTTACGAATTTTAATTTCTTCAAAATATACTTCTAGAATTAAATATTAAAAAGGTATCCTTAAAAGACCTACTTTATACTTAATCGAAAACACAAAATAAAGATTTCGAAATAAAAAAATCGATATAATCCCCTATTTAGGAGATATCGATTTCGTAACCGGTTTTCGTTATCAGTTTCGAATTGGGATCGAGACAAAGATGTAAGGTTTAAATGTTACATTTAGATGCACTTTATTTTGTTTATTAAATAAAATCTCAACTAGGTATATGAGTATGAGACATTATTTAGGGTACGAATCCAATCACAAATCGCTATTCTGACTGTTTGCAGACATTTATGGTAACTTTGTTGGTTATGCCTAAGTAAGGGTCAACGCTTATTATACCCTATTCGAGATGGATTAGCTAAAGATAGATGGAGATACTGTGAGCCGTGGGGATGGATATTCTATTTATTTCAAGCGAGTTACATTTAGTTTCGATCATTTAATATAATATACTGCGTTTCCCAGTCGCAAATTGGGAGCCCCATGCAGAATACCATCGTGAAGTAACAGCATGTGTGCTGTTGTGTTTCGGTGAGCGAGTAAGGGAAGCCAGAGCCTAGTTCCCTATACCTTCCTAATCCTTTATCCTACCAATGTCAGCAGCGCACTTGCAGTGCCTATGCCTATGGCCATGGGCGGATCGTGAATTTGTGGGGCCCTGGGCTGAAACAATTTAGGGGCCTACCAAATTACTCAACTAATAGCCATTTTGTCAAAAAAACTGTTTTCGACAGTGATGTAGATATCGTCTATTGTTTTTAGTGGGGGCTGGGGGCCCTTTGTATCCACGGGGCCCTGGGCTACAGCCCAAAAAGCCCTTAAGTAGATCCGCCCCTGCCTGTGGCACGTTACCTGCCATCCTTTTCATAAAGTTAAAAACGTAAATACTAGTTGAATAACATATGCATTTGTCGAATATCCGACATGGTAGTAGGTAGACGTATCTCCCTACTCCTCTTAAATTTTATTTACATGAAATTATCGTTTATTTTGCATCACAATTAAATGGGTCCAATCTGTATAAGTAGGGTTCACGTTATTCAATACGTATTCACGAAACTTGCATATCTCGTTTGGTGACTCGCTCTAATGGAGGCAACATTTTTCCTTTTATACCTATCTTTACATGACATTATTAAAGAATTAAGTAAAGGACGGCCTGTCGGTCTGACGGTCCACTTGAAGGTAAGTGGCCACCGTCGCCTCTACACAAGCATCGCCGTAGTTATTGCGAATGCGCCGTCGATCCAAGTATAATAAAGGATTAAGAGCGAATAGGGAAATGGGCTCGACATCCCATACTTACTCACCGAAACACAACAATAGCATCCATGCTTTTATTTCAGGGTGATCTTCTGTAAAGGGAACTGTATATTCTATAAAGGAAACTGTATATCCTGTAAAGGAAACTGTATATTCTGTAAAGGAAACTGTATATTCTGTAAAAGTAACTGTATATCCTGTAAAGGAAACTGTATATTCTGTAAAGGGAACTGTATATTCTGTAAAGGGAACTGTATATCCTGTAAAGGAAACTGTATATTCTGTAAAGGTAACAGTCTATTCTGTAAAGGTAACAGTCTATTCTGTAAAGGTAACAGCATTTTCTGTAAAGAGAACTTATAACTATCCTGTGTAAATGTAAGATTTTTTGTAGTGGTCATGCCGACAGACGGGTTGCCCAATTTATGACTGAGAAACACAATGAGTATGTATTTCTAGGAATTTTCTTTCAGTCTGTTTTTACTTCGAGTGGGCGTAACTTTTGATAGTAGATTATCTGACTTAAGATGATATGGGTGTGGGAAACAAGACATCACAAATGTACGGAACACGTTTATCTAACAAACTTATTATGATTCATATCGGAAACGCTATCTCGACGAGTTCATCCATCGCCCTAAAATTGGACGTAAGCCAGTGCCTAAAACGGACTGCGGACACGATCCGACTATATGAACCATTATCTTTTATGCTTTTTACCGCATTATATGGTCGCATTAGTCCGTTCAACGTACTCGGACGTGACGCGGCCAAACTATAACACGGCCTCTCCATAAAACATCGTGGCCAACGCGACCCTACCGCTGTACAAAATTACCAGCAATCACCATTCCGATGGTGAGATAAGCACAAATGAATATGCAACGACCATTCCTCTCACATTCGGGTACAAAAGCCGGCCCAATAAAAATAAAAACCGTGCAATTAATAATGTTTATTCGCGTCCGTTACTCAGACTGAGCGACGTTTAACAAACGACGTCTGCATGGATTAATGGGAGCCAATCCCAACTATGTGCTGTACTCTCATAGTTGGGATTGCTGCAAACGCAGAAAAAAAATCTGGTTGCGTAATTCATGTATAACGGGACTTCTAGTTATGATAATGCACAACCGAATCTCAAAGCGATGGTACACTTTATAAACAAGACTATCTCAGAGTCAATAGACAGAACGATTTTACGAAGCTATTTTCTAATTTGAAAAATAGTTTTATAGGAACAGGTAAACGTTATCTGAACGGCGTTTATACGTGATTGATTGTTCGTGCGAACGATCGAGGCAGGTTTTTTTTATTGGAAATAAATAGATAAAAAGTGTAATGCGTGCCGGACATGCCCGGTAACACAGCGGTAAGGTTAGGGGTGGGACGACACCAGGCCACAGGAACCTCTAGAGGCCCTAATCTCCTGAAACTTTTACGACTCGACGCATGAATAATTCCCGTGAGGAAGAGCTATCGATCGCACACGTAGAGGTTTTTATTTATACGGCGCGGGTGGGCGAGGCGCATATTAGTAAACAAGCGCAGGCGCGTCGACACTCACCGACTTGTAGCACGTTCTCGACGAAGCCGGCCTCGAGCAATTTGAGACCGCGGCAGAAGGCGATGTTGCGATGGTCGTCGGGCGGCGCCCGCGCCAGAGACGAGTACATACAAATGTCCCTCTCATCTCGCGGGAACGACCAGTAGACCACGCGACGCTGAACCGGCTCCGGTATACGCTCGTAGCGTTCCTCGATGCGCTGGAACGGGATAGAGGCGGCTACGATCTTAGCAGTAATGTCGAGCAACGTCGGCGGGGCACGCGGCCGACAGCAAGCGCGCGGCGCGCATGCAGACATTGCGCTGGCACGGCCGCTCGGAGCGGACTGACTGACGAGGGGAGCTGCCCTCACCCCGTGCTTCACCTCCCCCCTCCCATCCCTCGCGGAAGAACCGCGCCCCGGGGGATGAGCGTCCCGAATCGACACACCGCGATAAATTATTCATTTGGCAGGCATAATGTGCGATATTTATTATTAAAAGTTGGCATTTTTGTGTTGTTCCTCCTAGGCCTCGAATAAAATCGATGTTGAAAACCATTCGCTTATCATTTATTTACCGCGATTGATTGCATCGTTATTGACATCAGTCAAATGTATGTATAATAATTAATGAATCGCCTACCGTTGCGTTTATTTTTCATAAAAGCGTTAAATATTTTTACATATCTTTTATTTCTTTGTGTATTTTTAATCAATGTCTTCCATAAATTATGACACATGATTTAGGAATTTTATTTTGATACTATTAACATAAAATTTACCCAAATCAAAGTAATTTTCTTTATTACATGAAAAGTTTAAACTATCATTACGGAAAAGTAAATCAGATACTTTTTTTCATAACAATAAACTAAGAAGTTTTGTATACATATATTCGCCGTCACGAGAAGCTGTAAATTATGTAAGCAAACAACACACGGGCAATTATCAAAGAATGTATCTGAATAGCGCATACTTCGACGCTCGCAAGCAATTTAATTTGACTGGGTTATAAAGAAACCAACGTAAACATTTACAGTGTTATTACAAAAAAAAATACTAAACTATGTCTCAACACGTGTTTTGTCAAACAGCGTCTTGACTTGTCGAGACTTGTCAATCGTCATTACTCATTGTCAAATGAGTATAATATAAATAAAAATTATGGAAAAAAATGGACAATTGCAATATTAAAATAAAAATTCGTGAACGTGAAGAAAATTGGGTTCAAGAATAAAGGTAAAACAATCCGATATTTCATCATAATCATAACCACACCACTAAATACAACTTGCGAAAATTAGAGACAAAGCAGTTTAGACTAACTTTGAGGCTTCGACAAGTATTGACATGTATTTAAATATGAAAAGTATTATTTAAACCGTGACTAACTCTAACTGCTTAAACACGCTTTTGTAATAAAAAAATTTTTAGACACATGTTCAATGTATGTTTATCTTTTTTGTAATAACACTCTTAGTCCCCAATTTTGACGAGATGCGGATTAGGTTATATATTGAATTTTAATAAGTACTAATTTTGGTTTTTATTTAATTTAATCAGTGTCCTTTTGGTTAATTGTTGTATTGGATTATTCGATCCAAATTCTTGTATTGGATATAATTATTTTTCGATGCAAATTACCGCTTCTCGTGACGGCGATTATAAATAATTAAATACCCTTGTCTTGTAAACTAAGTAACGTAGGTATCATAAGATGGTTTTTACTAATGATTAGACATTTTATTTACTTAAATACATATAAATAAGAAGCAGCCATTTTAGCACAGATTAATATGAATTCTGATTTGCATGTTGAGTACTATAAAAAATGATACAAATATGGAGCATTAGTTTTTATTTAATAAATATGAGAGATAGTAAATAGTTATAGCAATGGAAAAGAAAAATTTAATGATTCATTAAGAGCCCATTTCCCTATCTCCTAGTCCCTTATTCTTAATCCTACTGTGGTCGGCAGCTCACTTGCAGCAGCTTTGGCGTTGCTTGTGTTATAGGCGACGGTAGCCACATACCATCAAGTGGACCGTCAGCCTGTCTGCCGATCTTAACATTAAATAAAAATCATTTATAAAAAAGTATAATAGGTATTCGGAATTAAGTCATCAAATGAAATTAATTTTCTGGCGTTTGCGATATTTATGCTACTAGGAGACAGAATTCTAATTAAAATTAAAAAGTTTCATGCTATCTAAACATAACTGATTACTTGAATATCGAATTTTTAATATAAAATTGTAAAAATGGATTTCAAATATAAAATCCTTTTAAAAATATATATAATTAGTACAATAAATTAATAATTGCAACTAATATAATAAGGAATTGACGGTAAGTGAATTATCATGAAAAGTTTTCCGTACAAAAAATGTAAATAGGCCAAATTGGGTTTACGCTCGTAATCCATTCGGGCCGTACCTCCTCGCATTACACAAACGAAGGGGAAAGGCCCGGAGCGGGGCGCGGGCGGGGATGCATTAACAGCTGATGGCGGGGGAGTGGGCTGAGGTGGCGGCGGCGCGGCGGAGCGACGACGTCAGGTGTCCGACCTGTGCCCGACATGCTTCTCAGCTGAGATTCCGAGACGCGACGATGGAAAGCCGCTGTAGCGGCTGACTTGTACACTACGAACATTGACCTTTTGTTTATCTTTTTTTTCTTAAATAATAGCAAGGACAATAAATACTAGCATACTTTTATCACCTTTTACTATTTCGTAAACAATAACACAATAGTATTTATTACCTTCTGTATATTATTGACTTAGAATTAGGTGATTTGTAAATGGTGTTTATAAGGAAAACAATTACCTAATAGTTGGTTCATTTATGTGTTATTGATAACATCAAATATTTGGTACCCACCTAGGTAATTATCTGTATTTTTTATATAAATGTCCAAAATAATTAGGTGGTTAGGTTATTACTTGTTATAAAATATTTATTTCAAGTCTTAATTTGGAATTAATTTAATTGGAATAAATTATACTTAAATTCTTAAAACTGGTTTCTAAATCCTATGTGGAATTGAAACATTTTGGAAAATGCTTAAGTAATTTTAAATCATCAATTGTTTATTAAAACACCGAAACAAAACAAGCGAAATTGAAATAATGTCACGTACATTTACGTACGTTTAAATATGGAACTCGACAAGGTCATAGAAAACTAAAATTTGTAGCAGCTGAAATCGCTTTATGGTACAAATTATCTATGTCTCGAACGCAGAGCGAGGAAATCCCGTCGACGAGTTTGTGATATCTATATATACATTATACATAAATAGTTTTACGTACATAAAATTATATGACATATTGTTATTATTAAACATACCAGCTGATTACTGAAAGCGAAAATTTTATGTCGGCAATTACGTACATGCATTCTTATTGACAGTACCTACAAGATTATTTTCCATAACAGATACTACTAGAAACAGACGCTATAGACAGAATAGCAAAACTATAACTGACTTGTAACTGTACCGTATCGTATCGTATCGTATCGTATCGTATCGTATCGTATCGCATCGCATTGCATCGAATCGCATCACATCGCATCGCATCGCATCGCATCGCATCGCATCGCACCGCATCGCACCGCACCGCATCGCATCGCATCATATCGCATCACATCATATCATATCGTATATTATTTTGTATTGTGTTAATTTATATTAGCAAACCGAATCCAGCTTCGCACGCAAGCAATTTATTTTTGCAAACTACTTAGGTATATATACAAACCTACTTCATTCATCGCTTTATACATTAGTGTGTATCAAATCAAATAACGATGGGCGGGGGCCGCGGCTCGACGGTGGATCCAGGCTGCTTCTGATCGGTCCTTTTGGAAAAATAAAATAAAAATAAAATAAATCTTTATTTGCGCGAACACATGTTTACAGGATTTTAATTTGTATACAGCAGTTACAGTACAAAGTATGTTCTACCCGCCAAGGGCATGCAAATATTTGTATTTAATTGTTTGTAAACTATATTAATATTAATAAAGGAATTAATATTTCTTATTATAAAATTCTTTAACATCATAATAACAACAATCTAATATAACCATTTTGTTAACCCTTAAATGCATTATTTTTTCTTTTTTTGAAAATTAATTATATGGTAGATGGTAGTAATGCATATGCTAATGTTGGGAAAAATAAGGAAAAAAATTAAAAACAAATAGTGTTGCCACGTAACAGAATATATTATTCACTATGTGATAAATGTACAGCAACATGCATTGAGCACATATTTTTATTTTTATAGTCGATTGAATGGTATGTTGCAGTTTTGCAACAATATGCATTTAAGGGCAATTCTTTTATATTATTAGGTATTTTATTGTATGGAGAGGCCTTTCTATAGCAGTGGACGTCCTACGACTGAGATGAGATGACGACGATGATGCTTGGACAAATATAAACAGATATAGATTACATTGTCATTGTTTGTAGTTAGGTTAGACTAAAACTAGGTTATGGTGTGGCGTATACCTGCCTTATTATTAGACAAAAAGTTGCAAAGTATGGAAAATTGAGTGCAAAATGTGCCCTGGCGGTTTTTATGACCGACGGTATTGACGGTACACCTGCCATGAAGTAAATCGTACGGCCCGCCTGCCGCCGTTTATCTTAAAAGATAACGGCTGATACGAAAACGGCCACGATCTCGATCCGGCCACTTTTACCGGAAAATTTTAATTTTGTATAGAAACGCAGGTAATAGAACGCTTCGGCTAATAGTTTGTGCATTTTTGGTCGCAGGAGTTGGGCCCCTACTACGAGTACATCGATGTATCTCTATGGACGACGCGCAACTGCTGGCCTAGTTCACAAGTAAAAAATTCTTGTTAATTCTTGTTACAGCTAGTAAAAATACATGCGATAGCTCATTTGATTCGTAATGACTTCTAGAAAAATGTGCATAAGTTTCATACCAGCAGATACAATTGCAAGAGTTATAAACAATTGAAGATTTAAAAAAAGCGGTTCAGTTTTTGTAAATAATTCAAAAACTATTAATGTTAGAGAGATTCCTAAGAAATATTCTTAAAGCTGAGAAAATTTCCTAAAAAATGAATGGTCTCTCAAAACTTCATTTCTATTGAAAATAGGTTGACATAGGCGAACAGTGTGCCTCTACATAGCGTCAAAACCGACCATTATATATATATATATATATATATATATATATATATATATATATATATATATAATTTCATAATATATTAATTTAAAAAAAAATGTACTAACAGGACACTTTTTGGGACAATACACAGTTGGAAAAAGATATTCATTCATTTTTCATAAAATGAATGTATTGTTAATTAAGATTTTTTTACAGTTCTCGATAACATTCCAAATCGGATAATTGTTAAACAAAAGCTCCTAACTTTCACTTCATGGAGACTTTTTGTTACTATACTAATGTAATGAGATTATCAACTTGTAGTGTAACTAATTGTTGTAATCTAATAATTATGATTTATTTCAACTTAAAAAAAAATCAAAAAATGTATTAAAAAAATTATCTTAATATCTTTTTTTTTTCAGAAAAATAAAACAAGAATTTTTTTTGTTACTTTTTTCTCAATCTAATATGTAAAAAAAAATCTCTCAGTGAATCCGCAAATGATTAATTAATTTTAAAAGTAATTTTTTTACTTTAACTTACTTTGTTTAAACAATGAAGAAATAATAAAAAAAACGTTTTTAAACAATTAAACAATTAATCACAAAATGACAAAAATTGTTTAAAAAAATTAATTAGTCTATTTGTTTAAACAAATTGTGCTAAATTTTAGTCCAATGTTATATCTAAAACAGTGATAATAGGTAATAAAAATTTTAACTCCTTTTTTATTTCCTATTTTGTTTTTTTGTTAAAATAAATAATGAAATTAGTAGATTACCACAATTAGAAATACCACAGTAAAAAGTTGATATTTCTTTAAGAATAGTTGTCAAAAGGTCTCCACGAAGTGAAATAGTTTTATTACCTTTTTTTAATAATTATTCAATTTGGAATGTTAATGAGAAATCTAAAGAAAATTCTTAATAACAATAATTATGTTCATTTTATGAAAAATGATAAAAACATTTTACAACGGGATTTTGTTCCGAAAAGTATCCTGATATTTTCGAATACTTTTCGGATCCTGATCCTAAATCAATATTTTAAAGGTTAAAAAAAATAAACGGTCGGTTTTTACGATACGTAGCGGCACTATTAAACTATTATACCTAATAGAGATGAAGTTTTGGAAGTTGGCATTTCTTTTTGGGAAATTTGCTCAGCTCAAAAAATATTTTTTGGGAATGCTCTAACATTAATAGTTTTTGAGTTTTGAAGTATTTAATTTTTTTTAAGTAAGTATTTAATTGTTTATAACTTTTGCAATTGTTTATTTGCGGGTATGAAATTTATGCATATTTTTCTAGAAGTCATTACGAATCAATTGAGCTATCGCACGTATTTTTACTAGTACGTGTAATTGTCCAAAATTTACACGTTTTTTAACTTGTGAAAAAAAAACTTTTTAACTTTATGTAAAATAAATTCAATTGGACTCCGCAGACTATGCGAACCTTTTGTGGTCAGCCGGACGGCTGGTCGTAAATGAAACCGTAGTTCTGACGATCTGACTGGTCGTGACTGTGGCCGTGGTCGTGGATGTTGCCGCATCAGTGTATATTCGTTTTAAACTGAGCAACCGTTCTGTTACCAAGCAGTAACTATACCGTCTTACGGAAGACCAGCGTGAAATCAGAATGCTTTTATTTAATGTGAAGGTCGTCAGACCCTTGACGGTCCACTTGATAGTAGGTGACTACCGTCGCCTACAACACATACTACGCCACAGCTGCTGCAAGTGTGCTGCCGACTATAGTAAGATTAAGGATAAGCCATTAGAAAGAGTAGTGAAATGGACTCTGGCATACCTTAATCACTCACTGAAAACCAACTGCACCAACAAAAACCGAAGCAAAGTCGGTGGTCTTCTGTAAGGGGGTGGTTACTGCCGCCGGAAGGGCTGCTCAAATGACTGCGAAACGTAGTCTGTCCTGCCACTACTTGCCAGATCTAGAGTCCTACTTGCCAGATCTATACTCTGGTCTAGATCTGGCAAGTATTGGCAGGGCAGACTTGGAAAAGTTCATTTCCAAAGTTGGCCCTGCCGACTAACGAACCCGAGACTCTTGAGACAGAGCATGAGTGTATTTCGCTGAGTGAGTAAGGGATGCCAGTCCCATTTTTTCCCATCCCCTTCTTATTCCTTATCCTTTATCCTATCAAGGCTGGCAGCGCATTGCATCCCTTCTTGGTGTTGCGGAGCCACCCACATCAAGTGAACCGTCAGTTTAACTGTTGACTTGTGGTAACTCTGTGTGCATCTTAAATGAAATGACCTTATTTAGAGCAAAATATATGAAAAGCTGGATAGTTGGAGTAGTGTCTAATGTACGTGAAGCTGATCACCACAATATACGCGGCCAATGCATTTTTTGTAGTGTGGATGGAAAGCTCATTATTCATTAAAAACAGTATACGTTGTATATTATATCATGCAATCATTCTAAATTGTACGCGAATTAATCAGAGAGCACGATTTATAAGTAGCCATACATGTAGCTCACGTTACACGCACAGAAAAATAATATACATTCTATATTATCAGAAAAATAATAATATAAGAAGACATCTTCTGGGTGAGCTCGTTCCATCGTCGGCTTCCTCTTTCCTACACGGCTAGATGCTTTCCAAGAGCAAATCTTTAATAATAATAAAAAAAACTGTTAGTTTGTTAGAACTTTTCAAAGAACAATTTATATATTTGATGGCAACTGGAAATCCAATAATTCCAAGATTAAAGTGTTAGATCCATATACTTAGATTTTATTTTAGATTTTACAAGATGGCAAGTATACTTAGGTACTGGTAAGAAACTACCGCCACCTAATGTTATTTAGAGCTTCTTATTAGCGGTTTATTTAGTTTAGACTTTTGAGTTAGAGTATCGAGATGACACAAATGTTGTTTTTAATCTGGGCAATTTATTTACGTATTAATTCCTATTTTTTATAACCATTGAGTTATTCAAGTACTAATATTAGCTACGTTAAGATATTAATATTATAAACTACGTTTCTTGAAAACAGGTAGGTGATTTAAAGAAAAACTTTTAATCGTCACTTTATTTTTAATAGGGAATAAAATAGCCAAGAGTACGATGATCCTGAGAAGAAACTCCGAAGTTAGTAGTGGAAGGGCACACTGCGTTACGTGGTCATTTGGGCAGCCCATCTGGCGGCAATAAGTACTCCTTACAGAAGACCACCGTGAAACAACTGCATCGTGTGCAATGAGTGAGCAAAGGATGCCAGAATTGCCAGAGTCCATTGCCCTATCTCTTCTTAATTCCTAATGCTTAATCCGACTATGGCCGTCAGCGCACTTGCGGCAATGTGACGTGGACCTTCAGCCTGTCTGGCGACCTTACCATAAAAAAACTCGGTTGCCATTCTTTTTGTAATCTTCTCTCTATATAAAATGAATCCCTATTCCCTAGGGGCATCGCCCGTTCACGGCCTCACGCGTGAACGGCTAGACCGATTTTGATTCGGTTTTCACTAATGGAAAGAGGAATAAACGGGGAATGTTTATATACATATATATATATGTATGTGTGTGTGTGTGTGTATGTATATAAATTGCACCCGGCCTAAGCCGGGGGCGGGTCGCTAGTATTAAATAATATATATTATTAACAATTTTATTTCCAAGGAAAGTTTGTATGAGAACTATGAGACTTGTACTAGCAGAAGATATGATTTGTCGAAAATTTGAATTCGTATTAAAGAGTGTTACAATAGCTGTAAAGAAATATTTGATCAGGCTCCAATCGACCGGGCGCTCGCCAAATGAAACAGTGGGTTGAATGCGATGATTCATTCATTTGTTTCAGCTCGGAGTTTGGGGCGAGGCAGGAGGTGGGTCTGGGAGGTGGGTGCATGAATGATAAAAAACCTACGCGGTTTTATTACAGTCTGCCGCGAAGCGATGTGCACGAATGTATGAGTATCACGTTTATCATGGTATAGAAAAACAGTAATCGATTTTTCAACATTATTTATTGAATAATCGTTAGATTTAGTTCAACAATAAATAAAATTTTAATTTTATAATTTATATGAACGTCGGTGGCGCAGTGGGAAAGACATGGCCTTTTTTTTGACGAGGAGTAATCCGCTTACAGATCTCCTGCCGCTGGCTAGACGGCAGGAGTATGTGGGGGTCGCCCAGCGTCTGATCATAGCGGCACTGGGAATACCTACTAAAACTCCCCGGTGTCTTCTTGCCCTTTGAGCGGGGTGGACCGGGCTCTGCCGAGGCAACAATTCCGATCCACCCCAGGGAGGGAAAGACATGATGGCATATCAAGTCGAGAGGCCCGAGTTCGAGCCCAGGTCATGCCATGTAAAAAAAAGGTTTTTTTTTTCTACTGACTGCTCTCAAACGGCGAAGGAAAACATCGTGAGGAAACCTGCATACGCCGAAGAAGAAATTCCAAGGCGCATATGAGGTGTACCAACCCGCATTGGGCCAGCGTGGTGGACCATTGTAGCCCATACGCCCTTGTTGAGAGGGTAGGCCTGAGCCCCTATTCCCCCCCTAGGTGTGCTGGGACCTTGTCGCGGTGGGGGGGCTTAACCCTCGCCAATCCGGACGGTTGCAGGGGTCGGTGGGGTCACCGGCCTTCGCTTGGCTGACCGGATTGTCGCTGGGGAACTAAGAAAGCACACCCGTGAGGGCTCCGAGCGAACTCCGAACATCGGAGCTCGTGGCGGAGCGTTTGCTGGGAGGCTCCAACGGTCAGTTGGAGCTTCGCCGGTCACCGCTCGCTGGGCCGAGGATCCGTACTCGGCTCATGCGGGTGTGGGCCGGTGAGAGACGGCACCCCCGGTCCTTGTTCGTCGGACCGAGGTATGGGTCTCGGTTTTGCGCATGAGGACCGGCGCGGGTCGCAGCGGGCGGATTCTCTCGGATGGCTCTGTCGCTCAGTGGTAGTCGGGCAACGCACGCGTAGACGGAGCTTTACGGCAGGGAAGGACCGTCTGGCAGAGTACCGCAATCGTGGCCTTGTGGGGGGTGGTGAAGACCCGGTTAGGGCCACCGGCCTAGTAACCGCCCTTCGCAGTCGTCCGGAAGAGTGAACACCCGGCCTCGTCACCCGGCCTAGTAACTCTTCCGCGACGACAACACGAGGTGGAGTCCGTCTCTCGGGCTGCCGCGATTGCTGTGGAAATGTCAGATGGAAACCCCCTTTGGGCCGCCCACCCTTAATGCCGTAGAGATGAGCGGCCACATGAGCAGGGGTTATCCGAGAGTTTCAGGTGGAAGCGGCCTCCGACTCTGTGGTAGGTTGTGCCGCAGAGAAGAGGTAATGGGGTGCTTCAGAGGTGAAGCCCCTCGCTGACTGCCCGCTGCGAGAGGTGAGAATGGGCGGCTCGTGCCGCTTCGCCCGGGGGCGGTGGACATGGGGTTGTCCGCCGTCATCACAACACCGGGCAACGATGGAAGACGTGCTGTGTGTTTCCGGCACGTCTCTCCACGGCGCGGAGATCAAACTCCGCGCCTAATCGAGGTGGAGCCCGCAAGTGCGCGGGCCTCGTCTGGCGGGGGAGGCAGATGCATGTTTTCCACGATCCCTTACCCCCCCGCCCATAGACGGCGCGAGGAAGCACCGTGGGTTTTTTAGTGGGTAGAAGTCCCACATACCCCACCGATGTCCCCATGGTCGGTGGGGATCTGGCTCGCAGATTTTCCCACGCAAAAAAAAAAGGCCTGAGCCCCTGCTGAGGGGACATATAATAAGCTGTTGATGATTGATGATGATGAATGTAGTGGCAGGGCACACTGCGTTTCGCAGTCATTTGGGCAACCCGTCTGGTGGCAGTAACCACCCCCTTACAGAAGACCGCCGTGCTGTTGTGTTTCGGTGAGTGAGTAAGGGATGCCAGAGCTCATTTTCCTATTCAATCCCTTATCTTTAATCCTACTGTAGTCGGAAGCGCACTTGCAACAGCTGTGGCGTTGCTTGTGTTATAGGCGACGGTAGCCACCTACCATCAAGTGGACTGTCATCAGTCTGTCTGCCGATTTTAACATTAAAATAATTAAAAAATTAAACCCACTTAATAAGTTATGTTTTTTAAATTTTTAAATGGCAGACAGGCTTACGGGACAGTTGATGTTATAGGTGGCTATAATTATATCGTTGCGATGGAGTTGCGGCGAATGCCTGTCCGATCCCGCAATAACGTATCCCCCAATAGCGGACGAGAAGAACGCCAAGGGTTTAAGTCTGTCAAGGCCTATCCTTTCCATCCTGGGGCAATAGTCCAACATAATCTACCGGGCTGTCCCCAGTCCGGTGAATATCCAATTTCCTTTAAAAAAAAATGGTGCCTATATATTGTGACCTCTAAATACAAGCCTATTATAACTAAGGGAGTATGCAAGCGGTATCGAACTTGATCAGATAAACACTAGAGACATACATATATTTTTCAATTAAATCAAAATTAAATAACATGTTATATAACTTTGTTGTATAACAATGCAATATAAAACAAGAATGTACAAAGAGCAATATAACAATGTTGCCTCATGTCTACAATTATCTCGGTCGCACTCGCATTATGAGAACACGTGACTCACGCGCAAATGTTATATAAATTCGTTTTATAACACATAATATAACTTCGTTTTATAACACATAATATCGTCACACATATAAAACATAGTTATATGTTCTATAACACATTTTGTTATATGCATAGTGATTTTTTATATGTTAAATGGTGTCAAACAAACTTACGGCCAATTAATAGCTGGTGGCTGTCATAACACAAGCGACACTAAAGGATTATACATTATGCAAGTCTGCACTCGACCTCAATAAGATAAATAGTTAAGTATATAAGACACAAGGTGGCGACAGATAAATAATGTCATTTCTTACTCACGCACCGATACACATGCACAGTAATTTTGTTTTGATTAAATTTTTAATACATTATAATACATGTTTGTAGTATATATGTCGCAGTCATCCGGTTGAATCTGCTATTTGATTGAATGACTAGCGCGTTCATTGAATGACGACATTTAATTGAATGACTAAAGGACAACTCGTCAAGTCGTTGAATGTAACGTTTAACGTCTTGACTGAACGTCATTTAGCGAAGTCGTTGAATGGGATATAGCCGACTTTGTAATGTTTGGTTAAGGTGCCCATGAGTTCGCAACTAACCTTATAACTTATAAAATGTTTCGTTAAACCAAATTGTAATATTTGATTAGGGTGAATTTTGGGAAATTTTACTGATTTATAAACTGCTGACTTTAAAATAATAAAAGATTGTAGCATGATTTCCAAAGCTTTACTTAATCTCATATTTTTGCTTAGTATAAAAAAGTAAAAAACCTAGAAAAATTATCATATTATTTCAAAAGTAATTTATTAAAATATGCGCTATCAACACAGTGCTATCTGTGCGAGCTGTTTGATGCCATATTTGTTTTGGTGACTACTAGCGCCGCAGTGGGAAAAAAATGAACTAAATTTGAATTACCTGACTGATTTCATGTCCGCTATGTTCAAAGGGCTATGTTACAATCCGCTAACTATGGACGTTTAGTGACGCTTGTTCAATCAACGTTCGGCCTAGCCATTCAATTAAATGTCGTCATTCAATGAACGCGCTAGTCATTCAATCAAATAGCAGATTTAACCAGATGACTGCGACATATACATACATTATAATAGTATATACATAGGTAATATAAAATCGTATACTCCCCTAACGTCCCAGTAATATTTAATAAAATTGATTGGATGGTTTATGTTGGATAGAAAAATTGGCGTAAATGTATTATGTCTAAAATAAACAATTATTTTATATGTTTTCGTGTGTCGTCATGTCTCAACATTATCTAGGCCTTTTGGTGGTTTCTTCATGCAAATTGAAAAAAATATCAAATCGGGATCAATTCTATTCGAAGAAACCCCATATTAAGTGCGTATATTTGAAGGTATCAACTTAAGTTATGATAAAATTTTGTGATTGATGAAATAAACACATATTTCTTGAGATTATGCCCAAGGGAAGAGCAGTTTAAAGTTGAGTTTTCAAAAATAGACAATTGCAAAAAGGTTTTACTAACATAACATTTGTAATGCAGGGAATAAGGTTGCCTATTGTTGGCAATTTTATACATATAAAGGTTTTTAATACTATAATTTAATAGTGACAAAGCACACTGCGTTCTGCAGTTACAAAATGGACAAGAACAGCTGGACTAGAGGCAGTAATCATCCCCTTACAGAATACCACTGTGAAAAATACGTGCTTTTGAGTCAGTGGGGAATGCCAGAGTCCACCCTGTTATTCCCTTCTTATACCTTGGCATCTATCAAGGTTGACAGCGTACCTAAAAGCTTATTAGGGTTAATAATTAGACAGTATAATAGGTTCGGTAGGTTATTAGATAGTCAATGGGTATACGTACGACTGAAGACGTATACGTATCAAGTAGACCGTGAGAAAAAGAAAAAGATTTTATGATGTTTTCTTAATATCTAACTATTTCCAAAAATGAAATATAAAATAGTATCTCTTTCAAATAATCTCATTTTAAAAATTTAATATTTAATGTATTAAAAGTTCTTAATTAAAAAAAATAGATGTCACAAAAGTATCAAAGACTCTAAGGTTTATAAATATTGAAAAAAGGGCATATATCTTTGCCTCACAATAGAGGTTAAAATAGGTATTAATATTTTAGATAATATCGAGACTTGACCCAGCTTTATTAGGTACCTGTTTCGTGTCACGACCGAATTAAGATACATTTTTTAACATGTCAATATCAATCATGGCTTTTAAAATTCGTTCACAAACCATTTTTCTAATTTAAAAACTCAGATAGCAAATAGAAAAGAATTTAGCCGTATATATGCCAAATCGTGAATCGATATTGGTTCCCAATTTAAAACTGTATGTCCCCGCCATTTTTGCCGGATCTAATGAACTATTAAACTGCAATTTGCCTGCGCGATGGCTCTAGATGTTCGGTCCGCGCACGTATTGATCGTGCCGAAGGGGGCCGAGTTCTCAACATCAAGTTCTGCCAAGTCACGGAATGTATTGCTGGCCATTGTGGCGAAAAATGGGGGGACGAGATCGGATACTGCGCGCCGCCCGCTTTTGAGTCGCTAGAGGCGCGATTCAAACATCGAATGTTTATGGTTCCAAATTTATCTGGCCGAAACGCTCGACAACTATTCGGGTACATATTTTATTTCTTTTTTAGGCAATGATTGATGGCTGTAAATCGACTATGATTATTGTGTAATCTTCTCTAAATAGACTAATTACGGTTCTGATTTTAAATATATTGTTCATAAGATACTCATCATATCTGTTTAGATAAATTTTATTGTGATATGTACTTACCTACTTACATTCTGGAATGAAATAAGTTGTAACACTTATTTGTTTATGAAGATTCTATTTGTTTATAAAACAGTTAATATATAAGTATTTATATAGTTTATTTAAAACTATAGTTATTTATAATTTATTTTAGTTTATAATTTATTTTAAAATAATAAGATTCTTTAAAATTTGTTTAAAGCATTCATAGTAGGTACGATAAGGATTAAGTATTTTTTGTAATTTTTATGTCCATCAATTAAGTAAAGTAATTAATTTTTGGAATGAATTTTTCAATATTAAAATGAATTATTAAATTATTTTTCAGTAAATATTATATTTATTTGACTAAATAAAACTAATTTTAATGACGTTGCTGAAGTTGAGCATGTTGAAGCAAGTTGAATGTTGAGCAAGGTAAAGGCCACCTTTGAATTGGGGAGTCCAATTCTTGGTATGATACCATAGATTAAAATACTGGTTAGTATTTTATCTATGATGATAACATACTGTCGTCCAGACGAAAGCTTTTAATTCTTTGGTACAAACTCTTAAAAAAAAACATTAAAAAACCCAGACTGTTACCTTGACAATGGCTAAAAACTTGGCCCATTTAGACTTCACGAACCTAGTAAAACATGGAATATTATTATAATCAGCAATATCAGCGTATTTTATGGTTATTTGTAAAACTGTGGTTATATGCATTTAAATAAGACAATTAAATAAAACAAGCGCCATCTATAGACTATCATCGTAAATTGATCGCACACACACTCACTTGTAAATTGATACGTGTTTGGTAGATGGCGCTGTAAACTATTTCTTTCATGTCACATTTAGTTTCCATTATTATTGTCGAAGGCGGTTGTTGGTTGTTTTATTGGTTTTATATGTAGTTGTACCCATAGGGTAACTTTTTATATAATTAGAGAGTTGTGCCTATGTAAAAAGCGTTGACGTACTCGACAACATTCTAGTGTCCCTTCCTATTCAAAGGATACCCAATGGTAGTAAAAACGTTTTGTGGGCTATTTAGTTATAAATTACGACATACTGTGAATAAAATTAAATTAAAAGAAATTAATAGATATTAATTAGATTATTAGACAATAATTCATACCTACTATATCCACTCTAGAGAATGAGCATTGTTGTATTTTATCTAATCTCACATTTAGTATTCATGTATAAATAATTCACTCATGTCTCTTTTTATTGCCGTTTTTTTATATATATTTAACTCAGTTTGTTTTTAAATATGGCATAAAATCGTGTTTCGTGTTTTGAACAGAGAACACTGCATACAATTGTGTTTTTTTTTCCTTTTTATGGTTCCGTACGTCCGAATAAAAACGAAACTCTTATAGGATCACTCGTGTGTCCGTCTGTCCGACCATCCCCCCCCCCCCTCCCCTTATCTCCGAAACTACTGAACCTAAAATTTTGAAAAAAATACCGAAATTAGTTTTCTACTTATAGATTAGGAAAACCTATAAGAAGTCCATGATATTAAAATAATATGGTAAATCACTCAATATTGTGCGGATAGGTAACATCGTACGGAACCCTCGATCTTCACGCGAGTTCAACTCGCACTTGTCCCGTTTTTTCTTTATAAGTACCTAGTGATATTGATTCATGAGTAAAGGATAAACAAACAATCAACTAAAATTTTCAAGATTAATATTTATTGAAGTAATTATACACATAAAATTACAATTTAAAATTTTAAGGTAATGGAAGCTCATTGTATCGTATAGGGTAAGTCAACTGATTCCCGCGGTCCCAAGAGTACAGCTCCTGTAAAAAGGAAACAAACTTGTTGTAGTGCATTCACATCTTCTAAAATTTTATTAAGTAAGTTAAGAGGTCACTCAATATAGCTAAAGTAATAACTAAACGTTTTGATTGATTCTTTTAATGTTAAGATCGGCAGACAGGCTGACGGTCCACTTGATGGTAGGTGGCTACCGTCGCCTATAACACAAGCAACGCCAAAGCTGCTGCAAGTGCGTAAGGATAAGGGATTAGGAGGGGATAGGGAAATGACTCACTCACCGAAACACAACAACACACGTGCTGTTATTTCACGGTGGTTTTCTGTAAGGCGGTGGTTACTGCCGCCAGATGGGCTGCCCAAATGATTGCGAAACGCGGTGTGCCCTAGATATGCCACTACTTTCCAGATCCAGACCAGAGCCAAATTTGAAAAGTTCATTTTTCAAAGTTGATCCTGCCGGGCATCGAACCCGGGAACCCTAGAACAGAGCGTTAAGGCAAGCACCCTAAACACTCATAAAAAAAAACAATAAAAGTTCAATTATCACTGACACATGTAGTGTTTGTCATAATTGTTCTCCCGGACTAGAAAGGGGAGGGTTTGCGGCATGTCATAGAGAGTCATCGGGGGTTACCACGCCGCGACTAAAAAATGAGACGCGGACTAAGTCACGGGCGGAAACTAATAATTATATATCTATTGCCATCGATACTTATCGATACTAGTTGCGTCAAAATCGACAAATAAAATCGCTTCGTTACACATTATATATTCAGCCTATTTTTAGGGTTCCGTAGGTCCGAATAAACAAACGGAGCCCTTATAGGATCACTCGTCTGTCCAACCATTCCCCCTCCTCCCTTATCTTCGAAACTATACTGAACCTAAAATTTTGAAAAAAATACAGAAATTAGTTTTCTACTTAGATTATAGGAAAACTTATAGATTATAGGAAGAAGTCCGTGATATTAAAATAACATGGTAAATCACTCAATATTGTGCGGATAGGTAACATCGTACGGAACCCTCTTCACACGAGCTCAATTCGCACTTGTCCCGTTTTTTTTTTAATAACAAAATAAATACCTATGTTCATTTTGTTAGCCGTAGGCATAGAATTAGCGAAGCCCGCCGCGCCCTGCGCGGCGGGCGCGGCGGGCTTCGCTAATTCTATGGCCGTAGGACACTCACAAGATGGACTAACGAACTATTAATTGCCGCTGGTATAAGGCGGGTTAGGCTGCTTCTGATTGGAAATTTATGGGGAAGCCGTCTACCAATGGAGGTTCTATGGTTGAGACGATGAAGTAGATTTAAGCAAGTGGATTTTTAAAGTTTGCATGTCTCTATTAAAATAGAATAAAAAATTACCTTATGTGTGTGATCATAACCCAGCTGCGTAGTCTTCCTGAATGGGTTTGTGAATTGTAGCGACACCTCGACCGGTTTATTTAAGTATAAATCTAAGGCAACGCTGACTTTGCTCTCGCGTTCCGTCGAAGAATCAAGTGCGTACAATACACCACATACTATAAACATTTCGCCGACCTGAAAATTAATTCACAGTTTAATAGAAAGAAAGAAACAAAATTTCTCACAAAATATAAAGTATAAAATTCAAATAAATTTAAAAACATTTAGGTTCAACACTTGATAATTTTGTGAAATATTTTTTTATTATGTTAAAGAATATGCATAGCATCCCTAAAGTGATATTAATCAAAACTAAACATATAGATGAAAGAAAGAAAGAAAGAAAGATGAAAGAAGAATTAGATGCATTATTTTGACAAATAGATTTTACAAAATACACACTTGGCTATGCCGGTATCATGCTGGGAGCCATTCGTTGCCCGTTGGATGAGTGGTTGGGTTAAGACACACTGGTTGCCTTAACCCTCTGTTCTAAGGTTCCCGCGTTCGATTCCCGGCAGGGTCAAATTTGGAAATGAACTTTTCAAAGTTGGCTCTGGTCTGGATCTAAAATTTAGCGGCAGGGCACACTGCGTTCCGCTGTGGGCAGCCCATCTGGCGGCAGTAACCACCCCTTACAGAAGACCACCGTGAAGTAACAGCACGTATTCTGTTGTGTTTCGGTGAGAGTAAGGGATGCCAGAGCCCCTTATCCCTTATCCTTCCCAATCCCTTATCTTTAATTCTACTGTAGTCGGTAGCGCTCTTGCAGCACCTGTGGCGTTGCTTGTGTTTTAGGCGACAGTAGCCACCTACCATCAAGTGGACTGTCAGCTTGTCTGCCAACCTTAACATAAAAAATAAATAAAGAAGAAAACTAAGGCAAAAAATTATAAAAGTATTTAATGAGTTTGGCTACATTTCACCCTTAATTCATGGTAGGAATATAGGTTTGGTTTATGGTGTTGTACTAGGTAGTCGACGTCGCACGCACCATTTGTAAATTCCATGAATTCGTTTCGTTATTGTTGATTTCATATTTTCTAACTCATTAGTATAATTCATTAGTAATATTCTAATAATTGAACTCTTACTTGTCTGTGATTGAGCGAAATATTCCAAAGATATTCAATGCTTAAATCGTCCTTGTTCGGATCGAAATTAAGCTGAAAGAAAAAAATATTACAATAAATATTTAATACAAAATGTTGTTTGGAATAGTAACGTCAGAATACAAAATAAGAATAAAACTATCTGTTTTTTCTGATACTACGAAAAATTGCATATGTCTAAAAACTAAATGTTAACAATTTGTGGTAGGTAATAAACAATTTGTTATCAGATATCTAATTATTGAGTTCCCAAATAATTAGTAATTTGAATTGACTTCTTTATGCGTACATAAAATATATTTCATCCGATTTTTTTGTGACACTTTTATACACACCTAAAAGACGACATAAGAAAAATACAAGCCAGCCCCTTACCGGGGCTGGCTTGCAGAGTCTTGAGCACAGGCGCTTGGTAGCCAGCCTTTCGGTGTTCTACAGGATTTACTTCGGAGAGTGTGCGTTGGACTTGCACCAGCTAGTCCCCCCTAGCCCCTTCTACCATCGGACAACAAGGCGCACATTTAAATGTCACCCTTATATGGTTGATATACCTAAAATCCGCACGTTGCGGTTCGGGTCAACTTTTTTGATTCGAACTGCTAGCGTGTGGAACCAACTTCCAGCACCCTTGTTTCCACAACACTACAACCCTGGACTCTTCAAGTCGCGAGTGAATCGGTTCTTAATAGACAAGCATGCTCCATCTTAGATCGCGTCATCACTTACCATCAGGTGAGACTGCGGTCAAATGCTTGATCTATCATTATAAAAAAAAAAAAAAAAAAAAAAAAACATAAAAATATCTCTTTTACTAAATCTCAGTTTGTTACATTTATTTGCAAGTCAATTCTTTTGTAATTACCGCCAGCTTTAATGCACATATAAGTAAACATATTATTGGCAGAAATCTTACAGTTGATTTTTTCAATATCAATTTGCTGTACAAGTATACAATAAATAAATAATTAGCCACGAGTCCCACAAGCACCCAAATCAATGAAATAATCATAAATATTATACGTACAATATTATAAATGTGAAAATAACTCTGTCTGTCTGTTATTTTATCACGCCTCAACCGGTCATCATGAAATTGTGCATACACAATTTTCAGGAATAAACAGGAAAGGAAAGGACACAGGGTAGCTTTCATCTAGAAAAAAGTATTGCTTGGTAAAAGTATAACAGCAATGTATATATGTCAGGCATGAATTGCTCATGTATTTTGTCAGTTATATTTTTCATTTTTCAAAGCGGACAAAGCTAATAAAATAAACTTTTATAAAAATATTTAAAAAAAAACTCTAATAAAAAGGCCGCGCCCCTTTTAATCAAGCGTTTAAAAATAAATCATGGTTGATAAAAATATATGAGCAATTATTTATTCCAACTTTATTGCTCATATATTCCCTAATTTTTTTGATGATCCCTCGGGAACAGCACTCTTTTCTGAATGAAGGGTACCCTAGGTAGTCCATTGAAATGTTACAATTTTAGGGCCAAACTGAACATTTTTTAGAGGACGCAATTTTATTTTTGAGACATGTAGGGGGGTCAATGGAAGCTTAACCCCAAGTTTGTGGGGTTGCCCGATCAGAGAAGTTATAAGGCAAAAAAGAAAATTTTTGATGAAATTTTTGCACTTTTTTGCTTATAACTTCTTTAATTTTGAGTTTAGGGCAAAAAGTTATATGAACATATTTGTAGGCTACAAATTATGTTTTTTACAAATTTTTCGTATGACGTATAGTTTCAGAGATATCGCGAAAAAGGTGTTTCCACCCCTTTTTCAAGATTTCAAGGGGACCAGGGCGGCAACCCCACAAACTTGAGGTTAAGCTTCTACTGACCCCCCCCCCCCCCCACATGTCTCAAAAATAAAATTGCGTCCTTTAAAAAATGTTCAGCTCATGTAACATTTCAATGGACTAATGCCCTTTTCACTAACAACGTGTATGCAAAATTTTATAGGCGCAAAAGCGTAACAAACAAACATACAATAGACAAACTCACTTTACATTAGTTATAATTCTGAGATTACACAACAATAAATATTTAACACTTTATAAATAACGAATATTAGATCCTTTAAACTTTTTCTCACTTTAGCAACAGCTGTGTTATTGGAGTCTTCTATGGAATAAATTGCCCACAATCCGTTATCGTCAGCACTAAAATCCACCTGGAAAGACAAACGAACCAAACCGCAAATTTAAAATAATACTCAAAAAAGGACAATATTGAGTTTAATCTTATAATAATAGAATAATTCAAATACATAATTATCTATTAGAATAATAATATTTTTAACGATAAGCGATTTAAATTTGAATTATTTCAGGTCTCGTTAATTTTTTAATGTAGAGGTGGACAGACAGGTTGACGGTCCACTTGATATACCCGGTGACTACCTTATACCCACTCTGTTATTTGCTAAATCATACATTAAGTAATGTAGGATTAAAATTAACATTGGTACTAACATATCTGTTAATTTTGTATAATGAGCATTGTGAGTGAGTGAATACTTCTGTTTTAAATAGACCAAATGAAAAATGTCATTATTGGTAATGTCATTATTCTGGACACAAGCATCTCTTCTTTAGGTCGTATAATAAATTCTGTGTTTGGAGGCAATCGGAATTGATTTGAAACACATTTTAATATTTTGAATTCAACAGAAATTTACATTGCTTTCAGTTGACTGTTGTAACAGTTTCTGACATCGTGTAGGCTTGTTTCCGGCCTGTTAGCAACCGTCCTAGGGTTTACTTAGGGCAAGATATGATAAAACAGATTAAATTGCTCTTATAATAGCACACCAGGGGGCCTAGCCAAGATGCACAAGATGGAAACGCTTCCTTTGCGTACTTACGAAACGAAAGAAATAAAGCCCGGTGATTGGTTGTTGTAATAGTTGTAACTTCAACAACCAATCACCGGGCTTTATTTCTTTCGTTTCGTAAGTACGCAAAGGAAGCATTTGCATTTTGTGCATCTTGGCTAGGCCCCCTGGGCAGATGATGCGTAACACATAACAGAATAATCTTCTAGGAAGAACCTTCGCGAGGAACATATGCAGTAGTGTTTATTTGCTTCGAATACACACATTAATATCACCGGTGGAAACTTTCTATTTAATAAAATACAAAAACAAACAAAGGGGTAATTTTTTTTTGTTTCTTGGCAATTTATGAATAATCTCGAAAAATACTGAATCGAGTCTAAAACTCTTTCAGTAATATGTTTTTTATGCTAATATATACTTAGCTACACATAATAAGTATATCTCTGAATAATATAAACTGTTTTTTTATTAACATCCTAGTACCTATGTTTTCCATTAGAAATATTCAATGCATAAATTGGAACCTGTTTAGAGGGCAAATAAATAATCATTTGATGTACTAAACCCATGACGGAATATCAAATTAATAATTTGTGATTACAATGACTATATTAATGTTTACCTACCTGATTATGTTGAGCACTGTATAAGCGACCGTCAGCAAACGGCAAACGAACGGATTTGATCCGGCTCTGCGTCAAATCGTACCGGATAATGTCGCCCGGGTGACCGGACTCGTTCGCTTGGTAGAAGAAGGATCCGCTGTAAACTATGTGCCCATTTCCCTGTAATTACACAGTAAACTACAGTAATACACAGTCTTGATTGAGAGTGAGAAAAAGAACTTAACAATTATTTGTATCAGTAGTCATTATGGCTTATATAATGTTAAGATCGGTGCCACATCACCGCCAACGCCAACGCCAAAGCTGCTGCAAATGCGCTGCCGATTACAGTAGGACTAAGGATAAGGGATTGGAAGGGGATAGAGAAATAGGTTCCGGCATTCCTTATTTACTCAACGAAACACAACAGCACATGTACTGTTATTTCACGGTGGTCTTCTGTAAGGGGGTGGTTACTGCTGCCAGACGGGCTACTCAAATGACTGCGAAACGCAGTGTGCCCTACCACTACTGAAAAGGCTAAGTCGGCAAATAAGGTGATGGTTTCAGTATTCTGGGACTCGAAGGATGTGATTATGCTTGATTATCTTGAAAAATGTCATAAACCAAGGCAGCCCTATTGACGGCAGTGACCATTAGCTTATAGAAGACCATTGTAAAATGGCGCGATTTTGTACCTATTTCCCCATATTCTCATTTTTCCTTATCCTTTCAGAAGCGGACTTGCAACCTTTCTTGCGTTGCTTCTGTTGGTAGCCACCGACCACCTAGTGAATAGTCAGCCTGCCTGCTAATCTTTACTTTAACAAACGAAAAACGAAAATGGCATATCGAAATTCAAAACTTGATTCTACAGGAAGGAACAACCTGGAGGGAAAGTAGTCTTAATACTGGACATAGCAAATTTTACTCAAAGGAAACATTCCTTTCTTTTTTTACAGAAGTAAAACCGCATTCTCAGATTTTTTGAAAATACGCTTGCCACACCCGGGTAACCTTCCGGCTAACTTTTATGGCATCAATCCATATGGTCAATTATAAGGATCAAATCTCTCTAACAAACATGGTACAGAAAATAAAAGGAAAACCGTGCTTGTAAATTAGTTATCTAATTAATCAATAATCTTATAAATGCAAATAAACTTACAAAGAAAGGTTTCTGTAATTTGTGAAATTCATCAACATGATCGGCCTTGAAGCTTGCTTTGGTTCTATATTCCCTTAATCTCTCCACATCGTTCTCTTGCGTTGTCCATAATTTTTCTCTCTGGAAAATAAAAGAAGACAGGATGATAACAATACAATCTATATTTGTATGGGCCTGCATATATTTACAAATGTGTTACGATCTATTGCTGGCCACATATTTCTCTTCAATGTGAGGAAGTATGGTCTACATAAAAACCTAAAATGACTACTCTCTGAAAATTTTTAGGTCTATAATAGTAAATAAGAAAAGAATAGCTAACCAGAAGTTAAGGATGTGAGACCACTTAAACGAACACTCAAGCATAAGATGCTCCAGGGTATTGTATCGGCAATGGTTGAGCGAATTAACTCATCATTAAATCTTGTATCCCAATGGGTAGACAAGAATCTGGTTAATTTTAACGCCACTAAAACGCAAGCGTGTTTGTTCTCTGTAAAAAGGAGCCCTTTCGACTTGGCTCCGACTTTCCGAGGTGTAGCCAATCTTGAGCTTCTTGGTATGAGGTTGTGCTCAAATCTCAACTTCGGTACTTCTATCGAGTCCAAAGCTCAAACAGCAGCCATAAAGCTGGGCATCCTAAATAGGGTGAAGTGATTCACACCTGGACAGCTCCTCTCTTTGTACAAGGCACAAGTCCGATCTTGCATTCAGTATTGCTACCACCTTTGCGATGGCTTAGGAAAATACCAACTTGTCGCACTCGACTCGGTGGATCGCAGAGCTAGGAGGCTCATTCATACGCTAATAGAACTAAGGTGTAAAGCTTGGCACATAGACGCAAAATATCCTGTCTGTGTGTATTCTATAAGATTTACTTCTGAGAGTGTGCTCGGGAGCTGCATGAGATCATACCGACAGAAGAAAGAGAATTCTTCTGTCGGATATTCAGACGTACGGCTGGTATGGTAACCAGCCGAGCTACAGGTTCAAATCAGAAATAAGGAGATCCCTACACAAACGAAAGTTACCAACATAAGCCGATGGATTAGTAAGTTGAAGTGGCACATGGGTAGGACACATAGAACGGAGAGTCAACGGTCGCTGGGGTCAGAAGGTTGTCGAGTGGAGGCCAGAGAATAGCAAGCGCAGCGTAGGACGTCTACGCACAAGGTAGATCTATCTACCTTGTGAATCTACTCTATCTACTCTATGTTGAATTTAATAATATATATTCTTATTTTTTATGTAACTTCAAAAAGTTAGTTTTCCATAAATGATCTATTGTCAAAATTTTAACATCTTATCTATCTTAAAAATGGGCTTATTAGAATTTATTGACGAAATCAGTCCAAAAAGTTTTTTTTTTGCAACTTGAGGTCAACTTAGCATATTATTTTTCTCAAAACGAATTGTTTACCTGGCTTTCAGTGGCGTTGGAGTCCCTTAACCAAGCTCCAAACAGTTCTTCCTTGTAGCGATGGTACACTGGTTTACCAATTGCATACAACTGGCAATCTGAAAATAGTTAAGATGTTCTCGCCAAATAGGTACATAACTTTTTAGGAGGCTTTGGTAAATGTAGTAGGTGGCTGGGCACATTGTATACAACCGTGATTAATCAGATAGTCTTACTGATTGCAGTAACCACCCCCTTATAGAAGACCACCATGAAATTAAGATATGTGTTTGCAGTTGTCCCGTTTTCCTATTATCCTGGTAAGCTGAGCTAGTGCCACATTAACTTTAAAGTTTCATTTGGCCGGGTTTTAACTTCGCGAGTTGTCAACATTTGCATTTAACTTTAAATTTAATTTAACGCTTTAATTTAATTGAAATTAATGTAATTTAATAAAAAATTTTAATTTAACGCTTGAAGTTGTTTGTTGTGTTTTGTCATCGTTATTATAGTTTTATATTTTTTTCATTTACGTTAAGGTCGGCAGACAGGCTGACGATCCACTTGATGGTAGGTGGCTACCGTCGCCTACAACACAAGCAACGCCAGAGGTGCTGCAAGTATGCAGCACCTGGCATCCCAGAGCCAAGGAAAAGGGCTCTGGTATCCCTACATAATTTCTATCTTCTCATTAGGTACAGCGACTTTGACGTTTTAACATGTCGAATAAAATAATTTGTAATAATATATAATTTGAGACGTCGTTGAAGATAATTATGTTCATAAACTTTCGCTAAAAAGTTAAAATTCCAATTCCGATAGAGCGTCAAGGAGATTTCTTGAGAATAAGCCCCTGTCGTTGAATTACAGTTTTATTTCCACCCCAAAAAGAATGGTTAAACTTACTGGTGTTTCTCCTTGGCTTGTATGAAGTAGTGGAGTTCATAGTGGTTATAAGAACATGGGCTCGGTCACATCGGGGACACGAAGGACAGCGCTGTACTTGACACAGCTCCTCGTAAGATGTTAGCGTCGGGGGACGTGAACCAAACTCCATGGGTTGCTGGATTTGCACGTTTTGGTGAGGGCCAGGATCTAGGTGAAGATTTACAGCTACATTCTTGTGGTCTCCTCAAACCGATATAAGATATAGTTTATAATTCGATTATGAAGTTATTAAGAAAATTACTAGCTTCTTACACATTAATCGGATATGTCCTTTAACAGTCTGATTGTTCAATTCGTTTTTAGCAACGCAGCTGTACTGTCTGATGTCATGGTCTCTAACTCCTGGAATCTCCAACCTCATTATCCACCTCCATGGCTGCTCGGTGGTAGATACTTCGGTTTTGTACCGGGACCCTTCAAGTGTAATTCCTTCACTCTCCCAAGCTAAGACCGGTTCTGGCCATGCTTGTACCTGAAATAATAATGGATCTTCAGAAATTTTTACTTTATTACTTTTTTATGTAAAATTCAGCAGGCAGACTGACGGTCCACTTTATGGCAGGTGGTTGTTGTCGCCTATTAGCACAAGCAATGCCATAGGTGACGAACTTAATAGGATTTTAAATATGGGGAAGAGGAGAGGACACGGAAATGGGCTGACATCCCTTACTCACTCTTCGAAACACAAAAGAATATATGTTCTTTTTTCGCCGTGGTCTTCTGTAAGTGGGTGATTACTGTCTCCAGAAGGACAAATAAATTTATGACTGGGAAACTCATTGTGCCCTGCCATCACTTTCGGCCTTTCGGAATACCATAGTGAAATAAGAGCACGTGTACTGTAACATTTCGGTAAGTAATGTATGCCAGAGCCAATTCCCTTAACCCCACCTTATTCGCTTACTTATCAAGATCAGCAACACACTTGGAACCTCTCTGGCGCTTCTTGTGTTAATTGGTAAAGGTATGACCTATCATCAAGTGGACCTTCAGCCTGGCTGCCGACTCCTACATAAAAATAAAAATAAATATATATTTGTTTTTTTTTTTCAAAAACATCTCTTTCAAAAATTTTACTTTGAAGTTCCAAATAACGTTAAAAAGCGAAATTAGGCCGAATTACTAGTCGAATAGCAATTCTAAGTTCCTTATCACTAATCTAGTTTAATGGAGAGTTGACAAAGCTGTTACAAGACAATACTTACTTCACACTCGATTTTAGCTGTTTTGTTATAAATGTAAACGATATTGTTTTGCACACGTATGTAGGGACTAACTGGAAAAAAGAACAAATTATAGAATTAATTTAATTCACAAAATCGAATTTCTCTAAATTTGATAAAAATGGTTTGTTTCAATTTAAATCCTAAATCAGTTACAGCGAGTAAGACTAACTCTGGGTAGCCAATACGGTACAACCAAGTTTAAATTGCTGCGAGTCGCTTCTGCAATCCGATTTTGTAAGTCGTTACGAAACAATGATCATTTGCTTCAAAGGTGAAAGAAAAAAAAAGAATGACGAAATAATGAGACCTGTGTATCCAAGAAAAAAATATGTATTGTACTAACAACTCAAGATCTACAAATATGATGGATTATTAAAACCAAATTAAGCGTTAGTCTCGCAATTAATTGCAGCGAGGGTTTTGGAAACAAAAATAAACAATATTTGAATGGACCAGAAATTGATTAAAAGTTATTTCTAATTGCATAATGAACTGACAAAAGCTTGCACGATTTGACACCACAATGAAACATTCAGGGGAATTATTAAAACACTCAGTAAGTTTTTCTCTTCCTTTCTGCTCAGTATTTTCCTATACTTAGCAAGCAATAAGCCACTAGTGATCATCATCATCTCAGCCCTACGATGTTCACTGCTGGATATAGGCCTCCTCCATAATTTTCCAACCTGCGGCCCTTATTAGATCAGGGCCGGTCAGAAGCAGCCTGGATCCACCGTCAACTCTTGGCCTTATTAAATCATCTGTCCACCCTGTGGATGGACGATCTATTCTACTCGGCGGTTGCTAGTCCGTTGACTCGACTCGAGTGCCTTTCAGCCTCAGCCGCCCTCGGCTTCTCGTACGATGTATCCTGTCTAATGACACTTGAATTTACAGATCCGCCGGATTATGTCGTTAATTTTCGTTTGACTACTGATCCCTTATTCCTGACTGGATCTCACAGAATAACCCTTTACGTAGCCTTCTCCATAGCTCGCTGAGGCACTTTAAGCTTTCTTCCGAGGCCCATAGTTAGAGATCATGTTTCAGTGCCAATATATCATCACTGACAACATGCATTTTGTTTTAAGCCACTCATGATTTCGAAAAACACTTAAAGGTGCAAGCTTGATCGGGATTCCATCTGCCTTGTTGGCTGAGGAATGTTCCTTGCTTTGGGCTGTGTTTGCTTCTCTTAGTAACTTTCAAAAAATTTCAAAAAAAACTTCAAAAGCTGTTCAGGTATGAACTTCCAGCAAAAAGAAACTTCCAGCAAATAGGGGTAACACATCAGCGGAACAGAATTGGAAATAAATTTACCAACTTACAGTGAACTTCTACATCTGTTGATTGGTTGGCAGAAGGCAGCATACCATTATTGGCTAAACATACATATCTTCCAGTGTGCCACCTCGATACATTTGGAATATTTAATACATGACCACTCACGGAGGCGTCGCGCCATGAACCCTTAAAATTGAAACATAGGATTTTAACAGAAACTATTAGGATGACTATAGATATAATATGGGTCTCTTGTGCCACAACATTTTTCATGGGGGATCACCTGAATGACGGCTGTGCCATCCGCTCTCCGCCATTCCACCGTCGGTTCGGGACGACCCATTGGGTTACAACTTATACGAAGAGTCTCTGATTCTCGAACAATAACACGAGTATGATCCTCTGAAAGAATAATCAGATATTTTTGTAATAAGAACTGAAATCAGATATTTTTGTAATAGAAAGTAAATCAGGTGCTGACGAAATAAAACATCGTGCATTTATGGTTCTCGGTTTGGGTCGCGAAAATGCTAAAATGTTACACAAGAAAGGAGAAACTGTTTCACTGTTTAAACAACTTGAGTTTCCAGAGTGGTGGTAACCAATTGTGAAAGTGAGTTTACAGTAATAGAAAAACAGAATAAGAAAAATCTTTAGAAAAATCTGGAAAAAGAAAAATTTCATTACTTTGGACATTGGTCAAGTTGATGGGACTTAATTGACAGCAGGCTGACTGACCAATTGACAGTAGGTGACCATCGTCGGGAAAAAGAAAAATTTCATTACTTTGGACATTGGTCAAGTTGATGGGACTTAATTGACAGCAGGTTGACTGACCAATTGACAGTAGGTGACCATCGTCGCTTTTAAAACAAATAACACCTAAGGGGGTATGTAATTACGCCATCGGTCCTCATAGGATAAAGGATAATAAATAAAGACATTAACCGTTCTCAATATTACTATGACGTCATATAGAAGTTGTCATACTTATAGAAGTATACAAGTTGTTATACTTATTATATTGATTCGGACTCGCATATAGGAGGTAGTTGACTAAACGTGGTAATTTTTATTATGTATAATATCACTAATTATATCATCACACTCCTTACACACAACAAACCATAAAATTGCGTGAAAATATAGTTATATGACGACTTTTAAGTAAAAAAACTTACGAGCAAACGTTGGTGGGATAAACAGCTCTTTTTCCTTTGTGTAATTGTAGATTGAAAGTCCGGGTCGACCGGCTGTACCATCACGGCCATCGTTACCTCGTTGCCCCTTTGGGCCTATTGGACCTCTGTCACCTTTGGGGCCTCGGAGCCCCGGAGGACCAGGTGCACCCACTCTTCCTAGAATAACAATTGAAAATTGACTTTAACAGTAGTATTTTAAAATGTTTCCACATAATTTCGATAGTGCGTGGTGAAATATATATTATTTCGCAAGCCAGGACTCGAACAGACCTACTACATAGTAGCGTGGTATATCCAACCCCTTATACTTTTGCCAAGCATTTTAGATAACTTATTTATTTTTAGGTAGTTCGTGCACGCGGCTTCGCCCGCGTGGAATATTTAGCCTATGACCGTCCTGAAATTCCACTCTGTTAACTATTGGTGAAAGATTTTTTTTAAATCGGATGAGTAGTTTCGATGATTATCTCCTAAATACAAATATTATTATATAGTATATACATACATATAATATAAATATATAATAATATAGTATAAGATAGTAGGTATATAGTATGGATTATGGGTCATAAGCCTTCAATACAATTTCTGGGTTCATTGCATTTAGATTGTTTAACAAAATTTTATATATTGCTGCAACGAAACATCAGTGTCTAAGGGAATAAACTAAGTTAAAATACCATCTTTTCCATCTTTGCCGTTTTTCCCTGGGCTGCCGTCTTTTCCTGGTATACCGTCTCGACCGTCCTTTCCCGGTGCACCATCAGCACCATTTCTACCAGATAAACCATCTAGTCCAGGTTCCCCAGGTACACCATCACGACCATCTAGGCCTGGATTGCCTGGGAAACCACGCTCTCCTGGAAGGTAAACCAAGATATTTTCGTCACGAAAAAAAATTATAATAACCTCAATTCCCTCTTTTGTTTTTTTTTTTATGTTTTAAATTTTTAATAGATTTTATTGGAGAACAAAAGGTAAGCTTCCCGAATAAGCTTTCCGAATAAATGCATCAATCATATGTTTTATTACTTCAAATTTCACATCTCCAAACCTGACTCGTATCACCAGGTCATCTGGTCTAGATGACCTGGTAATAACGTATAATAAATAATAACAGTGCAGCAAGTAAATAAGTTCGCAATTCTTTTATTCACTTTGTAAATTGACTCAATACATTTACCTTTTGGACCAGGTGGTCCCACCGGTCCCCTTGAACCGGCCTGTCCTGGAATTCCCGGAGCGCCAGAATCACCTCGATCACCTTTGGGGCCAGGACTACCAATTGGTCCTTTAGGTCCTTGGACGCCAGGTGGACAATAATCCTGAGTGGCTTTGCAAAATCCTTGCACCACTTTGTACTACAAAAATATTTAAACACTTTCTGCATAAAATAAAATATTACTATAAAACTTATGAGTTAATACAAGATGTATAACACGCACAGATCACATTTCTAGATTTTGACTTTCAGAAAACGTGTTTTTTTGGATGGTTTGGCTACAGCACATTAGTGAATTTTGCAGCTTATCTTATAGTTTTATGTTCTAAATGAGTGGTTTAACAGTGTTTGATAAAACTTATAGCTTTAAACACAACTCAAAATTGTATATGAGTTCTTCCTCTCACTTGTAGTTGCTTACGAACGTTTTTTGTTTCTATTTTATTACTTATGGTTGGGTAAAGTAGATTTTGCTACTTAAAGTTGCATGCAGGTTTTAATTGTCACTATATAAGAAGATTGAGTGCTATATAAGGCCCTAAAGTCACTTATAAGCAACGTTTACATATAAGTGGGAACATACCCTTATTTGGAACTTTTAATTCCAAATGACTAGTATAATAGAGTAGTATATCACCAATAGTGGCTAAAAAGATAATTTTACGGCTCTTTTGGAACCTAAAGTGATTGCAACTTTTAAGGCCTAGAAGTACCTTATTGCCACTCCAACGCATAAATAGGAGTCGCAATAGACTCATAAAAGTCTCAATAGGAGGTTTTTGAAACCAAAAGCAGTTATTTTCACTTATTTCAAACCACTAACGATCTAACAGTTCCAAAATTAGGACATAATATTTTATTATTTCTATTGCCCTTGTCAAAATAACATTATTCGTCCTACAAAAGAGCAAATAATTAAAGTAGGGCCAATTTAATAGATCACATTTGATATCTGTCAGCTTAGCTTCATAGTTCTATTTTTATCTGAAAAAATTACTGTGCAACATTGAACGCTATTATTAAAGAATAGCGTTCAATGTTTATTGAACGTTTATTGAAATAGTGACAGAAGCTGTCAGTGAAGCTTTACTATGAACCTAAGCTGACAGATGTCAAATGTGATCTATTAAATTGGCTCTACTTTAGTATTGGTAATAGCATTCACTGATTTGCCACTCGCAAGATACAAATAAGTTATTTTCAGACCTGATAGTTCCAAATAGAGAACAAATAAGTACACTGTAAGATCTTTTTTGTTTCGCCATGTTTACAAATTGGAGTCCTTGAAAATGAATTATTTTAAACAGAATTTTATCACACTTGCGCATAATCACAGACTTTTGATATTTGTGACGATGTTACTTTAACATTGTACGTAACCTACAATCATTAGGTCAGGTTCTTAACAGTTTTATTTCTTATCAGTATCAATTCCTTATTTGATTTAGCACTCTCTTTTTAAATATTCCTGATCAAATCAACGGCGCATCGAAATTTACAAAGAAACCATACTATAATTTCACAGTAACAAAAAATTCGCAGGAATTTCGTGCTTGTTTCATTGCTTGTATAACGTGAAGTTTTAATCATTTACCCAAACAGAAGTATAAATCTAAAATTAAAATGGCAGATAACATTCACTTATAAAAAACAACTTATTGACAAGTTGCCACGCCACTCAAAGGAACTTTGGCGTCTCATTTATCACTCATTGACCGAACTGAAATTATTAATTCGGTCAATGAGTGAATAAATAGTTCACTGCGCATAATTTTCATCCATAGTTCTAATAGACACTCAAGGTAATCGTGAGATCTCTTATGGATTCAATTTAGAACCAAAAATAGGCTGCAATTTTTCTCCCCGTGGTTCTATATTGGTTGCCTAAGGGTTCTTTCCACCTATATAGAACTTAATCATGGCTATATATTTCACTTAAGTATGTAAATATATATGATATACGAGCTATTTCCCACCCAGTTGTGCTACTTGGATAGTTTTGGTAATATTAACAATACTTAATAGCTTGCTACAATACATCAGTGAAAAGAGCATTCAGATCGGTTAAGCCATTTCAGAGATTAGTTTACACAAACGCACAGACAAACAGACAAAAATTCTAAAACCTATTTTTTTGACCTTGGTAACATGAGTACAACTTGTACAAATTGTTTTTTTTTTTTTTTGAAAAAATGTTTAAAGTACAAAGACAATTTATTATTGTGTAGATTATTCCACGGTGAAAGTTAGCTTTATTAGATTATCGACACAAAATATAATGTTAGTGTATTAAAAGCGAGTTTAACTTCAAATACTTTAAGATGAAGAAAGTGTAAAAACTATAGAAAAAGTTATAATTTTTTTTGTTATGTATACTTGTAACATAAAAAACAGTTAAGGGGGCGCTTTCCAATTTGAACAGCTTATTACTACGGAATTACTACGTAATTCCATGATTACTCATTAATTATTGGTCGTAGCAATAACGTAGCAGGTCGTAGCAATTATAGATCGTAGCAGGTAGTAGCAAAAAAAGCATGACATTTCTGGGACATATGTAATATGAAGGTTTACATCTCAACAAAAAACTGAAATTCATTTTATATCAAGTATAATTAATTTCTAAAATGTGCATAACTTGTGACATTTTCGCGGGTTGAATTCTTGTAATTACTGACTAAAATCCAAAAATGTTTTTCCATGTAAACATCCTACCTATAATGTACATTTGAAATTGGGATGTCAATAGCTACAATCTATAAAGGTTTTTCTAAAATATAGGAATTGCTGGTGTATGTTTTATTATTTCAGCGAGTTGAATAAGTGGTGCCAATGTGTTGCGTCGCATTCTCTCTTCGGTTATTCGCATTATAGTAAGTTGAGACAACAAATTCTCCCAAATACCTATTACTGAGTTCCCACGCTCGTACAGCGTCACCTTTAAGGCAGTATAATACTTTTAACGCTACCATACTTACAGGAACCCTTGAGTAGCTAGTCAACCACACCCACGTATCACCGCCAGGCGCAGGCCCTTTAGCGCCAGTTCTTCTCATTTCCGCCGCATCCTTTTCTTCAAGTTCCTGCCGCATTTTAGGATTGAAGAATTCTACGTGCGGAGCAACCGTATTATCTTCTTGTACGGGCGATGGTTTCTAAATTAAAATGAGTTAAAATAAAAATTAAAGAATACATATGTATCACTAAGCTAAGGCGAAGAGTTCTCAATCTGACAGAGATGGCGATCCAAAATTTATGTTTCCTACCTGGGTGCATGTGTGATTAGTTCGTTTGACAAGTTTCAACTTGTTCTCTCAAATAATTTCAAAATTGAATAAATTAAGAAAATTCATTCATAGTTGGAAAAAGATTACTTGTATGACGCTAAAAAGTGGGCAGCTGAATTTAAACGTGGGCGCACGTCCCTCGAAGACGATCCGCAAAATCCGCAACCACCTCGGAAACCAGTCAAATGAGATCGTGTTGGACTCGCAACAGGACATAATATGTAATTTACACAAAACACTCGCGCAAGTCAAACTGTCCTGAGAAAAAAATCATTCTTTGAAGGCCTTTTGAAGTTTCGTGTTAGATATGTTACAGTTAAAACCAGTTTTTAGATAGAACGCGTTTTCCCTAATTAGAACTAGTTTTTACTAAGTGCCTTTGTTAAAACTAGAATTAACTAATACTCAAAATTGAATATCAGTTAAAACTAGTTCTTACTAGACAAAACGCGTTTAAGGTAATTAATATTTGTGGAATACGAAGATGTTCCGAATACTAATTTACCTTTGAGAACTGTTGCTAAGGAAGCAGCCATGGGAACAGGCCAAGGATTTATGCGCTGCGTATGCAAGAAAGTATGTATGTCAAAAAGGTGTCTCTGCAAGAAAAATGGTTACCTTTGTAACTCAAAATGCCACAATAGTTTGCAATAACAAGTAGATCCTCATCCTTTTTTAATTTTAAGGTTTTTGATTACTTTTTATTGTATGTTATGTTAACCAATGTTTCTTTTTAAACTTTATGGTTGTGTTCAGTTGACTTGTTTGATTATTTTTTTTACTTTTAATTAATATTGTCACCTTGGCAACTGCTTTAAGTGGATATTCCCTAAAACTAAAATATTCCTTTAGTGTAAGATTATTATTTTACTAGGTACATGACTCTCTCTGTCCTAGATCTTTTAATAAATATTTTTTAACTATATATTGGTTTCAATCACAAATTAGTTTCTCTAGTGCTAGTTTTAACTAAAGCTCGGAGTGACAACTAGTTTTATCTGAAAATCAAATATATCAGTGGTAAATTCTAGTTTTGACTAGGTATTTCTAGTTTTAACAAAGGCATTTAGGAAAAACTAGTTCTAACTAGGGAAAACGCGTTCTATCTAAAAACTGGTTTTAACTGTAACAGATACATTACCTTCGCACGGAACAGAGTGAAGCAATCCGTCGTGTATTAAAACCAACTGTCTCATGAGCTTACACACAAGAAGCTGCTGACTGTTTTGAATTTAATGAATAAAATAAGATTATTTCAAGTAAGTAGACCATCACAGATGGTAATAGACATTGTATAAATAAAATGAAATAAAATTACAACTGCTAACTTATCTAAAACACTAATGCCAGATGTACGTATGAACCCACCCTATCTGGGATCTGCAATGAAAGATTCTATACTGACAGAATGTCCTCCGCGTGTGCTGACTGGCCGGCAACAATGACAGGTGAACATTTTAATCCATCCAAGCGAATAAAAAGACCGTCTCCAGCAAAGGCGCTTATGTCTTATTCTTTAAGCTCGCTAATTCATTGCGAAACTTTAAATATATTCAGAATTCATAGACATAAATAAAGATACTACAAAAGTTAAATTGTAAGTTGATAACATAAGACAGTTATTTAAGATATTTTATTTAATACCACGAGAGGCCTAACTACGCATTATACATACTCAACTATAGGTAATTATAAATGTGAAAGTGGGTTTGTTTGTTTGTTTGTTACGCTTTTATGCCTTACGGGCTTTAACTACTCAACCGATAATTATGAAATTTTGTATAGGATACCCTTTCATCCAAAAAAAGATACTGTTTCGAGGGACGCGGACGAAGTCGCGAGCAAAAGCTAGTGTAAGTATTTATAAAAATAAACAGTATTATCAACGTTAGATGAATTATTAAGTTAAAATAATCAAATTACACTTGATAAAATTTATTTACGTAACAAAACTGATACTAAAATTAGTAAAAAGTAAAAATCCTTAGTAAAAATTGTGGCAGACACATTGACGGCCCACTTGATAGTAGATGGTCACCATCGTCTTAAGAACATCATCAACACTTGGACCAAAATACTGCTAAACCTATTAATAATGTTTATGAAACTCATGTTATTAATAAAACTTTTTCCATAAAAGAAACATACCCTACTTACAAGTTTTGCTTCTCTCCTATCTCTCTTCGATCTTTTTTCTGTGATTTCCCATACGTAGGCTTCAATTTTCCCTTCAATTTCATCCTTTAAAATACTTCTCATCAACTTTTTAGCTTCTGAATTCTGAATTTTTAATACATGTTTATTTTCAACATAACAATAAGATTGTACTAACAGAGATATTAAAGCACACATTAGAGCTAGAACCGACAGTTTTCTGCTGCATGGCGAATTTATGTCACAATCTGTAGTCATTTTCTTCTTTTCACTTCCCATAGTAACATCTCCAATCACACATTCACTAAGCGCACTATTTCCATCGTTTGTAAACGATAAATTGTCATATCTATTAGTAATTAATTCACTACTTTCACGGTTGCTTTTTATGTGTTTACATCAAAATACTTTTCAAACACAACTATGGTTTGAGTTATTTTTGTAGCAAGAATACTTATCAGAACTCAATTCGGACCAATGTGGTCCTTCCGGTACATTTAGTTGCACAACAGTCCTGCTCCGACGACTGATAAATGACAATTGAATGTAGTCGATTTGAATAAATGAACGGTTTGCCCAATAGACAGCCCTATATAGTTGCCCTCGGGCACATGTACATTATTTATTTTAGCTTTGTTTCTCTTTCTATCTTCATTACTATCACAATCTTCTCTTTCATATAAAATACATATTCATATACGTACATATTGTGAAATAAAGTCGCTGTCCGCTTCCGTCTGTTTATCCGTTAACTTCTTCTAAACCATCCAACAGATTTTGATATGGTTTCCACTAATGGAGATAGCGATAAACGAGCAAGGTTTTTGTTTACAATTTACAGAAAAAAGGTCCCTAGCAAATAATATAATATAAAAAAGTATATGAAGTATGGTGTTATATGTATAGTACCTAATTATATTTTATTCCGCAACTTAAACACATTCTCGATGAAAAATAAACCCAAATGTGCTTAACTTGCGTGCTAGCTAGCTGTGTGTGCCTGTACAAGGTTCCCCCCTGTCTGGGGATTGCACCGGTGTCTCCGAGCAATCGCCCATTGGAGTTAGCCTAGCCAGCAGTGGATCGGAGTTGTTGCCTCGGCAGAGCCCGGTCCATCCCGCTCAAAGGGCAAGGAGACACCGGGGATTTTTAGTGGGTATTCCCAGTGCCAGGTGCTGGGCGACCCCCATATACTCCTACCGTCTAACCAGCGATAAGAAATCTGTAAGCGGATTAATCCTCGTTAAAAAAATAATAGAAACTAACTGCTTACTTAATTGGTGTTTGTCATTTAACGCAAATTTTACAACTTACACATACAAAATCGGAAAATTTTGCGAAAAAAATTATTCCAATGTGACATCATTTATTTATAACTAAAATTAACATAATTCTTAAATTAATCCAAAAATGTGCTAGCACTATTACGAAAATTAGTACTAGTTGGTGCGAGCTACTTCGTGTGCGTTGAAAAATAATGATATAACGCCTGATATTATACCTTTGCCAAGTTTTGAATTTTTATTTTTAGATAGCTCGTGTACGCAGATTCGTCCGCGTGGAATATTTAACTTATTATATGTCCATCCCGAAATTCAATTCTAAGTTCGAAGATTACCTCCTACAAATAACAAACAAACATACCTACATACTTCACCTCTTTATAATATAATAATAATAATAATAATAATAAGAATTTATTTGCGATGACCATGGGTAACTGATACCAGAGATGACATTTAGTTTTCTTGTTCCTTCATGACCAACCGATATTCGGTGTGCAAATCTTGACATCTTGATGCTGTAGTATTAGTATAGAATTAGTATAGAATACAATAGTAATTTTTTATAGATTAATCTTTAAGAGTTAAGATTATATGTTCTTGAATTCGATTTGCTTGTTTATTGGATGTGTACAACGGAAATAATATATTAGAATGCATTTCGGGCCCAGGTAAATGCAAAACTAGCCATTCTTCTACACAGGTACCTACTGTTGAATTAGAATGAATAGTATACAACTAATTACATAATAATAATACAGTCTTATAGAAAAAAAGAGTGAAATAACAGCATGTTTATTATTGTTTTTCTGTGAGTGAGTAAGGGATGCCAGAGCCCTTTTATTATCTATCCTTTCCTAATCCTTTATCCATAATGCTATTGCTACTCTGGTCAGCCAGCAGCTGTGGCGTTGATTGTGTTAAGAGGCGTCGATTGCCGCCTACCATCAAGTGGACTGTTTATCTGTATGACAACCTTACATTAAAAAAATACAGTGATTACACATTTTACCGAATATAGATTTTAGGACACAAATATAAACATGTGATATTTGTGAAAAATGCTCTGTCTACTCTATAATAATTAAATGAAGAGTTCATGGGTCTGAAAATGAATAAAACTTCAAAAACCTGTCCTAAACGTCTATCGTAACGGTATGTATTTTGCTGGTAATTTTTTAGAGACCTTAAGGCGACGCCGCGATAAACAATTAATACGGCTCTTATTGCATACGAAAACGAGAGCGTGTTTGCTTATGTCGTAAGGTCGTATGCGACAAAACGATTTTTATTAAAAAAACTATAATGTGTTTTAAGAAATCCAACTGTAAAATTAAAGTGTATGTTTATACTAATGTACATAGAAAATTTGGAGGTATAAATTAGTTCCGTTTACCTGTAATATGTAAATCTGTGATTTAAAAGAGGATTCTTTGAATTTTTTTCTCTGTTATAAAAGTTTACTAATCGTGTAACCCAACTGACAAAATGAAGTCAGTAACACGAAGAAAGAGATTACCAAACATCACTTTCATATGTTTTATCATTGCTGAGAAAAATCTAAATCCCTGCCACCAAAATTTCCAATGCCTCGCCTTAATTAAGAATGACTTACAATATAGGGACTCTTCATTCAATTGAAACTTTGGGAACGAAACTAATTGAGCCGCTCGAACTCATAAATTCTATTGGTTATGTCCGATTGGACAAATTGGGAGTAGCTGTCAACTATAGAAGATGGGTTTTGTATTCTTAGCTAAACCCTTTAAAAAGTTAATGTTCGCTTGATTAATTTTATTAGTTGCAAAGATTTGACTTTTTGTACTTTTGTTTTTTAATGGATAAATTCAAAAACTGATTTTAAAATTCTTTCACTACATTATCAGCGAGTAATATGTATACCCAGGATGTTTTTACTTACAAAAAAAAATACAAAAAAAAAAAAAAAAACTAAAGACCTCTGCGATGAGTCATCACTTGCATATTGTAGTACATATTGGTAGGTAATTATTATTCACAAAAAAGTACAACTAAATAGTTTCATAATCAAGGTTGATCATACATGATTATGTAAATATGTTTTATTTGGTTTTTGTAAGTTTTTTTTAAGCCATCACTACGTTTTGATAATCTTGATATCTCTATTAAATAAAAACACACTGCTCAATATTAATGTGCACATTATATTATCTTCTTAATACATTTTATGAAATAAAATTAAAACTATAACAACACATCATTTCTGTTCGTCTTTTTCTTCTATACCTATTATTTTTCTCACAATGACATATTCAATCTAGCTTTTTAAAAAACATTCTATTTTCAATTTTTTAAGTCAGCCAGGATTCAAGTTCAAAATACATCAACAATATGGTTCTCAGAATCTATAGGCCATCTCAAAGCGATGTCTACAACTACGTCATTTAAGATGTTGAAGGCAATGGGAGCTTTCTGCCATTAATCCTTCATTTTAATATGGATTTTCATCAGCAGGGCAGAAAATTTCTGGTAACCTAAGATATCATGAATGATGAAAAAACTATCGATAAGTACACAGCTAAAACAAGGAAATACTTCTGTCTATCAATTTAAGAAACTTCCTGAATATTTGAATAGATTCCACTCCACTATTGTACCGTGAAGTTCCTGCAGTCTGCATACCATTCGCGCATGCGCCATTGAAACTAAGTCAGGGCCACGACCTGGTCTGCCAAGGTCATTCCTGTTTCTAGTACGACATCAATTGACGCGACGCCTTCTTTTCGAAGCGCACACGGTTTTATAAATACAATAAAAGGTCTAGTAATGAATTTAGTGCCTCCATTAGCAACTATAGAAGGTAAATGACTTCCTATTGACATACTTAGGGATATACTGTGAAAAATTTCTTTTATAGAACACAAAGGACGGATATATGTGTTTAATAGTAATATTATTTTGTCGAAACTATATAAAAAGTATGTGACGGAATTTTGTTTATTCCAACTGTTTTTAACTTTTACCCTTTATTTCTGGAGTGTTAAAGCTACAATTTTACTAGTTTGTGTATCGGTTTTGTAGTCTAATTAATATATTTGTGTATATTTATATATAAGTGGATGTTTGTATGTAAGTACTTGTAATATTGTTGTTGTAAGTAAAAAATAAACTTCAAAACACTATTTGGACGATCACTATTATAAAATGGCAAAGCCCCAGTATACGTGGGCAACAGCTAGTTGAATATAAATAAATTTGTATGATATACAACAAATTATTTTAAAAAAGTAGCTACAGATATGCAAATACATTTCCTGACCTTTGTTCTATCGTTTTAAATTTGCTTAATTAACTAATTCATCAGTCACGTTCTTTGATTAATTAAATTGAACAATCGAATGTCGTCTTTCTAGAGTTGAATTAGTTCGATTCGTTATAATGTTAGTCAGTTAAAATATTTGTATAGTTTTGAATTTTTTATAGTAAGTACCTAGTTAAATTTGTAACGAGCAAAAATTAACCCTTTTAGAAAAAGCACCATCTCGCCTACAAATTCTGAATTAACCGAGCTAGATTGTTGTTGTTGAACCATCTATTAGAGAAAAAAAAAACCACTTGAATTTTATATAAGTGTGTTTATTCCGTAATCACATACGAAAAGTCAATTTTAATTGTCAAAGAAAAAGAAACAGGCTATTTTAACAAAAACGTTCCTGTAAAAAACAACCAGCCAATACATTATTTATAATGTTAGAACATGTAGTTTACATAATATGTTCCAACACCATCTATCGCAAGGTTGGGTCAGCTAATATGCCGATGCGGCCGGATCGTCCATGGAAGCACAGCTCGGTAATAAAATAGCGACATCTAGCGAAGTCAACATTGCGGAGGAGGGTTTGGGCCGATGCGTGGATCCTATATACTGATAGGATAGGGTTGATTTTAATTGTAGATAAAACAGCTCTAAATTGTTACAAACACTTTGGGTACCGCCCTGAATATTTGAGTAGCGGGGTGATACGCGAACTAATTAGGAAAGAGAACATTCTAGAAGGTTCGCTAATAGGGAAACTGAAATTGGATAGCTTCCAGCGAGGTTTACTTAGCTTTAAGTTTCTCTTAAAGTTTTTCGATAGCTTATAGTCGATGATAGGTTAACAACGCGTTAGTTCAGTTGATCCACATTAAATTTATCTGGCAAGTGTAAGAGTCGAAGCGAAACTGATCATAGGCTTCATTGACTGTGCCAAAACCTAGGTTAACTCGCAATAAGGTGATGCTGTGCGTATGGTGGGATTGGAAGGACATTGTTCATTATGAGCTTTTGCCGCCGGGCAGAACAATGGATTCGGATCTCTACTGCTAACAACTGATGAGATTAAAGCAAGAAATTGAGAGAAAGCGGCCACTCAGCAAAAATTAAGTGAGTTTGGCTGGGAGGTGTTAATGCATCCGCCATGTAGCCCTGACCTTGCACCTTCAGATTTCCTTCTGTTTCGGACTCTTCAGAATTTTTCAGGCAGTGTCAGGTTAACATTAAGAGAGGATTGCCAACACTATTTGTCGCGTTTCTTTGATCAGAAGTCCAAAAATTTCTACAGCATCGTGTCACTATAAGAACCTGTAAGATGGCAAAAAGCTATAGAACAAAATGGCATATATATACTGTAATTAAATGTAAATAACCTTTGAAAAAATATGTCTTGAGTTTTCATATAAAATGCGAAGAAACCTTTTCCCCAACCCTTTTTATAATATTTATTTTTAATTTCTGTCTTTAATTTCTGGTCAGTTTTAAAAACTTTCAGTGCGGCCTCTGTATACAAAAATCACCTACAAGTATTTATTTAGTTACATCATAGTTTTAAGATCAAATGACCTTGTCATTCATTGATATATTTATTGTACTGCTCTTCTTGTAATATTTTTTGTTCTTCTTTTTTTTTGTAGCTTCCAGTATACAACCTTTAGAGGACTATGATGGTCCAAGAGCTCCACTCTTGCGGCAGGTGTCTCTTGACGAAGAACGCAGAGATGAGTGTCAGGGACACTGGAAGAGACCACAAATTGAAGGTGACGAGGAAGAGAAAGGCGTGAGACTATTCAGAGCGTTGTTGCTCATGCATCTGAGGCTTGAAGAATTGAGGCCACCGCCTTGTATATTAGCAGCGGCCAGGCCTGATCCAAGGTAATTTAATTTAATGTCTAAAATTCATCCTTACAATTAAATTTCATTTGAATCGAATGAATATTCACATATACGAGTAAATCAAGATTTTTTTATTATAAAGGTTAAGGCATTTTAGAATGACGGGTCCTTGAAGCTCTTGTTACAATTATCAGTATTGAAAAATTAGCAGTAGTGATGGTCAGTGCATGAACTCTGTTCCAAAGAACTGTTAATCGTAAATTTATTAAAAAAAATTGACTATTATGTGTATGAAATGAAAAGTTATCTCAGAGTATAAATTAAAATCCGAACAGAGAGTAATCTTGGACAAGAAGACGTTTCGGTTTCGGAGATTCTCGAATACAGACCGCGCTGTCATCCGATATTCAACCTTATACAATTCTAAATAAGGTCGAATATCGAATGTTACGTTTGACCCTGTCTAGGTCCGTCAAAGACCGCGTTAGCGCGCTACTGATCACTCGATATTCAACCTAAACTACGTTAAAATAAGGTTGAAAATAAAATGATCCGTTTGACCGTATTCTTGCACAGAAGTAAAGGACGCAAGTCTCAAATCATATTTAGTTTATTATGAGAATAATAATCGGTCTAGGCATTTTTTGTCTTATATGTAACTAATAAATCGTATTTTCTTTCTATGAGTATTCATTTTACATATGTAACTAAAGTTTTTTCCGAGAAAAACGAGAAAAATCTTGAAAAAGGTATCATTTAAAAAAAATAAAAGTATCGAGTCAATTTCCATCAATTGTGATTCTGTCTTTAAAATGACTAGAAAAAGGTTTTAAAAAACATATTATGTAAGTTTTACATTGATGAGATATTTGGTTTAGTTACAAACTTAAGGCAAACTATCATAATTTTCGGGAGCCGGACCTTAATAAGCTAAATTGATATCATCTAATTATTTATAACTTTACTAATTTAATATTGATAATTATAATTTTAGTCAAGATTCTGGCGAAGTGTACTGTCACGACATGAAGGTTCACACATAATTGTTCAGAGGTAAAAAAAAGGTTCTCTGTGATTTTCAGAGGTTGGTGGATGTATTGGCGAGATTGGAGATCTTTGGAGCGGGCGGCTAGAAGGTTCAGAGAAACGAAGGCACGAGGAAGACTTGCAGCAAGAGCGGAACATATTCCACTGCTGAGTCTCGATGAGGTAGCCTTTGAAGATATTATGCAGGAGATATGCCAGGTATGTAGTCGTACTATAAAGACAGGATTAGACGATTCTGTCGTGTAGGTTGCATACAACAAATTGATAGACAAGGGCACACTGTCTTACAGAATATATAAAGTAATTATATATAAATGCGAAACGCATTGCATTTGTTGGTTACGCTTTCAAGCTTTGATTACACAACCGTTCATCATCATAGTTTGCGTATTCATTGTCAGGAATACAGAAATGGACATAGGTTTCATCCAGAAAAAAAGTACTGATTTTTTTATATATTATGATCGGCAGACAGGCTGACGGTCCACTTGATGGTAGGTGGCTGCCGTCGCCTATAATACAAACAACACCAAAGCTGCTACAAGTGCGCTGCCGACTACAATAAGATTAAGGATAAGGGATTAGGAGGGGATAGGGAAATGTGCACTGGCATCCCTTATTCACTCACCGAAACACAACAGCACATGTGCTGTTATTTCACGGTGGTCTTCTGTAAGGGGGTGGTAACTGCCGCCAGACGGCCCAAATGACTGCGAAACGCAGTGAGCCCTCTGTCACTACTTTCCAGATCCAGACCAGAGTCAAATTTGAAAAGTTCATTTTTCAAAGTTGACCCTGCCGGGAATCGAACCCGGGAACCCTAGAACAGAGCGTTAAAGCAAGCACCCTAACCACTCAACCAACGGTGTCGAAAGTTCGAGCCGGTTGGCTCGTGTTTCCGAGGTACGCGGAAGGACTTTAGAATAAAATCAAAAATATATTATATCACTTGAAGATATTTCTGTTATATACGATTGCAGGATCTATCTATATTGATTAATGTAAATTTGACACTTCTTTTATAATTTCTTTTCACATCGATCACTAGGATCAGGAGTTTTATGGATCGATTAAACTAAGTGCGAATTTTCAAATTTAGAATGAATTTTCAGGCATGCGCACACATAGAGCAGCGAGCGCTAGTGGTTCTTGCCTTTCTGTGCGAGGTGTGCGCGCGCGCTGTGAGAGTCGGCGGTTGGTGCAGGGCCACAGATTGGTCTGTTAATCACGTGGCGCAATTTGCCACTCCGTGGGCTATACGACACGGGGGCTGGGTGAGTGACAAGAAAAAATCAAATAGAGAAAAAAAGTATTGCAGTAACTGCTAAATTTAATAACTTGATATGATATACATATATTTAGAGCGCAATAATCACACACGACTGAAATATAATGCGCTATAATACAGTAAGACCAGTAAGTTCTAGATATACTATTAACTAGCGACTCGCCCCCGGCTTCGCTCGGGGTGCAATTTTTACACATATGAACATTCCCCGTTTATACCTCTTTCCATTGGCGAAAACCGAATTAAAATCGGTCTACCCGTTCACGCGTGATGTCGTGACCAGGAGAAATAGGGATTCATTTTTATATATAAGATTTATGACAAAATTGTGTAATAGATTCAAAAATTTGTATTATAGATTAGGTGAGATAGAAACTGTTATCATTTGTATAAACAAATTGAATGATCACTGGCCATTAGGCTGATCATATTATTTATACATGTCTTATCTATATCTATATCTACACTGATATTATAAAAAGGAAAGATTTGTATGTATGTTCGTAATGAATAAACTCAAAAACTACTGGACCGATTTTAAAAATTCCTCACCTATAGAAAGCTACATTATCAACGAGTAATATTTTATAAAGAGACGCGGACGAAGTCGCGTGCAACAGCTAGTTGTAAATAAAATCAACGTACTTTGGTACAGGAAAACTATTGACAGTACCTACATAAAATATGTATTATACAATTTCGAAGTTACATCATTGAGTTATTTATTTAATTTCCTAGTTTTATGTTATTAATTAAGTATCTAATGAAAGATAATAAAAAAATATAAGAAAGATCTCTATAGCAACCATTGTATAATCTGTAATTATAAAATAAACTCGCTGTCGTTTCTGTTTGTTTCTCCGCTAACTTCTTTTAAAACTACCCAAAGAATTTTAGATACGATTTTCACTAATGGAAACAGCGATAAACGAGAAAGGTTTGTGTATATGATTTTCATAAAAAAAATTGCATACATAAAAAAAATGTTATAATAGGGTATTTTAGTCTATATGAAAAAAAAATCTAAAAGTATATTATTGAGATAGCTTAGGCAAAAAACAGTCGGAAAATGTTCATTTTAGTTCGAAAAGTAACAAAATAAATTTTAAAATTAAATTCAAAGTTTTCAGAATTTTTAGTCTGTTCTTAAACACAATGAAATAGTAGCCGCCATGTTTACGTCATAAGGTTGTGTAAACAAAAAAGTGTCAGTCAGTGTCATGTCAATTACCGGCGCATTTGTTTACACAGCCAACTGACGTCATGACCACAGAGCAAAATGGTTTCCAGCGTTTTCGTCAAATTACGCGCGAAATTTGAAAATGTAAATTTTAAATGCATTTTTATTAAACTTAGCGTTTGAATAAAAATTTGGTGTTTTTTTTAGTGGTTCATTAGCACTACAGAATCTAATTGAGACACTATTTAAAAATGGGTGTTATACCCTATTATAAAGAAAAAGAAATATTTGACTTTTCTTACAGAGCGCAGTGATAGAACGATCAGTTGGTACTCGCAGGGAAGAGAGCACACTTCTTGCCGGTGCGGCGGTCGCAGCTTTACTGGCATTTTTACTGTTCTGCCGCATGCGAATTCGTCACGCACTTCTTTAACTACCCTCCAAAGAAACATAACTGCGTTCAGAGTTTCTGATTGGTGCCAAGGCAAAGTTGGTTCGTGTGAGGAAAAAGAGAATTTATTTTGAGATAGAATAAGCTCAAATGCTTGATGAAGGCGTTTAGGTGAGCAGTTTTCAGTGAGGAAATGAAAAAATTAAATATATATTTGTGGTTTAGTGTTAAGAAAATTGTAACTTCGCTTTATTCAATTCATTCAATGTATTTTTACTGCATTTTTGAGTATCTGCGTATGATATTTTTAGATTTTAACAAAACTCAAAACAGCATAGGTTTTTTTAATTATTTTTTTCGATTCTTTTGTTTACATTCCTATTATGAATTCATTATATTTTAAAATTTTTAGCTATATAAGTAACTTTTTCTGTTCCTTTTAAAGCAATTTTGATTATAGGATAAAATTCCTTCTTCAAGGCTTCTTAATAGTTGCCTTGTACGTTCTCGCATCATAATGCTTGTTATGAATTCCTCCAAACTTCTGTCCGTCACATTTTCATGATAAAATTTTATGTGTTCACTTTCTATAAAGAGTGAACTTTCTATAACAGTGACTCGATTTCCCTATCCCTTCCCAATCCCTTATCCTTAATCCTACTGTAGTCGGCAGCGCACTTACAGCACCTTGCACTTTGCTTGTGTTATAGGCGACGATGGTGGCCACCTACCATCAACTAACTTTAGCCAATTTTATAGAAATTATAAAATATAACTATACTTGTGTCAGTGTCTTCGAGACTATAATGCCATTTTGAATGCGGCCTAATGACTAAATAGAAATACTATTTTAATAGATCGATGATTATATACCTATTACCTATTACCATAATACCTATTTATTTATGTACGAGTTCCTGTTTTATTATCGAAAGTTTTTAAAATAAACTTAGTTAACTATACCTAGCTGTTAGTTCTATTATAATGAAACTATTCACAGAATAGTTTTATACTACGATTTCTCGGCTGATAAAACTGGTTACAATTCGCTTTTAAGCTGATGCTTCAGTTAAAACAGTATAAAAAGATGCAATTTTTAAGATTGGTGGGCCGTTAGCCTGACAGATTTCATTATCCTTGTTCTTTAAAAATATCCCTCGTTTCTTGAGCATTTAAGTCAGCTCAATTTGTACATTAGTAAAGTATGTTTTGGATAAAAAGATGATAAAAGGATGTTTTAAATTTTTCCTAGGAATGCAAAAAAGAAAATAATGAAAAACCGAATGATTGCCAGACGGCAGTAACCACTCTCTTAGAGAAGTGTGGGTTATGGTTTTTGAGTGAGTGTATGTTCTTTAAACATTTTTTTCTCAAAAGCCGGATTTGTACTGACTGAATTATTTTTTTCATATCATAAGAAAAATCCAGCAATGACTTGGCCGTCTAAACAACACGGACTGGGCCAGCGGTTGCTTGCTGTAGGACTGGCGCCAACGCCGCATAGAATACTAATATAATATATTATATTATATTATATTAGTATTCTATATATAATATAACTTTATATATATATATATATATATATAATATTTAATATTTAAATATAATGCCAATACACTGGCTTCCTAAAAACCATACTTTACCAGTACCAGACTTGGCCAATAAGCTCAGTAAGTCGGCCAGTTGTTAATTTGTCCTAAATTTAAAATTACAAAAACGTCACTATTTATATGTTTCAGATATTATTTTCGTACCTATATTACGGATGTGTTGAAAACATTAAATATATGTTAATTGTACAAAGATTTTTATTCTATTTTTTTAACCTCTTGTAACAAGTAATGCATGTTTTGATGTGTAATTCAGCAATAGCTAGACATTTTTTAGTCCAAAGCAGACCTGGAAGAGTCACCTTTAGGTGACGAATGACCTTCTTCATTTATACACCTCAGTGAGTAAGTATCTACTTGATTTCAGATATCAATTTATTATTCATGCCTATAATTTAACCCACGTCAATTGTATCCAAGATATTTACCTATTTGAATATTCAAAAAATGTCTGGGGTGTTCACAACGAGCAAGTTTCTTTTTATGTCTAAAGGATGAGGTATAAAATAAGTAAACAACTTGTGAATCACTATTTTATTATTTTTATTGTAATTTTCATAGTAGTTTCGTCAACGCTTGGACACGTTTGGGCTCTTTACAGACGCAAAAATCATTTGAACACTAAAAATTACATCATTATAAACATTTAAATGTTCAAAACGAAACGTATGATAACAAATATCATAATAAAAACTATCACAATTCATATCAACAATTATTAAAAGCTTTGACAGTACCAACATTATTATCGTACAATAATAGCGAAATTATTAATTACTTATAATATGAGGGATTAATTTTTTAAATCCATTGCTGTTCGTCTTTTCAAAAATTATTAAAAAAAAAAAAACTTTCACTTTAAGTTGAGAAAAGTTATGTGAATTTACTTAAGTTATTTGAATTGATTTCTATGTTAAAATGTTATGTGAGATTTTTTTTTCATTCATCCCAATATGATAAAATAATAAAACCATAACCATTCCCATTCATGATATTTTTTGTCGAATTTTATTACTAACTAGATGATGCCCGCGACTTCGTTCGCTTTGAAAAACGAAAAATGTAACATCAGGTTTTATATTTTTCATTTTTCAACTCTGAAAATATATAAGTAATATAACTCCTGAAGTCTTTTTCGCTGCAACGACGGCGGCGTTGATTTTTTTATATTTTTAGACCATCCTCGGGGACCTAACATTTTTCCAGGATAAAAAGTGTATATCCGTGTACCAAATTCATTTTCCGATAAAAAGTATATCTGTGTACCAAATTTCATTCAAATCGGTTCAGCCCCGTTTTCGCGTGATTGAGTAACACCCAAACATACAAACTTTGGTATTTATAATATTATTAGGATTCAATAGTTTCTAATAAGCTTTTAGTTATTTTTTAACCAATTTACTGTTTTATAAATGTCGTACCTAACATGTAAACATTGTTAATTATACATATCACATTTATACCCTCACAAATAGTCGTATTATTATTATTAAATGCGAAAGTTTGTGAGGATGTCCGATTGTTTGTTTCACTTAAAAATTACTGAACGGATTTTGACTAAACTTTAAAATCTCGTTGTTTGTATATCAGATAAAACATAGGCTACAATTTATAAAGATACACAAACGGAGTCGCGGGTAACAGATATTAAATTAATATATGAAAAATGGACACTGATTTATCATTTATTTCATGGTAAATCCATTTTGATACAGTATTTTGCGCCGTGTGTTCTTCTGTTTATTTCTTTTCTTGTGAAATAAAAGTGAATCAAGAGGAGCAGCAATGTATTTTAATATGAATTTAAAACTGGATCACAAAATATCGAATTAAAAAATAAATAAATACCAACAAAGAGCTTCATTTCCCGTATATATATATTTTCTCATTACAACATGATGAAAATCCCTAAAACTTATCTACTTAATTAATAACTTTATTTTACTGAAATATGTATAATATATCACTATTAACAATCTACGCTGTCATCCCGATTTCGAGTTGTTTACTTTTTATTATATGTACAATATTTAAATACATATTGTTGCAATAAATCAAAAAACATTGAACCATTGATAATAATAAATTATACAAATACACGTGTATAACTTATACATAATGTATAGTTATCGTGTGTACTTCTCAAAGGTTGAATTTGGATCAAAGTGCAATTCGTCTAATAGGAATAAGATTTAAGTAGTAAATTTTTTTAGAATATTTTCCGGTATATTTCCAATTTTCCTCGAAAGCGAGATGAAGCAGCTAATAAATTAAATTGATTAATATCAATTTAATTTCACTTTTTTCAACACATTGTTTTGAAATTATGTTAAAAATCAGAAATATTATGTAGACTTTTGTGAAAATTTTAGAAATATTAAATGTATCTCATGATTTTTTATAATTTTTGTATCTAACGTTTTGAATTCGTAAAGTTTCTTATGCCTGCCCTGCCTATACACGATCAAGCCTATCGTCCAAGCGGCGTGATGCGATTGGCTGAAGTCGATTGGACTGTGCATGGGTGTTATTATGCTTGTCAAGATTGGCTGTAATACAAAACTACACCAACACATAAACCAATTGGGTTGATCAAGCCAATCGTATCATGCCGATTGAACGAAGGACTTGATCGTGTACGGCTGTTTAATAGAGATATTAAAATTTTATGCAATGAAAAAAGTGAAATGTTATTTTAGCGTCTGCATTAACTTCAATTTTTTATATAAAATTCATCATCACTCTAGTAACAATCTCTACCCGGATAATCATATTTAAATCTGTTAATAAATATTTTTAAATTTAATGATTGCGTTAAGCCTAATCTTAAATCACTAAGAAGTAAAGGATGTCGTGTTAATATTAGGTACCTATATTCAGTATTTATAACATCGATTATACTCGACGGGTCTACTATTAAAATTTTATTTTAACAAACTTTTTGAAATACAATGAAATCTAGCTCGCTTCGTGCAATTTGGTATCAAACAAATGCAACATATAATGTATCTACAATGACTGATCAGGCGATTTTGCACCCTATGATATGATAATTTTTCGTTAGAAATTCGCCCAACCGTTACACCTAAAACAATACTGGAAGGATGTTTAATTTACAAATTCTACTTACAATATTCAAGAGATATAATAAAAATCACTATGCGAGTATATAAATACTCGTACAATATAATGTTGAGGTAATAATAAGATAGCACGAATTCTACATTTAATTGTCTATGAGATTTACTTTCACTTGAACTGTCAACAGATGTCGCCTATCATTTCAAATACACTCGTACTATTATGACTAATTTAAATGGAAATATTTGCCTAAAAGTTACATTTGTCACTGCCGAATTAATTTTTCACATACGTCGAAATATTATTACCTTAACTATATATGTGTAGCGTATATATAACAAATTTGTTTAGCTTTTTATATAGATAGTGTACACATGTGGTAATTGGTGCATTTCACAGTATCCTCTACTCGTAAAGGTATATTTTGCTATAGGTTTAACAATAACTGCTTCCTACATCAGCCTATCATATCATATCACTGCCACCACAAGAGTTCATATTATATAAAGAAAAAAACATTTGTAGTTTGTATAAGAGATAAAGTATTGTAGTAGGTATAAGATAAAAGTTCAATTTCAATACGGTTGTATACTTCATATTTTATTAGAATATTAAAAGAGCGGAGAACGCGAAGTAATTGTTGAAATAATGTTTTTCATATCGATCGAATTGCGTGCTTTACAAATGGATTAAATTTGTAAATTATGCATTTACAAATGGAAATAAGGTAGCGGATGAAACAGAAAAAAATGGAAGTCGATTTTATGGTTTAGCTTGTTCGAAATTAATAAAAAGATTTGTACATACATTTGCAAGTGAAATGAGTAGTTAAAACATTTAAAAACGGCGGACAGTATCGTCAAACGGGTAAACACTCCTTGGCACTCCTGTCAATGGAGTGCCATTTTAACTCCGCCAATCACAAAATTCTGAGAAATAAAAATCATTCATTGCAAATTTTTGTTCATTATTCTTTTTATATGAAGCATCTCTGTGACCTTCCACCACAACGACTTGCCATCAAAGATCAGCAGCTGAATTCTCTTTTCAGATGCCATAATTTTAAGTTCATATTTTGAAAATAGACGTATACATTTAGAAAATTTTACGCACTATGCGAAAATATAATAACAGTAGATACGTAAGCCATTAGTTTTAAGATAGATGTTTCATTATAATGTCATAAGTTTGCCCTTATCACAGTCTCACCTACTCGATTACTCTTTATTTCGATATGTGAATAATATGAATTTTTTTTATAGAAGTTGCCTTGGAGGTAACCCTTATACCACTTTGCCTTGGGAGGTTTACTTTAGTCTTTTCGTCAAAGAAAAGTTGTTACAGTTTTTCACTAAGTCTAATTGCAAAAACTGAGTTCTGTAGTTTTTTTTATACTTTAAACTTTATATTCAATAGTAACGCACGAATATTAATTTTAAATGAACATTATTATACACAATATGTACTACGCACCGCCTATGCACATAATACCATTACTCTACGTGAAAAAATATAAAAATGGTAAACACGTTGGGTCAAAGCGCATTTTTTATATCTTTTTGTATTGTGCGCGTTTATTTTTACAAGATTAACAGTATCTACCATTTGAGCTTCACAAATGGTCTGAATTAAAGCTTATAATACAATACCTTTAACTATCTATTCTAATCTATTATTGCTATGTCAAATAGGCGGGTTAATTTTAAAATAATAGTATTATGTGTTGTTCAAATAAACACTTGGTTTATTGAGTTATTTCTTTGATTTTTAAAATGGTTAATTGTTAAAGTGCCTTTTCATTTTATTGTTTATGCAACTAATATATTTTCATAAAACACGAATTATGATTTAATATTTTCAAGGCAAAAAGGACGATTTCAAGATGAAATAATAACAAGTTAAAGGGTGAGCGTTTATAATGATCTTCATTAGATATAAATTCAAGAAATGTGCATCGCTTTGCCTTTTTTATGTTGACGGCAGGCTGACGGTCTACTTGATGGTAAGTGGTACCGCGCCTATTAACGCAAGCAACGCCATATGAAATTTTCAAATGCTCTGCGACCTTGGTAGGATAAAAATTAGGAAGGAATAAAGAAATAGGCTCTTGCTATATTTCTTTAGTTATTTCAGCGTATTCAACTACAGCATTAGTAAACAAATAACGCCACAGGCGTTTTATTCTTTTTAGTTTTGAAATATTTTTTATGTAAAAGTAGACAGACAGGCTGACGGTCCACTTGATGGTAAATGACTATCGTTGCCAATAACTCAAGAAATGCTACAGGTGTTGCTTTAACAATTAAGGATAAGGGATAGAAAAATGTACTTTGATAAAATACAACAGCATTGTTATTTCACTGTGGTCTTCTGAAGAGGGTAATTACTGCCGCCAGACGGTCTGCCCAAATGATTGCGAAACGCATTGTGCCCTGCGCTAATTTTCAGATAAAGACCAGACCCAATTATAAAAAGTTTATTTCCAAACTTGGCCTAGCCGGGAATCAAACCCGGAACCCCTGAGACAGAGCGTAGCCACTCGATCATGGACATTTTCTTTTAATTTTAAAATATTGGTCTCTATCTGGAAAGTAGTGGCAGGGCACATTGCGTTTCTCAGTCATTTGGGCAGGTCGTATTGCGGCAGAAACGACCCCTTAGAGAAGACCACCGTGAACTAACAGCATGTGTTGTGTTACTCCAGAGCCCATTTCCCTAACTTTTCTCTATCCCTTATCCTTAATCCTACTGTAGTAGCGCACTTGCAGCATCTATGGTGTTGCTTGTGTTATAGGCGATGGTAGCCATCTACCATCAAATGGACCATCAGCTTGTCTGCCAACCTTAAATGAAAAAAAAAAGACTACATTGTCACAAATAGCAACTGGCGGTAAATAAATTAGGTAACATGTATGAGATTAGTGTGAACAAAGTATTAAGTGATTCAGGCGATAATGTTTTGAAGCAAGTAATAGAAGTTTACAATAAAGAGTACAAAGAATTTTGATGGACGGTACATAATTTCTTGAAAGATGATTTTTTGAAGAATTCTACACTTTTCAGCCTCGAACATGGCTGAATCTTGGAAACAACAGTTCACAACAACATTTATATTGGTTATGAAGTTGATAATAAAATGAGAGAAAACTACTATAAAACTTGCGTACATTTTGATAAAAAAAAGAGTTGTTCTAATTTACAGACAAAATACTTAACAATGTTATCCGCCCCTAAGTTGTATACTTTAAGAATTGACGATACAAGTAAGTTAAATCCAATAGTCACTGTAAAGATAGTGAAGATTAAACGAATTAGAAATTTCAACATTACAGAGTTAACTCTAATAGTGTAAAATCTAACAAGAGCGGGACACATGCACACCGAGATCTAAGTAATTGGGATCTAATTCTGCAAATAAGATACAAAATTCAAATTTAAAAATTCAAAATAATCAATATTTTGAAAGTCACCACACCAGAATTTCTTCTTCATTTCTATTGTCTTCAAATTGCCTCGTTGTGTCTGAGGAGGATGAAGGATATACCATAGGTAGGTAGGTAGGTAACGAACACTTCGAATCCCAAACATTATCTTATGGCTTTGAGCTGATTAGCCATCAAAACCTAATTAATTATATTATCTATACTAAAATAATAAAACTGATTTTTTTTCTTTAAATGCCTTAAACTCTAAGACCAGTCAGATTGTTAAGATTCCTAAAATTGTGCACTTGATAGCCCCATTGTTGAGGAAGATTAAAGACTACGACCCTTAAGAGCCGAATAAAAAGGGCAGAAAAGATGCCAAGCCAATTCTAAGTAATGCCGCGGGCGGATTACCGAGAGAGATAATTCGAAATATTTTAAAATAAATACATGTTAAAATCTCTCTCATACTCAAATACAGAGTTCCTTATTCGGCCAATAAATGGCGGCTGCTTTTAATGGTAGCAACAAGTCTGTCAAATTTATTCTAATTTAAAAATGATTGCTTTGCTGTCCTTATTTTGACGATTTTGACAACTGTCCACTATATGGTAAGTAGCTACGGTCGCCAATAAATTCAATCAATGGCATAGTTGCTACATGTACGCTGCCGACTTTAGTAGGATAAAAGATAATGAATTACGATAGGTACGGGATAGGGAAGTGAGTTCTAACAACAAACGAACTCATGCTATTATTACACAGTGGTATTCTGTAAGAAAATTAATTGTATTAGGAAATTTCTCTAGAACTCAATGTTTAGATCTTGTTTGCACAATTGAATCGCTCAAACTATTGCTATTTAGATAGATGAGAGTGATTTTTTTTTTAAATCTTTATCCATTAAAATACAATTATCGAAGCTAACATATATATTAATTGAGCTCCTACGAACTCTTAGGCACATTTTATGGAATGCTATTATTAATAAAAAATTCCTAGCCACATTTGCCCCGCTCTGAACCATATCCACTTCGATCTCTAAAATGTGTATTTACATGTGAATATTACATTGCGAATTTAACAAAGTTACAAAGATAATATTTCTTATTTATTTCTGTGTAAGTAACAGTTTCCTTGTAAAAGTCCTAGCAATATTTGCAGCATTAAATTAAATTGTGACAATATTTTTATATGTCGCGGTTACATTTGAACAATTGATCTTTAAATTACAAATACACTTTTAATTAGTTTTTTTTATTACAACAGAAACTAATTCAACATATTGCAAAAAGCGTTGAACGCCATCTTTGTTTTTCTCGAGTTAAATAAGTGAAAAAATGTTTTTATTCAAATACCACAATTAATGCTAGGACTGTAATTCGCTCCATAAAAAAAAATTCGATTTTAAGTGACCTAATTCCAACTAAATATAATCAAATACTTACTTTTACTTTGTTACAATTTCACGAAATCTATATTTTCGTATTGTTTATTATAAATACAGCACGAGTTGTTTTATGTATTGAGTTAAGGTGCGAATTATTTACGTAAGTAACTTAAACGCGCGTGGATTCCCGTAAAACACTCAACAATTTAGTTTCAGGATAAAAATTCAAATAAGGAATCCAGTATTTGGGAATAATTTAGAATTTGCATGAAAAGTTTTAAAGAATTAATTTAAATTTATAAATTAATAATTTGTTTTTATGTAATTTAAATAAGCCAATGATAAATCGCATTCAGCTCCACCTGTGATCCTTCTCAGTGACACAACAGTAGGAGGAAACCCAGGAATGAAATCCGCACCTTACCACAATACAACGCGCGATAAATGTGTGGCGACAATAATTCTAAAACTTTAGGTAACATTAAGCGCCACGTAAATTTAAATTTCGAACAACTAACATTCATATAAATAACTACAGTCTCTATAGATGTCTACTCGCACTCTTTCAGTATTTAAATACAAAAAAATCGAGGCGCTCTTCGTCGACTCGGCAACAACTACAATCATTCAATTGTTATACTTTATTGCAATTATTTTTAGGTTCTATTTAGAATGACACGACTTTTTTCGAAAATTTCTACGAATTCCATTTTCAAATCTTGTGAAATTTCATTGTAAATTTTCATGCCTGCAATTAAATACGCGTCAGTTTAAACAGAGAAATAAAATTATTCTGTATTTACCGTTTATAGTTACTCACTCGTTTATATTTTTTTTTAACAAACAAAAAATATTAATTGGACATATTTGGTGCTCGTTAAGTCTCTTTTGTACTAACAATAATAATAATAATAATTTACTATAATAAGCATTTAATATATATTATTAATATATATTATTAATAATATAATCTAAAAAGAAAACGAAAACTAACTTTGAGCAATATAATTCTTTCATAATTTTTGTGCTACGACATCAAAATCGCTCCAATTTTTGACTAAAAAAAGTTCTAACACAACATATTATTCACAACACTAAGGCTTGATCTATATTTTGATCTATTACTTCCAAATTATTTAAATATTTATAAAATAACAATTAAAAACCTGCGCTAAAAATACAGCAATTAATAGCAATTAAAAACATAAGAAAAATACTTAAACTTTTTTAAAAGTAATACGAATGAGGTTTCAAAATTTGAATACTTCCATCTATGATGTACATTTCCGATAGATTCTTGTACTTTCACTCGCTCGGACAATGCAGGTATCCGTATTCTAGTCCTAGACTGACAGCAACAAATACGAAGTAAAGAAGAAACATGGTGAAACCGAGGCCTTTGTTCATCTTCCACCTGAAGCAGGCGATGCTGAGGATCACGAATAGAAGCATCGCGAAGAGGAGAACTATACTGCACACCATTCCTTTTGAGTTCACTCGGACCGGTTCGCCATAGATCAGTCCATACAGCAGCCATGGTAGAGGTAATCTGGAATAGAAGTAAAAAACAGAATTCAAAACTGATTTCAAGTTAGAGCTTGGTTTAGGAAATTATTTATAGTCCCAATCTATGTGTTGTCTCTGTCAAGTTGGATGAGCCCGTTGGATGAGTGGTTAGAGTGCTTGCCTTAACGCACTATTCCCGGCAAGGGCAAATTTGAAAAAAAAAAAAAAATTAACTTTCAAATTTGGCTCTGGTCTGGATCTGGAAAGTAGTGGCAGGGCACACTGCGTTTCGCAGTCATTTGGGCGGCCCGTCTGGCGGCAGTAACCACCCCCTTACAGAAGACCACCGTGAAATAACAGCACGTGTGCTGTTGTGTTTCGGTGAGTGAGTAAGGGATGCCAGAGCCCATTTCCCTATCCCCTCCCAATCCTACTGTAGTCGGCAGCGCACTTGCAGCAGCTTTGGCGTTGTTTGTGTTATAGGCGACGGTAGCCACCATCAAGTGGACCGTCAGCCTGTCTGCCGATCTTAACATAAAAAAAGTTTTTGGGCTGTCCTTAAAAAACTAGTGGCTGCCCTCAATAAATTAGATTTGTTCTTATAGAATGTTGTGTCAGTAGCATGATTATCCAGTAGGTATCTAATTTTTTTTCTTATCAAGCGAACAATTAGCTCCATACAAAGGGCGTCTAGAAAAAATCACATGAAAATAATACTGAGCAGTCTTTCATAATTAAGAAAGTCATGTTTATAATTAAGAAAGTCAAGAAAGGCATGTACAAGATAAATATCAGAGTACAATCTTCAGACAAGGTAGAGAATCGATTTAATAACAGGTCAGTAGGCCTACTGTCAAAGAAAAAGCCTTGAAGGTGGAAGTTCATTAGAAAATCTGTTTAATACTAAAATGTTAATAAATAAAACTTAGCTGGGGCCCTAGCCAAGATGCATACGCTTCCTTTGCGTACTTACGAAACGAAAGAAAGAAAGCCCGGTGATTGGTTGTTGAAGTTACAACTGTTACAACAACCAATCACCGGGCTTTATTTCTTTCGTTTCGTAAGTACGCAAAGGAAGCGTTTGCATCTTGGCTAGGGGCCCTGAGAATAATAAATTGGGAGAGAGCCCATTGTCCTATCCCTTCCTAATTCCTTAAAGGATTCACTTGCAGCACTGTGTTAATTTTAGATTAAGCATAAAGGATTACGAAGGGATAGGGGAACTGCCCAAATGACTGCGACACCCAGTATACCCTGCCCTACTTGTCAGATTCAGACAGAGTTAACTTTGAAAAGTTCATTTCCAAATTTGGCCCTGCCAAGAATCGAACCCCTGAAACAGCACGCTAAGGCTTAACAACTCGATCAATTAATTCTGTAGAGAAAGGTAATATTAAACTATACCATTCTATACTAATATAAAGATGTAAAGTATGTACATTTGTTGGTTTGTTTGTATGTAGGAGGTAATCATCCGATTTAAAAAATATTTTACCAATAGAATACATGTAGAATTTCAGGATGCACATAGACTAAATATTCCACGCGGGCGAAGCCACGGGCATCAGCTATCTAAAAATTACCAACGCTTGCAATTGTATTGCTTTACGTATTTGGTCAGGGGTTATATATTTTATATTTGTTAAGTCGCATGCACCAACTGGTATATTATTATGTACTCGTAAATGCCAAAGTTTGTATGTATGTTGTATGTTTGTGTGTTTGGATGTTTGTTACTATATCACGCAAAAACGGCTACATGGATTGGGATGAAATTTAGCAGACAAATAGTTTATTACAAAGATTCAGATATAAGTTACTTTTATCCTGGAAAAATGTTAAGTTCCCGAGGGATCGTCTAAAAAGATAAAAAAAAACGGCGCCACCGTCGTCGTCACAGCGATAAAGATGTCAGGTATTATATTACTCATACCTATGTTTTCACAGGTGTTATATTTTTCATTTATCAACGCGGACGAAGTCGAAGGCACCACCAGCTAGTATAATCTATACTTATACTAATATATAAAGCTGAAGAGTTTGTTTGTTTGAACGCGCTAATCTCAGGAACTAATGGTTCGAATTGAAAAATTCTTTTTGTATTGAATAGTCCATTTATCGAGAAAGGCTATAGGCTATATAACATTACGCTTGGCCAAGTACTTCGTTGTGTTTAAAAATAGGACGGTCGCGGTAAAACACTGGGCCAGAAATAAAACCTTTCACAACGTAGGTGATTTATATATAAATATGTATTAAATAACTGTTAATATCGCTTCAATGAAATTATAGATAGTATTATAAGAGTTTGTAGTTTGTATGCAATCTTTGTATAAGAGCGTCGGTGGTGTAGTGGAAAAGACGGGGCATATCATGTCGAGAGGTTCGAGTTCGATCCCCGGTCATGCTAGGTTTATTCTAAAAAAAACCTAAGTGCATTTACTGACTGCTCTCAATCGGTGAATGCAGGTTCCTCATGTCGCGAGGAAACCTGCATATGCCAAAGAAGAACCAAGGTATGGCGAATATATGGTGGACCATATAGCCCATACGCTCTTGTTGAGAGGGTAGGCCTGTGCCTCTGCAGTGGGGATAAATAATAGGCTGTTATTGATGTTGTTTTTGATGCAATAGTTCTCTGGAAAAAAAAAATGTAATGTGTAATATGTAATATATCTACCTACATCTATTCAGATCTCCCACAAATTATCGGGAGAAAATGTACTTGTCTTGGACATTGTCGGCGTTCGAATGGAACCATTTCCATGGTTGGGAGTGGAGTGGGAGAAAATAGTGGATATAAATGTATTTCCGTTACCGCCCATAAATAACTTAATTTATGATAACTATTAAGATAAGTATAAAAGATTTACAGTATAAAAGATTATATGTCTGATAATTCATTGTAATAATTAGTTATATTAATTAGTTTTACTCTTTTATGTAGTGTACTTTAAACATTTGCACACCCTCGAAGGGTAGAATGTAGTGAGACTTATCTATTTATTGTAAAACCACTGTAACCTATATTCAGCAAATAAATTTTATTATTATTATTATTATTATTATTATTATTATTATTATAATTGATCCATCGGTTAGCTTACTAAATAGATAGATTAAAATTATGCTAATTTATGGAGGTTGGGAACATTTAGCAGTAGTCACAGCAACCCGAATGGCTAAAATTCTAATTGTACTGTCCATAGTGGTATACTATAAACACCGTCGATTCCCCTTACTTCGCCATCTAAACCAATCTTTGCCTTAAATACAAAAGTCTCGTAATATCTAAAAAGCAAGTGACAACATTATTTATTTTCATTTGATAACAATTTATATGTTGTGGTAACACTGCGTATTCAAGAGTTTCAAGTCGTATCTGATTGAAAAAGTGTCATTGTTTAGGGATTTATGGTTTATCTTTTATGTATATTTCCAGTTTCAAAGAAGAGATATATGACACCAAGAAATATGACAATTGTTACTAAAAAGAAAATAAACACTAGTAAACGAAAATATACCACGAACCCATAGAAAGGAAATGTTATAATTAGCGTAACTCCTCATATCAAGCAGAGAGACAATGAAATATTTTTGTGTAATTAATATATTGTAATTTTTATTTTGTGCAAGTGTCAACCCTGAGTTTTGTTCTAGTTTGGACCTAATTTTGGCAAAATGCGTCTTAACTTCGCTTAACCAACAATTAATAAAAATACAAAATATAAAATATGGATTTAATAATGTATTTTATTGTATTTAATCATATCTTTATATTTTATCAAATAAGATGGACTGACGATCTAATAATGGCCGCGGGTCGGCGCTAGAGATCCAGGCTTTTTCGGAGCGCTCCTATTAGAAAATTTTGGTAGAGGTTTATTTCCAGCAGTGATGGACATCTCACGGCTGAGGTGATGATGATATTTTGTCAATAAATAGACCACGGTTTCGCATTTTCTCCCTCCTTCTACGGAATCTTTTATTTATATTTTTAGTAATGGAAACACAGGTTTATAATGTGAAGGTATGAACTTAACAGTAAATTAATAACTATATAATGATACATACATATATGTATACATATTGAAAGTTACATATTGACTCCTACGGGAGGTGTAATAAGTTTACCTCCCATATTCCCACCATGAAATGAACAGGAAGATGCAATAATTTGAATTCCCAAAAAGCCATATTGATTTTTAATTACGTTTGTGTTTTGAAACCACCTACAAGTAATCTTCAGTAACATTAGTACAGATTACGAAAAAAAAGCGGCGATAAAACAAAGCTTCTCTTTTTAAATATACAATTGCATTTCCCATTTTCAGGGGATTCGTTAGTGGCTGAAAATTTGCTTGTAACTCCCGTTTATCCTTGGGATTTGGGTCACACGAGGATCGCGAGTTCTCCACAACCGAGATAAAATGAATTTGCCTTGCGTTAACCACTTTATGTAAACTTCGTTTCGACAATTCTACGTCAAATATTCGACCTGCATTTTTAAACTTTCTTTTTACCAACTGTCATTTTGCTCGAGTACAATTAATTATATGTATTTTTACTTGATTCTGCTGTGAATTGAATACGATTATGCATTTTAAACACTTAAAGTAAACAATTGCTCCCTCATAATTACGAATTGCATAATTTCAGAAGATAGATAAAAGATAGATACTAGGTATATAAACACAATTTACGAGAAAGATACAGAAAGAAAGAAAACACATACACTATGTAATAGATTGGTCGTGTTATCGTTTAAAGATGAAGTAAGTAATTTAATACCAGGTAGCATAGTTTTTATATGCCACTTCTTTTGACAGCAGTAGCAGAAAAGTGTACCGAACTGTCCTGTGATTCTTAATAACGAACTAGTGAGACAAAAGTAGTTTCATTAGTCCGATCACCGAACTAATAACAGAACTACTGGGACTACGCCAGATAAAGCGACGAACAAACGTCGGTACTACAAAAATTGATAAAATATGAAAGTGATAAGTATAGGTAGGTATTACTTACTTATACTACATATGTATACTACTAGTGTATATATTATATAGATTTACTAATATATCCTAGTAGAGTTGTTAAGACTTTATTAAGTTTTTTATTAACTTTATTAATTATAATTACTTATAACTTATACATATTGATAACAAAAGTTTTGTTTGGCTTCCGGTTGGTCTGAAATTTTTTCAGGCTACTTACTTTGTGTTCAAATCTATTTTATAGCGCGATTTTTCAAACACTTTAGTCAAACCCTTTAGTCACTTTAGTCAAACGAAATTTATTTGAATGGTCCCAGCGCATTGTTTCACATTAAAAATACTAACAATTCTAACATGGCTATGTTAAATTATACCCAATAAAAAATGAAAATAATGTAGAAAAATAATGACAAATAAAACAAACTTACACATTCACTATTATTAATAAAAAGGAATGAACACAAATAAATAATATATTGTTAAGTGTGGGGTGAGTCAAATTGCCGTGTAAGGGCGAAAATCAACTATTTATTGCCACAAACCAAGATGACTTCCAATAGGGCTAAACTTCTTCTTTAAATCCGTTAAACTTGCCAAAAGTCGTCCGTAATTCCGTAATGAGTCGCAGGTAAGTTCCGAAGTATTATCGCTATCGAATCGCAGAGTCGAACTGTGTCGCTAGCTCGCCACTTCGCCTATTTATACCCGCTGCCAATCGTCTAGATCTTTCTCGAATTTAGTACAAACAAACAACAAACAATTAGAAGTAAACAACTTTTGTAAACACGTATTGTAAACAAGGTCATTGAAAATTCGGGAACACTATTTCTGTTAAATGTGAACTCTATGTTGTGTGCATAAGGATCAATTTCCCTTGACAATAACTTTCCAGATTTGTAGTATAGGCGAAGTCGTTTTTCTAGAACGTTCCATAGTGAGTAATAACTAGAACGTTCCCTGGTGAGCCATAACAATATTATATCAAACTAGTGACCCGCTCCAGGCTTTGTTCGGGGTGATTTTTTTTATATACACAAACCTTCCTCGTTTATCCCTCTTTCTATAAGTAACCTAATTAAAATCCCTTGGGCGATTTAAAAGTAGTAAGTGGAGAAACCGAAAGACGCGGACAGTTTCAGCGATTTGGTTGAAAAATATTGTCCTTTTCTACTTACATTAAAACTCTAATTAGGTTTCATTATTATTATATGTATAATAATAGCCGCATCAAAATCCAATTCATGGCTCAGGAAGAGTTAGGGGATATACATACGGACATACAGACTTGAGGATAATGAAAGTATGGCAGCTCTCTTCCAATCGACACCTCTTAGGTTCCAACCTATAAATCAACCTAGTTTTATATTATAAAATGTATATAGATAGATTTAGATATGGTTTAAGCTTGAGCTTTTTCGTGAAACAAACACACAAATAAATATTGAGGCGCTTAAAGCGGTTTGCATACCGCTTTTGCGACCACTGCAAAAGGGGTTAAATCATTAAGTCGAATTTAAAGTGACGGCGAGCCATTACTTTTCTTGGGAAGACGATGTTTTTTTCGAAGCAGATAATTAATTTAAAAGATAGAAAAATATCCTATTTCCAGTTGACATTTTTTTTGTTTAAAATTTTGGTGTAAGTATATGTAGGTAAAATCTATTTGCATGAGACTATATAACTTTTATATTTCATGTGGCATGAGACTTTGTGATATTTGTAATTTACTAGCAACCCGCTTCTTGGTTTCGCACGGATTTAATTTTTTATTAAGAGTGTTTATTGTATAACGTTTATTTCTCTGCTATATATAAAAATCTTCCTCTATCGTGGCTCTCTCCATTAGTAGAACCAATTAGTAAGAGCCGTAGAAGAAGTTAGCGGAGAAATAGAGTCGTATCGTATATTTCATCGTCTCCATGGCGTTAATGCTCATTTAAAAAAAAAAAAACCGGACAAGTGAACTCTCGTGAAGAGGGTTCCGTACGATGTTACCTATCCGCACAATATTGAGTGATTTACCATGTTATTTTAATATCATTGACTTCTTATTGGTTTTTCTATAATCTATAAGTAGAAAACTAATTTCTGTATTTTTTTTCAAAATTTTAGGTTCAGTAGTTTCAGAGATAGGGGGGGGGGGGGAATGGTCGGACGGACGGACACACGAGTGATCCTATAAGGGTACTGTTTTTTTATTCGGACGTACGGCACCCTAAAAATTACTGGTAAATTAACGAATTAAAAATTAATTAATTGTAACTTTTAATTAATAAGTTCTACTTATGACCAAAATGGATGGATTGATGAATTATTGGATGGCCCGTTGGATGAGTGGCAAGAGTGCTAGCCTAACGTCTCAGGGGCTCCGGGTTCGATTCCCGGCGGGGTCAAGTTTGGAAATTTTAATGTAATTTTCAAAATTTACTCTGGTCTGAATTTGAAAAGTAGTGGTAGGGCACATTGTGTTTCGCAGTCATTTGGGAAGCCCGACTGGCGGCAGTAACCACCACCTTACAGAATACCACCGTGAAATAACAGCATATATATGTTATGTGCTGTTGTGTTTCGGTGAGTGAGTAAGGGATGCCAGAGCCCATTTCCTTATCCCTTATCCAATCCTACTGTGATCGGCAGCGCACTTGCAGGAGCTGTGGCGTTGCTTGTGTTATAGGCGACGGTAGTTACCTACCATCAAGTGGACCGTCAACCTGTCTGTCGACCTTAACATAAAAAAAAATAGTGGATACTTGTAGGCGTCCACTGTTGGTTATATTATGATGATGACGTTGTTTATGTTAAAGATAGTCAGATACGCTGACGGTCCACTTGATGGTAGGTGACAAAAAAATTGTCTCAGGTGCAGTACGTGGACTGCGGACCATAGTAGGATTAAGGATAACGATGGGATAGGAAATGGGCTCTGACATTCCACAGTCACTCACCGAAACACAACAGCACACGTGCTGTTATTTCACGGTGGTCTTCTGTAAGGGGGTGGTTACTGCCGCCAGACGGGCTGCCCAAATGAATGCGAAATGCAGTGTGCCCTGCCACTACTATATTAAAAAGCAAATTAATTGAAGGCAAAAATTTACAAAAATGTCAGTGAGAAAAAGGTCATTGTATAATTGACCGGTATAAGTATACAACAGTAGAAAAAAAAACAATATTAAAATAATATCAAATTCAAATAAAATTGCGGAGTCCATAAACATCCATCTCAACACCGGTCTTTGTTAAGTGCAAATATTTTACGAATCTCGACACAAATACGTTCAAAGAAATGCTGTCTCTAAATCGCCGTTTCAAACATTTGTGGCAAGTCTGACCTACATTCGAACACAAATCCTTTTCAGTTTGTTTCGTTACTTCGGAGAAGGGGATGCGAGGCCATTCAAATTTATATCGAATGAGTTCTGAAGGAGTAAATCCAATTGTATTAAGTAATTATAGTTAGTTACGATATTCATTTCGAAAGGCGAGGGACGAGAGACCTTTGTTTAATATCTCATTTGCCCGTATAAATTAGGCCCCCCGTGAAATAAATGCACTAAATGTAAACGTGTGTAGGCACATTGACGGTCCACTTGATGGTAAGTCGTTACCATCGCCTATTAACACAAGCAAAATCGTAGGTGCTGCAAGTGTTCCCCCCGCGGTGGAGCTGCGGAAGAGTGTTCTTCCGACCCGCAACTTCACCAATAGCGGATGAGGAGGACGCCAAGAGGTTTAGTCGGTAGGTCTACCGCACTACCACCTCGGGGCAGGAGTCCGACATAACCCACCGGTCTGTCCCCATGCCGGTGGGCATCCATGATGGATTCCTCTTGTAAAAAAAAACTGCAAGTGTGATTACGATTTTAGTAGAATAAAAGAATAGTAAACAGTGAAACAGTTAATTATTCATTAAATTGGTTTAAAAAACATTAGATTAATACTACTTTTACTAGACTAGGGCATCGGAAAAAATATAGCCAAGATGATGATGCTCCTGAGAAGAAATCGCAAGAAACTCAGGACAAAAAGAATATTTTTGTCATCTTTAGGAGGTCAGGGATGTAGGCATCCCTTAATCACTCACCGAAACAGAACAAGTATGTTATTTCGCAGTGGCCTTCTGTAAGAGGGTGGTTTCTGCGCCTAATTTATGACAGCAATCTTTCAAGCAGTGTTCCCAAATCTTACACATCAATGCTTGTTTTGAAGTGGACAACATCATACCAAATACAAACGGAAAACACAATACATTGCAAAACGCTTTCCACACTATTGGATGCAATGTTTTTTTTTCTACTGAACAAATAAAGTCCAATTTTGTCTAGCAAATTGCCATCGTACTTTCTAAATCACGGATTCGAGTGGTATGGATCCGGCGGAAGTTCACAAATGGATGTGAGGTAAAACAATTTTTCAAGATTTTTTTCCAATTTCATCTTGAAAGTGGCCAATGTGTACGTTTTGTTCTCTTCTAACATTTGTCTACTGTTTATTATCGCCTAACATTTTTCATGAGAAATATCGACGACGGATTTATGGTTAATTTGGTGGTAGGCAGATGGCAATGTAACCGAGAATGGAGTTGGCTCGGACATATCTTGATTTCGCACCGAAACACAAAAACCCTCATAATGGTACGTCAGGGTTAACGAGCCCGTTGGATGAGTGGTTAGGAAGTTTGTCTTAACGCTTTGTTCTGGGGTTCCCGGGTTCGATTCCCGGCAGGGTCAACTTTGAAAAATGAAACTGGTCTGGATCTGGAAAGTAGTGGTAGGGCACACTGCGTTTCGCAGTCATTTGACCAGCCCGTCTGGCGGAAGTAACCTCTTATCCTCTTACAGAAGACCACCGTGAAATAATAGTACGTGTGCTGTTATGTTTCGATGAGTGAGTAAGAGATGCCAGAGCCCTTTTTCCTATCCAATCCCTTATCTTTAATCTTACTGTAGTTGGTAGCGTACTTGCAGCAGCTGTGGCGCTGCTTGTGTTATAGGCGACGGTAGCCAATTACCATCAAGTGGACCGTCAGCCTGTCTGCCGATCTTAACGTGAAAGCTGCTGCAAGTGCGCTGCCGACTACAATAGAATTAAAGATAAGGGGTTAGGAGGGGATAGGGAAATGGGCTCTGGCATCCCTTACTCACTCACCGAAACACAACAGCACACATGCTGTTATTTCACGGTGGTCTTCTGTAAGGGGGTGGTTACTGCCGCCAGTCGGGCTGCTCAAATGACTGCGAAACGCAGTGTGCCCTACCACTACTTTCCAGATCCAGACCAGAGTCAAATTTGAAAAATTTATTTTTCAAAGTTGACCCATCCGGGAATCGAAACCGGGAACCCTAGAACAGAGCGTTAAGGCAAGCTCCCTAACCACTCATCCAACGGGCTCGTCTGGGGATATCGATAATTTTATAACGCTTATTTTAGAATTTTGTCAAAAATGCTTTAACAGTATATTGTAACAACTGTACCAGTGAAATCAAGTCGATACTGATACTAGAGTTATTTTTAAAATACCATTCATCATTGACTGAACTTAGAAGAAAAAAAATTCCTTCCACAACAGTTGTACAAGAGTTGGATACATCTACCGCGTTACTTTACCCCGCGTTGATTTAAAGTGGACAGTTACAATGCCTGCTGATGTTTGCATAAAAATAAATAATATAACATCAAATTCGCGTATTTAATGTTTCAATCGATTGAAGCTTATTTTCTTGTATCCAATTACGAACGCCAGGAAAATCGGAGTCAATCTGTAACTTGTCCAGGTGAAGTTCGTGCAAAATCTCCTCCGAGGTTCCATTAAAGTTTCAAAATAGACCGACATTAAGGCCGGCGCTACCTTCTTAAGGTCGGAAGTGATACGTAGGCATTTGTTGGCTTAAAGGTCAGGGTTAACGATTTAAATTGGGAGCAAAGGATTATAGTCTTCATTGAAGCGTTTACTCGACGAGGATTTATTGATTTATAAAGGTTTGGAGTTAATTATGTAACCACTTGTGTTATAAATTTTAATTTGTTTAACCGGTAAATTAAAAACATACTATTTCATTTTCGGACGTAACTGTCAACTTAAAGATAAACAATTTTTTAGATGTTGATTTATTCGATATATGAAACGTGGCATTAAAAACACAGCCAGTAAATGCCAATTATAATATACGAACTAGCGACCCGTTCCCGGTTTTTTTTTGCATATTATATACAAAAACCTTCTCTGTTTATGACTCCTCTTTTCATTGGTGAAATTCGTATCAAAATCCGTTGAGTGGTTTAGAAGTAGTTAGCAGAGAAACAGACAGAAGCGGGCAGCGACTTAACTCGCTGAGCCCGCAACTTCGTATGCGTGGTATTCTGTATAGCGCGTAACTTTTTTTTTTCAAAGGGAATGCTAAAACTAAACTTATATCAATATAATTATTGAATTTAAAACATGGACATTAATTCAGTCCTGTGAAAATTGAGCTATTGTATAAAGATCTCTGCGCAAGTAACTTGAAATTAAGTGTTTTGCAATAATATTTTATAAACATGGGAAATAATATCGTATCGATTAAATATTTAAAAAAAATAAAAAAAAACTTGTTGACGTTGTCATTGAGATCAAAAAAATTGTTTTTGTTTTGTCTGTTTTTCTGTTTGTCTGTGCGTTTGTGCATGCTAATCTCTAAAACGGCTTAACAGATTATAATGCAGTTTTCACAGATATATTGCAGCAAACTTCCCGTAACATTTAGTGTTTGTTCATTCCAATCGGTTTACAAAAAATAATAATTACGCGCTATATCGATTACCACGCGTACGAAGTTGCTGGCTTAGCTAGTACCATAAGAAGAAATAATAACAAGCTAGTAGGTACTCAATAAATCCTTTTATTTCGTGCAAATACACATAGCCCCATGGAAATGCTTTAGCTCTTGGCTCGAGTTATCCGAGAACACATCCATGTGTGTGTAGGTATAAAATAGTCTCCAAGAGCATTCATTGAACACCCTGTCCGCACTTTGTATTGGCACGGTGCCAATGGAAATGGCCGGCGGACGGGCAAGATAGTAAAATGGCACATTCTTATCGAAATTTTCTTCAGGAAGTCTTCGGTAGGACTTCGACAGTTATAGGAAGACTATGCGAAGCGTATAGCACCTCGAATTAAGTAGATATTCAATTATTCAATTAAAACTTCTCGCACGAGGCGTAAGACAACTCGATTTTGCATTAGTTATGTAGTGATGTCATGTACGAGGAGAAACCGTTGTAGTTTCACGTGTAAAACTGTCTGATTAATAATTAAATCTCAGTATTGAAGTTCTAATATCGTGGAAAATGTTCTCGAATGCACTGTTATTTAAGTTTATGTATGTTTTACACCTTTTTATTTATTAGTATATACATGGTGTAATTGTTTGTTTTCCCTAATAAAATAAAATAAAAAAAATAAATTAAATAAAGTCATACTGAAGTTAAACTTACATGAATTTAGAGACTGTCTTTGCACGGATGCATTTTTTGCAAATTATACGCAAAAATCTTCCTTCCATTAGTGAAATCCTTATAAAAATTTGTTGGGTGGTTTACAAGAAGTTAGCAAGGAAACAGACTGAAGCGGACAGCGCTTAGATCTATAAATAAAATAAAATAAAATAAGCCTTTAATCACTGATAAGTTGCAGAAGTTACAATTTTTATGATGTGCTTCTATATAATGAAGTTTATTATACATACATACATACATATTGTAGTGTAACAACTCTAGATCACTGTAGGGGTGGCGGTTGAAAAGAAAGATAGAGACGTCGAGGAAACACCACACTTTAATATCACTTAGTGTCCCTATATGTACACTAGAAATCGCGATCCTTATAAAATTTCACACATATATAAATAATTGCCCTTCGTTCAGTGAGAACAGCTTAAATAGATGAGGCTGTGCACAGCGTTGGAACTTCCGTTTCCGACAGGATCTTCGGTAAAAATAAGTTATTTTATTAACTCGTCGACTTAATAAAATAGGATTTAGCTTCGTTTAGCCTTTTGAAAAGAATCTGAGTCTCAGTCGTTGTACATAATTATATTTCTAGCACCTTTTCTTTTCGATTCTGTCTCAAGAATCCCTTTTTTCCACCTCCAGAAAACCTGTCAATCCACTTCTTTTCAATCTTTTTCGCTGCTTCTTTTTTCGTTCAAATATGTTTCCAATCTCGCCGGCCAGTGTACATATGTAAGGTAGATTAAAAAAAAGGTTACATTAAAACAAAGAAACAAAAAGGTTTTTAATGAATGAGAAGCGAATGATGATAAACCCTACAATATACATATACATATACATATACATATACATATACATATACATATACATATACATATACATATACATATACATATACATATACATATACATATACATATACATATACATATACATATACATATACATATACATATACATATACATATACATATACATATACATATACATATACACACATATTATATATAATAATAATAAAAAATAAAAAATTGTACAAGCTGTACTTACATATGTTACCGAGGTCAAAAAAATAGCTTTTAGAATTGTTGTCTGTCTGCTTGTGTGTTTGTGCACGCTAATATCAGAAACGGCTTAACCGATTTTCAGTATTGTAGCAAGCTTCCCGTAACATTTAGCGGTTGTCTCATTCCAATCGATTTACAAACAAAAAGTTACGCGCTACACCGAATACCTTGCGTACGAAGTTGCGGGCTTAGCTACTTTTATAATATTTTTATTTATATATATGGAACAAACACTCCAATTAGGTTGAGTCAACTTCGTAAAGGAGGTCTATCGTCGAATCCAGCTCGGATGGGCAGCATTCGGATGGAAGCTCTGAGACATCTCGTCCAAAATTCCTCAGTGTGTTTCCAATGATGACATTTATGGCCCCGAAACGTGGTCTCTAACTATGGACCTCGTAAGAAAGCTCAACGTCCGCTCAACGAGCTATGGAGAGAGCTATGTTCGGACACAGTATAATAAAGAGTACTAGCGTAGTTCGGGGTTACACTGCGAGATCGAATCAGGAATGAGGAGGTCCGTAGACGAATGAAAGGTCCGTACCGATTTGGAAGTTGAAAAGCAGTGGACAGGACACAGCACGGAGAGCCGACGACGGCCGCTGGGGCCGGAAGGTTTTTTCCCCATGGAGGTTACACCACCCGTGAGCCGTAGGTATATTTTCTTATCACAAACGTCTCTTACTTCTCATTATCTATTCTAATATTAAAATTGCTTTCTCTATTAGGCGTCTCACATTTATTTATCTTCATTTGGGTGGGGAATACATGCTTTCCTCCTCACATAACAAGGGAACCTTGTTCATCATTGCAATATTTCAAATATTTCAACTTTTCGAATTTGGACTCGAAGACCAGAGTCTGGATTTGGAACTGGATTGGACTGTTGTGTTTCGGTGAGTGAGTAAGGGATGCCAGAGCCCATTTCCCTATCCTCTCCTAATCCCTTATCCTTAATCCTACTGCAGTCGACAGTGCACTTGCAGCAGCTTAGGCGTTGCTTGTGTTATAGGCGACGGTAGCCACCTACCATTAAGTGGACCGTCAGCCTGTCTGCCGACATTTAAAAAAATTATCTATATTTTTTATCATTGATTTTTGTTTGACCTGATCGTCGCAGATGCCACATTATGGCAGAAGTCTAAGAATTTTTTTTTAAATTACGTGTAAATTTTCTTCACTGGGGCCGGAAGGTTCTCGAGCCTAACTTCAAGTGGATCTTTACATTTAAAAAAATGGGACTTCATTTGTCTATACACTAACTGAAGTATAGCAGATGGGTCAATCAATGAAACTAAAATTAATTGTCATAACTTGTTTTAAAACAGTGGAATCAATTCCGTGCTCCCTCTTCTTTGGGAAGATGTTCAAATTGTTACGTCAGCACGCGCAGTCAATGACTCTTCACAGCTCTTATTTGCTTCTTCAAAATCACTTTGCCTTTTACAAAATTATAGCACACGTGAGCGAATTATGCTTTTGCTTTCATATCGTACCTAACTTAACATGTCTTAAACAAACTTATGTAAATGCACTTTATAATTTAAAAATACGAGTTGCTTAAATGTATCTCATAGTAAATGATATTTAAGTCTATTTGGTAACGCGAAGAGGAGAGAAAAGAAGTCCTATATTATATTTAAAGTAAATTAAGAATTATCGGATAAGATAAGTAAATCTAAGGTGAAATATCCACATTTTCTTACTTAATATTATAAATGTGAAAGTAACTCTGTCCGTCTATCTGTTACCTTTTCACGCCTAAACCGCTGAACCGATCATCGTGAGAGTTGTCAGGGATGCAGGAAAGGATATAGGGTACCTTTCACCCAGAAAAAGGTACTGTTCCCGAGGGAACAACTAACGCCTGACAAACCTATAACTGCAATAAAGATGTTAGGCGTTTCATTGCTCACATATTTAGTCAGGCGTTATATTTTTTATTTTTCAACGTGGGCGAAGCCGCGGGCACCAGCTAGTACTAAATATTTTTCCATTCCATTCATTCGTTCGCGAGACTGGCTAGGTATCAACTTAATTCATTTTGCCTTTCTCGTTATCAGAAGACCTAAGAACAAATTCAGAACTGCCTGTGGAATGTAATTAACTAAACACAATATATATTTTTCGCAAACACAACTGTTTATTTCTGTAACAAAATATTATCACTAAAAGGAAACATGAACAAAAACTCGCAATTCTAAACCGATAATATTGAGCCGTCCAGGTGACACCTTTCTGTCATCCTCTTTTCATAAACACCGTGCGCAATCTCCTACCACCAAAGCGTTCTAATCTAAAACGTTCATAGTCATTCGCTACATGCCCATTGCGGGTCCCCAATTTGTAGGTCTTCGTAGATGTATCAACTTGTATGATCTTTTAAGGTCGTATAAAATTAGGCTGTTTGACCCGAATTGCCTACGTTTCTTCTTCGAGAATAATTACAAAACTAGTAATATTCTAGGCGACAGAAAATTTTAACTTGAAACAAACGCATGCATTAAAAAAAAACAAAATGCAACATTTGAAAATAGTTTTTTTTTATAAATCGACTGTGGTACTTCTTATATAAACTATATTATAATAGATAAACGTTTAAATAAAACTTACCCAACAGTAACATCAAAAATATTGCTGCCCACAGAACTGGAGACGGCCATGTCTCCGAAACCCTTTCTCGCCACGATGACGGACGTGATGAGGTCTGGCACAGAAGTGCCTGCGGCTAGGAGCGTCAGCCCCATCACCTCTGGAGGGACGTATGCGGTCGCCCCGGCCACGTTCGCCCACCACACCATTAGGTACGAGAAAAACGCTATCCAAACTATCGATCCTATAAACGTTACGGGAAACAGACCTTTCCCTGCAAAAACAAAATAGTCAAGTTAATTCAAGTTAATTAAAAGTCTTATTATTAAATGTTAGTTTGGTTCGTGACTTCATCTGCGCACCTTTTAGATGTTAGATGGCTACCTTGCTTATTAAGCAATGCCACAGAAGCTACAAGTGCGCTGCATAACTTAGTATTAAGTATAAAGGTTTATAGGAAGGGAAAGGTAATCTTGAATATTTGTCGAAAAATTTTGAAGTTATTTTTGCATCTCATTTATATGCAGTTGAGAACACAATTTTTATCACAAATTGTATCATATTCTATAAATAAATAAATAACATTTGATACAGTCTTATGTTGATAGCAAGTGTGCTGTTGTGCTTCGGTGCGGGAATAAGGATGTCATAGCCGTTTAAGTTAAACTAGTAGAAATTATGTTTTACCGGACGAAACGCAATGTGCCAAATCGATACCAAAGTTAATTTTGAAAATTTCAATTCCAAAGTTGAGCCTGCCGGGAAACGAACCCGGGACCACTGAGTTAGAGCGCTAAGGCAAAACCTTAACCCAATGGGCCCGTCAAAATTCGCTCTCTCACTCTTTATAATATTATACAACGCGATCCACTCCGTCTTCACAAATATCTAAAGGTTAGTTTTAAACTAGCGCATGGAAATCACATTTTTGACGAATTCACAAAACATTTCTCTCTATATCTTTCTAGTTTGTACAAAGTGTAGTTTTTTTCTCTACAAATTATATCACACATTTTTAGGAGAAATTCTCTAACTGATGTTTCTTCTCTAATTGAATCTTTTGTGCAATTTACAGGATTTGTATTTGTATCACAAATAATGACTGACGATGAGTGAGCGTCGTGGCACCATGAGTTCGGTGTGTCTTGGTTAAAAGTATTGACGTACCTCTCGGCGTTCTTGTGTCCGGGAGGGTGATCCATAACGGGAAGACAATGGGTGCGACCAACAAATAAGTTAATCGCTTTCGGAAACCCGAGGGCCACGACATATCCAATGGCGTCGTGTCATCCTCAAGGTCACCAATCTGAAATACAAATAAACATTAAATATAGGGATTAAATATACGGCGACCGCCCTTTTATTTAGGGGCTTGGGGGTCAGTGCGTTCAGAAGTGTTGAAAACTGTTACGATCATACGGTACAAATATTATCTATACATCTATACATATAATGAAATCGTAAAGGAGCCAGGGGCCCTAGCCAAGATGCAAACTGTTGCAAACGCTTCCTTTGCGTACTTACAAAACGAAAGAAATAAAGCCCGGTGATTGGTTGTTGAAGTTACAACTGTTACAACAACCAATCACCGGGCTTTATTTCTTTCGTTTCGTAAGTACGCAAAGGGAGCGTTTGCAACAGTTTGCATCTTGGCTAGGCCCCCTGGACAGTACATTAAAAAAAAAAAAAAAAAAAGAAAAAACAATAATTTATACACGTTTTACTTATGTTACCGAGGTCATAAAAACAGTTTTTAGAATGTTTGTCTGTTTATCAGTTTGTCTGTGCGTTTGTGCACGCTAATCTCAGAAATAAGTAGTGGCAGGGCACACTGCGTTTCGCAATCATTTGGGCAGCCCGTCTGGCGGCAGTAACCACCCCCTTACAGAAGACCACCGTGAAATAACAGCACGTGTGCTGTTGTGTTTCGGTGAGTGAAGGCATGCCAGAGCCCATTTCCCTATCCCCTCCTATCCCTTATCCATAATGGCACCTGTGGCGTTGCTTGTGTTATAGGCGACGGTAGCCACCTACCATCAAGTGGACCGTAATTCAGTCTGTCTGCCGATCTTAACATAAAAAAACAGCTTAACCGATTTGAATGCGGTTTTCACTGATATATTGTAGCATGCTTCCCGTAACATCCAGTGTTTATTTACATTCTAATCAGTTTACAAACAAAAAAATACCACGCGTACGAAGTTGCGGGCTCAGCTAGTACATAATATATGTAATCGATAAATAGATACAACCCTTTTTTAGGCGGTGTCATGTCTATAGTGACACCACTAGCCGCTGTGTCCCGTGGTTTCTTTCACCCGTCGACAAACGACAAGGGCATGTACTATATTTCGAATTTTTCAGGGCTCGTTTCTGGTTGGGCGGCCGCCTTCATTTCCTGACTCAATGCGTCGCAAATCATCTACAGCAGGCGCTATATGGCTATCCTTTGTTTTCTTAAGGCGAGGACTTAAGAAAAGAACGCAGAAATTTTCGTCGCTTAATTTGACTTGTTAGAGTGAAATTAAAAGTTAGATAAAAATACAGAGCATAATAGACTATATTTAAAAAAGTTTGAATCGCGCAGATTTATAAAAAAAAAAAAAACTTAACAAGTGCGAGTTGAACTCGCGTGAAGAGGGTTCCGTACGATGTTACCTATCCGCACAATATTGAGTGATTTACCATGTTATTTTAATATCATTGACTTCTTATTGGTTTTCCTATAATCTATAAGTAGAAAATTAATTTCTGTATTTTTTTCAAAATTTTAGGTTCGGAGATAGGGGGGGGGGGGAATGATCGGACAGACGACACACGAGTGATCCTATAAGGGTTCCGTTTTTTTATTCGGACGTACGGAATCCTAAAAATATATTTTTTCAGAGAAAAAAAAGTAAATTTTTGCCTCACCCCGGTAATAAAAAATTTCAGCGACAACTACATAATTTTTAAAGTTTTAATCGCCCCTTTTTTCATATTTTACACAATAATTAAGAAAAATCTTCCAATTTTAAATCTGTTCGATTATCTCCGAGAAGCTAAAAAAAGTTGTGCTATATTGCACCTTAATTCATAGGTTCTTAGGCTGCGTCCATTTTGGTAAAAATTGGATTCGGTCTGATGTTAGTCATTGTCTTTACGTTATTAGTGATTTGTTTTACTTTTTGCTCGCCTTCTAAGGGTTATGCGTGACGATAGCCTACAATCTTGTCTATTAAAAGCAAAAATATTTTTTTAATCATCGAAAGTAGAAATAAAAAAATCAACGCTTGAAAAAAAAATAGCTATAAAACTTAATTAAATGTTTCAACGCCAAAGAAAAGGGGGCACAGATGAAGACGCAGACGAAAGCTAGTATGTAAACAGAATTAATAAAGTGGATAATAATTTTCAGAGTTAATATAGAATAAATTTGGGGCTACAATGCTGTGGTGAAGAGTTATAGTAATAAAAGGAACGTTTATAGTAACACGTTCGATACTGTTTCGTTGAGTGAAAACTACATCCTATGTTTTGTGTTTTACAACAAAAGCGAGACTGCATTTAAAAAAGTTTCCGGCCAGCTCTTCTGCGTAATAACAATTCTTTGCCGTATTCTCTTTTTTTAAAAAGCTTTCATTTACTACAACCGTCAATGTATAGTAATCAAAATGATTGTTAAAACTGAAGGTTTCAATTTAATGTCTGTCTTCTATGGAGCCAAGTTCAAAGCTCGGTTAAAATTATGATCAAATGTTCTAACGGTGAATTAACCTCGGTTTCGCACGGAGTTCAAATTTTCAAAACTCCTTTCTTAGCCGATGCTTACGTTACAAAATTAGGGGATGGAACGATTCATCGCCGCCGATTCATGTCCTCCGATTGTTCACCAAGCCATTTCAGCGCTGGCCGATACATCGTCGGCCGTTTCATCGCCGTTCGTTTTGGTCTATTTTTTATCATACACAGTATTGTAGAAATTTTATTTTAGCAAATTACATACTAGTTAATTTGAAATCACATTAATTTTAATAAATGTGATTTCGGAATAAACGGAGTAGTTACTTGTTTTGACAAAAAGATTTTCTATTACAAAATGTGTTACAAGCACAGAACACTATTACTCCTGTTACAAGACTTATTTGTACTGAAAACAAAGTTAGGTTAGGTTAGGTTAGCTTTATGAAATTAAATGTGAGCGGAGCGAGTACACCCTTAATACTGGTCTTGGCAAATATACTGTCTGTTACAAAATGTGTACAAGACTTATTGTACCGGAAACGTGTGTAACATTTTTTTTTTAGTGATGCTGATATTTTAACTAAACGGCGATGAAATGGCCGGCGTAGAATCGGTTAGCGATGAAACGGCCAAAGATGAAAGGGTGGCGATGAATCGGCGGCAGTGAATTGTTCTAGACCCATAAAATAAACTTATGTTCCAAATTTTAGCTTTTTAGACTTAGTAGTTTTTGGTGTGCATTGATAATCAGTCGGGACAAACGATTTTATAAATATAGATAGACTAGCGACAGCTTCAGAAAATGAGTAGAAACAGACAGGCTCGTAGATATAGATTATTACTTGAAAATTATGCTGCGTTTGTTTTTATAGCGGATTTATTTGAAGGGTGTACATTGTTCTTATATATAGGTTTATGCTTATACAAGACATTTACCATTTCGATACATATAACCTTACTACAAATAAAATATAATATAAAACGACTTTCGACATAACATACCCTACTCAAATACAAATAGAAAAGTTTAAGGATTCGGAAACGTTTGTCGTCCAAGCTCTCAGGTGTCATTAGTTCGTTCCTGTCCAGGGGATGTACGTCAGGGAGATATCGGCGAGTTTTCAGTCGGGAGACTCATATGAAAAATGTAAGGAGGGTGTGAAAATTCTATTTCCCATGAGGCTTCGAAACTTTTTCAGGCTTATTGAACGTCTGTCATATCGTTATCCGATTATAGACCCGGCGCAACCTTTTTTCCATTTGTAGATATTTATTAATTTGTAAACTTTTGTACGAATAAACTAAAATTATTATGTAATTTTAGGTAATAGATTTCACCGCGGCGAGAACCATTAGAACTTAGTTTTCACTGTCAATCGACAGTTTTGAAAACTGTCATATTAAATTATTAAACTAATTGAGCCCACAACTACGTACGCGTGGTTTTCGGTATAGCGCGTAACTTTTTTGTTTGTAAACCGATTGGAATAAAACAAAGACTAAATGTTACGGGAAGCTTTCTATAATACATCAGTGAAAACAGCATTCAAATAGGTTAAGTCGTTTCTGAGACAGACAAAAATTCTAAAAACTATTTTTTTGAGCTCGGTAACGTATACAAATTGTTTTTTGAAAAAATAAATGTTGTATAATTTGAGATAAACTAGATATTTTTTAAATGTCTGTTGTGATATGATTTTTTAGTATTTTTTTATTTTCAGCTATCTTTCCCTTGGAAGGTATGTGATATGTGAAAAAATGCAATTTGGCAGTGCCTTACCTCTTCTATAGCATCTAACTGTATTTCACCTAATCCTCCGTTGGGTAGATCCAAAGGAGTTTCCTTGGCTTGCGTAGCCGCTGCTGCAGAATGTCTCGCAGCAGTCGCTCCTGCACCACCCGCCGACGGCCTGGTGGCTTCCAGCAGTACCTTCAGCGACGCAATTGCATGAAGCTGCGTTGCTTTCTCGTCTACTTTACCTGGGGATTTGAACGAGGTAAACATTAGCCCATTGACGAAAATGATTTAAAGAGAGATCCAGAGAGGAATAGTACCTAGACATGATTTGGACCTCGAAACAAAAAATATATAACAGACAAAAAATGTCAACAGAGCTAGACAAATAAATTTTATTATTTAAACCTGAACACGTGTCTATAATATAAAAAAAATCTCATTTTACCGTATTTTTCTATATAGCCAAATTTTTAAGTCGTAATAGAACACTGGACTTCTAAACCTCGTTATTTTTATATTCAATTACTACTCGTAGCTGAGCCCGTAACTTCGTACGCGTGGTATTCGGTATAGCCACGTATAGCCCCTAACTTTTTTGTTTGTAAGCCGATTGGAATGAAACAAGCACTAAATGTTACCGGAAGCTTGCTACAATACATCAGTGAAAACTGCATTTAAATAGGTTAAGACTTCTTTTTTTTTAAATTTCAATGTGCAGACACGGCTCGATTACGATTTTATTATATGTATGTATAGAATATATATATAGAATTAAAAAAAATACGGTTTGCAACATATTCTATATGTACAGAACAGATCGAATAAAAACACTATTCAATTCAGTATTTATATGTGAAACTTATTTCTTTTCTTATGTTAAGACCGGCAGACAGGCTGACGGTCCACTTGATGGTAGGTGGCTTACCGTCGCCTATAATACAAGCAACGCCACAGCTGCTGCAAGTGCGCTGTCGACTTCAGTATGATTAAGTATATAGGATTGGAGTGGGTTGGGGAAATGGGCTCTGGCATCCCTTACTCACTCACCGAAACATAACAGCACACGTGCAGCACTTACGTCATACAGTCGGGCAACGCTCAATGTTGGAGCCTGCAAACTGAAGCGAGTTCGCCGAACGTTGCTCTACGCAAGTACATTCGTATGACGTAAGTATGGTTAGACTGTGGTGGTCTTCTGTAAGGGGGTGGTTACTTCCGGCAGACGAGCTGCCCAAATGACTGCGAAACGCAGCGCGAAGACCAGTGCCCACTTTGAAAAGACCATTTTCAAAGTTTATCCTGCCGGAAATCGAATCCGGGAACCCTAGAACAAAGCGTTAAGGCAACCACTAATCCAATGGGCTCGTCAATTTATTGTTTTTATTTTAAATGCGTCATTCTTAATTAATTCTTCAAATTAAATTAATTCGAACAAATCATCAAAATTTATAAACTTTGCCACTCCAGCAAAAGATCCTAAATGACTTAGAGTTAGACTATATCTTTCACTAGTTGAAATATATTTAAACATGAAACGCCTTATAATATAGAAATTGCTTTAGTATTTCGCAACAAACGAGAGCCAGGTTTAGAACACAAAATGCAGTGCGAGTGAGGGAACTCGTGCAACTGTGTGCAACTTTAGAGCAAATGTCATGCATGCAGTTGGCGGCCACTTTGTACGAAGTTGGACATGCCGCGGTGCATTCCATCAGCATAAATGGCACCGGAGGTAACGGGACGATATTAAATTTTACCATTGTTTTTAAAGTTGTCTGTTTTCAAACTTTACTTACCTGACGGTGCAATATGAGTTCAATTCTCAGCTGGTATGTTTAGAACGAATAACTTACTTAAATATACAATTTTAAAAATACTGTGGGTATATACTGTGTAACAGCATAAACACTAAAAATATTAAAGTTAAATTAAAGGAATATTTTTTAAATTGTATTTGATTATATCTACATTGTAATTAATTGTACATAGTTAGATGTTAAATCTTTTAATATTTTAATAATAATTTAAAGCATTATGATGGCAAACGGTTAAACCTAGGTGGTTTTTAATGCTATCATTATATTAATGTATATTTAGTTTTCTTTTTAAATTGTTAAAATTATAAATAAATATAAATATATTAATGTTTTTCGATATAGAAACCCAGGTCATTCTCGGGTATACCCAACTAAAAAGATTCATTGGTTTCTTCAATATTTGTAAATTCAGAGGATGTGATTTTATATAATCATGTAATTAAGTAGATATATAATTTCACTAACATTTTTATCTTGAGGCTTCGAAGTCTCGAGGCCAAGTTTTAACTCAATTTCAAATAAGAAATAAGCAATCAAAAGGGTATGCCGATATATATTCATTGAAGGTAAAGAATCTAATTAATTGGTATTATAGTGAAATAAAAGAAATAAAAAAAAATATCTTCGCAATTAGAAATAGAAAATGAATTGTGGAGCATTCATGAAATTCACGTCACCAAATAGAACTGGAACTACCAGTCGGATTAATAAAAAAATCTTTATACATTTGGCTATCGCCACACTAAGAATTCTAATAAATCTTAGAAGTCGATCAAAAAGAAAAAAGTGAGAAAGAACGCTAAAACGAAGTAATAGCTCGTTGGGTCGGAGTTCGGACGCATTGGCCGAGGGTTGATTTATTATTTTAATTTTAGGACATTATAACCAATAGTTCTATGAATTTTTTGTAACACTTATTAAAAACATTTACTAACACATTATAATATCTAATCAAGTATATTTTCAATAATCAATATTCAAATAAAAAGTGTTTCTTAATTTTTAAAATCTATATATTGCTAGATTTTTTTTATTATTGATTTATATCACGACAATTTAATATTTATGTATTCTTGTAGGTTTGTAAACATGTCAACAACAAAAAAAAAAAAAAATGACGTCATTGATTGCAAATTTTGGGTACACACAAAAATTGTAAATCCGCTTTGCACTCAATATAAAGTGTGTAAGTATTACACACTATCAAGCGGAATAATTAGTGGAAAAAAAATGAAATACATATATGTCATTATTGAAATTTGTTCATAGATAATAAAGAAAAAAAAAGAAAAAACCAACTCAAGTTTCAATTACTTAAAGTTGCGGATGTGCATTTTATAAAAACCCTCGGATCGTATCAACCGGAGTGGTTAAATAATACTAGCGTCACGCTCTCGGATTCACACGAATACTTTGTTAGCGAATAGGTTGGGGAAAAAATTTCTTCGCATTTAATAACAGTATATATGTGTCATTCTGTTCGATGACTTCGCTATCTTGTAGGTAGCGAAGAGTCATGATCCCGTTGCTGTAGAAATTATAGGCCTTTTGATTAAAAAAAAAAACGCGAAAAAATAGTTTTGGCAGTCCTCTCTTGATGTTAATCTGACACTGCCTAAAGAATTCTAAAGAGACCGAAACAGGTGGAAATCTGAAGGTGCAAGGTCAGGGCTATATGGTGGATGCATCAACACCTTCCAACCAAACTCTTAATTTTTGCTGAGTGGCTAAAGATGTGTGTGGTCTAGCGTTGTTGCGATGAAAGACCACACCCTTTCTATTGATCAATTTCGGCCGCTTACTTTCAACTTCTTGCTTTAGTCTTATCAGTTGTTGGCACAGTAGAGATCTGAATCGTTGGTTCTGCCCGGCTAAAAGCTCATGATGAACAATGCCCTTCCAATTCCTACATTCACACAGCATGAGCTTATTGCGTTTGAACCTGAAAATTGAACTTTTGACCACGACCTTTTTAGCACGTTCTTGTCGTACGTGATCCACTTTTCACTCTTCAAAAGCGGTTCGGTTTCATTACGTCTCAATAAAGAATCGCAAATGAGTACACGATTCATAAGGTTTCTTTGAGTGAGCTCGAGTGGCACTCAAATATCGAGCTTTTTTGTATATTCAGCTTTTTTGTGTATTCAGCTTTTTTCAAATGGGTCAAAACTGTTTTGTGGTTGATTCCCAGTTCTTCAGCTACGTCGTAACTACTAATGTGTCGATCTTGTTCCACTTTTTAAAAAATGGCGACCGTTTTATCCGTAACAGGACGACCAGAGCGAGGTGCATCTTTGACATCAAAATTCCTGGATTGTAAACGCTTAACCCAACTTTGTGCTACTCTTACTGACACTGCATTAGGTCCATAAACGTCACTATTTTTCCTTTTTTGTAATAAAATTTTAAAATTTCTTCATTAGATTTACTCATTTTGATAGAAAGAAAAACATTTATGAATAATAGCTGTAAACATTTTATTAATTAGTTTTTTTTGAGATGTAACCTTTTTAATGACATCAAAACCGCAGCCAGATGCAAATAGTACAGCCAAAGAGATAATAATAATAATAATATTTATTTTCGAGATCATGGGTATTGTACCTGAGATAAAAATTTTATTGTCCCGCTCCTACATGACCTTACCGACAATCATTCGGTGTGAAAATTACCAATAACTTAAAACTATTTAAACTTACTATTAGCTATCTACACACAATAATAATATCCAAAAATTACACCTTGCACAATGTATAATATTATTTTGTTTTCGAGGGAAATATCTAGTTTATTTCTTATATCTATTTACGATTATTATTTGAGATCGAATTGGTTTTATATTACTTTTATTTATTCATTTATAAGTTATTTATTTATAATAGCAACCTGTCCTCGAGGAAATCACAAATTTTATAGTAACATTTGTCTAGTAGTATTTTTTTAAGTTTAGTTTTGAATAAATGTATAGGTAGATCTTTACAATTTTCAGGAATGTTATTATAAATCATGGGTGCCATGCATAGTATGCTGTTGCGGATTAATTTTGTTTTGGAAGGGTGTAAACAAAGTCTATCCCCGTTTCGTCGATTTCGAGATACTTTTTGGTTTAAGGTCGGAAATAAATGCATATTACTTTTAACAAATAAAGCTATTTCCAATATATAAAGAGAAGGGAGAGTCAAAATTTTATATTTGATAAATAGTGGCTTACAGCTATCCATAGTTCTTAATTGAAACATAGCACGTATACACCGCTTTTGCATCTTAAATATTATATCATTATCTGTAGAATTACCCCAAAATATGACACCAAACCTAAGAACTGATTCTAACATACCATAATAAGCAGTAATTATAGCATCTGTATTTACTATTGGGGCCAGTTTATAAAGAGCATAAGCGGAACTGCTGATCCTTTTACTAAGTTCATTTATGTGGCTTTTCCAATTTAATTTTTTGTCTACTGATAAGCCAAGAAATTTGACAGTATCAACATCATTAATGATGCGGTTACCGTGAGCTATTGTAATATTGGTTGGATTTCGGGATCTTTGACTAAAATGCATAACATTAGTTTTATTTAGATTAATTTTTAAATTGTTATTTTCAAGCCATTTTATTATTAATGACAATGTATCATTTATGTCCGACTCATAAGAATTTTTATCATCACAAGTCACAGTTACTGTACAATCATCAGCAAACAGTGTCATAGGATGATTAATGACATTTGGCAAATCATTTATGTAAATAATAAAAAGATAAGAGGACCAAGCACACTGCCTTGCGGGACACCATAAATATTATTACGTTCCTCTGATATGTATGTATTTTCACTTTTAGTTTTATAATTTATTGTTTTAATTTGTGTGATTTGACGGCGATCTTTTAAATACGACTGTATCAAATTCAATACATTGCCTCTTATACTTAGCCTCGAAGCTTCAAAGTTCGAAAGCTGTCGTAGAACCTATGAGTTTTTTTTGTAAAGAGCAAAATTACTTTTTTTACGAAATTTAGATGAGGTTTTGAGGTGGTAAAACAAATAGCATTTATGCTATTGTCATTGAAGTGCGTAAGTGGAGGATGCTTATATTACGTCATTACTACTTATTAAGGTTGTCATCTCAGCCACGGCGACATTGATGGTGCTGAACAAGGCTAACAACCTCACAGCCTCAAAATTACATATTTAATATATACAAATAAAAATTAATCGCTAAATGTTTTCTCAGCGCAAAAGCGGCTGGACCAATTTGGCAATTTTTAAATTTTTTTTAATACAAATATATTTTTTTAAGTCCTGGGAAGGTTCTTATGAAGAGAAAAATTTAAAAAAATATACGTGCAAAGCCGGAGCGGATCGCTAGTTGTAATATAATTGTAATATTTGTAATATAAATTGATTATATTTATTACTTTTACAAATTTATATATTTATTTACATTACATACCGTACTATATAAAAACTTAATGTATTTATTATTATATACTAAAAAAATTTAGATAATTTTAGTTTATATGTTAGATATTGGTTAATTTTTATTAAATAAAATTGATAAATGATTGTCGAAAAATGTAATGTCTGTTTTCCTACAAAATATATATATATATATTTATTTATATACATATACAGATTATAAAAGGAAAACCCCGTCTAACAGGTCCGCCTGCGGCATCGACCCTATTATGCTGGCAGCATTACCTCTTTGCACCGCTAGGGCGATACGTTGAGAAAGTATGTGCCAGCCTTGGGGTCCCCTGTAGAGTCGACCAGCCGTGCCGACAGAGCCCTTACAAATGCCTTCATGTCTGTCGACCAGGGGCCCAGTGTCTCTACAGCGAGCACGTCGTAGTCTCGTAGTCCTTGAGTAAGGATGAATATTTGCGGCGCTTGAGAATCTGGGCCTGGTCAGCAGCAGCGCCAGCTTGTTTGCTAGTCGCTCTGATGTGGGACTGAGCGAAGGTGTCTACGCATGTTGCGTCCCACACCAGAGATTTTCCTAACCTCCACGGTACTAATGTGGCCCAGTCTGGACGTTTGCCGTCGTCTCTCGCCATTCCCGTGGGTTCAAGGATCGCAGGCACAGAGATGATGGCAAGCGAGCGACGGATCAAATCATGAATAGAGTCGTGGCGCTATAGGCGGCCAGCGCTTCTCGCACAAGAAAGGCCATGTCGTCCCAGCTGGTCCACGTTTTTACCACAGGATAATTTTTTTTATTACGTCCTATTTTTATTACGTTCACGTAATATAAATAGGATATAAATATTGTGAATAGTCTCAATGTGAAGAGTCGTTGGCGAATTATCAGAAGTCGACGTATCTTCAAAGATTTTTAGAATTACTAGAATAATTCTATTCTGGTAATTACGTAGGACAATTACATTAATCGATATATGAAATGAAATTAAAAAAAATTAAATAAATAACACTTTAAAAATGAAATAGAAAAAAAAAACACTTTTGGGCATAGTTTCTGGTTTCACCGAAATTCGAATCTACGTCTATACTTTTGGCTGCCAAGTTTTCGATCTACTTACTGGCTTAGCACTGTTTGCTGCCTACAGAAGCAATCTACCATCTAATGAGGTGTCAGTCTATCTGTCACATATTCTGTCACACAAAAAAGTTACTAAAACTGACCCACGAGGGAAATACGACTCGGAAATCGACGACAATTTCACGAACTTCCTATGCGACAAGGAAATTAGATCCTATGCGACAACGTTAACTGAAGATCTCATATCATAAATTAAAAAGGAGTGAGCGTTAACAGACAAAAAGGAGAACATTTGTCTATTTGAAAAGTCATCATGCAGATGAATTAAAGTTTATATCATGATGATGAAGTATGTCATAAAATAACTGGAGTTGTTACTGGTGTTATTTATTACTTTATACAGTTAAAACAAACTGTTTAAGAATATTTGATGAATGATGACCCATTTTTTAAATTATTTTTCTTGTGTCGTACCAATTTTTAGAAAGTACCTATTAGTTTCAATAACAATCAGTTTGTAGGGAATTATCTCTACATACAATTTGAACCACAATCGAAATTATTAGAATTTAGTGCGATATAGAAATGTTATATTAGTTTTACTTAAAACTTCTAGATAAACAGATATACTTATCGTTGAATGCGGCGGTATATAGGTCAACACCTGTCCGAGTGGGACATTTGATTTTGTGCCAAAACACTGGACCTCCTAAAGAAACTGGAGTACCCAGCTTTAATACAATGTATTAACAATATTTTAGTAGAAGAAGTAATTTTTAGATCGTCATTTATTTCTTATATTTATTGTATTGAATCATTGTGTAACAAAGAGAGATATCGATTTGGTAACATATTTACCAATTTAAAACGGCTAAGACTTGCGGTATATGATTTTATAAAGCAATTGAATTTAATGAATTTTAAAAATAAACCACTTCAATAATTAATCAGGAAACGCAATTACTCAGTAAAACATTAGTTTGACGACTATATTTTTAAGCTAAAATAAAATGGTAATTTAGTATATTAAATCAGTTAAATTAATTTTATTTATTTATTTTAATTCAATTAAAGAGATACAGTAGTCAAAATGCTGTCTGTGTCGCATTCATTTTTCTGTTTTTTTGTGCGCTTATCTATACCGAAAATTGTAAAATCTTTTGTACCGATTGACTTATCAATGCACAGCCAAAACTATATTGTAGTATTGCTTGTCAATATATTTTTATTTTTATTTCATAGGTTTTCGATTTATTTCCTTTTTCGTGTAAGCAGTACGTAATTCTGCACTTAGAACGACGGTTCTGTATTTAGAACAAGACGGTTCTGCAGAGAATGAAAAAGAAGGCCGAAATACTGAGAACCATAAAAGTCAGAAAACTGGAATACTTTAGGCATATCATGGGCGGCGAGAAGTATGATCTGTTGCAACTGATCATGCAGGGGAAAATACAGGGTAGACGCAAGCCGAGCAGACGACGTACTTCCTGGCTCAAGAATCTCCGCGAGTGGTATGGCCGAAGTACCAGATCGCTGCGCCGCCTCGAGGGTTAGGATAGCCATGATGATAACTAACCTCCGATAGGAGATGGCACTGAGAGAAGAAGAAGAATACCCAATGCTTATATTTATAGCTTTGTATTCATTGCGAAATGAAATCATCAAAAAATTTGTACTAAATCGGTTTTAACAAGAAAAAGGCTCATCAATAATTCTAGAAGCCTGTAGCAGATTATCATGAAAAAATTTGATTTACAGTGTCATCCTATATTTAAAGCCATACACGACCAACCCCATCGTCTAATCGGCATGACGGCCAAACTTATCATGCAAAATGACACTCATACAATCAAATTGGTGATCGTATCATGCCGATTGACCGTGTGCTGTGTATTGCTGATATTAAAGATCTCTTAGATATTTCCATAAGAAAATTCATGTTCAACAGTTTCATAGTATTTAGACGTTTACAAAATTAAGTAAAATATGTCTACATAATGTGAATCACATTTTGTGATCTTATTTAGAGCCGATGCATTTTTGTTGTGGAAGTAAAATTTCTGTTGTCGGTGTCAAAGTAGACAATTCAGAAGAGCACACACCTCGTTCGGTCGCAACAAAAGGGTCAGGGGTCTTCTCACCTCTTTGGCTTTCAATATTTTTAGCTATCTCAACGGTTGAACAAATCTGTTCAATGGTTTACATGTGATTGAGTAACATCCGGACATCGTCTAAGCCCATTTTTTCATAAATTGAATAAATTTTGAATTCAATTGTTAAATTATTACGGCAATAGGTATATAATATAAAATTCATCTAAAATCTAAAATTTCATTTAATATATTATATTAAATGAAATTTTATTATTTGAAAAAGCTTCTTCAAATAACTAAGCATTTTTTTGCAAATCCCTAGTAACTGTACTAATTTTCTTGTTTTTTTTTCCTAATAGTCGTCAAACAGGCCGACGACGACGACGGTCCACTTGATGGTAAGTACCTACCGTCGCCTATAACACAAGCAACGCCATAGTTTCTGCAAATACGCTGCCGACCATAGTAAGATGAAGGATATGGGATTTTAGGGTGGGATATACTGTGGTCATTGGCATCTCTCATTCACTTTCCGAAACACGACGGTAGCTACAGTTAAATTTCCCAGTGGTATTCTGCAAGGGGATGGTTTCCGCTGATATATGATTTTAAGTTAAATTTGACGAAACGAGTTGTACTGATGAATATTGTAATAATATGAATTTTTAATATATTTTTTTGTATGACGATTCAGGCTTTTAATTTAAAATCGATAAATTATGAATTGCTCCAGAAATCCTAATAATATTTATTATAGAATGCGAAAGTTTGTATGTTTGTATTTTTGAATGTTTTTTCTTCAATAACGCATTTAATAAATATTTGTCTGAACGAAATTTGATGAAATTTGGCACATGGATAGTTTATTATCTGAATAGGATATTTTTTATCAAGGAAAAATGTTAGGTTCTCGAGGGATTGTCCAAAAATATATATTTTTTTATCGCCACTATCAAACAGTGACGGCGCGGGCGCCACCGTCGTCACAGGGCGTTAGAGATCTATTTTAAGGCCACGCAGCGATAAACAATTAATACGGCTCTGATTGCATACAAAAACGAGAGCGCGCTTGCTTATGTCGTAAGGTCGTATGCGACAAAACGATTTTTATTAAAAAAACTATAATGTATTTTAAGAAATCCAACTGTAAAATTAAAGTGTTTGCTTATACTAAGGTACATAGAAAATTTGAAGGTATAAATTGGTCCCGTTTGCCTGTAATATGTAAAATTGTGTTTTAAAAGAGGTTTCTTTGAATTTTTTTCTCTCTATAAAAGTTTACCAATCGTGGAATCCAATCAGTAAAATGAAGAAAGAGATTACCAAACACCACTTTCATGTGTTTTGTCATTGCTGAGAAAAATCTAAATCCCTGCCACGAAAATTTCCAATGCGTCGCCTTAATTTTTCAACGCGTACGAAGTCGCGGGCATGATAGTAAAGTAGTTTTACTTATTTACTTACTTACTAGATAAAAAGAGAAGTGAAGTTTATTTAATTACATTAAAATATACCTATACAACTTTCCATAATATGTATTTTTTATGGGGAAGATTTTAATTCGAACGAAGCTTTTTAAAAAAAAGTTAATTTTTAAAGTTTCAAGAATGTTATTTCTTTTGTGAGACCCTGTGTTGGCTGAAGATCGTCTTCTATTCATTACAGAGAAGGCCGTTTCTAAAAATGGCAACTCATTATGCGGTTCATTATGTAACTGTAATTAAGTTGTGCAACCATTCCAATTAACTCCGCTAGTGTCCGTGCTGCGGCCTGTCGCTGAGTAGTGGTCCTCAGAGAATATTATTCTAACTATTTGTATAAACATAACATTTTTTTATTCAGTCACTAGTATCATAGATAAAATACTACTTAATTAAGTAGTATTTTATCTATGCTAGTATGCATTGGCAGAGTACAAAGCGTTCCGCGCTAGTAATATGGGTGTTGGCGGTAGTAACCACAACACCCATACAGAAAACCACCGTAATGGATACCAGAGCCCCAATCCCAGTAGACAGCCCACTCGCGACAATTGTGGCAATGCTTGTGTTATTTGGCGACGGCAGCCATCAACCATCAAGTGGACTGTCAGCCTGCCTGCCTACTTTACATAAAAATTGCCGATTTTTTCCTTGTTCGGAAAATGAAATAAATTATTGTATAAAACCACCGAGTTGGTATTTACTCCTCTGTGATAAAAGTAGAGAAAAATTTACATAGATCACAGTTATGCCTGATTGGCAAATATACCTGGGAAATTGCCTTAGTTTTTTATTTTTATTTTTTATATTTAATGACAACTAATGAAAATAAACAATTACTTTAAGCCTTATCTTATGAAGTTAAATGCATAAAAATAGACTCTCTTATGCAAAGACGTCATGTGTCACTTAAATTCTTTTAAAATGCAAAACATTTTAAACTTTGTTTTTTTTTTTTTTTTTTTTTTTTTTATTTGTTGCAAAATGTTTGTAAACTATTTATTCATTCAGTTTCCAATGAAATAATAATATGGATAAAGTAAAAGAAATAATTTCTTCCTATTAGACGACCCTGTATGAACATTTTTTTTAAATATTTGCATTTCTATACATTGTAGAGCAGGGACAAACATAAGAAGCTAATTTAAAAAGATGTTAATACCTAACACAAAGTCAGTCCAAACAATTCCGCGTCTGTGAACAGAGAAAATGTTTTCCTCAAATCATAGTACGATTGTAATCAATATCTGGTGCCGGGCTGAGGTTCGCGCCAGGGTTACAATGCCACCCCTAGCCCTACGCTATATCAGTAGGGCTGTCAACACGATAATCTATACATATAATGAAATCGTAAACAAGCGTCAGTTTTGTCAGTTTGTCTGTGCGTTTGTGCACGCTAATCTCTAAAACGGCTTAACAGATTTGAATGCGGTTTTCACTTATGTATTGTAGCAAGCTTACCGTAACATAGAGTGTTTGTTTTATTCCAATCGTAACAAAAAAGTTACGTGCTACACCGAATACGTAAGAAGTTGCGGGCTCAGCTAGTAACTAAATATAATTGCCAGAACCCAGATGTGTTATGAATCCTCAACTAATATGGTAACCATGACTGTTGAAGCCAATTGTCAATTTTGATTCATAAATAATAGTTCGCTGTGGTATGTGCTGTCTCGCTCCCACCATATACCCATTCCCTGTCTGTCACTATTATAACGGCCATATTTATTACACGGCGCCAGTCTGGAAAAACTTCACAAAACACGCGCCGCCGATCTCGACCGCGAGATTAGAATACTTGTTTTTATCCGCATCCGCTTACCTACGTTATCAGGCAATTGTGTCTGTAAAATTATCTACTTGGTCACGCTTCCGCTCCGCGAGTGCAATCGTTAAAGTGGTGAAGTGCTGGAGCGTCTGGACTCTGAGAGTGACGAACCTGTTGCAGTCTTCGCCGCTGGAGGACCGGGTACTTGGCGACTCACGAGGTTAGTGACAGATTTCCTTCGTGTCTTCTTCCTTCGATTGCATGTACCACAGCAAAATACAGTCCACTTCAAATAATTGTTTGGCGTGACCAATGACAATGGTATTTTAATAACATGACACAGTTCTATTCAATTCTGTACTTTATAATTTAAAGTCTTATTAAACTGTTGCTATTGTTATCTAAAAACTATAAAATTGAAATTGATTTCAAGATTTAGAAATAAAGTACAAACATAAATGATAATTTGATGTGATTTTCAAATCTTTAGGTGGTCCACACAAATTTGCTCTTTACAGTCCATGGTCCAACGTTTTCTAATAACAATTTTTTCATTGAATAGCTTTCAAAGGTTGCAGACTCATTTTAGATGCAGACTAATATTATAAACGCAAATTTGTCTATATGCCACGACTAAATCACTGCACTTACTGACTTGTTATGGCTAAAGATTTTTATGGCTAAGGAAGCATTTGTCAAATTTTAACTTAATGGTGTAGCACTAGGGCCATGAGTTTAATTAATCAAATTAGAACGTTATTTTTAAATTAAAGGATCAATTTTCTGTTAATAATTTAACATTAAATAATTAATTTGTTTTATATCGAGAATTCGGTAAAATAAACTGGCAGAGAAAGTATATTTTCAGGAAAATTTCGTAAGCGGCAACCCTATGCGGGGGGTTCACCGGTCTGTGTACTTTAGTTACACACACGTGGTCGCAGCACTCTATGCAAATATTGTTTTACATTACACCGATGTGATACATGTGTTACTTAGCAGATTACAATTTATTTACCCATTTTCTATTTATGCAGATGTTTCGTAAATATTGTTTCGTAAGTTTAATAATATTTGAGGGATATTAACGTAATACTTGTTAGACAAGAAAAAATAAATCTTTAATAAAATTGAAGTAGCTTAACGCTAAGGGGTTTTAAGCATAATATTCTTACCAGGGTAAATCTAATAAAAATGACTAAAAGATTTAATAGCTTTTTTCAGTTAAAAACAGCCTTAAAATCTGTTCTAGGGATCCCGGGTTCGATTCCTAGCACGGTCAACTTTGAAAAGTAAACTTTTGAGTGCGCTCTGGTCAGGATCTGGAAAATAGTGACAGGGCACACTGCGTTTTTCAATCATTTGGGCAGCCCGTCTGGCGGCAGTAACCACCCCCTTACAGAAGACCACTTTGAAATAACAGCACGTGTGCTGTTATGTTTCGGTGAGTGAGTAACGGATGCCAGAGCAGCAGCGCACTTGCAGCACCTGTAACGTTGCATATGTTATAGGCGACGGTAGCCACCTACCATCAAGTGGACCGTCAGCCTGTCTGCCGATCTTAACATACAAAAAACAGATGAAGCAGAAGAACAAGTTGTCTATTACATTCGATTACATCATTCAATCTATATTCAAATTTCATAGATTAGTAAGTATATACTTAGTAATTTTTATGTAGTAGAAATCTTATTATTATTTCTATATTTTGTTTGTTTTCTCTTTTATAGATAATTTTTTCTTTTAGTTTGCTTTAATAATTCACGGAATTCCCATGAACCATTTTTTTTTCAGAATATAGGTAAGTACTACTAAAACTTTTATTTTAATTTTTGTTTCAGTTTAGGCCATTCGAGTAGGATCAAAAAATTATTATAACATTGGAACATAATTTCATAAAATCAAATCAAAACATATAGTAGGTATAAAATTTTAAAGGTTAATTATGACGATGTAAATTTTGAAATGCTGTTATAAAAAAGAATAAGGAAATATGAATTCTTTGCTAAGATAATCAAACTTATTTTTGTATGTTTACAAAAAATTAAGTTTTTGTGATTAAAATCGTATTGATATGCACTACCACATTCCTTGCAATAATATTAGTCTGTAAATAAATATAACATTAATGTTATTTTGAATTAATTATTGCAGACTAAGTAATTTTTCACTTATTCACTTACAGTACATAAACATATCATTCTGATAAGAAGGTAAACTTGCCTACTTTGTGGCTAGCCATAGTTATTTTATCCAAGGTATACTTTACACGACCAATGGGCTAAGAATAATTTTAATCCCATATTCCTTATTATTATTTATAAAAAAATATAACTATGTCATTTACTTAATAAGGTTTACATAAACAATAAAAAATAGACACCTAAATCTGTGAAATTATGACACAACACGAAGAAATGAAACCGAAAAGCAGATGATCGCCGGTTGTGATGAAAGCGATGATGATCATGGCGCTGATGATGAGGTGAAGATGATGGCCGCATCCGCAAGTTATAGTAATGTACTGCACATGATTTATGGAAAATTTAGTACAGTAGAATTACTAAAAATTGTGAACGCTTTCTTCTTGGATCGACGAGCCTCTTCGTTCTTGTAATTCGTTTTGATTGCTACGCAAATTATGAAAATTCTGGGTAATAATAAAAAGGGGATAATATAATAAGTCCCTAACTTATTTATTATTATTACAAATGTTAAGAGAATAACAAAAATACGACAACAAGAAAGAGGATAATACAACAAGGATTCTAACAAGCCAGCCTTGAAATAAGGAACATTTAAAATATATTAAAATTCTATGAATCAGTACACATCGAATGCGAAGGTAGATCATAATTATAAGGGTGAGTTTTAAGTTTAATAAAATTATGAAGTAATTTACATTACTTACCCATTTTACACTTTATACGATTTCTTATTTCAAATCTATTTAGAACCAATAATTTTATATTCGCTCAAAAACTAGAATTTAGTATTAAAAATAAAAAATTTTGGTAGTATAAATAATTATTTCCACGATTATTTAGGTGTGTTAGGGCTTGTTTCACAATCTCCGAATAAAGTTACAATTAGGCTATTTGTCGATTAACTGTCCAGTAAACGCTTTGTGCGCGTTTCACAATCGCGCAAACTGCTGAATAAGTTACAGATTAAATCATATGGCCATTATCATATTTAACCGAAGAATAGTACTGACAGTTGACATTATTTTTACATTTTGGTATTATTCAATAAGTTTTCAGTTAAAATGGACATTTACGAGGCGATGGAAGATGAAAACGATAATTTTTTTGATCCCCTTTCACTCTTCATTCACATTTCTGAGACATTTATTTTTATGATATTTGGGTATATAATCACTTCTGATATTTTATATAATGCTATTCATTATACATGCAAGACGTTCAATAATAACACAGAATATAGAAGAAACGTTTCGTTACCCGCAAAATATGCTTCGCACCAAAGTATTCTTTTAGTGTTTATGTAGCAAAAATATTCTTTATATAGATTGAAACGATGAAACCGGTAACATTAATAATTATTTTATCAGAAAAAATACAATTATTTAATTTGTAATAATATTATGGCATAATAATTCGTATAACATTAATCAACGCTCGAAACGGAACAAAAGAATAAGACGTTGCCAACTCGCACCTGTCGACTACCAAATCAGCAGATTTAGTTTTTAGTTGGATGATTGTGAAACGCAATGCAAGTTAATGGAAGGATTTATCTGACAAGTATTTTATTCGTCGAATTACTATTCAGGACTTTATTAGCACATTGTGAAATATTGAAGACGTTATTATAAAACGTAGTGTATATAAATATAATGAATGGCATTATATAAATATAATGACAGTGATTATATACCCAAATATTATAAAAAGAAATGTTCCAGAAATGTGAAAGCGTGAAAGGAGATAAAAAAAATATCGTTTTCATCTTCCATCGCCTCGTAAATATCCATTTTAATTGAAAACTTATTGAATAATAGCAAAATGTAAAAGTAATATGTCAACTGTCAGTGCTATTCGTCGGTTAAGTATGATAGTAGCCACATGATCTAACCTATAACTTATTCGGCAGTTTAACAGCTGAATAGCGCTAAGCAACGATTGTGAAACGCACACAAAGCGTTTACTGGACAGTTAATCGACAAATAGCCTAATTGTAACTTTATTCGGACATTGTGAAACAAGCCTTAAGTCTTCAATTATAAATTGACTAGCGACTCGCTCACCGCTTCGCACGAATGCAATTGTTTTCTACAAATTATGTATATACACGAATCATTCTCGTTTATCGCTTTTTCGAAGACCGTATAGAAAATCCGTTGGATAATTTAGAGGAGAAACAAACAGAAGCGGTCAGAGTCCTAATTTTATAACATTTATAAAAATATAGATAGGTATAGACATTATCATACTTTATACAGGAGAGGCGTGAGTCTAGCAAGAGATTTAATGTTTCATAATGTTAAAGTAGATCGAAAAATATTGTCTTGGATATCTATATAATAAGACATATAAAAGAAAGTCGTGTTAGTTACACCATTTATAACGCGAATACGGCTAGACTTATTTTTATGATTTTTGATTTGTTGCATTTCTCTCCTCCCCGAATAGCAGAATAACTATAAAAACATCTGAAATGTTCACGAAAAAAAAAATATCATATATTTTGTATGGAAAGGGTTTGAGGCGGTACGAAGTTCGCCGGGTCAGCTAGTAGTTACATAAATTTTAATTTCAACCGAGCGTAAAAAAAGTCAAGAAACCTTAGGAAGAAAATTGTTCGATCGGATTTTAGTAAAGATTGTAAAATATTAAAGGATGTTAGTAAGTAAACTAATTTCCTTTTTTTAAAAAATAATTACTAGCCTACTGAAAAGTTAGTTAACTCCTCAAGGACTTTTTTATGCAATTTTAATAAGTAACTTATTAATTAAGGATTTCAATAACTGCTGAGTCCAAGAAATTATAAAAATTAACTTTAAAGATCTAACGCTTGGCAAAAATATACTGTCAAGCGTGAATGTATGTCAGACGTCATCAGACGGACGAAGTCGCGACCATCAGTTAGTGAAAAATATAACGATAATAAAAATATAATGATAATAACTTTAAAAAGTTTTTTGAGCGAAAATAAAAATTCAATTATAAATTTATTTAATAAAGCTGGTACTGAGCGTGATCAAGCTGCCAGCTTAAGTGTTTGCTGAAGACCTTTCGGCTTATAAAGCGCAATGACCAATTTTATTGTGCTTTGCTGGGATATTGTTGAAGAAACGAGTATATAATAGAACATATTAAAAAGATGTATTTATGTATATCGTCGCCTTAGTGGTAAAAAGAGCTAACCCACACTTTTGACCAAATTGAGTTATGAACATAATCATACTCAGAGTTAAGCGGAGATTCTAGTGGTGAAGACATCTAAGAGATGGCTCAAATAGAAGTTGTTTCTTTTTCCTTCAGAAGATAAAATAAAAAACCTTTTTTATGGGTGCTTATTTATTTCAATTGTCATTATCGTGGAACCAATTTAGTGTGGAATAGCTCACTTCACCACTAAGGCGACGATATTTACTTTGCCTTTCTTTAAAGACTTATGGTGGCAGGCAGGTATCTTGATGACGGGAAAACTACCTAATCTCAGAAACAGATTAAAAGAGTAAAATATTTGAATGCGGTTTTCATTGATGTATTTAGCAAGCTTCCCGTAACATTTAATAGTGTTTGTTTCATTCCAATCGGTTTACAAACAAAAAAGTTACGCGCTACACCGAATGCCACGCGTACGATGTAGTTATTATTATATTTAAACAAAACTTTAAATTAATATTCGAATACATATTTTATTTCCACAATTTAATGTGACGTGACTCTAAAAGATTGACAAGAGGTGAATTTAAATTTGACTACAAAGTAGAAAACGGCATTGCTTCGTGAAATCGGATCAAATGAATTGTTCTTGTATCATCAGAAGTGGAATTGGTGCCGAGAGCAAGCAATTTAAATATTCAAATGCATCCTCGTTACCAAATCAAATACGACACATGGGCATTGGAACCTTTCACAGAGTCGGGTCGCGCTGATGATGCGCTCGAGTAATTTTGAAATTTAGAATTTAGAAATTTGAAATTTAAAAATGTTTTTTAAAAAAATACGCGTTTAAAAAAAAATTTAAAAAAAATTTTTAGAAATAAATTATTCCGAGTTCGTTTTCACGCGAAAATAATTTTAAAATGTTGATCTTAATTTACTAGCTACTAGATGTTATGTAAACCAAGCCATTAATATTAAAATTTAAAAAACACGACTCTCGTGGAGTGAGAATTATGAATCTTTCTCTGATTAAACTTTAGTTTTAGTTACTGTGGGAATATAAATTTAGCTATTTTCAATTGATCTTATAGTTTAGCTTAACTTAGGTGATTTAGCTTACTGTATTGAGAAATGACAGAACATAGACCGCAGCGCATAAAAGCGAAAATGCGCTCAGAGCATTCTTTTTTTCGATCAAATCTAAACTAAAAATTAAATTGAAATGTCTGTTTTTAATGTCGAAATAACTGCTTTTTACTTTATATATAATTGTATTAAATTTTTCTGTTCCAGTCTAATCTCAGAAACGGCTGGACCGATTTTGACGGGACTTTCACTGGCAGGTAGCTTTACTAATAAAATTCTCTTTGCGACTATGATTATACTCGTCAGTCCAACAAAACCCAGTCTGAGTTAGTGAAAGCAAAGCGCGGGTGCATACCTAACTCACCATCGTGCATCGGATCGATGGTATGTATCATGAGCTGCAGCAGACCGTGGCGGAACTTTGCTGCTGGCGGCGGACCCTTGCTGGAGCCTGCTGTGCCCGCTGCTGTGGCTGTAGCGGTGTTGGTGCCCACTGATGTCTCGCTCGACGTCGTCGCATTGCCGTGCTGTTGAGAACATTATCTTTTAAAACTTTTATTTATTTATTTTTTAATTAAATTAAAACGTTTCCTTAATTAAGACTTTTCACATGCATTTAAGACCTGGATCGTATTTTTATATGTTTTGAATTCTGACATATTTCTATAGTGCATAATGTCACAAGTCATCTTTATTTTGATCGAAATTATTCTTGTAAATGATTAACTGTCAGCGTATGTGAGGCTGTTGGTGTATCAATTAAAAAAATATAAACAAACTTTATGTGCTTTTTGTTTTCTAAATTCAAATTTAGAACTATTTCTACGACGTGAAGGCTTATTTGACGAGCCACTTGGCGAGTCGTTAAGGTACTTGCTTTAACGTTTTGTCTCAGGGGTCCCAGGTTCGATTCCCGGCAGGGAAAATTGGCCCTGGTTTGGATCTGGCAAGTATTGGCAAGGCAGGCAGACTGTGTTAGAAAACCACCGTGAAATAACAGCGTGTTTGTTATTGTGTTTCGGTGAGCCCGTTCCAAATCCTTAATCCTGCTATGGTCAGCAGCGCACTTGCAGCACCTGTGGCGTTGCTTGTGTTATAGGCGACGGTAACCACCTACCATCAAGTGAACCGTTAACCTGTGTGATGACCTTTACATGAAAAAAAAAAATTATACAAATTTAGTTATGATTACAATAATCGACCAGGAAAATCACCAGGAAAATTACAATAATCGACAAGGCACTATAGTATTCTATAGTATACTATATACTATAGTATATGGCGGGAAAATCGCATAAAAGTGGTGGATTGTACTTTCAAGCTCTTTGTACATTGCATTTATACACCAAGGACTAGACATTTTTTAACGTCACATCGTCACAAAGACTAGATTCCCTTAATTAATTAATATATTAAACTATTATTCAACTAATTAATTAATTAGAGAATCCTGGCCATTATTCCTTCTAAATTAATATTAATTTCCTCATAAGTTTTCTTGTGAACTTCAATAAACTCATATTGCTATTTAAAAAGTTCCCACAAAATCCTTTTAAAAGTACCTACCAAATTCACAATAGGATTTTTACATTGGTATTGGGTTTCAGAAAGAACAAAAACCCACTGAAAATAGGCAGGTGGGAATGAAAGAATTAATCAAATTGTATACCTGAATGGAAATGACACAGGTCCGAGATAAATTACCTGGAAAGCACTGTGTGTGAGGCGGTAAGAGCTGATTTGTGTTTTTTAGAGCCGTACAGAAGTGGCAGAAATATAGTAGGTAACTATGTAGGTATTGCGATAAGCTTTATATGCATATACAATAGGAAAGATTTAGGTTGTTACTATTTCACGCAAAAATTACTGAATGGATTTTCATGAGACTTTACAGTTGACAAGCCCGTTGCATGAGTGGTTGCCTTAACGCTCTGTTCCAGGGTTTACCGGGTTCAATTCCCAGCAAAGTCAACTTTGAAAATTAACTTTTCGAAGTTGGTTCTGGTTTGGATCTGAAAAGTGGTGGCAGACAATACTGTGTTTCGAAGTCATTTGACCTAGCTCGTCTGGCGGCAGTAACTGCCCCCTTACAGAAGACCACCGTAAAGGATGTCAGAGCCCATTTCCCTATCCCCTCCCATTCCCTTTACCTTAATCCTATTGTAGTCTGCAGCGCACTTGCAGCCCCTGTGGCGTTTCTTGTGTTATAGGCGATGGTAGTATACGAATGTTTGTTACTATTCCACGCAAAAATTACTGAAGGGATTTTCATGAGACTAAAGTTATATAGTTTATACATTAGAATAAAATGTACTGTTAGCTTCTCACATAACTAACGTACTCAGTACGAGTGTTGCACCGGTGAAAAGGTTCACAGTAGCGATATGTCGCTTTGTGTCGATGTATCGATATCGATAATTGGGATATATCGATGCGGAATCTCGATGTATCGCGAGTTCGCGGCGGGGAGTGGAAGAGAGGCGTTCGACCAGAGAGGTTGTCGTATGTCCGCGCATCTTATTCATGGAGTTGTAGTGTGTTTTATCTTGGTCTAGCATAAGACATATACATGACATGCATAAAGTCATTTATACATGACGTAATAGTAGTAACTAAATATTAAGATAAATATACGCGTATCTAGTCGCGGCAAAAACAAGTATAAACTGAAATATAAACTGAAAGTAAATGAAATATTGAGGGGATTTTATTAGATTTTTTAAAATTAGTTTTTCTTTTAATTCAAACGAACGAATGGTACCAAGACAGCAAGCACTAAACTAAGATGGTTGTGCATTATTTGTAGCTAAACGCTTGGAATTAACAAAGCACTTCACACAATGGCTCGGATAAGGAGGTCCTCTTGCGTCTCGTATTAACTGAAATGACACAATTAATATCACCGTCCATCTCTCGAGGGATTTTTGTAATCTTTACTATTTGAAACGATGACTTTATTTTCATTTTTTAATGATAAAAGTCGTCTGTTTTGTTCATACGATAAAAATATTTTTATAGAAACTTAGAGCTTGCTGTCGTCATCGCTGTCACAATGTCTGAAGACTAAGACTAATATATAATCAGTGCGTTATGCCAGTGTGGACGTATGGAGCCGAAACGTGGCCTTTCACGGCCTTTAATAGTGGTAGGGCACACTGCGTTTCGCAGTCATTTGGGCAGCCCGCCTGGCGGCAGTGACCACCCCCTTACAGAAGACCACCGTGAAATAACTGCATATACGTGCTGTTGTGTTTCGGTGAGTGAGTAAGGGATGCCAGAGCCCATTTCCTTATCCCCTCCTAATCCCTTATCCTTAATCCTACTGTAGTCGGCAGCGCACTTGCAGCACCTGTAGCGTTGCTTGTGTTATAGGCGACGGTAGCCACCTACCATCAAGTGGACCGTCAGCCTGTCTGTCGACATAACATAAAAAAAAAATAAAAAAAAAAATGAATCTGGTCCGCAAGTTCAAAGTCGCTCAGTGAGCGGGCGTATGGCTACGATCGGAGTTTCTTTGGTGGATAGGATCAGAAATTCTGAAATTCACTGAAGAATCAATTGTCCATAGAGCCAAGAGCAATGGGCCGGTCACATCTGTCACAGAGCGGATAACCGATAGGGTAGACGAGTTCTTGAACGGAGGCCACAAATTGGAAGACGCACGTCGGACCCAAACGACCTGATTGGCATCGCAGGAAGAGGTTGGATGCGGACCGTGTGTGGTGGTGTCTTGGTAGAGGCCTATATATCTAACAGTGGAGAGGCACAGGCTGATATTGATGATGTTAGATATTCATAAACGCAATTACCTAGAATATAATTGCCCTTCAAAATTTTATTTTTCTCTTAAACTCCTTTTAATAGAATTTTATAATTTTATTCTCCTAACATTTGACTTATAAAAATGACAGATTTGCAAAATTTTTATCTGACTTGAACTTATAGCGTCTTAAGATGTAAAAAGTATAAAATCCTTATTGAAATTCTGTCACATCAGCAATCTTTAAATTTCCATCTTTTTTTTTTCAACATACCTACACTCACCAATATAAGAATAATTCAAATGTGACAATTCGGCAAATTTTTTTTCGAAGAAGTCCGAGAAACATTCTTACGAAGAGAAAAATTGGAAATAATTGCCGGAAAATTACACCAGGGGCGGGTCGCTATTTTAAAATAAATAGCACATCAAAAACAATCTAAAAGATAAGTGAAAAAAGATATTTATGCAACATTTTCCTTAGATCGCGGCGTGGTAACCCCCGATGACCTTCTGCTCATAGAGATGACATGCAGCAAACCACCCCTTTTCTAGCCCTCACAATTTCTGAGACCCTGTCGTCGATTTTTTAGCAGGTTACAATCTTCAAGATTTGGGATTTTTCTGGTGATCATCGAGCCACCCTCTATAAGACTACCTATAAAGAGGAACCCTCCCCCTCGGCACTCCTTCCGGGAGAACAATTGCGTGAGTCAGTGATTCAGTGATATTTGAGCGTTATAGTATTTTGAGCTTATATGAATTTTTGAATTTAAATTGAATTGAGATTACTCTAACGTCATAATCTGTAACTTTGCGAATTAAAATTGTGTTTTTGAGCGTGTACATTATTTCAGCGAACTGAAAATAGTGTACGAATGTGAAGATAGCAATGTAGCATCTTATTGTCCGAGTGTTGTGACCTCGTGCAGGTCGTTGAAGCGTTTTAGGTCAATTACCGACCTTGCTGTTACGAACATGGAACAATTTCATGGCTGTGACACAAAATTCCAATTCCATACTTTATAAATGTTAGTTTGAATGGAGAGAAAATGAATTACATCCAAGTGAACACTGAGAAAAACAATAGTTTTTCCTCTAACAGTGGCCAATATGAACAATAATGATTATATTATTAACCACAAAGATTCTTCTATATCTATCTATACATATAATAAAATCGTATGTTTATACACTATGTTAACGAAGTCAAAAAAAATAGTTTTTAGACTTTTTGTCTGTTTGTCTGTGCGTTTGTGCACGCTAATCTCAGAAACGGCTGAACCGATTTGAATGCGGTTTTCACTGATGTATTATAGTAAGCTTCTTGTAAGATGTAGTGTATGTTTCATTAAAATGTGTTTACAAACAAAAAAGTTATATAAATTTAAAGAAACACGTCCAACATTTTTTTAATAAAAATGCAATAAAATAACTCTTCAGTTGAATTAGCTGAAACTCTAGTTAACTAATTATCATCTGTAAAACGATGATGATTGAAAGTTTATATAAAGGTAAAAATGGACAGTTTAGGTTATTTTGAGTTTACCAAACTTTTTAATTTTGATCACAGATCTATAATTATGATCAATCATGTTAATTAGGGTTCAGTTTACGCTGGTAACATTTAATCTATAATAAATTCATTGTTTATGTCTTTGTGCACACTTATTTTAGAAACGGCTTAACCGATTTTCATGTGATTTCCACTCAGCATGTCTAACAGCCAATTAGCGATTTTACATCTGTATAAAAGGAAAAATGTAAAACAAAAGAAATTAAGCAAAATACACATAAAATACATAACTAAGTCATACACCATCACATTTTATGTATTGTTGTAGTCTGTGATTTGTCTATGTCTCAGTGTTGTCTCTATCTACAAATGTCTGGCTGTGTGATTAAAAAATAAATGAAGTTAAAAGAAGAATAGGACTTTAATTAAGAAACTCGAACCCCAACACGCCAAAAGAAGATATTATATAATTACAAATATAAGTACTTACATACACATAAATGCATATACATACAAGCCTATTACATACCACTCACATATAAATGCCACAGTGCTCATTGTCTTAAAAAAAATGACAACATAACGAATGTACTCGCTAGCAGGCAAGAATGTTGCCAATGCTAATCCTGAATGCAGGCAACGAAGAACAGAACAAATCTGCCCAGGAAAATTTATCATTGTACGATCTCTGAAGACTTTTGATGGACAAATTTACAATTTAAAAAGTCTCGAGAGTCTTGCTGTGACCGCCGCCGGAACCCACAATGTGTTATTTACCAGGTCAGTGCTGTCAACCATGTCATATCATATCAAGGAGAGATTAATAAGTGGTTAAAAGAGATTAATTAATTTATTGTATCAAAAATATTTTAATAAATAAGAATATCCGGTTTTATAAGAAAGAAAAATCGGTTAATAAGCACATTTCAGGGGTGACAAGTTTTAAAAATTTAAGAAGTGTTTTTAAATCTTACAATATATTATATGGAATTATGAATGTTTATATAATATTATATTGTTATTTATAAAAATGACTTATAATAATTATCTACATATTTCTCTACTCAATATTCATTGTTTTCATCAAATTAGAAGGGTTTGTAAAATTTTCAATTACCAAAAAAAAAAAACCAAACATGGCGGTACGTTGGCTTTCAAATGGAGAAAAGAGTGAAATATTCTTAACATTTTAAAGAGCGAAATTAAAACGGAAAAAGCACACTTAACCCCTTACATTTAAAGGTCAGTTTTCCGGGTCAACCACAAGCAAGTCCAGGTCTCGGTCTATTGTTTCGATTTTACTAAATTTTTTGCAGTGGACGACATTTTCAAAAGGTGCTCTCTTAATTAGAATGTTAGCTTTCATCTATTTAAAAAATCATGATGTGTATGCTATTTGCAGATTATTTATTTATAAGTAATCGAATATTGTTACTTAAATATTGTTGTTATACATAGTAGCTTATAGTATTATAGTTGTTATAGTAGTAGCTGCCCGCGTCTGTCTGTCTGTTTGTATATCCGCTAATAACTTCTCACCACGTAACTGATTTTGATGCGGTTTTCACTATCAGTTTGTCAATTAGTTAATAGTTCAATAGTTAATAGTCAAATAGTTAATAATTAGTAATATAAATACATTCATAATATAGTCTCGAAATAGCGTTGATAAAATTGATTAATTAATAAACAAATAGATTAATTTAAAGTGTCTGTCTGTATTATTAAAATTAAGGCTTCTTAAGTGTCTTTGGATATTTAACATAATTTCAACATTTTTATTTTTTATTTTTTGTATCCCTCTCTCACTCTTAACGCTGGTTTGACTGGTAGTCTCCAGAATCTCCAGAATAACTACCAGGCAATTGTGAGGGGACTTTAACTGGAAGATAGGTGGCTTTTCAGATTAAAAATTTATGGGTTATTTTAACCGTTTTTTGGGTCTGCATTCGGTCGGAGGTTAAAAATTAAATTTTGTAACGCGACAATTTCTTAATTTCTCGAGAGTAGAGAAAAACAAGTAGAGGTTGTCTGCGAATAGTTTACAATAGTTTGTCTAGAAATGTATAAAGCTTTATCTTACACTGATTTATTTTCAGAAGTAATTTCTGATATATATTTTTTTTAATGTTATGTCGACAGACATGTTGACGGTCCACTTGATGGTAGGTGGCTACCGTCGCCTATAACACAAGCAACGCTATAGGTGCTGCAAGTGCGCTGCCGACTGCAGTAGGATTGGATAAGGGATTAGGAGGGGGAATAGGAAAATGGGCTCTGGCATCCCTTTACTCACTCACCGAAACATAACAGCAGGTATATGCTGTTATTTCACGGTGGTCTTCTGTAAGGGGGTGGTCACTGCCGCCAGGCGGGCTGCCCAAATGACTGCGAAACGCAGTGTGCCCTACCACTACTTTTCAAATCCAGACCAGAGTCATTTTTTGAAAATTGCATTAAAATTTCCAAAGTTGACCCCGCCGGGAATCGAACCCGGGACCCCTGAGACGTTAGGCAAGCATTCTTGCCACTCATCCAACGGGCCATTTATAATCTTTTATCTGATTTGCCTTTTATAATCTTATTTGGTTTTCGTAGCGGTTTAAAAGTTAAAAAAATTATCCTATGTCCTCCTCCAGCATTCAAGCTTCAAATGTAGGTAATTTTTTTTATACAGTATAACGATTTCAGTGTTATGGCCTGTATTACAGCCCACAACTTTTTATTGAGCCAGGGTACTATTTCATAATCTTTGAATTAATATATTATGGTTTTTTTTATGTGAGAAAATAAATGTTTTTTTTATATACAAAAATATGTAGAAAACTATCCCATTTATAACATTGATAATGGATTTGCGAGGTAAAGCATAATTGCTCTGTGAACGGTTGATGGTCCCGAGTGTTATTGCCTGTCCGGTTGGCGTTGGGTTTTTAAACTATATTGGACGTTTTAACAGCTCCGGACATGTTTGTGCAATTACCTGATAATTGCTTTGCCCTCAAATAGTCTGTATACGCTCACAGAAATAAATTTGGACATGAATTTGAGGGGGGCACATCAGCATTTGAACTCTTGAAACAAGGCGCTGATTTCTTTAAGAAGAATGTCTTAATTTAAAAAGGATTTAATTTAACCTCAAAATTCAAGCCTTTCTCAAAATTTATTTTCTGTCTATATCTATGAGTATTAACTAGCGGCCCGCCCCCGGCTTCGCCCGGCGTGCAATTTTTATATACCGTAAAACATTCCCCGTTCATCCCTCTTTCCATTAGCGAAAACCGAATTAAAATCGGTCTACCCGTTCACGCGTGATGCCGTGACCAGGAGAAATGGGGATTCATTTTTATATATAAGATTTAAGGCTATACGAGTACCTTCTAGCGACCCGGTTCCGGTTTCGCACGGATGCTATCAATCTATACTTACTCTATATACTATAATATATATTTATACTAATATATAAAGCAGAAGAGTTTGTGTGTTTGTTTGGTTGAACGCGCTAATCTCTGATTCAATTCAATCTCTGATTCAATTCGAGCTACTGATTCGAATTGAAAAATTATTTTTGTGTTGAATAGTCCATTTATCGAAGAAGGCTTATAGGCTTATATAACATCACGCTACGATGAATAGTATTATATGTATATAAGCAGTGTCCAGTATCGCGCGCCCCACACGCACTCCACCGCCGTACGGGCCGCAGCGAAGCGTGGTCGAGTTCAGCTAAGTTTTATATATACAAACCTTTCTCGTTTATCACTCCTTCCATTAGTGAAAACCATATCAAAATCGGTTAGGTTGTTTAAAAGAATTTAGCGGAGAAACTGAAAGAGATAGGCAGCGACTTTATTTTATATTGTGTATAAATAGATATAGAAGTTTCACCTCAGAAGCGGTAGTTGACTTGAATAGTCAAATGTATATTTCATTATTATATATATTTTTACATGTTTACGAGGCGTCTTCCCCCGCTTCGAAAATTGACATTTTAAAAACATTCTCTATAACTGAAAAAATTCAAAAACTAAGACTATTGACAAGGTGCCAATAAATTGAGAGGGCCCAATTTCTATAAAAATCCATATTTAGTTAATGGAAGGCAGGAAGTTTGTATTTTTTATTTTTTCAAAAATACAGGCTCTCTCTCTCTGAAATAAGATCGTATGGCTAAATTCGAAAGTTTTATAAAGAAAAATTGCTCAAATAATCTATTGAATAGGACTAACACACAATTTCAGTACTTTACTGTAGAGGACTTAATTGAGATAGATCTAAAATTACGAAATAAAATTATATTATTGCCAAAATCTAACTCAATGAGAATTTTTTTATTTTTATTTGTAGGTGCTACTAGCTATATTTTTCATTATTTCGTATTTGACCATACTATGTGCAATCTCATCTTTTTGATGTCGTCAAAAAGCCTAAAAATAATTCCAATTTTGATATGGTGTTGATAATTGAATTAATATTAGAACATAGATTCCATGTCCACGGTAAAAGTAGTTGATTTTTTAGCCTCAAATTTAAATTTTAGCCTCAAGCTTCTAAAACTGTTTATAGTAATAAGTAAAAGACTTATTACCAGCACTTATTACCCATGGTACCTTCTCGAGTATCCTTCGAAACTCTATAAAAAGCAATTAAACATTATTAATTAAAGACTAACATAATTATAAACAATAACAGTTAGCTCGCCCGCAATATACAAAGGATAACTAATTGTCTATAATTAATTGGTTCACCATGCTCTAATAAATCTAGGGATCTAGTTAGAATGAAATAATTGTTCACTTAAAAATGCAAGAACAACCACTTTATACAACGGAAGAAAAGGGGGCAATATATACTACATTAAATGCTAAGGAATTAGATTAAATTATGGAAAAATACACTAGGTATAACAGTTGATAGCATTCGATGAACATTGATTAGCAGATAATTATGGTTTATGGCGGCTAAAGGCTAATTATAGGAATTATGGAAAAATCTTAGTTTTAGAAATAGTTAAAAGACCTCATCACATTTACCCTAAATCCTACAAATAACACCAATTTCTGTCTAGGTATGGCAATTCGTTTTTGTGAAAATTTTAGTAGAAATTTGATTTTGTAAAGACATTTTTTTTTAATAAAGAGAGCTACAATAGGCTGACAGTAATATTGATGGTATTGGTAAGTGTCTATCTGACCTAGAAACACTAGCAATACAATTGCGATGCGGACCGATTTTCATCGCCTTCCTTGCCCTTTGTAAGGGACGCGGTGAGGATATTTGAATGGGCTCTTACTCGCACACCGTAAAAGCACACATGCTATTATTCCACGATGGTTTTCTTTGAGACTGCATAATGCAGTGTGCCCTCATCACAAATATTGTCTTATAAGTTTCAAAAGATATATTTTATTCTAAATTTTGTTGCTACAGATGTAGCACGAATCAATTTTTGGGCATTACAAAATAAAGGACATTTTGGAGGGTTTGGTAATGAAAGTCTTTCTTAATTGCAGTAATTTCATGCGAATATTTCAGATTTTATAAATTCAAAAATTAACACAATGAGCGCAAAGCACGTACTCGATACGTCATCAGTGCGCAGTTCAAATAGATTTTTTAATATGTACCTATGAAAACTTAAAATTACACGATATTTTCCCATTAGGTAAGAACAAATCTATAATTTGTTCTTACCTAATGGTACAAGTTTCAACCGTTAAAACGAAAATAAAAATAAACTGATGGCCTGATCTCCATATAAAACTGATTGATCTCTTTTATTATACAGAAAAACTCGAAACAGAAACAGAAGTTTTTAAGGAATTTTATAGCTCAAATTTTTAGGATATCCGGTAATTGGTGATCTTAAGTCAATTAGTGACTTGACAACCTTAAGTTAAGGTTAACTGAAGAACATGTACCTCAAGCTTAATATAATAATAAAATTTAAATGATATACCTATACAATATCCAGTAACACAAGGGGAGATAATTGTACAATACAAAGCCTTTCATAAAGCTTTCAAATATTTCAAGATTTTTAAAATACATTTAAAATAAAACAATTTGTAAAAACAAATACGCGACTAATATCTTAATTCTAGACATCGAGATTAGCCGGCTAAGCAGAGTTGGATAGCAACTTTCTGCTAGCAGAATTTAAGCTAGTTCCCCGAACACGTTATACCATTAATTTAGTTGGAAACTTGGCGTTTAGTCGAATTAAAACTTTTATTAGCACATGCTCTTACTTCTACCCCAATGGTTGGTTGGATAGAAATTCTACGAGTCTTTATCGTTATATAAAATGTAAATCCAGTGTTTGATATATATTAAAATGGAAAAAAATAATGAAAAAACCCTTTCACATAGCGTTTTTTATATGCACAGAGAATTTCGTCGAGTGAATTGTTATACCGTGCACTTTTAATCTTTTAATTCCACCATTATTACACCAAAACAGTTTCAAGAGAAAAATGAAATGTTTTGCATATTTTTTTTGTTTATAATGTCCACTAAAGCTTGTAGATCCTTATTTCCGATTTTGAATTTAGAATAACATTTTGTTTAGTATCCACTAGAACATGTTGTTTTGTTTTTGGTTTATTTGTACTAAAACATTTATAGTTAATTTTATTACGTATAGTTAGTTGATTTAACGATCCGGCGAACTTCGTACTCAGAATATGCTCAGAATAAATACAAGTAGGTACAAAATGTACGAGAAAATGATTTTTTTTTAATATATCAGAAGTTCTGCTATATGAAGGGAGATTTTTAAAATCGTGTGGTTATTAATAATATACCAGCCAGTATATCGTATCAGTAAGGACAGTAAGTACATACAAATAAATTCCAACTTAATTGGTTGTAAAAGTTATTATATGGCAACAATATCAACTTATTTGGTTGTAAGTTGTAACAGCGAACAAACCAAACGTAGTTCCTGTTATAACGTAAAGTCCTGTGATAACGTAAGTGAGTTAACATACATTAAAATGAACAAAATTTAACCATAAGTAGTTCACGAATAAGCGTAAAACAATGTGCAATGAGCTTAATGTGGGATAGTAAGCCAGTGTTATATAAGTGAATATAAGAGTGAGTGTCTTTATAAGTGAATTTGTGTATATTTAAACTCTGTAGTCTGTAGTCTTCGGTTGGGTCTGTTTCACTGATCGAATGAAAATGAAGACCTTATATACACTCTGACATCCCGATAGTCATCCCGATAGTCCATCGGGATGCACGCTCGTACGACATCAAGGTAGACAGAGGTTCTAAACCTCTTTGAATTTATGGACTGGCCACAAAGATGAATGTCCACCAAAATGTAAGAAGAAAATACACCAAGTGATGTTCGCATTTATATAATGTGAATTATTTCGTCAGCCACCACGTGGCGATCTGTTGTTATGGAAAAATAAGTTTTCTTGCAACTATGTAAAAATGATAACTATATTTAAAACGGGAGATCGCGCCGACCGATCTCGACACAGTGCGGCCACACAGTTGGGTGATTGCGTATACCTAATTTGAATGTTGTTTCCTAGTCAGTAGAGTTTAAATTTGCTGCGAATGAACACAGGTACATAGCTACTACGCGGATGCGGCGCGGCGTCCTCAAGAAATTTTTCGCGTATGTCTATTGCAACCTCGCGAGGTTGCAATAGTTGCAAATTTTACAAAATTTTAGACGCATTGCGTTTAGTTAGACTCTAAACTCTCATAGGCCGTATACTAAACTCTAAAGTTTAAAGTTTAGTGTAGGCTCTAAAAAATTTTAAGTCATATGTCAATAACATTATTTGAGTTTTTGCTTACACACGTCGGTGACCCTGTAGCCTTGTGGCCTATATAATTGATACGGCTGCTACGCTAACATTAAAAAAAAGATTATATTATTGCGTTATTTCATTTTAAGTATCGAAAAGCCGAGTTAAGCCGATCCACTGTGTGCAAACCGCAAACGCGTGGCTATAGTACGACAGATGCCCTAATTTATAACTCAAGAGTTGCGTTCACTGCAAATAAATCGTAAATTCAAAAACGTGTTCAAACTGGATGTCAGATATAACTTATATGTACTGCAAGTGTCGATATACATAATATGATGATGAATTAGAGCGATTTTAACATCTAAATATGTAATTTCGAATTTTCAAAATACTACCCACGGATATTTAATCTTGATACTAACATTATAAACTGGCCTCCGCCCATCCGCAGAATTTCCACATAAAACGTGCATTTCGCCATCTAGTCTAATGATAGAGAACTAAACTTCAGATGGCGCTGCCTACAATTTATCTGTTGGAAACTAATGAACAGGATAAGAATCCATACCATATAACCATAACCATAACCTTACTTTTTCACGCCTAAATCGCTGAATCGATTATCATGAAATATTGCTTACACGTTGTCAGGGATACAGGAGAGAACATAGGTTACCTTTCATCCAGAAAAATAGTACTGTTCAGTAGGGATCACCTCACGTCTGGCAAAGCTATAACTACAATAAAGATTTTAGGCGTTACATTGCTTATATATTTAGTCAGGTGTTATTTTTTTATTTTTCAACGCGGGCGAAGCCGAGGGCACCATTTATAATATTAGTTAATTGGTAAGATTAAATGAATGTCCAATGTCTATTTCGATTGATACAACGTTGCTTAAAATATAACTTTTTATTTATATCAAATATGTATATTTTATAGAAACGCAAGAGCAGATCGAAAACTTTTTATAAATATTTTTGTAAATCCATTACTGCTACTTGCTACCATCTAGTGATTTACCATCAGGCAGACGCCTGCCTGACACACTTTATACATATAAAAAAAAACGGGACAAGTGCGAGTTGAACTCGCGTGAAGAGGGTTCCGTACGATGTTACCTATCATGTTTTTTTTTAAATCTACGCACAATGTTGAGTGATTTACCACGTTGTTCTAATATCATGGACTTCTTATAGGTTTTTCTATAATATATAAGTAGAAAACTAATTTCTGTATTTTTTTTTTTCAAAATTTTAGGTTCAGTAGTTACGGGTATATTGCGCGGGGGGGGGGGATGGTCAATTTTCTTGAATAACTTGAAAACTTTTTATTTCAAAATTTAAAAAAAATACATTTAAGATCTTCACAACAAGACCTTCCATTTGATATGTCACACATAGCAGTTTTAAAATATTTTTTTAAATTTCTCCCCAAAAATGACCTTCCATATACAGATTTCATCTATTCACGTCACACCTCTGCGTTTGGGTCACAGAAATTGATATGTGTACCAAATTTCAACTTAATCGGTCTAGTAGATTCGGAGATAATTGACTGTGACGGACGGACAGACGGACACACGAGTGATCCTATAAGGGTTCCGTTTTTTTATTTGGACCTACGGATCCCTAAAAAGATTATCGGCTTCAAACAAAACCAAAAAAACTACTTCAACTTTATTATATCTGGCATAGATTTCAAAATAGTGCAAGTCCCATTATGTTGTTTACTCTTCTAGGTAACTTTTTTTTTTTCTATATTATGACAATGCAATTTCATTTTTCTAGACAGATGAATAAAACCTCTGGCAAATAACAATAAACGTTTTAACTAGGTCGAGAGTTGTGCTCAGTTGTATAAGCCGTGCTCTTAACATTTTTAACACCACTACGAGTGTTTGCAGAGCGACCACTAAGTTTTTACCATATCATTAAAATAACACACTTTGTAGTTTTTTCAACTTGTAAACTATGTTACGCCTTCAACAATTGAAACATATGACCTATATAGCCTTTTGTTTATTTTGACTTTATTTCCATGGATTCACTATTCATGATTAGACAAATACACTGACCTTCAAAACTAAGTACCACACTTTTAACAATTTCTCATAAACCATAGAAGTTTTGAAATAGAAAGGATTCGAAAAAGAGTTTAAAATTGAAAATTCATAGTCGGTAATCTTCTTTTAAGCAATGGCTGAAAAAAAAACTTAAATAAAAACACTCATTTTCAAATTGCCGCCTTACTTTTCATTTTTTTGTTTCTGATACAATAACCAAATTGTCCACAGCACGTAAACTTTGCTTATCATGCCTCTTTCACCTGAAGAATATGCAAGAATCTTGGCTTTTCTGGAACTAGGCATCAGTGTGCGTCGTACTCCAAAAATGGTGGGTGTAACATTAAGAACGGTCCGGCAGGTGAAGCGAAGGTACGAAGAAACTGGAAACCATCTGAAGAGATCTTGTAATGGCACACATAGGTGCCCGAGAATACTGTTATATTGTTTCCACTGCCACCTCAATGCAGTTTAAGTTCAGCAACGGCTTCTTCAGACCTGAAGAGACTACATTAGTGAGAGCAGAGTCAAAGAAAGACTTGCTGAAACCTAAAAGGCAAACCTTAAATGCTCTGTAGCTTAGTGGTATTATGGCAAGTTGGTATTATGCTGAGCCTTCCCAAAGGTGACAGCAATACTCCATGCAAGATCGGACTTGTGCCTTGTAAAAATAGAGGAGCTGTCCAGGTGTGAAGCATCGCTTCACCTTATTTGTGAGGCCCAGGTTTTTGGCCTCTGTTTGGGCTTTGGACTCGATATAGTTGAGATTTGAACACAACCTCATGCCAAGAAGCTCGAGATCATTGGCCACAGGTACGGATGCACCACGGAAAGTTGGAGCCAAGTCGAAAGGGCTCCTTTTCGCAGAGAACAAACACACTTCATAATTTCGTTAAATAGCGCTATTGGGTTATGTCCAATAGTAACAATGCAATTATTGTGACGATCTTAAGTCCACCAAGCGCAGCTCGCTCGGCCAGGTCACAGAGGAGTAATACTACAAAGACCAAGCTTTATACAAAGCGCTGTGATTATTACACTACTACAAGTATGAGGGCTATGTGTGCGTGTCCACTCGCCGCTCGATACGTACGCGCCACGGTTCGAAAAAACCGGTTTATACTGACTCCGCCAGTGGACAATCTTCAGGGCCTGCGCGTTGCACGTGTATTTGTTTTACTGAATAAAAGTACTGAACAAGTTTTAAAATATAAAATAGTGTGATAAATACGGTTATTTACTCTACTGTACTATGAAAATTAATAGAGAAAGTAAAAATATTTCCTATTTTAACTATCCCAAGGACTCTACTAGGTAAGTAGTTATTTGATGATATGTAGTCATTATGTAGGTAATTTGTACTACTAACTCAACGACAGTTGTGCTACTAACCGTTCATGTGTCATGAGTGATTAATAGCATAATGTAAAGTTTAGTGTGTGTCAAATGCATTTTACAAATATACATTTATTTTTATTATTGCCCTAATTTTGTACGAGCATCAGGTGTCAACCCTATGAGAATAGGTACAAATTTTGCACGTTGTTAGAGAGCTTGGCCTCTGTTCTCTCTACTCCTCTGTGGCCGGGTACTCATAGTTAATGTGATATAACTATGCGAGTTACATCAAATTAACCATAAGTGCATTAACTATATCGTCTGTCTGTCGTAATTGCCCTGTGAGACGATTAGATAGTCGCTATCTAAATCGCCTCGCAGGGCGACCTAACTACATCAAGTTCAGAGTTCATACTTTGAAATGTAAATAAAAGCTTTAAAACACCATAATAAGCTGCTTGTAAAAATGTGCTTGTAAACCGGCTTGTAAAAGTATAGTGCTAATAGTTGTACTTATTTATTTATATCTACAGTCGATTAGACTTTACAGTGAGAGTATTTCGTTTATAGCTCTTTCCGTTATTGAAAACCGTATCAATCTTGAGAATTCAGATTAATAATTAAAAATATGAATTGAGAGTTACAAAAGTTCGATGAAGAAATCGTAAATGACAAGCTACTGGGACGAGTGAGGCTTTCATCAAAGAGCCTTTGTCGAAAAGGTCACAGATGACTGCGACACTAAACAGGGCGGAGGCACGACTCTTTTTAATTTGACACAATCCGCTACTGCTTTTCAATTACTCGGGTACTGTATACGTTTTGCAAAGGCAACACAAAAAGCTAAGTATGTCGTCACGTATCGAGCAGGATGTTTGCAGAGTAACTGCGTATTCGTTTCATCCTCATCATCATCAGCAATTCTAGCAAGTTACTTGCCATCTACTTGCCAATTATAAAAGGTACCTAACTGTCTTAATCAGGTCTTGATTTGATAGTGTTATTTTTTTTTATTTAAGATCGGCAGACAGACTGACGCTCCACTTGATGTAGGTGGCTAACGTCGCCTAATATATCACAAATATCACAAGCAACGCCAAAGCTGCTGCAAGTGCGCTGCCGACTACAGTAGGATAAGGGACTAGCAGATAGGGATATGGGCCCTGGTATCCCTTACTCACTCACCGAAACACAACAGCACACGTGCTGTTATTTCACGGTAGTCTTCCGTAAGGGGGTGGTTACTGCCGCCAGACGGGCTGCCCAAATGACTGCGAAACGCAGTGTGATGGTCTTTGTTCCCATACACGCTTTTCTTTCAACAATGCCCGCAAACATTTTCAATTTAAAAATAAATGAATAGCAGATCTTTTAAATAGTGTTAAAAGGATAGCTAAGCACATACAAAGATTTTAAATAAAGTTAACAAAATATTAAATTATTGGTATTTACCTATCATCTTCATTTTTATCGGACAAGTGACAAAGAGGTCTTTTTAAAAGAGAGGTCCTTTCTGAGTTGTTTTGATTCTTATAGTCAATGCCTAGTTTTAAAAGAACAAACTCCAATAAAGATAGACCTTCAAGACCAAAAATGGTATGACCTTTTTCAAAATAATGCAGCGTATCCTTTTAAAAAACGACAGACCATAAGAAGTAACAGAATTGTGTTCATATTTGCAAATTACATTTTTTCAAGAAGCAATTTTATTTCGTACGTCTTAAAGTTGAGTCTTAATTCTGAGCTCGGAATTGCTATTTCAAAAGTTTCGTGCAGGGGTGCAGATTTTTACATTTTAGTATTACAGCCTTAAAGTGAAGACTTAAGTAGGCCGCACAGCAGCTTCGCAACAAAATTTATAATCCGCGCTTTGAAAGACAGGGTGAGATTGCTCGTAGACAGTGGCGTGGTCCTAGATGGCCCTGTATTAAATTTTGTCAAGCCCTATTGATTGACTGTGGGGAAGCTCAAATGGAGGATAAATATTTTTTAAACGAAAAAAAAAAGCTCGCATGTTTTTAGACGCAATGCATCGCAGAATTTATCTATAAATTTCCAATTGACGAACCCATTGGATGAGTGTTTAGGGTGCTTGCGTTAACGCTCTGTTCTAGGGATCCCCGGTTCGATTCCCGGCAGGGTCAATTTTGAAAAATCAACTTTTCGAATTTGGCTCTGGTCTGGATTTGGAAAGTAGTGGCAGAGCACACTGCGTTTTCGCAGGCATTTGGCAGCCCATTTGGCGGCAGTAACCACCCCCTTACAGAAGACCACCGTGAAATAACAGCACGTGTGCTCTTGTGTTTCGGTGAGTGAGTAAGGGATGCCAAAGCCCATTTCCCTATCCACTCCTAATCCCTTATCCTTAATCCTAATGCAGTCGGCAGCACACTTGCAGCAGCTTTGGCGTTGCTTGTGTTATAGGCAACGGTAGTCACCAACCATCAAGTGGACCGTCAGCCTGTCTGTAGACCTTAACATAAAGAAAATGAAAAAAAAATTGTTCATGTGCTGGTAAAACATTTTAAAACATTTTTCTAGACATCATTCCAATGAGCTATTGCAGTATTTTAGGAGCTTTATCAGGAATTAATACCGATTTAAACTTGTGAACTAGATTATTAGTTATCTTTCTTAGAAAGAAAGAAAGAAAGTTGTTTATTTATCACAAACGTAACAAGAAGTATTAACGTAATGTTTTAAAAAAAATTACTTAGAAGTGTACCAAAAAGATCTCAGAATTTCAGAGGGAAAGGCCCAGAATGCAGCTACCTGTACCAAAAGATTGCATATTTTACTGTAATTATCTGTACTTATAAAAAAGATTGCGAATTTTATGACTTTGTATTCAGTGCAGCTATTTGAAATCGAAGAACATGCCATTGTTCTGTTCTCTTAATTGTCTAATGGAACTTCAGAACGGGTATACTGTTTCAGCAGATCAGTAGATTTCAGCAGGTCTTGTATTGTCTTGCAGCTCAGCTTTATCTACGTGCCGTGTCGAAAATCATTCTGACCTGTCAAAGCTCGTTGGTTATGCCAGACAATCAATGCGCTGTTAATAGATACCAAGAGTTAGATTATTTCAGCTTTTCTCGAGAATGCTGTCGGTTCACTTATTGTCTCTTGAAAGCATGATTCGAAATTCCAAAAAGATTAATAAAACTTTGTAGTTAGAAATAATACTTAGCAGTTTTGACTATTTGATACATTATCCCAGATACATATAGACTATAATGTTATGTGTAATAAGTCGAGTCGGGTAAATAATTGAATATCTCGGGGAAGTAATTTCGTCTCGATGATATCGATACAATTATTATTGATATATTCGAGAGAAAATTCGAAACCATCTTCGTAATTTCACGTTTTCAATGAATTAGAATGCATTGCATCTTACATCTCTGGGACGCTTTAAAAAACGACTTCGCTCATCATTGATGGATGTGCAGAGAAACGCTTAGACGAGACAGTTTATGGGGGCGGCCGGTCCATTTTTTGTACATTCTCGTGTGCTATTGTATATTTACAGTGACGTTGCCATATAGATAACTAGCTAGTGAAAGCCTTCAATAGTTTTTAAGAAAATTTGCAATAATTTCAGCCATGGATTGTAATCGTGTTATGAATTGTCCCGCGTAAATGTTTTTTTTGTTTTCTTTTTCTTTGAATTTCTGGTCCCTGGTTCCTTTTCCTCTTCTTACTTGTTTATATATTTGTTTGTTTGTAATTATTATTTGTTGATATATGTATATTGTGTTTATTAGAGGAATATGTATGTATATATTTAAACCGGATATTTTTATTTGTTTAGTATTTATTGTAATTGTCATTATGTGCCTACTCGCGGGGCGAAAAAAAAATATCCGTGAGATACTTTTTAATTTAATTTATTTAACATACATAATATATATTTGTATATTAATATTAATATAATATATTGAAAGTATTTACAAACCTTTGTCATTCTGTAATATAATTTTAAAAAGCTATAAAGCACTATGTATAAAAGACTAGACATTTTATTTTATAAATAATAAATACAAGTTATGTAGGTTCATATTTTTTTCCCATGACACAAATAAAGTGAGGCTTATTAAATTCTTGAAACAATGTACTTGGATTATAAATAATAATAGCAGTAATAAAATCATTTCTCATCGTTTAAATAACTCACTCTTATTTTTAGAAATGCTTTTGTGTTAATTATTTCTTATGTGTCCATATAAATCAATACAATATTTGAACTTTAATGAGAAATGTCCTGATCACGTCACAGATAAGTGAGACACTTATCTGTGACGTCACATATAAGTATATTGAATGTCACAGATAAGTTTTTGTGATTGTATCTTTTAGTTTATGAGGCCGAGTCATACTGGACCATAAGTAACACACAAAATATTTCTCAGTTGTCGACCGTGTAACCAGCAATATGTGATTGTATCTCAAATCTAATTATTGTAATTCGCAATTTATTAGTGCAGGAAAATATATTTTTTTTTAGTTTAAAATATTTTTAAAAAAGAACCTATCAACTCTTATTCTAATCTCCCTAACTAATGTTAATTTTAAGTTTAACAAAAAAAGTTGTATGAACATCTTTATGCAAAACAAAATTCTCTACAATATTTTTCTGAAACTTTTTTTTCTAACTCTTCTAGAAACTTATATCAAAAATACCCATGAGGGACTCAAATTTTGATTTGTTATTAAAATGAGGTGCATTCCAAAAGTAGGCTTTATTACGAGGCTTTATCCCAATTTTCTGGATAACTTTCTTAACACAAGTTTGCATGTCAGGGCAGGATTTTTAATTCGCACTAACTTTGATTACGTACACATTTTGTTTACATCACAAAAGTTACAAGCGAAATTCCGCCCTCACATTAATAATTTACACTGTGTACACACATAAGCTCACTGCGTACAAACAATGAGTTACATTATGCGTTTGAAAGTGATTAATTACATGTCAGTAAAAACGAACGGTAATATATTCCTTTGTGTTAACCATTCCGCATTGTTTGGCTGCCGAGATTGCCTTGACAGTTTCAGGTGGAAGATAATTGTTAACGTTGTTTGCCGATTTGCTTGGATTCAATTAAATTATTGGTTGCAACTGTTTAAAAACTGTAGGTATATATAGTTGCAGCCAGTACTTCGGCAAACAACAATAAGACAGTTTTATTCTTTATAAATTAAAATAATAATACATTAAAACATATTAATATGTTATAATGTTATTTTTTATTTTTCTATCTGTCAGTGAACGTCTCGTCGAAATCGGTCTAGTCGTTTCGGAGATGTTCCTGAACAGACAGACAAAAATTTTAAAAAAGTTTTTTTTTTGTTATAAGTATCGTATATACTTTGATATACACTAAGTAAAAAGCAGTTATATTGTCCATTCAGACAGCCACTACAATTTTGTTTATTAGTAAGATTAGAAAAATACGAAAAGTTATAATAAATTTTAATAATTAAATTCAAATATTTGCATGCCCATGTCTGGTTGGACATACTTCGTACTGTAACTGCTGTCAATTAATTAAATCCTGTAGACATGTGTTTGGGAAAATAAAGATTTTTATTTAGTTATTCATTTATTTGCAGCAATCTATAGCGGTAACACTTGAAAAGTGAGCTCTCTCTTTATGTCTTTCTTTTCCAACTCTGTTTGGAAATTATGACAGGTATGTTGATGATATGTTTGATGATGATTATTGTAGATTATGTTATTGACTATACTATACTATATTAAGGAAAAACAGTCCAATTAGGTAGAGCCAAATTCGAAAAGGAGGTCAATCGTTGAATCCAGCTCTGATGGGCGGCGTTGGGGAAACTCCGAGACATCTTCTCATCCAAAATTCTTCAGTGTCTTAAAACAAATGTGTGTTGCCAGTGATGACATATGGCGCTGAAACGTGGTCTCTAATAGGCATGATGACAGATTTTGAAATTCCCTTCCATAATGTAGATACACGTCTACCATATTCGAAAAAAGCAATATTTCAGCAAAAAACTAAATTTCAAAGGGAATTATTGAATGTTTTTAAATCTATTTAGAATTACGCGCGAAAACGCTCTTAGGTGTCATGGCGTGGCGTCTGATGAAACGTGACGTCACCGACATCCATCAGATTTTTCATTCTGTCAAAGCTAAGTCAAGCAACACGATAGCACTTACCTGGGCGTGATGTCATTCACTCTGATTGGTGTTTCCAAAGATGTTGTATTAATACAATTATCTTTGGGTGTTTCAGTTAACATGGCCGATTGCAGTTATTTATACTTCGAGATCGAAACAGGAATGAGGAGTACGTAGAATGAAAGTTACCGAAATAACCCAGATTAGTAATTTGAAGTGGCAGAACCGACGGCCGCTGGGGCCGAAAGGTTCTCGAGTGGAGGCCACGGACCGGCAAGCGCAGCGTAGGACTTGCGCACACAAGGTGGACGGACGACCTGATAAGACCGCGGGTCGACGGTGGATCCTGGCTGCTTTTGACCGGTCCTTTTAGAAAATTAAGGGGGAGGCCTTTGTCCAGACGTTCTGGACAAAGTACGTTAGATGATTTCAGGTTATTTTTATCCGAATTAATTCCTACCTATTGTCACACTAATGATTCAATACTGCACGTATGATATATGAAATTAAATAGTGTTAAAGTGTTCTGTATTTTGAAAGGACCAACGTTTCCCTCATGCGGGTCGTATGGCATCCGTAAACAAAATATTTGGAGACTAACCGAACCGACCCCTATCGTTGTTTACTTTTTCCTAATCCTTCACAATCGTTTAAATAGCTGTTTTCACTCTGAACTACGAATATCTAAATCAATACATAATTACAAATTAAAGTCGCTGTCCGCCTCTGGCCATTTCTCTGCTAATTTCTTTTAAACCATTCTACGAATTTTGATACGGTTTTCACTATTGGAAAGAGCGATAAACAAGAAAGGTTTGTGAACAATAGTTTGTAGAAAAAATCATCCCAACGAAGCTTGAATGAGTTTTGAATAAAATAACATTCGATTTGTCAGAAAAAAGGGCAATTTTTTTTTAAATTACTCTTTAGACAAAAAAATATATTTTAACTATATATTGTTGGTTAATAAATATATTAGGCAGGGGAATAGCAGCCAAATGGAAGTTGTAAACGGTTCTTATATCGGTAGAAATGGAAAAATAGATGGGAAAGTAGGGCGGACCCGCAACCAAGCCGCTGAGGAAATGAGATCATAAAGAGATTCGAGCGAAGAATGTCATACGTAAATTTGGTGGAGTAAACGTAATTAGAAAAGTTGGAAATCACACATATTATTCCCACTGAAAACAATTTGTTCTCCTCAGACAAATAATTGTTCCTTGAAATTTCGAGTAATCGATTTTATTTTAAACATCTGTATCAGGAAAATTCACAAACATAATTTAAACATGATAGTAAATTGTCCGTGATACTATTGAATTTTTGAATTGTGGTGGTATTTTCCACAGAGGCTGACAAACTGATTAATATTTCTCTAGCAACTCGCCCCTGCTTGACACGGGTGCAATTCTTTTCTGCAAATTATATACAAACGCCTTAGAAAAATAAATAAGCAATAAACATTGAACAAATGTTTCAATGCCTTAGAAAAATAAATGAGCAATAAACAATGAACAAATGATTCAACGCTTTAGAAAAATAAATGAGCAATAAACATTGAACAATTGTTTCAATGCCTTAGAAAAATAAATGAGCAATAAACAATGAACAAATGATTCAACGCTTTAGAAAAATAAATGAGCAATTAACATTGAACAAATGTTTCAATGTCTTAGAAAAATAAATGAGCAATAAACAATGAACAAATGATTCAACGCTTTAGAAAAATAAATGAGCAATTAACATTGAACAAATGTTTCAACGCCTTAGAAAAATGACACACTGAAGAAGTCGCGGTCAGAAGCTACTTTCTTATAAATATCTTGGTAAAAGAGATTGCAGAGAACAGCACAGTAAGTCTTAAAATGACCTATCCTATATCTTAAGACCAATGCAAACCTCAGTTCGTACGTGTATAAATGAACTAAAAAATGCGAAAAATCACTTCAGTAAACCTACATAATCGTCTGTCATGTGCGAAGGAAAACATTGAATAAATGAAAACTGAAAATTGTTTACCTTCCACTTCAAACAAGTGTATTAAATTGACAAACAAATTACGACCTTATTGAGCGTATTTAAGGCACATTATGCCTTGTAGCATGTTCGACTTTTTAGATTCAAGTACTGTCTAGACAGATGCAATAACCAATCGGAGACGAGGCTAGTGAATACACAGCCCCTGCTAGGGCTCTTAAAATGTTATGCTTTGTAGGACTACTTTGGTGTCTAACGTTTGTATTTTTTTAATCCTAATATTGTCGCTATGAATACGTGTAAATGATAATTTCAATTTGTATGTTAAGTACAATTCCTTTCCAAAATTACTGTTTTGTTGACTTTTTTTTTCAAATTATTGAATTATTGAAAATTATTGAACCGAGTGAATTATTGAATTGGTTAAAAAGACGGCGAGGTACTAATTAAAAGAAAAAAGAAGTGGTCACTTTGATAACAATGTTAAGGCATAGACAGAAAATTTATTTAATTATATTAAATACTATCTCCGTACGCGTGGTATACGGTATAGGGCATAACTTCTTTGTAAACTAATTGGAATGAACCAAACACAAAATGTTACGGGAAGCTTGCTACAATACATCAGTGGAAACCGCATTCAAGTCGGTTAAGCCTTTTCTGAGATTAGCGTGCACAAACACCTGACAAACAGACAAAAATGCTAAAAAGTATTTTTTGGACTTCGGTAACATAAGTACTTATTATATGTGTAGAAAAGATATAGACTCCAGTTTTGCAAGGAGTTGAAATTTTCGAAAATTCTTTCTTAGCTTATGTTACAAAATAAATCTAGAACAATGGCGAACTTTTTGTTGACTTCATTTTTTTCGTCTATGTATGAAATATATTGAAAAGTGTAGAGTTTTGATTCCTGAACTGATTGGTCTTTGGTTTAATACTAAATAAAGTCTGCAATTAAAGATATCCTCGTTTGAAGTTTTTGAGGTTAACGTATTTTTAGATTAAATTGGTACAGAACTAAATATTTTTACGTATATATAACATATGACATTTAGTTGTGTGTTCGATTTTTATTATTTTAAAAGGTAAATACATTTCCAAAATAAACTAATGTTGTGAAAAAGTATTTGCTTAAAAGTTGTGAAGTCAAGCCACAGAGTGCACAAAGAAAACTGAGTCATTACAAATACTAAACTAATGACGATTTATTCATTGTTTAATTTAATATTTATAATAATCTCCAGACTTAGATATGGCATTAATGTAACTTGAAAAAACTCGTAAAAATATTTTTCTTCTATTTATATTAATGAAATTTAAAGACGCTTGAAAATTCTTTCAACAATTATTTCGCCATTGTTCTTTAAGCTTTCTACACTTAGTAGTTTGGCTGTGCTTTCATAGACAGTCAGGATAAACGATTTTGAAAGTATTGATAATACTTCTTATTCAACAAAAGAATGTGTATATAGAATGTGACGCAGACCCACCGGCCTGGGGGCAGACCGTAGGGTTATGTCGGACTCGTACTCCGGGATGAAAAGGGTAGACCTACCGACTAAAAACTTTGGCGTTCTCTTCGTCCGCTATTAACGGAGTTATGGGATCAGACGGGCATTCAGCCGCATCTCCGCTTGCGTATACTTGCGACCCGCCCCTGTTTTACTTCATCTATTCCTTATCGTTCTTTCCATTTGTGATAACCTTATAAGAATACATTGAATGGATTAGGTAGCCACCTACCATCAAATGGACCGTTGTTGGTCTGACTGACGACTCACATAAAAAAAGTTAAGATACTTTTTTTTATGTTAAGGTCGGCAGACAGGCTGACGGTCCACTTTATGGTATAACACCTATAGCACAAGCAACGCCAAAGCTGCTGCAAGTATTATTATTAATTCTTTGAAAATAGGTAGTTTAATAATATAAACTGTTTAATTATAAACTACCTATTTTATTTCATTAAAAAAAAACAGAGTCATAGTACCTATCAGTGTTGTCAAAACTGTCAGAATGAAATGTTTACATATAAAATTTGTCAAATCTAAACGAAGTGAATTTATGGATATTGTTGTTTACTAAAAATCTGACTAAATAATTAGTTTTCTCCAGTTTTCGCCAGAACCCAAAAATACTGTAACTTCTTCCGAAAGAACAGCTCTGTGAAATATGAGCGAAGCACGTAAGCAGACATAATTAATTTATTATACACGAACATAATTGTAGATCGAATAACGAAAAGGAATCAGTAATTGGACACATTAGGGTATATACGCGGAACAGATGATTTATTTGTTTCGTGAGTTGTTTCGCTAAATTGTACTTCCTCTGAGAGTCGTCAATGTACCTAAGAAAACAGGATCAACCTCTACCGGCTTCGCACGGACGCAATTTTTTCTGCAAATTATATACACGAATCTCTTCTTTTATCGCTCTTTCCATTGGTGAAAATTGTATTAAAATCTGAAGTGAATCGCGGCTTTTTTTTTAAAATAGCTAATATTATATATATATATATGTGTGTGTGTGTGTGTGTGTGTGTGTGTGTGTATAGCCGAATTGGTCTAACCATATATGAAAGAGGATCATCTTAATTAATTTAATTATATATTTTAAAAAATTTACTAATTTGCGGTCTAATATCGATATTGTAACCGTGCGATTTGCTTAATAATCAATATTTTTAATAGCTAATTCTTAAGATAAATTTTAAGATCCTTAAAATTTATCTTAAGATAAATTAAATTTTAAGATAAATTTTAAGATATAAGTCTCATCAAAAGAAAAATTTGAATTATACTTTATTTAATTTTTAAATAGATATTTCCGAGATTTGCAAGTACGGCGGGTAGCGACTCCCCCTCAGCAGTCCCGCCAATTCAGTGCGGGACGAGTTTTGCGGCTGGAGTCGCCTTAATGATTCATTTTTATAGACGTTCAGATATAGAGAGATAAAGAAAGCTTTTAGCATTTCCGTAGCCCGTTTGGCGGCAGTAACTACCCCCTTAACTACCCCAGTAACGAATGTATAATAACATTTCGTGTTTCTCAACCCTTATTTTTTATCCTACCAAGGTCTGTAGCGTACAAATAAACTCTGACTATTAAAGTCGCCTATTAAAACAAAATATACTAATAGTTTGTCTTAAGGGGGTACCGAGCTTCTGGCGCGCTTTGATTTTAGGTATTCTATGCGCTCTGTGTATGTGTGCGTGAGGCACACAGCAGGAGCGGGAGAGAGCGGTGCGCCGAGTGGCTAGAGCCGTGCGCTGATCGACTACCTACCAATATTTACAAAATAAAATAACAGAAACGGTCTCAAAAACTTTTATTAAAAATATTATACGGTTGGAAACTTCACAGATTTCACACATTTATTTTTTATAACTTATTGTTATATTGTTGGTATATGGTATATGTTGGTATATGTTTTACGAGCGTAATTGAATAAAAACTTTTATCTATAAACACTACTCGTAAAATTATTGTTAAGTATTAACTTATATATTTATAAATAGTATGTCTTATATACGTATATAAGACATAAATATATAATATCGTCATATATACATATAAAAAATTAATGTCACCTGGACATTAATTTTTCTCGATTTTTTTATCTTAAAGGAAATAATTCAAGGATAATAGGAAAGCTTAATCTGACGATTTCCGCAAGCCGAAGTAACAAAAATCGTCAAAAAAGTAATGTAATCCCTCCGTTAGCACGACCAGGACATCGAGCTGAACCATCTGTATGAAAATCTTACGCGCTTGAGTGTGTCCATATGACTGTTTCTTTTTACATTTTTGAAAGCCTGTAGACGCTACCCCCACCGATGAAAAGATATACATCATATAAAACTTTTTTTCATTACACCTCGCTGCCCGAGCACGACGCTCGGGCAACTCCACATTCATCCTGGACTCCTCTATCATTATACTATATCCACGGAAACGAGTTAGTAGAGCGCTTTCTCTGTCTGAATTTTTCATACAAATGACAAGGACAGAAAATGAACAGTGGGCGTAAACAAATCCGTAGAAAAGTAAAGGCGCGTTCACAGAGCGACTTATTTTAGACTACTTTTTTTAACACAATTGCGCATTTAAAATAATTTTGCTTTTTGTATTACTCGTTTTTATACATACGTTTTTACATTGTTTTCTTTGTAAAAAATATTTATGAAGGAAATAAAAATTACAGTTTAACATCATAGTTACTTATTTATTGTAGATGCATGCATGAAATACAATTGAAACAATCAAATAAAATTACAACGTTGAAAATTTATAAATAAAAGCAAAACAATTAATAAAATTGACAGATTCAAATAAATTTAATTCAGTATTCAATTTCACTCTCCGACGAATCACTGTCACTGCTGTCATTTCCTACATTTATTACTAAACTTTCAGTCATGACTTCTACATTATGGTCCATAGCGTTCATTTTGGGCTCAACTTTTTCTGTGACGTGCCTTATGCCTTTGAAGTAGTGTGACCTTCATTCACCCACGTTTCGTCCAAGTAATAAATTTTTTGATTATTTTCTCGAGCGGTTTTGATAGATCGTAAATATTTTCTTCGCCAAAAAAAAATGTCGTCACGGTCCAGCAACGTGCTATTTCTGCTTCTCTTGCTGTACTTGAAACCAATTTTTTTCAATATTTTATGTAGCGTCGATCTCTTGATTGTGCCCAAAGTACCATCATCATTTATTTTCTTTAAAATCTTGTCCAATGTAGGTATTTCATTCTGCGCGAAGAAACCATGCACTATACATCGGATAGCAGTCTTTGTAAAGTCATCGATCTTATCGACGATTGGCACGCGTATCTTCGACTTTTTGGGCGATTTAAGCACACCACACTCCTTCTTTTCTTTAACAATTCTATGGACCGACATCCAGTGCACACCTACTTCCAATGCAACACTTTTTAAAATTTGACCGGTCGAGGCCAAAGGGTTTTCATTCCTCTTGGAATGAAAACTATGCAATATCAGAGCTTTTTCGTTTGACGAAAAAGCTCGCCGTTATCTTTTTTCAATAGATCCATTATCCGACAGATCCGCCATTGTCACTACGCAAAGTACGCAATCAAATGTCCGTTATACAAGTCGCCGAGTCGTCACAAAGCAATCGAGCACAAAGTCCATAAACAAGCCGTGTCACAGGTAGAGGAAATTTATTGAGCAAATATTGCAAGAAAGAACACGTCTGCACAGTACGGACAGCACGAGTAGACTAAAAAAGTTTCGCTCTGTGTACACTGCCTTAGTGTAAATCGCCGACCAATCACAGTTACAATTTTGTGCAAGAGAGATAGCGCTCTACTAACTCGTTTCCGTGGATATAGTATAGTATGGGAACCTGGAGAAAAAATAATTTTAACTTATAACTTTTTACGCTTTTCTTCTGGCATAACTGTCTCGGAAACCTTTCTTTTTCGTTTTATTGACTCTCTTTTGTGTATTGCGTCTAAAATATATTGAGGCTCACGAATTTCCATTTTTCTGTCCAGCCTTGAATCGATTATTTCTGGTAATAGACAATCAAAATAAAATGTTTTTAATTTTGGTTCCATACTATTATTCCAAAATTCGTCATCTCTTTTTATTGCTTCTATTTTCATGTCTTTTTCTGTCCACACAACAAATAAACATACTTTTTTCCGAGTAATGTGGAGCTGACCCTGTACCTGGTAGAACCAGTCATGTTGTTTATTTATTGTTAAGGTCCCGTTCTTCTCCTTTTTCCAGAAACGAATTTTTTTTTGTGCTATGCCTTCTGCGACTGTTATGTCCTTAGCCGAATACGGACACTTAATTTCAATAATTTTATCACAAATTAATCCGTCTGGACTTGCTGCCAAAAACGACAGTTCAGGGTCGACGAATAAGCCACATTTCTGTATACCATTGAAGTTGGCTTCATCTTCGTGTTTTAGTATTTCAGACAATTTTTCTAATGCAATATATTCATGCTCCTTGCCATAACGAATGGATTTTACGTGGCTTAAATCGCCAGTCACATTTAGAAGACTTTTTACTAGAGGTGCACATTTTATAAGGCCTCTTTTGCATACCTTTCCGAAAGCAGACGCAGTGAGACGTAATTTTCTCTCTTGGTGCCATTCAATCGAATCTGCTTGCAAAACAGTTCTTTTTTCAAGAGACTGGCGGTCCTCATCAGAAAGATTAATTTTCTTCATATGTTCTGATTTAGCAAAATCAAAGTCAGCTTGTTCTAAATCTGGTTTTTGACAAGAGTCCCCGTAATATTTGTCATTGGTACTATTTGTACACTTTTTTGTTGCAAAAGATTTTGATAATCTCCGTCTTAAACTTGAGATTCTTTTTTTACTGTGTTTAATCTCCAAGCGTTTTACAATAGGGTTAGGACTTCGCATTAAAACCTTTTCGCAAATATACGATTGCGGTTCTTTAGCGTTGAATGACACAACTGAGCCAGCACAGCGAGCTGTATAAGACTGGCGACTTGAATAATTAATTCGTTTACCGCCCACAAATTTCGCAATAACACTGTTAAATACTTCTGCAATATTACTATTTACATCATATATTAGACTTTTAGCATTGTTTACTAATCTGGACATAATTTTCATGATAGTAGGAAAAATATTGCAAGACTTCATTTCAGCAACAAAATTTTCTGTATTTTCATTTTGATCAATACTTTGGCAAAAATAAGGCTTGCATAATTTGTGATTTCCAAAAACATGATTTGGTGCATTTATTAAATCTTGCTTTAGGTCAATTACCTTTTGGTTGAAATTTAAATCTTTGGAATTTATATGTATGACAGCCCCTTTAACTGATCTACGTAAACGCAGTATATTTTTTCCAAGAAGTTTGCGATATTTAATAGGATAACAAGTGTTCTTGGTTAATTCGTCAAGTTTCGTGCAAAAGTTTCTCAACAAGTGATTAGTGCATTCTATTTTTTCAACCAAGAAGTTCCCATAAGGTTTTGCTTCTAATATGCTCTTATATGTACTGGAATCCCCATCAGCAATTAATTTTGAGTAAATCAAGCCCTGATTGGGTAAAGAATGGTTAAAGCCTTCGACTATTGCAACGGATTCCATACCACTTGAGGGTCCCTCATAATTTTTAAAACACGTGTGATCGGGAGCTGCCATTTTTTTGTTTTCTGACCGTGCACAAATCATACAATATTTGTTTTTTACTGCCATGTAAAGTACTTTTTTTGTTCTGTAACCAATAATTACCGCAGCACCCGACAAAGCGTTATAATTCTTTTTAAACGATCTTTTTGACCAACATGCGTCAGCAACCACGGTAATCATGGGTACTCCATCTGCATTAACATTACCGTCTTGAACAGCTAAATCGTATTCTTCTTTTGCTGCTTCTTCCATACATTTTTCTTTTGCCGTTTCCCATAGTTCACAGATTCTTGCATGACACTTGGCATATAAATGATCCGACATAAAAGGTATTTCAAGTGAAGCAGACACTTGTTCTAAACCTGAGTATCCTGCACCTATAGACATGAAACCACTTACTATATTTTCGTTGAAATCAAGTTCTTTTTTATCTTTCGATTTTTTAAAATTATTTAGACTCAATTTAGCGTTGCACATTTGGCAAACAAACTCAAATTTTGACAAAAATCCCCTTTTCCTTTCTCCGACTAATTTCAAATGATTAAAGTTACAATTTAATGGAGAGTTATGATGTGAAATTTCTTGCAACTGTTTAAATAAATACATGAAATCTACAACTCTATTTCCACTTATTATGGTCTCCTCCACTTTTTCTTCCGGTTTTATTATATAACATTCTCCTTCTTGATCTGAATCAGCTGGCGAATGATGTGTTGAAAACTAAAAGGTAAAATAAATTATAAACATAAATAAAATAAAAGTATTATCCTATTTATCTGACTAGATTCAGGATATTTTGGTAAATTCATAAATTTACAACTTACATTGGGATCACCTTGGGTCTTAGTTATAACAGCAAGCCTTTGTAATTTCTGTATGTCATCAAACGGAAGTCTAAAATGAAAAGAAAAATATTCTAAGGATAAAATTTTAAGCAATAAAATATTCTAAGGATTTATATTATAAATTATGTATAAATTACGATTTTTGGATTATAAATCGGGCCACAGAGCAAAACGCTTCTCTGAGCAATCATAGGTACCACCAAGTAAATGTAGAAGTAATATATGTAGGTAATATGCATAATGTACCTACGCAGATAATCGAAAAAAATTGTGAGGACACAAGAGACAATAATAGGTATCTAATTAATATCGCACTTACTTCGTGGCATTATTTTCTCTGTGTAAGTAAGTCATGTCATTGTTTATTTCCCCATCCACTAAAAGAGTAGGATTTTGTTCTGGTGTAATTGACACCCTGTAAGAAAACAGAACATTACATTATTTATCAATAAAAATTTTTTGTATGAAATTTGCAAATCTCATTCCATAAGAATAATTAGTTTTTCAACTTACATTTTCAGAGTATGATAACTTTTAGAATCGCTGTCATCCAAGACTCTGTAAGTTGAAAAATATAATGAAAATGTGGTCATTCATATTAAATTTATTATAATGTTATATTATACAAATTATACATAATTATCCTACTATATTTACGCGTACTATATTCGGTTCATCAGATGACTCTTTGTTTTGTAGTGAAATGCCAACAACTGGTACATTTATCGTATAAATAGAAAAAGATAAATAATAGAAAAAGATTTTTGAAAATCCGAAATGCCGAAAAAAAAGCTCATTTTTATTTTTAGGTATTATACCTACAAGAATCATCCTATCAGACTGTTAGAATCAGTTTTTTCTGAACAGCAATAATAAATATGTATACTTATATACACTAGCCCCAAAGAAAGCGGGTCGGTTATAAAAACAACGATAACAATATTTGAGAAATTGAGAGAACCAAGCAAAATATTGAGCAACCACAATAATAAATATAAAGTCATAACAGAAAAATGTTTTTTCTTGTCATTCTCTTTTTTTTTACTTTTCAACTGGGGACAGCCTTCAGCTAGCTGCATTATTAGTAGCCAGCAGGTAGGTAACTACTGAGTATACTTACGAAGCAACAGGAGTATTCTCTTTGTCTTCAAAATTCGCGGCCAGTAGGCGTCTTGATCTAGAAAGATATTTTTTTTTTTTTGTAATTTATTATTACAGTTAAATTATTTGTTGTATTGATTTTACAATAAACATAATAATATTTATTTATTGAATAGCAAACAGCATAATAACAATCCACTAATTCACAAAATATATAAAAATATGAATTTAATATGTCAAACATATTAGGTTTGACAAATTACAATTTATACGTACAAAAGAATTTAAAAATAATAATATACGTATACATTATGTATAGGCATGTAATATACATATTTTAGTATTAATAAATAAAAGAAAAAGTAATAGTTATTGTTTATGAGTTACAGTTATTGTATATGTAAAGTTTTACTTACTTATTTACTTCTTGCAAGCGTTTACCATTGTTTTTTAGCCAACTCCTTCTTTTCTTTGATTTATTTACTTTGTTCCCCATGTAAATGAACACAAAAGTCTTAATTACGTCTTAAAAATATGCGTTAGTCCAAGCGACACAAACTCCCCGTCCGACGGCCGAAGCAACACTGAAGCGGACAGGGGGGAAGCTTGGCGGCTCTAGCTAATATGGGCCGAATTCACGGGAATTTAGGTATTTCCTTTGTATTAAAAAACAAATATACATTTTGAAAATGTAAAAAATATACGTTATAGAAAACATGTTGTTTTGTTATTATTCAAAAACTGATAACCTTCCGTGAAGTATTTACGCCGTACTAACGGTTTATTTTATTTTTTAGAGGTAATTTTGGATTTTTTTTCTATCGAGAAAACTATAAGTAATCGTGATTCTACAGAATATGATTTATAGAATGTATCCTTAAATATCTTACATACTAATTGCATAACTAAAACTTTAGTAATAACGACACAGCAAGGGATCAAATAAACGCAATTATTTCACATTTTCACGGCACAGTCTTAAGGTGACGCAGCGATAAACAATTAATACGGCTGTGATTGCATACGAAAACGAGCGCACGCTTGCTTATGTCGTAAGATCGTGTGCGACAAAACGATTTTTTATTAAAAAACTATAATGTATTTTAAGAAATCTAACTGTAAAATTAAAGTGTTTGTTTATACTGATGTACATAGAAAATTTGGAGGTATAAATTGGTCCCGTTTGCCTGTAAAATGTAAATCTGTGTTTTAAAAGAGGTTTCTTTGAATTTTTTTTCTCTGTTATAAAAGTTTACCAATCGCGTAATCCAACTGACAAAATGAAGTCAGTAACATGAAGAAACAGATTACAAATATCACTTTTATATATTTTGTCATTTCTGAGAAAAATCTAAATCTCTGCCACCAAAATTTCCAATTCATCGCCTTAATAGGCGACTATAGTCGCTACATTCAAATGGACCTTTACTTAAAACAAAATTAAATCAATCATCAATTTAAGCAAAATGTAATAAATAGTGGCACATACAGACCGCGTTGTGTCCGAATTCATATGTTTTTTATATGTTAAGATCGGCAGACAGGCTGACGGTCCACTTGTTGGTAGGTGGCTACCGTCGCCTATAACACAAGCAACGCCACACCTGCTGCAAGTGCGCTGTCGACTTCAGTAGGATTGATGATATGGGATTGGAAAAGGTTCGGGAAATGGGCTCTGGCATCCCTTACTCACTCACCGAAACACAATAGCACACGTACTGTTATTTCACGGTGGTCTTCTGTAAGGGGGTGGTTACTGCCCAAATGACTGCAAAACGCAGTGTGCCCTGCCACTACTTTCCTGTCTATCAAAATTGTAGCACTTAGAACCAGTGCCGGATTTATACTTTTCTTGAGTATAGGCCCCTTCACTTTGTGCCGCCTCTTCCTCGTGGCCTAGGTAGATACCTATAGGCCTTTATTAGGTAATTATTATTATTATTGCATTTATTATCGCACAAGAATTTGATGGCTTCCGAAAGCGTGTAAAAATCATCTAAAGTCCGCCGCCCCTAGGCCGCTGCCGCCCCTAGGCCGCTGCCGCCCATAGGCCGCGGCCTATACGGCCTATTGACAAATCCAGGGCTGCTTAGAACTATTTATATGAAGCAATGAATCCAGAATCAAGGTAAGAGATTCTACTCCAGTTTACGATTCTATTTTGGTTCCTATTGTTATTTAAAATTTTATAAAGTGTTACGATGTAGCCATTCACGAGAATCTATAATAAGCTTGCTATTTCTAATTTAATTTCTACATTGTTAAATCAGCTGTTGGTCTGCTTCGTAAATGAATGTGAAAAAAATAAACCACTCATCATAAGACTAGCGAACAGAACTCGACCACGGATGCAATTCTTCGTTCTTTCATTCATGCAATCGTTCTTTCATTTAGTACCAATTTTTTTTAGAATGGTTTAGTTGAATGGTTAAAAGTTAGCAGAGAAACACAGAAGCAGACAGCGACTTTATTTTATAATATTTATTCTTCTGATATATAAAATTCTCGTGTCACAGTGTTTGTAACAAAACTCCTCCGAAACGGCTGGACCAATTTTTATGATTTTTTTTATATGTTTGTTAGGTGTGAGAATAGGTCGTAAAGTATTTTTCACCCTCCTACCTCCACCCCCATTTTTTAATCGCAATTTTAGTGTTTTTGTATGAACAATATCCAAATAATTTCACCGTCGTTGATTGACGTGAAGTGTCGCGTCACTTTGGTGTGAAAATAAAATTGGATCCGATAGGTGGCGCCACAATCGGGGAAAAGAATTATTTTCAGGTTCGGGCAGGACAACGTCTGCTGGGTCAGCTAGTATATGTATAGTTTTTTATACGTATAGCTGAACGCTAAGATCTATTTAAAACTAGCGGCCCGCCCCCAGCTTCGCCCGTGGTGCAATTTTTATATACATAAACATTCCCCGTTTATCCCTTTTTCCATTAGTCAAAACCGAATTAAAGTTGGTCTACCCGTTCGAAAGTTATGGGCGTACATACTTTTCGTAGATCCATTTTTATTTATATAGATAACTTGAATTTAAAAAATTCAGTAGATTTCATGGAAGACTCACAACCACTATAAATAAAGAGTAGTGTTTCAGGCTTACGTTTATTCTAGAAGGGCCTCGATTACAGTTCACGTTGAACTGGGGAGATTAAATTTTAAAACATTCAGGAATTAACTAATATATTACGACACGGCATTTTCATTGTATAAGCGCACAAATTGTGTGTTCAAGTTTGTACAAAGGCTTGTCATAGAGGGATAAGTGCATAATAGATGTAGTCGATACCTCCTTTGTGCACTAAAACATCTTTGGTAGTACAACAAAGTTGTATCAAACTCTGCACTCTGCACTAGTAAGTGCAGTGAGTTGTTTGAATTAGCAATTAACAGGGAACGCTATAGAGGGTTTTTTTTAAACAAATGTATTCCCCTATTTTCTCCCTGGATAATGCTTCTAGAGCAATAATTTTTTGTCATAAAACCTAGGTCTGCTGATGCTATGTCCCTATCATATCTTTTTTTCCACCAACTAATTACATAAGAAAATATGACTCTTCAGAAATTATAATAAATAGCCCTTTTATACAACCCTAATCAGACGACTATGAAACAAATTTGAAAGATTTTTAAGATAAAAACAAATTGATAGGGACATAGACTCATTCATCTTCAAAATATTTGTGCAAGAAATTATTCGTTAGGCTCAATTTTTAGGGAGAAAACAGGGGAATACGAAACCTCGATTTAGTCAAAAATTGATTAGGTATAATCGGTCTGAGCTGCATTTGTCCCTATCACACTCTACCGGGGAAGGCTGAAGGCGAGGGGGGTTCAGACTAATACGTATATAACAAAGGAAGTGGTATTATTGATACTCTAGAGTTGCCACGCACACAAACACAGACTATTCACACACACATGGAGAGCTTGCTGATTCGGGTGCAACGCGATGGCAATAGTTTTTTCAAATACCTATTTTTCAAATTCCGCTGGACCCGCGTTCCCTCTTAAGTTACATTAAAATTTCATTTAAATTATGTTCATTTAAATTTACAACACACATTTAAAATAGTTTTTGAACATTTATCCGAGCTTTCTCCACTTCCTTAACTTAGTTGTCTTGAGGCGGCCCCCCGTGATACAACTTCTACTTATGGGATTACAATTGAGTTACACCGATCATAAAAGCATTCTACAATTTCTATCGAATGTACATTAGGTAGGATTTGATGGTTTTCAAAATGGGATACAAATAATGTAGGTAAATGCAATATTTTAAAAATTAACTAACATTTTCCAAGCAACCACGACTTTCTTGTAATAAAGAAATCTTATGGCCCCGTTTTCTGTACACATGCAGACTACGATATCTTAGTCAAAGAGGGTAACACCAGGTTTAATAGGGTAATTAAAATATATTCTTAAAAAGTAATACATATATTGATTAAAAATTGAATTGGGATAAAATCTTCTATATATATGAAAATGAATTCCCATTTCCCTTGGTCACGGCATCACGCGTGAACGGGTAGACCGATTTTAATTCGGTTTTCACTAATGGAAAGAGGTATAAACGGGGAATGTTCATATATATAAAAATCGCGCCCCGGACGAAGCCGGGGCGGGTCGCTAGTTAATAATAAAAGAGTATAACATATTCCATAATGACTCTCAAATTTTTTGGCAATAGAGTTACAAAATTTAAACAAGAATTTACTTTCAAATTTATGTGTAAGAGGAACCAAGAGGCGAAAGAACTCTAGGAATTCTCATAGGAACCATGTTATAAAAGCAATATTGTCGGAGAACTAATAAATCTCCTATGAAATCCATACATTCCCCCGTTGCTCAGACAATTCAATCAAGATTTGATTTTAGCTACTCAATGCCGACTGAACATGTCTTTATGGATTCGTGCCAGCTTTAATTAGGTTAAGATGCTTCTTAGCTAATCTTCATTGAATTCACAATTCAAAGAGAAATCACTTCATAGAGCGGAAATACTAGGCTGAATTCAATGTCTAATAATGAAACAATTACAAACGTATTTTCTAGTATAAAGCTAGTACAATGTTGGCGTCATGCCAAGCTCCTGCTATTAAGAGTATATCCCTAACAGTGCTTTGAAACTATGTTATTCTCTAATTACAGCACAATTTTTTCCTCGTTCTATTGGCAAAGAAATGTTGCTATGTTGTTGAATTTAATAAATTGAATGTTTTCTAATTTCTTTACAGAATTGTTTCAAAATGTCATATCGAACGAGATAGATTTAAAAAACTACTATCCTCACAAGCTTACCTATGATTCTGTCATTTATGTACACAAGAGGTTTTTGAAAGCGAAACAAGAGAAGGTTGCATCAGACAAAGTTGTAAATGTAGATTCCGTATCAAAAGAAGAGAAAAGATGTGTTGCCGACAAAGTGCAAAGAGAACACTGTTTTAAAACATGCGATAGAGAAGTTATCAATTTGGGCTCCAGTGATCAGATTTTACAAAAGACAATAGAATTTGCTAAGAATATCGCTCCGCTAGCGATGCCACCTAGTCAGGAGAAGGTGCCCGTTTACACGATCAAAACGTGCAAGCAATACAGAAAGAAAAATAAGAATTTGCCAAAACCTTCAACTAATAGAGCTCACGAGAAATGTATGATGAATGAATTTGAAAAGAAAATGGATACATATAGAACAGAAAAACCTAAATGCCGTTATAATTCAGTTTTGAGAGAGCCGACCAGTCAAACCTCTCAAAGCAATACTTTGGATGAAATAAATATTAATCAGTCTCTTACTTGTTCCTCTTCTTTGTCGGAAAATATACCACGAAAGAAATGTAATAATAAGGGTCGCAATACAAATCTAATTGACATGAAAAAATTAGCGGTTTCCGAGTCTTTTGAAGCTTTAGCAACAGAATTAATGAACGGCTCTGGGGATAATAAAATCAAAATCCACTTAATGAATGATAACGATAAGCATTTATTTAGAGAAGAAATTAAAGGGCCTATTGTATCTGCAATTAAGGAATACTTGCAAGAAGTAATGAATAAAACAGAGAATAATAATAATTTAGCTAATGTACAAATTATGGTAAAGCGTAATGCACATATCTTGGATAGCATATTGGAAAAATTGGAAAATATTGAGAGAAAAATTGATAATATATGTAAAGATAACATAATGGTTACAAAAACTTGCAAACCTAAACCCGTTAAAACATCTATCTTGGAATCTTTAGAAGATGATATTTTTGATGCTAACACTAAATTGGAAGAAGTACAAAGACCAAAAAGTGTAGAAAACAGAAGAGTATCTAATAATACTGTTGTAATTTTAAGCCCTATCAAAGAAAAAAGAGAAAAGGCAGGAGATGGGGAGACTGCGATTTACTTTACAGAAGACGCAGACGAAGTAACACCAAAGACATCTCATACAACGACTCCACTGGGCGACAAATTTAAATCAACATCAAATGTCCATTTAGGATCAAAACCGGAACGTCCTAATAGAATACCAGCTAGATTTTGTTGGACTGATGCTGGGAAAAGGCTGTAGTGTGTTTATTTTTTAGAGTATATCATCTTTTTATCTTTAATCAAAATTATATAATAATCATTGTGATCTTTGAATTTTAATTATTTTATAAATAGTTGTATTTTAATTATGTAGTATTATTAAATTTTGAATTTGAATTTATTTCTTTTGCTATTGTCTAATTGTAATATTCCTTTATTTATGGTATATTTAGATCATTTTAGATCAATCGCTAAATATTATTTCGATTAAAGTACCTACATTTTATTTGTAACTTCAATCCAACTTCATTCATCGTACTTGCCACTTGCCACTGTTAAAAGTATAGGAAAAATAAAAGTGATTTTGTCATATCTTAGGTTTAAAAAAATTATAATTGGCTATAAAAGATTAAATTAGAGCATATCTTTAGCTCGCGTGTGTGATTCAAAGTTTCGGGAATTTTCGTAAAAACAACGTTTCGTTACCCTAATGTCCACACAATTAGAAACTGTTAACTAAGTCTTGTTATTAGGTCACTATTACTTTTAAGTGATGCAAAAGTGTTCATAGGCCACGGCTGCTTATTAAGATGGTTATATTCTGCTTATTTTTAAAATGGTGATTACATAGTGTGAGGCATTAATTTTTTTATAAATCTCTATATATAAAAATGAATCTCCATTTCCCTTGGTCACGGCATCACTCGTGTACGGGTAGACCGTTTTTAATTCGGTTTTCACTAATGGACAGGGGGATAAACGGGGAATGTTCATATATAATATAAAAATTGCATGCCGGGCGAAGCCGGCGGCGGGTCGCTAGCCGCCGCCGGCTTCGCCCGGCATGCAATTTTTATAAATAACAGGTCGGGGAAAAGTTTCTTCGCATTTTATATGAAAATTCAAGACTTTTTCAAAGTTTATTTACATTTCATTACAGTATATAAGTGCCATTTTGTTCGATGACTCGATTCCCACCATATACATAGCATCACCTTATTGCGAGTTAATCCGGGTTTTGGCACAGTCTATGAAGCCTGACCGATCTTGAACCACGACCTTTTTCGCACGTTCTTGTACCTACGTGAACCACTTTTCATCACCAGTTCTTGTCAATCTTGTCAAAAATCGTTCGGTTTCATTACGTCTCAATAAAGAATCGCAAATGAGTACACGATTCAAAAGGTTTCTTTCAGTGAGCTCGTGTGGCACCCAAATATCGAGCTTTTTTTGTGTACCTAGCTTTTTTCAAATGGATCAAAATTGTTTTTGTGGTCAATTCCCAGTTCTTCAGCTATGTCGTAATCTTGTTTTACTTTTTCAAAAAATGGCGTCCATTTTATCCGTAACAAGGCGATCAGAGCGAGGTCCATCTTTAACATCAAAATTCCCGAATTGAAAATGCTTAAACCGATTTTGTGCTACTCTTACTGACACTGCATTAGGTCCATAAACGTCACAAATTTTTTTTGGGGCTTGCATTACAATTTTTCCTTTTTTGTAATAAAATTTTAAAATATTGTATCGAATTTCTTCAATACATTCACTCATTTTGACACAAAGAAAAACAAATGAAAAATAGTTGGAAACAACATTTTACTAATTTTTTTCATTTTTTGAAATGTATCCTTTTTTAATGTCATCAAAACCAGCCAGATACAAATAGTACAGCCAAAGAGATTTTATTACAAGTTTATACATACTAATAAATGCGAAAAGACTTTTTCCCCGACCTAATAATTTGTCTCTTGCTTCACGACAAAAGAAAAAATAAGAAGGAGACAACAGAGAGGACAAGTATTTATTGCCTCATATAGTCTGAAGGATTTCAAAGCAAGGAAGTGCAGAAATGAGGCTGGATTTCCATTTCAATTTCGCTTTTCCATGGAAATGTTAGTAATGGAATCTAAAAACGGAATATGGACAATAGCGTTAAAAACATATAGTGTCCTTTAAAACATTTGGTACTATACCGTTGCGCCCTGCCTTCGCTCGGGTGTAATTGGTAGTATTAATGTACATAACATATAGTCTATATCCATCTGGAGTATAATGTACTTTTTAAATATGTTCTTATACTTTTTAATTCTGCATTTAATATTAGCAGAATACGGCCTCGCTTCGTTGCGCGATGCACGTAGGGTGGGCGCAGTACTTGATATAGTTATTCTAAAATAAAAGTAACGCAAATAAATCTAAGTAAGCTCGATATACAGGCTGATATTTGATGGCTACCGTCGCCTATAACACAAGCAACGCCACAAGTGCTGCAAGTATGCTGCCGACCTTAGTAGGATTCAGGTTTTGTGAAGAGATAAATTTGCATATTTACCTAGATTGCGATTCTCGTGAAGCTTCGAAACCAATTAAATGGGTAAAATAACTTGAAAATCATAGGTATTCAGATCTAGATGTTATCGGCTGGTGTTCTTATTCCTATTAGGAGAATACTGTATCTCTGAATAACAAAAAAAAAAAAAAAAATGCTGACAACATCTATTTTCCGACGAGTTGTCATAATATACGTCAAGATTGATTCACAAGTCAGTTTTCATACAGTAAGCTTTGAATGTTGAATATTGTAACCCTAGTTTGCCACCGATTCGGAGGAATCCGGAGTATTTATCGATTCATTGCAAGCTGCCTCTCGCTTCGCTTCGCGTCTAAATGGAGAATTGTTACCAATGAATAGTTAAACATAAATTATTGGATGCAATATTCAAGCCAAAGGTGCAAACAATTTATTACGTTGATCTATATCATTATGTATTTTTATCTTCGCTAAAAAATCAAGTTGTGCCCACTTACGATGGACAACCAAAAGTTATAAGATGGTATAATAAATACAACTTAAATATTATATAAAACTTATCTTGTAAGAATTGAACGTTCATATGTTTTAAATAAAATTAAGAGAATAATTTCAATCGCGTAAATAAAAAAAAATTTCTTGGGAGTTTAATCGATTTTCATATAAGACCCCAGGTATGGGAAATTTTATGACGAGTAAAATTAATAGAAGCGTTAATTAAAAATCGTTACTTTATCTGTCACTTTGACATCTGCGCGATGTAATTCTATTATACTATAACAAGCAACACCATTTAAAAATGGAACTTAAAGGCGTCGGAAATATAACAATTACGAATTAACAGAATAAGTTATAACTACTGGCTTTTTTATATAGGTATTATTGATATATTTTAATAATTCTAATGAATGAAAAGTTTCATTAGTTTTTAAGAGAAGAGAGCTTAAGGCAAGGACTAACCTCAGACCGAGGCTCAAAATTGCAAAAAAAATTTTTGTAGCTTCTCGGAGATAACCGAAAAGATTTAAAATTGGAAGGTTTTTCTTAAATACTGTTTACAGTATGAAAAAAGAAATAAAAGTAGCCGATTAAAACTTTAGTACGGGAATTAAGTTAATTAATAAGATTAAAAAATGATGTAGTTTTCAATGAAAATTTTTATTACTGTGACGAGAAAGCTTTTTTGGCAGTAATTTTCTAAATTTTTTTCTCAAAAAATAGATTTTGTTTTTTCTGCCCGATTCAAACTTTTTTAAATTCAGTCTACTATGCACAGTATTTTATATCTAAGTTCTGCTAAGTACTCACCTTAAGTTAATATAATATGTAGGTATACAATAGCAGTGTTGGTAATTAAGGTGAGAATTTCAAGGAAACTGCCCCCATTATCTAACGAAACTCCCTTTTGTCGCCGCCACGTCATGTTCCCTCGCGTAATAAATTGAATTTCATGATAATTAAGAGCGGAACCAAACGGTAACAAATGGTGATAATTACCATTACATCGTAAATCATTGCATTGTCTGTCAACTTCATACAACCTTCCGGACTCTTAGTGTGTGGTTTTACAGCAAATAGTAAATCTATTTATATTATCTAAATAAATAAAATTGAATCGCTAAGCGCAAAAGTCGAAAATAAGTCAATTTTGCTAACTTTTTTTTTAAAATAATCGTTGATTCGAAGAAGTTTCTTTGAAGACAAAATTTCAAGAAAAAAAAGTACAAAAAAAGTTCAACGCCTGACAAAATTATATGAGCCAAAAAAATTTAATAAAAGTTTCAACACCTAAGAAAAAGAGCCGCTGACGAAGTCAATACATGCATCTCTACATTTATACTAGTAATAATATTATAAAGAGTAAATATTTGTATGTTTGTAATGAATAAACTCAAAAACTACAGGACCGATTTTAAAAATTCTTTCACCTGTAGAAAGCTACATCATCAGCGAGTAACATAGGCATGTTGAGTACAACATCCCCCATCTCCCCCCTTTACCCCCTCCATACAAATATATGTTTGTAATGAATAAACTCAAAAATTACTGGACCGGTTTTAAAAATTCTTTCACTTATAGAAACCTATTTTATCAACGAGTAACATAGTATTTTATAAAGAGACGCTTCTAATTCGCTAACTTCTTCTTCTTATAAAAAAAGGCCGCACAATCTGACCGTTCACTTAATGGTAGGATTAGGGGATCGGACAGTAATCAGATTAAAATCTAAAATGTACTTAGAAAGAAAATATATAATTTTTACGATTATTTATCGAATAATAAATTAATATAATTCATTTAAATATTTTTAAATGAAGAAATAAAATTTTATTATTTATAATATTTTTAATCTATACTGAAACACCAATCACAATGCGTGACGTCATTTGTGGGCAATCATTGTCTTATGCCAATGCAGCTGTTTTGTTATGATATGACCACAAATGACGTTACGCGCTCTCAGATGAACTATCGTGACGTTTTGGCGGCATTTTCAAACAAACAATATTAAAACATGATTTTGAGTACCTAAAAGGCTATAAATAAATAAAATAGTATTTTTATGGGAATAAATATTCATGAAGATTAATTTAAAACACTTTCTGAAAATTTGTCCGATCCCCTTTTCTATAACCTAAAAACACAGCAACAAGACTAAAATCTCAGGCTCTCTCAATTCCTTATTGTAAACGTAGGCAGACAGTCGGACAGTTCACTTACCGTCGCCTATTAACACAAGCACCACTTGATGTAAGTGCGTTCCGAACTCGGAAGGATAAAGGATGAGGGATTAGGATGGGATAGTGAAATCGGTTCTGGAATCCCGTACTCTCTCACCTAAACATAACAAACAGTAATTTCACGGGTTGCCCATTTTATGACTACGAAACGCATATATCTCAAAAATCAAAAACAAAATATTTATTTATCAATTAGGTTTCTCCAAGAAACTCTTATGATCGTCATTTAAATTTACCAGGGTTTCGGAAAAAAGCCATGATGACGATCCTGAGAAGAAACCCAATACTAAACATAGTATGAGCTCCGAATCCAGGCTTTAATTCCAGGCTTCATTGTCACTTAAATAATCAGTAACCTTATCTATATCTTATATCACTATTAATTTTGAAGTTAAATTTAAATTGACACATATTTTGAATTGCCCTAGTCTTTATATCTCTTGGTAACCGCACACTTTAGCAACTTTAACATAATGCCATGGCTTGGAACAGTATGTAGGGAATTATATTAGATGAACCAATCACAAGCGCTCTCCCGACGGAGTTCTTAAGAGAATTTCGCCTCGTCCATCAGGGTTTCATGAGCAACCTAATTAATCATGTAACTGAAGAGAAGGAATGACTTGCATAAACATTTATGCATATAAAATATCTGTGTCACAAAAATTCTTGTAAATCGATTATATAAGTAAGGATTTAAAAGGTTTTCTATAATACTGGCCGTATAAAAATAAAATTTTTTTTTAAAGATCAACTCGCATAATAGGGAATAATATACGAATAATTAAAAAAGGTTTACCCCTTTTACCTAAATATTATTTTTATCAACATTTTTGCTTTAGAATTATGTCCATGTAAGACTTTTACTTAAGAAAATTATTTTTAATAAAACGGGGCAAGTGCGAATTGAACTCGCGTGAAGAGGGTTCTGTACGATGTTACCTATCCGCACAATGTTGAGTGATTTGCCACATTTTAATATCATGGACTTCTTATAGGTTTTTCTATAATCTATAAGTAGAAAAGTAATTTCTGTATTTTTTTTCAAAATTTTAAGTTCAGTAGTTTCGGAGGTAAGGGGGGGGGGGGGAATGGTCGTCGGACAAACGGACACACGAGTGATCCTATAAGGGCTCCGTTTTTTATTCGGACGCACGGAACCCTAAAAAGTGCAAAAAAATTGTGGGAAATTCAAAATACTTCAAACGGTCAGTTCGAATGTGACGTCAACGTCTATGAAATGTCAACAAGCGTGTAGATGTTTGTGATTTTTAACATTTGATTGTTATTGTAGACTGTGACGTCATGACAAGCGCACCAAAAGGGCGGTTTAAAGTGTGCGTAGCTGTTAGTTAATTTAAAAAACAAAATTTGTTACTAAATTTCTGTTTTTTGGCTCTGAATATTTTTTTACGGTTATATGAAGATATAACCTGTCGTATGAAAAATGTTAAAAATCGTTTAAAAAAATGCGCATATTCCCTATTATATAGGCACGTGTCGACCGTGATGTTTTGTCTATAGGAATAACCAACTAGTTTTCGAGATTTTTTAATTTTATTTTGCAATTCTTATGTAGAATTCTTATATAGTAATAATTCTATAATATTCTTATATATAGTATTAATTCTTATATAGTAGAACTGTATCAGTTCTACTAATCACAATCCAAAAAATAATTGTCCTTCGTACGGAAATGGTCTACCAGGCTAACTTGGTAAATTACTTAAAATATTGCCCATTTAGTGTAATTTTTGAAAATGGTATACTGAAAAAAGGGGCTCATTGTGAAATTACATGATGCGATGCGATCAGGTTAAAAGATTTGGCGAAAACTTACTACCGAAACATCGAAAGTACGGATTATTCAATAAGCTCAATAAGAACTTATTCATGACAGTAAAGGTATTATTTATTACTGCCATGAATAAGGTATACAGAAATTTCGCCATAGGTTAATTGTAATTGGGTATTGGGTAACTCGTCCCTTTCTGGGTCATTTTTTTTAAAGTTCAGGCAATACATTTTAGTTTTTTTTTTCATTGTCATACGGAATCTGTAAAATTGTACAATTTAATACTACTATTTGAAATATCATTTTAAATTTGGTATTGTTATTAGATTCATGTAAGAATCCCTTTTACATCCATTTTAAAGTAGTAAAATTTTAAAGTACACAATTACCATGTCAAATAAAATAAATATAATAAATAATAACTTAAAGTCTGTTTGATTTAACAAATTATAATTCTGACAGTTGAACTTTTCGATTTTCGATAGTTCAATGAATTAATGTAATTGAACTACTGAAACTGAAAAGTCCCAGCAAGCAGTTCAATCAATTGAATTTGGAATTGAAATAATGGGAATAGATCTAACCAATTTATTGATTTTTTTTTGTTAAAATCATTAAAAAAAAAAATTAAACTTAAATAAATAAATAAATTGATAAAAACTGTACAATTATGGGCAAATAGATATTTGCCTACTTTTTGTGATAAATTTTATTGTTAATTGCTACCTACCTGATAAACGCAATTGTTGTTAATTGCAGTAAATTTACATACTCTCTCTCTCTCGCCTTTCAGATGAAATACTTCTTTATAAATTTCCTGTGACACAAAACACCATTACACGTTTTCAATTTATGGCAAAAGCGAGAATAAAGTTGCTACCGAGCCAATTATTATATGGCAGATAAGTTGATAGAAACTAGAATAAGCGTTTCTCAAATCGTTATTTTAGTAGTTAGTCCTTGATATTATATGAACTCTGCATTGCCCAAGCAACTCAGCTCAGTAAATACGACCTTAATATGACATCGGGGAGTTATATTCCCTTAGTCGTTTATCGTTACATAATCTTACATTTTATTTAGCATTAAAGTGCAGAGCTTCCATCTAAATTAAGTGGATCATTTTTATAAATATAATCATATGTTCTAAGCAGAAAAAACGTTCTCTACTACGTGAATGATCTTGGGTGACTGGACTTACTACAGCCGGCCCCCGCTATGTTCATCCGCTACTCGAAAACATCAAATTAATTATAGACACATTACACTACTTCTTGAAACCAAGTTGAATAGATTTTTTAAATAAAGCAAGACAATCAAATTTTATTTATTTTCTTGTAAACCATTATAGTTAAAACATTATATATATATATATATATATATATATATATATATATATATATATATATGTTATAAGATTTTGTAATAATGCCTCCACTGCGTTTTGTGATCTAAAGATCACAATTAAATGAAAACACACTGTTCAAAATTGATCTGCACATTATATTCTCTGTATAAAATACATTTTATGAAATAAACTGGAAACTATAAAAACACATAATTTCTGTTCGTCTTTTTCTTCTATTCAGTTTTTTCTCACAATGACATATTCAATCTAGCTTTTTAAAAAACATTCTATTTTCAATTTTTTAAGTCAGCCAGAATTCAAGTTCAAAATACATCAACATATAATTCGTCAGAAATATAGACCAAGATGTTATGAATCGCATATATTTTTTTAGTTACATTTTGATCGAGCTGAACAGGAAAACAAAGTAGTGATTTTTTTTAGAATTGAAACATAAAACATAACATTCATATGATTTAATTTTATTAGAATAATCGTGGAAATTCATTATTTTGAACAAAATGTCTAGTCGTCCGCTGAATGGATGAATAAATAACATTTTTTTGAAAGGAAATAATAATGAATTTGTAGCCTGTTGGAAGAAAATATAATATATATTATGTTACATATATAACTATAAAATATAATAAATATAACTATAAAATATAATAAATATGAATATTTTCATTATATTTCTAAACTTGTTCCACACACACACACACACACACACACACACACACAAACAGAAGAAATTGCCTAAAAAATTTTTAATAACTCATTTTTGACAATTTCAATAGTTACGAGTACGTCAGATCAAAGATGTTGTATTAGTCTGTACCTACGTCAGATTGATAGTAAACAATTACGTCATCAACATAAATACCCAATGACAGATTCGTTCTCAAAATGCTTTGTAAATACACAAAGTTTAGAAGGAGTTCTACTGAAATCTAATTTGGATAAAATTTAATTCAGCTTTTTATTCCAAGCGCGAGGTGCCTGCTTCAGACCATAAAGTGATTTATATAGGAAACAAGCTTTATCTTCTTTGTCTTCTACCGCAAAACCAAGAGGCTGCTCCATAAACTTGCTCTTCTATGTTTCCATGTAGAAAAGCTTTATCAATGTCCATGTGTCTCATTTGTAGACCCATTTCCGTAGCTAATGCGAATAAACGTTCGCAATGACGAGTGACGAATGACAGATGCAAAAATATCATTGAAATCTATTGTACAACTTTTGTTTGATTAAAACCTTCGAGTCTAGCCTTATATTTAATGATATTTCCATGAGCATCTTTTTATTTCTTGGTCTATCAACCATCTCCGAAGTTTTATGTTTCTCCAGCGATTTATATTCATCAGCCATTGTTAGCTGCCATTTATCAGTATCTTCAGCTTGAATAGCTTCAACATAAGTAGTTGGCTCATTCGACTCGATAATCTGATACGTTAGAAATTCTGACGGTTTTCTACTTCGCAAAGGATACCTTCTTTCAACGATTTGAGATTCTGTTTCCTCTTCGACTGAATTCATTGAACTTGTAGGTTCATTTTTACTACAAAAAATAATGCATACCTCTTTCCTTGAAAAGATGTTGTGCTTATAGGACCGCAAAAGTCACTGAGAACCAATCCATGGGTTCCATACGTGAAGTAGCCCTATTACATGCTATCTTCTTAAAACGATTTCCACCCTTTTTTTCTTCTACATAAGCATGCATTGCATACCGTATAATAGCTGCACCGTCAAGCGTGAGACATATTTTTCCTAATGCTTTCCTATCCTTTCGTACTTTAATTGATACTGGGATGGGGTCATCTTGTAGATTGCCGCTCTTTTCCATAAAATTGATTTTACATCTCAAATAAAATAACGACAAATAATTAATAACGTTATAGTAAATTAATGAAATTTAGATTTAGTTTTAGGTTTTTAATTTAGGTTACATTTATTTTAAATTCAGTTTTATTTTTGATAACATTAGTTTGATCCCATAAACAAACTGCATTCCAGTTTTATGGGACATTGTAAATATTTTTCTAATTATTTCATGTATAATAAATAAATAAATAAAATAAAAACGAGCCCGTTGGATGAGTGGTTAGGGTGCTTGCCTTAACGCTCTGTTCTAGGGTTCCCGGGTTCGATTTCCGGCAGGGTCAACTTTGAAAAATGAACCTTTCAAATTTGGCTCTGGTCTGGATTTGGAAAGTAGTGGCAGGGCACACTGTGTTCTCGCAGTCATTTGGGCAGTCCGTCTGGCGGCAGCAACCACCCTCTTACAGAAGACCACCGTGAAATAACAGCACGCGTGCTGTTGTGTTTCGGTGAGTAAGGGATGCCAGAGCCCATTTCCCTATCTCCTTTCCCTTCCTACTATGTCGGCAGCGCACTTGCAGAAGCTTTGGCGTTGCTTGTGTTATAGGCGACGGTAGCCACCTACCATCAAGTGTACCGTCAGCCTGTCTGCCGATCTTAACATAAAAAAAAACAAAAGAAAACTAAAAATAGACCTCTGTGGACGGCAGTGTGAAACCGATAAAACTACGCTTCGTCGTGTACAACTCACACCCAAACTACGCCTCGTCTTTAGTTGAGCAACATCAGCGCGTAGAGCTTGACGAAATAATAATATAAAACATTTACTAATGAAAATGCCGAATTGCGTAGTTAAATGGTGTAAAAACCAATCTTCAAAAAGTAAAAAGCTGCATAAAATCACATTTCACACGTAACGTAAAGTAAACTTGGAAACTAATATTTTCAATATTCGGCCTACGCACATGTATATGTTTATAAAACCGGCTTCACTATGTTGTCCGTATAATTCTATCTTTAGTTCTTCTTAGGTCTGAGTTTTACACATACAATTACTAAGCCTCATGTCACACGATGCAACAAAATCAGAGGTGAAATGTTATGTTTACTTGATTTATAACACCCCATTAGCCTATCTCATCCAAACCCCTTATCCTTAATCCTACTAGGGTCGGCAGCGCATTAACAGCACCTGTGGTATTACCATCAAGTAGCTTATTTGACGTAACATAAAAAAAAAATCTCGAAATAATGGTAGTATTTAATAATAATTTCATTTTACTTTAATTTACTTTAATATGCTAAGTTCCTTTCGGGCTCTCTTCTCAGGATCGTCAACATCTTAGATAGTCTCTTTCGAAACCCAAGCAAAAATAGATTAAAGTGGTTTTTTTGAAAAACATTAAATGAATAAATTTTATTACTATATCAATGAGTACGTGATTTCATCAAAAATTAATAATTAAAATAAAGTATTTTTTCTTGATCGTGTAACTGTAACTACTCGTATCGCGGTTTAAATATAACGGTTTAACTTTTATTTATAAAGTGAAATTTCATTAAAATTAGCTGTGCGCTTGATTGACAAGGAAAATTAATTGCATTGCCCATTTAGAGGACTTTCAAAGCAATTTAAGTCGATTGATTCACAAAAAAAAAACTTTCAAAACTGACGGTACAATCAATACTTCACTCTAGTTTTATACAAAATACTAGCTGATGCCCACGAATGAAAAATGAAAAATATAACATCTGAGAAAATATCGGATATCTTTATCGCTGTGACGACGGTGGCGCCACCACGGCGACAATAGCGCCTACTCTTTTATATTTTTAAACGAACCCTCAGAACCTAACATTTTTCCGGCTTAAAAAATTTACATGAACACATCCTACTACCTACTAATATTATAAATGCGAAAATTAGTGAGGATGGATGTATGTGTGGATGTTTGTTACACATTTACGTAAAAACTACTGAATGGGTTTGGATGAAATTTGGCACACAGATAGTTTATTTCCTGGATTAATATATAGGTAGGTGTAAGGTAAAAATAAAATGTAAAATGTAAGGTTCCCGAGTGATCGGAATCGCCCGAGGCAGTGGCGGCGCCACCGTAGACAAACATGTTAATATATTAAATATTATCATCTCAAATTAGGTACGATTGAACTTAAAAGGTAATTGTGTTCCTGGTTTTGCCTGTTTTTTTTTTTAAATGTCCTACCGGCTAGGGTTCCTCTGACATAGATCAGAGACCTTATATAGCTAGTAGAGTAAACGAACTAAGTCCACCTGCTCTATAAAGATTTTGTACTGCTATACAATGGTACAGAGTACTGAACGACCACTTTGGTTTTTCATTTTTTTCCGCTTAAATTATGCCTGAAAGAAATGAGCTGACCCTGATTGGTTTTAATAAAATCTTTTACCGATATGTGGAAAATAATAAAGTGGTAAAAAATTCTAAATTCTTGATTTTGCTCGGTAAAAAAAGGTTATTGTTTAATAAACATCCTTGGTGATTTTACCGTTCAAAACACGATACTTATAACTTCACCCGACAGTAAAATATTTCGAAAACAGTTAGATCATTTTTCGAGTCGTAATATATATCACACTTTAACTCACAAAAAAATGTCAAAAAATAAGTAATAATGTTTAAAAGAATATTTTATACTAGCTGAACTCGGCCACGCTTCGCTGCGGCCCATGCGGCGCGGCGGCGGCGTGCACATGGGGCGCGCGGTACTGGACACTGCTTATATATAATACTATTTATCGTAGCGTGATGTTATATAGCCTATAGCCTTCCTCGATGAATGTACTACTCAAAACAAAAAGAATTTTTCAATTCGAACCAGTAGCTCCTGAGATTAGCACGTTCAAACAAACAAACTCTTCAGCTTTATAATATTAGTATAGATTTATCCAAACAGTTTTTAATTTTTTCCACATGTTCTTCTCAGTTCGCTTTAGAAGACCGCCGGGTGTCTTCAAAACAAGAGCTGTGTGGCTTTCGCTGTGTTCTTCAAAAATAGAAAATGGTCCACCATTAGCCTATGACCTTCGGTAGCTTTGTTTACATTTGTACTACTGTTACTACTGTTACATACAATACTATCCCGCAGTGGGATTGATTCGATATGCACGTACGTGGCGCTCGGTGCGCGCGGGGTGAGGTAGCCCGAAATGCCTATTGGGTTCGAATATTCTGGCCTTAATAATGAATTTAGAATATATTTTATAACGAGATAAGCGTCGGGCAAAAGCTAGTAGCGTACGATTCAAGAATGAAAATTATTTGTCTGAATTTTTGCATGTCGTGTTCCGAAACCGTTCTGGCACTTAGCAAAATATCGACTACGCAATGCCTCATGGGCGCCCGCTCCTCTTTGCTCAGCATAATAGATCCTTTGTGAGCTTTTTCTTGTGTTCGTGATTTTTCGATTCGGTAGACGAAGTATTGTTGGTTCATGGCTGCAACTATCTGAAATAAATATATTTAAGGCCCGAGTCTTCTGAAAATTAGTGTTCTTGCATAATTTACAGAAAATTTTATAATTATTAAGAAAGGAATAAATGCAATATATTTTACACTAGCGAAACGCCCCCGGCTTCGCCCGGCGTGCAATTTTTATATATATGAACATTCTCCGTTTATCCCACTTTCCATTAGTGAAAACCGAATTAAAATCGGTCTACCCGTTCACGCGTGATGCCGTAACCAAGGGAAATGGGGATTTATTTTTATATATAGAAGATTTATTGAAAGCGTTGGATTTGAAAATTCCAAAACACTTTTATAATTTTATTTTGTTGCACTTTTAATATCTCAATTAGGCGTTAAACATATTTAGGTTAAACACGCTGAAGGTCTCATTCAAGCACACGCTACGTAAGAATTATAATAAAAACACGATATATACATACATATTCAATTTACATTTATTCCCATATCGTTGACAATAATCACTGGTTATTTTTTTGAGTAACGCTTTAGTTTTCTTATTTAAACTGGTTTAAAAAGTTCTAATTTCATGAATTTTACCACATTTTTTACATTTACAACATATATATTTTTCTATTGGATTTTTTTAACGCAGTCGCTCTTAAAACCACTTAAAAAGGAACTATTTTTTAATAAAAAAAAAAAATACAAAAATTAATCCTTATGTAATTTTTTAATAATTACAATTTATAAACGAAAAACGCTCGAAAATTCGCTCAGTTCTGTTTGCTACAGAGAGTCGCAAAGCGAGAACGCAGCCTTAAGATTTTTTTTAATAGTAATTTTATTCGAATTGTAGTTCCTTTTGAAGGTTCTTTAAAAGTGCTACTGAGGAATTAAATATATGTTTAATATAATATAATGTGTCATTCTGTGTCGTGCAGTAATAAGTTATATGTAAATGTGTATTTAATTTAGACTATGAAGTATGGATGTAAGGCATGCGTTTGTTTTCTATCTACTTGTTTTTTTGAGAAATGTTTTAATATAATTAATAATAATTAACTGTAAATAGTAATTTAAAAATAGTAAAAAAAATAAGCGGTAAATATAATGTTTAAATTGGCAGCCATTTTGAAAAAGCTAAAACTTTAGGCAAGACAAGCGCAGTTATTGCGCCGCGAAGCGTTTAAACTTAAACTTAAAAGCAGTATTTATAGAGAATTTAGTTTAAAATAAAAAATATCCCTCATGTAATTTACCATGACATAATTAAAAATACAACAGCGAACCATTTTAAAGAACGCATTCTATTTAAAAAGTGAACTGTTTGATTACTTTTAGCGAGCTGGCAAAGACAAATAAAGTGATACAGCCTTAAAAAGTATTAAGAAAATAAAGTGAAAATTGTGCTATATATAGGCAATCACTCACCAAAGTCTGAGCGGCTGTCTGGTGCTGTAAAAACAGGCTTCAGTCAGTTAAGCCAATAAAAAGGAAAGATTTATTTTAGGATTACTTAAGCGAAGAGTGAGTTGGCCGAATTCTACAGTATTTGGGTTGACAAAAAAATTCAATACTTGTAAGACTTATATTAAGGGTGTATTTACTACTTCAGTAAAATTTATATTGTTTCATACACAAATCAGAAGGAAGGTCTCATGATAACGTTTAAAATTTATTCAGTGTAGAGTATAAATTGTGTTTATTTGTCCATATAATGTATAATTTTTGTAATTAATTTATATCAATTTAATAACAGTAAGACTAATATTAAAAATATTTAAAAACAGTTTAAATATAACATGGTTGTAGTCATTGTTTAACGTGAGATTTGAACCAAAAAGAAATACAAAATTTCTTTTTGGATGAAGGAACTAAAAGGCTATTTATTTGTAAGCTTTCTCTTTTATGCCGGCCAGTCTTTGTCTCGTTGCTTTGAGACATCCATTAGGTAACAATGAGAAGGCAATCGGATAGTTTTTAGGCTCCAATCTCATTGTGAGCCGGTGCGAAGATAAGGAATGGAAGCAGAATCATTTAGGCGTATTAAGTATTGAACATATGACACCGGGCCGGGCGCTCAACGTGTTTTTCCCAACGTGCCCCGGCCGGGTTTGCCATTTATCACCGTGCCGCCGCCGGGCCGTGCCCGGGCTTTGTCATTTCCAAGTATTATTATACTATTTTATGTTACTATTACTACATATGCTTATAAGTTATATAGTATTATTATTAATATTATACCGCGAGGCAGCCTCGGGGTTTTGGCTCGTGAGAGTTGGCTCGCGCGGCAGCCTCGGGTAAAATCTAATAACCCGAGTAAGCCTCGAGGTTTTAGCTTGCAAGCCATTGCTCGCGCGGGAGCCTCGGGTAAATTCTAATACCCCGAGGCAGCCTGGCGATTTTGGCTCGCGTGGCAACGTCGGGTTAATACTGGCATCCCGAAGCAGCCTCGCGGTTTTGGCTCCCTAGCCATAGCATGCGCGGCAGCCTCGGATAAATTCTAATACCCCGAGGCAGCCTCGCGGTTTTGGCTCGCGCGGCAACCTCTGGCAAATATTTAATATTTAAGTTGTCTCAGAGCGCACTGCAAAAACAAACTTGTTACGAAATGTCGCCATTGGAGTGCTCCGACCGTGCCGGGGCACGGACGGGGCACGGCCCGGTGTAATATAAATCCATCTTTAGTTAGGCATACACAAATATTTTTTATGAATTAAAATGAAACCCCTGTATGCTTTACAAAGTATAAAGAGCGACTAGCTCCCGGGTTAGCAGGGTTGTCATTTATTTTTTTGCAACTAATATACTTACCCAAAATTTACTCGTTTATCGCTTTTTCCTTTAGTGAAAACCGTATCAAAATCCGTTGGGCAGTTTAAAAGAAGTTAGAGGCGAGCAACAGACAGACACGGAGAGCGATTTTTTTTTTTTTTTTTTTTTTTTTTCATTTATTATTTACTAAAAAATATACATAAACAGATATCAATTCAATAACATATATCAATTCATAATATGTAAAAATGTTGATAGATATATAGAAGCTGAGACGTATCACGTAGGATAAAACAAGAACCTCAAAGGCAGGAATTCATTTTAATTTCTAATAGTCAAATTACATACAATCATGGTACGGTTTGGGTCAAGACAAACAATTTTTCATTAGGTTTTCTTAATTAGGTTTTAATTAGATAAAAAGTATGGGTTTATATTTAGAAAAATCAATGTCAAAGAAAGCATTATTCAACCAAATTTCAAATGTATAAAATATATTAACGATTCTATTATTAATTAACTAAATATGCCTTTTTAATTCGGCCTAAACTTACTGCATCAAGATTTAAGTTTAGTAAGTTATACCGGGGAGCAACCAAACTGTACCATAATAAAACAGCACAAAACCGAATTAAAATCAGTCTACCCGTTCACGCGTGATGCAGTGACCAAGGTAAATAGGGATTCATTTTTATATATAGAAAGATTGCATAGGATAATTGTGAAATTTGCGTTTGGTTGTTTGAAAACCCTTTAATTATATAAAAATGTTAAAGTTTTAAAAATTTTGTAAATTTTTTTTTTCTAATCATTGCATATTTTAGAGAATTGCAATTTTGAATCCAATATCTCGAAAAAGGCTTCAATTGTTACATTATATCAAGATACTTACGTATGAGGCCTAAGAGACGACTTAAGTTTTTTTAAAATATTAAGATCGGCAGACAGGCTGACGGTACACTTGATGGTAGGTGGCTACCGTCGCCTATAACACAAGCAACGCCAAAGCTGCTGCAAATGCGCTGCCGACTACAATAGGATAAGGGACTAGCAGATAGGGAAATGGGCTCTGGCATCCCTTACTCACTCACCGAAACACAACAGCACACGTGCTGTTATTTCACGGTGGTCTTCTGTAAGGGGGTGGTTACTGCCGCCAGACGGGCTGCCCAAATGACTGCGAAAACGCAGTGTGCCCTGCCACTACTTTCCAAGTCCAGACCAGAGCCAAATTTGAAAAGTTGATTTTGCAAAGTTGACCCTGCCGGGAATCGAAACCGGGAACCCTAGAACAGACCGTTAAGGCAAGCACCCTAACCACTCATCCAACGGACGCGTCAAGTTAGGTAAGCTTACTGCGTTTTTCGATTTATTAAAAAAAAACTCAATCTTCATTAATAGCTAAAACTATTTAAAGCAAGGCAAACAACAGTCCCATTTGAGACAATACGTTTTGCAAAGTAATCATAAAAGGCCAAAAAATAAAAGAGCTGCGTATTACGTCAGACGTACGCTTTCTTTTGTTCGTATCGTGATTCGACACAAATTATACGGACCTTGGCCTATTTATTTGTAGTAAAAATGTTCCGAAAGAACTGAGATTTTTTTTTACAATTAAGGGTGTCAGACAGGCTACCGGTCCACTTGTTGACTGATAATGGTTGACTGATAGTGTCGCATAGAGGGATAAGCAACACCAGAGGATTTCAAGTGTTTACTGATACTGACAGGATGAAAGATAAGTGGGATTGTAGTGGAAATAAGAGCGTACGAGTATACGCAAAGTCACACTAAAGAACAAAATTGTATTTCGTCACAAACAACTTCACACTGAAGCTGTCATTACATATTTTTACAGTTGATTTATCAAGGCTTGTCCTTGATAAAGTTTATTTGATTCTGCGCAATAATTTTGAAAATTGGAAAGGAACATTTTCAACACTTTCTACTTTTTGCTATTGAAACAGTAAAAAGTAAGTTGCAATATTAAAAAAATACAAAAAATACATTTTGTTTTATCAAAACGTCATCAAGCTCTGGTCTGAAGCTGGGAAGTAGTGTCAGGGCACACTGCGTATCGCAGTCATTTGGGCAGCCCGTCTGGCGGCAGTAACCACCCCCTTACAGAAAACCATCACCGTGAAATAACAGCACGTGTGCTGTTGTGATTCGGTGAGTGAGTAAGAGATGCCAGAGCCCATTTCCCTATCCCCTCCTAATCCCTTATTATTAATTATACTGTAGTCGGCAGTGCACTCGCAGTGGCTGTGGCGTTGCTTGTGTTATAGGCGACGGTAGCCACCTACCATCAAGTGGACCATCAGCATGTCTACCGATTTGCACACACGTACACAGGTATACAGAAAAGCGCATAGGGTACCTTTCATATAGAAAAATACTATTCCCGAGGGCGCGGGCTAAAGTTAGTTGTTTATAAATCTTTAACGTTAAAATATTTACTTATATTATTATTTAAAATAAAATATTAAATTAATATTAATATTTGTTAATATTTAAAATAAAATATGAACCCAATTAAAAACAATTTCATTTATGATGTATGGAAATAATTTATATATCATAAAACACCACTGATAAGCTTTCGTAGAGTTGTCTACGCCGTAGCTTCGTTCTATGAATTTACGTAGCGTGCATTCGTAGCATTCTTAATGTTGCATAGGTCAAGGTAAATTATTTACGTAACACCTATTGTTTAATTTTTAAACCTAACCTATTTTTTTTTCAATTAGTTTTATTTAGAATTACAATTAGTATAATATGTATTTTTTAAGTTGCTCAGTGTAGCGAAATGTCCCTTCAACATAATGTGGATAACGGTGCTGATAACGGTGTACAACTACTGCTTATATGTTGTACTTATTACTTTTATTTAATTTATTTACCTGACACATCGCATAATTTTTTGTTGTCAAACAAAATAAAAAATATATGTATCAATAGACAATACAAGAAAACTGTTTTCGGAATCTTTATGTTCTATTCCTTATTTTTTTTATCTAAAATTAATCTATTTACATGCCTTATACTTATATGCCAGGAAAATTTATTTTTTGGGACCATTTCAAAAACAAAGTTCCCACACATTAAAATTAATTTGCATAAAGCGAGACGATCAAAAAATAGGATTTTTTGAAAAAAATAATAAATCTTTTTTTATAAAAAATCGTTATATTGTCGTTTTTATTAACAATTTCATTTTGACCAAACAGTTGACTATGTATAAAATGTTTTCATGAAAAAGACCTATAGGTTCTTAAGACAGTTCCTGTATTTTTTTTATAAATTCGTCTGAGAATATAGGAAAATTCAGAAGACGTAATCACAATTTTACGATAGAAATTTCTGATAAGTTAATTTATTCAATCATAATCTGTTCCTTCGGGCGACATTTTTACACATCGAAACGACAAATTAATTATGCTTCATTAAATTTATTAAATTGAATTAATTGATTTTAATTTAATTAAACTTTAATGTCAATAGAGAAATCAAAACAAGAACTATGCAAATATTTTCCAAAGAAAATATTTACATAGTTCTCGCTGTTAAGTTTCTATTTCGTTCCTAATTACTAGCATTTTGTTTAATATCGTAAATTTCTTATTGGGCAAATTTTACTTATCTACTTCTATTTCTTCATATCTCTGGGATCTGTTTATTCTTTATAAATAAAATACTGTAATCTTTCCATGATACAGGTGCACATATGTATTCTCTTCAATAACAAACCATAATATCTAATATAAATAACTTTTTCTATATTAAAATAAAACTATCAAACATGACTTTCTTTTACGGTCTCACAATTCATTCTCATAATTTTATTTTTACGTCAAATCAAAATCAACTTATATTTTTTTTAATTCGATATTTTTGAAAATCAAACCTATTTAGTTGCAGCCAGTATTTAAGTTCAAAAATTCATTAACAAAATTTAACTTTCTTTATTCAAATTAACTAAGAAAGTTTTATTTGTTCATAATTAATTAATAAATACAGTAATTTACAATAATCTCATTATTAAATTTCTTTCAAAATAAAAATGATCTAATTTGAATTATAAGCAAATCCATTGTTGGATTCAAAGTAAATGTCGAAGTGATTAACGATTTACCTTACATATTATTCACGTGACTTTCCTGCTTCCTGCTTAAAAATAAAATTGCATAAATAATAATATTATGCAATTACTATGTAAGAAATTTATTTCCCAAAAACGTTTTTTAGGCCACAAACAAAGTGTTTTACAACCGAAAATTAACCCAAATTCGTAAACCCTCCTACGAAGCGAACAAAGTTGCTAATCGTCCATCGACAACATTAGCGTAATCCTAACGATCAAATCCTGAAGTGCACGTGATTTGGGCACGCGAGCTTTTACGTAACACTCTATGTAATCATACAAACTAACCCTCAAACATACGAGTAAGGTTTATTTTTTACGACAACTTGCACAAAATTCTTTAAAACCCCTACAAAACGAAGTTATTATACAGACTGCCCTTAAAACGAATTAATGGATGTAAAACCATATTTTTACTTTAATTTTTGAATTATGCAATATTTGAATAATTTGTTATCATTAATAGTGGTAAGAAACAATGTCAATTGCTGTCGTAAATTTTTATCAATTTATCTATTAAGTGTGTAATAACGGAATGTAGTTATTAATTAATTAAATTTGTTTTTAAAGGTGGCATATATAGAGTAAATATTTTTTTACTCTACCTATATACATTTCAGTCACTAAATTACAAAAAAAAATGTATTATTTTTTGTAATTTAATTTTTTTTGTATAATATATACATTTCAGTCAAACACTGGGCATCACGAATGTATAAGGGCCACAACTGTGAGGTTAATTTTTTTTAGGATTTACAAAATCTGTATACACAGTGCAAGTAATTTCATAGGTACAAAAATTTCATAATAATAGATGATGGGGAGCACTCCGTGCCGGATTTGTCTGCTTCTGACAAGATTTATGGGGAAATTATGTGGGAGGCCTATGTCCAACAGTGGACGTCCACGGCTGAGATGATATTATTCATTTATAAAGTTACAAAAGTAGGTACACAAGTACAAAGTAGCAAATTACAAAAGTAATTTTTCTTTCTACTTTCTTTCTTCTACTTTCTTGCTACTTTCAATATCTTACATATAGTGAAATAACCTAAGATTAAATAATAAAGATTAAATAATTTGTTTCGGTGTTCGCATAAGAGATGACTTATTCTTTATCCTATCATTTTCGACACTCTTCTTAGTTTTACTTGAGTTTACAGGCACCTACCATTCAAGGATGGACCATCCATCCGTCCACCCAAACCGGCTGAGGGTCAGCCGGTCTGTCGACATATTTTATTATAAGGAAAGATAATTTCGTTTCTTAATGAAGACACTCGCTTTTCTTATTAAATTTCTCTCAAAAACAAAGATTTTATGTGCGTGACAATTTGTATTTTTTATGTTAATGTTAATCGTTAAGACTTAGCCATTAGTTGTTCATTTAGTGAAGACATCTGATAAAAATTTCATTAGACCAAGGTTAAAGACTACGATAATTAAAGTGTTAGGTACTGTTTATTTATTTAACACGAATGCCCAAACCCCTCTTTTCCACTGGACGCTCTGGGCAAGTGCCCAGGGCTCCGTCATCAATGGAGCCACCTAGTTTCCACCTAACTGCACTGAGGAACGCTCCTTCTCCAAATTGAAAATAATAAAAAAATAATTAAGAAATACAATGCTTCAAGAAAGACTGACCAGTTTGTCGCTGATGTCTATAGAATTCGATGTACTCAAAGGCATATACTTTTAAGAAGTGAACTGTAAACTGTTGTTAAGATGTGTGTTAAGATTTTGAATTTAAGAGATACCTAAGGCTTTAAGATGCGCATCTTAAAGCCTTAGGTATCTTTTAAATGAACATAGATTTTTAAGCACTAGATAATCTCATATAGTAAATATTGAAAGAATTACTGTTCTGGATTATGTTAAAATTATATCTAGTAATTTAATGTAAAAGTAAAGAAATGAAATAACGGTTTAATAAATGTAAAATTTGCCTTTAATATTTATTTTGCCTATTTAAAGAAAAAAATCCTTTGTCATAGTCATAAAGGCCTCATTAAACTAAAACTCATTAACTCTTTAAAAATAAATTGCATAATTATCTCTTGTCCCAAGCTTAGTTAGCAAGTTGTTATTGTTTTAATCTCAAGTGTATATATGTTATATATGTATGTATTTGTATTTTATATGTATATATATTATTTTGTATATATACTTATGTATTTATCTATTTATTTATGTATATGTGTATGTTTTTCTTCTCTGTTATATTTGAAAATTTAGTATATAGATTATTGATTATATTTTGTTTCTTTAGCACTCTACCTCTTTCTCTCTTTCTTGTTTTCTCCTCTGCCACAAGGTTGTCTGGAAGAGATCGCTCTTAGCGATAAGACCGCCTGTACTCACTTAGTTGTAGTATTTATTTATTTGTTATTTTCATTTATGTTGTGTGAGTAATAAAGAGTTTGTCTGTCTGTCTGTCTGTCTAAAGTGCCCAGGGTCTGTAATAGGTTAAAGGCGGCCCTGTCAATGCCATAGTGCATGTCATCAACTATGTAATATTTTTTAGAAGTCATAAGACTATTATGATAAAAATATTTTTTGTTACGAGCTAGGTTTTGGATAAGCATCAAATTTTATGTATGGATGGGTTTACCTATTAATATCGTATGTGTGTTGTCGTATGTGTTCTTGTAACTGACACAATGCAGTGATTGTTATTGCTGTCCGCCTAAGTGTATGGTGTGTAATGGTGTATACACATGTGCGAATGTTTAAATGTGAAAAATAGATCATAGAAGGAAGCGATTGTGTAAAAATTATGTTGTTCAACAGTTTTTCAGATTGATAAAATATTTTATTCGTCATCTTTTGACAAACAGCTAATCAATTGAAGTATGTGAAGCGAAGGATATTCCTTGAGATAAAGTTTAATAAAAAAATTATGAGAACTTTGATAGAAAAAAAATAATTTTTTTTTTCATTGATAAAATAACATATTATGTACATCCTGTGACATCAAGCACTAGCATTGCACCTTTGCTTAAACCTTTTAAAATTAAAGAAAGGTACCGAGTAATTGTGACCTAATTAAGAGAAATTATCAAAATAATAAAATCGTGATATTGTCGCAATTATATAAATAGAATATTTCTTAGTTTAGCCTTGAACAGGTATAATTCGCGATTTTTTTTGTATCGACTGGAAATTGCTCAATGATGATTTTTTATCATTATCTTTTTATATTTTATTTCAATAGAAAATTTTTAGAGTCCTTTTCGTAGTAGAAAAAGAATTCCTTAAATATAGTTAAAATGTTTTGTTACTATCAAATTGAATACAGTTATCTAGTTACATAATTTATTAGATATCAACTATAAACCAAGAAAAACAATTTTTTCTTACGGTTTGTAAAAAAAAAAAAAACTGTTAAGAGACCTTTGAACTGACTATGTGGTTGTCTTGTCAGATGGCACGCTGATAATTTCATGGTCGCCATAACAACCTAACTCAAACAATTCACCTTTACCATAAACGTAAGTAATTAGACCACAGCCTCACTCTTAAATTATCACTATTCGTTGTGTAATATATATATTTATTTATTTTTCAAAGTTATATATACAAATTTATTTCAATTTTTTTGTGTATGTATGAGTATAATAAATGTGATGATCTAAAAACTGAATTTTCTTATATTTAAAAACAAATTAGGTAATATGAATTTGACTAATGTAGTGTTTTCATATATCTATGAAGTATGAACATGTACCAGGCTCTAATTAAATTTGACACATATTTGGAATGCACTTCTCATTTTCAAGGGCCGCATCATCAACGCCTTCGAAATAGGTTAACGGGTTGAAATGCTGCCAAGTGTGCGTCAAAGTTTCGTTAGCATGCAAGGATTGCGCGGGCGAGCTTACCGTGGGCATCAGTTGATCAGTACTTCTAACTCTTGTCACCTTATTCTTGTAAATGAGCTTCTTGAGGGCCCGCTCGAAGGTCTGATTCCACCTCATAAACAACACGTACGCTCCGTACAAGGAGAACAGCACCAACGCCTCTTGCCAATAGATCTCGCTGTCGCGGAAACAGTATATCAGAACGAGGAGGCTGATCGAGTAAAAGGTACAGTCACGAAACAACGGCCACCATGTCAACGAGAGGGTGGTTCGCGAGAACAGCGCGCACGCACCTATCACGAACAAAATGTTGAACACGGCCGAGCCAACTATCGTTCCTATGCCTACGTCATCGAAGGAGACGAACACGCCTATGATCGAGGTGAAGAGTTCGGGCGCCGAGCCACCTGCGGCCATGAAGGTGGCTCCTGCGACGTCATCGCGAATGGCCAGTCGCTCTATGATGACGTCCAGGGATGGTACGAAGAATTCGTCGCATACAATCGCCAACGCGACGAACATGTATCCCATGCCGACGATATGTAGGAATACGGCGCCGGATCGCCGCTGTTCTTCTGTGAACAGGTCGGTGGGGAATAGCGGAGCCTTCTCTTCTTCTGACGTGGGGGATTGCGAAGGCTGGGATACGAGCTCGGTGAATAGCTCGGTAGTGTTGGGATCGCCGGCCCGCGCCGCTGCCAGCAGCGCTAGCAGCAGCGCGCCACCCATACTCCCGTCTCGGGGGCTTGGAGCACACTGCCGCCACTGCTACCGCGTACCCTCTCACCTCACCCCTCGGCAGCGCCGCTCGATACCGCCGCACTGCGCCGCGGCGCCGCCCGCCCGCCCTGTCCTGTTCCCGCCTTTCGCGATTCGATTCCGCAACAGCAAAGACCTCAGCCTCGAGCTCAAACGCCAGATGCGTTCATTTCAAGAAAAAATTAAACTGCACGTAGCAATCACAGACAGGCGCTCGAATTAGGAGAAATCGTTATTGCTTAGCTATTTCATATTTTTTTCTTTAATAGGTTTGCAAAACAGCACACAATCTTTATTGGAATTAAAAAACTCCAATAAAGATTGTGGAGAAATCACAATTAATTGGAAGAAATCTGCAATGATTGTGCCTTTCATGATGCAAACACAATATAACAAAAAAGTAGGTATCATCAGTAAGATAATTATAACTAATAAAAAAACAATGAAAATTCTAATACAAAACCAAAACTAAAGAAAAAGAAAACCAATAAATGCAAACTAAGTAAACAAATAAAAATTAAAATCTTATCCCAATGTCCCCTTACCCCATATAATTATTATACAAATTATTTTATATACGTATTATTTTGTGCATCAATTAATTAATTGAATGCCAACAAATGACTATAAAATATACTGTGGTAAATAATGAAATATTTTAATTCCTGATATATCTAGCTATGTTATAATAATAATAATAATCATAATAATCATTTATTTATTTGCTGAATATAGGTAATTACAACAATGGTTTTATAATGTATAAGGCTCTCTACATTCTACCCTTTGGGGTGTGCAAATATTTTGATATTACTACATAACAATATACTTATAATAATCAATCACTATCCACCAAGTTATCAGACATATAATCTTTTAAATCATAGTAACATTTATCAACCAGTAGTTTTTTAACTTTCTTCTTAAATATACTAATATTGCACTGCTTAATATTGTTCGGAATTTTATTATATATGACTGGTGCTAGACAAAAGACACTCTTATGCATAAGGGCTGTGTGTGCTTTGCGAATACACAGCCTATTTGGATCTCTTTGAGCTCTGTTAGTGTTCTCCGAAACTCGTCTAAATAAAGTAGGATTCGATTTTACATATACTACAACTTCATATATAAAAAGTGAAGGAAGTGTTAGTATTTTATGTTGTTTAAAATAGGGCATACAACTAGCTGTTACTTTTAATTTAAACATTGCTCTGATACACCTCTTTTGTGCTTTGAAAACTAAATTTTTGTCAGTCGAGTTTCCCCAGAACAGCAGTCCATACCTTAGTACTGATTCGACAAGGCCGTAATATGCCAATAAGAGGGCTTCAATCCTTACAGTTTTAGATAGTTCGTGCAGGGCATACGCTTGTTTGCTTAGTCGTTTTCTGAGATCATCAATATGAGCTTTCCAATTTAATTTACTGTCAATTGTTAGGCCTAAAAATTTTGTTATATTAATTTCTTTAATCGTTTGATTTTCATAATTTATGTATGGATATAGTTTATCACGTACTCTTGGACTAAAATGCATAACATTTGTTTTTAGCAAATTAATTTTTAAGTTATTGTTATTTAACCAGCATATAATCTTTCTTAAGGCAGTGTTTATGTCATTACTATATGTATCTTTGTCGCTACATTTTATCACCAGTGTGCTATCATCGGTAAAAAGACACATAGGATGATCAACAGTTTTTGGTAAATCATTAACGTATATTATAAACAACAATGGACCTAAAACACTACCTTGTGGGACGCCGTATTTCAGAGTACGTTCCTTGGATAAAAATGTTTCATGTGTTCTATTTTCTCTGTTTATTCTAGTAATCTCAGTAATTTGTTTCCTCTTGATTTCATCAGATTTAGTATATTACCTGTTTTTCCATAACATTCGAGTTTTTCAAGAAGAATTTCATGGTCTACATGATCAAATGCTTGCGTCATGTCCATGTTAACATATATGTTATATAATATTAGATATTACATGTTTAATATGACTAATGTATTGCGCTTAGGACTATATTTGATAATGTATCCTATCTTGTATGTCTAATTTTTAATTGATCGTACATTTAAAAATAGTAATTTATTTATGACAATTATGACAAAAAATAACATAGCTATACATAGAGCAAAAATACAGGATTGAAACTATAAGATTTATAATATGTATATTGTATAGTGATAATAAATTAAAAATTAATAAAATATTATCTGGTTTATTATCGGGATTAACATATAGGTCTTTTTATCTTGGAAAAAATTCGTGAATCATGCTGAACGCGAACGAAATCGCGGGCACCAGCTAGTTGATTATATAACTAAGTAAAAATACAAATGTTTTATCAATATTTCGCTAATTTATTGTATTTGAAAGCAATCTAAATGAAACTATAACCAAAATGACCTAGAGAATAGAATTAGGGAACATAAATACATGCGTAAGCTGTCGCACAAATGTCAAAGTGACAGATAACGTAACGCTTTCTAGTTAACGCTTGTATTAACTTTACTCCTCATAAAATTTCTATACCGGAGGCTTTATATGAAAATCAATTCCTTAAGCCCTCTATGTAAACAACCGATAGAATTTTTAGTGTAGTAAACTGCGTGATTACCAAGTTCAGCCAATGTTACAAGATCATGATATCGATTCTCACTAAATTATGGGCTGTGCTCTCTCTGACGAGGAAGCATTCAACTCCAGAATCATAATAAAATTAAAACAACTCACCGTTATTATTCACCCTCATTGCGCTCAAACCCGATAAGCCGCCAAAGTGTCCAATTTACTCGCATCAAATACAGATCATATTTGACTTGTCCTGGATGCGTTGTTGTTGTAACACCTTCATATTTCTAGATCGAAAATCTGCAGCTTCGTGATGCATAGGCGAGAAGTAGTGGAGTCCCTAAATAGTTTCCGGTTATTTTTTTTTATTTTTTTTTTAAACTTGTCACGCATCTTGATTTCACTCGTGTATGCAACACGCTGTATTTTATTTTTGAACTAAGCAATGTTAGCGCGCACAGTATAGTGGAAATGGCTATCAGCTTGAGATCTAAGGCTTTTTATCTCGTCATAACTATTGTGATGAGTCGTTTTCCTTAGACCGCAAGTTTACAAAAGTTGCCGCCGTTATTTCATAATTTTCAAACCGTGATAAAAAATTCTTTGAACTGGTGCCACTGTATTCCGACGATATGTTGTCTGAGTGAACAACTGTAACGCAATCTTGAGAGCCGCACTTAACGCAATGATCAATGCACCTCCTTGTCATGGTCTTTCTGAAAGGCAAAGGTCCACGGTGTTGCATCAAGCTCACGAATCGGCATTGGTAGCTTCAGAGTTGAAGTCCGATAACTTCAATTCACTCGACGTAAGCGAATCCTTTATAGCTTCGACTGACGATTTTCCGACTTTGAAACTTCATCACACTTTGCCACATAATTACGTCGTTTTAATTTTCAATGCATTTTCAGTGTTGAGGTAATCCCACTTCTCATGTCCCGACCCCACTTGGAACCGTGTGTGTGTTGGAACTGTGGAACCGATATCAGGCTCAAGAATAGCCGAAAATAAGAAATAAGATTCGATGCTTGTAATACACGAACGTATATTCAGATAATAATCGAAGTGACAATGTATATATTATTATTAACAATTAGATCGACGCAAGTGGATTTAATTGGGAATACGGTGTGCTCGTCGCGGGACTAGCTCGACAGGTTTGCTCGTCCATGGTCCTCTCTCTATTATCAAAGGAAAAAATCCTCTACCATTCGCGAGCCTGATACACATCACGGTTGCTAGTTCCGCGTCGATTGCACTCGAGCTTCTTGCTTGCCGTTTCCAAAAAAATTGGTTAGATGGTGTTATATGCTGACGGGAATCGATTCTTAAAACCACCGTGAAATAACAGCACGTGTGCTGTTGTGATTCGGTGAGTGAAGTAAGGGATGCCAGAGCCCATTTCCCTATGCCTTCCTAATCCCTTATTCTTAATTCTATTGTAGTCGGCAGCGCACTTGGAGCAGCTTTAGCGTTGCTTGTGTTATAGGCGACGGTATCCACCTACCATCAAGTAGACCGCCGCTATCACAAAAAAAATGTTTACAAAGTTAATAGGTATTCTATAATTCTAGGATTAAAAAATGGTTTAAAAGCATAGTATGAATATATTGGTCCTTCTTCTTATTGGTTTTTTGTTTTTTTTTAAACCATCACTACGTTTTGATAATCTTGATATCTCTATTAAATAAAAACACACTGTTCAATATTAATGTGCACATTATATTATCTTCTCTGTATTATACATTTTATGAAATAAAATTAAAACTATAAAAACACATCATTTCTGTTCCTTTTCTTTTCTTCTATCCTTTTCTTCTATACTATTTTTTCTCACAATGACATATTCAATCTAGCTTTTTAAAAAAACATTCTAATTTCAATTATTTAAGTCAGCCAGGATTCAAGTTCAAAATACATCAACACTTCTATACCTAGTTCAGTAAATATTAATTAGTTTAATATCATTGATTCTACGTTTCTACATAAGAAAAAAATAAATAAAAAAAAAACCAGCTCTTAAAAATTAATGATTATGGTTAACGCAAAAAGAATATTTATATATACATGAGAAAGTATCCATCAGCCAACATTATATAGGAGGCGCTGTAGTAGCATTAGGGTACTGCGTTGTCATAGCATTTTATATGCGGGGGTTTCATGAACTAAGCAACCAACCAATCATGCCAAATACCATTGCTACACAAGCGCCTTTCTGGCCAATTTATGTTAATGGTGGAGCCATTCCATCGATAATGGTTGACAGTTTTTCAATTTAACCCTCATATAAGTTATTCATCCTTACTTTCATTCTATAAACGTTACGATTATGGACCTTGTCATAAGCGTTTTCGTAGTCGAAGACAACAATAAAGAATATTTTATACCTTCCTATATAAATAATTTCATAATTTTCCTCTTCTTTTTATTTTAGCTATGGCTCCATTAGATCTTCTACCGATGATTTTGCCAGTGTCATTTGTGAAAATAGGAATATAAAAAACTCAAATTTCAAATTAAAATCAAAAGTAACAGATCCCGAAACTAGTCAGTCAAGTCAAGTACAAATTTTTTCTTTAAATTTTCTAAAACAGATCCGTCAAGTCCAAAGCAGTAAACTCCAACAGTTGAAGTCCAATTTCATAATCAATGATTGCTCTTTAACCGAAATGTCATCGTGTTGTCATCGTGTTTATTTGACCTGTGGTTGATGGCTGTCAAGTAAAGATTGGGATTAGGATTTTGTCAATTTGACATACCTTGTCACTTCGTTTTGCAATTGGCTTGGCATTGACACTTTTGTCACACACACGTAAGGTTTCTGAACCGTTAATAAAAATTGATTTTTTCCTAATTATATTAGGTAACTTATTATAATAAACAATTTTTAGTTTTCATAATGTGGATCGATGAAGCGGACGGTTTCGCTGAGATTTTCAAAGGCTACTTGCCTTTTTACGTTTTAGTTTTCCTTCCTATTTTCTTTATTATGTCTCCAGTGAAGCCAGTGGCTGGTTCCCATGAGTTTTCCGTTTACAGAATGCAACAATACGATCTACACACCGTCCCTCACGGTAAGTTGTAAAAATAATTTACATTTAATTTAAGAATTCTAAAATTATTTTCCATTTTGAGGTTATCTTATAATCTGTTTTAAATTTAACCAATGCTTACATTTTACTTTGTTGACAGTGATATATGTAATTTGTTTAGTGATCTGATAAGATAAATGAAAGACAACGCGTATAAAAAATAACTGTACCTACTATTTTCTTTTATAACCTTGTAGCATGTTTTTAAAATAATCTCTTGAGAAATGAGATTAATTTACCTTCTACCAAGGCCCCATGACTGAAAGTAAACTAAACATTTCCTTTCTGCTGGTGCAAGATACTTCCATAAATTTTTCTTTGCACTTGAAAGTTACGAAATATTTTGGAACACCATCTAATTGAATCAATGAAATATACTACAAACCCAATGGTGTTTATTATTTTAAAAGGTGAAGGTAACCAGCTGCCTTACCATTATGTGGTAAGGCAGCTGTGGTGCCAACCTTTCCAAAAAAAGAGAAAAAAGTTTATTTTCACTAAAATTGTACTGTTTTATAATAAATATCAATACAAAATAATAAAAGTTATTTGTATTTTAATGAGCACCTTGGTTGAGTTGTTAAAGTGCTTGCTTTAACACTCTGTCTCACTGGTTTGGAATCCCAGCAGGATGTAATTTGGAAATGAACTTTTCATAGTTGGCTCTGGTCTGGATCTGACAAATAGTGGCAGGGCACACTGCATGTCGTAGTTATCATCGTAGGCAGTCTGTCTCTGTGTGTGCTGTTGTGTTTCAGTACCAGATGGTCAGTGTTCAGGATGCCAGAACCCATTTCCCTATTCCTTCCTAATCCCACTGAGATTGGCAGCACACTTGCAGCACTTGTGTTGTTGCTTGTGTTACGGGTGACAGTAGCCACCTACCATCAAATGGACCTGTCTGTTGACCTTAAAAATAGTTAATAAGGCAATCATTTTAAGATAAACTAACTAGTTTGAATTTCGTATCCAGGTTGCCGCGGTGCCAGCTTCAATCTAGAAGGACGTTCCCTCGCCTCTTGGAGCACATCCCGTCACTGTGTTGTAGCTCGAATTCAAGACATCACAATTGACCAATTTATGGAGATCAGAAGTAAAGCTGGTGCTCTTTTGTTGGTGCTGCCAAAAAATGACACAGCCCTAGCGCCAGAACAGAAAGAGGTGGGTAATGTTAGTTAAGACATTGTGTGGTATTTTTATTTCTCAAAGAAACCCAGAAGAATTTGCCTTTTAGTAGTTTGTTCTTTCAAAAATGCTTTTACCAACTGATATTATATTTATTAAACTCTGATAGTATTTATATTAATAATAATTATTGTTTATAATCCACATACAGTCCGGATATTATGATGTTGAACGGACCCTCTAAAGTTGGTTAAAAAAAAATTGCAATACAGTAGGTATAACTTAAAACTTTTTAAGAATTAAATGTGTAGCTAATTATAAGTCAAAATAATCCTTCATAGGTTAGAATACAGTTGAAATTAATGTTTTGTTTTACTGGAACAATTAAGGAATAGGGAATGCTGGATTAAGAAGGGATAGGGAAATGGACTCTGGATACCTTACTCACTCGACTAAACACAACAGCACACATGCTGTTATTCTACAGTGGTCTTCTGTAAAGGGGTGACTACTGCCGCTATATGGATTGCACAAATGACTGTAAAAAGTGTGCTTTTTACAGCTTTTTACTTGCTAGATCCACACAGGAACTTTGGTAAGTTAATTTCTAAACAGGGCCACCTGTTGCGAATCGAACCCAAGACCTCTGAGACAGAATGCTAAGGCAAGCACCTTTACCACTCTATCAATGGGCTCGTCAAAATTAATACCTTAAGCCACAAAAGACTAAAATAAATTACAAAACAACCCATTATATTATTTGCTTTTGAGTTGTGATCAAATGTTATCAATATTTTTTGAGTACTCATGCTTCATTTGCTGATGTAGGGATAATTTAGGTCTCACATAGTTAAAACAATGTTTTCAATAAGTATGACCATTAAAGTTATTGATAATGATACGGTTGGGGTATAGCAGGGGGGGGGGGGGGCACTTTTTGGGACTTTGTGAAGAATTTTTTTTACAATTATTTTTTTTAGCAATGGAATCTTTTAGAACGCATCAAAATAAGTCAATCAAACGTCAAATAAACTTTTTTCTAAAACCAATAATTGCAGAGATATTGTGGTCCAAACTTCAACTTTTTCTAATGCACTTTGTGTTGTGTATGGAGTGAGACTTTTTTTTCCTAATATTACTTCATTTTAGCATAACAATCATACAGAAGGCATTAAAATAAGAATAAAATGTCAAATAAACTTTTCTCTAAAATCAACAATATTGTAGTCAATATCTTTGCAATTGTTTACAAAATGTGTTACGAGACTTATTTGTGATAAAAACAAATAGGTTAGGTTCTGGAATGTATACGAAATTAAGTGCGAGCGGAGCGAGCCAGAATACTGATGTTGGCAAAAAGACTGTGTACTTATTACAAAGTGTGTTACCAGAATTATTTGTGATGAAAACGAATAGGTTAGGTGCCCCCCCCCCTTGCTATACTCTGACCAAAGACACCAAGATTGTGTCCATAAGAGCTACTAAAAAATATTTCAAATTTGATTTCAAATTCAGAAAGTTTTAATGACTCAATGAAATTACCCAGATTGTTATGAGCCCGTTGGCTGAGTGGATCGGAATACTTGCCTTAACGCTCTATCCCAGGGGTCCCGGATTCGATTCCCGGCTGAGTCAACTATGGAAATGAACTTTTGCGAAGTTGGCTCTGGTTTGTATTTGGAAAATAGTAGCAGGGCATACTGCATTTCGCAGTCATTTGAGCTTATGTAAAGGGGCAGTAACCACCCCTTTGCTTAAAACCACTGTGAAATAACAGCAAATGTGCTATCATGTTTTGGTGAATTAGTAAAGGATACCAGAGCTCATTACCCTATCACTTATATCCCTTGCCATTAATCCTTTTCCTTTTATTATACCGTGATTTGCAGTACTGCAAGACACGTGATGGCTTGTGAAGACACGCACTAGGTAAAAAGTATTGGATTACAAATTCTTTTGTCTTGTCCCATCTATAATTAACACACAGTTAAATGTATTTGATAAACACAATCGTTTCGTTACGATTGAACGTAGCGACACTTAAAAAAAGATGTTAAAATACTTGTACATTTTTTAAACTTAAGTCTAACACGATTTCAACGAGTAGATCTATTTATGAAAGCGACGTGTGCCGAAGTTTATCCCAGCGACACAGACCTAGAAAGGGTGCATTTACAGATCCCATAGGTGCATAGACACATTAGCTTGAAAAGCAAATTATTTGAATTTTTTTTTGAGAAAACAAAAAACAAAAAAAAGACATTTTTTTAAATATTTTAAATTTTGTTCCAAATAATATATTGACTGCATGACTATCTGCCTGGGTTAATAAATACTGAAATAATATTGCACCTTAACGATAAAGAGGTTGACGATCATTATCACAATCTTGACTGTAAATCTTTTTAATGGTACTTGTTTCAAAAATATTTATTCTCTTTTTTTTATATTCTAAATAGCGAACTTCTATTTAGAAACAAGCAATTGTTTCTGTTGATTGATGGTAAGCGGCTATTATTGATGCGCCTTGTCAATGGGCAGAATGTAGGTCACAGTTTCTAGGTTATACACTTCCTGAAGACAAACTTATTAGATTGTAAACATGCAAGCCATTATGTCATTCCTTACGTTAAAGCTAATAATAGGCTTAACTTATTTGCTCTGAAATAGGTAAGTCAATTTGTGTGCTCTTTTAAAAGCATATTTGTTATTGAATTAAAAATTAATCTTTTTCTTTTTGCGTCAGGCAGCTTGACGGTCCATTTGATGTACTTAGGTGGACAGAAGTAACACTAGAGGGATACAATTAAGCCGTCTTTGACAGCTTAATTGTAATTGCAGGCTACGCTTATTTCTGCGGGTAGGAAAGTGGGCTCGGATATTTCTAAATTAACGAGAACAGCACTCATGTTGTTATTCGGTTATATTCCGTAACAAATCTTTGTTCCGTAACACAAACCAGCCCGCCGTCGTTACAACAAAACAGAATAACAACATATATTTGTTGAGATTTTTATTAAAAAATTGAAGGCAAGCTAACTATCCACTCGGTAGTAGGCGATATAATTGCTAGAAACACAAGCAAGCACTAACTAAGAACATTTACTTAGCTTAAAAGATAAGATGAGGATAAGTGAGAGCTCTGGGAGCCACAAGTCACAGAATAGAAGCAGACTTGCATTTCTATCATGATAGTTCTTTTGTGAGAGAGTGATGCGGTCAAACCCGCTGATCATATCTCTCAAAGTTAACAAAAAAGGACTCAATGTATCTAGCTACTTTTTAAAGACTAATCGTTCTTCTAAACGGCGCAAACAATTTTATTGCGGTTTTCACTATTAGGGAACTTCTTAATTCTTAAATTCTATATGTGTATATATGTACTGAATTAAAATATTGGATATTTCTTGCTTTTAATAAGATCCCATTTGTATTATTTATTTATGTCCTGCTACAAAACTAACAGCTACACATTAAACATGAAACAGAAGCATACAAAAGCAGTATGTTTCTATAGGATAATATTGCAAACTTTCATTTCCGTAGTAGAATGGCGTCTTATCTCTATAGAGCTTAGTTAGCCATTGAATGGTCATCATAATGCACAGCTAGTCGAAGAATCCCTTTTTTTTACAAGAGGAATCTATCATGGTTACCCATCGGCCTGAGGATAGACCTGGTGGGTTAGCTGTGGTGGTAGTGGGATAGACCTAATGACTAAACCTCTTGGCTTCCTCCTCGTCTGGTATTGGTGAAGTTGCGAGGTCGGACGAACACTCTTCCGCAGAGCTCTCTCTGTTAATATATGATAACTGTGATTTTTCTCAATATATTATTCAATATTTACATTTACAGCACATTGAGCTATTAGAAATGGCGATGGGCCAACAAGAGATAAACGCTCCTGTTTACCTTGCTCAATGGTCACTGGAGTTCGAAGATATATTGAAAGATTTGCAGCACGGTTTCATAACTGACGAGAAATCCGGCACTGCTTTGGAAGCCATGATGAATTCTGTTGCGTCTAATGGGTATCAGATTGGTAAGTAACATATTGAACGATTTAAACCTCAGCGAGTCTTCAAAGAGTGTTGGTTATTTCAAACATACGGTTTTAGTTTTTTTCCTTCACTGTTGGAATTAATTAACGTGATTATTTGCTAAGCTATAGTTGGGAATTTTAACAAAGTTCAATGTAATGTGGAGGTTTATGCTCAAGCAAGATCGAATTAGGACTTATTTCTTTCTTCGCAGTGGTGACAGCACCGGTCCCTCATAAGATGGATTCAAAACCAGTGACATTACATGGAAAGTTGACTGGACGCTCGGGATCAGCTCAAACCATAGTGATAGTAGCCCACTACGACTCCTCGTCTATTGCACCGGTATGCCTATTTTTCATTATCTTATCTATTGAATCTGTTTCTATACTAGTTTATATCCCGGCAGATAAAGAAAGCGCAAAGCCACAATGCTATAGGATTCAGCGAGAAAATTGTATTATCTTGTGAAAATTTTGATTTGATTTTTTACGACTTCTGTCATGGATTAATGGACAAGAGTGCTTCGATCAACTTATTTCGACTTTCGGCGATGAAGCTCCATCTTAAGTCACTGTAAACGCTGGTATAATGAGTTTGATTGTAGTCGGGTTCCCTCCAGGATGTTCCCAAAGAAGGTCGTCCAAAATCAGTTAATTGTACCAGAAAACATCGAGGATGTACGTGAACTGATAATGCAAGACCGATATGTGATGGATAGTCCCAGATTTGCGTTGGCATTTCTGGAACTGGAAACAGAAATAAACCAAAAATTTACTAAATATAATATAGGCCAAATATTAGAAAATTCTGAAAAAAAGAAGTAAGATGATAAAATTTTGCAATAAGATGGCTGAAACAGCAATCAGATTAAACAGGACAACATAGTACATTCAACATATCAAACGATACACAAAGTCCTTAGTTACATTGGTGTTTCCGATAAGTCTACTCCTCAATCTCTATTTTATGATTGGTTGAGATTAAAATTAGAGATTAAATCACATTTATAATAATAATATTATATATTAAATTATAAATTATAATTGTATTTATAATATGATAATATTATAAATGCAAAAGTTTGTATGTTTGTTCCTCTATAAAACAAAAACGGCTGAACGGATTTGAATGAAATGAATTTGACACTGTTAAATTTTTTTATAGAAAAATATAAAAAATTCGGCGCCGCTATCGTCAACAGTGGCGGCGCCACCATTGTCTCAGCGATAAAATTGTAAGGCCATATAACTCAAATATTTTCTTTTTTCAACGCGTTCGAAATCGCGGGCACAACTAGTAAATAAACTGGTATAGTAAAGTAAATGTAGACTTTACCTTCAATTAATAAACACCTATCTTGAAGGTGAAGTGTACAAATCTTACATCTTCAAGATATATGTTTGTTACCTTCAATTAATAATGTGCTCAGATTATTTTGTCTCTGTGCTCTCTAAAATAGTAATATAGAACTCCGCTCTTAAAGAACGATAATCGAACAAAGTTTTCAATTTAAATTTCAGGATCTAGCATTTGGTGCCGATTCAAACGCATCAGGCGCTGTAGCCGTCTTGGAGTTGGCCCGAATATTCTCTCGACTGTATTCGACTGTGGCCGTCAGAGGAGCGCCGTCTCTGTTGTTCGTGCTCACATCAGCAGGACACTCGTTAAACTATTTCTCGGCCAAGAAGTGGCTCGAAGAACAATTGGACACCACTGATGCTGCTCTATTACAGGTACCTTAGTTTGCCTTGTAAAGGGCGCCAAGGAGGCGGTCCCCTTGATGTTTTCTGACTACCTTCATCTGAAGGACACAGGCAGAGATGAATGAATGTGCCCCTGGCCTTGTTAAGATTGTTAAAATTTAGTGTTAAGGGTTTAAACACAATAATGTTACAAGATGGGGCAGTGCAATAGTTTTGTATTACGCTTTATTAATTTATTGCTACTGCCTCTCAATACGTAAAATTGATGATATTCCTTCCATTTTTCTACATATACAGCGAGTCCCAGAAGTTGCCGTCGAAACCCCCGATAGACCAAACCATGAGACCTATCAAAAAAATTTGAAAAAAATCTAAGTTAATAGGCATTTTAATAAAAATCTAATAAATGGCCATCTTGTGCTGTTTCTTCTGTTCCTGTTAATACAAATACGTACTTTCTTTGGATTTTTTGTTTTCGCTGTATCTTTTAATAGTCCAAAAGTTTACATCAACTGCTACCGGTTAAAAAAAAAAACATTTTTTACCCAAAGAATTTTTTACAATTATTACTTTAATCAACTATACAAACTGATGTCAAAAGTTAGCGCATTTAATACCGAATCCAAAATGGTATAAAACTTGTTAATTTATTTCTTATCCTAAAAAATAGCCGCTTAATGGGTGTATCGCAGGATGTGTCGTTCGTGTTATGCGTGGAGTCAATTTCGCGATCGACGTCGCTGCGAGCGCACGTGTCGAAGCCGCCACGCGCCGGGGGCGCCGTGCACTCGCTAGTGTCGCGGCTGCGGGTTCCGCTCTCACACAAGAAGATCAACCTCGCCGACGAACTGCTCGCTTGGCACCACGAGCGCTTTAGCATCCGACGCATGGCGGCCTTCACTTTGACCGCTCTGCAGGTGAGTCTCACTTAGGTGGTTTACTAAGGCTACGGTCTTCTATTAAAAGCTATATGTGACGTGTAAATGCTTCGCTCGACGTCTGAACGCCAGGCGCAGCATCAGCGGTCACGTCTGCAGCAGCGGACGACGTCTCGATCGCAACAATAGTTGACAAACAGTGCAGGCATGTGCTCACGTGTAATTTTGTACTGACGCTATAATAGTTCGAAATAACTAGAGACGCAGCGCACAGCTTTTGAACGTCGTCGCCTACGATGGCTAAACGGCGAAAACAGCGTGTGAAACGAAACGCAGTAGTATGTTTCTATATACTCCGGCCATTATAAGAGTGCTGTTCTGACAGGTGTCAATTCCATACATTTTCTGTATCGTTTATTCGGAAATGAACTTTATGCAATGGACATAAAGAAATGTCAAAAACGCATTCATAGAATGACCATACTATAGTAATCACAACGTGACGCTGTGAGTTGATAGCATTTATAGGATTCCACAGCCTAACACTCGAATGTGCCGCATGTCTTACTAGTGAGACTAAAATACTGCAACAATACAATCGCAATGACACAACTTTTGGCTTATTGCATTACACCAAGTTCATATAACGTAACTTGAGTAAATCCCTTTGTCTCATTTACCCCTTATTTGATACACGCAATCTGTTGTTTTGTGTGATACGAGGATAGAGGACAACAAATCTTACATGACTTGCGAAGTTCATCCGTGTTACTTGGATAACGTGCCGCTGCGCACAGTTCGGGTAAGTAGACACTAACCCGCGGACGCGCGAACTTTGGAACAATCTCCATTCTGAGGTGTTTCCACCTAGCTACAATATGGACTTCTTCAAGCGTGCCGTAAACAAATTCCTGCAGAGTAGGCAGCCCACCTGTACCCCCTGGTGTTGTGTGTGTTCTTTGGGTAAGAACATGCCGAAGGTGCCTCACTATGATATCTCGCGGTTGCGGTTTAGCTCACTATCTCGATGTCACCTTCATGTAAAACAAATGCATGCAAAAGACACGCACGCACAAGCCGAAAGATACCTCACTGCGCAATTAGATGTTGCTATTTTCTATGACTAAAGATATAGTCATCTATATCTTTTCTGTGCTGTACTATGTGTGTTGTTAACAATAGATTTTGAATGTTGCCAGAGCCACAAGGATCCCAGCCGGAGTAGCGTAGTGGATCGCGAATCGGAAGAGTCACTTGAACATCTTGTTACTAACATCAGAGTGACGGCCAGAGCGCTCGCCTCCCACATTTACAACCTCACCAATGAGGATAGTACCGAGGACGATGCACTCTTCAATGATGCACTGGTATGTGAATGTGAACCTCTGTAGTTTTTTTTTTTCAATTCACTAATTTTTTAAAAATCATAACTAATATAAATAAGAATGAGTTTGTTTGTTTGTTATGCTTCCATGCACTAACTAGGCATGAAGGGATCAACTAAATATAAACATAAAAATTCACCGCCTGACTAAAATATATGAGCAATAAAGATTGAATAAAATAAACATCTAATAAAAAGGGCGCGCACGAAGTCGCCGATAAAAGTTAGTAAATTTTAAGAAAACTTCAAAAATTTTCAGTGAAAATCTTATAATTACATATTTGAAATTGAGAGGTAAAATCTCGCTTTATTTACCTCACTGTTGAATTTCAGAGTGTGGACGAAGCATCCATCAGACATTGGTACAAATATTTGTCTTCACAGCCGAAGGCTCCACACGTTATAACTACGTCATCTCCTAAATCAGGTATGCATTTACGAATTCAGGTATTCATGTACGATCGCGGAAAGGGAATGTTTATTTCTTTGGAGTGCTGTCTTTGGAGTGCATTCAAAAGTAATGATGATCATTTAAAAGTATGTTACAACCGTAAACTAATTAACTAATTAATACTCCCTTTTCGCGATAATACTTTGAGAAACAGTTATAAAATAAATGCATATTAAATTAGACTAATATATATATTTAGATTATTCACTTTTCATAAATATTATCATAAATCAACTATAGTTTATTTGAAGAAACGCCAATAGGAACCTCAATAATAATTAGGTCTCCACAATACGCTCTTTAACTTGAAACACATTAAAAACAATGGGAAAATTGAAGACAACTTTTCTATTGCCCAACTTTTCAAACTTGGTCTACCTTCCATATTGAAAGTTTTTTTTTATGTTAAGGTCGACAGACAGGCAGACGGTCCACTTGATGTTAGGTGGCTACCGTCGCCTATAACACAAGCAACGCCAAAGTTGCTGCAAGTGCGCTGCCGACTACAATAGGATTAAGGATAAGGGATTAGGAGTGGATAGGGAAATGGGCTCTGGCATCCCTTACTCAAACACCAAAACACAACAGCACATGTACTGTTATTTCACGGTTGTCTTCTGTAAGGGGGTGGTTACTGCCGCCAGACGGGCTGCCCAAATGACTGCGAAAACGCAGTGTGCCCTGCCACTACTTTCCAAATCCAGACCAGAGCCAAATTTGAAAAGTTGATTTTTCTCTTCAAACGGGCTCGTCAAATAGGAACCTTTTATCGCAGTAGTTGTCTGGCAAATCTCCCTGACTGATTGATTCTATGTAACTATAATTCAGGAAACTAAGTAAGAGCTGTAATTGTATGTGTCGTTCGGCAGGCGTGACTGCGGCCCTTGAACGCGCTCTGTCGCGGTATGTGGAAGTGTCGGTAAGCGTGCACGCAGTCGACAAGCGGGAGCCAGAGTTCGCTTTGTACGCGCCAACCACCGCAACACTGTTCGTATACAGGTACTAAAATTTTACACTTCATTAAATTTATTTACATTAAAAATATCATTACAGTTTTGTACGGTTTTGTAGTTCTTTGAAAAGAACAGATTTAGCATTTTATAGAAAGTGTATGTTATGTCCTTATACAATACGTATTGATTAGAACAGTAATTTCGCATAATCACTGATCCGTTTATGACCTGCGCAATCACTAGATGGCGCTGTTAATTTTTTTAGTACGCATCAAATCGAAATCATTTTAAATTTGCCTCAATAACATGAAACAATAAGAAATTATTAACACTCGACGCAACAAATACCAATCTTTTCACATTGCTATTATTACGAATATTTATTGATTTTGCTTTGAAAATATGTCGGAATATTTTTTTACTAATTTCTTAACATTGACTGTCTGCGACTTCGTCCACGTGAATATCTATTATATCGAGTTTCTTCGAGAACTCTATAAAATTTCCCGATAAAAAGTAGCTCAGTGAGGATCTCGGCTTTTATAATGTTTCTTTTTTAAAACCACTTCATTAAAATCTCTATGTAAAATTTAATTATCATATCTTTGATATATGATATCCACGCTAACAAAGTCATAGGCACCAGTTTGTATATTAAATGACTATATTGAATCTTGACAACTCTTTTTGTTTCTTGTTTTCTTTTTATATAGAACTTTAAATAAAAAAATCTAAAAATAATTTGTTTTCACATTAACAGAATAATACAAAAGAAATTTTTTTTTTTTAATTTTTAATTCTTATTAAAGATGGGTTTGTTAATTAAGATGGACCTGTTATCCCAAATTTTGTTTCTAAGCTAATATACTCAGAAGAGACTTAGTTTATGAGTTAATAATGTTTAAATGAACGTGTAATATGAAATGTGCGTGTAATTAATTTATCGTAATAATAATAATAATAAAACCCTTTATTCAGGGATCATAATTTATAAAATGATATTAATGTGCCTCCTCTAACAGTTTCCACTGTGGTCTATCCTGAGGTACCCATATCCACCTTGGGCCAGCAGTTATTTTGAAGTCATCCTCCTGTCTTGGACACTGTCTTCCACGGCTTTTTATTAAATTACTTTGTTAATATTTGAATATTTTTTGTTTCCAGTGTGAAGCCTGCAGTCTTCGACCTCATATTGACCGTTGCGATTGTAGCGTATCTCACAATAGTGTATTTCTCTATACAGTTGTTTCCCAGTTTCTACAGAGAGTACGCTAATATGGTTACGGGGAAAGCCAAAGTGAACTAGACTCTAATGCTCACTGGTAAAGTCACTATTACACGCAATAAGAAGTTCACACTGAAAATGAAATATTAATTGTGACGGTAAAAATATGAAATCGGTCAAATTCATGAATTACCATAATTGCTTATTTAAGGAAAACATTTAAAATTGGTTAATTGAATTTCTATATATAAGTTATAATTATGTGATTTAAAGTATACGTTTTGTAGATTTAAAACTGCTATTGAAAATATTAATGTGGAGGAACCACTATTGTATACAGGAAATTACCATTTTTCTTTTTTTTCTTTGGATTTGACTAGTTTCGAAGAAATGTACTTCTGTCGGCTGTGATTTAATATATATAATATAAAGTAGGAAGTTTGAAAATACAACATTGAAAATTTGACAGGATTTTTTTTTATTCTATAGCAAATAAAATATAAAATGAAAAAATTGTATTTGGATTTTATGACATTGAATTGTTACCGTCACAATTACAATTTTTGAATTTAACAACAAAAATTGATAATTAAATACACTAGATTTTTATACTACACATCGTATGGCTATTAGAGACTGTCCTCTTTTTTAAGTTCTATTAATTTTTGTAGGTAGTTTGTGTTTTCGATAGTTTAAACTTAAGGTGCAACCTTAATACCTCACTTTTCATAAAATCAGACAAATGTAATTGGGCTAATATTTTTTTTTTAATATTTCAATGTAGAGTTAATACATTGTATTTTTTTTTTATAATTGTGACTTACAATGAAAAGATCGTCATCGTCATTCCAGCAATCTTTCAAAATCTGTTTTGTTTATGCTCTCTTCAGATCACACCGGTCCAGTGAGCAAGTGACAAGACTATCGAGCGTTTCGACATTTAGCCTTACAGAAGTCCACCGTGAAACAACGGCTTGTGTGCTGTTGTGTTTCGGTGAGAGAGTATGGAATACCAGAGCCCATAGCCCTATCCTTTTCTAATCTTTAATCCTTAATCCTGCTATAGTCAGCAGCGCACTTGCAACACCTGTGGCGGTTCTTAAACGATAATTTAAAAAAAAACTAAAACTCGTCTACGCTAACTTCCATCCGTCTCAACATTTTCAAAAACTAAACATTAGTTTACATGTCTCAACATTTTAAAAATTCAACAACAAATACTTCAATAGGAAGGGATTAACGATTCGTACTTTGTAACTAGTTACCATAAAAAAAAACACAAATAGGTGTAATGAAATGCATTTTTATGGATTTTTTTTTATTCTAAATTACATTAGTATGAGAAAAGTCTGTAATGTTGCACCTTGAGGCTACATTTGTTAAAAGTACATCTCATTCGTAAGTGAATTATGTGTAAGAATAATATTGTAAGTCACCAAAAATTAATGACGAACAATTATAATAAACTAAATCACAATCACAAATTTTCTATAGCAATAAATAAATATTTGTAATATTTTTATTGTGTACTGTAAAGCCTATAGTCACTTTCTAAGGGTTATTTGAACAACAAAAATTTATATGTCTTGTGAGTCTACTTGCGTGAAACAATTTATTTGTCATAAATATGAACTGTCACTGTCACGTTTGACATGTGTCTATCAATGAATGCTAACACCTCCGTGGTGTTGCCGTATTTATTTTAGTATTAAATAAATGGTAACAATTGTACCATTTAACGTTGTTTATTAAGTACATAAAGCATATTGCTTGGTATGGGTTTTTTCGCATTTAAAATCATTGCAGGTTGTTCCCGTAATGATTGTTGTTGTTGTTGCAACTTAAAATATCATCCCGTAATGATTGTTGTTGTTGTTGCAACTTAAAATAAATATTTAAATTTTTGTATTCAGTAAAAATAAACGTTAAATAAATAAATAGTCATCATTTTATTTCACTCGATGTTACACATCTACCAGGCGTCCCGTGACGGCTCATTTTTTTTTCCAAGCAAATGAAACTTAAAAACCTGCTATAATTAAATAAAAAAATTATAATTTTAGATTGATGAGAAAAAAATGTGAATACGACCGAGTTGTAGAGACATATAAAATATTATTAATTAAATTTATTTATTTAAAAAAAATAAATAAAAAAAATAAATAAATAAATAAATAAAATAAATAAATAAAATAAATAAATAAAAAAAAATAATAAATAAAAATAAAATAAATAAATAAATAAATAAGACCAAAAACTCTTAATAGTCGTTTTATATATTTTGCGCGAAAATATTGCCGCGCGCTTTCTGTGAGCTCCATATGCGGTGTTGTCTTGGAATTTGTAAATAAATTATTCACGAAATATATAATTTGCAAGCTTTTTTACTGTGACACTAAATATAGATTATGATATGGATATAAAGACGAGTTTGTAATACCAGTTATATAAATAAAAAAATTGTATTGTTAAAAAAAATACCGTAAACTCACGTTACGTTACCGTAACTTTACGCTTTTTATACTTGCCACAATTCAATAGGCATGATGACAGTATTAAAGAATAAATGGTAGAGAAATATATATATTGAAAATTTTCTAAAAAAATACCCAATTTCAATAAAAACATTAAGATAAATAAGATTTTGAATAAAATAAATAATTTTATAATAATATTCATATAAAATACTGCAATCCGCCATGTTAAACGAAACACCGATCGGAGCACGGAGCATATACAAAGAGGAGATTGAATTTTTCTATAGAGCGGCGCGTGACTACTGCGCGGGGCAATGAGGAAGTTAAACCCCGCCCAATTATCTTAAATTGCCAATGAAAATTGGCTGTAGTCTACAACAAACAAGCGCCGCCACACCGTGACCAGTGCCGACAGCAGACTGACCAAGACCACGCCCACAAAAAATGACGTCAGGACCTAGTTTGAAATCAGTGCACAGTTGTTTAGGCCATCTCCTCTTTGTATATACTCCGTGGATCGGAGCGAATGACGTTACGCTTTCGTAAATATCACCGCGTCGCTTCCATTATGAAACTGTCAAACTATTCCAGAGAAGACACAACAGACGCCATTGCTATTCTAGCGTTATGGCGTTATGGCAAAATACATCAACTTTTCCTTCAAAACCCTTATTTTTTTAGAACTGAAATTTATTTTGTGTAAAGAAATTTTGGAATAGTTTTGTCAAAATCAGTCATCATGCATATTATAAAATACATAATAAACAACTGGTATTATTTACTCTGCAATAGTTTTGTTTACCGTCCTACAACAGTTCCTTTGAAATATTTTAAACTAATTTACACAGAATGTGACGCCTATGTTGTAACCAATATTTGAGACATATCCACTTTACCGCCATAGAAATATTGTCGAAAATCAATTGGAGACTCCGAATTCTCTCAAGTGCATTTCCGAATTAATCTTTACTTCATTGACGTCACAATTTATTAAAGCTATATTTATTATGACACTTCATAATTACTCCCGCCAGAACAACATCCAAAGTCGAGTAAAAATCGACTTTATTGTGATAGATGTAAAGAATATATTTGTTTAATTTATGAATCAAGTTTGTTGTGTTTTAACCATTACTATAGTTTGATATATTTAATGATAAGCGAATCTTAGACGCGTTCGAAAGTCTCTTTGGATATGTGTGTTTTGTCGTGGAAAGGAGCATTAAAAATGTTATTAATAAAGTAATATTTTTTCTTTCCTTAAAAAGTCCCGAAACTATTTAGTTATAAAAGGATATTTATACAAGCCAGAGCTGTTTAGTTGGTATCGTAATTTAAGCATCTGTCATAGCGAAAGTTTGTTGAGAATTTTACAAATCTAAAATGCTCAATGCAAAATTTAAGCTAAGGATCATGTTCTAAATTCAACATGGCTTTTGTCCCATTAATTAATTACCAGCATGTATGTAAAGCTTTGTTGATTTTTTAAATGTAATGGTTGTCAGACAGCCTGATGGTCCAATTGATGGTAGGTGGCTACCGTCGCATGTAACACAAGCAACGCCACTGGTGGTGAAAGTGCCACTGATAGGGGATTAGAAAGGGATAAGGAAATTGGCTCCGGTATCCCTTAGGTAATTATACCGAAACATAAAATGTTTTAAATATATTTGCAAATTACTTTAAGAAAATTCAATATGTCATGTCGGCAGGTAGGTTGACGGTCCATATTACATTAGGTGACTATAGTCGCCTAATTAAATAAGCAACACCATAGTTACTAGTGAAGAATATGGGATAAGCAGAGGATTGGGGAATCAGCTCTGGCAACACTTAGTTAATAAACTCTCGGATTAATCACAACTTGATGGAATCAATCTGACGTCACGAAATGTTAAACAAGGACTGTTGTTACAATAACGTCTTTGAAAAAAAGGGATGCAAATATAATTTTTTGTCCTTATCGTCGTGGCCGGTTTACTGGCCTCACAAATGTCAAATTGTGACAGTTGTATGGCCAACAACATTAAATGTTGTAATATATATACTACTCAAAACAAAATAAGGGCCACTAAGATTTTTTGTTGTACCATGAAAACAATAAAGACATTAAATTGTTTAACTTATGTAACTGCAAAATAATGTTATTGGTTATAATATAGGCTAACAATTGTTTAAAATAATGATCATGAACTGTTTTTTTTAAGTTCATAATGAAATTGGCCATTTTGAATGAAAAACATGAACAAAAGAAATCACCGGAAAAAGACAAAATACTGTTCTTGTCACTTTTGTTTCTTCTTTTTAGTAACGAGTATGTCCTCCTCTCTTAGCAATACACTCCTGAAGCCTCGTATGCATACTCAGGATCAAATTCCTCACGTTTTCATCTGGAATCTCCTCCCAGGCACGTTTTAAAGCGTCAATCAGCTGCTGTTGGTTGTAGACCCCTTGCTCATTCTCTCTAACCCTTCGTTTCAATTGGTCCCACAATTGCTCGATTGGATTTAAATCCGGACTGTTAGCTGGCCATGGTAATACCTCAATATGAGACCCTTCTAGGACAGTTTGTGTTGATCGAGCTGTGTGTGCACGGGCATTGTCTTGCACCAGGATGAATCCAGGCCCCACTCGCTGTGCAAATGGGATCACTTGAGGCCTGATGACGTCTTCGATGTAACGTTTTGCAGTTACGGTACCCGCATTTAAAATGGTGAGCTCGGTTTTACCGTGTAAACTAATCCCACCCCAAACCATTACGTTGGGACCACCGAAACGGTCAACTTCGTGGATGCAGGACTCCGAAAAACGCTCGCCGCGTCGTCTCCACACCCTAACACGCCGATCATCATTAAAAAAAATTACTTTGCACTCGTCTGTAAAAAGCACCTTGCCCCACTGATTAATCCCCCAGTTCAAATACTGACGGCAGAATCTTAAACGGATTGCACGTTGAACCCTAGTCAGAGGAATTCGAACAGCTCGACGTCTTGACATTTGCTGGTCTTCGTGCAATCGATTACGTATAGTTTGATCACTGACACAGGCACCCGTTGTCAGCCGTAGGTGGTGTTGTAACTTACGGGCCGTTGCTGTACGATGACGACGAGCACTTAGTTGGACGTACCGATCCTCGTGCGCCGTTGTTACACGAACTCTACCTGAACCGGGTCTCCTGGCAACACTGCCGGTCTCTTGGAAGCGATTCCATACATTTTGGACAGCTCTTCAAGAAAACCCAACTGCAAACCCACGTAACGCTGAGAACGTCCTTCTTGAATCATAGTTATGGCTCTGGTTGCTGTAATTGTATCCATGTGCCTTCGTACTGGTGGCATGATTAACGCGAGATGAGAAATGAATCAATTAAAATTGAAAAAGTAAAACTTTTTTCCTAAAATAACCGAAACAAGTTAAGAAGACAATCGAAGAAAAAAATAAAAATAACTTCCAATTATTATTTTTTTCTTAAAACGATGGCCAATATTTTTCAAATTAGGAAGCATAAAAGAGATCAAACACCAAAGATCGTAATATCAATATAATGCTACTTATCAGTTACTTTCAGTTTACTAAAGTGCACTTAAATGTAAATAAACCAGTGGCCCTTATTTTGTTTTGAGTAGTATATAATCGAAGAATGCAAATTAAAAGATCTGTCACTTCTTTTGGACTGTAAAACCAAGAGGAATAGTCTTTTAACAATGCTGGAGCAATTTTATCTTTTAAAAACCTGCATTCAAAAGCTATTATATAATGTATTCTCTAATTATTACTAATGTAATAAATTTTTTTTTGATAATTTTTTTGATAAATTTTCATAATTTTTTTTTTCTAACTTTATTGCCGGGATGCTACTTTGACTTTTATTGGTGAACGCGCCACTTGGCATAGCGCGGAGATATCGTTCTTGTCCGCTAGGTGGTGCTTATTAAGATTTTTATTTTATAAATTTTCATTTTTCGTGTGGCGGTATCTTGATATGACCGAGAATTCGCGTCAGTACCGCGCGACAGTTTTTTGTGATAGAAGCAGACAGTTGAATTTAGTATTTAAAAAGGTGAAAATTAAATGTTCCGCGTCACAGTGATAAACCGCAAACTAAGTGAGTTGCTGCAGCTTTTACACTTCGCAATTATAAAATTAGCTAGGTACACCACATTGTACAAACATAACACTGTACAAAATCGTCGTAGCAGCCGCTGACGAAAAGGTAAGTGGTGTGTTTGATACGCATTCGCATTATCGCAAACCCGCCTGGAGTCGCCTACCAGCGGCTCCAATTGGCGTAGGCTGTGCCTCCTTTAATTGCGGCGGCATCTGCCATGTTATTTTTTCCTGTTCCTTGTTGTGTGTTTTTTTCGGTGCCTGCCTCGTTGGAGGCCATGTAATAATAAATAAATAAATGTAGAATCTACAAGAACAAGTTAAAAATTCCTCAGAAGTATGGACATTTATTTTTCTGGCAACATTAATCTTAGAGCGAGAGGGACTAAGGCGGCAGAACCATGGCAGAACTACTCAACAGAACAGGTGGGAATAGAGGGGCCACCCTCGCGAGGTGCTAATCTAGTTTGACATTAATCTGTGAATAAACTAAACACAACCCTGCTGTTATTTCACGGTGCTCATTTGTCGCCAAATGCAAAATGATTGGTTGCTGCCGCCAAATAGGCTCCAACAGTTTATAGCTGCGGTTTGAAGTATACCCAACGTATTCTTTCTTTCTTCTTTCTAAACAACAGCACAAGTGCTTTTATTATTGGTCTTCTCTAAGAGTTAACACACTAAGAAATTATCTACAATTAATATTACAAAAGGTCATTGGATGTGGTAACAACAACCTTTTTACTTCTGCAACTTATGATAACAGAGGACTTTTTTCTATACAGGTAAATAAAACTAAGGTGATATAGAAAAATATATATTTATTTGTACATAACAATATAATATCTTTACTGAATCATTATTGGAAATATAAAAAAGCTACCGTCAATTAAGTGTACTTATTTTTATTCCCTATATTTGTGGTTAATTGAGTACAAAAATATAATCGTATGTAGATATATTACGTAAAGCACATCGCTGGAAAGCAGGCCATTTTTATTTTTAACTTACACTTTGGAGATTTTGGTAATAAAAGTCTTTCTTAATTTCAGTAATTTTCTGTAAATATTTCTGATTTTGTAAATAGGGATAGCATTCGAAAATTAAAAACTTATTACTTTATTGAAAAAAATTCTGATTTTTTAATACTTTCAAACGTAAATATCTATGAAATCCCATTACCAAATGAAAAGATATTTTCCCAGTAAAATCTATAACTACTTCTTACCTAATGGTACAACTTTCAGTCGTTAAAACGAAAATACCCATACGCTGATGACCCGATCTCCATACAAAATTGATTGATCTCCTATCCGTAAATTCCGTATAATCCAAATTAAAAAACAATTCTTTAAATTAATACACTTCAAAATGAGATCGAATTTTGAATTTTTTAGAAACTTAAGTATTTATGTATGATGTAGGTCAGCGACTTGTAACAAATATAGTTTTTTAGATATCTATCTAGATTAAAATAGATATCCACGTGTAGGGGTCGACGCACTCGGCCAAAAGTGCACGCTTGCAATTATTGCACGGTAGCGGAGGCCGAGGCTCGCCAGTCGTTCCCTAAGCATAGTGCGCGTCTCGTGCTTACAACCTAGTTGCACACCTCATTGTTTAATTCTCGTAATTATAAGAACCCTCATTTAATTGTGATAAAATATAGTTTCGTTATGTAAAATAGTTTTCCGTAATAAAGAAAGTTTAGCATATAAAAAGTTTTTCTACCGAACACTAAATAAACCTTCTGATAACCAAGTTCCAGAAATATAACTTACAAATTACAGACCCAAGTTATACACGAAATATTAATATGTTATCCCTCGAAGACTTCAAGGCTCGCTGCTCCATTAATGTCTTTTAGCTCGTTAGATCTAAACGTTGCCACAAAGTTGATTTTTCCGAGTTTCTAAAACAAAAGATACATTTGTAATAATGGGTCGTGATGGGAAAAATACATATACGAAATAGAGTAAGTTGTAGGGAGTATTTTATTGTACACTAGCGACCCGCCTCCAGGTTAGCACGGATGCAATTTTACTGCGAATTCCATTAGTGAAAACCGTATCAAAATTCGTTGGGTGGTTTAGAAGAAGAGGCGGGTAGCGACTATAATCACCTCTTCAATAATTTTCCAATAGGACCGGTCAAAAGCAGCCTGGATTGTTAGAGATGAGAATTTGTGCTGGCATATGGAACTTTATATAGTTCATAGTTTAAAAAGAATAAAGAATATAAAAAACAAAATGTATTGATAGAAGTGTATTTTGAGAAGTTGGATAGGGACATAAAAATGGTTTTCGTTGAGGTTTAATTGTATTGTTATGTTATATGAACTAGTTTATAATATATATATATATAAATATGTGAATATGAAATAAATGTGCACATATAAAACCAAAAGTTTTTGTTGATGAAGATTTCCCCAATAAGATGGATTCCCCCCCAGCGGCCGTCAACTCTTCGTACTATGTGTCTGCCAAAATTATGTGTGATTTTCGTTCATCTACAAATCTCGTCATTCCTGATTCAATCTCCCAATGTAAAGGATAATTCATATTACACCGTGCCGCCACCGTGCGCTCGCTTTTCATACAAAAGATACTATGAATATCTTTACCGGGCCCTGGACGGGGCACGGCGCGGTGTAATATAAATCCACCTTAACCCCAAGCGTAGCCCTCTCCGCAGCTTGAGCTGCGACATTGAGCTTTCTTAGGCGACCCATAGTCAGAGACCACGTTTCGGGGCCACACATTGATCGAAAATTGTTGTTTTAAGACACTGAGGAATTTTGGACGGGAAGATGTATCGGAGCTTCCCGAACGCTGTCCAGCTCGGATGGGTATTGGTAATCGGTAGATTTATGGTGTGAGTCAGCCCAGCAGCGGAATAAAGTTGAATTGTCGAATATTAATTGGTTCTATAGAAATTAAGATATAAATTATACCGACATTTATATGCTCGATTTCTATAGACCAATAGGTTAAACTATTAAAAAAAATTATATAAACACTGGAAAGATGTTGCATAAATTAACATAAGCCGAATATACTAGTGTCTAAACTAAGCAAGGCCTGTATTTTAGACACTAGAAACTATTAACTATAGACAATATAATGCAAACGATATTATTATTCTTACAAAATATTTTAAAAAGATTTTTTAACGAAAGTTTCTGTAAACATTCTTTTTTGTTGGGTATTTATGTTGTTTTAACAATAATGGATACAATTATGGTGTCTTATGAAATTACTTACATTGGGCTGGACGGGCAACTCGGCATTGACCGAGGAATGTGGTTGCGCGTCGCCAGCCGGTATCCTTAGAGTGCGTCCCGCAATTCCCGATGACGTCACACGAAACTCGCAACCCGTCAACGTTTGATCCAGCGGGTTGATGAATGACAGCACAGCCGTCGCCGCTTCGCCGAGCACCAAGTCCTCGTTGAACTGGTCAACATTATTTTATACATTGTGTTAGAGTGGTGTCTAGTAATAATTCTGCTTTAATAACTTTGATAATTGTTAAGTCTAATCACTTCTTTATTTTTTTGTCTTTGAATGACGATTGTATGTGAAATAGCCTGTCGGATCATGTCCTGGGTTAAGACTTTTTTGTTTGTTAATGATAACCTTTAATACATTTAATAGGTATTAAAGGTTTTAAACATACCTTTAATACCTTTAATAACCAATAATACAAGCAACGTCTCGGGTGCTGCAAGTGTCCTGCCGACCATAGTAGAATTAAGGATAAGGAATCAGGAAGGGGGATAGAGAAATGGGCTCTGGCATCCCTTAGGTAAATACCGAAACACAACAGCAGCGTGCTGTTATTTCACGGTGGTCTTCTGTAAGAGGGTGGTTACTGCCGCCAGACGTGCTAGCCAAATGACTGCGAAACGCAATGTGCCCTGTCACTACTTGTCAAATCCAGACCAGAACCAACTACGAAAAGTTCATTTCTAAAGTAGGCCCAGCCGGGAATCGCACCCGAGACCCCTGAGACAGAGCGTTAAAGCAAGCGCCTTAACCACTCGACCGAGGGGCTCGATCAGCATTAATGTTAAGGCACCCATGACGCAATTTGTTTAAGTTTGTCTTGTAAACTAAGATATAACAAAAATCTTGAGGTTAACCATGATATGACGAAATGACCATGATATGATAACAGCATACATCACATACAAGATATTCCCCATTTTAAGCCGATATGGATTTAAATCACTTCAGCTATGCCACATAATAAGTTGCACTGTGTTTTGTCAGAATGCCTAAAGAGGGGTTTTAATTTATTACTATAAATAAATTTGGTATAATACTTGTGTAATATTTTATCTCTTGAACGTTTCGTGTTATGAAGCGTGAGTAAAATTAAAAAGCTTTTTTAACGTTAAGGTTGGCAGACACGCTGACGGTCCTTTTGATGGTAGACGACCACCGTTGCCTTTGACACAAATATTACATGAATATATTATATGAAAAATTGACAATTTGACATTGATAGTTCACGATTTTCCATACAAAAGTTTTACGTTCTCGCTAGCGAGTGTAGTATCGTAAACTCATACTAGAGCCTCTGGTAGAGACATGTGCTGCAAGTGCGCTGTCGACTACAGTAGGATTAAAGGTAAGGGATTGGGAAGGGTTAGGGAAATGTGCCCTGGCATCCCTTACTCACCGAAACACAACAGCACACATCCTGTTATTTCACGGTGGTCTTCTGCCGCCAGACGGGCTACCCAAATCACTGCGAAACGCAGTATGCCCTGCTACTACTAAGATCTCTAATTATCAAAATTGTAAATTACTTCTAATTATCTATATTTATAATTTATTTTTTGTAGTATAAAATGTATACCCCTCAACGATCTTAAGTATCTCTAGTACAAGTGTCTTTAAATAACAAATACTCACTTTGATATTAATATTAGGCTTCAACACCTGGAAGTCGTCGTCGTCAGCCCACGACTGCTTGGTTTCGTCAACAATAGCCATCGCAGAAATCTTCATGTTGCAATACTCTACCAGTTTCGGAAGATAGTCTTCCTGCCTTATCAGGATACCGATTTGTTCATCTGAAACCATTTTTAAAAATGTAAAGGTTGTCACACAGGCTGACGATCCACTCAGCCTATAAGATACAAGCAACACCACAGATGCTGCAAGTGAGCTGCCGACCCTAATAAGATTAAGGATAAGGGATCAGGAAGATACAAGGAAATGGGTTCTGGCATTCCTCACTCACCGAAACGTAAAAGCACAAATGCTGTTATTTCATTGTGGTCTGTAAGGTGGCGGCACGGGATATCCAAATGACTGCGAAACGCAGTATGCCCTGTCACTACTGAAACTAGCATTAAATCTCTCTCATCAAATATTATCTAGCGATCAATACTCGGAATTTGACATAGGTATTATTCGTGTTTTAGATACGAATCTTTACATACAATAGAAAAATAGATTGCAGGGAAGATCCTTAGATTTATAAAAGATTTCAAGGATGATCCTTGAAAAATTTTGACGAGCCCGTTGGATGAGTGGTTAGGGTGCTTGCCTTAACGCTCTGTTCTAGGGTTCCCGGGTTCGATTCCCGGCAGGGTCAACGTTGAAAAATCAACTTTTCAAATTTGGCTCTGGTCTGGATTTGGAAAGTAGTGGCAGGGCACACTGCGTTTTCGCAGTCATTTGGGCAGCCCGTCTGGCGGCAGTAACCACCCCCTTACAGAAGGCCACCGTGAAATAACAGCACGCGTGCTGTTGTGTTTCGGTGAGTGAGTAAGGGATGCCAGAGCCTATTTTCCTATCCCCCTCCTAATTCCTAATCCTTATCCTTAATCCTACTGCACTCGGCAGCAGCTTTGGCGTTGCTTGTGTTATAGGGACGGTAGCCACCTACCATCAAGTGGACCGTCAGCCTGTCTGCCGACCTTAACATAAAAAAATTCCTATATTTAAAATAATGGAAAATCCTTTATTTACAAAAAATTACAAGGAAGGAAGTACCCAGACAGATTGTGCGAGAATGGAATAAGCTAACACGAAGGGAATTGACAATGATAGCCTATATGATAGATTATCAAATAAATATGGGTGCAGATTGTTTTGTTAGTAGACCATCGTCTTCGTTTATATTCTTTCGGGTAAAAAATTAATCAGGACCCACCAACAAAACAATTGTCACCAAGGCTGCAGTTACACGGCCGCGAAACTTGCGTTGATTCGCAGCAAATTTAAGCTCTACTCAACCGTGCCGCGATGAAGATTCTTTATAAACCAAATTTAAATCTCGCGTTTTGAACGCGCGGCTCTCTAACGAATATTAGTGTCATATAAACGCCCACTAAAGATACTTAATGCTTTTCGAGGCGATAAACTTACGTTTGTGCGGACCGACATGAATTTTCCCTTCAACCTTTTTTACAATATCCGCTCTAACTCCATTGTAGAACACGCTCGTCGCCGACAGCACTGCTTTGATGTTACGTGACTGAAAAAAGGTAATTGACCCAGTTACAAATGATTTTGTAGCCTTCGAGTACAAAATGGAGTAAATCATAGACATGAAGAAACCTCTGACTCTTTTGAATTTTAAGTCATTAATAAGTAATAAATGGAAAATAATTATAATTTGTTGATCATTATTTTCGTGAAGTCGTAGAGAATTCGTAGAGAGCTAGAGCATGGTACGTTAAATTACCTTATTAAAACAATTATTACTTTTTTGATATTGTTTCGGTAAAACTGTAAAGAATTCTGGAGAGAACAAAAAAGCAAGCATTGACTGTCGCTATTCCAAAAGAAAACTCATTTTTGCGACTTATCCACGCCTAGATGTCGCTATTACAAAGAATGTGCATGGTAGTGAAGTTTGTGTTTCTTTCTTTAAGCGGCAATGAAAAATATTAAAAACTAGCTGAACTCGGCCACGCTTCGCTGCGGCCCATACGGCGGCGGCGTGCGCATGGGGCGCACGGTACTGGACACTGCTTATATATAATACTATTTATCGTAGCGTGATGTTATATGGCCTATAGCCTTCCTCGATAAATAGACTATTCAAAACAAAAAGAATTTTTCAATTCGAACCAGTAGTTTCTGAGATTAGCGTGTTCAAACAAACAAACAAACTCTTCAGCTTTATAATATTAGTATAGATTAATTTTATTTTTGTCTTTGTTGAGAACAATAGGTGTATTTGTCGAGGGTTTTGTCGTATCAAGTATATTGTCTAGTTCTTGTTCCGTCAAGTCAAATAAATAAATCAGGATAAAACCTATAATAATATCCCCTTAGATCAACCGAGATCAATACAAAGTGCCTATAATAATATAATATAATAATATATAATAATATAATATATAATATAATATATAAATCAGGACATTTGCCTATAATAATATCCCCTTAGATCAACCGAGATCAATACAAAGTGCCTATAATAATATAATATAATAATATATAATAATATAATATATAATATAATATATAAATCAGGACATTTGCCTATAATAATATCCCCTTAGATCAACCGAGATCAATACAAAGTGAGCTATCAACAGAGAGTGTGTGTTTTATTCCCATGTTGCTGCGGCCCACAAACTAATAAAACGAATCAAGTGACTATTTTTAGTATTGATACTACAAATGCGCAAATGAAATCGATATAAAAGAAATATTATATGTACCTCATCAGAGTTATTGTCTATATCAACCGTGATTCTGAAATCTTTCCCAATCGAAACGGTGTCAATATCGCGAAGCTTGAACGAAATGTCATTCTGCAGATTACTGGCGATTGCGTAGTATCTGAAATATTTAATATACTTACTTGTTTAAAATGTCTTTTTCCAGTGAAAAATAGGTGACTAATATTATGTTTAAGATACTATACAATATATTAAATAACTTAGGTAAGTACATAACATTATTCTGAAATACGAGTAATTGTGAATTTACGTAGGTAAATTACGTTCGTACGTACTACCACGTACTACTTACGTGTGATGGGGTACGAGACTCAAGAGCATTCTTCTTCTATTCTTATCCTTACCGATCATTCCTTACAGAATTAGTATATTCAGTGGGAGCAGGACAAACTGCTTTTTGCACTAATAAACCGGCTGCCCATGTGGCAACAATATAACCAATCTCTTATAAAACTCCGTGAAATAATAGCGCATATTCAATTGTGCTTCTATAAGTAAATGAAAGCCGATCGCATTTCCTTATACATTTCTTATTGGCTTTGGCAATGCTTGCGTTTAAAGGTGATGGTATTCACTCACCATCAAGTGGACCATAAAACCCCGTTTGCCAATCTTTACATAAAGAAAGTAATTATTTAAAGTAACTAGCGACCCGCCCCCGGCTTCGCCCGGGGTGCAATTTTTATATTTATGAACATTCCCCGTTTATCCCTCTTTCCATTGGTGAAAACCGAATTAAAATCGGTCTACCCGTTCACGCGTGATGCCGTGACCAAGGGAAATGGGGATTCATTTTTATATATAGAGAAGATTTACATAAAGAAGTAATACATAAAGAAAATAGTAAGAAAGTAATTAATAATATGGTTTATTAATGTTAAGGTCGTCAGACAGGTTGACGGCCCACTTGATGGTAGGTGGCTACCGTCGCCTATAACACAAGAAATGCCGTAGGGTTCTGTCAAGCAGCACAAGCAAAGGGTTCTGTCACTGGCACCCCTTACTCACTCACCGAAACACGACGGTACACATAGATACTATTATTTCAGGGTGGTCTTCTGTTACTAAGAGGGTTATTACTGCCGCCAGAACAGCTGCCCAAATGCATGCGAAACGCAGCGTACTCTACCATAACTAATATTGAATAAATGTGTGTGACAATGAAGGATGTATTGGAAGCTAAGGGTTGAATTTTGAATGAGTTAAGTGTATGGAGTTGTTCGAAATGACCATCTTTCTACTTAAAATTTGCAGTCAGTCTCATCACATTAGTTTCAAGACTATATTGAAAAAAATAAATGTCTTAACAATACTCGCTCGTGAGTGTGTTGATGATGATTTGCACTTGAAGTCTACTAGCTAAGTAGTCGCCATAGAAAATAGATACCTACTATCACAGTCTAACCATACTTACGTCATACAGTCAGGCAACGAATGTACTTGCGTAGAGCAACGTTCGGCGAACTCGCTTCAGTTTGCAGGCTCCAACATTGAGCGTTGCCCGACTGTATGACGTAAATATAGTTAGACTGTGCTACTATCTTCTAAAAATGGACATATTTTTTCTTAATTACTCAATTTTATTTTCTTCTTTGAATAATATATTATTATACCTCTTGGCCCTCTCTGAGTACCGAACTCCGTTCATGAGAGCGACTCTCTCTGAAGCTGTTCCCTCTCTGTGCTTGTACGTAGACGTGATGTCCTCGCGATCCTCGTCTCCGAGAGGATCGAATATGAATGGCTTCTTTGTGAGAACCATACGGCCAATGCTGATGAAGAAAAAATTCAAAGATTAGGCAAATTGCACCTTAGTGTAATGGTACCTGGATCAACATAGGCGCCATTTTTTTATATTTTTAAACGATCCCTCGGGAACCTTACATTTTTCCAGTATAAAAAGTATCCTATATATTAATCCAGGCAATAAAAATATCTGTTTTCCAAATTTCATCGAAATCCATTCAGCCGTTTTTGCGTTATTGAGGAACAAACATCCATACATGCTCACAAACTTTCGCATTTAGTGGGATGTCTATTTAATTATACATTAATTTAATTATAATTTTCAGTAGTGGCAGGGCACACTGTATTTCGCAGTAATGGCAGCCCGTCTGGCGGCAGTAACCACCCCCTTATAGAAGACCACCGTGAAATAACAGCACGTGTGTTGTGTTTCGGTGAATGAGTAAGGGATGCCAGAGCCCATTTCCCTATTCCCTCCTAATCCCTTATCCTTAATCCTACTGTAGTCGGCAGCGCACTTGTAACAGCTTTGGCGTTGCTTGTGTTATAGGCTGACGGACCATCAAGTGGACAGTCAGCCTGTCTGCCGATCTTAACTTTAAAAAGACATTTTACAACTTATTTCTATTTTTTGTCCATAATCCTTCAAAATATTGCCAGGTAATTTATCCCCAATATTAGGTACCTATTTAACTCAATAAACTGAAGCAGTTTATTGAGTTAACTATTGAGATACATATTTGTGAATTAGATCACTTAAAAAATATTTTTAATTAGTTGGAAGCTTTTAAGACTTGTCTGATGTAACTAAGTGAAGTCAGGTTTAACATGACACTTCTCACTGCAAGCTTACTACCGCCTACCTAATGTGTTTTTGTAGCTATATTCCTGTAGCAAGAATTGTTCTTGAAAAGTTGCAAGAAAGTTGTTTAAAATTAAATATTTTTGGAGATATATATTGGAATAAAATTAAAAATATATTAATAATGACATTTAATGAAGATTTAATGAAGAGATTTTTTTTTTCTAATTTTATTGCCGGGATGCTACTTTGACTTTTATTGGCGTAGGCTGTGCCTCCTTTAATTGCGGCGGCATCTGCCATGCTATTTTTTTTTGTCCCTTGCTGTGTGTTTTTGTTCGGTGCCTGCCTCGTTGGAGGCCATGTAATAATTAATTAATTAATTAAAATGTCCTCAAAAAAAAAAATAAAGATAAAAAAATTATCAAAGGAAATAAATCGAGTCTCTCTAATATTCTCAATGACTAGGATCTTTATTGCAGTCTTAATTACAAATTGCCATAACACTTACTGGTAGTTATTGGTGTCAACCATCGAATATCCAGTCTCGGCTTCGGGATCTTTCCTCCACCTCATCAGGTCGGCGTTGACTGAGGCCAGCATGAATTCCACGTCGTAACCGACGCCGATGACTCCTTGCTTGATGGCTTCTACGGAGGCCGGACCGCATTGATATAGACCTGACGATGTTTCTTGAGGAGTTGCGTCGATTGCTTGCCATCCACCGTAGCCTATTGAAAACCCATAATGAAAATTATGATACAAATACGAGAATTCTACACAAGCAAAATACAAGTGCATTGGAGACCTTAATGCAAAGAATAAATAAAGGTAAAGGATGGAAATGGCAACACTTAACTACTACACAGTTAAAAATAGATAAAAAGTTAAAGTTACGTAATAGATAACATAACACAATAAATGACGACCCAATCTATATCTATAAATACAATAAAATAGTAAACGAGTCGTGTCTCAGACATTGAATATTTTTTCAAAAAACAATTTGAACACGTTGTACTTATGTTACACCGAGGTCATAAAATAGTTTTTAGAATTCTTGTCTGTTTCTCTGTGCGTTTGTGCACGTTAATCTCAGAAACGGTTTAACCGATTTGAATGCGGTTTTCACTGATGTATTGTAGTAAGCTTCCCGTAATATTAAATCAACAAAAAAGTTACGCGTTATATACCAAATACCACGTGTACGAAGTCGTGGGTTGAGCTAGTCACAAATCAATATGCTATGACAGTTCAGTGTCTCAATTGGTCAGTTGCCGAAATGACAGGCCAGGTTTTGGACTCAAGTCGGCCTCATAACTCACAAATATTTTTCGTTTTAATGCGTGGATTTCGACCAATATTAATTACTTTTTTTTTCGACAGACAGGCTGACGGTCCACTTGATGGTAGGTGGATACCGTCGCCTATAACACAAGCAACGCCACAACGGATTAGGAGGGGGTGGGCGATAGGGGAATGGGTTCTGGCATCCCCTACTCACTCACCGAAACACAACAGCACGTATATGCTGTTATTTCACGGTGGATTACTGCCGCTAGGTGGGCTGCCCAAATGACTGCGAAACGCAGTGTGCCCTACCATTACTTTTCAAATCCAGACCAGAGTCAATTTTGAAAATTACATTAAAATTTCCAAAGTTGATCCCACCGGGAATCTTATAGTGCTTTATAATAGTGAAGGAAAACACCGTATCGCCGTCTGCATGTCTTGATCATGATTGATGCTATTGGCATGAATAGATTTGAAAAAAGTTTACCTGGCGGCAAATCAGGTCTCGCCATCCACACGTCGTTCCAGACGTGGTAGTTCCAGATGGAATCGGCTCCCTGAGGGTTGTTGGGGTCGTAGTCCAGCTCTTCCATAGTTTCAGTGTAATATTTGTCCACGGTCAGAGAGCTGTTTGCGTCATGAGCTGACACCAAATTGGAGACGACACGAGACGGAATTCCAAGAGCTCGGCATACTGTTGAGCGATAGTGGCAAAAAATTAAAGATTACATTAAAGATTTTTTCCAAAAAAATAATTTGTACACGTTGTACTTATGTTACTGAGGTCAAAATAATAGTTTTTAGAATTTTGGGTTTGTGCACGCGAACCTCAAAAACGGCTTAACCGATTTGAATGAGGTTTTCACTGATGTATTGTAGCAAGCTTCCCGTAACATTTAATGTTTGTTTCATTCCAATCGGTTTACAAAAAAAAAAAATACGCGCTATATACCAAATACCACGCGTACGAAGTTGCGGTCTCAGCTAGTATAATATAAATTCATGACTAAATCTTCATGAAATTAAATCTTTAATTATTAAATACAAGATGGTGCTCGCGACTTCGCGTTATAAAATAAAAATTATAAGGCTATTATAATGCGCCATTATATAATACTACAACAGTATTAAATGTAATAGAATTATATACCACAAAATAACATCAAAATAAAGCATATACATATTAATAAAACTAGTAGAGAAATCTGGTAAAACCAAAATTATTATTAAAATTCGATAAGCATTATCTATATTAATAAAATTAATAGTAACGTTGAGGTCAATGTTTGATTTATTAACTGATTAAAATTTACTTAATTCATTCGATAACCTTTGACTCTATTGAGTGCGATATAATTTGGAATGATCCTGATATTTTTCTTCATTTAGAAGTAAATTTTTCCTTAATTTAAAAATTATTTTACATACACATATCATTATCACCTTCTCAGGCGTAGGACGTCCATTGCTGGACATAGACTTCCCCCATAACTTTCCAGTAGGACCAGTCAAAACAGCCTGGATTCAGCGTCGATGCGCGGCCCTTATTAGGTCCTCTGCCCATCTTGTGGATGAACATCCTATCATAGGATTCCTATGGTCTCCACTCCGGAACTTTCCGGCCCCAAAGGCGGTGAGCTCTCTTATGTATTAGGTGTCCCGCCCATTGCCACCTAACTTTACTAATCAACTGTGTTATGTCGTTTAATTTCGTTTGTCTACGAATCTCATTGTTGATTCTATCTCGCATAGTAACCCTCTCATTGAGCTTTCTCACAAGAACATAGAGAACAAGTTTCAGCTCCATCTGTCCTCACTGATATACACATAAATGTATGTCAGTAAATTAGAACTACGATAAAGTTTACCTGTAGTAACAACGCCAGCAAACACCCAGCACTGTCCATAGGGCACTTCTTGTTGAGTCTCCAAATACTGAGCAAGAATGTCTGCGGACCCGGTCCATTCTGAAGGTGCAGTACCGTCGTCGTATTGTCCGTCCCAACGACCGACGAGGACACCAGCGTCGTCGTTAGAATTCACGATGCGGGATATTATGCGTGTTAATTTCACTGGATCGCCACGTCTGAAGACAGTACACGAGGATTGGACAAAACTCAACATTTATAAAAAAAACATTCTGCAGTTGCAGGCAGATTGTCGATCCAATCGATGGCAGGTGGCATAAGGAGATGGAAGTGCGCTGGTGACCTTCTGGGGATAAAGGTACATAAGAGATGAGGTGAAAGGATAATGGGATAGAATATAGTCATAAATTCATGAGATTCCGTCAGGATTTGTCAGTGTGAACATGTTTTATTAGGTATAACAGCTAATCTCTATGAACAGTATGAAAAAAGAGAGTTAAGTTTGTGAATTTCAATAGAGAAAAACCTGCTTGAAAGTATTGTTTCATATAAACAAGGTTATAGGTATCTCTATTCACTTAAAAAAATTGGTTTTAATCATAAAAATGCAGTGCTTACTGGTAAAATGGCATTTCGGCTCTGTCCAACATAAACATGACAGCTGGTAACACAACGGCGTCAAATTGCCCATAAAACCAGGGCTTGCCGCGGGTGGTTTTAATAGGACCGACCCACACCTTGCCAACGTCATTGAGTACATACTCTTGAAGTAGACTGCAGTCTTCCATATAAGTCTGGTCATCTGGGAAACAGATTAAATAATATTTTAGCTTCGTCTAGTCCAAAAACAAATTTTTTTTAGGAAAATGGAGTATTGTAACAATGAAAATCTTAACGAGTTTTTAACCCACTTGTCACTGTGTTTGTTTAGACATTGTATTGTCTGTTGTTCTATAGTGATGAAGTCAAAATTCTTTTGAATTATATCACACTGATATTACAGAAGACCACTGTAAAATAAGAGTAAGAGATTCCAGAGTCCATTTGCTTATGCCTTATGCTTCCTTAATCCTATGGTCAGCAATGCATTTGCAGCACCTATGGCGTTGCTGGCGACGGTAGCCACCTAACATCAAGTGGACCGTCAGCTTGTCTGCCAAACTGTTTATAAAAAAATATATAAGCTGTGTTAATCTGATATGTAAATTATATTACTGTACGGGTTCATAAAAATGTGTTCAGTAGTTTTTGAGTGAAAGAGTAAAAAACTTCGATACATTCAATTTCGTATTTAGGTGTAGGTCATTCTATGATTTAGGGTCGTCATATATCATTCTATGACGACTCGACCCTGGCTTTGCATGAGAGCCTTTTTTTTCTTCTGAAAATCTTCCTCATCTATCGCTAAACGGTTAAGCTGTTCCTGAGGTTAAGCTGTTTTTTTTTTTTGTTTTTTTTTTTTGAAAAAATATTTCATGTAAGTACAGGACACGGCTCGTTTACGATTTTGTATAGATTTTATTATTTGATTGGTAAAAAAAAATACTTACCAGGGTTCCACGGGTTAAAAAGTATGTAAATGTCGTGTTCAAAGTCATAAATCTCGCGGGCTTGCGAGTTCTTCTGCCTCGTCACCACTCTAAGCGCCCAGCAACCGACCGGAAGAGTCACGGGTGTAGATATCTGTAATTTTTGGTTATAAGACACAGGTATTTTGTGGCCTTATTTGGCCGTTCTTTACGGATGCGAAAACTGGACAGTAAAGGAGGACTTCCGGAAAGGAATTGATGCCTTAAAAATGTGGATATATCGCCGTATGCTCGCATCAAGTAAACAGGTATGGACTCGAATGAGGAGGTTATAAAACGCATGGCCAAAAGGACAGAATTGGTTCGTATTATTAAGCAAAGAGTAGTCGCGTGCTTGGGTAATGTATTGCGATGTGTCAGACAGCATACAATAATGATGGGGAAGATAGAAGGATAGTAAGTAGGAAAGTAAAGTAGGAAGAAGAAGGTTGTCATGGTTATGTAACATCAAAGAGTAGACAGGTATTAAAACGCGAAGGACAGGGAGAAATTTAAGAAATTAACTATCGCCTTTCAATAATTGAGAGGCACATAAAGAATAGGAAGACATTTATTTAGATATATAAAATTATTACAATACATTACGAAGCAATACATTACCATGCAAATAATATTTACAAGATATTTGTTACAAGATATCTCCGTAGATGACGAGTACAACGAGTTTTATTTAACCTTAGAAAATCACATAAAATTTATCTCAACCAGCCATCTCTCTAAATATGTATAAGTTTCTATTTTATTGTTCCCAGCTTCTACTGTATTACCGATAGATTTATTTATTTATTTTATTTTTTAAATTTTTTTTTCGTAAATTATAATTTGTTTCAGCTAACTAAATTCTGCAAGTGGAAACTGGAACGCTTGTCTTGCGGCATTACAGAAGATCATCACGATAATCACAGCTCGCGTGCTAGTGTGATTCTGTGAGTAAGAGATGCCAGAACCCATTCCTCTATCTCCTCGTTGTATTTTTTTAATATTAAGGATATTAATCCCTCTAATTCGGACCGAGCGCTTTAAAACATCTTTTGTGATGCGCACTGCTAAGGATTGGAACTCCCTGCCGGCGTCTGTATTTCCGAGCTCATATAACCCAAATCTTTTCAAGGTTCGAGTGAATAGGCACCTTCTGGGTGAGCTCGCTCCATCTTCGGCCTCATCCTTCCTATATGGATAGATGCTGGTCAAGAGCAAACCCATCTATAGTAAAAATAAAAGGTCATCAGACAAGTTGACGGTCCACTTGATGGTATGCAGCTAACGTCGCCTATAACACAAGCAACGCCTCGGATGCTGTAAGTGCGCTGCCGACCAAGGTAGAATTAAGGGTAAGGAATTAGGTAGGGAGATAGTAAAATGGGCTCTGGCATCCCTTACTCACTTACCGAAACACAACAGCACATACGAGTATACTGTTATTTCACGGTAGTCATCTGTAAGGGGGTGGTCACTGACGCCAGACGGGCTGCCCAAATGACTGCGAAACGCAGTGTGCCCTGCTACTACTTGTTAGATCTAAACCAGAGCCAACTATGAAAATTCAACCCGGGACTTCTGAGACAAAGTGTTAAAGCAAGAAACTTAAGCACTCGAAAATGTCCTTTATTCATATAAGGTCGGCGCGCATTTAAGTACATATTTCCTATAGTGGACGTAGCCACCTAAAACATATTAGATAATATTAAATCAAATTAAATATTCTAAGCATGCTTAGTCGAAAAATTTTAGTCACATCAAAAATATGTAATGCAATGCTGAATAATGTAAAAAAGGTATTTTTTTTTTGAAATGTTTTCTTAATAATACACGTTTCACTAATTTCCATATTTATATTTTAAAGGTTCAAATCCCAATTATAATATATCCTAATAATATTAGAAACTAGCTGGTGCCCAAAACTTCGTCTGCGTTAAAAAAAGAAATAACGCCCGACATCTTTATCGCTTTTTTTATATTTTTTGACTATCCCTCGGGAACGTAACATATTTCCAGGTTAAAAAGTAATATTTTAATCCAGGTAATAAATCTGTGTGCGAAAATTCATCAATAGTTTTTACGTGAAAGAGTAACAAAGATCCATCAACCTCACAAACTTTCGCATTTATAATATTGCGGAAAACATTTGTTACTCAATTACGCAAAAACGGCTAAACAGATTTGGATGATATTCAGCACACAGATAGTTTATTTCCTAAATTAATATATAGGACATTTTTTGTCCTGGAAAAATTTTAGGTTCCTGCGGTATTTTCAAATAAAAAACAGGACAAGTGCGAGTTGAACTCGCGTGAAGAGGGTTCCGTACGATATTGTGCGGTTATTTATCCGCACAATATTGAGTGATTTACTATGTTATTTTAATATCATGGTATTATTATAGGTTTTCCTATAATCTATAAGTAGAAAACTAATTTCTGTATTTTTTCAAAATTTTAGGTTCAGTAGTTTCGGAGATAAGGGGGGGATGGTCGGACAGTTCCGTTTTTTTATTCGGACGTACGGAACCCTAAAAACTAACTACAGCGCCGTACGAAGTATTATAATTGTGTTTATAAAATTTATACACTTAATGTAATCAGGTAATTTGTACGCTTTAACGACTTATCTCTTAGAACTTAGAACTACGTATGCAAATTTTATTTGAACAAAAACATAAATAAATATTCATGACAGGAAATGTAAATTTACTTAAATAAATAATCGATCACCTTTAGCTTCGATTTTAAGGTCCGCTACTTCTTCGTTCGAGCAAGTTGTTCAAACCATCCAAATTCTTTTCAGAATAGTTCCCTTATTATTATTATTTTAACGGATTATTCGCCTAATCAGACAAAAAATTGTAAACTGAAAGTTTCTGTTACATACAAATAACAATAATGTATGAACTTAAGAAATCTTCCTTATTTCAAAATCATACACAATATTTTATATTTGATTTCGAGTGTTCAATGAAATTTCAGTAGATCAATTAATGATTGTTCTTGTTGGGAACTCTTTTGACAATATTCTTCTCCTCATTTATAGTTAATTAATTTCACAGCCAAATATAGAGGCCTGGGTCCTGCGGGTCCATTAGCTACTGCTAAGTGCGTTTTCAATTAGCATATCTACACTAATATTATAAAGAGAAAATATTGGATTTTTTTGTATGTTTGTTTGCAATGGATAAACTCAAAAACTACCTAACTGATTTAAAAAATTCTTCCACCCATAGATCAAAAATTTTCCGCTGTCAAAATTATTGATGATATATGTTACAAGTTTATAATGCCTACTCATCAATATATCCACAAAAAAGTTCGGAAGGCTTTATATATGTCTAACTGTTATAGTTAAGTCACAATAACAGTTTTTTTTTTTTTTTTCAAATTAGACAGTCAAAACTTACTTACTTCAAAAGACAGTGTATTATCCTGAACACTTATTAACTTGGCGCTCCAAGAATGCTTATCCGCAACAGCATCATTACGTAAATACATTGAACCCTGGGTGTCCATTTGTGGTTTGTCACCTGTAATGCATAATTAAACTATAATTTAAATAAACCAGTGGTTTTTTGACTCCTTGATGGTAGATGGCTACCATCGCCTTTAACGTTATAGGTGCTGCAAATGTACTGCCAAGCTTAGTTGGATAAAATATAAGATAAGAGGGAAAAGTGGTCTAGCATCCCTTACTCACTTACTGAAATACAACAGCACAAATGCTGTTATTTCATAGTGATATTCAGTTAGTGACTATTTACTGACGCCAGACAGTGTGCCTAATTTATGATTGCAAAACGCAATTGTGTTCGATTTAGGGGCTGTAAAAGCTTAGAGTTTTCTACGTCTTCATTCTACAGTCGTGAACTGAAAAGCTTGTCAAGCGGCAGCCTTCATAGAAGGCTTCGACCTTATAGTCTTAGTGTTTCGATAAGGGTGCATAGAACTGGACCAATTTCAGAGTATTTCTTGTTAGTCGCAGAATGAAATATTCTATCAAATACAAGAATAATATGGTTTCCATCAGATTTTTCTCTGATGGAAGTTGAGTAGACGCGTATTGGTGTGGAGACCACGGTTGAACTCCCCGTGGGCCGACCACCTGCGCGTTGTACCGATAACCTCAAGAGAGCGGCTGATAGTGGATGGAAATGGGATATGGAGAACCCAATGTAGTGGTGTTCAAAAAGGTCCATGTCTGACAGTGAACGCTTGCGGGCAGATGATAATGATTGAAATTTTTTAATTTTTTTAATTTTTTTGACATAAATAATTATTTGACATGACATCATAGATATTGTTATGCTTGCTGTTAAATTTAATAATACTAATTCTTGTTAAATTAATTTTTGCATGCCTTTGTAAAACGGCGAAACATGATGTTCTTTTTCTAACTCTTTTGCAACACCTTCACTAGGTACTGGTTTTAAGCAAATAAATGAATTATTATTATTATTGCACCTAGATTTAGTATAGTAAATGGCAAAAGAAGACCGTACTGTACCTAGTGTAAATACAAGTTGAACAAGATCATTGCTTTCATCGTAGTTTCGATTGAATCGAATCACGCCGTTAAAGGGTTGTCCACGGCGTACTATCGTCGCTGACGGAACTTCATCATTTACCACCTCGTACCTATAACACAATAAAATAAAATATCACAATATAAATTACTTACAGAACGTTATTAGAGGCCAAGTCATCAGCCAAGAGTCACGTGTTTATTAATTAGGTGCCTAAGAAGCAAGACCAAAATAAATCATGAAGCAGGATTATGTAGACACTGTGAGGATATAGGAATTGTCGAAGACATTCCTTGGTTGTCTAGTTGGTTGTACATTTATACATGCACCAGAGAGAGAGAGACGCCGTGGGGAACGTTGTTTTATATTATGTAAGGATAAGGATATGTTTATAGGTATATATAAATGAAAAAAATAACAATAATAAAATTAATAATAAAAATGGAGTAAAGGTAAGACGATACTTACTTGTTAGTATTGTGAGGTTGGGCATTCTCCTTCGGGTAGAAATGAACCACATCTACTGTTAGAGGATCCATTATTTATCTGTAAATTAATAATAAAATTAATATTTAAATTATAGCAACATAACATAATGTGAACCTTAAGTAAAAGATTATCCAAATCCTAATTTCGACACACAGATGGTTTATTACCTGGATTAACTTATATCTCAGATAACTTCTTCCAAATCACCCAACTTATTGTTATACAGTTTTCACCAAAATGGCAGAGCGATAAACGAGTAAGGTAAAAGGCACCAGTTAGTCATAAATATATTTTGAAGTTTCTTCGTCGAATTTTGCGTATTCAGATTCTAAAATATGAGAAGTAGTAAAGTAGACATACTAGTTTTTGCATAATATGGATGGATGTGAGCAAAGTTTAATTAAACATATCTTGAAAATGTAAATTGTAATGGCAGGGCACACTGCGTTTCGCAGTCATTTGGGGAGCCCGTCTGGCGACAGTAACCACCCCCTTACAGAAGACCACCGTGAAATAACAGCACGTGTGCTGTTGTGTTTCGGTGAGTGAGTAACAGGGGCGGATCCAGGATTTCATTTTGGGGGGGGCCATTCTGACAAAGTTTGGAGTTAGGGTTAATATCACAAGTAATTTTTTTGTGTATTTTTTTTACTAGTTGAGATGCATTATGGTTGTATTGCAAATACTTTTAACCCGCGTAATCGCGTATTTGAACTGTCTCAAATGTCTGACATGAATTATGAAACTTTCGATAACTTTGATTGATATGAATTATATTATTCTATATTCAGTTCATATATGAATTGAATTGTACTTGAATTGAATTGAAAAGTTAAGTCAAAAATATAGAATTCCTGGGTCTTTTGGGGGGGGGGGGGGGGGGGGGGGGGCATGGCCCCCATGGACCCCTCCTGTATCCGCCAATGGTGAGTAAGGGATGCCAGAGCCCATTTCCCCTATCCACTCCTAATCCCTTATCCTTAATCCTACTGCAGTCGGTAGCGCACTTGCAGCAGCTTAGGCGTTGCTTGTGTTATAGGCGACGGTAGCCACCTACCATCAAGTGGACCGTCAGCCTGCGTGCCGACCTTAACATAAAAAAAAGTATTGAAAATTTTATTAAAAATTAATAGAAAACATTAAACTATTGCAATACTTCTCAAGTACTAAATACGTGAAATAAATAGATTTCGTTCTAAGAGAAGAACATTTTTCCTAGATGAAAAATTAAGAAAATCAATAAAATCATAAGTTACCTAATGATTAAAAAAAAAAAAAAAGTAATTGTATTTCTACAAATTTAGCGACACATTTTTAGCGCCGTGAGTTTTAATGAACCCCATATGCATTCCGTGCAAGTGTCTTACAAGGTTATCGGATAATCCAAATGTCCGTATCATTATGTATGTGGCTACGTGTCGATCACAATGACATTTTATATTTACCTATATGTATCGTTATAGGCTGCTTAAATATTCAAGGTTAGCTCTTTTAGGCTCCAATTTTTTTCAGGCTCCAATTTGGTATAATTATATGTAGGTTTTCCAAAATAAGCTTTGTATAGGTACACTTCTTATGTCATGTTTCATATCCATTTTCAACAGGTAAAAAAAACTTACAAGTGCGAGTTGAACTCGCGTGAAAAGGGTTCCGTACGATATTACCATGTTTACCATGTTATTTTAATATCAGGGACTTCTTATAGGATTTCCTATAATCTATAAGTAGAAAACTAATTTCTGTCTTGTCAGAAAAGTGCTGGCCGCTTTTCAAGGCATGCTGCCTTAAACGACATCCTCCGCCGGTCTCTTGCGTCAGCCAATGTACCAGCTATATTAGAGCCTGCAGGCATCTCAAGAAACGATGGCAAGAGACCGGATAGGGTGTCCCTGATTCCGTGGAGATTGGGAAGAGTGCTAGTGTGGGATGCTACTTGTGTAGACACACTGGCCCCTTCGCATCTCCATGGAACATCCACTAAGGCAGCAGCCGCAGCAGAGGCGGCGGATAAAAATAAAATCTCTAAATATAGTGGCCTCCCCGCCGAATATGGTTTTGTACCATTCGGAGTCGAGACACTCGGTCCGTGGGGCCCTGCAGCAATGAGCCCCTTCAAACACATCACGAAGAGGCTTATTGATGCGACGGGAGACCGAAGAGCTGGCACTTTCCTGGCTGGCCATTCAACGAGGAAATGCTGCCAGCGTACTTGGTACAATGCCGCAGGGTCCATTTTTTTATTAATTAGTTTTTAATCAATTTAATATTAATTTATTTTTAGATTAGATAATTTCTGTATTTTTTTCAAAAATTTAGGTTCAGTAGTTTCGGAGATGGGGGGGGGGGGAAATGGTCGGACAGACGGACACGCGAGTGATCCTATAAGGGTTCCGTTTTTTTATTCGGACGTACGGAACCCTAAAAATAGCAAATATACCGTTCGAAGTTAGTCTTTATAAAACAAGTATCTTGGTCTAGTAATTTATGTTTAGTATTATTCAGTGGAGTTTCGCCCGCCGCGTTCAGCGCTGTGCGCGGACCATTCTCATGCCTCGTCTACAAAATAGATTCTCAGTGATTCAGCGCTGTCTGCAGCCGATATAAGCGGTTTAGCGGAGATAGCATGCTATGAAGACCGTACGCGGCTGATAGAAGCTGAACTGATAGAAGCTAATTGTAACCAAAACTGTCAAACGAAAAAAAGTACTCCCGTCTGTCAGTAGTAGCAACCAAAACCACCGTAAAATAATAGCGTGTGTGCTGTTTGGTTTCGGCGAGTGAGTAAGAGATGCCATCAGAGCCCATTCTCCTGGCATCTCCATATCATTTATCTTTTATCCTATCACACTTGCAACTACATTTACCTATGGCGATGATTGTGTTATTAGGCCACGGGAGCAATCTACCATGAAGTGAACATCGAACTTTACGCAAAAAAATATCACTTTTTCGTAAAAATCGATTTTATTACGAACTTCCACAGTTGCATTTTGATAATCGTCAGGCAGAATCCCAAGGTAAGAAGCCTTCGGTAAGTCAATAATGTCGGTACTTATTACCTGCAAATTTTATATGCATATATAAAATTATGTATTCATATATCATATATAAAATTTGATACACATAAAACTATATAGACTGTATTTTGCGGTGACTTTCTTTTCTTGTATTGACTCAAATATATATATGTTCACTGAAATATCTAAAAAAATTGTATTTTTTGTATTTTGTAAATTAATAGAGGCGGTGTATGTGTGTATGGAACATTTTCATAAAAATTGTGAAATTATTTCCTCAAATTTTAATCGGGATTTTAATATCTGGTATCTATCTTAAATAATGGAAAGTAGTGGCAGGGCACACTGCGTTTTCGCAGTCGTTTGGGCAGCCCGTCTGGCGGCAGTTACCACCCCCTTAAAGACCACCGTGAAATAACAGCACGTGTGCTGTTGTGTTTCGGTGAATGAGTAAGGGATGCCAGAGTCCATTTCCCTATCCACTCCTAATCCCTTATCCTTAATCCTACTGCAGTTGGCAGCGCACTTGCAGTAGCTTTGGCGTTGCTTGTGTTATAGGCGACGGTAGCCACCTACCATCAAGTGGACCGTCCGCCTGTCTGCCGACCTTAACATAAAAAAAAGCTAAATTAATTTTTTATTTTCTAGTTTCTTCCAATTTCCTACCATTTTTCATTCTAATAGTAAGAAATTGTAATCTTCAAGACTTAGTCTCCTGTCCGAAATCTTTCAAGACTTCTTTCACGTAGAAATATTAACTTTCCATTAACAAATATAAGATTTATACAGTTGCTTTGCTGTATGGTTATGGTTTTATTATAGAGTAAATATAACATGAATCTGTATACATTGTAATCGATGATCACAACGGATCTATATTTTCAAGGTAAGGCTATTAATGCATCAATGCAAAACTGAACGCTTATCTCATCCAGAAAGTGAGTAACACGACAAAATAGCATTTTATATCTAATCTCTGTGCCAAAACTAATTATTCTAAAAAAAACTATTTTTAAACTATGCGAATTTGTATGCTAAAAATAGTTTTCACATAGACTATTGGGAACACTCTAACATTAAGACTTGACATATTTGACCTCTTCACACACCTGAAAAACAAGGGTCAGTTGAACAGGGTTTGAACTTTCTATTAAATATTTAATGGTTTCTTGTACAATTAACATAAAAAGTAACTAAATACTTTAAACAGTGTCAGGGCACTGTCATTAATTGGCAGCTAAACTGCTAAAGTAACCACCACAGTCATAACACCGTTAAATAAAAGTATGTGTCGATGATTTAGTAATTACCTATGTCCTCCTAATCCCTTTATTCTTTATTGTACCAAAGTCCAAAGGTACCAAATTTGGCGACGGAAGCCACCCACCATCAAGTGGAACGTAAGCCTGTCTGCTGACTTATACATAAAAAAGGCAGTCCTATCTGACGACAGTAACCCCTTACAGATTACCACTGCAAAACATCGGCACATGTGCTGTTGTGTTTCGCTGCGTGAGTAAGGGCTGCTAATACACTTAATCCTACACCCATTTTATCCAGATCTTATTCAATAACCTTCTTTCTATCAGTGTCGTGGACAATTGTGTCTCCTCCGGTGTTGGTAGTGTTTATATGTGACTAAACAGTAGGTTTTCTATACATAAAAACTATGTATTATGGCGGATGCCTACAAAGGGATATGAAAACGTAAAATGTTTACTATGACTATAATGTAAAGTTTCTATGTGTAGTGCTTGATTCCTCACTGACCATAAAACATTTTTTTTTTTAAATTAATTACACTAAAGCTCGTCAATAGTTATAAAACAAAATAAAAAGAAAATCGTCTGACAAATGGAGAAAAATAAGGTACTGACCCTTTCCCCTTTATGTTTATATATAACATAATATATACAATAAAATCGTAAACGAGTCGTGTCTACATATTAAAGATTTTTCAAAAAAACGATTTGTTTGTCGGATTATCTGTTTGTCTGTGTACCCTAACCTCTGAAACGGCTTAACCGATTTGAATGAGATTTTCACTGATATATTGTAGCCAGCATCCCGTAACATTCAGTGTTTCATTCCAATCGGTTTACAACGCGCTACCGCATACCACGCGTACGAAGTTGCGGCCTCGGCTAGCGTAGTCTCCCAAAAACTCAAGAATAGCTAGACCGATTTCAATTTGATTTTCACTCATGGAAAGAGGAATAAATGGGAAAGGTTTGTATATATAAAAATTGGCCGGGCCAAACCGGGAGCGGGTCACTAGTCTTTTATATATAATTTTTTTCTGTGACTGAACTCCTTCTGAGCGGCTGGACAGATTTTGATGAAATTTTTTTGTGTGTATTTGAGTGAGCCCTGAATGGTTCACAATTGACCCTATATGCGCTGCGGCGTGTTATTGGGTTCGAACGGGACAACGTCTGCTGGGAATACTAGTATACACAGATAATATATGTTTATATAAATATGCCAAATAGTGAATATTTACTTTAAACGCACTCATACTAACATGAGAAGTCTTTATTGTAAAATGTAAATAAATTCTCATTCTCAAAATCGAATTTTGTGCACAAGTGCATTAACGTATCTACTATTATTTTGACACCGATAATGTCAAAATAATAGTAGATAAATGTAGGTTAATGCAAAGATGTTGTATTAGTCTGTACTAATACAATTATCTTTGGGTTAATGTAGGTTAATGTAGGTTCTTAATGTAGATATTAAGGCAAAGAAAATGAGCCATACAGCCAAACACAATAAGAAGTTCATAGATAGAATTTGTTATTTTATAATATTTACCTAAATTTATTTGCCTTATGTGTTTTTTAAGATATAAAAGATATTAAAATTTAAATTCAAGTACGGTAGGTTATTTAATTAATTTAAGAAAATTATTATTACAAAAAGAATTTAATAGTAGGCTGTATAGGTCTGCAGCCCAAGCCGATGTCATAAGATTCAATGTCAATGTCGTAAGAGTTAAAAAAAATAAAGCGGCGGGAAAGAGCTCTTGTTTTTTCGTGCGTTTAAAGAAATGTTATGTTATACTACTGTTTTATTTTCTCGCAATCGAAGTGAAAAGCAGAGTTTATAACTCGTCCACAAAACCATTTTCCTCGACATTAATATCAAAATGGTTCGTTTTGTGCACTTGTTGTAAAATCTACTATTAACCAACTATGAGTTTTAATATACATATTAATAAAAAAATGTTTCAATCTTAAACTTCAATCTCTAAAAACTTCATTTAAATATTGTTTTCAAGTAATATGATCTTATTTTAGAATTTTAATAGTATATTTAAAATTATTTTAAAGCGAATTTTAAAACATATTTTTAGACAAAATTATTGATTTATTTTTTGTTCCATTAATAATTAAAAAGTAGAGCACACAGATTTTATTTTACTAAATACCATAAACGAATAACTATCAAAATCACGTTATTTCAAGTGTTTAAAATCACGTGTCAAAATCACGTGTTTAAAAATGAAAAATATAACACAGTATAATACACTTGACATCTTTGTCGCTGTGACGAGGGTGGCGTCCAATTTTTTTTTAATTTTTTAATGTTAAGTTCCCTCGGGAACCTAAAATTTTTCCAGTAAGTATAAAAAGAATTCCACATGTTAATCTAGGTAATAAACTATCTGTTTGCCAAATTTCATCAAAATCCCTTTAGTGATTTTTATGTGAAAGTGTAACAAACATTCATTTTCACAAACCTTAGTATTTATAATTTTAATTTTAATGAAGTCTCTTTTAAAAAAATCAGAATACGTTTTTCACTTTTATGATATCAAATTACTTGACTTGAATAACTGGCGTCATTGGATATTTTAAACATAATAAAAAATGTTATTTCATGATTTAAAACCGTTAACCAACTATTATTGACATAAACGAGAAATCTTTGCATCATAATCATCTCCGGATCGCTGGTATGTAATTAACTAAGTAATGTTCATTAAATATCTAAAGTAATTGAAGATTAAGAATATAACTACAATTATTGTAACGGTTTGCACTCTATGGTGACGATGATTTCGGTTTGGTAAAGTTTGATTGAAAGAGGCCGAGATTGCATACATTATTAAAAGGATTTATTTAAGGCTTTAATACACAATTTAAAGCACAAATTTATACATCTTGATATATAATAATCTTATAACATATATATCTTCATATGTATTGGACTAGCGATATAGACTATACAAACCAAGGAGAGGCTTATCTATTCAGAGCAATTAAATATTTTGGCTACATGATTATGAGAAAAAGAAACTTCCAGTGCCCTTTTAATGCTTTTACAAATTTGTTTGTGAACCTATACTCTTTTTTATTATTTATTTTCTTATAATCAATAAAATGTTTTTAAAAAGGAAATATTAACTATAACTAAACCTTTAATTAAAGTTAATAAAAACTAAAAAGTTATACCTAATTGAAATTAATTTATCTTTACACAATCATATGCACACATGTACACTCTCATAAAAACACATAAAATTACTGAGCCCTGCAACACAGGGTATCCTAGTGCGGGGGTTAGGAGAAATCTAATGTAAAAAAATGAATAGGACAAAAACAAAAGTGTGATTTTTATATATCTTGGCGTATTATCCAGAGATTTTCTCATTCTATAGGTATAATGTCCCTTTGTGCTTCCAAATTAACTGTCCCATTTGAGGCTAGGGTTTTAAGATTAAAGCCTAGAGTAGAGCTAGGTGTAGGTAATTATTTACTTTGTTTTCCCTTCCAAAAGACTACTGTATAATAACAACATAAATGTGCAGTTTGCACTGTAAATAAATACCTGAGGAAAGGCGCATACCTAGTGACACTAGAAGCCCGGCTAAAATAAAAATGCGGTATATCTAGAACCTTAGATAAAAAAATCGTAAATATAATTTATTGGTAAATCATTTTATTGAATCAGATTTACGTGAAAATTATAATCATCGCTCAATAGTGAGCTTATTTTTTTAAATGACATCTCACATAAATTAATTTAAAACACATCTTTTACCTTTAAATAAAACACGAATTGACCACAGCCTATTATTCACAAAACACAAAAAGTTAATATTATTATTTCTCGGAACTCGCGATCGCTATGCACAAGTAAATAAAAGTGACTATTTCAATAGTGACGCCCCCGCAGTCGGCGCGCGCGCAACTGAATGTGCGAGATGTTCGACACGCGGTGTATATCATGTTGTTGGCTCACGAAGAAACGGATGCTCCGGCATCATAAGGGGCGACCATGACGTTTGCGAAATAATTGAAATATGTAATTCTTTTTTTTTTATTAAAGATGGGTTTGCTCTTGACCAGCATCTATCCATGTAGGAAGGATGAGTCCGACGATGGAGCGAGCTCACCCAGAAGATGCCTATTCACTCGAACCTTGAAAAGATTTCGGTTATATGAGCTCGAAAATACAGACGCCGGCAGGGAGTTCCAATCCTTAGCAGTGCGCATTACAAAAGATGTTTTAAAGCGCTTGGTCCGAATTAGAGGGATTTCGACAAGGCGAGGATGGTAACCAGCCGTACGTCTGCATGTCCGATAGAAGAAAGGGGAAAGCGGTATGATCTCATGCAGCTCTTGAGCACACTCTCCGAAGTACATCTTATAGAATACACACAGACAGCGTTCGTGTGTATAGAATACACACGACGCTTACGTTTCAATTGATAGCCACCACACTCGGTCCGATTGCAAGCCGCTTTCTGAAGTTCATCGGTCCGGAGGACATTTCGACCCTGGTCTTCATGGCAGAGTATTTCATTATATAATTTATTATATTATAACTAGCTGAACCCGGCCACGCTTCGGTGTGGCGTGCGCGTGGAGCGCGCACGATACTGGATACTGCTTATTATTATTTAATTTTTCTAAAATAAAAGTATCCTAAGTTACTGTTTAAAATATCATCTTTCTGCCAGTGAAAGTCCCGTCAAAATCCGTCCAGCTGTTTCGGAGGTTAGTTGGAGCAGACAGACAAAAAATTTAAAAAAAATTTTTTTTTGTTATTCATTATAGTTTATCCAATCAATGACTTATTTATGGTCACCCTAGATGACGATTCGTAGTAACCGTCATATAAATATATCTTTCTAAACTTGTAATTCCCAAAGGCCTTATATTTAACTATGCAGCTCGTCATCAATGACGAATTGTAATAAGGGCATACATACTGTGACGTCAATAATCGTCACTGACACTGCGGTTAATTTAAACATCTATAACTTATAGTTTATTCTTTTGATTTCTCGCCCTTTCACATATTTTTTTCGTGTTTAATATCAAATTACAATATGGAATGGGGTGTTTAAGAAAATAGGATTGTAGTGATTGCCTTACACTGGCCGTATATTCGTATATCGTACTATCGACAGTTATACCAACACTTCCTCTGTCGATGACCATAAAAGATCGGGGCGGCCGCGTGCTGTTAGAACTACAAAGGCTGTTAATGCTGTTAAAGCCAGAATTCGGGAACAGTAGGTACTTTATCTGGGTGAAAGGTCCTTTTTTGTATCCCTGACAATGCGTATGCAAAATTTCATGATGATCGGCTGAATAATTAAGGCGTGAAAACGTAACAAACAATGAAACTCATACTTTTGTTATATTATACGTATTTTTTTAATATATCCCTTTTATACTCGTAATATTAGTAAGGTTTTTACTGTATAATACAGGCCCCTCTCTGTATGAGGTGGTGGGTTGATATTCTATTCTGTCATGCTAGCTCACTGCGAATTTGGTAGTTTCATCGTTGGTTCATCGTTAGAACAAACGCACATTATAATTAGTTGCACACGTGCTTCCGTTTAAACAAGTGCTCTAATAAGGTTTAGAACACTGCGTTCGAGGTCACAAGCGCGCACCGAGAGCGGCTGATTACAATTTTTTTTAAATCTTAATAATTAGCTGAGTCCGCAACTTTGTACGCATGGTATTCGGTATAGCGCATAACTTTTTTGTTTGTAAACAGATGAAACAAACACGAACAGTGTTATTACAAAAAAAAATACTAAACTATGTCTCAACACGTGTTTTGTCAAACAGCGTCTAATGACATTTGTATACAATTTCACAGTTTAAACCCTGCCTCAAATAATGTTTAACCTTCGCTATTACAAAATAGTGTTTGTCCTTTGACTTACCAAAACATCGCTGGGCAACCTATAGGCAACCAAATGTTGCTATTTTAAAATTATAAAATAGCAAATAGTAACAATAAAATAGCAACACTACAAAACGTTCGTTCAACTTCATTTGGTTCAATCCGAAACGTTCCTTTCTATTCAAATTTGTTATGTGCTAATAGAATATCCTACGCAGAAAATATTTTAAAATTATCTATATATAAATAAAACAGTGACGTGTGTGATTATAAATTAATTATTGCTCTAAATACACCGCCATAAGTATGTTTTGGAACCAAAACTTACGTATATAATGAGTACATTGTACACATAGAACAGTGATCGGTTGAAAGAATGGAATGTGTTTATCGAGACTTGTCAATCGTCATTACTCATTGTCAAATGAGTATAACATAAATAAAAATTATGGAAAAAAATGGACAAATGCAATATTAAAATAAAAATTCGTGAACGTGAAGAAAATTGGGTTCAAGAATAAAAGGTAAAACAACCCGATATTTCATCATAATCATAACCACACCACTAAATACAACTTGCGAAAATTAGAGACAAAGCAGTAGACTAACTTTGAGTCTTCGACAAGTTTTGACATGTTATAAATATGAAAAGTATTATTTAAACCGTGCCTAACTCTAACTGTTTAAACACGCTTTTGTAATAAACATTTTTTTAGACACATGTTCAATGTATGTTTATCTTTTTTGTAATAACACTGTAAATGTTAGGGGAAGTTTGCTACAATACATCAGTGAACCGCATTCAAATAGGTTGATCTGTTTCAGAGATTAGCGTGCACAAACGCACAGACAAACAGATAAAAATTCTAAAAACTATTTTTTTTTGAACTCGGTAACATAAGTACAACTTGTACAAATTGTTTTTTGAAAAATATTTAATGTATAGACATGGCACGCTTACGATTTTATTATTTACTAGCTGAACTCGGCCACGCTTCGCTGTGGCCCACACGGCGGCGGCGTGCGGATGGGTCGCGCGGTACTGGACACTGCTTATGTATAATACTGTGAGGGTCTCGCGCATCCCGAAGGGTTGTGAAATGACCAATACAGAGTATATTTAATCGCACAATTTATTATTTATTGGTTAATATACAACCGACAGGATCGGGACCGCCAGACACACAGAGTGCATACACTGATGCACACACCAAGCAATACAATCTATATGTATATTGCTGTCGTTACAATACTATTTATCGTAGCGTGATGTTATATAGCCTATAGCCTTCCTCGATAAATGGACTATTCAAAACAAAAAGAATTTTTCAATTCGAACCAGTAGTTCCTGAGAAACAAACAAACTCTTCAGCTTTATAATATTAGTATACGAGTACATGTATAGACATATAGTTATATGTTTAATCTCCACATATAAATTGAAGTAGCTATCACTATCTGCGTCTTTTTGTTTCTTCGCTAACTTCTTCTTACCACCCAATGGATTTTGATATGGTTTTCACTAATGGAAAGAGCGATTAACGGGGAAGGATTGCAGAACAAAATTGCATGCGTGCGAAACAAGGGCGGACCGCTTGTACTTAATATAACATTGGAAAATTAAATTTATTCCACAAGGAATATCTTTAAAGCATTATTTATAAATTGTTCGAACAGCTCTCTCTTCTCCAATACAAGTAACTATATTTTATATCATCAGTAGAATGCTATAGAATATGTACTACGGATGTAAGTAAAAAAGACTAGGTAGCTATGTCGTGACACATAATTTGAATTAGAACATAGCATTGGTATAGGTTTTATTTAATTTAAATATCGCTTTTAAAACGTCGCGTTGTATAATAATGTTATTGATGCCATAATTATTTTATTGATTAACCAATATCTAACATATAAACTAAAATTATCTAATCTAAAAATAAATTAATATTAAATTGATTAAAAAGTAATAATATAAAAATGGACCCTGCGGCATTGTACCAAGTACGCTGGCAGCATTTCCTCGTTGAATGGCCAAACTAATACGTTGGCCGAGGAAAGTGCCAGCTCTTCGGTCTCCCGTCGCATCAATAAGCCACTTCGAGATGTCTTTGAAGAGGCTCATTGCTGCAGGCCCCCACGGACCGAGTGTCTCGACTCCGAATGGTACAAAACCATATTCGGCGCCGAGGCCACTATATTTAGACATTTTATTTTTTTCCGCCGCCTCTGCTGCGGCTGCTGCCTTAGTGGATGTTATGTTATGTTACGGCAAGACCTATTTTGCAAAAAGAAGTTCAAACTTTTTCTCTTTTATTCACAAGGTCACTAGTGCATTGGCACTGGGTGACAAATAGAATTATGTCATCTTTATTTATTTCAAGTGTTTACCGTGTAAACAGCACGTCTACTAGAACAGAGTAACCAATAATGCGAAACAGCATTTTATTTGGCTTAAAAATTAAGATGATAGTTGTGGGACCACAAACACAGAATTTTATCACCACATATGCAAACAACTTCTAAAATCTCCTTAATGGGATTTAAAAATTAAAAATAGTATTATTTTTGTTTTTGAAGGAATAAATATTGTGTATTATTTTAAATTGTTTTATATTATTTTTAATTTAAATTTGAGTAGGTAAAATGACTTAAAAAATGACTTTTAAAATGTATATTGCCTTTTAAAATGACTTTTGTTCAAAGTCAGTGATTAAAACAATTTGGAGTGTCTAACTCGGATTTTTTTTATTATTTAAAAAACTCATAACACCACTACTTTTTGAAAACAATTAACAGAAAACATTTAGTAAAAAAAAATCCTTTTTTTTGTAGATACAACATGGAAAAGGCTTAGAAAGGGTGTCAACTTTATAAAAAATATGCAAAAACTGCGACTTTTGCTAAAGCTAAAAATCCGGTCTCAGGTAGCGCATGCCTAGTTCTATCAGCTATCTGTTCTTCTATACAAATAATGAAATCGTAAACGAGCCGTGTCCTTACATTAAATATTTTTTCAAAAAAATAAACAATTTGTGCACGTTGTACCAACTTATGTTACAATGTCAAAATAATTTTTTTTAGAATTTTTACTTAATCTCAGAAATGGCTAACCGATTTGAATGCGGTTTTCACTGGTGTAGCAAGCTTCCTGTAACGAACAAAAAAGTTACGAATGCCACGCGTACGAAGTTTCGGGTTAAGCTAGTTGATTATAAGTTTGTCCATTATTTATCGGTCACTTTGTATAGACAATTTATGTTATACAAATATATTCTGAATAAGATAATTGAATGAATCATGGTAGCAGTGGCAAGGCACACTGCTTTTCACAGTCATAAATTGGGTTACCCGCCAGATAGCGGTGTCACCTCTTCACAGAAGATCAATGTGAAATAACAGCATGTGTGCTGTTGTGTTTCGGTACCAGATCCCATTTCCATATGACCTTCGAATCTTTTATCTTTTATCTTACCATCAACCATCAACCTTTGCCATCAAGTGGACCATCACTCTGAGGACAATTACATTGAAAAAAAATGATGTTTTATTTTATTTTTATTTATTTATTTGAATAGGCTTACCAATTAAAGACATACTTAAACATAATGTACAACCTCACAGATAGAGAAACATTACAAGTATGAATTGAAATTATAGGAAAGCACAGCATTATTAGAAATTAGTTAAATGAATGAATCAACAAATATCAATGAGATCAAAAATATAAATACCCAGAACCATTTCCATGCTATACTCGTAAATCAATAAACAAGAAAGAAACAATTCAATAATTGAATTAAAAAATTATAAATAAGAAAAATATACGCATTATCATAGTACAACTGTTTCAATCATAACAATAACAAAAGCAGGCTATCTTAAACTGAAGAGTTAAAGACTGTGTATGAACACTGTCTAACCGAAAAACATCATCATATGTATGTATAGGTATATTTGTCTGACAATTAATAGTTTTAATTATTATTATTTTTAATATAAAAGAACAATGACCTTGTTATCAGTTTTCGTTTAACGGGAAGTGATATATTACCTACGTAGTTAGAGTTACAGTACTACGATTTTCCCTTTAAATTAATTAATTAAACGCACAAACCTACAACGAATTTGAACCTTTTTTTTTTTTTTTTTTTTTTTTTTTTTTGCGTGGGAAAATCTGCGACCAGATCCCCACCGACAATGGGGATATCGGTGGGGTATGTGGGACTTCTACCCTACTAAAAACCCACGGTGTTTCCTCGCGCCGTCCATGGCGGGGGTAAGGGGATCGAAGAACCACGCGTCTGCCTTCCCCCACCGGACGAGGCCCGCACACTTGCGGGCTCCACCTCGATTAGGCGCGGAGTTTGACCTCCGCGCCGTGGAGAGACGTGCCGGAAACACACAGCACGTCTTCCCTCGTTGCCCGGTGTTGTGTGGACGGCGGACGGCCCCATGTCCACCGCCTCCGAGCGGAGCGGCACCAGGCGCCCATGTTCACCTGTCGCAGCGAGCAGTCAGCGAGGGGCTTCGACTCGGGAGCAACCCTACACCTCTTCTCCACGGCACAACCTACCGCGGAGTCGGAGGCCGCTTCCACCTGAAACCCTCGGATGACCCCTGCTCCTGTGGCCGCTCATCTCTACGGCATTATGGGTGGGCGGCCCTAAGGGGTGTCCCCCTGGCATTTCCCCAACAATCGCGGCAGCCCGAGACACGGGCTCCACCTCGTGTTGTCGTCGCGGAAGAGTTACTAAGCCGGGTGGCGAGGCCGGGTGTTCACTCTTCCGGACGACTGCGGAGGGTGGTTACTAGGCCGGTGAATCCCGACACCGGGTGTTCGCCACCCCCCACATGCCACGATTGCCCGTACTTTGCCAGTTGGTCTTTCCCTGCCGCAGAGCTCCGTCTTCGCGTACGTTGCCCGACTACCACTGAGCGACAGAGCCATCCGAGAGAATCCACTCGCTGCGACTCACCCGCCGATCCTCATCCGCAGTACCGAGTCCCATACCTCGGTCTGACGAACAAGAACCGGGGTGCCCTCTCTCTCACCGGCCACCAACCGCGCGGGCCGAGTACGGATTCTCGGCCCGCGCGAGCGATGACCGGTGAAGCTCCAACAGAAGGTTGGAGCCTCCAAATAACAGCTCCGCCACGAGCTCCGCTGGGCGGAGCTCGCTCGGAGCCCCCTCGGTGTGGGCCTTCTTTGTCCCCAAAACCAATCCGATCGGTCGAGCAAAGGCCGGTGACCCCACCGACCCCTGCAACCGCCCGGATTGCCAAGGGTAAGCCCCCCCACCACGACAAGGTCATGGCCCACCTAGGGGGGGAACGAATTTGAACCTTTTTTTTTTTTTTTTTTTTTACAAGGGGAAATCCGTTACGGATACCCACCGGTCTGGGGACGGCCGGTGGGTTATGTCGGACTCCTATCCCAAGGATGGTAGCGGGATAGTTTACCGACTAAAACCCCTTGGCGCCCTCTTCATCCGCTATTGGCGAAGTTGCGTGATCGGACGGACACTCGTCCGCAACTCCGCCGCGGGGGTCCGCAGCCGGACACTACTCTTGGGGCGTCGCACTCGAACGCAGAGTGCGCCGCGCCTCTCAACGTAAGGGCGGACGGTAGAGTCCCCATCTACCGCCCTGCGTCTTGTCAGGGATCTAGGTGGCGGGCATGCGCCAGCCGCCTGCGTCCAGTCCGTCTGCGGCGGAGGGGCTGAGATAAGACGTCGTCTTCCCGCTCTCTCTCCGCCGCCTCCTTCTGCGAGATGACATCCTCGCAGAAGGTTTGTGTCGCTCGCCAGGCAGCTCTGCTGCCGACCATAGCTTTCACTACGGCCGGCAGAGAGAAGTCATGTCCGATAGTCGCAGCGAGCTCAGTTCGCTGCGCCGTCCATCTAGGGCACTCCGCAAGAGTGTGCTGTGCGCTGTCCTCAGCGCACGCACACGAATGACACTCCGGTGTCGGCTCTCTACGAGCCACCCGGTGCAGATAACTCCCGAAGCAGCCATGCCCCGAGAGCACCTGCACCAGACGGAACGTGAGAGCCCCGTGTCTCCTCTGGAGCCATTCGTCCAAAACGGGACGAACGGCTTCCACGGTGCGGTGGCCGAAACTAGGCTCGGCCAACCTCTCCTTCCATTTCCGGAGGAGGTCAACGCGTGCGCGCGAACGCAATCGCGCGACTTGCTCTTGCGGAGGCTGAGCTCCCCGAGACCGTATATCTGCCACGCCATGATATACGGCCGCCTGCACCTCGGCCTCGAGGTCCCACGGTGGCGTGCCCGCGAGCACGCACGCAGCCTCGAAGGACACTGTCCGGTAACCCCGGACGATCCTGAGCGCTAAGACGCGTTGCGCGCGCCGCAGGTGCGTCCTGCAGTCCGCGCTCAGATCGTCCGCCCAAATTGGGGCTCCGTATAGGGCCATCGACCGCACTGCCCCCGCATACAAGCGACGACAGGCGGCGTTTGGCCCACCCAGGTTTGGAAGCAATCTGCCCAGAGCGGCAGCGGCTCCCACCAACTTTGGCTCCAGAAGTCGAAAGTGCCCTTCGAAACTCCAGCGGCTGTCTAGGACGAGGCCGAGGTATTTCATCGTGGGTTTCACCCTCACGGAGACACCCCCGATTACAATCTGTGAACCCGGCGGTGGTGCTTTCCGAGGCCCGTGAAAGCACATGGCCTCGGTCTTGTTTAAGGCTACGGTGAGCCCCAACCGCCGGATTCGTCCGACGACGTGTGCCACGCCAGCCGTAGCCAGTATGGCTGCATGTCTGTGGGTTGGTGCTCGGGCGGTCACGAGGGTGTCGTCGGCGTAACACGTTACACCGACGCCCCGCAAGTTAGCGCCTCTGAGCACCGAGTCATAGCCAATGTTCCACAGGAGCGGCCCGAGGACTGACCCCTGTGGAACTCCGCACGTAATACGTCGGTGTCTCAATCCTGTCTGCGTCGGATAGCTGACTGTACGCTCGGTGAGGTACGCAGCGATTATCCGACGCAGGTATGTCGGTACCTGATGGTACCGAAGTCCATCCATGATGCAGCTCCACGGCAGGCTGTTGAAAGCGTTGGCAATGTCCAACGACACCGCCATCACAACCTCACCGTGGGCCACTGCATCGTGCGACAGGTCCCGCACGCTTGCTATCGCGTCTATCGTGGACCGACCACGGCGAAAGCCATACTGACTGGTGCTGATGTTCGGCCCGGTTCCTTCGATGTGCTGAACGAGGCGAGACGCGATTATTCGCTCGAACAATTTATTCACCTCGTCCAGCAAGACAATGGGGCGGTAAGCCGACGGGGAGTCCGCCGGCCGTCCATCCTTCTTGATCAGCACCAGCCGACCTTCCTTGTATTTGCGCGGATAGCAACCGTGCCGGAGACAGAGGTCCAGCAAATCTCTGAGACGGCGATCGAGTGGCCCCACGGCCAGAGCCAATGCTCGGCCAGGCACACCATCGGGCCCTGGGGCAGTGGCCGCCTTCCTGCGCAGTCGCAGTAGGGCGGCACCCAGTTCAGCCTCGGTCACCTCCGGTGGCTGAGCCTCGTCCTCTCTTCCCACGGCCGTAGCTTCCAGCATCGGATCCGGTCCCTGTGTATGTTCGACCCGGTCGGGGAAGAGATTAGCCACCACTCTCTCCAGGAGTTGCGGCTCGAGACTACTCGTCAGCGGAGGTGCCCATGGGCGTAGTTTTTGCCTCACGAGCCTGTAAGGCCTACCCCACGGATCGCCGTCTATGCTGTCTAGCAGCTCCGTCCACGAGCGAGCTTTCGCCTCGGCGATAGCCGCCTTCAGCCGCAGGGAGCGCTCCCTGTACTCAGAGTACAGATGGGATTCGAGCGCTTCGTCCCTGTTTCGTCGCCTACGGCTTCGAGCGAATTGGCGTCTCGCTCTGACGCAATCCCGACGGAGCTGCGCTATTTCCTCTGTCCACCAATGGACCTGTCGCTTTTGAGGAACTCGCAAACTGCGGCGAGGCATCGCCGCGTCGCACACCTGCTGTAGGGCTCCTGCGAACCATTGTGCAGTCGTGTCGGCGTTCGCCGGGTCCGCCGGACCGGGGAGCCACGCCTGCACGATCGCTGCCTCCTCGATGAGATCCTTGTTGAGGTTCCTAACTGACCACCGTGGGCCGTTCCATCCCGCCACCGAACGAGAGCCGTTCGGGACGTCCCCGGAGGCGGAGATGCCGAATCGTATGTATCGATGATCCGACAAGGTCTCGACGCCTTCGAGGACCCTCCACCTTCGGACACGACATGCCAGGTCGGGACTGGCAAACGAGAGGTCCACAATGGACCCGCCCCGCCTGCGCACACACGTGTCTAATGACCCCCGATTCAATAGCGAGAGGCCAACGGAAACGGCCCATCTTTCTAGCAGCCGCCCACGGTTGTCCGAAACCGGGCAACCCCAAGCCATGGATTTGGCATTGAAGTCCCCGGCGACGAGGACCGGATACGGGCTACTGCGAAGGACTACTTCACCTAACTCCAACAAGGATCTCTCGAATTCAGCGAAACTCTTGTTGGGGGAGAAATACACTCCCACGACAACAGTTCCGCCTACTGATGCAGCGACGTGCCCCCTTCCCCGGACTGTGTTCCCGAAAGTAGGGGAGCCAACAGAAGGCTGCGACGCGAGCGCTACCACTCCGTCTCTATCTCCGACCCAGTTGGTCGGGATCCGATATGGCTCAGCCACTATCGCGACGTGTATTGACCACTGCGCCAGGCTCTGGCACAGGAGATCCTGTGCCCGGGCGCAGTGGTTAATATTCGCCTGCAGGACCTGGAGGCTCATTATTTGGCAACGGTCTCCACTTCCATCTCACCGTTCGCCTGCTTGGCAGGCTCGGCGGCGGGCTGTGGAACGGTCTCAGGACCGTTGCCAGGTTTCGCTTCCTTCTTTCTCTTCTTATTGGGCCTTTTGCGGGGGGCAGCACACGATCTGCTGCCCACGCTGTGCCCCGCAGGTCTATTCAGTGAAGTGCACACGGGGCACTCAGGCTCCCCTGTGCACTCGCGCGCCTTATGACCGGGCTTTCCGCAGCGGAAGCACAGCGCGCTGCGGTCAGTCCCGGTGCATTTGTGACGGGCGTGCCCCACCTCGAGGCACCTAAAACATCGTGGTGGCCTGGGTGCCAGCAGTTTGACCTGCGCAGACACCCAGCCAACCAGCAGACGCCCACCGCGCACCACCTTGTCGGCTGCGGTAGTTGGGCACCGCAGCCATAGTGAGGCAGCCCCTCCGTCGGAGACTTGTATCTCACCGGTTCTTACCGCTTCGGGAGAGCATCCGCCCACCCGAGCGATAGCGGCAGCCACTTCCTCTTTGGAGACAGAGTCGTCGAGGCCAGTGATCCGCATGTCCGCGGTTTTAACCGGCCTCGTCACCAGCGCTCTGTCCCCCAGGATCTCCCGGCATTTGTTCGCCAAGGCGTCGGCTTTCTCGCCGGCCGACGTGCCTGGCAGCTCGAAAATCCGCGAATCTGTCCGTTTAGCGGGTCTAAAACGGACAGAGGGAATTCCGAGCTGCTCGAGGTCGAGCTTAGACTTCAGGTCGCCCAGAGCCTCCTTATATTTCACGCTCCTATCTTTCACCTCGGGAGGCAGTGAGATGACCACTGCCGCCGAGCGAGGGGGGCGCAGCTTGGGCGGTGTCGCCTTTGAGCGCACGCCGGCTGACGAGGGCTGCTTGGCTGCCGCCGCAGTCTTTTTTGGTTTGAGGCCTCGTTTAACCACTGTGGTCCAGCCCTCGTCCATAGACTTGGGGGCTGGAGGTAGTGGCCGGGCCTTAGTTGCCTCATTTTTGCCCTTTTCAGGGCGCATGGGCGCCGCCTCACGGTCAGCGCCTCGGCGTGAGGGCTGTTTCACAACCGTACCCTTAGCGGGCACGGTACGTGAGGGCAAATCGGCTGTCAGCGCCGACTGCCCCCTACTAGTCAACTTGGGGAAAAGACGATCCCCGAAAGCCGTGAGTTTGGCATCAATCATGGAGCTGACACTCTCCATGATTGTGTCCAATAGACCGTCTGCTTCAGGGATGGACGACTGTCCGGCCTGTGGTATGGTTTGAGGCTGGCGTGCCTTCAACATTTCCCTCCTCATGCTGGCCATCTCCTCTCGGAGAACGGCAAGCTCTGCTCTCAGGCGGGTATTGTCCTCCTGGACCCTCCGCATCTCTACCGATGCCGGCTGGTCCATTTTGGACGCCGCCTGGGAGACGTAGTCGCAAACCTTGTTCAGCGCCCTCTGGTACGTACCCTTAAGGTTGCCCGACTTACGGGTCACCACCTTCACCGTGGCAGCTGAATGGCGCAAGCCCTCCTTTAAAGTGGGCGCCTCCTCAATCATCCTGGCCAACGACTCAGGGTCGTCGGACGAGGGATTCTTCGCGTCCTCAGCGCTGAAACTGCGATCTGTCAGCAGTTCCGCCACCTCGCGTTCAGCTTGGAGTTCTATCTCCTCCCGCTGAGCTTTGAGGTACGCTCGTTTCGCCTCGGCTAGCCCAACGTATTCGCCCGTCGTGGGCGGGCGGCCTCTTGGTCTTGGTTTGACCCGGGTTTTCGTGGCGGGCTTGCCGCTATTACTTCCAGAACCCGAGTCCGAGCTTTGGCTCTGGGCGCTGTGGTAGTGCCTCTTCGGGGCCCAGGCACGACCCGGGAGTCTTGGCGAAGAGGCAGAGTCCATTGATTTACAGGAGCCGGAATCAGATCCGGCCCTGTCTCCCGCAGGACTTCCATCTCGTGGCGACGCCACCGGCGTCACCATCCGGCGGAGCGAGACCACGGGGCTGAGTCCCCCTCTGCTCACACCATCGGCAGGGTCGCGCGTCGACCCTGCCTTCGCTCGCGCACGCGTGCGCACACCCACAGCTTCCTCGGTAACATATTTCTCACCAAGGGACCCGGTAATCCCTTGGCGCCGTTGGCCAGACGGGGCGCATTGGCCGCTCGTAACACATTTAACATCCGGAGCCCGAGCTAGCTCCGAACGCCCGGCGTCAGCGGGATCGCATGACATATCATTTTCCTTACTTGACATTTCCATTCTTAATTGGGAAGGAACGCCTACGGCCCTTTCCCAACAGGCCGTAGGGGCGCTTGGGACTGGGTTCCCCCCAGCCATACAACCCATCGGCACGCCGACCTTAGGTTTTGGGTTATTTTTTATAGTGGTTTTCTTCCACGCGGCCCGACGCTCAGTGCGCCGGACCCCCGGCCTCGCGGAGTGCGAGGTTACGGGTCGCCCGACGGTGACCTAGGCCACACGCCGCGCCCGCGGACCTTGCAGGACCGCCTCCCACGAGCCGAAGCTCCGCTGCCCCATTACGGGGCCTCAGGCGCCGAATAGCGCTTGGCGTCAGGACGCCTCCACCTCTGTAACCGCCAGATAGCATCTGGCCATCCCACGACCCAATAGCGGTCAACTGGCGACAGCGTCGGGCTTCTTGAGCAAGAAGCCCTAGCTTCGCCCTCATGGGTGATTTTTTAGAGAGGTTTTCTTCCTCGCGGTCCAGCGCTCAGTGCGCTGGACCCCCGACCCCGCTCAGTGCGGGGCTACGGGTTCATGTGGCCGTGCAATGTCCGCCCTTAAAAAGACCAGACAGCCACATGCCAGTTTTTGTCCGCGCCGGCCGAAACCGGTACCCCCCATATCTGGGGGGCGTTCCCCTATCCGCAACCTGGGGACGCGTCCGATGGCGGACTGGAAACCGCACACGGAAACGAATTTGAACCTAACCTAACCTAACCTAACCGAAAAACATCATCATATGTATGTATAGGTATATTTGTCTGACAATTAATAGTTTTAATTATTATTATTTTTAATATAAAAGAACAATGACCTTGTTATCAGTTTTCGTTTAACGGGAAGTGATATATTACCTACGTAGTTAGAGTTACAGTACTACGATTTTCCCTTTAAATTAATTAATTAAACGCACAAACCTACAACGAATTTGAATTTCGTGATAAACATTGTAATTATTTGGTTACAATTTTTTATTGTAGTCATAATCATGTTTATGTTCACGAGATTTTTTTACCGAATCAGTAAACATTTATTCAATGTTATTTGCTAATTCATTTTTAGAGTTTCGTAATGATCCCTTGGGAATAGTACTTTTTTCTGGATGATTTACCCTGACGTATATGCAAAATTTCATCAGGATCGGATCGATTATATCGATTCACCCAAATCTTATTTCCAACTGGTCATCATAAGGTACATATTATGTCAAATTGATCCAAGTTTTACTTATCTACTTATCTACTTGCTAATATGTTTAATTAGGGATAGCAAAACACGTAATAATTAAAGTTTTAAGTTAACTAAGAAAATAAAATTGTGTTACAATTTATTATACTCTTTATACTAATATTATAAATTGTTTGTTTGTATGTAGGTAATCTTCGAAACTACTCATCTGATTTAATTAGTTTATTTTTAGATATCTAAAAATAAAGATCCAACGTTTGGCAGTGTAATATCGTTATATCTTTTTCAATGCGGATGAAATCGCGGGCACCAAACTTAATATAATAACTATAATAAACTCATATCTAATCTATATTTATACATATTATAAAACTAGCTGAACTCAGCCACGCTTCGCTGCGGCCCATGGGGCGCGCGGTACTGGACACTGCTTATGTATAATACTATATATCGTAGCGTGATGTTATATAGCCTATAGCCTTCCTCGATAAATGGACTATTCAAAACAAAAAGAATTTTTAAATTCGAACCAGTAGTTCCTGAGATTAGCGCGTTCAAACAAACAAACAAACAAACAAACTCTTCAGCTTTATAATATTAGTATAGATAAAGTCACGGTCCGCTTGTGTCTGTTTTTCCACTAACTTCTTAACCATCCATTGGACTTTGATACGGTTTTCACTAATGAAAAGTGCGATTAACAAGGAAGGTGTGTGTATATAATTTGCAGGAAAATTGCATCCGTGCGAAGCTGGAAGCGGGTCGCTACATAAATATATAAAAAAACTTACCCAACTACATTAGTGCTGAAATAAAATGTTTAAATTAAAATTATTATTTCTATTTTAGTAATTTATTCAGAATTATTTAAAAAGCAGTCTATTATTTAAAAAGCAGAGATGCCATAAACAATAATAAATTATCACTTTGATGTTAAATGTGGCGCCTACTGGCAAAAGTCCAATTGAATTTGTTAAAACCGAGTGAATTGTAAACAAAGGTGGAAATTTGTGTTTGCCACACCACGTTTCTGTGTTGAATAACGATTGCATATGTGACACGCAGGCGGCCATATTTACCTATTATATACGAAACAATTTCATTAAATAATATTATAGAAATGAATATAATTACTTATATAAAAACCACAACATTGCTTCATGTGAATATGTCTATAATATTATATGTTAGCGTCTACTCCTGTCGGAATAAATGCAAATGTCTACGATTCGTGGAGCCCAAAATAAACGAACACACAACTCTGCTAACAGATTTGTTAGGTTAAATCCACCATTAGATGTTACTAAAACAAAAGACTCACAAAAATGTTTTCGCGTACCGTCTTTCTAACCTTGAGGTTAGAACCGTCGTTGGTATCTGAAAGAAGAAGCTACGCTAAGAGAAGAAGTATTACTCGCCACTGCTCGTTCGCCTCTCAGACGATTTAAAAGGTCTTTAATGCTAATATTGTCCCAAAAAACTCAAACGGCCGCCATTCGAGATTTCCGGGGGCCGATCCACATAAATCGAAACTAAAATCTCTGTTTGCTTTATCTCGCGACAAGGATCCAAAATACATCCAGTAGACCGTTGCAAAAATCACGCAAAATCCGTATATATTATTCAATTTCAACAATTAAAATTCTTCCCGATTAGTAGCTGTCGACTTTCCGTACTATGTGTACTGCCCACTGCTACTTCAACATACAAATCCTCCGGATTATGTCGGTAACTTTCGTTTATCTATCTCCTCATTCCTATTTCGATCACGCAATGTGACCCCAAGCATAGCCCTCTCCGTAGTATACGTCGAGCGACATTAAGGTTTCTTACGAAGGCCAAAGTTAGAGACCACGTTTTAGCGTCATACGTCATTACTAGCAATACACATTGGTCGAAAACTATTATTTAAGGCACTGAGGAATCGAGTCCAAAATTCCTCAGTGGCTTTTTTATATTAAAAATAGCTTAGGTAATTTTCTTAATCATATTTCACCACTCTTTTGTGAACAACGACCGCGACTAACCAAAATAAACCTCTGCCTTTCAGAACTTATGCGTCCGTGGAAAGGGTATCGTATTTTCAATGCAATGTTTAGGACTCCTCTTTACGCTCTAGAAAGAGGACAGTCCAAGACATAGGTCCACCTTAGGCAAGAATATAATAATTAATGAGAGATTTGCAAAGCGCTAAATAAATCGTCTTCAATATTTTCTTATCGACTGTATCACGAGATTATTTACCGAATTAATTTTAATTAAAGCACATTTCTTGAGAAGGAGCCAATTTTTGTGAGAACGTATAGTTGAAAGTGTTACAAAAGAGAGAAGTTACTGATGGGAGTAATAATGGCTTGTGTAATGGAATCAAATAGAATCGTAATATTTATGCGAGTGGACCCATTTTATATCTGTTTTTTTTTTTATGAAATGCTTTAATTCAATATTATCTATGTCAATAGATATCTATTGTATATACATGCATATCTATACTTACTAATATATAAAGCTGAAGAGTTTGTTTGTTTGAACGCGCTAATCTAAGGAACTACTGGTTCGAATTGAAAAATTCTTTTTGTATTGAATAGTCCATTTATCGAGGAAGGCTATAGGCTATATAACATTACGCTACGATCAACAGTATTATATATAAGCAGTGTCCAGTACCGCGCGCCCCACGCGCACTCCACCGCCGTATGGGCCGCAGCGAAGCGTGGTCGAGTTCAGCTAGTTATAAAATAAAATCACTGTCCACCTCTGTATGTTTCTCCGTTAACTTCTAACCGATTTTGACACGGTTTTCACTAATGTAAAAAGCTATAAACGAGGAAGGTTTGTGTAAATAAATTGCAGAAAAAAAAAAGATTCCGTACGATACCGGGGAGAAAATAATTGATAGCAACATTTATTTATAATGTAAGAGTAAAACTACTCTATAATTAGAAAATTAGACGTCGTGGATCAGTCTATTATTAAGTCGTAATTTATTTAACGGTTTTTGTCTACTTTGTTTATAAGTATAAGTATCACGTATTTATTTTCGTTCATGTGATGTTTATTTTGCTGAAAAAAGTGCTTACTATTGATAATTTGAACATTTGTGTATCAGTGCTTTTATTACAAAGCGATGTTTAAAAAAGAGCGCCTGTTGCGTATCCTATCGCAAAAGGTAGGCTAATAGGTCCTGAACCCATGTGCGGACTACCAAATAGCCTAGCTCGCTGGACCATATGGAACCAGTGTTATTTATTATTAAATCTTTCAAACGCTGGACTAACCTGCCAGGGTTGAACCATTCCAAAGCGCTCATTAAAGCCTATAGTCGAAACATGACAAATCAGGCTATGTTGCTTAGTAGGAGCAATTTGTGTATGCTATCTAGGGCACTAACGGGGCACTGCCGCCTCAATAGGCACCTAAAAGTAATGGGGCTCACTAGTACGGGAGAGTGTCGCTTCTGCCATGAGGCAGAAGAAACACCAATGCATATCCTGTGCGAGTGTGGCCCCCTGATGCACAAGCGCAGTCACATCCTAGGAAGCCACACAATGGCTTGTGAAGATGTGAAGAATGCCTCTATCAAAAAAGTACTACAGTTTCTTAACGAGGTAGGTATAGGTAGAGAGCTTTAGTTCATGTGGCGATCACAATATTCCAGCAATGGACGAAGTGATACTGGTACTCTAGCAGACAGAAATAGCCACAAAGACAAGAATAAGAATAAGAATCCCTTCCTCATAGAATCTCAAAAAATAATTACAATTTAATAAAATCGTCGTCATATATGTCCACTAGCAACGTGTCCCCGGCTTTGCACGAATGCAGTTTTTTTTTTCTGTAAATTATATACACCAGCCATCCTCGTTTATCGCTTTTTCCACTAGTGAAAACCGTGTCAAAATCCGTTAGGTCATTTAAAAGAAGTTAGCGGAGAAACAGATACACGGGGACAGCGACTTATATCATTACCTATACCCGTCTCTCTCGCTCTGCTAGTGAGTGATGCTTATACTCGTATACAGTGTATACAGCCATATAGAAGATTTTGAGAGGTTTTATTTAACATGCTAATCTCTGTAATTATCAGACAGATTTGGAATTTTTTTTGCATTCTATAACCGAATTCTTAAGGAAGATCTAGGCTATTTAATATCAAGCTACGACCCTTAGGTAAAAGCAAAAAAGTGAGAAAGAGTGCTGTTTCTTCCGACTTATGCCAATAGTAGTGGCAGGGCATATGCGTTTAGCAGTCATTTGGGCAGCCCGTCATGCGGCAGTAAGCACCCCCTTACAAATACCACCGTGAAATAACAGCACGTGTGCTGTTGTCTATTCTTCCTAATCCCCTATCTTTAATCCTACTGTAGTCAGCAGGGCACTTGCAGCATCTGTGGCGTTGCTTGTGTAACAGGCGACGATAGCCACCTACTATCAAGTGGACCGTCAGCCTGTTTGCCGATCTTAACATTTAAAAAAAATCAAACATATTTTTATAGCTGGCGTGTTTAAATTTTAGCAGTATATTTTTTTTATATTTCCATTCCCAGACACGCTGACATTCCACATAATGGTGGCTTTAGCACCCTATAATTTATTTCAACCATGTCAACAAATGATTTACAGGGCGCAGCTCTTTCTTGTCCACATTAATAAGAAAGAACTAATGTTATATCCGATTATTTAGATATTTAAAAGTAATTAAAGAACGTTTCAGACAATAACTACGAATAGGTAAATGCATATTCGTTAATAAAAAAGAAGCAAGTAGTTACCTATATTTATTCCCAAAACTTTTGCGAAAGCTGCAAAAACTGACGGATCGGGTCCAACAAGTTTTTTAATTATGTAAATTTATCTTAAGTCGACACAAAGATGGATAAACGATTTCGGCCATTGCAAGCAAGTACTGACGAGCGGAGGCCGGGCTAATCCCGTTCTGTCTCCATTGTAACGTCGAGCAAATCTTTTGATTGTATGTATTATATATGTATGTTCGCATGATGGAAGGTTGCGACCGTCGCCTAAGTTAGATTAAAGATAAGGGCTTATGAAGGGATAGAGATATGGGCTCTTGCATCTTTTACTCGCTCACTGAAACTCACCAGCATATTTATTTATTTATTTATTTATTTATTTATTATTACATGACCTCCTACGAGGCAGGCACCGAAAAAAACACACAGCAAGGAACAGGAAAAAATAACATGGCAGATGCCGCCGCAATTAAAGGAGGCACAGCTTACGCCAATAAAAGTCAAAGTAGCATCCCGGCAATATAGTTAGAAAAAAAAAATTATCAAAAAAAAAAAACATACATAGAAATATAATTAAATCGGAAATTTGGAATAAATGTCAAAAATAAACTAGTGTATAGGTCAAAAATATATAGGTACATACCACGGAGCATATACAAAGAGGAGATGGCCTAAACAACTGTGCACTGATTTCAAACTAGGTCCTGACGTCATTTTTTGTGGGCGTGGTCTTGGTCAGTCTGCTGTCGGCACTGGTCACGGTGTGGCGGCGCTTGTTTGTTGTAGACTACAGTCAATTTTCATTGGCAATTTAAGATAATTGGGCGGGGTCTAACTTCCTCCTTGCCCCGCGCAGTAGTCACGCGCCGCTCTATAGAAAAATTCAATAACAACATCTCCTCTTTGTATATGCTCCGTGGTACATACCCTTATTTTCTGTAAGAAGATGCTTACTGCCGCCAGACGGGCTGACCAATTTATGACTGCAAAACGCAGTATAACTTTCAAGGCACATTATAATAGGTTGTCTGAAGCTATAATATTCGGCTCTGCTCTCTGTGAGAGTCCAGTACGTATTAGTTGTATTTCATATTATCTCTTCGGCGATTGATCAGACATGAATTATTTCTATTTTTAATATAAAAATTAGAAATCATATCGTAATATAAAATACTGTTCTAAAAAGGCATATGTTAGAGATGTATAATATTTTTTTTAATTATTATTAAAGATGGGTTTGCTCAATATTCAATATGTTTCTTATTCTTAACCTAGTTTTTAAGATTAAAAATAAACTCAAAATAATATCCTGTCAAAAAATCTAAATATTTATAGCACCTTAGTGTTATATGTTATATATCTTTGTGTGTGTGTGTTTATATTATATGTTTTCAATAGAACTTTCTATGGACCGTATTTATTACATTAAAATATAGACGTAGAAAATAAAATAGTGCCAAACGGGAATAAACTTAATACCAAAACTAGTTTAGCTAGTAATGTAGACAAATTTTTAGTCTTTTTTAAATTCCTAAAGTTTATGCAAAAGAATGTAAATGAGGCTGATTGAAAGTTGATTTTCTGTATTTTCTTGTCATTATTTTAATCAAAATTATTCACAAAATCCCTTAAGAATGCACTCACTTCCTTAAGAACTTAAAACGAATGGGTGCAAAGAATCCAGACAAACAAACTTCGTTGCATGTGCGCCTTAAAATGGACCTAACTGCATAGATACAAGATATTTTTATTACATCTACAAGAATTTGCGATCAAATAACTAGTCTCTGAATGGAGCAAATTCAGGTCAATTTGTGCAACATTTTTTCCACTTGTAATAAAACACATTTATGACCATTAATTGTTATCCAATACTGACTGTGAAACGGATAATTGTTCATTTTCTCTATTAATATTCTGTATTTTTTGTAAAAAAGAAAATACGAAGACGCCATAGATATTTTTACTTATGTCATTTTTATAGTAAAACTTGCGACTTGCCCCCGGCTTCATGCTACAATTTGGAAAGGTCTAGAGAAATGGTCTATGGCATCCCTTTGCTTCACGGAAGTCTTCTATTTGTATAAGGAAGTGGTTACCGTCGCCACCCGGGTTGCTTAAATGACTCCGAAACGCAGTGTATCCTGCCAATACTTATCAGATCCAGACCAGAGTCAACTTTGAAATTTTCATTTACAAAGTAGGCTCTGGATAAACTATCGATTCCAAATAGGCTCTCTACCAGGTCGAACTAGGGACGCCTAAAACAGAGTGCTAAGGCTTTCATTGTTGAAATAGGTCGTTGATATATCTATACTAATATACTTATAAAGCTGAAGTTTGTTTCTTTGTTTGAACGCGCTAATCGCAGGAACTACTTGTTCGAATTGAAAAATTCTTTTGTATTAAATAGTCCATTTATCGAGGAAGGCTATAGGCTAGATAACATTACGCTACGATCAATAGTATTAAATATAAGCAGTGTCCAGTACCGCGCGTCCCACGCGCACTCCACCGCCGTATGGGCCGCAGTGAAGCGTGGCCGAGTTCAGCTAGTCTACTATAATTGTAGTCCTTGCAATAGAATATATAAACACAATAAGGCTCCACTAAAACTTTCATAGTTAACAATTTTACCTTTTATTTTGTTACTAATGGCGTTTTGAAACTATTACCTAGATCAAGTCACTCAGATGATACAGCGTTGATTCTTATTAATTCCCATAAGGACGAATTCTTCAAATTCTTTCGCATGAATGACAAGTAAGATTATTGGATTGGAAAAAGTCGGAGCGAAATACCTATATGATTATTCAATTAACGATCAGTAATTAGTCACAGTTCGTTACTCGTGATGTTGAAGTAGCGTGCGTGAGATCCGTTTACGCAAGTGCCATCATGCCTGCTAGAAAATTAGTCATGCCTTCTGTTTTACATGGCGCCATTTGCATAAAAGTATTTGTTCAAGAGTTGTCTTTCTCAAAAGTAGGTATAATCTATATTTTATCTTTGACTACCCGCGGCTTAACCTACCATCTATTGGAATCATCAGAACTAATCACTACATAAAGGAATTATCAGTGGAATAATAAAATACAGCGACAAGTTAGATTAAACATTGTAACCTAAATTATTCATGAGATTTATATAATTAAAATATTTAAATTACAAATAATAATACAAAAATTTAAATAAATAAAACATAATTATATAAAAAAAAATACTATTTATAAACTATTGATGCAAATAAATTTTGGTCCAGAAGGCCTACCATGAAGTTTTCTCTCTCTATCGTATACTTATGTAAGAAGTTGCAAGTAGGACACAGAGGGTAAACTTCGGATGCTGTTCTTGGTAGCAAGGCAGGTCGCAAGGTACCCAACATGCTGGCTGCATCACCTCTCTGGATTGTTAAACTTAATCTCTGAGAGAGGTAATGCCCAGCCCTGTCAGAGCCAGTTTTGTCTATTAAGCGCTTGAATGTGTCTTTAATGAGGTGATGCGCATTGGGACCCCACGGGCCTAGCGTCTCAAAGCCCAAAGGAATGAGTTGGGGAGTTCATTCTCCCCCCTCCCTGTCGTTCATTCTGTTCATTCTGCCTACTGGGCTGTTTGGGCTCAGGTGGACGTGTTTAACATATTAATCTTTCGCTCATCTACATTCTCTGCCGCGACACCAGCTTTTAAATATGGTACTTGGAATATGGGAAGGAGCCAGTGTGTCTACACATGTGGGGACTCCACACTAACGGTCTACTCTTCTTCTAAGGATTCAAAGACATGTAGTTAGGTCTCATTCCATCATCACGTACGATAGTGTTTGATTCCGAGACTCCAGGTACGTTAATGGTGGCAAGAGATCGATGAAGGATGTCATTTAAATGATTAATTATAAGTGCCATGCGCGCTGCAAAAGCTAATTTTGTAATTAATTTTTCAGTAAATCAGTAAAACCAGGACAGATAGTCTAATAAATATTTAATGGTATGGTTTCACATTAAATATTTACTTATTCGATTAAATTTTAATATCCTGGTTTCGTGTCTGTTATAATAGATAATATTAACATTGCTCTATTCTGTTAATAGACTGTTATTAATTGATTCTAACATTAAGTGGACCGTCATTCTGTCTGCCACCATTTACTATTAAAAAGTAATAGATTTTTTTTACTCAAGGTATGATCCAGTCTATTCTGTGCTCTTTTCAGAACGGCTTATTCCCAACCGCTCCAAATCTATTGTTCTCCAAAAGTAAAAATTTCATTCATTCATTCATTCACCTCTGTTTATCAGGAACTCTGAAATACACGAGTGTTTGCAAATGTCTACCATCAAACAAGAGATTGAGCGCAGAACCAAGGCATATAAGATACGGATAGACAATCATGTCAACACCCTAGCTAAAGAACTAGGCAAAACAAGACAGGTTAAAAGGCTTAAACGATACCACATTTGGTAAAATAATCAAATAAAATAAAGGGCCAACCTTCACTGGAAGAACTGGCCTTACAAGTCACTGAAAACCTCCTAACTAATCTGCTTATGGTTGTATGGTTGAGAACCGATTGCAAGATATTAACACACAAAAAAAAAAAAAAAATTCATTCCCAAGAGCTCGTTCCCAAAATTTAATTCCCATCGGCTCGTGTTTGGTGAAGTGTTTGATAAGTTTACGGCGTCCGTAGGAAACATTAATATTTTTTATTATTATTCAATTTTACTCTTGGTGCTGCTGGGAACGAAATCGTGGAGCGGGTGGGAACAAGCCTTCAGAACGGCTAACGGCTGCCGTCGATTAGTATCTAACAATCGCTAGATATTTATGACTACAAAGTATAGTGTGTTCAAAGATTATTGAAAATGACAACTGCATAGTTAAGATTAATATTAAAGGACAAAACAATCATAAACAAGACAATCACATAAAATGATATAGACCCGAAGGCAAACGTTGTTTGTATAATTCGCACCTATTTCTCGTGAGGAAAATCTACAGAATGGGGTCAAATCTGTCTAAGAAATTAACGAACCAAATTAAACTTTACGATTGTACATTTAAGAGTTGTCTTAGGAGCACCATTGTTTTGTAATTGCAAGATGTAATATATTTAAATGAACACCTATTACATATATAATTAAATGAAATAAAACTACATAATAAATCATTTAATACATTTGATTCTCTTCCTTTGAATTTTTTAAATATTATTTGTTAGATAGTTTTTAGTTTTTGTACACAGAAGTGCAAGTATAAAGAAGAATTAGAATAGAATTTCAGGATGGACATAGGCTAAATATTCCACGCGGGCGAAGCCGCGGGTACCAGCTATCTAGAAATAATGATTGGTAACGCTTGGCAAAAGTGAGTGCGGGGTGAGTCAACTGCCGTGTAATGGCGAAAAAGAACTATTTATTTCCACAAACCAAGATGGCTTCCAAAAGGGCTAAACTTGTCCGATAAACTTGCCAAAAGTCGTCAATGATTCCCTTAATGAGTCGCTGGTTCACTGTTGCTTTCGAATGGCAGGCTATAGCTCGACTTGTTCTCCCGCCTGCTACTCTCCTATTTATATTTGGCGCCAAACGTCGCGATCTATTTCGAATTTACTAGAAATAAACGAGTATTGTAAACACGGAATTGTTTTTCTATTCCGTTATTGTAAACAAGTCCATTGAAAGTTCGGGAATGCTCTTTCTGTTGAATGTGCACTCTACGTTGTGAACATAAGGACCAATTTCCTTTGACACTAACCGGGAAGTGCGGGAATGCTCTTTCTGTTGAATATGAACTCTATTTTGTGAACATAAGGACCAATTTCCTTTGACACTAACCGGGAATTATCGATAGTGGGGAACCTTCGAGATTTTCGACCGGTGCGAGTGCTTTTTCCAGAATGTTCCATGGTTAGTCGTAACAGTATAATGTTAAGCGTCAATGTATGTCAGACGTTATATTCATAATCATTATCTCAGCTGTAGCACGTTCACTGCTGGACAAAGCTGTAGGACATCCCCCTAATCTTCCAAAAGGATCGCTCAGAAGCAACCTGGATCCACCGTCGACCTGCGACCCTAATCATGTAGTCTCTCCATCATGTGGGTGGACGTCCTATGCTGCGCTTGCCGGTCCGTGGCCTCCATTCGAGAACATTCGGCCCCAGCGGCCTTCAGCTCTCCGCACTAGGTGTCCTGCCCACTGCCACTTCAACTCACTAATCCGCCAATTATGTCGGTAACTTTCATTCGCCTACGGATCTCCTGGTTCCTCTATAGCCCCTATAGCTCGTTGACACTACTTTTCAGTGTAATATGTCGTCACTTGCAACACACGTTGGTCGAAAACTTTTGTTTTAAGTTATTGTGGAATTACGGACGAGAATATGTCTCGGAACTTCCCGAAGTCGAGCTGGATTCGACGATTGACCTCCTTTTCGAAGTTGGCTCTATCTAATTGGACTGTTTGTCCCAAGTAGATGTATACTCGTCAACAATTCCGAGAGTTGAATTCCCAATTGCTACTGGGGTGGACACAACATGGGAATTAGAAATAACTTGGGAAACTCGGTTGAGGCCTCTGAGTACGTGTTGAGTTCTCTGATCGACTTCGCCAGGACCACAATATCGTCGGCAGACGAAGGTGAGTGAGGTTAGATTGCTTTAGATATTTTGTCAGGCGTTATATCTTTTTTTTTAACGCGGATGAAGTCGCGGACACCAGCAAGTTATAAATAAAGTCACCTGTCTGTTTCTCTGCTATTTCTTTTAAGGGATTTGGATACCGTTTTCACTTATGGAAAGAGCGATTAACGAGGAGCTTGTGATTACCATAAGAATAAATAAGAACAAGAACTTGTTGTTATTTCTTATTATGGTATAACTCCTCTGTGGCTTGTGTATAACTTGCAGAACAAAATTGCATACCTACGAGCCGAGAGCGGGTCGCTAGGTAGTTTTAAGACTAGGTACTTAAAATTATTTTTAAAGTAACATATTACAACGAACAGATAGATAAGTGAAGTTTTAGTATATTTTTAAATAGATATAATTAATTATAGGACTGTTTGAAGAAAAATTCTTGAGAAATGTGTTATATGGTGGAGGGCACAACGTAATACGCATTCATAGATCCATGATCCATCCATTATGTATGCATAGATCAATGATTCGTCACCTGTGTAGATGTTATACATAGCTTTTAATGCACCTCTGACTTTAGACGACCTTCTTTGGGTAGATCCTGGAGAGAACGCTGACCACGATCAATTATTTTACAATGGCTTAGGATGGAACGTCGTAAGTTGATCGAAGCAATCTTGTCTTGATAATCCACGACAAAAGTCATATAAAATCATCGTATGAAAATTTTCACTAGATAATTTCCATTTTCTTCCTGAGATTTCTTTTTCATCTCACTGGAAACAACCACAATCTTATCAATATATTTCCTATTATCATATCAATACAAAGCGCTCAAGTCTATTGCCAAGGTTCAGTATAAGTATATACCCAAGTAGCAACCTAAACATGTATCCAAACAGCACACTTTTTTTTTTTATGTCAGGTCGGCAGACAGGCTGACGGTCCACTTGATGGTAGGTGGCTACCGTCGCCTATAACACAAGCAACGCCAAAGCTGCTGCAAGTGCGCTGCCAACTGCAGTAGGATTCAAGATAGGGGATTAGGAGTGGATAGGGAAATGGGCCCTGGCATCCCTCACTCACTCACCGAAACACAACAGCACACGTGCTGTTATTTCACGGTGGTCTTCTGTAAGGGGGTGGTTACTGCCGCCAGACGGGCTGCCCAAATGATTGCGAAACGCAGTGTGCCCTGCCACTACTTTCCAAATCCAGACCAGAGCCAAATTTTAAAAGTTGATTTTTCAAAGTTGACCCTGCCGGGAATCGAACCCGTGAACCCTAGAACAGAGCGTTAAGGCACGCACCCTAACCACTCATCCAACGGGCTCGTCAACTCCTTTGACCTTGCTTTAAGAATTATAAATTACTATTCCTAACGAAAAAAATTGTTTTATCTTAATTGTCTCTATATTAGAGGCAAAACAATGTAGATAATGTGCATATTAGTATATTAGGTATTGTAACACATTTTTCCTGTTTTTAATATTACTATGTACTACAATATAAACCTCTCCTTAATTGAACAATCCCAAATCACGTTCTGAGAACGCCTTACCCAATAATTACAGTAAAGAAATGAGTTATGACCAACAGACACACCAACAATTGGCAGGATATATTAAGTTCTTGACATACTTGTAAAGGGAAACCTTTAAACAAATTTACATTTGCGGGCACCGAAACATTTCTCAATAACAATAATATGAGTGAATCAACTTGTAGGGTCTACGTGAACCGCAACTTGTAATTTTGTCAATGGCCACAGAGTTCACAGAAAATGTTGACTCAGTTTTTGATGCTGTATTCATTTTAATGACGTAATATTTTTATCGAAGCCACTGTGGTCTTCAACTAGGTCACGGTCGTTTTTTGTGTCTTATACCTATAGGTAATTATTACAATTATAAGTAACTTAAAAGCGAAGCGTTTATTTCTTGAACCTATCAACAAGTGGATCGTCAGCCTATCTCTCGAGCTTAACATACAAAAAAGAAATATTATATTTTTGTTATAATATTATATTCTTTTTTTTAAATTAATTATATGTTTTGTGTATGCTTATGAAGAAACAAAAACAGAATCATTACCTATTCATTTAAAACCACCTGTTTACTAAAAAAAACATGTTTTGAATAACGCCCTATAAATTGTAAACGATCACCCTAAAACTAGAACTAGGTTAGAAAATGAACCTTCTATAGCACCAGAACATATTCATATATAATACCAAATCTGCTGAATTAAGCATAGAGCCATCGAAATATTAAGCACAATATACTTAGTATATTATGCTTAATATAGTATATATTATAGAATATAGGCCATCGAAATGCTGAATTAAGCATATAGCGTATTAAATTTTCTTAATATAAGCTCTATGGAATTAAGGATCTGACTTAGCAAAATTTAGGAAATCCATAATTAAAAAGAACCATAAAAACTTATAAAAATCGTCGATGCTGCTCATAAATAATAAAATAAACGTTAAAATCAGTTATCGAATCACAAAATACATGTTAACTTTAATGACACGTAAATCGCTTTTTGGTCATATAATATTCTGTTTGGTAAGTACAGTCACTTAGAGATGTGATGTATCTAAGGTCACTCTGAAATAATCTTCACAGACAATTGTTATTGCTCCAGTGTTTTTTAATATATAATAGTTAAATGCAATGCAATAGTGTTATGGGGAAATCAATATTTCAAAAACGGAAAACTAAACTGGATGTTTAAAAGCCATCTAAATAAAACCCATTCCACGACACGACAAATACATGGAGGTATCTGCATAAGAATAAATAAGAACAAGTAGAATGGAATCTTCTTTGTCCGAGTCCCAAACGCCGCTATTTATATAACTACTTCCCCCTTCACGTCGTTACGCCCCTCTCGACCAGGCTTGTCGCCAGGGTTGCTTACGAATAAACATAATATCGCTAAAATATAAGTTTTTCTTTACGTTGAAACCATTATTTTATTCTAGTTTTATAAGATATGAGATTTATAAATACACTTATAAATAATAAGTTATTATGAGATAATGAGACAGTACCATACCAAATGAAGCCATTTAAGTAAGTATTACTTATTACCTACAAATATAAAATACAGGCTCACGTAAAACTATTAAGTAAGTTTATTCAGCGTTGGGTGAGCTATGGTATAGTCTGAGAGCTAAACCCCATAATGGTTTTGGAGTACGCCACAGAGGTCAGGGCCTTGGGAGACTAAGGGGTCACTATTGGAACATATGTAAACTACATGTTCTAATATGTATTGGCTGGTTGTTTTTCTACAGGAACGTTTTCTTTTGTTAGAATAGCCTTGCCAATTAAATTGACTTTTCTTATGTGACTACGGAATGTGTGTTTATGCCGTAGTCACATATGAAATTGAAGTGGTTTTTTTCTCTAACAGTCACCACCGCAGTATAGTCTGAGAGCTGAAAAGCATAATGGATATCTAGAGAAAATGAAATAAACATTATCATGGCTAATACTTATTGTCAGAAAAACATGTTGACTGGTAATCGATTTTTTGCATCAGCCCGACTGAGTATCCCGTTTAACGTGTAGGCTAATATTGCGACTTTGAGCGCGTCCGGGAGTTTCCGTTCTACGTGTTCTTATTTATTCTTATGGTATCTGCACGACAGATATCATCATAATTATATCTATAGATATAATAAAATTGTAAACGAGCCGTGTCTGTACATTAAAATTTTTTTCAAAAAACTTTTTGTACACGTCATAATTATGTTACCTAGGTGAAAAAAATGGTTTTAACAATTTTTGTCTGTTTGTATGTGCGTTTGTGCACGCTAATCTCAGAAACGGCTTAACCAATTTCGGTTTTCACTCATGTATTACAGCAAGCTTCCCGTAACATTTAAGTGTTTGTTTCATTCCAATCGGTTTACAAACAAAAAAGTTACGCGCTATACCGAATACCACGCGTACGAAGTTGCGGGCTCAGCTAGTATAAAAAGAGATTTCTCTTTGCAATATTTTTGATTTGCTTAGGTCATCAGAGATAATGCATGAGAGACATGTATTTATTTAGGCCAGGCCCAGCTAACCAACATAATATACACAAAATATGCGTATACATTTACCGCTCATGAGCATTAATATACATGTATATATAAAGAGTACCTACTTAATGAATAATGTATAAAAGTATCACCGTCATTGGTGAGTCAATTATGTATAAAGTGACGCATACATTCTTTTTTTTTGATCAGAGATCGAAAAAAAAATTCATTGCAAATATCGCAAAAAAATCGTAGCTAAAATATAAAAAGTTAACATGTTAAGCTAAAATATCTTGTATGTTGTAAGAGCTCTAAAAGCTCGATTTGTTCGCGACTGTACTTGCTAGAAAAAAATAAACTTCGTACATTTCATTTCTCTTTAGCATATCATTATTGAATACATTTTAATATTACATATATGCGTCTCGACTGGACAAACAACTTCCACTTCATTCGCATTACAACTTTGAAACTTCCAAGTGAAATATGTTGAAGATAATTTTGCTGTCTTGCTTTCTTACTTTATGTTATGGTTTTAATTATGATTTAATGAACATGTTAGTATCTTTTTTGACTTACGACGATGTACCTTCGGCCTTACTGATGCCATATTTATGTTGGAATCGGAGTAAGTACTTTTAATTTATATTATATATATTTTTATATTAAGATCGGCAGACAGGCTGACGGTCCGCAATGGTAGGTGGCTACCGTCGCCTATAACACACGCAACGCCAAAGCTACTGCAAGTCGCCCTGTTACGAATAAATTTTTGAAGCAAGATCAGCATATCAGTAGTTACGACATAGCTGAAGAACTGGGAATTGACCACAAAACAATTTTGACCCATTTAAAAAAAGCTGGGTACAAATAAAAGCTCGATATTTAGTTGCTATAAGCTCACTGAAAGAAACCTTATGAATAATTTACTCATTCGCGATTCTTTATTGAAACGTAATTAAACCGAACCGTTTTTGAAGAGATTGATAAGGTGATGAAAAGTGGATCACGTACGACAAGAGCGTGCGAAAAAGGTAGTGATCAAAGGTCGGTCAGGCTTCATAGACTGCCAAAACTGGGTTAACTCGCAATAAGGTGATTCTGTGTGTGTGGTAGGACTGGAAGGGCATTGTTCATTATGAGCTTTTACCGCCGGGCAGAACCATCGATTCGGATCTTTACTGCCAACAACTCATGAGATTAAAGCAAGAAGTTGCGAGAAAGCGACCGGAATTGATCAATAGAAAGGGTGTGGTCTTTCATCACGACAACGCTGCCACTTAGCAAAAAATAAGAGTGTTTGGCTGGGAAGTGTTAATGCATCCGCCCTATAGCCCTGACCTTGCACCTTCAGATTTCCATCTGTTTCGGTCTTATCAGAATTCTTTAGGCAGTGTCAGGTTAACATCATGAGAGGACTGCCAAAACTACTTGTCGCGTTTTTTCCATTAGATTCAGAAATCGCAAAATTTCTACAGCAACGGGATCATGTCACTACTTATGAGATGGCAAGAAGTCATCGAACAAAATGGCACATATATATTGCTGCATATACACAACTGTTTAACCACACCTAACTCACAAAATACAAGGGCTGCAGCAAAATTTGGAGGTAAATAATTTTTTTTTTTCAGATTCGCTAAATATATTAACTAAAAATCTTAATGCAGCAGGAATCGGAGTGGGTTACTCATTCCAGAATAACAGAAGTGAACGTTTCCTACAACATGTGGTTATATTAGCCGACATGTCTTGTCCAAGTACTGACACATTTATAATTCAAGTATGTATCTAATTTTAGCTAAAACACACAATATTTTTTTTCTAATAACATTAAAATTTGTGTCAAGTAAGCATCCTTCCTTCCTGACTTTCCACTTGATGGTAGGTGGTTACCGTTCGCCTATTAACAGAAGTAACGACATAACTGCTGCAAGTGCGCTGCCGACTTTACTAGGATAAAATGTAACGGATTTGAATTGGATCGGGAGATGGGCTCAGGTATCCCTCTCTCACTCACGGGAACACAAGAGCAAACTTGCCGTTATATCACGGTGGTCTCCTGTAAGTGGGTCGTAATTACCGCGAGAGGGGCTGCCAGAGCCCTTCCTAATCCCATAAAAATAATTAATTTTTTAAGGATATATGAACGGTAGTACCTCCTATTTAGAATTGCCTACCTAATTTATAAAAAAAAGCAATCATAAAACACAGAGACAAACTAGTAGTTATTGATAAAAAAAAATTTTTTTGGCATTATTGCCAAAATCTTTATTACAATTTTTTTTTTGCACTAGTGCCAAAATCACACAGGAAATAATAGATTACCTACATTTGTATGGTCAGAACGGCCGCCCGCATTCCTCAAAATGCTTTTAGTTATAGTGTTATAGTTGCGAACTTATGCGGTAAATTGATTTGAAGTTAATTTAAATATGTTAATGGCTTTTAGATTGGACTTTAATCGTGTTGTGGCTTATTATTGCAAAAAACAATGCTCGTCGTTTTCAACATTTGTATTTATATATAAACTTGTTTGAATTGCGTACCGAAAGTATTGTATAATATATAATGTGTTACTATGTCTAATATTATACTAATACATTTCCTTATATCTCATACATACACATTTAAAAATAAAGATACTGTCCGCCTCTGTCTGTTCTCCGGTAATTTCGAAACCACCCAACCGATTATTATAAAGTTTTCACTAATGGAAAGAGAGATAAAGGTGGGAGTTTTTGCAGAAAAGAAATGCACTGCTACATAGTTTCTTTATATTTAAGTCTTCTACCGGCGGGCGTATGTTGTCGCCTTACAGTGAAACTTTGTATATACCTAAACTTTGTATGTTTAAAAGAGATACTTTTACAGGGGTAATCAAGAATCAGCCCCTGAAACTTTTTATTATCAATGCTAATATCTGAGCATTTGCGTGTATTTTGTTTTGAGTTTTTGTCAGTAAGTAAAATAAATTACAAAATGTCAATGTCTAATATGAGCAGCGCACTTGCAACCTCTGTGGCATTGCTTGTATCAATGGGGCTAGGTGTGGAGTTTATATAAAAACTAGATGAAAACCCGGCTTCGTTCGGGTGTAATGTGACTCATAATATGTAGGTACACATGTAGGTACAAAATGTAGGTAGATATTTCTGTAGTTATCGGTTCTCAAGGAATTCAATGTTTGCGGCAAGACGTTTCGTTTTACACAGTCACACGAGTCACAGTTCTTTGTAATGGACACTTTGTTTTTAAAATGAATGAGACGTATGTGCGCTAGTATGAATGAAACGGAACGTTTATTAACCACTCAAGATGTCACAGGTGTCAGTGAGTGACGTTTCGCTAGAGTGGCCAATATGGTGATTGCGATTTGTCTGTCAGCACCATTAGAATTTAACAAAAATACTTGACAATCCGAATTTTGCGGATATAATTATGTTGTCGACTCGAAATCTTTATTTTTTTATGTTTTATTATTCAGGTAAGGTTTATCTTATGGTTAAATTGTAAGATAAAATGACTTTTAACTTATCACGCAGGCGATTCCAAGCCCATTTGAAAAGCTCGTAATAAAATATTGTCTAATATATTTTGCAACACAAGCACGTAGAAACCTGGACACTCGTTGAAATTTGAAACTGTTACTTAAAAGCTACATCTAATTAAAGCAAATCGTATCATATGTCTAGGCAAACAAGGACGGTTACTTCATGTCGCCATATCGCTGGATGCTCTTGGATACAAACAACACTACCGATTTAAACGTATTGGATAAAATTGATATATTCATAAACAGTGATGTGGTTGTTGCAAGAAAAATTAAAGAAGAAGGTTATTTGTTCATAGAAGGTAATGTGTGAATAAATTTTTTTTTATTATCGTACCTACATAAATAGTGGCGATAGTTCTCTTGATAAGCATAAAGGTAAGTAGACATTGTCGTCTAAGAACACATTGAAAAAAGAAAAGTGCTGCAATCAATCCTTACATGAAAAGGTTAGAGATATGTGAGGGAATAAGATGATGGACTCCAGTATTCCACACTCACGCACCGAAACATGGCAGCTCGCGTGCTGCTATTCGCTTTAAATATTAAAGGGTGCACAGGGGTGCTCAGATGGTCGATCGCGAACAACGAAACTAGCGGCGAAAAACGGCTTTATCAAAGAAACACGCGGTATTTGTCAAAGAAAAGCAGCGGCGCGCGACGTCTTTGATTCCGCCGTTTCTTCTAGAAACTTCTACCAGTAACCTATCATGACCTATCATCACCTATCATCACCTATCATGATACAGTCTACCTACACTACTTAAGTATGTGCATGCAAGTATGAGCTTCACACATAGTTGCGACATTCATTCAATTCGCATATAGTCTACCGAGTCAATCGCATATAGTCTACCGAGTCAATCGCATATAATCTACCGAGTCAATCGCATATAGTCTACCGAGTCAATCGCATATAGTCTACGGAGTTAATGGCATATAGTCTACCGAGTCAATCGCATATAGTCTACCGAGTCAATCGCATATAGTCTACCGAGTCAATCGCATATAGTCTACGGAGTTAATGGCATATAGTCTACCGAGTCAATCGCATATAGTCTACCGAGTCAATCGCATATAGTCTACCGAGTCAATCGCATATAGTCTACAGAGTCAATCGTATATAGTCTACCGAGTTTATAGCACATAGTCTATCGAGTCAATCGCATATAGGTTAGCTGCTCCGTGCATATTGTCTACCGAGGCAACGCGCATAATTTTGAGGTAGATCGTCAGCAGATCAAAACTGAGCACACCTGCATTAAGGACTCTCTTCTCTAAGGTGGTGGCTACTGGAGTCAAACGAGCTGTCCAACTTAGCGTGACCGTCAGCTGTTCTTTTATGAATTTAATTAATTTATTGCCTAAGTCTTGGAAGCTTTTTAGAAACCATTAATTTGCAAACACAATACTCCGATCGAGTATTAAGCTATTGAAATACAATTATTATAATAACTGTAATATAAGTAGGTAAAATTGTATTATTTTTCTAAGAAATCAAGAGTAGGTATAACAAGTTCTCAGTAACCTCCAAAAACATAATTGATTTTAAAATATTTTTGGCTAATGAAAAATTGGATAAGATAAAAATATTACTATTAGGTAACTTTGATAATTTGAATAAAGAACAAGCCAGTATATGTTTTAAACATAATTGTATAACACTCTTATGAAAAAAACAAGAAGCAAGACAAAAACAATGTATAGATAAAAAACTTACAATTCATTTGTATATAGATAGACATATTAATCAACAAAACTTGTGTATAACTTTTGTTCATTATATTATAAACTAGTTGTGTCCCGCGGTTTCGATTTCATTTGAATTTTAACCTATATCTTACTCAAGGATTAGGCTATCAAACGCAAAAAAAATCGATTTATTCCATTAGACAACGAGAAAAACAACGAGAAGAGCCGAAATGTGAATGGCTTTTACCAATTAAGCTTTTATTAATTCAATTTTAATTAAACGGCGGGTGAAATCGCGGCACACAGCTAGTATTATATAATATGCTTCATTTTTTCTATTTTTTCGCAGGTCTATATGCTATTATAACACAAAATACTTAGCATAATATAAATAAAATACATTTTCTTTCAGCATACAAAATAAATGATAAATCGGAAGTTATTTACACGCCGAGATCTAAATGGCGACCGGTCGATAGCCGTAAAAACTTTATTCTTACAAAAAATGTTACTTTTTCTGAAAAGATAAAACCAGAAAACAAAAATACATCAAACGAAGCGATCATTGTAACGTCTAGTGATGAAAAAGTTAATATAAAGACAAATCCTAAATCGATTACAGTAGACAGAGTTGGAGTTATTGAATATTTTAAAGAGTCCAAAATTCTTTCATCTAGAAGAAAAAACTTAAGGCGACATGTGTTAGTAGTTGCTCTTGTTATTACAGACAGTAACGAGACGAAAAATCATTTGAATGATAGACTGTGAGTATGAAATTAAGTAAGTATAATAAGTAAACGCACAGGCCTGCGCAGGCGAAGGACAGTCCTTGAGGTACTTCTTCTCTGGCAAAAATAGGCCTAAAAGTACCGCGTATTAAAATAACCGAGAACATTGAGAGACCGGCCTGATCGCTCGAGATTGATTTATGCACGTTGACGCTTGAAATCGACTGTATAACAAAATTTTAACTAAGAAAGTTTTCCACACTTCTGGGATATTTGTCTACCGCGGACAAAAGTCCCTCATCTGCGCAGGCTCAAACAGATAGTACTTCCATTCCGTAATTACGTAATTACGCAAACATTTTAAACGTCTGGCAAGTACGTAACTGAAGGGTTGAAATTCGTAATTACGTAAGTAAGTATTGGGATTCTCTTATTTATAAAATATAAAAATCAATTATTGATCCATTATATCAAGAATTAGCGACGTTTTGGTGAGAGTTGGCAACATTAAACATTATTCTAAAAAGTATGACATTACAACCCAACAAACACTGAAACTGAACAAGCGGGTATTTCCCAGTAGAGATTAGAGAATTTCCATTTTTTTTTTGTTGTGTTGTTTATGAGGTTTCGTTTATTTCGTTTATAAGTATAAATAACTATGGGCCTTGTAAGAAAGCTCAACGTGGCTCATCGAGCTATAGAGGGGCTATGCTCGGGGTTACACTGCGAGATCGAATCAAGAATGAGGATATTCGTAGGCGAACGAAAGTTACCCACATAACTCAGCGAATTAGTAAGTTGAAGTGGCAGTGGGCAGGACACACAGTACGGAGAACCGTCAGTCGCTGGGGCCAGAAGGTTCTCTAGTGGAGGGCATGGACCGGCTAGCGCAGCGTAAGATGTCCACCCACAAGGTAGACAGGTAGACTTCTGGTCGTACCTTTTGGAAAATTAGTGAAGAGGCCTTTGTCCAGCAATGGGCTTCCTACGGCTGAGATGATGATGATGATTTGAATATTGCGAATCTTATACTAGCGACCCGCCCTTTTTTTCTTAATTGCAATTTTTCCGGCAATTTTGCTCTTCATAAGAACTTTATACGGCTTCAAGAATATGAAAAAAATAGGTAGCTGAAATGGTATAGCCGTTCTATAGTTTTGCGCTTAGCAACACTTTTAGCGATTAATTTCTATTTAAATATAGATTTTAAGTATATTATTGTATCATGCATACATTATTTATGGAGTCAGTTTTTATATTTTTATCGCATACTAATCTTCGCATACTCAATCACTATAAAGAGCAAAGTGTTATTTAAAAAAAAAAAAAAACGTTATTTTTAATCACTAATTCTTTTAGCGTCCAGTATCATTCAAATATACATCAAATTTTCATAAGGTCTACAGACAGACTGACAGGTCTACTTGATGGCCACAGACATCTACCATAGATGGGTAGTGTCACCTATCATCACAATATTTCAGCAATGGACGACGTGATACTGGTACTCTAGCAGACAGAAATAGCCACAAGATAAAGATAAAGATAGTGTCACCTATTAACAGAAGCATTAGCTGTATGTGCGCTGCCGATTCTAATAAGATAAAAGTGGATTTACATTACATCGGGCCGTACGCCGGCCGTGCCCCGGTCAGGATATTCATAGTATGCTTTTGTATGAACCAATTCATGCTTCACCAGGTCGTGTCCGTGCCCAGGCCGTTGCAGGCAATCTGCAGGCAAGGTTTTAGAATTTACCTAAGTTTGCCGCGCGAACCAGGCTGCTTTACGGTATAATATAATACTATATAAGTATATAATAGTAATAGTAATATAATAGTACTTGGAATAGTTACAAAATAGTATAATAGTACTTGGAAATGACAAAGCACGGGCACGGCCCGGCGGCGGCACGGTCACGAATGACCGACCTGGCCGAAGCAAGTTGAGAAAAACACGCGAGCGCACGGCCCAGTGGCGGCACGGTGTAATATGATTGATCCTTAAAGGATAAGGAATTGGGACAGAATAGGAAAGTGGGTTCTGGGATCCCTTACTTACTCACTGAAACACAACAGCTTAATTGGTGTTATTTTACTGTGGTCTTCTGTAATGGGGTGGTTACTGCTGCCACACGGGCTGCCCAATTTACGAATGCTAAATGAAGTGTGCCCTGCCACTACTGGAGTGCTGAATTCTGCTCTTTACAGTTTAGCTTCGAGTTGTCTTCTTTTTTATATAAATTGTGTTATAGGAATAAACTTTGTTCTTATTCTTACTCAGATATTACTTCTTAAAGTGCCTCTAAATAACTGGAAGTTGGTCGTCAACTCTAAAAACTTGTGCCTGTCCTGGGACAGCCGGAACAGATGTTCCGTACTGAAGACGTCGGTCCGTTCCCTGATGTTACGTAGCCAGAAATTCTTTCGCCTACCAAGGCGCCCACCGTCTCCCTTCTATTTTGCCCATCATTATCAACTGAAGCAGTTGATACGAGTATATGTTGTTTAAGTTTCGCAGTCTTTTGGGCAGCTCGTCTGGCAGCAGTAACCACCCCCTTACAGAAGACCACCGTCAAATTTCGGTGAGTGAGTAAGGGATACCAGAGCCTATTTCCCTATCCCTTATCCTTAATCCTACTATGGTCGGCAGCGCACTTGCAGCATTTGTGGACCGTCAGCCTGTCTAACGACATTAACATAAAAAGCCATGCCCAAGATATTCATATTTGCCCCTTTTGATAGATTGCAATTATTTCCGGCTTTAACGGCACACTGAAGCGTCTTTTCGTTCCTGACTTTCTTATTGCAGATTATACCTACTTTACTCAGATCAGCTCAACTCATTTTTTATAATTTTAGTACTAAACCTCACTAAATAAACAAATACTCGTAATAATATGTTTTATAATTATCAAATATTACATTGTTGGATTTAATTTGTGATTAATAATGGAAAATTCATCTGTAGATAGAACCATTATAATATTTTTTGTTGTTTTTTTTTTAATTATTTTATAATAAATTATACAATTATATTGAGTTATTAATTATTAAGATGCGGCGTAAATTTAAGTTGAAAGGATTATTTAGAACTAGTAAAACGAGTTTTGGTAAATGTTTAGGAAAATTAAAGTAACAAATGGTCGATATTTTGGTAGAGATAAATTTTTTATGTAGATGCGTATAATAAACACTTTATCTGAAGACATCTTAATGATATTTATTTAAATAAACTCGAAAATGCCATGTACTTAAATTAGCGATCCGCCGCATTTTTTTTCTACAAATTATATTTACAAACCTTCCTGTTTATCGCCTTTACATTAGTGAAAACCATATCAAAATCCGTTGGGTGGCGGAGAACTTAGATGAAGTAAGCGGAGGAAACGGACAGAAGCGGACCTATTTTATACTTATTATTATGAAATATAGCGATGTTATTTTATACTGTCAAAAAAATTGACATTACAAACAGACACTTTAAATTTATTTATGGTAAACAAGCATTTCTGTTAACAGCACTAGAGTCTAGTGCTGTTAACAGTGTCTAGATTTCGCTTCACATGTTTGATTCTTCACAAATTCATTATATTTAGTATCGAGAGCTCCATTAATCTTCAACAAAATGTTACTAAATAATAATTGTAATGTATTAGAACCTGCATCTGCTTTGTCAGCAGCCTAACTTTCAACCTACTAGACTATTACTTAGGTACCTACTGTTAATGTTCTGCCCGAATCCCCATAACCTGATTGCAGCGCCACCTATCGGGCCCAATTGTGAGTCTAAACCATTCAGAGACCCACTCAAACACACACAAGAAAATTCTATTCGGTCCAGCCGTTTAGGAGGAGTTCAGTCACATACATATTTTGATATTGTATATTATTAACAACTAGCTGAACTCGGCCACGCTTCGCTGCGGCCCATACGGCGGCGGCGCGGCGTGCGCATGGGGCGCGCGGTACTGGACATTGTTTATATATGCTATTTGTCGTAGCGTGGTGTTATATAGGCTATAGCCTTCTCCGATAAATGGACTATTGAAAACAAAAAGATTTTTTTAATTCGAACCAGTAGTTCCTGAGATTAGCGCATTCAAACAAACTCTTCAGCTTTATAATATTAGTATAGATATCAAAATAAATACGGTACTTATAATTTTTTTTAATTTTTTTAACTCTCTGTCCGTTCTGTTTGTTCCGGCTAATCTCTGAAACGGCTGGATCGATTTTGACAAGACTTTAACTGGAAGGTAGCTGATGTTATACCTAAGTAGTAACTTACTTTTATTCCATAAAAATAAAGTTAAAATTACTTAATATAAGCTGTGTCCATGCCGTAGCGAATCATGGCCGGGTTCAGCTAGTATAAAATACAGAGTTTTATTCCACCACTGGCTGAGTGATTATAGTCTCGACTCCAAGTTTGATTTTGATTAGTTATAATGATTAGATTAGGTAAGCGAAGGTATACAGTTAAACATGTTAAATTTTTGTGAAATTTACTTAATTTTCATATATAACCCTAATAGCTAAGCAAATCCGGGATTGACTAAGTAAATCCCGAAATCCTCGGATGTAAATTAAGGGCCGGGATCTAATTTCCTACCGGCTGTTCTCAAAATGTGGCTTTTTCAGATTACTTCAATACGATTCTGTGACAAGGATATCTTATGCACCGATAACAATTTGCTTTGAAATGTTAAACAGCACAGAAAAAGTCATATTCACCAATACTTGGGGATACAAGGACAAGGATGGCAACTGGCAAGGATTGGTCAGACATTTGATGAGGAAAGAAGCAGACTTAGGTAAGGAGAAATTCTTTGCGTCTCCACGTGTGTTCACTGATCATTAAATGTCATTCTAATAAATAAACTCAAAAACTGCTGAACCGATTTTCAAAATTCTTTCACCTGCTCCCTTTACCCCCCCTCTACCCCGCAATATTTTACCTATTCGAAGTGGACCATTTTAAAAAACTTAAAAAAATAAAGATAACGTATTTACCAATTACAGGTTCTATAAAATATTTAAGAAATAGGCAATATTGTACTAGAAAATTGTAACTACAGCAAAACCAACTAGCTAAGTATATTGGTTACAAAATATATGCATTTTAGTTATGAATGAAATTTAGATTAGTTAATTAATAATAACCACAGTTATTATTAACATAATTAAAAAATGAATTAAATGAAAATTTATCACTATTTCTATTAGTCCCTATTGAAATATTTTTTTGTTCATACAGTCTTGACATTGTATATGCAGGTGATCAATTCAAATGGGTCGGTGAAGACAAATCTCAAATCATAAGAGATACGAAAATTTGTTCTTAGGAACTAAGGCTTCGATTTTTGAAAAAAAAAAAAAAAAAAAAAAACTGCATTCAAACTTTTTCAAATTACGCTCATACGCGACCATGAATCGAACCCGATCAAGATTCTGTAAAAAAAATCGCAATTACTGTCATTAATAGTGTGATTCATCAACAATATATAATCTATTAGAATTGGAAAGGGTGCAAAAGATCATTATTTAAAGTGATGTACTTTTTGCCACATAGATTCCCCACTACCGAACTTTATAATTATTGTGACGTCCTAAATGTAAGAAAATTATATATCTTAACTGCTACACTTAAACTACATAAATCCTTAAATTATGACCCTAACTTAATTAAAAAGAGAAGAAATGATATAGTTGTTCAAACAAAAATTGTAAAAACTGCCTTTGCTCGAAGACGATATATTACCCAAACTTCTTATTTATACAACATATTAAATAAAAAACTTAAATATTTATCCTATGACACACTATAATTGCAAAGAGACCCTGACTGATTGGCTCAAGACCCTAAATTATAATGAAACCGAATCTTTATTGCAGACTATTACTTAACTAAATTAAACATTTATTATCAAAACATTAATTTGATTATGAAGGGGGACTTATGTAAAAGCTACACTTAATTCATATAGATAATGCTACTTCACATACACATTCACACACACATACACATTCACACACACATACTCATTCACACATACTCATTCACACACTCATACAAACATACACACTTTATTGTATTCTTTGGATTTTAGTACGGTGTTGGAGAAGCGGGGTTCTCCTGATACAAGTATCTTATACTTAATAGGAGGCCCCCTACACTTCTTTTTGTACCTATGCTTAAGAATATGAATAAATTATTTTGTATTTTTTGTATTTTGTATAATAAAATCGTAAACAATTTATACACGTTGTACCTACTTATGTTGCCAAGGTAAAAAAAATAGTTATTAAAATTTTTGTCTGTTTGTCTGTGCGTTTGTGTAAGCTAATCTCTGAATAGCTACGCGGATTTGAACGCGGTTTTCACTGATATATTATAACAAGCCTCCCGTAACATTTAGTGTTTATTTCATTTCAATCGGTTTACAAACAAAAAAGTTACGCGCTATACCGAAAACCACGCATACTAGTCCGAGAGCTGAGGGACCAAAAGTGCAACAGTTTTATAAAGGCTGATATTTTAATATTAGGTCATAAATAGGTTGAATATCAATAGCCCGCCGTCAGTCAGCCAGTTTTTGGGACATCTGGCGCGGGGGTGGTTCCGAACTTGTAAAAAAAACACGTACGTCGCAACTGTTTTATAAAATCTGAAAATTGGTCTGTGGATAGTAAGACAACTAACAAACTTTGCGGACATAGTCAGTCTGCAGAATATTGGAACAGTACGCGTCAGCAGCCCGTTAAACACGTCAAAAAATTTGGTTGGTGAAAGTGTTTTATAAAATCTAAAAAATTTCATGCAAGTAGTTTATAGTATCTAAAACAAGACTAACATAGTCAGCCCGAAGTTTTGTGGAACAAACGCAGATAAAAAGCACTATAAAGCACGCTATATATAAATTAAGCGCACGGTGCGCTCTTCTATTGCCTGCTGACGGCGTTTGTTCCATAGACCAATCTATCCACAGACCAATTTTCAGATTTTATAAAACATTTGCGACGTACGTGTTTTTTTTTTACAAGTTCGGAACCACCCCCGCGCCAGATGTCCCAAAAACTGGCTGACTGACGGCGGGCTATGGATATTCAACCTATTTATGACCTAATATTAAAATATCAGCCTTTATAAAACTGTTGCACTTTTGGTCCCTCATCTCTCCGACTATACGGAGTTGCGGGCTCAGCTAGTAAGGAATAAGTTTTGCAATGGAACCTTGAGTTAATAATAAACAGATACGTCTATAATTTTAATAATTGACAAAAAGTTAATATCATATCAGTTCATTGTAATGAATCAATATATTTGAAAAGGTCACTTAAGTGCATGTCGCATGTTCGGTATATATGTATTTATTATAAATTTTTTTTGTTAATGAAAGATTTATTCGAAAAGAACAATCAAGGAGGTTTCTTGTCGATTTCTTCGCCGTAGAAAAATCTTACGGAACCGAATGTTAGATTTATTCACTGTTATTGTGTTTGACGTTGTAAAAGTTCATATTGAAAAATAATTAAAAATAAATATGTATTTGATTTCGTCTCAGGTACTTTGACACTAGTTTCTCCGGAACGCATGGAAGTGATTGAATATTTGGCAGCTGCTGGGTCCACTGCAGTGAGATTCGTGTTCAGGGAACCACCTCTGCCCTATATTACCAACATCTTCACATTGCCATTCACTGGGGCTGTTTGGTTGGCATCTGCAATTTCCGTCTTGGCTTGTGCTCTGTTCCTCTTTATAGCGTCCAAGTGGGAGAGTACTATGAGCATGGTAAGTTAAACCTTATAGCAAACACCGAATTTTTTTTTTAACTCTGTTTTAAAAACACCGCGTTTTTATCGTTTTAGTGCTTTATATTTAAGGTGAAGACTTAGGTAGCAGAAAAGCGTTATTTTCGTCACCTAATTTGACTTCTTAGATAAAAATTAAAACTTTGATAAAAATACAGACTATAATTAATTAAAAAAGTTTGAATTGAGCAGATTTTTACAAAAAAAAAAATTCTGAGAAAAAAATTATAAGTTTAGGTAGTCGGCAGGGCACTTAAACCAGCTGTGGCGTTTGCTTGTGTTATAATAGGCGACGGTACCTACCATAAAGTAAATCGTAAGCCTGGCTGACATAAGAAAGATCGTTAATCCCCCAACACTAGGCTAAGGCCCGGACTCCACCAAAGCGGAAAGATGTGTGGAGCGGAAAGGGGAGGAGATGTTAGGCTTCAACAGCTAGGGTGGTTCCACCGAAGATGAGCGGAAATGAGTACTGGCTAGCGCGGAGCTGAGAGGCATGCGGCGAGCGTTGGATATCCACGCCACATCTCCTCTCCTCTCCGCTGAATCGTATAGTATAGTGAGTAAATAACGTAATCCTATTGGTTGTTTCTATCACATCTCTTCTCTTGTCTAGTCTCCGCTTTGGTGGAGTCAGGCCTTAGCCTAGTGTGTCTTATAGGATTTTCTTGTAAAATAATGCCTCCACTGCGTTTTGTGATCTATATTAAAATAACTAATCATCTCTGATGGTGCACACATCTTTTATTTACTTTAAAATGCCTTAAAATATTCACAATCACTTATATAACATTTTTACTCATATACCAAACAAAACTCATATTACAAAACCAACTCTTCTATCAAACTCAAAAAACTCTCTTTAATTTTTTTCTACGTGAAAAACAACATCTTCTTTTTCTATGTTTGATTTACAAAAACTTTTTAATTCAGCCAGTATTTAAATTCAATACTTTAACAGTGTGGGGGATTAACGATCTTTCTTTTATGTTAAGCTCGTCAGACAGGCTGACCGTCTACTTGATAGTAGGTGGCTACCGTCGCCTATAACACAAGCAACGCCATAGGTGCTGCGCTGATGATTATAGTAGGGTTAGGAAGGTATAGGGAAATGGGCTCTGATATCTTTTACTCACTCATCGAAATACATCAGCGCACATGCTATTATTTCACGGTGGTCTTCTGTTCTGTATTGAAGACCAACAATAATATGTTATTTATCGTTGAAGAGGTCATTCCCCATGTAATTTTGGAGTACATTCACACATTATATCCATAATTTTTGATTTCGTATAATAGAGATCTCAATAAAATTGTATCTATGATCAAATCAAATTTCAGCGAACATTGTCAAAAGTCAGTTCTTGTAAAGATTATCTGCGACATTGAATCATAAATCATTAGTATCAATAAAAAATGTTTTGTTTCAGCACCCGCTACAATTGGATGGCTCGTGGGCTGACGTGCTTATTTTAATTATTGGTGCTGTTCTCCAACAAGGATGCACCCTTGAACCTAGACGTGCTGCAGGTAGATAAAAAAAACCTTTAATTGTTTTCAATTTAAATTATTTTTAAGAGTAACCTCCGTGGTATTTATACTTCAAACGTTTGAAGTTTTTTAAGATTCATAATTTTTTTAATTTAAAAAATGCAAGAGTAGTAATTAATTAGGTGACAATGTAATAATTACCTTATAATTAGGTATTGTTTTTATTTAGTAGTGTCAGGGAAATCTCTGTTACAGAAGACCACTGTCAAAAAACAGGGTGCTTATCCCTTATTTATCCTATAATTTTGCGTCGGCAGGGCATCTACATCCCTTTTGGCGTTGATTGCATTATAGTGTGGCGGTAGCTGCCAACAACTTTAAAAAAAATCGAAATCTTTCGAAAGTTTTAAAAACTTATTCCGATATAGTAATTGTTGATGAAACTTCCATTTAACTTATACCATTCATATCAGTTATGCTAAACTATTATAGTTAATTAAATTTAACGTAAGTACATAATTAAAGATAAGTGTTTATGTAACTTCTGTAGTTTCTACAAAAGTTTTTAAAAGAAAAGAAAAAGGAGAAGTTTATTAAAAAAAAACTAAACTAAGATTTTTTAAAAGATTTAGATTTTTCATGCACATTACTATTACTTTACTTATCCTCACTATATTGTAGTATCATATGAAATTTTAATTAAGAATTTGCAATTCTTTCAATATCTGCAAATCTTAATTACTTCATTAATTAAGAAATTATACTTAATTAATTAATTATTGCAATTAAGAATTTGCAAATCTTTCGTGACATGTATGACTAATACTCATCTCGATATGTTTCAGGTCGTCTTGTAACTCTGTTGCTTTTCATATCTTTGACAATTCTCTACGCGGCTTACTCCGCGAATATCGTAGTATTGTTAAGGGCTCCAAGCTCTTCTGTGAGGACATTGCAGGATCTTCTCACATCGCCTCTGAAACTTGGAGCAAGTGATTTTGAATACAACAGATATTTCATGAAGGTAACCTGTAAAACTCAATAATTCTTCTTCTTAAACAATTTATGTAAATCAATATTGATAATATCACAGAAAATTTAAACCTCGGTACTTAATTGGAAATTGATCTATCAACAACCGTAACCATATACATATAACCATACCAGTAACCTTAAGGCGAGAATTTAGCAGAAAATCGTTATTTTTGTCGACTAATTTGATTTCTTAGAGTAAAATTAAAACAGTACAGTGCACAATAGAATTAAATTTAATATTTAAAAAATTATACAAAAATTTATATACAGATGGAGTTTAAATGTATAAAATTTTCTTCGTGTCAATAACTGGATAACTAATTAGTTTATATTATTTAGTTACATTCTGCATAATCAGATGTAACGTGTTCCAACAAAAGTTATGTTAGTTAGTTCGGTATACACAGATATCACTACGTTTTATAAGTTCAAATAGTTCTTTTTTTTCGACTACAGATGTCACTGCGCCGACAGGTTATAACGCGCTACGTTTCGTTCCTCAACGCGGACTACACTTTCCATACAAGATTTCGAGAAAGCCCAGAGAAACCCTCTCGTGTTGTTTGTTATACTATAATAGAATTAGGGTCAGCTGTCGCACAAAATATGTCAAAGTGACAGATAACATAACACTTTTTAGTTAACGCTTGTATTCATTTTACTTCTCATAAAATTTTCATACCGGGCGCCTTATACGAAAATCGATTCTAAACTCTAATAAAGCTTTCGTGTGACAGTAATAAAAATTGTCAGAGACAACTACATTTGAAATGAATTTACTGAAGTTGTAATCGGCTAGTTTTATTTATTTTTTCATATTTTAAACAATATTTAAGGAAACCCTTCTAATTTTAAATCTGTTCGATTATCTCCGAGAAGCTTCAAAAATTTGTTGTACAATAGATGCACCTTAATTCATAAGTTATTTAGGTAGCGCTCATTTTGGTAAAAATTGTGTTCGGTCTGAGGTTGGTCTTTGTCTTTGTATTCTTTTAAGATCCCGCAAATTATAGAGATAATTGCGCTCGTAATAACTCGTTACACTTTAGTGTATAAATTTTATTATAATTTCTTAAATCATTTATGAAATTCAAAATATTGCACTGTGATTTCCAATCTATTGATAAAATAATTTGGTCATTTTGTTATTTTGTAGAAAGCAAATGATCCAATCCGTAAAGCTATTTATAATAAGAAAATAGCTCCCAAAGGGAAGAAGCCACAATTCTTCAGTATGAAAGAGGGAGTTGAAAAAATTAGACAAGTAATTATTTTTATAAAATTAATTATTTCTTTTTTAATATAAAAAAGAACTTTCAATTTATTTATTTATTTATTTGGCTCACTTACGTTGACTACATTATTATAATTACAGTAAGTACTTAATAATCTAAAATAGAAATATCTTATAAATAATAATAATAAATATCTTAATAATTAAATACATAATGAAGATTAAATTTTAGGGTCTATTCGCTTTCAATATGGAACTGAACCCTGGCTACAGACTAATTCAAAAAACTTACCAAGAAGGAGAGAAATGCGATCTCGTTGAAATTGATTACCTGAATTTAATAGATCCTTGGTTGCCGGGACAAAAGAGAGGACCGCTGAAAGATTTGTTTAAAATTAGGTGAGTGGTAAATCATAATTTTATATATGCCGGAGGTACCATACATGATTCAGAGGTACCTTTATTTCTCAAGTAAAGGGAGACGGTACTCTTATTGATCACCGGTGGCTGTCACTACAATTTTATATCTTACTGGCCACGAGAGCTTCGGATAGCCGACAGTGCAGGCTTCTTCTAAAATGGTTCGTATACGCCAGCAGCTACAGTTTCTTTCAATGTCACATTAAGAGCGTTTTCAGTATCATGCGTATTTCGTACACAAACGCATTGCGTACCCCCTTTTCTCCTGAAGTTCAAGATAGACCCATATTGTTCCAGCCAGTTATCTTCTTCTTTTCTGTCGTTTGTAAAGGTTTTTTTATGTTAAAGTTGGCAGACAGGCTGACGATCCACTTGATGGTAGGTGACTACCGTCTCCTAATAACAACATCACAGGTGCCGCAAGTGCGCTGCCGACTATACTAGGATTAAGGATAAGCGATTGGGAGGGAACAGGGAAATGGGCTCTGGCATCCTTTACTTACTCACCGAAAAACAACAGCACACGTGCTGTTATTTCACGGTGGTCTTCTGTAAGGGGGTGATTACTGCCGTCAGACGGGCTGCCAAAATGACTGCGAACCGCAGTGTGCCCTGCCACTACTTTTCAGATCCAGAGCAGAGTCAACTTTGAAAGGTTTATTTCGAAAGTTGACTCTGCAGGGAATCGAACCTGGGAACCCTAGAACGAAGCGTTAAGGCAAGCACTCTAACCACTCATCCAACGGGCTCGTTCAATTTACGTTATAATATTTTTTTCTTTGTATCACTAATCATTTTGAACTTGTTCCTACACGCACGTTGTCGTATAGTAGTATACCGTCAGTATGATGACGTGGGCAGACAATGCGTTTGCGTACCAAATACGCATGATTCTGAAAACGCTCTAAGGGGGCCCAGTGCGAACCCATCAGTCTTCATACCTAATTTTGCTATGCAGATTTTGTTATTTATTTTGTAGTAACAACCTAATAACTCTGATGATGTTAAGACATGTATTATTAAAAATCCAACGCTAATTCATTGTACTATCTACCGATTTAATTAATTGTTTTGAACAGTATCTTTTAAAGTTTTTTTTTAAATCCTAATTGTGTGTTTAGGAATATGTAGCTTTTGTTCTATTTCTGTTCATACAGAAATAGATACACATTATAAACTCAATGCCTGGCCACGTATAAAATAAGAAAATAAGTTGTATCATATGGCATCAGGCGGCGTCCGGCCTGAAAGCATCAGCTCAGACTGGACCGGTCACCAAAAATCATCTCTGTAGATAATTAATTTATCTGGTAAATAAATAATCAATTTAATCAAATATATGCAAGACAAATTTTAATTACAACGTAGGTAAATTGTACTTTGGGATGCAATTGAATTACTTGAAACAGAGAAAGCCTTGGTCATAATATTATACATGTGATATATCCCAAGAATTAATATTTACTTTATTTATTTTAACATAGTTTTATGAGAATAAGGGAGAGCGGCCTCCAAGCAGCAATAAGACACCGTCTTCAAGTACCTCGACCAAAATGTTCTGGTTCAGTGGCTACATTCAGCAGCGTAGGTAATTTTTCATTTTTATTCATCTTACACAAGAATGTTACGCTTCCTAAACCTTCTCAAATTGTTCACCACGCTGGCCCACTGCAAATCTGCACATTTTTTTTCTGAAGACGGACGGTCGTATGTGGCTACCGTTGTGCCCAAATGTGCGCTGCCGACCATAGCATGATAAAGAATAAGGAAAAAGATCGGCAAGTAGGCTCTGGCATTCCTAATTCACTTAATGAAATACAACAGCACAGACGTTGTTATAAGTGGGTGATTATTTATTGTCGCCAGACAGTTAACCAAATTTGTGACTGACTAGCTAGTGCCCTGGACTTCGTCTGCGTTGAAAAATGAGAAATATGATACCTAAATAACGCCTTACATCTTTATCGCTGTATTTTTTATATTTTTTTATATTTCTAGACGATCCCTCGGGAACCTTAAAATTTTTCAGGATAAAAAGTATCCTATATAAGTCTAGGTATATGTTCCATATGTCATCCAAATCAGTTTTTACGTTAAAGAGTAACACACAAACTTTCGCACTTATAATCTATATTTACTAATGTTATAAAGATGAAGAGTTTGTTTGTTTGAACGCGCTAATCTCAGGAACTACCGGTTCGAATTGAAAAATTCTTTTTGTTTTGAATAGTCCATTTATCGAGGGAGGCTATATGCTATATAACATCACGCTACGATAAATAGTAATATATATAAGCAGTGTCCAGTACCGCGCGCCCCATGCGCACGCCGCCGCCGTATGGGCCGCAGCGAAGCGTGGCCGAGTTCAGTTAGTATATTATAAGTAAGATTAAATTTGAAAAACCCTCAAATTTACGGGCCTGACGGGCTTGTACCTGTCGTATCGGCAGCCGAGCGTTAGACCCACTAGACGTGATTATTTTTTGATAATATTGTTATTAACTTTTTTTATGTGACTGTTATAGAAGACAGACAACCCTTAGCTGTAATAAAACCACGTAAGGGGTTATTACCACGTAAGGTAATAACTTTCGATCAAACAAAAAAGTGTAGAAATAAAGCTAAAGAACACGGCATAAGAGATCACCTACAAGATATATGTAAGCAGCCGATCCTGACAGGATAAAGGATAAGGAAGGAGCTCTGGCATCCCTTAGGTTGTGTACCTACTCACGTACGGAAGTCACAAACACAACAGCTTACTTGCTGTTATTTCACTGTGATATTTTATTACTACCGCTAGATAGATTGCCCTGTTTATGATTGTGGATCATAGTAAAACTCTTCATAAACTTTTAGACACGCTGTACGTATATTATTGAAAACCATAACATTTGCAGGTATAACAGATATGTATCCAGCACTTTTAGCTACTTCGTACGGGTTTATGATGGCTCCGGCAGTGTTAATCATAGAAATTTTATATCACAAATTGTAAGTAAAAGAATTTCATGTAGCTATTTGGATTTATCAATATATTTCCCGATAACGACACTAAAATTTCTTTACAGGATGATTGCAAGAATGAAACGACAAATAACGATAAGGGAAGAATTTTAGATTTGTTTGTTTAGTGCTCCTTTTTCTGTGTAGTCTTATTCAATAAATGTACTAAATATTATATGTCTCTTTCATTCGACAGCTGTGTCTAAAACACCTTTGATTTTAAAGTCAGTTATATAGAGATGCCGATCCAGCGATCCTCGGTGTGCAGCTGTGCACGGACAAAGTGTATTGATTATTTAATTGCCAATGAAGGATTAACATTTCGCTCAAGAGCATAACGTACAAAACGTAAAAGGTACTAAACGCAAAATGTACAAAGCGTAAAATGTACAAAACGTAAAATGTACAAAACGCAAAATTTCATTGGTGGAACCACTTATCTTGTAGAGTAACTAAGCATTTTTTTTTATAATATCTCAACTATCTATATACTTAAATAAAAATGAATCGCTAAATTTTCAAATATTTTTTGAAGTCCAAGAAAGGTTCTTATGAAGAGAAAAACTGGAAAATTACCAGAAAAATTGTATCCATGCGATATCCGGGTTGGGTCCCTACGAGGGGCACACTGAAATGATCGGGAATAAGAAAAACCACATGCACGGTATAGCTAAATTGTATTTTATTGTTTTTCGAAGTATTCTCCGTTCAACTTAATGCACTTTTCCATTCGTGCAAACCAATCATTAAAACAGTAATTCCAGTCTGAAGTTGATGTTGACAAAATGGCTGATTTGTACGCTTCCACAGCTGCTTCGGGGTCTTCAAACCGTTGACCGCGTAATAAATCTTTCATTCTAGGGAATGTAAAGAAATCTTTTGGGCTCAGGTCAGGACTGTAAGGAGGATGGCTCATCAGCTCAACGTTTTCCTGCTTCAAAAAATCATTTGTCTTCCGAGCCGTATGGGAGCTCGCATTATCGTGATGTAAGATGATGCGACGTTTCGGGTTATTTTTTCGGAGTTCGGCTATCATTTCTGGCAAACAAACCGTGATATACCACTCGGCGGTAACCGTTCTGCGTTCCTGTAAAGGGATTGTAGCAACATGCCCCTTTTTCGAGACAAACGTAGCGACCATTTTCTTTGACACGCTGCGGGAGCGAACCACTCTCGTTGGCTTGACCTCGTCTTCGAAGACCCAAACTGCTGACTGATGTTTTCTTTCAGGTTCGTATGAATAAATCTATGATTCGTCACCTGAGACGATATTATAAACGGCATTTGACTTCCCTCCGTTGAAGCGTTGCAGAGTATTCCGGCACCAATCTACCCGAGCCGCCTTTTGCTCTTCGGACAAATTGTGGGGAACCCAGCGGGAAACTAGCTTTCTTACACACAGCTCATTATGTAATATCGACTGAATTGCAGTCATTCCGATATTAATAACAGCCCGAATCTGCTCGTATGTCACATGACGGTCATCTAATATAATAGTTCGCACAGCTGCGATCTTTTCAGGCGTGACCGCTGTTCTTGGTCGACCTGCAGAAGAAACAGTGCTGAGCGACACACGACCGCGTCGGAACTCGGCATACCAGCGGTATATTGTCGTTTGACTCGGTGCTTCAACATCATAAATCGAAACAAGTTCGCTGAGACATTTATCTTGAGATAAGCCGCGACGAAAATTGTGATAAATTATGGCACGGAAATGTTCACGCGTGAGCTCCATTTCTGTTAACGACGCGGCGACGTGTCAACTTTAAACCAACATAGTTTTTGTTTTTAATTTAAAAAAAAATGTTTGAATGTCATTAAGATTCTAAGAGGCCAGTATTCAATTTTTAAAAAAGTTTTGTTGTAACTCAATCCGAAATATTCTATTCCCGATCATTTCAGTGTGCCCCTTGTAATAGGTACATTATATTTCTGTTCTGTTTTAAAATGTGTTTTCACGCATATGTTTACTTTCTTTTGGATAGTAAAGGAAATTAATAAATGGATGTTTTACTCTTTAAATTAAACATAAATTGAAAAGATAAAAATACGCAATTTTAATAAGAAGATTGAGATTTAGGCAATAGGTAAGGTTTATATTTTTATGAATAACTAAATAAAACTGTTTACTAATAAATGAACTGCTGTTTTGTAACTTTAAATAAAATTAGAATTTAGAATTAATTCCTTATTGCAACTATCATTGGTTTGGAATGCAATTTATAAAAATGTAAAATCCTTAATTGGCTATTAATATTATTTTTTAATATTTTCAGGTTGAATTGAGTATTGAGACCTGTGGATTTTTAGTAAATACATTTATTACATACATATAATAAAATCGTAAACGAGCCGTGTCTGTACATGAAATATTTGCTCTATCTCCTCCTAAGGATGAAAAGATTAAGGATAAGAGATTAAGAATTAAAGATTAGTGATTAATCCTATTAAGATTCGCGCTCTTGCAGGTCCTTTGGCGTGAATTGAGATGTCAGAGTGTTTCGGTGAGTGAGCAAGAAGTATTGGTAATTTCAATCAGTTTACGAATATAATCTGAAAAAAAAAAAAAAACTCTTTATAACTATGTTAATTTCCCCAACTTTTTCTTAAAACTGACCAATCATAAAACTATTCTGTCGACAAAATCATTTAAAAAATTCTTATATAGTGATATTAGTAACAGCTATTATTAGCGCTGTAATAACAGCGCGAACCTTTGTTTACTATTGACAATAACAAAAGAAATGGGAAAATTTACAACTTATCCTATCCTATTCAAGATCGGCAGCGAATTTGCTACTCCAATAATGATCCTTTAACAGGTGAACCGTCATCAGCCTGTCTGATAAACTTAATATAAAAAAACTACATCCCTCCATAATATTACATTTTCTCTCCCTGAATTATGTGTGTTGCTATTAGTCAAATTCAAAGAATATACTACTCTCTTGGTCAAATTCATTGATTGTAACGTCAAAATACAAATGTCAATTCAAAATTTGAGAAAATTTTAGTATAAATAAACACAACCAACAAACGAACACAATGTCTGCAAAACGAGGTGAGCGAGGCCAAATGGAGATCTTCCAAAGAATAATGAGAACATTTAAAAATCTCGACACGAAGTTGGACAAGATACAAGAGGATGTCAACAAACACGGGAACGCTTTGTGCGACTTACGAATCATGATAGCAAATATGTCTTTGAACAAGATACGGGATACCAGTGCTTGCTCTGACGAAAGAAGCGAAACGACACCGCAACTGCTGTCCAAGAAGACCACAGCTTTACAGCACGAAGGGGGCCTACACAAAGAAGGGATTGTAACCAAAAGAAGCAACGCTATCCATCCCTTACCCAGAACTAACAGATTGAGATCAAAAAGCTTTATAGGTCTCAATAACGTTGGTAGAAAAACGTCTGTTACAACGGATTATCGTGGCCCAAAATCACATATTATGACTGGGAAACAATCTGTCCAAACGCATTTACGTGGACACGGAAAGACAGGACCTCCTGGCAAAATCAATGCTCTTAGGGAAGCAAAAGGTGTGAGAGGAAAGAGTTTACCCAAAAAGTCGGACACAATGCCAATTTGAAATTTCCAAAAAATCGTTTACAATATTTGTGCAGAAACTGAATACTTATAACAGGTATCAAGTCATACTAGAAAAGGCATACGTTTTCTTGTACCTACATTATTATGAAATAAAATGTTTTTGTACATTTAACTGAATAATATTTTAATTTATATAGTACTAGCTGAACTCGGCCACGTCTCGCTGCGGCCCATACGGCGGCGGAGTGCGCATAGGGCGCGTGGTACTGGACACTGCTTATATATATATAATACTATTTACAGTAGCGTGATGTTATATAGCCTATAGCCTTCCTCGATAAATGGACTATCCAACACAAAAAGAATTTTTCAATTCGAACCAGTAGTTCCTGAGATTAGTGCGTTCAACCAAACAAACAAACAAACAAACTCTTCAGCTTTATAATATGTATTAGTATAGATAAAATTATAGTATAATTCATACAGTGTAAAATTTATTAAAAGGAAATATATTATGTACCTATATAATACCACAGTCTAACCATACTTACAGTCAGGCAACGAATGTAATTGCGTAGCATAGAGCAACGTTAGGCGAACTCGCTTCAGTTTGCAGCTCGAACATTGAGCGTTGCCCGACTGTATGAAGTTATGGTTAGACCGTGATAATACTTTGGGCACTGTTTTAACGATTTTTTATTTTGTTGGCTCTAGATTCCAATTGCTCTTGTATATTAATAGAATAGAATGGTTAGTACACTACATAGAAAAACGTATTCAATAAGTGAAAAGGGGATATAAGAACCATTATCCTGTCGAGATCAGCAGGGCACAATAGCGTTGAAAGAAAGAAAGAAAGAAAGCATCTTTTATTCCTCTAATAAACACAATATACATATATGAACAAATAATAATTATAAACAAACAAATATATGAACAAGTAAGAAGAGAAAAAGGAACCCTGACTCAGTATACAGTTGTGGTGCGGACCACAACACTGATATTCTGCCAGGGACCAGAAATTCAGAGAAAAAGAAAACAAAAAAACATTTACGCGGGACAATTCATAATACGATTACAATCCATGGCTGAAATTATTACAAATTTTCTTAAAAACTATTGAAGGCTTTCACTGCATTATTATACAGACGGCAGAGCCACCCTTTAGCACTCTTGCCTTATTTAATGCAAATTATTAGCTTAAAACGAGATAATAATCCTGTTACATCTGTTAGGCTTGTAAATTGATGAAATTTGGCACTCGAAACAGCGAAGTCTATAAGAGTGATATGATTTTTTTAAATATATTGCTACGAACATTTAAATAAAAAAGGAAAAGTATCATAAATGATATACATATATGATATGATAGTATCATAAATGATAAAAACATTCGTTCTTTTCAAGCAATGTCAACAATGGATAATTAAAATCGCCATTAATTACTCCTTTGAAATAATTCAGTCGGAAATTTTGCAAATTCTCCTTCTGTGGATAATCGTCGGTTCGAGTTTCTACAATAATTTCAAAATTATCGGTTTCAGTTACATCCATTGTTCCATGGGCATTAGATTTAATGGGGCTCTTGGACTTTCTTTCTTCGTAAACGTGGGCTATACCATTATCTAACCGTCTAATCTTACGTTTATTTGAAGTACCAACATGAACTTAACATTAAAATTGTGTTTAGGTCTTTTGACTGCAATGTACTTAGAGGCCAGAGACGAAGATACTATAGGGTTCATAAAGAGTTACATGAGAAATGAGAGGAAACCAACTCAACTGTTGTTTTGTAACTTTTGTTGGGACAAATGTAAGTTGTTATGTGGGTATTTTAAGTAGTAACTTCGGTTTTATTTTTAAATCTTACTTAAAAAAAAGCTCCGGATATTGACATAGTTTAATAAATTAGGTAGGTATTGCCTTATTGTCCTTCGAGTTATCTACAAAATTAGATCAATTACTATTCAATGGTTTGCTTAGAAAAGCAACAGACATACAAGGTTTATTTCGGTGTTATAATATCAGAAAGAATTGAGGATACGCTCCATTCCTTATAACATATTAACTTAATTGCCTTTTTAAATTTCTAATTAAAAACTTGATTGGTTTTTTAATTCATAGTTTAATTACAGATTCCCAAATTGTTCAAATACAAGTTGGGTTGAATGGTATTTTTTAAAGGTGGAGAAATACATATAAGTATGTTGAAAAAATATTCAGTCACTGTACAAAGACAAGACAAAATAATAAACAATAACTTAAATGTCCGTTATTTTTATTACAAACTAGAATATGTATCTATATTTAAAAATCTTAAAAAATTATAGCTTCAGCTTGATGACTAAATATATTGTATTCATGTAGGTAAATATCTTCTCCTCTTTTTTCTTTATAAATACAGATTTAAAGTTAAAGTTGGTAAACGCTATCTCTGATGATGGTAATCGTTTGTCAATGAAAATGGAACACAATACTGACTCGCAAGACCACCTGTTTCTCTTCGTCTTAGATCTCAACTGTCCAGGGGCTAAGGAAATTATTTATAAAGTAAGTACCTAGTATAAAAAATATTTAATAAAGGCTTCGATTCTGGTAACGGTAATTTATAATCAAAAATCAGAATAAGGGACATACCAGAAGACGAGATCAAATAAAATTGCAAACCTTTGCACTGTTCCAGAATAAAATACATCCGCCTCATACATATTTTATCTTTTTTTTTGTATTAATGTCGTCAGACAAGTTGACGGCCCACTTGATGGTAGGTGGTTACCGTCGCCTATAACTCAAGCAACGCCACAGGCGCTGCAAGTGCGCTGCTGACCATCATAGTAGGATTAAGGATAAGGGATAAGGAAGGGATAATAAGCAGCGATTGTGAATGATTTTTTAAAAATCGATGCTGATTTAATAAACCCGAGGAGTTTGTTTTGTTGGTTAAATTATGATAAGTGACACACTCCTAAGTAGTTCTTTTAGGATCCTTGGGATGATGAGATCTCCAGCATTCCAATTTCCTTGCATATTTCCTTTGGGGAATTTGGGCTTAATGGTAAATACATTTGCAGATCCTGACCCAAAATGGCTCCCATCTATGATCCATGGCTGTCAATGGGCTAACAAAGGCTAAATAATTGCAAAAACCACTGCCTTCTCGTGGTCTAATCTCTCCTAGGCCTGATTGTGAGACCATGTTAATTGTGATGATTCTTGTGGTTTGTTCATATTCAGTGTGGCCTTCCAAAGAGAATGCTCACCTCTTCCGGATGGAGACAAAAGTTCAATATAGGTATCTCTTGACGTCGTCATTGGCAATGTCTCTAAGGAGAGTCTTAAGTTCTCATGGTTGAGACGCTTTGTCAGACTGATATCGAGACTGATGCCATATTTGGCGATTTGATGACTATTTGGCGTTCTTCGAGATTTTTTTCTTTAAGAAAAGAGGTACGACTCGGATTGTCAATTTCGGTCTTGGAGCAGCTATTTGTAACAGATTAGTTAGTTTAAGGCACGCCTCGTCAACGTCCCGACACGTCGCCAGAACTATTCTCAGATTAATACGTTCGTCCAAGTATGCGCGGAAACCCTCCCAGTCAGTCCTGGAGTTATATAAAATAGTCACGCGTTAAACTATGGAACTACCGGTCGGATTTAAAAAATCTTTTTGCATTTGATAACCTAATTTTTGAGGAAGGTCATGCGAGCGATGAGACACGCTTTGAATAAAGTGTGAGTACACACTAGTAAGAAAAATACATATATAAAAATACTAATCTAGTACCCAATTGCTATTGGGTACTAGATTAGTACTAAAGAGTAGTTTTTGTTATCATGAATGCATGAATGCTTCTTCTACTTTGGTCAGCATTACATTAACATCGAAATGAAATTGTATTATTTGGAACTCATTTATACATTAAAATTACCTAGAAATTAAAAAATGTAAGTAATAAGTAAGAATAACTACACCTTTTCAACAACGAAATTGCGAATCGCATTATTGATATAAACCATATTTTAATTGTTAGTCTTTCCAACTGCAGGCGGCTCCAAAACTTTTGTTTAGTTTCCCATTTCGATGGCTGGTACTGCACGATCCTGAAACCGCTGGAAACGATACCTTCGTCAGCATTTTAATGGAGGCTCCGGTTCTTGTGGACAGTGATTTAGTGTTAGCCGAGAAAACTGCATGGGGTTACAAAATGACCGAACGTAAGCCAAGTGACTAAATAGTGATATACACCCTTACTTCAGCTACATGTAAATTATAAACTTTGAAAAAACGGGATTGCAGTGCACAAAATAAAAGCCGATCTCTCAATGGTTTTTACACCACGTGGCTTCTATAACAGTACGATAATCGACACGAGGCCCAATAGAGAACTCTTCAGTAGAAGAAAAAACATGATGTTGCAACCGATGACAACCTCTGTCGTCATATCAGACAGTAACTCTTCAATATATCATATACCAAGAGAAGTTAGACTGTAAGTTGTAAAGATAGATAAGTTAGACATGTATTTTATTTTCGTAAAGAGTAATTATTGTCTTTTAATATTTTGAAGGGAGCCTCAAAATGACGCTATAGGTAAATCAAATTGGATGACTACGAAATTGGTCTTCGAAATGTTTAATGCTACGCCTCAAATCACTTTCACCTTCAGTTATGGATATCAACACGAAGGAAAATGGACTGGAATGATATCAGATTTGATCAACGACAGAGCTGATATAGGTATGTTTCCACCATCGCCTTCAGTGAACCGCGCAGACGTTAGACTTGTGTGACCAGTTTTAGTTCACTAAGATTTTAACTTCGAATTAAACGCACATGACAGACATTTTGTCCGCGAAGCGGAAATAAATTATTTCAAACCGTTGCCCATTATGTAAACATAAAAAATAAGACACCAAAATACTATTCAAGTTTTACCCTGTCGCAATATCGCATACCATAAAGCGTAACACATATAGCAAGAGCTAACTTAGACTAAGTTTATGGCCAAACTCATAGCTTAATTGTGATAATACATATTATAATAAAATCGTAAACGTAACATTACAGATTTTTTTTTTCAAAAAAACTATTTGTACACATTTTGCTTATGTTACCGAGGAAAAAAAAGTTTTTAGAATTTTTATCTGTTTGTCCGTGCGTTTGTGTGGCTTAAGCGATTTAAATTCTGTTTTCACTGATGCTTCCCGTAACATTTAGCGTTTGTTTCATTCCAATCGGTTTACAAACAAAAAAGTTACGCGCTATATCGAATACAACGCGTACGAAGTTGCGGGCTCAACTAGTTCAACTATTGTATAGAATTTATTGCAATTTGTCTCCAGGAACTAATTGCTACATAAGCCAACAGCGAATGGAACAACTGTCTTTCACAGATGCAGTGGCACCAATAAATCTGTTCTTTATATTTCGACAACCTCCCTTATCATTCGAAGCCAACATTTTCGCTTTACCATTCAGTACTAATGTTTGGCTTTCCATAGTAGTATCCGTGATAATATTTATTTCCACCATGTGGTTGTCCGCCAAGTGGGAAACGCGAGATGGTGCGGTAAGAATGTGATTTTTATGACAAAGTATATTTTCTTTTCAATTATTCAAATTAAACATTTCCTTTTTTTATTATAGTCTGCAACTCAACTTGCGACTGTAGGTGATTCAATACTTCTTACATCAGCAGCTGTTGCGCAACAGGGATGCAGCTTGGAACCAACCAAAACTTCTGGTAAAATGTTTGCAATTTAAACAAAGATGTGAACAGACTGGAATGAACGTTCGATTGCAACAACATGCAGGATTCCCGGACACATTTGTGTGTGAATTAGAAATTGTGTCAGGAAACTATTCTCCCGTCCGACAAGACATCCTGGTGAAAAATTAAACATGATATGATCTTACAGAGAACCATTACTGGACGGATAGTCTAGACCCTCTAGGGTTAAGGTTTGGCTTTTTGCAGATAGTCCGAGTGTTGAACTCAGCCTATTTACAAAAAGAGTGTGATCACGCCAAATATGTTATCGAATATCTTCGATGGAGAAAAAGTGTACTGTATTTTTTTTATTTTTTTTTATGTCGACAGACAGGCTGACGGTCCACTTAATGGTAGGTGGCTACCGTCGCCTATAACACAACCAACGCTACAGGTGCTGCAAGTGCGCTGCCGACTACAGTAGGATTAAGGATAAGGGATTAGGAGGGGGGATAAGGAAATGGGCTCTGGCATCCCTTACTCATTCACCGAAACACAACAGCACGTATATACTGTTATTTCACGGTGGTCTTCTGTATTTTTAATGATGGTACGTGCAATCGAAGGTGGCGAGGAAACGATCATTATTGTTATTGCAAAAGCACAATGCTTGAATTATTTGCGGGTTGTAAAATCAAATCACCCATTGAGGATTTGCGCGGTTGTCACCGACGTTATCGGTACGATGTTTTTATTAAAATAGTCATTGGTTTCAACAGAAGCCGCTAGCCGCCGGCTACTCGCGGTGGGAGAAACTGCGTGTTTATAGGTTTAAATAAGGAAAAGGGGAGATGGAACGTACCATAGTAAACTATTATCAGTTAGTTTAAATTAACTATTATTTATCAGTTACCATCTATGGGAATTTGTTCATACTTCTGGCCATTTTTTTTAGCCTGAGGTAAAAAAATGGCTCAGTAGCACTACCATGAGTTGCTATCGAAATATTCCATTACTTTACGTTAGTCGATAGCGAGTAAACGAGCATCGAATAGTATTCAATATAAGTCGCACCATGAGTCTCGCTAAAGTTTACTTTACTCGCTAACGTTAACTCGATTGTTTATGTAGTATTCTATCGTCATGTTGGTATACGCTGCGTATGTGTCTAGCTTCACACTTAATAAAGCTATCTCTTTTTAACTACACTTGAAAGACAGAGAAGGATATATTGTGATGGTTACGTCATACGGTTACTGTCACTCAATCAGTCAGTCGGTATTTAAATTTTACGAAATATTTTTGCTTACGTTTAATGTAATTAAGTTTATAATAACACGATATGCTTAGAATTAGTGCCACACAATTCAACTTGATGGTGGAGTATATGAAGAGGTAAGTTTAAACTTAAGTTTATTTTGTAAAGTTGTTGCGAATTCGCATAATCACAAAGTACAACAAAATGAGCACAAAACTCACATTCCATTGCTAAAATAAAAATATTTGCCATTGAAATTATAATAAGTGGAAAAATGAATGCCCTTTCAATAATTACTAACCTATCTGCAACCCTCTTAAAAATCTAATAGTTGTAATGTTTTCTCATGTGATTTTAGGTATGGAAAAATATAAGAATGTAAAATACTTATGTATTGTTAAGAAATTCTCTAATTGAAATAATTTCTAATCTATATTTATTGAATATTATACTTTCAATTGTGAGTTGTATAACAGATTATTTATGCAGCAATGGGACAAATATATAAAAATATAACCAAATATTTGTTATTTGCAACAGGTTTTACAATAAAAGTCCGAGTGTGTCTTACACTTTTACTACAAGATAATGTGCTGTATTTCATTGCATTCACTAGTTTCATAGTTGACATAGAAATTTCATTGTGTGAATGAAGTGTTTTAATTTTTCTTACAGCTGAAGATTACAACAGACAGGGAACCAGCTCTGAGACGTTGCTGAGAGGTGGGCAGTCTGCCGAACTTGGAGAAGATGAACCTCTTGTCAGCCACGTCTGAGGTACCTGTCCAGCCAGTTACTCCGAATATACGACCAACCCTTTTATTATTTGTTATGTTAGTTAATTAAGAATTTAACTAGTTACTTGTTACAAAAATGTTTGTTACGGAAATAAAAAAATTCTGATTTGAAATTTACAAAAATATATTTAATTCTACATAGGTTAATATAAAAGAAACGTAACACCTTGTGTATGTTCTATGCATGTTCTATGGTCATAACCATGGTTTAATAAATAAAATAAATAATACTTTTACAATTCCTTGGTTTTATTTACAATTGTATTTTGTACATATTAGAATGAATTATACTTCTTGGAATTATTATTCCAAGAAGTACATTTAAATTTTATGTACTGTGTATTTTGCTTGAAAATCGTCAAAGTTAGAAGATGTCCAAAACCACAAATTAATCACATATTTTAGCTAATTAAGTAGGCAAAACCTATAACCTATCTACCACATAAAAATTAGATGCACTAAAACTTCTCATATCCGCCTTAAAACATCTTTTGAAAATTTTGTGTAGGTATACTCTCTAATTCGGCCGTTTCTACAACTACCACATCAAAATATATTCTATTTAATAAATAAGGCATTATTTAAAAAATAGATAAGTAAGCACTTCATCGATAATAACACGAATATAGAGTATATAAAAATATATTCACGAGTTTTCACGCTTCATTATGCTAGTGAGGGACGTAACCGCTATAGTTACGGTATTTCTCGAGAGCGTCTGTCGATTTTCTGACTCATGGTACCGATTTGTATAGCAAATGCTGCAACACGTTACTCGCTAGCGACTACGGTTTCGATAGGTTTTTTACTTTGCAAGTTGTGCAACTCATACTACCGAATTTAGTTCTTTGAGTGACCGGTAGAGGCGCTGTACATTTTTCCATACAAATGTTTTACGCACTCGCTAGCGAGTTCTGTCATTATAAACTCAGGTGAGGTAAAAATACTACCTCAGGTGAACACTGAAACACATTTTATTTGACGTGAATATTTTATTTGGGTTTAAGGCTTATATGATATCCTTACTTTCTTCTGTGTTCATTGTTTAGGACGGCTAATGCTGTGGATATTCTTCACTGCTTGTATGGCTCTGTATGCAGCATTTTCAGCGAACATCGTAGTCTTGTTGCAAACACCGTCCAACTCCGTCAGGACTTTGGAGCATTTGGCGAAATCTAAGATGACTCTCGCTGCTTTGGATGTAGATTACAACCATTTTGTTTTTAAGGTTGGTACTTATGTACATACGTTATTGCACTGCTCGGTGTTTTACCTACCCATTTTCCCAAATTGTATAAAGCGGCTACATGGTCCATTTCCACGGAAGTAATCAATAAATTATTTGCAACTTTAAAACACATGGTAGGTATATTTACATTACAAGAAGGTCCCTACCAACTAATGAGAAGGGCCAACGAAGGCATTTATCACCCGTAGGAATCTTTCGTTTAAGATAGCATCCAGCTATAATGTCAACGTATACAAGACTAGTAATGATAATAATGATATGCTATTTAGTAATATAAATAATACAAATAATAAATTTAAGAACAATTAAATAAAAAAAATAAGTCTACTAGATATTTAAAAAAATATTTTGGACTAAGACTGCATAAAAATGCAAAAATATAAATAACATATAACGTTGTATATAGTACTTATTACTTCCATGCATATAACATACTAATATTATAAATGTGAAAGTAACTTTGTCTGTCTGTTACCTTTTCACACCTAAACCGCTGAACATCATGAAATTTTGCACCTTCATTCAGAAAATAAGTAATGTTCCCGAGGGATCATCTAACGCCTGGCAAAGCTGTAACTGCAATAAAGATGTTGGCGTTACATTGCTCATATATTTAGTCAGGCGTTAATTTTTTTATTATTTAACGCGGGCGCCAGCTAGTAACGAATAAAACCAGAGAGGAGGCAAACCAAATGCAGAGTGCCTGCAACCTATAGCCACAGATGGAATCAAGAAGGGGCAATGGAATATTTACACTCACTCACCTTCGAGTTTTTCAATAATAACAAAACACTAAGTAACTATACTCAGGGAGTCAAGGAAGTGTCACTTTAGATTTTAAGTTCTGAGCTTTAATCTGTGCGTGTTGAAGATTATCTCGGCTATTGATGCGAAGGCGTGGCTACCTCGTTCAGGTTTGAGTTTTTCAGTCATTATCTACAAGCTTCGTTTTATAGATATTTTTTTCATAGAGATCCTGTTAACTATTTACAAAGTAACTTTGTTAAGCCTTTCAGTTATTTGATGACGATGCTCGAGTAGAAATAAGCAAGAAAATCTTAAAGGAAGGTTCAATGGATAAACCAGAATTGTACGGTTTAGATGACGGGATTGAAAGAGTGAGACAGGTACTTAGAATGTTCTGATATCTAATTGTACTATACCTACAGATATTTTCAAATTGAGAATCGAACAACATGTTTCTGGTATTTTCAGGGATTGTTCGCTTTTCTGGCAATTTCAGACCCAGTGTATCATAAAATCACAAAAACATTCAGCGAAATGGAGAAATGCGATTTAATGGAGATAGATTTTGTCAATTTGTTCGATCCCATGGTTCCAGTAAAGAAGAATTCACCATATTTGGAGCTCGTCAGAATCGCGTTGGTACAAATTGACTTATATAGTTCAGTTACACATAACTTAATTTTGTCAAGGCTGTTGCTATTTCCCCATAAACACTTTGTTCTTTACCTTTTATCTATATATTAACACGTGAAGCGAAAACTTTGGATTCCTTTTTTAGAAAATTGCGTTGACGGAGTAGTGTGAAATTTAATAAACTTAAAATTTATTTGGAGAAGGACTGGAGAGAGCTACCATCAACCGTCAGCATGCCTCCTGTGTTTACTTGAAAAAAAAAAAAAAAGAATTAAAAATTTATTGTTATTGTTACTATGTTTAAATAACATAGGGCTATATAAAATTGTTTGTCAACGCAGAACCAAAACTACTAAGTCTAGAAAGCTGAAATTTGGAACGTAGGTAGGTTTATTTTATTTTATAACGTACCTAGACATCCGCTAAGAAAGGATTTTTGAAAATTTCAACTCAAAGTGGGAACTTTGCATCATCCGTAGGACCTCCACTGCTGGATAAAGACGCAGCCTGAATCCACCGTCGACCCGCAGCCCTTATCAGATCGTCTATCCACTTTGTATAAAAGTCAAGAACTACTTCTTTGAAGTTTTCTGACTTGGTAAAATTCATTTGGAGCTACCGGGCATATATGGCTAACTACTAAAAACACAACACCACGCCTGCAAAGCCGAAGACAAATGTTTAGTGTAGGTACCTACAAAAAATTTTCTTTTAAGATCAAAAAACAATACGAAATATTTTGTTTGGCGCCGTCAATTGCCGATATTCACTAATTTTAGTGAAGTGCATTGTATAGTATTAAAAGAACGCTTATTTCTTGAGAATATTCCATCGAACAGTATTACCACCAGTAAGAAAACTGTGAACATTCTGTTGCAATATTACCTACTACATACTAGGAAGAATAGTCGAACTTTTTACTCCAAATTTTACCACTGGTAGATAATGACTTGCATATTTCTACTAAATATTTCTAAAACAAATTTTCCATTTATATACCTAAGCAGTTACCTAACTAATTGTTTATAATTTTTTTTTACAAGAGAGAAAACCGTCAAAAGGTACCTGCGAAGGGATAAGACAGCACTCTGGACTGCTTATTCACATGGTTATGTGGGATTCTTACCGCACCAAAAACTCTATCGGTTTGCTAGCTTTTAGCTAGGACTTTCAAAATGTAAACGAACATGCCGGGAGCGTTTAAAAAGCCCTGCAAACACGGCGATTGGGAAAATCGCAAAATAGATGGGGAGAAGCTAACAGTTATAGGAAAATTTAACTGTTGCTATATGGTAAGACCCGGGAGGGTCACGGAGGTTAACCTCTTTCTGGTTCTCCATAAGTGCCTAGGTGTCGGTTGAACGACATCAGCTAAGCGGTGGGGAGCGGCACAATGACCGTGAAGGGGACATCGAGGTCTCCGCCCTTTGATAGCGGGTTAATTGTTTATAAGTTAACTTTTTGGCGATTATGTTAGTGGAATAATTATTTATCTGTAGGTAGTATTATGTAAAGGAATAACTTTAATTCTAAAATTACCCTGTTTATGTACAGTGTTTACATTGGCATTACGATAGGTATTAGGTGTGCGACGACGTATGCCTGCTATCTGAGACAGCAAAACCGCGGTGTTCGCATAATGTTTGCTTGTAGCGTGCACACACTCAGGAGCGTTTCGACAATATAAATATGGGTCGCATTGGGCGCAGACGCCGGTGGAGACATCTCGTCGATTCAATATCGTCGAAATTCCGAAGCGTTGGCTGTGACTGGCTGCTGCTACTGGCTCCTATCCATCCTTCGTCGTGAATCCAGCAATAGTGGTTAAATAAATATACGAAACCACGCTGGTAAACAGCTCTTTCAGAGCTATTGCTTTTGATCCGTTAATCAATTGTATTTTTAGAATAACTAAGTATTAGTATTTATAATATTAGTATTTTTACTAGAGTAGTAAGATTTGGTAGAAATCCTTGTAAATGCCCAGTTTGTTTTACCATGTGTATTACAGAATAATAAATACTCTTCATAAATCGAAATAGAGAAATCTGATTTAATAGAGACAGATTTTGTTCTCTTATACTCTCTAATACTCTCCCTGTAAAGAACTAGCGATATTTAGAATTATTCATAAGAATTGCTTGGGTGCAACTTTTCCTTAAATGCCCATAAAATACAAACCGTTTAATTATTTTGTTGTGCAGCTTAAAACGCCTTCGTGAAGCCGGCCTCAAGCAGCTAATAGTAAAGCGTGTTTCTCCAATGAAACCGACGTGTTCCAACAAGGGATCCGCGTTCACCAGTGTGGGTATGCAGGACTTCAAGCCGGCGTTAGTCCTCATACTTTGTGGAAATCTACTAGCTGTCACTATCGCCATAATAGAGACGATAGTTTTTAAAATGTATGTAGGTAATTTTAATATTCAAGAACCTATTGGCCTATCCTTTATTTATCCTACTATTAGTGGGCAGCGCACTTGCAGCTCTTTATAGCGTTATTTGTATCATAGGCGACGGTAGCCACCTACCATCAAGTGGACGGTTTGTCTGTCTGTCGACTTTAACATAAAGAAATAATAATTTACAAGTTCCAGTATGATTTCACACTTATTCGTAATTATGTTTTATAAACATTTATAACGATATGTTGAATACCTTCGATCTACGCTTAAAAAGATGTATGTTTCTACAATTTCTCAGTCTTAAGTTATGTTAACTAAAAAATATTTGCTATGGTTTCGCAGTAGTACGATGCGTATAGCATTAGACGAACTGTTCACTCTTGAAGTTGCTGCGCGTTAAAAACTTTATGTAATATAACAAATATCGTAGGCGTGAAGTAAGGAATCGTTAATAAATTTAAAATACAATGATTGCCTAAAATACAATCAAATTGCAAGAACATTGAAGAAATATGTTCCAAGTTTAAGTTACGCCCACAACACTGCTATTTATTCTTTTTATTCAATTTATTAAGGATGCCGTACTTTACTCCTTGTGATATTTAATGTGTAGCTAAATATTATGTACGTCAAGTTTGTATAAAACAGTGAAAATAGCTAGTAACTAATGTCATAGGCACCATGCTAAAGCGAAAACAATATAGGTTCACAATAAATCTGAGTAAGTCTAGCACTTTGTTTTCGCGGCGAGAATTTTTTGAACAATAACAGTGCATCCAGTAATAACATTGTTCATTTCAATGGCGTTAGAGTACACTACAGCAGAGGCACATGAGGAAGAAGAGTAGGTACGCTGCTTTTCACAATTGGGCAGCCCGACTGGCGGCAGTAACCAACTCCTTACAGAAGACCACCGTGAAATAATATCACGTGTACTGTTGTTTCTCGACACTCTCGATGTGTGATTATGGGATGCTAAAGCACATTTTCTCTATCCCTAAAAATCGGAATTTACCTAGGCGATATTTAAATTTACAATGTATTTTTTACAGTAGGCAAAAGCAACAGGCTTTGAAGAATTCGAAGAATGAAGAATCTGGATCTGTTTTAAGAAATTAAAATCTCAAAAAACTGCTTTTACTTATTAATTGTAAAAATTAAATTAAATATAAAATAACTTCTTTAGAGGTTTCGTTCATTCCTTTTTGTAAGACATTATTTGCTATTGCCCAGCATATCGTACTTAAATAAATAATGTCTGTCAAAAATTAATTAACCATTTAGCAATCGGGATGTCGGTTGTGATTGCTTGAAGTATATCACTCCGGACATCAACAGGATAAAATTCCATAAAAAACATCAAAAAAGCACAATGAGCAAGGGATGCCAGAGCCAATTTTCCTATCCCTCGCTAACCCTACTATGGTCTACAGCACTTGCAGCACCCGTGGCGTTGCTTGTGTTATAGGCGACACTAGCAACCCACTGCCATCAGGTGGACCGTCAGCCTGTCTCGACAATATATCAAAATAATTCAAAAATATCAAAATTAACATGTTACAAGTGGCGCGATATCAAGCTATAGCCCGTATAGCAATATCAGGTACACACGTTACCTTTGTATACACAAATACAATTTTATCGTTAAATTGAGAAATAATATTGTCTGTAGCTTTCCAAATATCATATTAATTGATGTGTATTAAGATTTTCTTTTTTAATATTAGACTTTTTAAATTTCAAAATGGCAACACGAGTGCCTTAATTCAAGGTAATCTCTATATATAAAAATGAATCCCCATTTCCCTTGGTCACGGCATCACAAGTGAACGAGTAGACCGATTTTAATTCGGTTTTCACTAATGAAGAGGGATAAACGGGGAATGTTCCTGTATATAAAAATTGCACGCCGGGCGAAGCCGGGGGCAGGTCGCTAGTAACTAATAAAGTTAGTAGATTTTTGATAGAGGTATTCATTTCACAAAAACAGATTTCACCAATCTTGTGTTTCGTCTGCAATTTTTAAGAATTTTGCGCTACATAGGTATACTTAATGTAAATAAAATTTTAAAAAAGCAAATTATATATAGAGTAAGTATTTTATGTGCGACTATGGCGGATAAATACAACTGTAGCAAAGGGTTAACCCTATTATCTAAAAAGTAGTATTTTACTGACGACAATAATATACGCGATAAGAATCGTTTCAGTTCGTTCAGAAGTGAGGCTTTTTTATGGTTAATTTAAAAAATAAACAGACACCACAAACAATGTTTCTAGGTGTTCACAATTGAATGACATTCAATAGTAGGTATAATACGCGGCACGTAAGTTGAACCAAAATGGCGGTCGTCCGCGCAGGTAAAATTATGGACAAAAGTGTTAGACGAATGCTTCGTGGTTAAAGAGACAACCGTGATATCGTCGTATTTAAATACCTAGTTTTTTGAAAAGAGGGAAAATGTAGTGAAGTAATTTAATTAAACGCAAGTTAAACGGAAAATCAAATGTCATAAAAATTTTCAGAGAATGAGTTGTATTTCCTTTTAAAAAATAATTATAAACGTCAAATACCATCCTTCTCGCCTGCCTCCTTAAAGTTGACTGTGGTCGAGCCATATTCTTGAAATGAAATTGAATAATCAAAAAACTAAAGAAATTTATGCGCGATTGTACTCCAGGGCCAAGCAGAGCATGCGCGGGCGGCGCGAGGGGGAGTGCGACCACGTGCGACTGAGTGGTGGTAAGCGTTGCCGCGTTGCTATAGTTACACGCGGCCCCCCGCACCTCATACCGCACTATGATTGAGACCCAAAAATGTGTTACTGCGCATCCCAGATCATAGTTCAACTTACGTGCCGCGTATTATACATAAAAACTTTCTAATTTTATGAAACAAAAATAAGTTTTACGATTAATACGATTTTTCTTTAGTAATAAAACCAATGTAATGATTCTCAAAAAATTTATTTTCTTAATCCAACACATATTAATAAATAATTTACGGAATTTTTCAGTTTCAATGAAATGCGAGTCATTACTTTTCCCCAGCAAAAAACCAGCTTCTTGCTTAAAATAATTGCACTTAGAAATGGAGAATTGATATTTTATTTAGTCTATATAAATAAGAATCTCTAAATGTGTGCAAAACTCGTGAACAGCTGGTCCAATTTGAGATTTTTTTGCTTTTTTCAAATACATATTCGTTGAGGTCTGAGGAAGGTTCTTATGAAGAGAAAAATAAGAAAAAAATGTACGTGCGAAGCCAGGTGCGGGTCCCTAGTAATGAATAGAATTTAGAAACAAATCGTATTTTAACAATTAGACTATTTTTGACTTAAACCATATTTCTCCTCAAAAAATGCATTATAAACAAAGAAAAATAAATTATTACCTACTTAATTCAATTTTAGGAAAATCTTGCACCAATGCAGTTTAGCTTTTTTTGTGATAGTTCATATGAACTCACTATAAATGATTAACAACACGTTAAATGATAAATAAAATAAAAGTTTACAACACTTACTCTAGTAATGTAAAATCAGTAAACTTATGTCAATGGTAATAAGGTGCTGTATGTACCGGATGATTCATGATACATACTTTTGAAAAATTAATTTTACTTTAATTGCAGTGATGTTTGACAGCGTTTCTCTTGCAATACATTTCCTGTGTATTTTTTTGTTAACATCTGATATACGAGATAAAATAATAACCAAATTTTAAGGCGATTTAGAAAATGAATATTCTTCTCTACATTGATGCGTCTACATTCCCTTATAAGTATTCAGTTCGAGAATTGGGTATCCTCGGAAAGCGTCTTCTCTTGAACTTGTGTCTTCAGATGCTCTATGAGAGCAGCGATAGACATTTCCCCGTGCACCTTATTGTCGCGAGTGCGCACATTCACTGTCCCGGAGTTCTTTTCTCGTTCGCCGACCACTATAAACACAAAAGAGGTGATGCGGTCAGATCACAGACGGGATAAAGCCCGGTTAACACTTCAATAAGTACAGTAGCGAGTTAAGAAACCAGTCAGTTATGTAATTAATAGTAAGTACTAAGTAGCGTCCAAACGTTGGCGAATCAAACATAGGTGTTTGGAAATATCTACTGTACTATTAAACTCGCCCTTCCACATGCCGGGCCAGGCGTGAGAAACGCGAGAGGGAGTACTGGACTCGCCGAAAAATCGGATCGTGTTCGATTCAAATCTACTTAACAACTTGCTACTTAACTCGCTTTTACCGTTCCAACGACAATAACAACTTGCCGATGTCGCAAGTTTACTCGCTACTGTAATTGAAATATAAACCGGGCGTCACAAACATTAAAGGCCTTCGATCATTATATTTATATAGTGGTAGTTAGCAATCAGTGTTGTTACCCAAATGTTGTGAAACCCTGAATGTTTGTTTACATAATTTACAGCTTCTCGTGACGGCGACTATAAACATGCAGTGATTCGTTACACCCGGCGCAAAAGGAATGTGCGGGCGCCGCGCGGAGCGAGGGCGACGCGGGCTCATGTCAACGCATGCAATGTCACTTATAATAATAATAAAGCCCTTTTATTCCGAACTATTTACAATGTCACTTGCTGACTCCCAAATACCCCGAAGACACTGACGAACAAAAAATTGCAGTATAACGAAACAACAGTTTCATCCACCACGTCAACAAGCACATCGACAAATGACATAACATGAAATGACAATGGTTCTACTTAAAAAAAAAAAAGCAACCCATAAGAAAGAATCCGAGTAAGCATTTCCACGGAGGTGGAATACTGAAAAATAACTCACCAAGTATATAATTGAACTGAGCAAGTTGAGCATTCCTCACTTTCTTGTTGAGCGTGTCGCTCGCGTCAATGTCAACTTCCGACATGAACCCGGCGGCGAACAACTCCTTGTTCACCTACAACGAAGACATTCATTATTTCACGTCGCTTGGCGTTGTACGAATCCATCCGTACGAACGGCTTAACCGATTAGAATGCGGTTTTCACTCATATATTGTAGCAAGCTTCCCGTAACATTTAGTGTTTGTTTCATTCCAATCGGTTTACAAATAAAAAAGTCTAGTGTGGGAGTTAGTAATCCATTGATAATTTCATTTAAGTAATCTTTTCTTTAAAAATAAAAAATAAAATCTAATTTATATTTTATAGGATTTTGCTTGAATGCTTGAATCTTTGAAGCCATGTGAAGTTCTGCCAATATACAGTGCATCACACAGGAAATGCATGTGCTCAGGGTTGGGACCTAAAATATTTATGTAATATACTAGCGACCCGGTCCCGGCTTCGAACGGGTGCCATTTTATTCTGCAAATTCTATATAAAAACCTTCCTCGTTTAACGCTCTTTCCATTAGTAAAAACTGCATCAAAATCCGTTGTGTGGTTTAGGAGGAATTAGAGAATATACATACAGACAGACAGGCACACGTGGGCAGCGACTTCAATTTTACTATGTAAGGATAGGCTGATGGTGTTACCTGTACGGCGTAGTCATCGAAGGCGGGTCCGATAGGCACGATGCAAACTTGGCGTGGACTGAGCCATAGGGGCCACTTGCCGGCGTACGACTCCGTCAAGATGGCGATCATTCTTTCAACGGAACCCAGGATGGCTCGGTGAACTATCACAGGACGTTTTCTTTCGCCGGTCTCGCTGGAAAAGCACACTCAACATCACCCGTCAACTTCTATATGTAAGTGATATATATTATCATAGAGCTATTAGAACCGAATGATTACTCTCTTTTTCTTCCTTTAATTTATTTTGAGCAATAACAGGACACACTGCAATCCAGTGATTAAGTGGGCAGCTCGTCTGACAGCAATAGATCACCTCTTACATAAAACGAGCGTCAAATGATAGTACATGTGCTATTGTTTCGGTGCACAAATAAGAGATGTCAAAGTACATTTACTATGTCTCTTACTCCCTTGTCCTTAACGCTATCAGGCAACCATAAACTTGATATTATTTGTATTTATACGCGACATTAGCTACCAATCATCATGTGGATCGTAAACCTACCTTTATAATCTGTACATACTTTTTTTAATGTTAAAATCGGCAGACAGACTGACGGTCCACTTGATGGTAGGTAGCTACCGTCGCCTATAACACAAGCAACGCCAAACGTGCTGCAAATACGCTGTCGACTGCAGTAGGATTAAGGATAGGGGATTGGGAGGGGATAGGGAAATGGGCTCTGGCATCCCTTACGCACTCACTGAAACACAACAGCACACGTGCTGTTATTTCACGGTGGTCTTCTGTAAGGGGGTGGTTACTGCCGCCAGACGGGCTGCCCAAATGACTGCGGAACGCAGTGCGCCCAGCCACTACTTTCCAGATCCAGATCAGAGTCAAATTTGAAAAGTTTTTTTTTTTTTTTTTTCAAAATTGACCCTGCCGGGATCGAACCCGGGAACCCTAGAACAGAGCGTTAACACAAGCACCTTAACCACTCATCCAAAGGACTCGTCAAAAAAATCTCATTTTTTATACAAAAGTCGGCAGGCAGGCAGATAAACAGTCCAATTGATAAGTGAGTACCGCTGCCTATTTATTGCCTAAAGGAATCCATATAATTGTTGTAGAAAAAAAAATAGGTCAAAATCACATAAGAATACCTAGTGATTACAAATTCATCAATAATTTCTCGATTTACAAAAAGTTGATTGAAATAAGTAAAATTGATATAAATGTTCGTAGTGTGTTTTATGGTCTATTTTTGTAGCATGATACAGGTTTATTTTCAAATATGAAGATTATAATAATAGGGATTTAAATATGAAATTGCTGTTTTATCGCACTTTTATTATTATTATTATTATTAAATATGAGTTTTTTTTTGGCCAGCATGTAGCCATATGTAGGATAAATGACTTGAGGCCGACGATGGAGCGAGCTTACTCAGAAGATGCCTATTCCCTCGAACTTTGAAAAGACTTGGGTCGTATGAGCTCGGCAATACAGACGCCGGCAGGGAGTTCTAATCCTTAGAAGTGCGATATTTTAAATCACTTGGTCCGAATTAGAGGAATTTCGACAAGGTGAGGATGGTAACCAGCCGTAAGCCGTACGTCTGAATGTCCAGTAGAAGGGAAAAAAAAATGTCATTTGATTGTTTAACTTTAAATATATTTACAGTCTGGCTTCGCAATGGCTGACCCATTGCGTTATTCACTTGGGCTTGTTGTTTTAACACATTGTTATGGCGTTTCATCATGCAGGTCAAACGCAACAACAATTATCTAAATCGAAGTTTACCCATAGAAAAGTAATAGTACGGTTTGGTGGTCATTTTATGGTGTAATTCACCACAAATCCGATTTGTGGTGTCTATAACAGCAGATGTCTACTGTGCAGAAAAATGATAACGAAACTCGCAGCAAAACAGCCCCGAATCGTCAATCGATCTTCACCATTATTGCTCCATGATAACGCAAGACCTGCTTGAGAAACAGTTTTAACACTACAAGACCTACCGTTCGAAACCATTCGCCATATTCCATACTCGCTGGACCTCGCTCCAACCGACTATATTTTTCCGCGATTTGGAGAATTTTTTGCACGGAAAAAAAAAATTCTTCCCAGGAAGCAGTAGAAAATGCTTTCATACATATAGTGGAATCCAGGTCCCCAGAGTTCTACCGCAAAGGTTTTAATGATATTCCGATTAGAATTTTTTCAGTTTCAATTTTTCAGTATGAAACGGCAATTTCATATTTTATATCCCAAATTTTAGTGTGAACAGTAAATATGAGGCTACCTGACATAGGTCAAGTTGAACCGTTCAGGCTGCTGGAAGTCAAGCTGTATTGTGGCGCACTGATGCGATCGACGCAATGCGTCCTGGATTGTTATGTCTATCTTGGGACCGTAGAAGGCTCCGTCGCCTGGGTTCAGTTCCCACGGACGCCCAAACTTGTCCAGGGACTCCGCGAGAGCCTGGACAACAAATAATTAGTCAGCTATTATGATGATTATGATTAAAAATGTCAATTGAGTACAGAATAAATCGTCTAAACTTGAATAGAGCAACATGTTTCGTAACCCATTTTAAAAGATGAGTGGGACAGTTTTATGAGTATATTAAGCCTTAGTTGAGTTGTGTCCATTTGTTATTTATTTGCAGTGGATTACTTTTTATGTTTCGTGTTGTTTTTTTTTTTAATGTTTTTAAATATATACTAACATTTTTTTCTTTCTAGAAGACTAGTAAGGCAAAGGCACCAGAGTTCTTATGAACGAATAACCAGGTGACATGCATGCAGAACGTATGCAAAACTAATGGAAGAAGGTATGGGAGAAAAATAAATTAAGCCATAAATGCAATCAGGTCAGTTGTTACTAACCTTCTCAGCTTCGTCCCACACACTCTTCTCGCCGAGAAACTTCTCCGGCCGAGTGGACAACTTCAGTTGGAAAGTGAAACCAAACGTTGAGTACACATGCTCCAAGAACTCCAGACAACCCATCTGAAAAATTACAATTTAATTATAACCATTAGCTGTGAGATTTCAGATTTGTAACAAAATCTAAATCAAATTTAGGATCTTATAAATAAATGAATTATTATTAACATTACTAGTAACCAGGCACAGTTACTGTAACGTCTGCTCTTACTAAAATCGTAAATATTAGAAAATTCAGAGAACTGCTAGTAAATATAATAATGTCCCAGATTCCCTTTTATATCAAAGAGATATAACTACAACAGAATAGTACTCTACTCTGTTGTAGTGGCAGGGCACACTGCAGTTTCAGTGAATGATTTCTTGCCAGAACCCATTCCCATGTAACCCATAGCATTGTTTGTGTGCCTGCCGACTTCTACAAAAAGAAGAAAAAATATTTAGGGGATAATAGTGTTAAAACTTTAAAAATCAACTTTTAGATATTTTTTAAATATATTCTAATACTGGAATGATTTTTTCAAGGATTTTTTTTTGTTTTTAATTTCTTACTTTTAAAACAGAATTTATATATTCACGCCGAATACCAACGTCATAGCAAATAAGGATTATTAATATTATTATTATAGAAAACTGGACCATCTGCTTCTTACAATGATTGAAACAAATGCAAGTTTTTTTTTAGATTAAGATCGGCAGACAGGCTGACGGTCCACTTGATAGTAGATGGCTCCCGTCACCTATAACACAATCAACGCAATGCCACAGGTTCTGCAAGTGCGCTGCCGACCATAGAAGAATTAAGTATAAGAGATTAGGTAGGGCTTTCACTCGCCGAAACACAACAGCACACATGCTGTTGGCGCCTATTTCACGGTGGTCTTCTGTAAGGGGGTTTAAGGATAAGGGATAAGGAATAGGGCAATGGGCTCTCCGAAAATAAATAAATATAATGAATACTATAAGTGGTCTTATTCCCCCATATGTTAGACTATTGTAGGCCATATCAAAGGTTTGAAACATCGACGTAATATCCAACTAGACTTCTAGTACAGGGCGAACGCATTCAGACAACACATTAGAGAAATAGATATCATATAATTCCACGCCCGGTAATGTTCGGGCAGTAACGACCAATAGTATTTCGTCCTGACCTTGATCAGACCAATTGGCGTTCAGTACCCCGCGCCCGCGCACCTCAGTTCGTTGCCAGAACAATTTGCATTGTGAATAAATAGGTATTAGCCGTCTACTTGGATATTACGTCGATGGTTTGAAATCATGAAGATGAGGCACTCACAATCTCCCCGGCGATGTGTTGTGGGGCGCAGAATATGTGCGCATCGTCCTGCTGGAAGCGACGCACCCGAGTGAGTCCAGTGAGGGCTCCGTGGAGCTCGTTGCGGTGCAGCACTCCAAAGTCAGCCAGCCGAAGCGGCAGCTCGCGCCACGACCGCAGGCGGTTGTCAAATATTAAGCTGTGGAACAACAAATTGACGCACTTAAGATTTATGTTTTATTCGGAATGAAAGAACTAAATGGAACTATAGTAAATGTAGTAGTAATTATCCTTAATTCTTTTTTGATACAAAAATTTAACTGTGCAAATACTAAAATTTAACTGATTTCTATTAAAGAAGTATGTAGGCACACGAGCGTGTAAATGATCATTTACACACGAGTGATACACTGTTTATTGCTTGCTTATACGACTTTATTGCATCATATTCAAAATTAAATTATCTGTGTTGTAAATTTATCATCCCTTTTTCACAATGCTAGTCACAATGACCGTTTTTGAAAGAGTTTTATTCTCTCCTAATCCTTGATCCTTAATCCTACAGTAGTCGGCAGCGCACTTGCAGCAGCTTTGACGTTGCTTGTGTTATAGGCGACGGTAGCCACCTACCATTAAGTAGACTGTCAGCCTGTCTGCCGATCTCTACATAAAAAATAATAATGTTATAATAATTATAATGGGCGCAAATCTCCTTGGGCTCTGGCGATATCACGTGTCAAATATGCGCAGTAACCGATTTTGGGACTATTTGTGAGGTATTGCGACGCAGAAGGGGAATGAGCCACGGAATGAGCGAGAGGGAATGATAACATTTGTACACGAGAGAAAGCAGTTGCGCCGTATTACTTATTCGGATTTCGCAGTTGTACATGCGCAAACGAAAGACACCTGCTCAAGGTCAGAGCCTAAGAAGATTTGGGGCGATTACCATGTTTTATCTGAAATCGTTATATAATTTGCAGTCATAGGTTTGCATTCCTGCTTATATCTTTATAATCTATACTTATAAAACCGTTTGTCCTGACTGCACAGTCAAAACTACTAAGTCTAGAAAGCTGAAATTGGAAACATCTGGAGTCAGATGGGTAGTATTAGTATAAAGGAAAAAAAAAAAAAAAAAAAGGAAGATACATATATTTATTGCTTTTTTATATGGAACCTCAACCTTACCAAATTATCTTAAGGTAAATTCTATAACAATAATTGTTAAGCATAATCACAAAGTTACAAACAAGACCTCTCTTTAAACTCAGGTCTTCTAGAAACAAAATGCTCTACTTAACTCACCAATGTCCTGGACAATTCATGGGTTTCAACGCATATGTTTCCTTCTCCACTTCAAAAGAGAACATGTTTTCTGCATAGTGGGCCCAATGGCCAGACTGTTGCCACAATTTGCAATTGTACATATTCGGAGTTACCACCTCCTGGAATCCACGAACCCTGAAATAAATATAATTATTTTTTAAAATTTATTAACTGCATGCATTTGGTAAGGATATAGTGTGTATATATATAGAGAATGGGTCTTGGCACCTCTTGGGCGTATTCAAATATTGCTGATAGTAACCGCTCACTAACTGCCGGCGTAACATTTGTTTTTTGTATTGAGTAGGCGTATAGTATGACAGACGAATATATTATACGCCTAGTCAGTGTCCTCAATGAGCATTGGCCGACTAAGGAAGTAATACACATATTCAGCGTTCGCGTTTTGCTGGACCATTTTTGTTACATTTACACAGTTCCGCTTCTATCAGCCGCGTACGGCCGTCAAAGCGTGTCATCTTTGCAGAAACCTTTTTATCGGCCGCGTACAGCGCTGGATGACTGAGAAGCGATTATTCTACTGTGAATTCAGTCCGCATGCAGTGTTGAATGCAGTCGCTTTACACTGTCAGCATGCGAATGATAAAACACACTTGTCCTCAGTTTCTGACGGTTTGGCGCGAAAGCTGAATATATGCGGAAAACTGAATGGATGCATAAAAAACTGGTGTTTTTTATAGACAAAAACTGATTTAAGCTAAATAAATGTAGTGTGTGAGTGAGCTGTAATAAAGAAGGGAATCTTTATTACAGCTCCCACACACACTGTAACACCAGAGCTCTCACACTGTCTTATGCTGCATATTTTGTAGGTTCACACATCTAAGTTAATATTTCAATGACAATGTTTCAGTTAAAAATAAACATAAGCACATTTTTAAAGGCCAATAATTGCGTCTTTAGCAGTAAAATTAACTGTTACTCATTTCAACGATTCATTATTTATTTTCTAATACAATATTCACACTCAGTTATAATAAAATAAATTAAGTTAAACAACATTCTAATTAATTAATAACTTGTATACATATCAATAATTTTTAAAATAATCAGAACAGCCATTACAATTAAAATAACATTGAGTATATATTTATAAATTACCTGTATTGTTCTCGAATGAAATTAACGAGAGTATTGTATATGTGCGCGCCACGCGGTTGGAAGAAACATGAGCCCGGCGACAATTCGTGGAAGAAAAACAGCTCTTGCTCCTTTTATTACAATGATCGTATTAGAATAATGTTACCATATAAATAATCTAAATTCTTATTTTATAATAGCAGTGCTATGGGTTTTCTGCTATTGTATTATGATTTATGTTTTGTCTTGTTGTGTTAGTTCATCATCATCTCAGTCAAAGGACACCCACTGCTGGACAAAGGCCACCCTATAATTTTCCAAATGGACCCATCAGAAGCAGCCTAGACACATCGTCATCCCGCAATCTGTCCTCCTTGTGGGTGAACGTCCTACGCTGCGTTTGCCGGTCCGTGGCCTCCACTCGAGAACCGTCCCGCCCCAGCCGCCGTAGGTTTTCTGTACTATGCCCACTGCCACTTCAACTTACTAATCCGTCAGTTCTTCTTCGGATCTCCTCATTCTTGATTCGATCTCACAGTAACCCCGAGCATATAGCCCTCTCCATAGTTCTTTGCGCTATGTTGAGCTTTCTTACGAGGCCCATAGTTAGAGACCACGTTTCAGCGCCAACACACATTGGTCAAAAACTTTTGTTTTAAGATGGAATAATAACTATATTTATCTTTAATTGGCTCTAATTTATCTTTCGGAATAATAGACAGAGGCGTAGTTACCGCCATATCAGACGTATCAATTATATGGGAACCTGACGTGTGTAGACAAAAATTCGTAAAATGTTATCTACAAACTAACTTAAATTTTTAGGCTCAACTCTAAAGGATTTTGTAAAACCACTGTCAGGTAGAAGGTCCCTCGACAAAATATATATACAGAGCCCACCTAGGCCAAGTTATACACTGAACATGGTATAAAAAGAATTTATACCATGTTCAGTGGTTGTAAGGCAGACGGTAGCCATTTACCATCAAGTGAACCAGTAATTTGTCCGCCGATCTTTATAAAAAGAATACTTTCTGTCTGAAAACTTACCCTTCCAATTTTTCTGTGATCCCTTTTAGCCGCTTCCTGCTGTATTATTTCCCACTCCTTCAATTGTTTCGGTTCCGGAAAGGATATACCATAAACTCGTTGAAGACTTTCAGCGTCCGCCTTACCTTCCCAGTAAGTTGCAGAATTCTGGAAATTGAGGAATATAAACAAAATGAATCAATTGATTGAACATGCTATCGACAACAACAGCTACTGTGGATAAGTAAGTGTAATGAAATATAAATGGGATAATAATATGCTTGTAATAATAGCATACAAAAGATATTGATATATGTATATTATGTGCCACTGCTTGACTCACGCCTCTCAATGTTAGGAGGTTGTGCTAATAGTTTCACGACACAAGTCCACTGAAGCTACTGATTTGATGGGATTTCACAAGATCGTTATGCTTCAGGAGCGTAGCTACCGCCATATTAGCCGTAACAATTAAATGGATGAAGCTCCGGACTACAGGTTCCCCGACGTATGTAAGTAAAACTTCATAAAATGTTATCCACAAGCTCACTTAATATTTTAAGCTATACGCTAAACTCGAGTTCAGCTGAAAACTCGACAAAATTTGATACAGAGCCGATCTAGGTCAAGCTACGCCACTGTTAGGCTTGCTTATAGTGTAACCTGTGTAATTATGCATGAATAAAAAATATTTCAGACCAGTAAGCCCAATCGAGACTCAAGTCTACATCGGCCAGTGTGTGTGTGTAGCTCCGACCCACGACTGTAGTGTGTTCCTTGATCAAATTTTAATGTGTCACATATCTAAATTCTGTCACATGTTCCAACAAAAGTTATGTTAGTTACGATCGGTATACACAGATGTCACTACGTTCTATAAGTTCAAATAGTTCATTTCTTCGAAGACAGATGTTGCTGCGCAGGCAGATTATAACCCGCTATCGTTTCGTTCCTCGATGCGGACAACACTTTTCATACAGGATTTCGACGTTACTACAATTGAATTAGGGAACATAGATACATGCGTCAACTTTCGCAGAAATATCAAAGTGACAGATAATGTAACGCCTTTTAGTTAACGCTTCTATTTTTACTCCTCATAAAATTTCCATAGCTGGGACCTTATATGAAAATCGATTCTTAAAGAGTAAACTAACCTTTGTAACTTTAAGCGCCTTGACTTTCCCGGTATGTCTAACATGCGGTCCTCGGCACAGATCTATGAGCGAACCACATCTGTACACCGTTGTAGTGGGAGTGTTCACTTTCTCTTTCAAGATCCTCACTTTGAATGGATTATAATCGAACATTTCCAACAACTGCTCCTTAGTCAGTTCGAGACGTTCAAATGGCTGCTTCTCTTTGCCTATCTTCTTTACAAGACCTTCCACCACATGGAAGTCTGTCGATGAGATCTGAAAGTGAAAACGAAATAGGAGAAATCAAGAAACATTCAGAGTATAAATCATTAGAACCTTAGAAATAGTAAACCCTGAAACCCAGGATAACCCAAGAAATTAAAAAAAAAAAAAACAATAATTTTCTTTAAATATATATTGTATACTATTTTATTTTTACTTATTCCTAAGTTACTTTGCTGAGTGGGGCTTAAATTTATCTTTTACTAGGGAACCGCCCTCGGCTTCGCACTAATGTGCAATTTTGCTCTTCATAAGAACCTTCTGTGGACTTCAACGATAAATTAAAAAAATAATAATAATATATATAATATAATAACCCATTTATAATATTAACAGTAATCGTACAATTTTGTCAAAATGTAATGGTACTTGTAAGCCATTTTTTATTTATTTGACGCGGAAAACTACGGTCTAAAGAGTGTAAGTGCTAAAATAATTGCAATAAGGTTGAAAATATTATATTAGGGAAAAATGCACTGCTGTGCCGTGCAGTGTCATACGGTCAGTCAGCGCCGGCCTTAAAAACTTGTCAAATAGTTCAAATACCTATCCTATTGTGACTAATCCCTTAGTCTAATATGTTTGTGTTGTAAACTTGACCAATAGGTTTTTTTTTTTTTTTGAAGAATTCGCCACAGATTTATTTATGAATATTAAAAAACTTAACTAGTCGCATTTTACACTTAAATAGTTGTACTTTAATCAGACATTATTCATTAAAGAAGTCCGAATTCCTAACAAAAGTACGTTGATACACGGCCTATCAACGTCTAAAACTATTTAGACGTTTTAGGAAAGCCAAGTTGAAGTACAAGCTTTCACGAATCCATTGCACCCTTGGAGATCTCTGTATATTCGAGCCAGAAATCCCTTTTTTAAACAATTACCTGTGTAATAAAAATTCGGCCGTAAAAAAATTGCATGTATTTAGGTCATCATCACCTTCATTTTGCACATAGTTTTATATAAAAAAAAAGAACAATTTGAACTTGGTGAGAAAAAACATATTTAAAAATGGACGATTTTCAATGGTTTTTTGTTAATAACATTAATTTTTGTTAACCAAATTGATACGCATTGCAATCTGATAAAATAAATTGGTGCTATAATTCCTAGATGTTGATGTTCGATTATTCAAGTGAATAAGGCACAACGCCATCATAAAATTTGCAGATAATTATTTTCTGAAAATATTTAATCATTATAGTTTTATGTAAGTGGGTACGGGTACTCAATATACTCAATCCCACTTAAAAAGGTTGTCAAACCCTGTTTTTTTTATTCACACAATATCCAGAAACGAATACTATAAGCTTGATCTGGGTGAAAAATCACGATAGGTAGTTTTGTTCTGGGTAGACCCTTATAAAACTTAATTTGAGGGAGTTACCGACTATTTAAAAATTTAAAAATGATTAAAAATGGCATAACTCTCCTGCCATACGCCACACGTTAAAAACATTTGATGACAAGCCTATCGTGCCATCCACATCGAATCGGTGAATTTAATTAAAAATATGTATTCAAAGACAGACACAACAAGAAATACTAGATAGGCTTGAAAACTAAACAGATCCAATTTATACATAATTTGAAAAATACCTTCATATAAAAACAAAGAAAAAGGTTTTTCAATGAAATTTATATTAAAACTTGTACTTACCCCTTTTTCCGGGTAGTGCATATCATAGTAAAATCCCTCTTCAATTGGTGGACCGTAACATAAGCAACCACCATATATCTGAAAATAAATAACATAAAACGGCTGTAGGTCAGGGTCAGTAAACTTATTTTATATTTACCCGATTACGGCGACGCCACAAGGAGGGTTATGATGTTATTTTGTATTAATCTATATAATTTGACAAATGCTTATATGCTTGTCACATTAAGTTAAATATGGCGCTCTCTAGACAACATAAAGTCATGAACTAAAAAAAAGGCAAGATAAATACAAAGTTCTACTCCCAGTCGAGCTTGCAGACAGCTCAGTCTTTGCTCCTCCTCCTGCATCCTCCTTTATTCCATTATTCACCACCATTATTATTCATTTCACTAAAAACTTTTGGAACAGCCCTCGTATTCAGCTCCATTCACATTTTATTGGATGATTTTGGTCGATAGACAGGCTAACGGTCCACTTGATGATAGGTGACTACCGTCACTGCAAGTGCTGCAAGTGTGCTGCTGACTACAGTGGAATTAAGGATTAGGGATTGGGAAAGGTTAGGGAAATGGCTCAATTTCAATCAGCTGCGTACGGTCGTAATAGCGTGCTATCTCCGCCGAACTGCTTCTATTGGAGCTGAATAAGTGTAGTTAGTCCCTAAAGGGGTCAAGAAGATAAGCAATGACACACACAAGGGTCATAAGACTAATCGCATAGAACATTTGAGGAAATGAAAGAAAGAAGAGTCTCTTACCCTTTCCATAGCTTCACCGAGCATATGTGCTGAAGAATGCCAGAAAACAGCTTGGGCTTCTGTGTTGTCCCAACGCAGCAGTTCAAGTTTGCAATCCCCTTCCAATGGTCTATCCAGGTCCCAGAGTTCACCATTCACACGTGAAATAATCGAGGAGTCTGCCAGACCCTGACTGAAGGGGAGATTGGTTCAGTAATCAGTAATTAAAAAGGAGTTTTATAACCTCATGTGTTTGTCATAAACTTTTTCGAAAATTTGTATCCTTTTTACGCCATTTCTTAATTGTATCATTGGAAATTGAGACATTTTCAAAAATATTTACTTATTTTTGAGTTTATTTATGGATATTATGTCTTTAGCAAGTAGCAATAGCCTTTAAAGGACAAATTAAAGTAAGCTAAATAATTTCACATAATATACACCTATTGCATAAGGTTTATTAATAATTCTAATACTTACTATTGTTTCCAAAACTCGCTTGGTAGCAAAAATAGTTTATTATACATTACACAACGAAAGTGTAATTTTTAATCACACAATCTTTTAAAAATTGACTCTAGTTCAAAAAAACTTGATTGGTGAAAAAATACAGTTCAGAATACACTTTTGGAGTTATTTCATTCCCATTTAAATATGAAATATTTAATAACAAAAAAATAGATACCATTATAGGCCATACATCCTAAAATTGACAAGTCTAATATATATACAAGTATTTAGTGTTCTTCAGATAAGTTTTGAGACTATACAAAATGCCAGTATTAGGATAGAATAAATTCTGTAACTTTCCATCCCTAACATGTTTTATAATTATAATAATTTTTATATAAGGCTTATTGTAGCGTTGAGTGAAATACAATTGTGTCTAAACAGAAGCCACAAACCAGAATCTACATCATGGAATGTGTTAATGAAAAGTCGGCCTCATCCTTCCTACATGGATAGATGCTTGTCAAGCGCAAACCCAACTTTAATAAAAAATAATTGAAAATTAAATGATTACACTACTTTGAATTAAATATTTCCGTTGGATGAGTGGTTAGGATGCTTGTCTTAATGCTCTGTTCTAGGATTTTTGGGTTTGATTCCCAGCAGGGTCATTTTCAAAGTTGTCTTGTCTGCATCTGGAAAGTAGTGGCAAAGCACACTGCGTTTTTCAGTAATTTGGCCGGCTCATCTAGTGGCAGTTACCACCTAATTACAAAAGACCACAGTAAAATAATGCATGTGTGCTGTTGTGTTTCAGTGAGTGAGTAAGAGATGCAAGAGCCCATTTCCCTATCTGCTCCTAATCCTTTATTCTTAATCCTACTGGCGTTGCTTGTGATATAGGTGACAGTAGCCACCTACCATCAAGTGGACCTTCAGCCTATCAGATCTTAACATTAAAAAAAGAATAACTTTATTTCATTAATATAAAGACTACATACCTGATTCCCTTAGCTACATCGTAAGGAGTAGTTTTCCATGCCTTAGCTTCTACAATCTTCCCATCGGGTAAAGTGACAACAATACTCAAGTCCGGTTTATTTGCTAGTTGCTCCAAGTATTGAGCTTTATACTTGTCCCATAGATCTATACGTTTTTGAATATACTCCGGCCAAGGGTTCAGTTCTTTAACTGAAGGAGTATTGTCAACATTCTTCTTTTTCATCATTTTTGACTGCAATATATATGGATATGGTTAGATTGTTTATAAAATATCTTCTAGTATCTTTAATTAAGCTAATACTTAAATAAAGCTTGCTTCATAAGTAAAAGCTATATACAATCATGTATAAATATCCAAAAAAATTTAGACCCATATTTTTTCCTATCGCATACGACAAGAAAAAGAATATATTTTGAAGGTGAAGAATATAAAAAATATTTTTAATGAAAATTTATAAATTCATAAGTGGAAATAATTATTATAGGGGTACTATTTCAAATTTTATTCAAATGAAAAAGGCAACAAATTAACAATTAGTTTAATATAAAGTGAGAACCTATATCCTATTTTCTAAGAAAATATGATATAATTTCAACTAAATTTGGTGACGAAGTACTTCCTACAAACCCATGTGGCATAGTTCTCTTTGAGATGAACAACACAGCTTCTACGCAAACCAAATAATTTCAACATCACTTAATATACAACTACGTGTTTAAAATTTAAATAAGTCTAATAAAATCCTGCCTTTTCATTAATATTTAGATTTTTTAAGTCTTCTACAGCGGTATCACCCATTTCAATATTTTCTATTTCATCAGCACCACAGTTCACGGCAGCAGACTCGTCAATTTTCGAACGTGTTGTGGCCACAGAATATTATATATTCACAAGAAGGTTGCGATTCTGACCATAGAAGGATGTGAGTCATGTCAAGTCCTCCTTGTCTTGTGAATTATAGTTTTCTGTGGTCTAGGCGAAGCATACATAATTTTTATTAATATGTAAATATTCTTCCACTGAAGACTTGATTGTTTTTTTTTTAATAATATTTATTAATGTAAATAATAATATTAATATACTAATATTAATTATAAACTAGTAATGTACTACATTAATTATTATTTATACACTAGTAATTTACTAAATATTAATTACTTAGTGGGTTCACGTTCACCATAAGAAGTCCCGGGTGTGTTCCAGCACTCTTTCGGCCAAGGCTAATTTTCCTATAACCGCGAATACACGCCGTTGTAGCATTCTATTTATACGAATGTTTGCGCGCATGTCAAGGGCCGTCAGACATTTATTCGCAAACCAGCAGATATGCAAATGGGTTCGTATACTCAATAATGCGAATCCATTTGCGCTTCCCCTGTCCCTTCGTCATTAACAACCATTCCTTTTTTATGGGATTTCTTTTTAGGATTCCATATATTAGGTTCATTATGCAGAAGTTCAATGAACGTCCAATGAGCAACGTTTGTGTTGCTCCACTCCATGTTCAAATTAAATAGGTATAATGTATGGTATTATATAATTAAATATAATATACAAATTCAATATAATAAATGCACACTATGCACAGATGCCATGAACTCAAATAACGAAGCGAACCACCTTTGCAATTGTGTGCGCAACTGGTTGCACGAATGTATGGGTAACTACGCGAAGGTTCGAGGTTCGCGCGCTTTGATGTATCTACGTAAAAAACAGACACTGATTGGAAAACTGCGAATGCAACGAAAATTTTGCATAATCATTTGCGAATGTTGTTCTACACTTGCGAGTTCAAGTATTCGTGCGAATGTGAGTGACCGGCTTAGAGCATAATTTGATCTAAACAAGATTTAATCATACCCATTCCGAGCGACCTGTTAAGAGTTATTTATGCTCTGACTACCAGTACGGGTATGATCAAATGACAGTAGAGCAAAAATTAGCCTTGGCCGAAGGAGTTCAAGGAGTGCTAGAACAAACCCCAGGGGCCTTAGACAAAGCAGCATTCGCTCCGTAGCGAAGCGATATCGAAGTTCGTTATCGTCTCAGAGACAAAGGAATCGACACTGTAACACGTGATAAACACGTGATACCTTGTCATGATTTCTTTGTCTCTGAGACGATAACGAACTTCGATATCGCTTCGCTACGGAGCGAATGCTACTTTGTCTAAGGCCCCTGGATTGAGAAGTGAATAGCACTACGAGTAGTGTTGCCAGTAGTTCAAGTAAGTTCACCCTAGATTTTTGTCTGTTCGTTGTGCGTTTGTGCACTACAATCTTATTGTTCTAAATTTATTTCCTCTATGTTACTTATATTAAAAAATAAAAATAATAATAACCCCTTTGCTTTATGCATCAGGCTCGATTTCCACATTAGTCCACACTATCTAATCTAAACTAAACGCACCTCTTTAGTATATTAGTGTTATAAATGAATATTCTATATTTATAAAATCGTTTGTGCTGACTTAATACCTATCAACGCACAGCAATACTAAGTTTAGAAAGCTTAAATTTGGAACAAAGGATAAACTTTGGAACATAGAGAGGATTTCAACTCCTTGCGAAGCCGGGGGCGCGGGCGAGTCGCTAGCTATACCTACATATTTCTCAATACTTATATCTGCTCATTTTTTAATCTGTGGACCAAACAAGCCAAACCGACAAAGTAGCTTAGTAACAAAATTCATAATTAGGTAAAGATAATTCTTTCAAACAAATATTTCTGTAGGTACGTTTTCGAAAAAAGAGAAATACATTTATATAACTATATATTAACTATAGACGGATCAGACGAAAGAATCCGTAATCCAATACTTATTACCTAGTGGTAAATCGCTCACTCAGTCCACTCAGTCCAACTCAATCAGACGCGTTCTCGTCGTGTCCGTTGCGTGATAATCTAATACAAATCCGTGATAATTTCGTTAACGAGCCGTAAGTATATTTTTTCAAAAACAAAAAAAAAACAATTTTAGTCTGTTTGTCTGTGCGTTTGTGAACGCTAATCTCAGAAACGGTTTTCACTGCAAGCTTCCCGCCCGTAACATTTAGTGTTTGTTTTATTCCAATAATAGGTTTACGAACACGATAATTAGAGATATACCGAATAACACGCGAGTACGAAGTTGCGGGCTCATGTAGTAAAAAATAAAATCGATATGAAAGAAAATAGGCTACCGTCTCTTGCAGTATACCTACTGCAAATACTTACCTACTCGTGCTGCAAAAGGTTTGAATTGATTAAAAAAAAGTGCACAATTTGGTGTTTAAAATATTTACTTGTAATTTTCACTTCTATTCCATTATATTTACAAAACAGTTGATAAAGACAACATTTTACGAAAATTAGATCTACACAACTTATAACTTAAATAATGCTATATTTCATTCAATATCACATTCAATCCTTGGATTCAATTTAGGTAGATTTGTCTAATTATTGCGATCGACCTAGCAATGGACCACATTGATATAGTAAATAGAGCTGTTGACTCAACTTGATGTACATTTATGTTAAAGATGACTTTAACATAAATGATATGTTAAGATTAATGACTATTATTCTAGTAGATCGAGATACCATCACTACAATAGAAGTACTTAATCGACTTCCGACCAAGAAGGCGTAAGTATTTCATAAGTTTCAAAATACCAAAATACAAATGCTGCTAAAATTGCCAGTTTAAAAATTTAATATAAACACCAGTTTTAAATCTATTTAAATTATTGATTTAAAGAAAAATATCAGACAATAATTTTATTATTCGTTGAGAATGCAGGTACGTATTAAGGCGTTTATAACAGAGTACGGGTCGCAGTTGGAAGCTGGCCTGCGGTCCTCCAGATAGCCCTTCTTGCTTTCAGCGACTGAACGAGGTATTCTGATACTGCACGAGCGATCAGCAATACCTGTTAAAAATTATTATTTATTATTAAACACAAACAAAAGCTCGATAAATAATAATTATTAAAAAAAAAAAACCAAAAACACGCAAAGCGAATATAAAAATTATAAAAATGTTAGCTTTTTTTCGTGATTTTGTACTCGTCTATTCTATATATAAATTAGGTCCTATTTTTCAAGCTTAAACTGACAACACATTACATTGAAATCGGTTGGGCAATTTCGAAGATTCGCATATGATTTTTGTCACGTAATTTTCATTATTAAGACAATTTTAAAACTATCATTAAAATGCTTGCGAAGAAAACACAAATTATAGGATACTAGCGAACCACCCCGGGTTTGCATGCATGCAATATTTTGTGCAATAAATATACACAAAAATGTTCCTCGTTTACCACTCTTTCTATTAGGGAAAACCGTATCAAAAACCGTTGGGCGGTTTAAAAGAAGGTAGCGGAGAATCAGACAGCTACTTACTTTCATTTATAATGTGATATAGAATAGGTAGATACATGCAAAGGAAAACAACATAAGACCTTATGATTAATATGAAATTTGTTTGCTTAGGTTAGAAAACCTCTTTGTACCGACTATAGTGTTTCGTGTGTAATAATATATCGTTACCACTAATTATGACTTCGCGCCGGCTGAAAGTCTCGAACGTCCAACCCTACCGATGGTAGCCACGCCCCTTTCCGTTTAAAGTCAAAGGAAATTGGTCCTTATGTTTACAACATAGAGTTTACATTTCAGCATTCTCGAACTTTCAATGGTTTGTTTACAATCTTATTTACATTTTCTAGAAAATTCGAAATACATCGAGGCGTTTGGCGCCAAGTATTAATACTACCGGTCAAGTGTGAATTAGTTGTGCGACAACCAGCATACGAAAGCGACTCTTCGGAGCTTTTGCGAAGTTATCTGCGACAGTGAACCGGCGACACATATGGGAATTATTGACGACTTTTGGCAAGTTTAAGGATTTCATCGGACAAGTCTAGTTATTTTGGCAGTCTTCTGGGTTTGTGAAAATAAATCGTTCCTCTCGCCCTTACACGGCACTTTAATTAACCCCGCACGTAACAATATCTTTAAAATGTAATAAGAATTGGGGTAGGCTAATGAATAAGTAAATAATATTTTAGATATTTCCATAGCAATTTATATATTTGTATATCATTAACTCACACTAAGATTTCAAAAAAATGTGTACCTACTAAAAAGACAATTTTAAATTACGCCATTATATACGTGGGCTACGTTTTAAATTGTTCCAATTTTCCACTTCGTCTGTAACAGGTACTAGGGCGAAAGATATGGGGACTCTCTCTCCTGTCAACTAATCACAGAGAAGTCCGGCGCTCTTTAGCTATTCAGATGCGCCGACGATAAAGACTGGAATCAGGGTCTTCCAAAGTGACTGAACCGGACTCATGCAAACATCCTCGGGTGGAGTTGCGGAGTTGTGCGAGTACGAACTCGCAACTCCGCCCAAAACAGCGGATGAGTAAGAACGCCAAGGAGTTTAGTCGTTACGAGTCCGACATAACCCCCAGGCCGGCGTGTGTAATCATGAGTATTCGCCATTTAAAAAAAAGCCTAGCTGAATAAGTTTACCAAATGTCCTTCTATTTGCTTTTTTCATCGAACAACTTTGGCACCGAGACTTCCCAAGTAGAAGTGGGTCCAAGGTAAGCACCCTTACCTGAGCTGAAGCTATTAATACTGGCTGTTTCATGAAGACCAGTCAGCCTTCTTTCGTTGTCCTTGCCACCGCGAGGATCATACACCTTGATATGCTTCATGTGAGCTTTAGAAAGCTTTTCGATAGCTTTGTTTATTTCACTGAAACAAAAACAATTTACGTGTTCAGTTTTATGAATTCAGATTTTATGCACTAGCATGAGTAGACATTGACTGCATTGACCCGTAAGTGAACATTTTTCATGGTGACATTTTTACCATAAAAGCCATTTGAACCTATTAACTGGCTTCAACTTGGATGCAAGTGCGTCGCCGATCATGATAGGAATAATGGGGTAAGAAGAGGTTCACGCATCTCTTGCGCACACTTTAAAAGCGCAAGTGTGTTGCCATTAAGAAAAAATCAATTTTACAAGTCATACTTACACGATACCGTTATCTTCACGCATTTTCTTTGTTGAGAAATTTGTGTGTGCACCGGAGCCGTTCCAATCCTTCACCGGCTTAGGATCAAAGGTGACTATTACTCCGTACTCCTCGGCCAGTCTGTGAAGGATGTAGCGGGAAATCCACAAATCGTCACCAGCCTTTACACCTACGGATGGGCCAACTTGGAACTCCCACTGCGATGGCATCACTTCAGCGTTAGTGCCTCCAATTGGTACTCCAGCGTAGAGGCAACACCTTATTTAAAATGCAAATAAGTGCAGTACTTTTTCTTTAAATATTATTAAGGGTAGGTAGTAAGCAGGCTCACGGTCCATTTGATGGTAGATGGCTACCGCCACCTAAGGATACAAGTAACACAAGTGCGCAGACGACCCATATTATAGCTAGATGGAAATACTTCAGAAGGGAGATTATTCCAAAGTTCGCGGATCTGCGGGGAAAAGTGTCTTCTCATCCGAACTTTGCGCAGCGGAACCATATCCAAGTAATGCGGATTACACACTAAACAAAACTATGCACTAAAATATGGTATCACTAATAGGTACCTATTAGTTCACCAAATGCAAATTTTGTGAAAAAGTTCGGATGTTTGTTATTAAATCACTTTTATGACACTTATCAAACTAATAGATAATTTTCTATATTAAAACATAAGATTATTGTAGAAAATAATAAGTTGCTAAGTTAAGATAATAAGTTGCTACGCAATCATAGTTCACACTTTACTGTACGAACTGATGGTGGCTACTATTTAGAACTTAGAACTTATATAAAATGGCGCTTTATATAATAATAGCGACTTAGTTTTGTTTCTATGAATAGAGCTGAATACACTTTTATTCAGCTCCATTCAGCTCCCAAGCTCCCATCATCCAGCGCTGTACGCGGCTGATAGAAGCGGTTCAGCGGAGATAGCATGCTATGACGGTCATACGCGGCTAATAAAAGAGGAATCACCAAGCACTAAAGTCATTGAGAGGAATTGTATAAGTTTAACCAAAATCATCTAGTGAAATGCAAATGGAGTTTAGTTACTCCCTTCCTCCTCCTCCTTAGTCGTTCACTCTTGCTTGACAGAGTGGTCGTGGTTGAACGATCACGCGTCTCGCCTTTAACGTAGCTCCGACAATACGCCTCCACTTGCCACGGTCTTCAGTGTTGCGCGGGAACACTGGACTTATCCCTTAGCAGGTAATAAGTTCCCATGGAATAAAATTTTACATTACCGTATCCGAACTAATTTTATCATAAATTGAATTCGAAGCCTATAGGTGAAGTTGGTAAAATAAAAATTGATTCTTCTTTTTACCTGTAATGAGCCGTAACAAGATCTCTTGCGAAGACTTTGTTGGATCCAACGCCGCAATAATACGGGCCCTGTGGTGGTGGAGAGCCATCCGGAGGCCAGCCAAAAGGACGAAGGTCGGAATCTAGCAGAGTATACTCTTGCTCAATACCGAACCAAGGCTCTTCGTCCTTACATTTGTCGGAGGCCCATTGACATGAAACACGATTATTGGTTACTGTAAAATTAAAACGTACTTTTTAAAACACAATAACCTTTATCAATATTAGCGGTAACAGCAGCCCTGGATTTGTCAATAGGCCATATAAGCCATGGCCTATGGGCGGCAGCGGCCTAGGGGCGGCGGATTTTAGAGGGTTTTCGCACGCTTTCAGAAGCCATCAAATTCTTGTGCGATAATAAATGCAACAATAATAATAATTACCTAATAAAAGTCTAGGTCTACCTAGGCCACGAGGAAGAGGCGGCACAAAGTGAAGGGGCCTATACTCAAGCAAAGTATAAATCCGGCACTGGGTAACAGCAGACGTTGTCCCGCCCGAATCACTCAAATACATTTTAAAAAAATCATCAAAATTGATCCTACCGTTTAGAAGGAGTTCAGTCATAGACAGATGAAATGTATATATGTACTTATATAACGAAGATAATAAAGCTGAAGAGTGTGTTTGGTTGGTCGAACGCGTTACACTCTGGAACTATCGATCGGATTTAAGATACTTTTTGCATTTGGTAACCCAATTTTTAAGGAAGTCCAGCGACAATTTATTAATCTTTTAATCATACATAAAAAAATAGATCTATAAAAAATATAATAAAAAAAAATTAGCAATTTGTGGTCACCAGCGTGAATACTCTCAATCGTGCTTCTCTGCTTTCTCCGTAGGCGTGTTGAGCATGAATCGATGTTTTAAAATTCTTAAATTTTGTACTTAGTGATACAAACGCACAAGTCTAAGAAAATGATTCAGTTAGAAAACTTTATACCTTTTCACTGCGAGCAGTTGCTGGACTAGCTAATGGGCAACATAAAAAAAATAGCTATCAAAGAGCGTTCACTAACCTGTCGGTTCCATATTATGTGTGAAAGTATCGCACATGACCAGTATATGTTTTCCGCGGCGGAATGGATCTCTGTATATTTTACGAGCCACCAGATAAATGTCAGAGCTTTTGCCATTGGATTGGCCAGTCGAGCTACCGTCGAAGTTCCACACCGGTAAATCTGTCGCCAAAACAACACAATAATTAGTGTTACCATCTTAACTAATATTGTAAATGTAAATGGATGTTTGTTACCTTAAAGTTAATGCATGTCGTTAATCGATATTGAAACAACTTCATCAACATCATCATCAACCACTTCCAACCGTTCTCTTAATGTCTTCGGCTGTTTTAGCTGACTGATCTGACTTTAGTCTACAACCTTGGTTGTCAGATGGATCTTCGTATATCGGGTCATATTCTTCAGAGAAATCGCCTCCACAACTTATTGAGCGACTTGTAATTTTTACTACTTAGAAGACATTTCGTCCACGTCTCAGCACCGGATGTGAAAACCGGCAATATTTACACACTGAACCTTCGTCTCAAGATATGAACGAAGTTAACTCCAGAAACGTCTGGCGAAGCTCTGGCAGGTTGTGTTTCGGTGAGTGAGTAAGAAACACCATAGTCCAATCCCTTTAAAAAAAAATGGGACAAGTGCGAGTTGAACTCGCGTGAAGAGGGTTCCGTACGATGTTACCTATCCGCACAATATTGAGTGATTTACCATGTTATTTTAATATCATGGACTTCTTATAGGTTTTCCTAAAAACTATAAGTAGAAAACTAATTTCTGTATTTTTTTCAAAATTTTAGGTTCAGTATTTTTGGAGATAAGGGGGGAGGGGGGAATGGTCGGACAGACGGACACACGAGTGATCCTATAAGGGTTCCGTTTTTTATTCGGACGTACGGAACCCTAAAAAGTATATTTTTTTATCCTACTTAAGGTCGGCAGTGTATTGCAGCACCTGTGGTGTTGATTCTGTCATATATTGTGACGGTAGCCACCTAATACCAAATGGAGCGTCAGCCTGTCCGACGAAATGAACTGAAATAATTATTTGTAATAATTTAATAATAGTCAGTAGTCGCCAGAGTTGTTTTACTTGGTATTGTGTATTCATGAAAATTATTTTTGCATTTTCATACAAAAAGTTCATTCGAGGCCCGAGGGATCCGCATGTCTGGGGACCGCTGTACTTCCCGTGGTCCCACCGTGGTGATTGTTCCAAAATCCCCTTAGGACTAAAACCACGTCCATTACGTATGGTGGTTTTAGTGGGTAGAAATCTCACATAACTCTAAGTACATTTGCATTTGTGGCATTTGTTCATAGGGTATCTTTTTAAAATGTCCCCCCTCGTAAAAAAAGTTCAGAAGCTTACCTTTGGGTAGGCTCGGAGTGAAGTTCAACGTGCGATCTTTGCTTCTCAAATGTTCACCGGTGCCGTCAATCCACACGTACGTAGCTATAACCATGTTTTCTGGTATGTGGAGGTTGAAATACCTCACAAACAGCGATTTCGAGAGAGCAGCATTGGCTGAATTGGACAAAACTGACCCTGATAATATTCTCGGGTTGTCTGTTGATCAAAAAGTAATTATTTAAAGTGAAACTTCTTTGCACGCGGTTATAGTAAAATTTCAAGTTCGAATATTGCGTGACGCTTATTGTAACGATCACGTGACGCTTTTTGTAAAGTTTCTTCATCCCTCGTTACCAGTGGTCCCGGTGAGTCGACCCAATACCGGGACCATGGGTAATTTTAATTACCCGTGGTTCCAATGACATCTACCGCTTACTATTTACATTGATTGCCAAAGAAGTTTCATTTCTGAGTCTAACACACATACGTACTCTACATGCGTTTCAGTAACTGTACCTACATTTCAGGAAACCAGGATATTTTTATTAAACTAATTGCATTATAAACTTCGCAATCAATTAATAATTTTTATATCTTACTAGCGACCCGCCCCAGGTGGTACGGATACAATTTTTCTAATCATAAGAATCTTTCTCGGACTTCAACGAATAGGTATTATGAAAAAAAATTAGCCAAATTGATACAACAGTTCTCAAATTTTGCGCTTAGCCACACATTTAGCGATTACAAATTAATTACAAATTAACGGTTTTATTAATGTCAATTTCAATACAATTTACTGTTTTCTGCATACTCATACAAGTAAATTTATTAAAAAAAAAATTAATTACAATAAATTACAGTGAGACCAAGTCTCATGAGACCATGGTTTGTCTGTGGGAACACGAGTATCACATTAGGATTACTGCTACACCACGGAAACAAACCATTTTATTAACTGTAAGGTCCCCAGAAGACGTTGTCTTGCCCGAACCCGAAAAAAAAAATCTGTAACTCGATTTCAGCGCAACTTTTTGCAGCGCAGGGGTCCAACTGCGAATCTAAACTATCCAGGGACCCAATCAAAATACACAAAAAATAAGAGATCAGTAAAATACACACGTAAAAAAGAATTATATAATAGGTAAAAATTAGCCAATTTCTATTTAGAGAATCTGCACATTTTCAGGTGAGTTGTTAAGTGTAGTGTGGAGTTTTAAAGATCGGTCCTTATAGTAAATTATTAGGTAAAACTATAATGCAATTTTTATTGTTAAGTATAGCTTAAAAAATAAATGCTTCTTAGACATAGATATTAAAATAAAAAAAGTTGTGAGTCAAATATTACCCTGAATCTTTATTTTGTCCGCGTTGTTCGCCATTTACCGTTTTAAATATTAAATCTGTAAAAAAAAAACTTTTTTTTTAAATATTTAGAAGTTATTAATGTAGGATATTTTCTTAGCTGAAAAGCAAAACAACTTTTAAAAAGGTTGTAAGGACTGTTATTAGTTTTTTTAATATACCTACCATAATAAAGTAGTTAAGATACTTTGTAAATTTAGTTAAGAGGTTGTTAAATAAAGGCTATAAATAAAAATGTAGGAATTTAAATGAAAAGATCGGCAGACAGTCTCACGACCGGTGGATAAGTAAGATGAATATTTATTTGTATAAATATTCATCTTACTGATTTGACCTACTAAAAGGATGAGGGATTAGCAGGGGATAGGCAAATGGGCTAATTAAAACTCAGCATTCACTATATGCACTAACTTGTATATAGTGAATGCTGATTATGATATAATTATACCCATTCATTTAAGTAAATATAAAGAAATAAAAATAACGGTTGTAAAAATATGAAAAATTTGACTTTTTTATTCATTTTACCTATTTTAATGCCAGGCATTAAGAATAATGCCAGACGTCAATGTAATGCGTTATATTGCTTTACATATTTTGTCAGGCGTTATTTTTTATTTTTCAACGCAGACGAAGGCGCGGTCACCATGAACTTTGCCAATGGTTTACTTTATGTGCGAAAAACATTTTAATACATTTTCTAGACATCGTTCGGAATTCATGAGCGATCGCACATATTTTTAGGAGGTTTATCAAAATTTAAGTAGTGGCAGGGGCACACTGCGTTTTCGCAGTCATTTGGGCAGCCCATCTGGCGGCAGTGGCCACCACCTTACAGAAGACCATCGTGAAATAACAGCATGTGTGCCGTTGTGTTTTGATGAGTGAGTAAAGGATGCCAGAGGCCATTTCCCTATCTCCTCCTAGCCCCTTATCCTTAATCCTACTGTAGTCGGCAGCGCAATTGCAGCAGCTTTGACGTTGCTTGTGTTATAGGCGACGGTAGCCACCTAGCATCAAGTGGACCGTCAGCCTGTCTGCCGATCTTAACGTAAAATAAATTAAAAAAAAAACACCAATTTTAATGGGAGCTAGACTAACAAGCAATTAGGTATAATTAATTTTTAATTATACCTAATTAATTGTTTAATTAAGATATCGGTAACTATAAAAAAATCCAATTCAAATAATATTTTTAACCAAAAGTAATTTTATATTTAACTTTATCGTCTTTATCACAAACGAAATTACCAATAACCAATATTTACATAATGATTAGTTGTCGTTTAAAAAATCCCGTAAAAGAAATAAAAATGTTATTTACTTACAAGCTTTACAAAACAATTATAATTTATTAATTAAACTTTTAATACTGTTCTAAAAGAGGCGAACTTTTTAAAATACCGTCCTAAGTAATTGTATTCTAAATTTAAACGAAATACCTTACAACCACAAGTTTTCCGTTAACTATCTAGCTGCATGGTGCGACTTAAACTACGCTAGTACTATTATTTATTCTGTGCTTAAACAAACATACAACACGTGACCTACTTTATTTTAACGTTGTCAAACAACTGAATAGAGTTTAGATTTTAATTTAAAAAAATACTTAAATGACCTTTTATGTCTAAAAGGGAATTTTAGTAAACCTGAAATGTTAATAGTATCATAAAGTAATAATGACTAATAATAATATACAATTAGTTACAGACTACGTAAAATGTTATATGTTTATATCATAAATCCTTGATTATGATTTAAATATATCTTAATTTTTTTCATAAAATATGGGAACTAGAAGGAAAATGAATGAATATATATTTTTTGTACGTATTATTGAAATAATAATAAATTATAGGTTATTTTAAATAAAAAAAATTTAATAATTTTATACAGGTACATTATCTATATTCCAATTCTAATAATAATATATAACTGGATCAAAGTTTAACTAGATCAAGTAGTCGTTTACATCAATCAGTCGATTGACTAGAGCCGATTTCGTAGTGAATTTTGGCAGGTGTTTTCAAAAACATTCATTCCTCTTTACCTAACAAGGTATAAATGATCTCAGGTTTATTTCGAATTCGAAAATTTAGATAGCCATGGTGGATACCAGGTAATGATTACCTAAAAATAACGATTCTTCCATCTTAGTAAATTTTATTAACAGCTCAAGTTTTTAAAAATATTTTTGAAATGGTCAATTCCTACTGTTTCAAAGCAGGAAGAATTTGTTAGTTGTTCCTAGGTTTCGCCCTAGGTCCAGCGACTTCGTCCGCGTCACTTTTTGTTAGGTCTTAATAATTTATTCAATCTTTAAGTATTGCTCATGTATTTTTGTAAGGCGTTGAATTTTTTATTTTTTTGATGATCCCTCGGAATAGAACTTTTTCTAGATGTAAGGTGCTCTATATCCTTTTCTGTATTCCTGGCAACGTGTATTTTTTTATGTTAAGATTGGCAGACAGGCTGACGGTCCACTTGATGGTAGGTGGCTACCGTCGCCTATAATACAAGCAACGCCAAAGCTGCTGCAAGTGCGCTGCCGACTACAGTAGGATTAAGGCTTAGGAATGAATAGGGAAATGGGCTCTGGCATCCCTTACCTACTCACTCACCGAAACACAACAGCACAAGTACAGTTATTTCACGGTGGTCTTCTGTAAGGGGATGGTTACTGGTTACTGCCGCCAGACGGGCTGCCCAAATGACTGCGAAAACGCAGTGTGCCCTGCCACTACTTTCCAAATCTAGACCAGACCCAAATTTGAAAAGTTGATTTTTCATAGTTGACCCTGCCGGGAATCGAACCCGGGAACCCTAGAAGAGCGTTAAGGCAAGCACCCTAACCACTCATCTAACAGCCTCGTCGTGTATGCAAAATTTCAGGAATATCGATTGAATAATTACTTAAAGCGTCAAAGCGTAAAAAAGTATGGCTTAGTAGGCAAGTCTTCAGCTTTTTGTTCTTTTTATCTTTATGTTGGAACCACACAGTTGCATTCCCAAAAAAAGGATCTTATGGAATAAAAAATCTGTTTAATCCTAAAATTAGTTTTAATAAATAAAAATAAAATAAAATTGAAAGATTCTTTCGAATAAGGTACTATTTCTTCCGATTACACCTAATGACCTAATTTTTTTTTTTTAAATCTTGCAAATTTGTCCCACACAAATGTTCACTTGGATTCAAGTCTGGATTTATTCTTGAATAGCCATTCATGAAGCGTATCTAACATCAAACAAATATAGTTGAATTTGTGAAGCGTTATTGACGTATGTATGTAGTTCATTCGCGTTTTCAATGTTCCCAAAATCAATACCATAATTTCCAAAGACGAGCCCCTTGGCCAAATTATGCTTGCTTTAAACTTTCTGTCTCTGGGGTCTCGGGTTCGATTCCCGACCAAACCTTGAAAATAATTTTTTCCCAATTGGTTTGGTTCTGAAAATGGCAAGTAGTTGCATAGCCCACTGCGTTTCGTGTTTATATTACCTATAGGTGACGGTAGCCACCTACCATCGGACTGTCAGCCTGTCTGACGACCTAACATAAGAGAAAGATTTTCGGGATGCATGTCTTATGAATATTTTTGACAGATCCGGCGAATGCCATCTTCTTTTTTTTTTTTCCGAAAACAGCGGTGGGCGTGAGCATCTAAAATTTGTCAAATTGTTTACTATAACAGCAAAAGAAAACGCCCCTCGCGAGGAGTACGCCCCTAAAAGTACTAGGAAGAGCAGGTCACTTACAAATGACCCCTAAACATATCTTTTAAATAAATAAAACTATGCAATATGATAAGTAGATTTAACTGTGTTTGTCAATGTTACTCAACAAGATTACATGATTTCAATTTATTAATTGTATACTAGCGACCCGCCCCGGCTTCGTACGGAGTCGAAATATTCAAAAACACCTTCTTAGGGAATAAAATAAAGCTATATTCCATAATTCAGTTAATGTAATTTATTTATTATCATTTCCATTGAGTTGGTACTTTTTTACTCAGCTTAAAATATGAATAATTATAGCGTCTAATAATAACTACAGCATTTCACAAAGATTTCTACATATTCGATAGTTCCACTTCTAAAAGCACTTATCTATACATCAAAAATTCCATACATCCATGATGGACATCATACAAAAATATTTATTCATTTCAATCATTAAAATTCATTTCTGCGCGTAGATATACTAGTCTAAAGTTTTATATACATATATATATATACTATAATCGCCGTCACGAGAAACCGTAAATTGTGTAAACAAACATTCAGGGGTTCACAACATTTGGATCGAATAATCATATGTAACACAACAGTTAACCAAAACGACACTGATTTCTATGAAATAAAAACCAAAATTAGTAATAAAATCCAATATATAACCTTATCCGCAAGCAACCCCATGCGCATTTTAAACTCGAATGACGTATGGGTATGACTCGTCAAAATTTCGGCCAAATGTTTACGTTCGCTTCTTTAAAACTCAGTCAAATTAAATTGCTTGCGAGGGTCGAAGTATACGCCTTACAGATACGTTCCTTGATAATTGCTTGTGTGGCATAATTTACAGCTTCTCGTGACGGCGGGCGACTAAAGATATTAATGCAGATTTGATGTCTGTTTATCGAGTTACTTCATCCCTATCAAAATATCAATAAAGATAAATATAAATATGTCAATTAAATATTTTAGGATAAAAACTATAAATAGAAAGTAGTTCCATAAATTTCCACGTTGAAGGCCTTTTGGCCAGCCTTTTTTTGGCAATTTATACCATGTGTTAACTAGGAAAATATTACGAGACATTATTTACATAGAACATAATAATAGGCTGATCCATATTGAGAATTTAAGATAACAAGGAATATTACTTTTTTTTAATTAAAGATAGGTTTGCTCTTGACCAGCATCTATCCATGTAGGAAGGATGAGGCCGACGATGGAGCGAGCTCACCCAGAAGATGCCTATTCACTCGAACCTTGAAGATTTGGGTTGTATGGGCTCGGAAATACAGACGCCGGCAGGTAGTTCCAATCCTTAGCAGTGCGCATCATTTCTTTCTTAGGCTTATCTCACTTTCTTTCTTAGAAGAATTTATGTGACTG